>CM071596.1:12884000-14321000 GCA_036435485.1 Saposhnikovia divaricata | reverse complement strand
CCATCAGTCACCAAAAGTGATCCAAATGTGGATCAAGAAAGCTGATCTAAATGTTTTATATTATGTTACTAACCAATTTGGACCCAAACCTATATGGGTGCCAAAACATTGAGTTGGTGTTTGTTTGTTTTGTAGATATGCCTTGCCGCTAAAATGAAGTCGAAACAATGGATTTTGGATAGCGGATGCACTAGACACATGTGTAGAGACAAATCTCAGTTCAAAAGTCTTAAAATGAAGAAAGGTGGAAGAGTTACAATTGGTAATAGTAAGACTCTTCGAATTCTTGGTATTGGTTCCATTGGTAATAGTAATATTTCGATTGATAAAGTTCAATATGTCAAAGGTCTTTCATATAATTTACTTAGTGTCACTCAATTATTTGATGATGGACATTTTGTTCAGTTTGGCATTGATAAAAATATTATTACTATTGGTGCTAACAAAATCCCACTAGTTGCTAGAAGGGAAGGAAATATATATGTATTAGACTTCGAATTGCAGGAAACAGCATGCTGTTTGGCAGTTTTTGATAATGATCCATATATATGGCATAGAAGGTTGGGACATGCACACATGGACTTGATCAATAAACTTTCAAGCAAGAATCTGGTCAGAGGACTACCAAAACTGAAATATACTAAGGTTGAAGTATGTTCAGCATGCCAATTGGGTAAACAAATTCGAAGCACTCACAAAGCAAAGAAAATGGTATCTACTTCTAAACCTCTAGAGCTTCTGCACTTAGATCTTTTTGGTCCAGAATCTTATAAGAGTATTGGAGGTAAACAATATGGCTTTGTAATTGTAGATGATTTTTCTAGATATACTTGGGTTTTGTTTCTTCGTACTAAAGATTGTGCTTTTATTGAGTTTGAAAAACTAATAAAATTACTTGAGAACAAGCATGATACAAGACTTGTAGGTATAAGAAGTGATAGAGGAGGTGAGTTTATCAATGAGAAGTTTATTGCATATTGTGAAGAAAAAGGAATCTCTCATGAATTTTCTGCTCCAAGGACTCCTCAACAAAATGGTGTGGTAGAAAGGAAGAATAGATCACTTCAAGAAACAGCAAGGACTCTTCTACAAGAAAGCAAGTTGCCTAGGAGTTTTTGGGCCGAAGCTGTGAATACAGCATGCTATTAGTTGAATCGAATCATAATCAGGCCTATTTTGGATAAAACTCCTTATCAATTGTTGAGAAACAAGAAGCCAAACATCAGTTACTTCAAGATTTTTGGTTCTAAGTGTTTTGTGCTCAAGACAATTGGTAAAGATGGTAAATTCGATGCAAAATCCTACGAAGCTATATTTCTTGGTTATTCTTTAACTAGTAGGGCGTATAGAGTTTATAATATAGATAAACATAGTTGAAGAATCTATTGATGTTACATTTCAAGAATCTAACAATGATCTACCAAGAGATGAGGAAGAATTTGCAGGTGAAAGAGAGAACATGCAACCTCAAATCACTGACAATCAGCAAGCTGGAAGTGAAAGTCAGCAAGCTGGAAGTGAAGGTCAGCAAGCTGGAAATGAAAATCATCAAGATGGAAGAACAAATCAGCAAACTGGAAGTTCTAAACAGCAAACCAAAGATATAGATGACACTGAAAACCATCAAGCAAAGAAAGATGCAGATTTTGACAAACAGCAAGCTGGAAGATCAAAACAGCAAGCTGGAATGGAAGATGCAATCTCCAAAATAGCAAAAATGACTCTGGAAGGTCCTAGAGGTTCAAGGGCTACTGAGAAACAACCTATCTATGATGGAGAACATCAGTTACCACCAGCAAAGATAAGGAAGACAACTCATGAAGAAATAGCTCAACATTCTTTACCGAGGTCAACAAGAGTAGTAAAGAATCATCCCCTAGAGTTAGTTATTGGTGATATTACTGATGGAATCACAACAAGAAGAGGAAAGGTAAATTATTGTGCTCATGCAGCCTTTCTAGCTCAAGAAGAACCCAAAAATATCAATGAAGCATTAGAAGATGATAATTGGATCATGGATATGCAAGAAGAATTAAATCAATTTGAAAGATGTGATGTATGGGAACTTGTTAAGCCTCCAGAAGATGCTTCAATAATAGGAACAAAATGGGTGTTCAAAAACAAAGTTGATGAATTTGGCACCGTTACTCGAAATAAAGCAAGGCTTGTAGCTCAAGGCTATAACCAACAAGAAGGCATTGACTTTGATCAAACTTATGCTCTTGTTGCTCGTTTGGAATCAATAAGAATACTTCTAGCCTATGCATGTTTCAAGAAAATCAAGCTATATCAAATGGACGTGAAGAGTGCCTTCCTAAATGGCGTGCTGGAAGAGGAAGTTTTTGTCAAACAACCTCCTGGATTCGAGCATGATCAATTTCCAAACTACGTATTCAAGCTAAAGAAGGCTCTCTATGGATTAAAACAGGCCCCTAGAGCTTGGTACAAAAGGCTTAGTAAGTATCTAATCCAAAATGGATTCATTCGAGGTAAAATCAATCCCACATTATTTATTATGCAAAATGGTAAAGACATTTTAATTGTTCAAATATATGTGGATGATATTATCTTTGGAGCTACTAATGAATCAATGTGCAAGTGGTTTTCAAAGTGTATGCATAGTGAGTTCGAAATGAGCATGATGGGTGAGCTCAATTATTTCTTGGGTCTTCAAATCAAGCAATCTAAAGATGGAATTTTTGTACACCAATCCAAGTATACAAAAAGTCTACTGAAAAGATTTGGTTATGAGGATGTCAAGCCAAAATCGACTCCTATGATTCAAAACAGCAAGCTGTTTGCTGATGAAAATGGTAAGGCTGTCGATATAAAAAGGTATCGAGGTATGATTGGTAGCCTTCTTTACTTAACTGCTTCTAGACCTGACATAATGTATAGTGTTTGTGTTTGTGCAAGATTTCAATCAAACTCCAAAGAGTCCCACTTAAATGCTATTAAAAGAATATTTCGATACTTAAGTGGTACCATTTCTCTTGGTTTGTTTTACCCTATCACAAATACTTTTGATCTTGTTGGGTATAGTGATGCAGATTATGCAGGGTGTCTAGTTGATAGAAAGAGCACTAGTGGTGTTTGTACATTTCTTGGACAAAGTCTAGTTTCATGGCAAAGCAAGAAACAAACCTCAGTTGCTTTATCCACTGCATAAGGAGAGTATCTAGCAGCTGGGAGCTGTTGTTCTCAACTACTATGGATGATACAAACACTAAGGGACTTTGACATCAAGTGTAGAAAAGTTCCAATCAACTGTGACAACACTAGCACCATTAGCATTTCTAAAAATCCGGTGAATCACTCAAGAACGAAGCATATTGATGTTCGACATCATTTCTTGAGAGATAATGTGGCTAAGGGCAAGATAGAATTGATCTTTGTTCCAACAGAATTTCAACTAGCTGATATCTTCACAAAGCCCCTTGCTGAAGAAAGATTCTCAGTCATTCGAATGCAACTTGGTATGTGCTCTATGTAAAACGGCATGCTGGATGACAGGTATTAGGCAAAATGGCTTACCATTTGTCTTAATCACAGGTTACAAATGGCATACTGTTTGTCATGTTTCTAGCTAATCACTTAAGTGCAAATAAATGTTTTATGTTTTTTTTTGATTAAAATTATTTTGATAAGTTCTGAATTCATGTCCTACAGGATTATCAAGATGTTATGTGTTACATGTCTATATGAGCTACTTTATATTATCATGATTTTTTATGTGATTCGTATTGATGCTAAACAGGTATATGTGGTGTAAAAATGATATAAATAGTTTAGAGAGACATGTTCCTAAAATTTTATAATTACATCATAAGTCGAATTGAGTTGGCAATTTAGTTTTTAATTAATTCTCTAAATTCTCCCCTATTGTTTAATCAAAAACAAGAGAGACGGGTCATATCCAAACACAAACATTTCAATTAGGGTTTTTCTCTCTCTCTCTCTCTGTCAAAGCGGCGATTTCTCTCAAAAGCAAAACCATGGTTCGTACTCGTGGACGAAAATCTGGTCTCCAAGCAAATCAAACCCCTTCCAAGAAAGATGAATCATTTGTTGATCTTGCTAGTCCTGGTAATTTCAGTGGCGATAAACTATCTCAAACCCCTGAATCGAAGAGGCTCAAAGGGGTTCCACATTTTGCTGGTCTTGAGTTTGAATCGAGATACACTGATATGGAGCTAGGGACTCGTCAATTGATTCATGGGTCTCCACTCTCTGGTAAGCTATTCCCACTGTTAACTGAGTGTGGTGTTATGAAGTTATTTAATGATATTGGGCTTGGAAATTTCATGCTAGATTTACCAAAAATCTATTATCGTGATCTTGTGTGTGAGTTTTATGCTAACTTGCATGAGGATTCTTTTGGTAATGTGATATCCTCTGTTCGAAAGAAGAAAATTCAGTTAAACCCTCCCCTGCTAAATTCATTTCTATCTATTGAAACTGAGAGCAATGAGAATATCTATACCGCCCAAAGTGCTGTTACTCTCCCTGATTTTTCAGTACAAGACCAATTGAAAATTCTGTATGATTATGAAGAGTCAATAACTGCCACCTCTCATGCTACCACAAATGTGTCTCCTTTAGCTCATCTCATATTCAAGCTTGCTAGATCCCATATCTGTCCTCGGTTAGGAAACAAATCTAGTTTCACTAACCAAGATATTATTGTTGTTGCCATGATTATCTATGGTAAACCTTTTGATTTGTCAACCCTTATTCTGAAAAAGATGGTTGGGACAGTTGAGAAAGCTCACACTGGCATTCCATATGCTCAGCTTCTCACTAGGGTGTTTGAGGGTTTTAAGATTGATGTTAAGTCTGCTTTTAAGCTAACCATCAAAGACAACTTTGATCAAAAGACCTTAAGCCAAAATAATCTTCAACTTACTAATGGAGAAGTGTCTCGGGTCATAACCTCTCCTCCAACTGAGTCTATCCCTGACATTGGAGAACCTTCCAACCCCACTCCTGGTGCTACTGAATTTGGTTCTTCTGATATGCTATTGTTGAAATCCATCCAAACTGATACTATGCTCAACACTGGGAACATCATTGAAATTAAGAAAGACATTCAGGAAATCAAAAGTGATCTTCAAAATGTCAAAGCAGATTGTCAGACAATCAAGACAGTTATGAAGGGGTTTATCAGTGATATGAAAACTTTGAAGGATCTAATGATGAAGACAGGTGGAGCTACCTCTGCAACCCATTCTGCAATGGATCATGATCACAGCCTTGATGACTTGGCTACTGCAGCTGCTAAAGATGGGGATAATCCAGATGGTGACACTGAAGCAACCAATACAGATGAGGATGTTGATGATAAGACTCCTAAAGAACCTTGATTTTTTGATGAATTAAGGGGGAGAAAATTTGGAGAATTATGAATTATGAACTTGTTGTCTGCTATGTTTGCTATGTTAAGTCTGCTGGTCTGAATGGTCTTAATTATGTCTTTAATTATGTGAACCTTATGTGAATCTTGATGCTTAAGTGTTTTGTGGGAATTTTGGATAATGCTGGTTTTTATTTGGTTTGATATTAATGGCTTTATGATGTGTTAAGTGGCTACATACTCCTTTTATTATTTTTATGGTTTTATATCTAACATTGACTGCAGGGATTTAGGGGGAGTAAATTCTCCTAAAATTGGTTGTAATCATCAAAAAGGGGGAGATTGAAACTCCTAGATTTTGATGATGACAATTAGAAAGGCTTTGGCCTTATTTTCAGATATAAAACAGCGTGCCATTTGTATTTATTCTAACCTGGTTTTTCAGGGAACACAACATACTGATTAAGTAATCAGTCTGTATCAAACAGCAAGCCATTTGCACAAATGGCGTACCAGTTTCTCAAAACAGCATGCTGATTTCGGTCTGGCAGTTTTTACCGAATATCAAGAAAACAAAGTACATCAAGTTCATACATTATTAGGAATATTTGTAAGGGCCCTCTGAGTATAATTAAATATGCAATCTATCATATCACATGCACATGGGGAGACAAACATATTCCTTGAGTTAAATTAAGAAAAGTAAAGTTCTACTTTTTATTAATTTAATGTCACACCTCACCTCCACTTAAAACAACCACATGACTCTCATGATGGATTTTATACACTCCATACACGCTCTTCTTCTTCTCCATCAGTTGAAACTAAAATCTCTAAAACATCTCTTTAAACAATTATATCATCTCTAAACGGCTCAATTTTATACCGTTGGGAAAATTCCTCAAAGAGTGAATTCTTCAAGCTTCTTGTCCTCCTATTTAAGAACTGGACTTAGTCAGTTCTTATCACGCATTGAATATCCATATTGGAGAACAGAAAAACTCGATATACATACAACTACAAGCTTTCATTGCAAAATCCTTTTCCATCTTTCTAAACCCATTACATTCGTACTTACATCTATATTCAGAGGGTCTTAGATTGAGTTGTAATATTCAAACACTTGTATTGTTCAAATTGTATTTATTTGTTGCTGTACAAGGTTGGCTTCAAGTTTAGGGTGAGTCGAACTTTACTAGAGAAGTACGCTTGGGAAGTAGTACTTAGAGGGTTAGTTCAGCACAGGAAACAGCAAGCCATTTGTAAGCAGCAAGGGTTAAGGGAGATATATTGTTGTATCTTGTAATTGGATTATAGTTGATCAATAATATATTCTCTTACCAAGTTTGGTAAGGGACTAGGACGTAGACCGTAGGGGATTAGGGGTCGAACCTGGCTAAAAGATTGAGTGTCTCTTTTACTTACCGTTTATTTTGTTTCTGCATTGTATTTTAGAGACAAACAACGTGCTGTTTGTGAACTGTGTTATTACAAACAGCAAGCTGTTTTCAGTTATTTTCAAAACAGTTCATAAATTTACATTATTAACCATAAACACCTATTCACCCCCCCTCTAGGTGTTGTTTTTCAGATCTCAGATTGCAGACATTCTTACAAAAGTCTCACCATCACCTCAGTTCAAGTCTCTTCTTCTCAAGTTGGGAATGTTTACTCCATCTCCAACTTGAGGGCGGCAATTGAAAATAACACATCACATCCAGCTGTCATTCTTTCCAGCTCAGCACATTGCCACATCATCACAGTTAGTTAGAAAGTTTGTTGCAGTAGTTTGTTACTGCAGCTTGTATATAAGACAAGAGACATTACATTCTGTACTTAACTTTTGTAATATACATATTCTCTTCTCTAGAATGTTCTTATGCATCTTGTTCTCTCTTTGTTAAACAAGATGATGAATCTTGTTTATCTGGTTTATCATTTCCGTTAAGCTGTTAGTTTTCTCATATTGAAAATAACACATCACATCCAGCTGTCATTCTTTTCCAGCTCAGCACATTGCCACATCATCACAGTTAGTTAGAAAGTTTGTTGCAGTAGTTTGTTACTGCAGCTTGTATATAAGACAAGAGACATTACATTCTGTACTTAACTTTTGTAATATACATTTTCTCTTTTCTAGAATGTTCTTATGCATCTTGTTCTTTCTTTGTTAAACAAGATGATGAATCTTGTTTATCTGGTTTATCATTTCTGTTAAGCTGTTAGTTTTTTCATGGTATCAGAGCTCTAAGAGCCTGATTCTTCCGCGTTTTACTTGATTCGTTGTGTTTCTGCATCTTACTTTTTCGTCCGTACATTAATGGCGGTTTGTCCGTACAACAATGGTGATTTGTGTGTTCTTCATCTGAAATCTTGCAATTTCTCAGGTGAAATGTTTCATTTCTCGTGTTGAATCTAGTTTTTTTTTTTGCTTATAATCTCTGAGTCTGTTCTTAAAAGTTCATTGTCACGTAGTGATTTCTGCTATTACTGTGAAAACTCTCTTGATTGACATCGTTTCTCGATCAATCTTTCGATTTCTTTTTCGATCTGTTCCTAGCTCAACATATCTGTTGTAGTCATGGTTGATAGTACTAGTAATACAAATCCTTGGAACAGACATTCAGTTTAGTTACAAATCCTTCACAAGATGTGACTAGTGTCTACTATATCCATCCGTCTGATGCAAACACTACACAATTAGTCTCTGTGAAATTTAATGGAAATGGATATAGTAATTGGAAGCATTCAATTATGCTTAGTCTCTCTGCAAAGAATAAATTAGGTTTTGTTGATGGTTCTGTTACAAAACCTGCTGCTAATTCTCTTGATTACAAAGCTTGGGAGAGATGCAATGATTTGGTTTGCTCCTGGCTATTGTGTAACCTAGATGAGACTATTTCACGAAGCGTTTTGTTCTTTAAGACTGCTAGAGAGATTTGGCTTGATCTTGAAGAAAGGTTTGGCTATGCTTCTATGGCTCAAATCTTCACTATTGAGCAACAATTAGCTGAGTTGAATCAAGGTTCCAAATCTGTTTCTGACTTCTTCACTGAAATCAAGACTTTGTGGGATGGAATAGCTGATATAAAACCTTTGCCTTGCTGCACTTGCAACAAGTGTACTTGCAATGTAACTCAAAAGGTCCTACAGATGGATCAAGATCATCGATTGTTCCAGTTCATGATGAAACTCAATGACAAGTTTGCTACTGTGAGAGGAAACATTCTAATGCAGCAGCCTCTTCCTACTTTGTCTAATGCCTTTAGAGTTTTCTCTCAAGAAGAAAAACATCAAGAGATGTCACACATTTCTCAACAAACAGAGAATCTAGCATTTGTGGCTGACAATAAGAGAGGTTACAGAGGAAGTTCTAATACTTTCAAACCAAATACTAATTCTGGCAAAGGAGCTACAGGACCTGCAGGTTCTAAGAAAGGGACTTATTTTTGCACACATTGCAAAATGTCTGGTCATACTGTTGACAGATGCTTTAAACTCCTTGGTTATCCCTCTAATTTCAAAGGAGGTTTTAAGGACAGAAAACTTGCTGCAATGTCTTGCACTAGTGCTAATGTTGCTGATGATGTTGCTTCTTCTGGACCTAATGATACTCCTATTTCTGTTGCACAATATCAGCAACTTATGGAGCTTCTTAATAAGCAATCTGATTCTGGTGCTAACTCAGATACTTCACATCATGCATTATTGGCTGGTAAGCTGTGTCTACTAGCTAATAATACTAAATTTGGGTGGTTAGTTGACAGTGGTGCAACTGATCGTATTTGTTCTGATTTAAGTCTTTTTCTTACTTACAAATCAGTCAATGATCTGAATGAATCTATAGTTGTGCCTGATGGTAGACAAGTTCCCATTTTACATGTTGGAACTGTAAAACTCTTTGATGAGATGATTCTACATGATGTTCTTCATATACCAAATTTTCAATATGATTTGATATCTGTACAGAAGCTTTGCAAAGATATGCAATGTTCTGTGAACTTTACAGCTACTGATTGTGTGATTCAGGACCCTTTGCAGAAAAGGAATCCAATTCTTCTTGGTAAACTGCAGGGTGGACTGTATGATACTTCTAGCATTTCTTCATCCTTGTCTTTCAAAAAAGAGTTTTACCAGCATCAAGGAGGATCTTAGTATTTGGCATCTCAGACTTGGACACATTCCTTTTAACAGATTGAAGCTCATTCCTTCTTTGTCTGGTTTGAAGGATTCTACAGCAAATCAGCTTATATGTCAAATTTGCCCTTTAGCAAAACAGACTAGGGCTTCTTTTCCTCATAATTGTGATGTGCTGTGTTTTGTACTTTCGTGAAAAACAGGATTGCGTGCAATATGGATTGCAGACTAGTTATCACAATGTAATTCAACTGGCTTTAAATTGATAACTTCCAGTTCTGATAACAAACGAACTACCCAGGTTACTTCAGCAGCTGCAGAAGCCATCGCACGGTATTCAGCTTCTGCTGATGATTTTGATATTGTACCTTGCTTCTTCGACTTCCAACTCACAGGAGAATTGCCAAGCAACAATATATAACCAGTAACAGATCGTATGGTATCAACACATGAAGCCCAATCTGCATCAGAAAAGGCTTGCAGCTTCAACTTATCAGTAGCATTCAACAAAATGCCTTGTGTTACTGTACCAGCTAAATAACGCAGTGTGTGTTGTAGAGCATTCATATGACTGATACGAGGAGCATGCATGAATTGACTTAAAGTCTGCACAGTATAGGAAAGATCAGGTCGTGTATTTGTGAGATAGTTTAGTTTACCAACAATAGATCTATAAATGTCAGGTTGTGGTAACAAATGTCCATCTGTTTGAGAAAGTTTAATATGAACAGGTAGTGGAGTACTTGTAGGATGAGAAACATCAACACCAGAATGTGCCAACAACTCTTTAGCAAACTTTTGTTGGCAAAGCACAATTCCAGTTGATGAACGTGTAACTTCAATCCCTAAAAAATAATGCAAGAACCCCAAATCTTTGATTCCAAACTGAGTATCAAGATGAGATTTCAAACTTTGAATGGCAACAACATCATCCCCTGTAACTATAACATCATCAACATAAACTGCTACTATGCATATTCGACCATTATGTTTCTTAATGAATAAACTGTAGTCATTCTTTGACTGAACATAGCCTTGACACAAAAGTTCTTCATTTCACTCGTGATAAAGTCTTGGAAGGTTTGATTCAACTTACATATCTTCCTACACGATCTCAGATTGCAGACATTCTTACAAAAGTATCACCATCACCTCAGTTCAAGTCTCTTCTTCTCAAGTTGGGAATGTTTACTCCATCTCCAACTTGAGGGTGGCTCTTGAAAATAACACATCACATCCAGCTGTCATTCTTTCCAGCTCAGCACATTGCCACATCATCACAGTTAGTTAGAAAGTTTGTTGCAGTAGTTGTTACTGCAGCTTGTATATAAGACAAGAGACATTACATTCTGTACTTAACTTTTGTAATATACATTTTCTCTTCTCTAGAATGTTCTTATGCATCTTGTTCTTTCTTTGTTAAACAAGATGATGAATCTTGTTTATCTGGTTTATCATTTCTGTTAAGCTGTTAGTTTTTTCACAAGAAATGGAGCCCGCAAGGGTTGTCTCAGTTGGTTAAAGAGAGGCCATATCGCCTCTTGGTCACAGGTTCGACTCCCATGGGATGCGGATTTGTGATTATGCCATCCTTGGGCAGAGTCTGTCGCACTTGTGCGGTTTGCCTTGGATTACGTGGTTTGCAGGCTACTGCGTGAGCCCATGGGTTTACCCAGAGCGCACCCGAAGGGTAGCGGCTGCGGGTTCCCATGTTAAAAAAAAAACAAGAAATGGAAGCCACAGTTTTTTTCTATCCAATATTCGCCTACAGTCATGACTATCAGATTTTTGCTGCTTCTATGTTTCTCTTCCCCTGCTGATAGTTTTCAAAGTAACTACCAAGATAGTTCTTGATCTTCTTGTATAATCTTGGCGTTGTCTCTGTAATCAGCTCTTCTGCTGGTTCAATATCCCTACTAGAATATGGACTACAGAACACAGCCACAGTCATCCTCTCTTTTTCTGAATTTGTCACCACTCTATGCAATGGACTCTTAAATATCCCATTACTCATTATCTGTGCATGCCACACATGGTAAATTTGTATTTTATTTTTTGTTTGCATTTTACTAAAACTGTGCGTAAACAAAGCTTAATGTGAATTACCTCAACTTGATCACCAACATTAACAAGAAGAGCACCTGGAATAGTAGGTACACTAAACCACTGATCATCTTTCAAGATCTGAAGGCCTTTGTTATGGAATAAAAAGTAGGGTATATTTATTGTGTATTAACTACTAGGGTTTGTGGGAGCTTCGAGCTTTAATGGCTGTTCTTGTGTTCGTGGCTGAATCTGCCTTCACAAGATGCCTACGTACTTCAATGAATATCAAAGATCAAGCCAAAAACGTAGTTCTGAGGTGAGGGGTCTGACCCTTTATATAGGTTGAGAAGCCTTAGAATTAAGGTAGGAGTTGGAGACTTAATAGATAAGTCACCTCCTTGAGGAAAGTTCTAGACTCCTTCCTTGTAGGAGTCTGTTGCCATATCGAATTGGATGCCATGGAGGCTAAGTCTTGTAGAGATAATGTCCTTATCTGACACTTATTGCCGAGCTGTTTATTACCCCTAATATTAATTACGAAATTAATATTATAATTGGGGTTTTGGGCCCACCTGGTGGGCCCCACGTTTGGACCATTCTTGACCTAATTAATGCCACATTAAATGTGTCTTTAGGGCTTATTTTCAGCCCATATCATTTGCCCCCCAACTTCTAGGAAAACTGATCAGGTTTTCGTAGAAGTTATATTTGTCTTAATCGAGACTCGGGGTCATTTTTATCCCTTACCTGGGGCTTCTTAATTTTCCTACCCTTACATGGGGGTTTTGGTTTACACTAGTGTTTCACATATATCGCCTTATTGTAAAGTGTGGAGCGACCGACACATTTACGACGATTGCCCTTATTCGAGGCTTTAACTTGTGCTTACTTTTAGCAATTTCGGCACTTTTATAGAGCTTTTATGCATTATTAGCATAAAGTATTGCTCAATTTGTCGAGAAAATATTTCTATAATTTTCCTCGTATTTTTCTGTACATTTCCTAACATTTTAGGAATTTTTATGTACTCACAGGTATTTTCCGTAATTTTTCCTAATAATTTAGGAATTTTTATGTACCAGCAGGTATTTTCCTTAATTATTCCTAATAATTTAGGAATTTTTATGTACCCACGTGTTGTGGAATAAAAACGAGGGTTTGTATGTATTAAATACAAGGGATGGTGAGCTTCGAGCTTTAATGGCTGTTCTTGCGTTCGAGACTGATCGGTCCTCACAAGATGCCTACGTATCTCTGTATTGCTAGAGAATCAAGCCAACGTAGTTCTGAGAATGAGGGGTCAGGCCCTTTATATAGGCTGAGAAGCCTTAGAATTAAGGTAGGAGTTGGAGACTTAATAGATAAGTCACCTCCTTGAGGAAAGTTCTAGACTCCTTCCTTGTAGGAGTCTGTTGCCATATCGAATTGGATGCCTTGGAGGCTAAGTCTTGTAGAGATAATGTCCTTATCTGACACTTATTGCTGAGCTGTTTATTACCCCTAATATTAATTACGAAATTAATATTAAAAATAGGACTTTGGACCCTGTTGGTGGGCCCCACGTTCGGACCATACCGGGTCTAATTAATGCAACACTAAATGTGTCTTTAGGGCTTATTTTTAGCCCATATCATTTGCCCCCCAACTTCTAGGAAAACTGATCAGGTTTTCCTTGAAGTTTTTAACGGTCCTTTCCAAGACTCGGGTCAGGGTTCATCTTTATACACTAGTGTTTCACGAGTATTGTCTTTATGTAAAGCGTGGAGCGACCGACGCGTTTACGACAATGTTAATTCGATGCTAATCGGCACTAATCAGCCTTAACGACATTTAAACAACGTTTAAACGACGTTGAACGGCATAAAACGGCACTAAACGGTACTAACTAGCCTTAAACGACACTTAAACAACGTTTAAGTGACGCCAACCGGTATTAAACGACACTGAACGGTGCTTATCGGCACTAACTGTGCTATCGGCACTAACGGTGCTAATCGGTACTTAATCGGTGCTTATCGGCACTGACGGTGCTATCGGCACTTAATCGGTGCTTATCGGCACTAACGGTGCTAATCGACACTTAATCGGTGCTTATCGGCACTAACAAGCCTTGAACGACACTTAAACAATGTTAAGCGATTCTAAATGGCGTTAAACGGTGCTAAACGGCACTAGCGGGGGTCCGGGGGCAGCAGCCCCCGGGCGGGGTCCAAGGGGCGTCAGCCCCTGGCGGGGTCCAAGGGGCAGAGCCCCTGGCTGGGGTCGAGCTGGAAATTTTTTATTTCCAAGGGCTAGTACTATTCAGAAATTATCATTTCGACTCAAATTTCTGAATTTTGATCACAAATTTCGATCAGGAAACTTCACATTTTTCGACCAGGATTTCGACCAGGATTCTGGTCGAAATAAGGTCTCATTTTTCTCCTGGTCGAACGGATTTTCGACCAGGATTCCTGGTCGTTTCGACCAGGATTCTGGTCGAATTAAGGGTCCAAGGTTTCTCCTGGTCGAACGAATTTTCGATCAGAATTCCTAGTCGTTTCGACCAGGATTCTGGTCGAAATAAGGTCTGATTTTTCTCCTGGTCGAACGGATTTTCGACCAGGATTCTTGGTCGTTTCGACCAGGATTCTGGTCGAAATAAGGTCTCAATTTTCTCCTGGTCGAACGAATTTTCGATCAGAATTCCTAGTCATTTCGACCAGGATTCTGGTCGAATTAAGGGCCAAATTCGTGGCCTCGTCGAAGAGTTTTTCGACCAGGATTCTTGGTCATTTCGACTAGGATTCTGGTCGAATTAATGGCCTTTTTCGTGGCTCAGTCGAACAATTTTTCGACCAGGATTCTTGGTCATTTCGACCAGGATTCTGGTCGAATTAACGGCCTTTTAATGGCTTGGTCTGTCAAGACCTCGATTTTACGTGACTAAAAAGTAAGGTCTCAATTTTCTTGAGCCCATGACCGTGCCTAAAGCAAACTTCTCTATAGCGGAGTGATTCAGGTCAGCTTCATGAAGCACCTTGGTGACATAGTAAATGGGTTTCCAAACCTTCCACGAGAAAGCTTCAAAATCCTTTCATAGGTTTCATGCTTGCCTAATCTTACATAGAATTACTTTGAACCTTTCATCCACCTTGTTGGAATGTTGATTCAGTTACTCATTCTTGAGTTGTTCACGAATCTCTTGATCCAAGGTTGGATCTGATAGCTTTGTTGGCCTTCTAAGGCTTCAACTTAGTTCCTTAGCCCTTGATTTATAACACAAGGCCTGGATTCTAAGGTTGATGTTGGTGTTCTGGATCACCTACACGAGGTTTCAGGTCAATATGAGGTGTTTGTTATGCCTTAAATGGTTTCGTGAACCTTGACTTGTGACCTTCCGGGCCTTAACTTATTTGATGAGACCTTGGTTTTAAGGTTATTATCAACCCTTGATTCCCTTGATTCTCATTCTAAGATGTAGGAATGATGAAGTCCCTTAGTTCTTGCCCCCCTGGCTTCATATGGAGGAGGTCTTACTTTTCAGTTGATCGTTCAGGGAGTTCACTTGCCCCTCAGCGTTTGACTTCAAGTCCGGTGTGTCTTGGCTGGTTGCTAACCTTCTTTTCTTGATTCTAGGTTTCCAACCTTCTTCTTATACTTGTAGAACCTTGGCTAGGTTTTAAGTAGCCTGATGCCTCAGACTCTTCATTGACTTGTGAGACTACCAGCTTTGAGTCTTCACAGACTTTCAAGTTCTTGGCCCTCAGGGCTCTTGTCAGTCCAAGGTCGGCTATCAGAGCTTCATACTCCGCCTCGTTGTAGGTTGTTTGGAAGTCCAACTTCAAGGCATACTCGAGTGTGAACCCATCGGGGCTTTGTAGAACTTAACCCGCACCACTGGTTTTTGTTTTTGATGCCCCATGAAAATAGAGCTTTTTGTTTTTGATGCCCCATCAAAATAGAGCATCCAATATTCCTTCTTCTCTTCCAGGGGTTTCTCACCTTGCTGACATGCCCCATCAAAATAGAGCATCCAATATTCCTTCTTCTCTTCCAGGGGTTTCTCACCTTGCTGACCTTCCTGGTCTATTACCTCCTGCCCCCCGACTTCTTGGTTGTCAATGGTATATTCAACCACGAAGTCAGCTAGAGCCTGAGCTTTGATGGCTGTCCTAGGCTTGTACTTAACATCGAATTCTCCTAGTTTGATTGCCCACTTGATGAGCCTTCCATTGGCTTTCGGGCTATGCAATATGTTTCTTCGGAGGGTGTTCCATCAGGACTTCAACGTTTGTCTTTATCCAGGGTCCTTCAAGGACTTAAACTCTTATCTGCTGTAACCTAACTCTACCATTCGGGGTATGCATTCGTTTGTTTTCATTTGTGTATTCTTTTATTTTCGGTACTTGGTCTTCTTTGACTCACACATCAGGTGCTTGGCACAAAAATAAAATCACAATCAATGAATGGAAAACAAACTTGCATTAATAACTTGAAATGGGTTCAACCCTTACAAAGAGTACTACTGTCCTACTCGGAGCAACATGCTCTGCAATGGTTTTAATGAACCTTATTTCTACTTCTACTATATAAATATGAAGCTAAGTCCTACTAGAATAACTTAAGCCCAATCGGGGTTTTGCAAGACTAGGCTTGCACCACTTGATTTTGTTTTTGATGCTCCATCAAAATAGAGCACCCGCCACTCCTTCTGGTCTCCTCATTCTTATTCTGCAGTTCACTTCCTGCTCGGGGTACTACCTCCTGCCCCCCAACTTCTCGGTTGCCAATGCTGCACTCAACCACAAAGTCAGTTAACGCCTTAGCCTCAATGGCTGTCCGAGGCTTCTGTGTGATGTCCTCTGCTGACCTTTCTTTGTGTTCCTTACCACTGTGGACATCCATGTCTTCAATCGGAAGGACCTGCCCCCCGACTCCATCAGGCCTTAACGAGGCTACATAACAGCTTCGTGCCATCTTCTGATCACCTTTATGTTCTCCAACACCATTCCTGGTAGGGAACTTGATCTTCACATGATAGGTTGAGGCAACAGCCTTAAATGCATGAAGTCCAGTCCTTCCAAGGATAGCGTTGTACGTTGAAGCTGCCTTGATTACCAGGAAGTTCAACATCTGAGTGGCCTCCTTGGGCTCTTGCCCAATAGTTACAGGCAGCTGAATAGTCCCTTCAACTTTGGATTTTACTCCATTAAATCCGTATATAGGCATGTTATTGGGGGTCAACTGAGAATCAGTGTATCCCATCTTCACAAACGCATCATGAAACAGAATGTCAACGGAAGCTCCATTGTCTATCAAGACTCGCTTCACCTCCGAGTTTCCAATCACAGGAGTTATGACCAACGGGTCATCATGAGGGAACTTCACCCCTTCCAAGTCTGAGTCATCAAAGCTAATCGCTACCTCAGTTTTTGCACGCTTCTGGGCCTCTCCCACGATGTGCAACACCTCTCGGGCATAAGCCTTTCTAGAGTTCCTAGTTGTCCCGGCCGCAGTTGGGCCTCCTGAGATCATGTTGACTACTGGCCCTCGGGGCTGTGGGTTGCGATCTTGATCGTCATCGCTTCTATTATAGTCTCTTCTCTGATTACAAAAACCCTTAGTGAAGTGCCTCAGCTTCCCTCTACGGATCAAAAACTCAATCTCATCTTTGAGTTGCTTACAATCGTCAGTGTCATGCCCCACGTCTCTATGGAATCTGCAATACTGATTCTGGTTTCTCTTTGCGGGATCACCCCTGAGTGGCTTCGGCCATCTGAAATCCTTATCATTCTCAATGTCCAACAAGATTCGACTCCTAGGAGTATTCAACCTTGCATACTCAGTGAACCTTGACCCTTGGTTCTTCTTAGGGGCAGAGTCGGAGTCCTCGCTAGTTCGGGGATACTTGTCCCTAGCATCATACTCTTGATCATCATAGTCCTTGTCTTGCTTTCGCTTCTTGGAGTCATTGTTACTTCCTCCTCCACCTACGGTGGTTTCTTTATTCAAGCTATCCTCAGCTTTAATATACTTATCAGCCCTTCGTTGGAGCTCAGCCATGTTCTCAGGGGGATGCTTCGCCAATGATCTCTTGAAGAAGAGGTCAGTGGTTCCGTGCTCCAGGGCTACCATTGCCACCTTATTTTCCAAATCAGTGATATTCAGGGTCTCCTTAGTGAATCTCTTGAGGTAGTCCCTCAGATTTTCATTCTTTCCTTGCACCACATACATAAGAGATGCGGAGCTCTTCTCATGCACCCTTCCGCTAATGAATTGGCTAACGAAGGCGGCACTCAACTCCTTAAAAGAGCCAATAGAGTTCGCAGGCAATCGGCTATACCATCTCTGAGCCATGCCCGACAAGGTTTGGGGGAACGCTCTGCACTTTAGGGCATCACTTGCAGGCTGCAGCAGCAGTGCGTTCGAGAACGTCCTGACGTGGTTTGCGGGATCACCCGTTCCATCATAAGCCTTTATTGTAGGCATCTTAAACTTCCTTGAGATGTGAGCATTCATCACTTCCTCGGTGAACGGGGGTGTTGGATCATCAGGATCTCCGAGAGGCATCAGATCTTTGGGGTTTCCCTTGGGAATTTCCATCCTTGTGGTTGTTCTTCCGAATGAGGCATCAGCCCTTCTTTGTCTCCTTGAAGACCTCTCCAAATCAATGATGGGAATCCTTCCTGCAGTTGGAGGAGGCTGAGTTTGATTTAGCCTAGCTTGTTCCCTTGCCATATCTTCCTTCAATTTTAAGATCTCGGCCTCATAAGCCTTGATCCTTTCAGCAGTTGTCAAAGATTGTCCATCACGGATGTCTTGAGTCCTCATTCGTGGTTCTCTACTAGCACGTCGCCTCCTCGGGGCTTCATCACGGTCATCATCCTCATCGTCGGAGGAGGTTTCATCAGTATAAGGACCCGAATAATCGTGATACTCTCGATCTCGGATCTGCAAAGCGTGACCACTTGGGCCTGTCCCTTGGATAGGAGGATAATTAGGCAGCCCGTATGTCGGGTTAGTACTCACGGGGAGATCTGTAGTGTGGATCTGGACCCCATGCGATGGGTTGTTCGGATCAATCAGAGGAGAGACCACCATCTGAAGAGGATTGGTTTCTCGTCTTGTACGGGTAATCGGAGATAATGTACTCTCAACGTGGGGGATCGCCCCTGATTGTTGAGAAACTTGAGATTGGGTGATCGCCCCTGATGCTGGCGGAGCTTGTTGGGCAATCGCCCCTGATGCTGGGGGAACCTGTTCGGTGATGGGTGGAGCAGATCTGAGAGGTATGGCCTCAGTTGCAACTGGTGTTGTTCTTCGTGTTTGAACCATGGTTGATGTTGTCTTCCCACAGACGGCGCCAAATGTTGTGGAATAAAAACGAGGGTTTGTATGTATTAAATACAAGGGATGGTGAGCTTCGAGCTTTAATGGCTGTTCTTGCGTTCGAGACTGATCGGTCCTCACAAGATGCCTACGTATCTCTGTATTGCTAGAGAATCAAGCCAACGTAGTTCTGAGAATGAGGGGTCAGGCCCTTTATATAGGCTGAGAAGCCTTAGAATTAAGGTAGGAGTTGGAGACTTAATAGATAAGTCACCTCCTTGAGGAAAGTTCTAGACTCCTTCCTTGTAGGAGTCTGTTGCCATATCGAATTGGATGCCTTGGAGGCTAAGTCTTGTAGAGATAATATCCTTATCTGACACTTATTGCTGAGCTGTTTATTACCCCTAATATTAATTACGAAATTAATATTAAAAATAGGACTTTGGACCCTGTTGGTGGGCCCCACGTTCGGACCATACCGGGTCTAATTAATGCAACACTAAATGTGTCTTTAGGGCTTATTTTTAGCCCATATCACCACGGGTATTTTTCGTAATTATTCCTAATAATTTAGGAATTTTTATGTACCCATGGGTATTTTTCTTAATTTTTCCTAATAATTTAGGAATTTTTATGTACCCACAGGTATTTTCCTTAATTATTCCTAATAATTTAGGAATTTTTATGTACCCACAGGTATTTTCCGTAATTTTTCCTAATAATTTAGGAATTTTTATTTACCAGCAGGTATTTTCCTTAATTATTCCTAATAATTTAGGAATTTTTATGTACCCACAGGTATTTTCCTTAATTATTCCTAATAATTTAGGAATTTTTATGTACCCACAGGTATTTTCCGTAATTTTTCCTAATAATTTAGGAATTTTTATGTACCCACAGGTATTTTTCTTATTTATTCCTAATAATTTAGGAATTTTTATGTACCCACAGGTATTTTTCGTCAAAATGTGAAGTGTAGGGACTTTTTTGTAATTTTATAAACTACAATGGCCTTTTCATAGACCCAGCAAAACTTGGGGTACTAAACTGCAATTTTGCAAAAGAATATAAACATGGTCGACTTCGACCAGGTGTGATCGAAATAAGCGTAAGAAAAAGTGGTCTGGTCGAAGCTTTTGTCGAGGAGAATCCTGCTCGATTTCGAGTAGGATCGTGGTCGAAGATTTTTTTTTTTTTTTTCATTTCTTCTTTCTTTTTTTTTTTTAAAAAAATATTATTATTCAATAATAATATTTCCTTTGTCCGAATCCCGGATAATTTCGGTCCCCGAATCGGAGTGTCCCACTTGGATAACATTTCACTCGAATAAAATCCGACTCGGATTTTTTTATTATTATTTTTAATAATAATAATAATATTTTTTGTAATTTTAGAGGGGTCCTCAGCCCTAATATTTTCGTAATTTACGATCGCATTTTTGGCCTCATTGGCTACCAAATCTTTGAAATTCGTCCCGAATTGAGGTCATTCATGACTCTAGGCACATAAAAATTTTCATTATATAACCCCTTTTTTTTACCAGGATTCGTGGTATTTTAGATCAGGATTTCGATCAGGAATGCTGATCCTTAGATCCGGATTTTCGATCAGGATGCTGACCACTAGGTCAGGATTTTTCGATCAGGATGCAGACCCCTAGGTCAGGATTTTCGATCAGGATGCTGACCACTAGGTCAGGATTTTTCGATCAGGATGCTAATCCCTAGGTCAGGATTTTCGATCAGGATGCTGACCACTAGGTCAGGATTTTCGATTAGGATGTTGACCCCTAGGTCAGGATTTTCGATCAGGAATGCTGACCCTAACCCTTAGGTCAGGATTTTCGATCAGGATGCTGACCCCTAGGTCAGGATTTTCGATCAGAAATGCTGACCCTGACCCTTAGGTCAGGATTCTGATCGAAATAAGGGCCTTCCTAGCTTCTTGGTCGAACAGATTTTCGATCAGGATTCCTGGTCGTTTCGACCAGGATCTTGGTCGAAATAAAGGCCAACATTGGCTTAGTCGAACGGACTTTCGATCAGGAATGCTGAGCCTTAGGTCAGGATTTTTTATCAGGATGCTGACCCTTAGGTAAGGATTTTCGATCAGGAATGCTGACCCTGACCCTTAGGTCAGGATTTTCGATCAGGATGCTGACCCCTAGGTCAGGATTTTCGATCAGAAATGCTGACCCTGACCCTTAGGTTAGGATTCTGATCGAAATAAGGGCCTTCCTAGCTTCTTGGTCAAACGGATTTTCGATCAGGATTCCTAGTCGTTTCGACCAGGATCTTGGTCGAAATAAAGGCCAACTTTGGCTTAGTCGAACGGACTTTCGATCAGGAATGCTGACCCTTAGGTCAGGATTTTTGATCAGGATGATGACCCTTAGGTAAGGATTTTCGATCAGGAATGCTGACCCTGACCCTTAGGTCAGGATTTTCGATCAGGATGCTGACCCGTAGGTCAGGATTTTCGATCAGAAATGCTGACCCTGACCCTTAGGTCAGGATTCTGATCGAAATAAGGGCCTTCCTAGCTTCTTGGTCGAACAGATTTTCGATCAGGATTCCTGGTCGTTTCGACCAGGATCTTGGTCGAAATAAAGGCCAACTTTGGTTTAGTCGAACGGACTTTCGATCAGGAATGCTGACCCTTAGGTCAGGATTTTTGATCAGGATGCTGACCCTTTGGTAAGGATTTTCGATCAGGAATGCTGACCCTGACCCTTAGGTCAGGATTTTCGATCAGGATGCTGACCCCTAGGTCAGGATTTTCGATCAGAAATGCTGACCCTGACCCTTAGGTCAGGATTCTGATCGAAATAAGGGCCTTCCTAGCTTCTTGGTCGAACGGATTTTCAATCAGGATTCCTAGTCGTTTCGACCAGGATCTTGGTCGAAATAAAGGCCAACTTTGGCTTAGTCGAACGGACTTTCGATCAGGAATGCTGACCCTTAGGTCAGGATTTTTGATCAGGATGATGACCCTTTGGTAAGGATTTTCGATCAGGAATGCTGACCCTGACCATTAGGTCAGGATTTTCGATCAGGATGCTGACCCCTAGGTCAGGATTTTCGATCAGAAATGCTGACCCTGACCCTTAGGTCAGGATTCTGATCGAAATAAGGGCCTTCCTAGCTTCTTGGTCGAACAGATTTTCAATCAGGATTCCTAGTCGTTTCGACCAGGATCTTGGTCGAAATAAAGGCCAACTTTGGCTTAGTCGAACGGACTTTCGATCAGGAATGCTGACCCTTAGGTCAGGATTTTTGATTAGGATGCTGACCCTTAGGTAAGGATTTTCGATCAGGAATGCTGACCCTGACCCTTAGGTCAGGATTTTCGATCAGGATGCTGACCCCTAGGTCAGGATTTTCGATCAGAAATGCTGACCCTGACCCTTAGGTCAGGATTCTGATCGAAATAATGGCCTTCCTAGCTTCTTGGTCGAACAGATTTTCGATCAGGATTCCTAGTCGTTTCGACCAGGATCTTGGTCGAAATAAAGGCCAACTTTGGCTTAGTCGAACGGACTTTCGATCAGGAATGCTGACCCTTAGGTCAGGATTTTTGATCAGGATGCTGACCACTAGGTAAGGATTTTCGATCAGGAATGCTGACCCTGACCCTTAGGTCAGGATTTTCGATCAGGATGCTGACCCCTAGGTCAGGATTTTTGATCAGAAATGCTGACCCTGACCCTCAGGTCAGGATTCTGATCGAAATAAGGGCCTTCCTAGCTTCTTGGTCGAACAGATTTTCGATAAGGATTCCTAGTCGTTTCGACCAGGATCTTGGTCGAAATAAAGGCCAACTTTGGCTTAGTCGAACGGACTTTCGATCAGGAATGCTGACCCTTAGGTCAGGATTTTTGATCAGGATGCTGACCCTTAGGTCAGGATTTTCGATCAGGAATGCTGACCTTTAGGTCAGGATTCTGATCGAAATAAGGGCCTTCCTAGCTTCTTGGTCGAACAGATTTTCGATCAGGATTCCTGGTCGAAATAAGGATGAATTTTTCGCTTGGTCGAATGATTTTTCGACTAGGATTCTTGGTCGTCTCGACCAGGATTTTGGTCGAAATAAGGGCCTCTTAATGGCTTTCAGGTGTCTTCGACTGTGTGACTTCGGCCTATGGCCTTTCGGGAGGTGCTCGGTCGGGCGAGCTCGGCTGTTGCCCTTCGCGAGGGACTTCGGTTAGGGCTACTCGGCCTTGAGGCTTCCTTGAGGTGCCTCGGCCTTGTGGCCTCGGTTAGATCGAATGAAATTTCTTAAGTTCCTGAGTTCCTTGTTTTTGAGCCCAAATTCTTTGCATTGGAGTCAAGATAGAGTTCTTGGAAACCTTGTTTGGCACCGTGGCTTTCATATTTTTTACTACTTATTGTTCTTGATTTAAAAAGGAGAACTCGTTCGGTGTTGGAGTCCCTTAGTTCTTGCCCCCCTTGCTTCATATAGTGGAGGTCTTGCTTCTCGGTTGATCGCTCAAGAAGTTCACTTGCCACTAAGCACTCAACTTTAAGTCTGGTGTGCCTTGGCTGGTTGCCAATCCTCTATCTTACTTCTAGGTTTCCAACCTTCTTCTTATACTTGTAGAACCTTGGCTAGGTTTTAAGTAGCCTGATGCCTCTTGTCAGGTTCGTTCGGAGGCAGATAACCTTGTTGGCCATCAAGGCTTGAATCTTGAGATTTGAAGTTCAAGACCTCAAGTGTGGAATTGTAAAGGACCTCTTATCTCAACACCATCATTAACAGTTTCTGTACCTTGAAGGCATTATCAAGGGGCCAACCAGTCTCAAGATGAGCTTTAGGGTCTATCCTTCAGCTTACATCAGCTGGTGCTACCAACTTCGAATTGATGGTCGGGTCTTCAGGACCTGGAAGTATCCTTGAATATTTGAACATATTCGTTTCTAGCCTCAAACTCTTCATTGACTTATGAGACTGCCAGCTTTGAGTCTCCACAGACTTTCAAGTTCTTGACCCTCAGGGCTCTTGTCAGTCCAAGGTTGGCTATCAGAGCTTCATACTTCGCCTCGTTGTAGGTTGTTTGGAAGTCCAACTTCAAGGCATACTCGAGTGTGAACCCATCGGGGCTTTCCAGAACTTAACCTGCACCACTGGTTTTTGTTTTTGATGCTCCATGAAAATGGAGCTTTTTGTTTTTGATGCCCCATCAAAATAGAGAATCCAATACTCATTCTTTTCTTCCAGGGGTTTCTCACCTTGCTGACCTTCCTGGTCTATTACCTCCTGCCCCCCGACTTCTTGGTTGTCAATGGTATATTCAACCACGAAGTCAGCTAGAGCCTGGGCTTTGATGGTCGCCCTATGCTTGTACTTAACATCAATTTTTCCTAGTTTGATTGCCCACTTGATGAGCCTTCCATTGGCTTTCGGGCTATGCAATATGTTTCTTCAGCGGGTGTTCCATCAGGACTTCAACGTTTGTCTTTATCCAGGGTCCTTCAAGGACTTAAACTCTTATCTGCTGTAACCTAACTCTACCCTTCGGGGTATGCATTTGTTTGTTTTCATTCGTGTATTCTTTTATTTTCGGTACTTGGTCTTCTTTGACTCACACATCAGGTGCTTGGCACATAAATAAAATCACAATCAATGAATGGAAAACAAACTTGCATTAATAACTTGAAATGGGTTCAACCCTTACATAGAGTACTACTGTCCTACTCGGAGCAACATGCTCTGCAATGGTTTTAATGAACCTTATTTCTACTTCTACTATATAAATATGAAGCTAAGTCCTACTAGGATAACTTAAGCCCAATCGAGCCCTTGCAAGACTAGGTCTGCACCACTTGATTTTGTTTTTGATGCTCCATCAAAATAGAGCACCCACCACTCCTTCTGGTCTCCTCATTCTTATTCTGAAGTTCACTTCCTGCTTGGGGTACTACCTCCTGCCCCCCGACTTCTTGGTTGCCAATGGTACACTCAACCACAAAGTCAGTTAACGCCTTAGCCTCAATGGCTGTCCGAGGCTTCTGTGTGATGTCCTCTGCTGACCTTTCTTTGTGTTCCTTACCACTGTGGACATCCATGTCTTCAATCGGAAGGACCTGCCCCCCGACTCCATCAGGCCTTAACGAGGCTACATAACAGCTTCGTGCCATCTTCTGGTCACCTTTGTGTTCTCCATCACCATTCCTGGTAGGGAACTTGATCTTCACATGATAAGTTGAGGCAACAGCCTTGAATGCATGAAGTCCAGTCCTTCCAAGGATAGCATTGTACGTTGAAGCCGCCTTGATTACCAGGAAGTTCAACATCTGAGTGGCCTCCTTGGGCTTTTGCCCAATAGTTACAGGCAGCTGAATAGTCCCTTCAACTTTGGATTTTACTCCATTAAATCCGTATAGAGGCATGTTATTGGGGGTCAACTGAGAATCACTGTATCCCATCTTCACAAACGCATCATGAAACAGAATGTCAACGGAAGCTCCATTGTCTATCAAGACTCGCTTCACCTCCGAGTTTCCAATCACAGGAGTTATGACCAACGGGTCGTCGTGGGGGAACTTCACCCCTTCCAAGTCTGAGTCATCAAAGCTAATCGCTACCTCAGTTTTTGCACGCTTTGGGGCCTCTCCCACGATGTGCAACACCTCTCGGGCATAAGCCTTTCGAGAGTTCCTAGTTGTCCCGGCCGCAGTCGGGCCTCCTGAGATCATGTTGATTACTGGCCCTCGGGGCTGTGGGTTGCGATCTTGATCGTCATCCCTTCTATTATAGTCTCTTCTCTGATTACTACGATCTTCACCCTTAGTAAAGTGCCTCAGCTTTCCTCTACGGATCAAAAACTCGATCTCATCTTTGAGTTGCTTGCAATCGTCAGTGTCATGCCCCACGTCTCTATGGAATCTGCAATACTGATTCTGGTTTCTCTTTGCGGGATCACCCCTGAGTGGCTTCGGCCATCTGAAATCCTTATCATTCTCAATGTCCAACAAGATTCGACTCCTAGGAGTATTCAACCTTGCATACTCAGTGAACCTTGACCCTTGGTTCTTCTTAGGGGCAGAGTCGGAGTCCTCGCTAGTTCGGGGATACTTTTCCCTAGCATCATACTCTTGATCATCATAGTCCTGGTCTTGCTTTCGCTTCTTGGAGTCATTGTTACCTCCTCCTCCACCTACGGTGGTTTCTTTCTTCAAGCTATCCTCAGCTTTAATATATTTATCAGCCCTTCGTTGGAGCTCAGCCATGTTCTCAGGGGGATGCTTCGCCAATGATCTCTTGAAGAAGAGGTCAGTGGTTTCGTGTTTCAGGGCTACCATTGCCACCTTATTTTCCAAATCAGTGATATTCAGGGTCTCCTTAGTGAATCGCTTGAGGTAATCCCTCAGATTTTCATTCTTTCCTTGCACTACATACATAAGAGATGCAGAGCTCTTCTCATGCACCCTTCCGCTAATGAATTGGCTAACGAAAGCGGCACTCAACTCCTTAAAAGAGCCAATAGAGTTCGCAGGCAATCGGCTATACCATCTCTGAGCCATGCCCGACAGGGTTTGGGGGAACGCTCTGCACTTCAGGGCATCACTTGCAGGCTGCAGCTGCAGTGCGTTCGAGAACGTCCTGACGTGATTTGGGGGATCACCCGTTCCATCATAAGCCTTAATTGTCGGCATCTTAAACTTCCTAGAAATATGAGCATTCATCACCTCCTCAGTAAACGGGGGTGTGGGATCATCAGGATCTCCAAGTGGCATGAGATCCTTGGGGTTACTCCTGGGGGTCTCCACCCTCATAGCTTCTCTTGTTGGGACATCAGGCCTCTTCTGTCTTCTTGAGGACCTCTCCAAATCTATAACGGGAATCCTTCCTGAGATTGGAGGGGGTCGAGTCAGACTTTGTCTTGCCTGTTCCCTTGCTATATCATCCTTTAGCCTTTGGATCTCAGCCTCATGAGCCTTAATCCTCTCCTCAGCCGTTTGTGGAGGTCCATCATGGATTCCTTGGGTCCTCGCCCGAGGTTCTCTACTAGCACGTCGCCTCCTAGGGGCTTCATCTCGATCATCATCCTCAGTTGATGATGAATCATCAGTATAGGACCAGAGTAGTCATCATGTTCTCGATCCCGGATCTGTAAGGCGTGACCGCTTGGTCCAGGTTCCCTTTGTCGGGGGGGATAATTAGGCAGCCCATACACCGGGTTGGTATTCAAAGGGAGATCCGTAGTATGGATCTGTACCCCCGGGGGTAGCGTGCGATCAACGTTACCAAGAGGAGAAACCACCATCTGAAGAGGGTTAGTTTCTTGGCCTTGATGGACAGTCACCGGGAGGGTCCCCTCTACATGGGGAGTCGTCCCTGGGGGCTGAGTGGGCAGAGGTTGAATGATCGCCCCTGTTGATGGGAGTATTTGTCTTTCCTCAGTAACGATAAGCGGATCAGAAGTAGCTGGTGGAGCAGAGTTGAGGGGTACAACCTCAGTTGATGTAGTTCTTCGTGTTTGAACCATGGTTGATGTTGTCTTCCCACAGACGGCGCCAAATGTTATGGAATAAAAAGTATGGTATATTTATTGCGTATTAACTACTAGGGTTTGTGGGAGCTTCGAGTTTTAATGGCTGTTCTGGTGTTCGTGGCTGAATCTGCCTTCACAAGATGCCTACGTACTTCGATGAATATCAAAGATCAAGCCAAAAACGTAGTTCTGAGGTGAGGGGTCTGACCCTTTATATAGCCTGAGAAGCCTTAGAATTAAGGTACGAGTTGGAGACTTAATAGATAAGTCACCTCCTTGAGGAAAGTTCTAGACTCCTTCCTTGTAGGAGTCTGTTGCCATATCGAATTGGATGCCATGGAGGCTAAATCTTGTAGAGATAATGTCCTTATCTGACACTTATTGCTGAGCTGTTTATTACCCCTAATATTAATTACGAAATTAATATTATAATTGGGGTTTTGGGCCCACCTGGTGGGCCCCACATTTGGACCATTCTTGGCCTAATTAATGCCACATTAAATGTGTCTTTAGGACTTATTTTCAGCCCATATCAGCCTTCCACTTCTTTGTCCTTCAAAAGGTATGTATTTGCTGATCCATCTGCATGTGGTATGTAATAGTAGTATCGGAATATCTACTACTGGGGAATTAACAACGATGGCCTCATCACTGCGTTTATAAGTATATCTTTCCGGCAGAGTGTTACCATCCACGGCCAGTTCTTGAACTGGCTTGAACACCGTTTTCAGAGTTTCGGCCATGTTGATGTTGATGTGGGCAGCTAGTGGAGGGTGGTTCTAAGCTTAGATAATATTTCCTATGTTTGTAAAGGGGTAGAATTTGCACTATAATTTTTTTTATGATTTACTCCTCGCCTTTATGTCTTAGTCTGGTTACTGTCGAAAGTTTGAAACAATGATAACCAATGCTATATGTAATAGCAAATGATAAATGTGTATTATGTATCAATACCCAACTCACTGATGCATATCATATATAAAATATTTTAATATCCAAATTAAGAATTTGTAACATGCATGCCCAATTATGATTTGGGTATTTTAATGTGTAAAATTCACCTAACACTTCTTAAAATAGGTATTTTGGTTAAGTACAATTAAAAAAAAAAAAAAAAAATTGGTCCTCGGCAGGACCTTAAAAGGCCTGATGTCCTTGGCAAAGACGTTAAAAGGCTTAATCATGAGCATGACTTTAAAAGGCTTATTAGGGATCTTCCCGAAGGGAATTTCTTTGGTACTTCGTATCAGAGGTACAAAGGAGTACTAGGCAGGTGTAATCCTGTAGTCTAGGCTCTTAGAGGGCCGAAGGCCTCGGAGAAATCCCGCTTGCCAAACTTAACAAAAAAAAAAAAATGGTATTATTCACCTTCCTCCAACATCATTGACTTTCCTATGGCCCTGTTGGTGGTATAAGATAGTATCAAATTAGCAGCACTGGAGTGTATGTGAGGGTGCATAGACATAGAGAGATAGAGACACATACATTTGGAAGCATATCAGCTTGTCACTGCACAGGTTTAGTGGGAAAAAAAAAAAATTAGAGACGACCACTTGAAAAGAATGGTTCACCAGCTTAGTTCGTTTCATTTTGATAATTGAATGAGTTGGAGCTACAAGGTTAGTGCAATAAACAAAGAGAGTTGGAACATGCCTGAGAAGAGAGGTAGCATTGCCTTCTTACCAACATATCGCCCACCAGTGGTGTTGGAAATTTTCTCGTGTCCATATCCTCCTACATCGACACAAGATGAACTTGAAATGACGGATGGAAAGTTTCCTACAATAACAAAGGCCATTTTATTCCACAAGAAGCTCTAAAGACTATTTCAAGCATCCTCAGATGAGTGACCAAAAGATCGAGGAGGCTGATGTGAATTTAGGCCGTGTCTCTGGCATGGTTTTTTTCTCAGAAGGAGACTGCAGCCTGGAAAGACTTCAGTTTGCTCTTCACTTTAAATATCGCACAGGCTTGAGTACAATACTGTTCAGTTTTAAGAATGTTTTTAGCAGAATAGATGGCGTTTGCATGGAAGACAGCCCTTGCAATGCGAACGATTATCTCGTTTATGTCTCCACTAAGGAACCTGCTAGCACCATTCGTCAGCCCTGGGCTGCTGTCTATAAAACTGATCTCAAGAAAGGAATAACCAAACGCATCACTTGTTTATGTTTTCATGAGCTTATTGTGGTTCAATCAATTTTTGACAGGATTAAGATGAAGACCCATCGCCTAGTATCTGTCTATATATATTATGTTGTCCCTAGCTAGGCCGATATAATAATACAACTAAAAAGGGAAAATTAGGTGATGTTATGTCTTTCCAAAGAAAAGCATTCCTTGTTATCATAACACACTGTTCATCTCAATATATAACAAAAGTAGACACTGCATAGATGATGTTTGAAGCAAGCAGTAAATTGCATAAACATTAACATAGCCATAGCTTTTACATTGAAATTGCATATATTATTCGAATGAGGTAGAAATGAAACCGGCATATCAGAGAAGTACACGATAAAACTGAGGGAGATAGAGAAACAAAGACAGGCCGGCCTGCAATTAACAACAGCGTTTGGGGATGCAGAGGTGGCCACTCATATGCCAACTTTCAGCTCCACTAGAAGGTGCATGAGGGCACCCTGGGGTGTAATCTCCATCGAATTGCAGATTCCATGCTGCATTTGGGTCATCTGTTGAAAACATGGTCCAAGTAGCCGTTGAGTTCTCATATCTAGTATGTGTGAGTCGTTTAAAATCCTTCACATCCTTGTTTTTATTAATATCATCCTTGTCGATGTCAACACTGAAAATATCACCATAAGCCCTGACTGAGTGCTCCACAAGAGGCAATGAGATGGGATCAACAGAAATACCAGCAAGATCTGCTGTTACAACAATGGACCTGCCGTCTGGACTGAAAAATGGATGGTTCACATGCCCTGAATAATCATCTCCACTTCCAAAAACTCTTATTATCACGTCCGAATGCTTGGGGTCGGGGTTCACTAGATATATTGCAAAAAATCCAGCATCCAGTTTAAAGTCCTTTCGTGCTGCACCTGGGGGCTTGTCACGAGTGGAAGAAAATACGATCCACTCTCCGCTTGGGGACCACTGGCAATGTGTGTCCACATAATCCCCATATGTGAGCCTTCTTATATCAGCCTCACCAAAATCTCCTTCTTCCGCATTCTCCATTATGTATAAATTCTTGAATCCATCCTTCACTGCAGCTTTCGGATCCTCAGGATGATCTCTTGTAGATCGAAAGACTAATTTTGTACCTGTCACCAATTTCAACCAATCCATCAGTATAAATATTGTGAACTATACTATTATTAGTACTACTCTTACTCTGATCTTTTATTAAGAGTTAGTGATGTAATTGCCGTTTCAAAATTAAATAGGGATTAAGGAATAGGTACCCTCAGGATTAGTGGAAGGGAAAGCATTGTTGTAACCATCGTCAACATCCGTGAGGGCACCAGCATGTCCATTTCCTTGAGATGCATTCGGGATCCTATATATATCCAACGGTTGGTCAGCTGCAAAAGCCGGTCCTATACATACGTACAAGATATCCTTATCCTTGTTCTGGTTCCACACAGGAGAGAAGATCTTGCCGGGCACATCCATCTATACATTTACACAAGCATATTGGATAGTATACCAAATTACTACAAATCAACTACGTAATAATCATACTGTACCGTAGACTTTTATCAATTATATGGTAAAATAAATACCTCGTAAACCTTGCGCATTTCTTTGTCATCAGCTACCCAGACAGACTTGAACTCATTGTCAACGAATGCAACCTTCTTTCCATCCTTAGAAAATGTTGGAAATGCTCCAGACAACCTAAATAGTCCTACATCGGGAACTGGACACTTGATCTTATGAAATTGTTTTTCGATATTTTCTCCTTTCTGTCAATCACATCACATGTAAGCAAGCTGGAATTGAGAGTACTGGACTAAAAAGTTAACTGATTTTTGAAGTTGTCAAATCTAATTACCTGAATAAGGTCAGTGTTGACACGATGATAACCGATGCGTTTGGAATTCGTTCCAACATCAATGATCAAAAAGGGGTTGAAATGATCTGCTAGAGGTTTTGTTACTTGAGTGACATCCATGACTGATTTTTTAGTATTTGAATCAAATACTATAATGTGACGATAGTGTTCTGCAGTACGGTCGATACCAAATTTTGCCAAATCACGAATCATTGACACTGCCACAGTCGTGGCATTGATAGCTAGAGGAGTCATGGCATTAGATTTATCCGGGGTTACTCGAGTGGGCTCTGAAGTGGAAGTGTCCGTGAATTCAACACGAAAAACTGCCCAAAAGTCACCAACCTTGCGGTGGAAAAACAAGACATTTTCACTTCCCCATGTTGGCCAGCCACCATTCTCCACAACCATTCGGCGCATGAATGGCTTCTCTACATTCATCACATAGATAGAGTTCTGTAGATCTTGGATCTCCCCAGCCCAACCGGCCTTCTTCTGATACGATGCCACTGCTATCCTTTTTCCAGATGGTGATACTGATGGGCTTAAATCAGCTTGCACTGCAGATGGATGAGTTGACAAATTTAAGTCTCTACTCTGAATTTGGTACTTTAAAAACCAAAAGAAATGGAAACTTTGTAAAAACATTCAGATCACTTTTTTTTTTTGTTTTAACTAAATAATCTTAATCAACTAATTACATTAAAAAATAAACATTATGAAATCCGGATAACCATATATCTTGATACATATTACACTAATTCTCAGTGCGAACAATTGTTCTGCAGATTAAAAGTTTTTCGGAACGATACATAGAAAAAGTCCAGTGCCTCATTATTTGATTGCTAATTTTTGACATAGGTAATAATCGAATATAAACATGTAACAATAGGCCTATAGTAAAACTGAAAATAATGGAAGAAAAATGGTGTACATAATAACTTTATGCTTACATGATGGAGTGAGTCGTTCAGTTTTTCCGGTCTGGAGATTAGTTTTGTAAACAACAGTCCAGGGCTGACGGCGACGAGGAGCTGGTTCCTTGGTGGAGATATAGACAAGACTATCTTGCTTAACTCCGGCAATGCAAGGGCTGTCTTCCATGCGAACACCGTCTGATCGAGGGTAAACATCCTCCAAACTAAAGACTTTAGTGGTGACATTATGAGATGATGATTTGGTCTGAATAGCAATTTGAAGTGTTTCCAGGTCCTCTCGTTCGGACACAAAAACCATGCCCGAAACACTGCCGTTATCTACATCAGCATCCTTAATTCCTTCAGGAACCAATTTAGGACGCTTGATAATGAGTTTAAGAGCTGCTGCTGGAATGGAATGGCCATCGTAATTGTAAGATTTGCCATCTGTCATTTTAAGCTCGTCATGTGGTGACTTGGGTGGCAAAGGACAGGAGTAAATGTCCAACGCCACGGGTGGACGATAGGTTGTGAAGAAGGCAATGCTACCTCTCTTCTCTCCCATTTTTTGTGTATTTGTGTTTGTTTGTTGATTTTCCAGGTTCAACTAAGAGTACTTATCAAGTTTAACTAGGAGAACTCGTCACTTTAAGTAGGTGACACTACAAGACATTGGGGTCTTTTTCGACCAAATAAATTCGACTACAGCTAATTTCGATCATATTTGATTGAATTTAGAAGGTCCGGCTATTTTTGACCGTTTTGTGTATTTTCAATTCCACTATAATCGGTCAACTTATTTTCGATCGAAGATAGCTATTTTTGACCATATATTGTCGAAAATAGATAAATTCGACCGTTTCATGTTGGTCGAATTTAGCCACGTTATGTTGTAGTGAGAACCCTAAGTTAAAGTTAAAATTAGGTAACTTATACTACAGTTTTAATGTGTCCTCATTCTATCAACTGTAATCAAACAAGACTACAAAAGTCTACAATGCCATTCTATTATTATTTTACGATGAAATCGTGTAAATTATGACCCGCCATTTTGATTATTATACAAGCACATCTCAACACGCAAGTTCTAGGCCAACAACCAACAGTTTGTTTTATACTATAGGATATGTAAAAGAATGTTAGAGTAACCTACAAAATAAGTTTTTATTTCATTCCTTTTTCTTAATGTTAATTTTCATTTAATTAAAACACATTACATTTTTCTTTTCTAGATCTAGCAGCACCTTAGTCTGGAAATTGACTAGCTTAATTTACAAACCAATTTTTGCGATTAGTTCACACGATATGACTGAGATCGAACAGACTGTTTCTAAAACTTTAAACCTCTATCCACAAGACACATACAACAACATACTGACAGCCATTAACGCACAAAAATACTTGCACCTCTCTCTGCACTATCCATTTTCTTTTGATCCTCAATTAACTTCTCTAGCTCTTCTCTCATTAGATAGATCTCTTCTCCTGTCGAAGATCGTGGCCTCGAGTAGTGTAAATTTATCACTTAATACTATTGACACTCTTCATGTAAATTTGTCTTCCGCGAGAGAAATTAGGGACTACAATGTTGTATCCTGACATAGAATTCGTCAAAATTGCATGGAACCTCACATAACCAAAAAAGGCAATTTATAAAGATCAATACCAACCGCTGTACAAGTCCAGAATTGGACTTCATAGAACCCCCTAAATCATACTGGTTATTTTTGGTCTTACAACCAAGCAAGACCTTTAAAACTTGAACTTGACTGGCTCTGTTTTCTTCAATCTTTCTCTCAGTAACAGGCTTTCATGATCAGTCCTCTATGTAGTAACTTCTTAAATAAATGATGTTTCAGTGTATAGTGTAAGAAAAGTATAGTAAGTAGATGAAATAGTGCATAATGAATGTGGAAATTGAAGGTAGCTAGCTAGGTGTATGCATAGTACATGCATTAAGTATGTGCTTTGGCCGCTGTTTGTATGCCTGGAAACTAACATTAATTGATTCATGCTAATGTTAAGTTGCGGATGAGGATAACAAGATGCAAAATTAATGAAACTAAATTTTAATACAATTATAAGAAAGATATGCCCAGATTAATTTGTCAACTAGGGGATGACAAAAACCCGACGGATATCCGATCCGATCCATTTGGGTCCACCCGAACCCGATTTTTTGGATTTGGATCTGGATTTTGATCTTATTTTTGGACCCGAAAGAGTTTGGATCTGGATCTTAGGTAATCCGATCCGATACCCGACCCGAAACCCGAAACCCGATCCAAACCCGATCCGAACCCGAGACCCGATAAAAACCCGATATATATATATATATATATATATATATATATATATATATATATATATATATATATATATATATTGTATATTTACGTACATTTAATATTAATTATTATTTATTATATCAGAGATACATATCAAACAAATAAATAAAATAATCAGCCACATATATATTTGAGATATCTAAAATAACGTGATATTATTTTTATTTAATCACAATATTATTTTTTTTATTAAAATTCTAATATATATATATATATATATATTCTTTATTTTCCTTATAGTTTTTAAATTTTATTTATAATATTCTATATTTTTTATACAACTAAAATATTTTTATATTTTAAATTTTAAATATATTTACACTTTTATGTTTTGCTCAATGTGATTATTTTAATTTTTGAATTTTGAATTAAAAACCCGATTTAAACCCGAATCCGATCCGAAACCCGATAAAACCCGAAGATTTGGATTTGGATTTTGATTTTCAAATCCGGATCCAGACCCGATACAATCCAAAAACTTTGGATTTGGATTTGAATATGGCCAAACCCGACCCGATCCGACCCGTTACCATCACTATTGTCAAGTGCTTCTTCCTCCTACTCAAAGGGCACAATTACATACAAATTAGGTATCAGAAAATTCAATTCTTAATATTTGTTTGCTCCATGTGTACTTAATCCCCTGTTCCCGTGTATGACCTTGCAGTCATTGTTTATATAAGTCGTTTCTCGATAATCCAAGTTTCTTAGCTGCCATGAGATGTAGATTTCTATCGTCTAACTTATGTTTGCTAAATCGGAACGAATATCTAATACCGATTTATCGATAAATCGGGAATTTATCGGAATGATAAATCAGAACAAAAATCGATTTTTTTTTTAATTTTTTAATTTTTTAATAATATTTAATATATTAATCTAATTTATAATATAATATATATTTTAAAAATATTTCATAGCAATAAATCGAATTTTAAAAATCAAATCGGTCAAATATTTTTTAACGATAAATCGATGATTTATCAGCAATTTTTGAAAATTTTTAGAACACTGGACCTAAACCATATAACCATATAATATTTATCCAGTACTAAATTTACAAGTCATTGTTATTATGTCATAGAAATGGCCCCCAATATTATAATTTTAGAGTAATTGGTTCAAAATATCACAACTCAAAATATTAGACCCAAATATCACTCTAAAGCAAAATATAATTTAGTTTTTCTTAATACACGCCGAAGCATGTAGCGTTTTACCATTAACAAAGTTTTAAGTTGCGTTTTGCTTCAAGCAGTGCAACCAAGACAATAAACATAAATTAAAGTTGCGTTTTCTGAACCTGAACAAAACTTAAAGTCACGTTTTATTAAAATTTTAAATATTATTTTAAAATTTTATCAATAGTTCTTTTTAGGATTAAATAGTTTCCATTTGCGGTTTAGAATTATCAATTTTTTAATTTTATTTGTATTCCCTTGGAGTTTCAATGGTTAACCTTTGGAGTTCAACGTTTCCATTTAGGGTTTTAGAAATATTCGGAACGACGAATAAACAGTATGCGAACTTAGGCTCTAGATCCTAACTTATCCTGATTTTTAAACGATAAACAACCCTAAACCCCAGACCCTAACTTATCCTGATTTTTAAACGCGTTAGCGTTTAAAAACAGGCCGTCAGATTCGATTTTTTAATTAATTTTTTTAATTTTATCTGTATTCCCTCGGGATTTCAACAGTTCCATTTTGGGTTTTAGAAATATTCCGAACAACGAATAAACCTTATACGAACTTAGGATTTAGGGTTTAGGGTTGTTTACAACCCTAAACCCTAGACCCACCCTAAATCTTAAACCATAACTTATCCTGATTTTCAAATGCGTAGGATTGTTTACAAACCCTAGACCCTAACTTATCTTGATTTTTAAATGCGTTAGCGTTTAAAAATCAGGCCGCCGGATTCAAATTTTTTAATTAAAATATTTAAATTTTATCTATATTCCCTTAGGGGTTCAACAGTTAATCTTTTGGGTTTAACAGTTCCTTTTTGGGGTTTAGAAATATTCCGAACGACGAATAAATCGTATGTATTCAGGAAAAAAAGCAAAAAATAAAATAAAATAAAATCCAAACGCCACATGAACTGGCGTTCCCCCCAAAAACACAACACTATCTAGCGTTTCCCTCCCAAAACACAACAATATCTAACGTTAATAAAAAAAAAAATTCTCCCCCCACAAAACGCTAAACGCATAAACGTTTTTGAATTAAAAAAATACAAAACACTACACGAAGTAGCGTTTTTTAATAAAAAATGAAAATGCTAGACGCAACTGTGTTTTAGAGTGATATTTGAGACCAATCAATTATCTTTTTCACATAAATCATGTCATATTTTTAATTTTCACATTACCATTCTATTTTTTCTAACTAAAATCCCTCCTTTTCCAATTATATCACGGACGGTTCTATTTAATACAATAAACTAATAATATTATAATATTAATAATTAACCGATTACCTTATCAGCTAAAACATATCATCATTTCTATATTTTCTAACTAAAATTTCTCTTTTAAAGGTAAAATACAATATCTTTTACATATTATCTAACTAAAATTTCTACTTTTTAAAAAAATACTACGAGCAATTTTGTTTAATAAAATAATAGAATTATATTATAATTATTATTAACTAATTAATTACCTTTTTTAGCTAAAACACGTTACCTTTTCTCTAACTAAATTCTCTCCTTTTCCAATTATATCATAGATGGTTACCTTTTTTAGCCAAAACACATTAACTTTTTTCTTTTCTCTTACTAAAACCTCTATTTTTTCAATTATATCACTGACGTTTTTATTTAATAAAAATAAAATAATAATATTATAATACTAATAATTAACCGAGTACATTTTTAGCTAAAATGTATCATTTTTTCTATTTTTTCTAATTAAATTCTCTTTTTTTCCTTGAAATATAAAATAACGTAATTCAATTATAATTACTATAAATTAATCAATTACCTTTTTCACCTAAAACATGTTTCCTTTTTAATTTTATCTAACTAAAATCTCTCTTTTTTCAATTATATCTTGGACATTCTATTTGATAAAATAAAATAATAAATTTATAATTACTAATAATTAACCGATTATCTTTTTCAACTAAAACCTATCACCTTTTCTATATTTTCTAACTAAAATCCCTCATTTTCTAAAAATATCAGATAACATTTATATAATTATTATCAAATCATCACACTTAAAAATTTAAGCCTCCAAAATTCATGTTTTAAAAAAATTAATTCAAATTAATGAAAAAAAATCATATTAAAAAAAAATCCGTGCATTCTAGTAATCTAAAATTTCATTTTATACAGTACATTCTCAATAATACATGACAGGCACCTCAAATGCATTTGCGAATTTTCAGCAGAACCTTTTAACAAATAATTGTAGGGCAAAGTTAATTATATATCGTGCTGTATCGTCTTGCTTGATCCCGATCAAAAATAATTTGTAGGAGTAGAGTCTAGTCCTCAAAAGTCAAAAGTCTTCGCCTATACTTTCTTGTTCATGTGTAATGATAATATATAATAATATATAATAATATAATAATATACACTAGTGTAATTTATATAGCAGCAATACATCATCCTTTGTAGTCATCACCCCCATTGAAGCTGCTAACGTGGATGAATGTGAATCCAAGTATTTATGCATACAATAAACGAAATATTTTATATTTTTTTGAATAATTATTTTTATATATTTTGCAAATTAGTATTTGTTTTAAAAATTTCAGAATGAATCCAACAAACTGGAATAAATAAATTTTCATAACTTAAATTATCTCATCGCTCTTACAAAATATTCTACATGATTCTATTTACATAGTCAAATTATATCGATACAAAATAAATGCATGAATTTGTATACATTCTTTAGTTCTCAGGTCGACCGTCAACTAGGGGGCATAATATTGGAGATAAACTTTATACAAAGATATGTCTTTCTTATATAATCTAACAGCTCAAGCTTTGTCAGTTTCTTTTATTCTTTGATTTTAGTATATTCGGAATTTGGAGTGTTGCTTTCTCGACGCGCATGCACGTTTCATGCTTCAGATTTGTCTTTTGTTTGTATAAAACCAGAAAAGTAAACGCTAAGCTTGATTAATTTTGGGATGTACACATATTGGATTTACTACAGAACGTCAATACAAGGTTTGTAAACAAAAATCAACAATTTTTTTTTTTATAATTTATATGTAATGATACTAAATTAATTTGTCGTGCATTAGTTTTGGCTATCATTATTTTACTTTCTTGTAAAATACACAAATTTCAGTTGAAAAAATATATTGCAATTATTTGTCATGTATATGTATAGATCTATATAAACCTTAATTACTTCTAGTTTCATGTAGGTAAAATGAGATCTAATTGTTGGTTTAATCTAATTTTATTAGTTATTTATTTGTTTGGGTTTATTATCTGTTTGAATAAGTGGCATGTGTTAGCCACATTGTTGGAGTAGATTGAGTCTTGGTTGTTGAGATTATTTAGGAGAGTCTAAAGGTCAGTTAGGATGTTGGAGTGGTGTTAGGAGATTGCTGCTATCACTGCTAGTTGTAGGAAGTTAGCTTGCTATGTATTTTCTTTCTGTACGCATTTTTATTTCAAGGAAAATAACATTGGTTTTTCCTCACTTGTTTTACAGTAAACACTGTGTGTGTGAGTGCATATCAGGTTTATTATCTAACATCTGGTATCAGAGCATTGGTACTGTGTATGTAAGATGTCTAAGTCGGGGTCTATGGACGTGTCAAGGAACAATGAGGGATCGATTGGGCTAAACTATCCTATGCTGACAAAATAAAATTATACAACGTGATCTTTAAAAATGAAAGTCTTTATGCAAGCGCAAGGCGTATGGGAGGCAGTAGAGTCCAGTGAGAAAAGTCCACAGGTGGAGGCACGAACAGATAAAATGGCTTTGGCAACCATTTATCAGGGGATTCCAGAGGACATCTTGTTGTCTATTGCAGAGAGACAGTCAGCAAAGGAGGCCTGAGAGGCTATTAAAACCATGTGTGTAGGGGCTGACAGAGTGAAGAAGGCAAAGGTGCAGACCCTAAGAGCCAAACTAGAGGCTTTGAGCATGGAGGAAACAGAGCAAATTGATGATTTTTGCATGAAACTGTGTGGAATCATAACGAACATACGAGTTATAGGTGATACACTGGAAGAGTCATATATTGTTAAGAAACTTCTCAGAGCCGTACCATCAAAATATCTACAGATTGCTTCAACACTTGAACAATTTGGTAATCTTGACAAGATGATAGTTGAAGAGACAGTGGGACGTTTGAAAGGATACGAGGAATGACTTCGTGGATCAACTGAGAAACCAGGGTCCCAGTTGTTGCTGTCAGAGGAAGAATGGTCGAAAAGAGAAGCACATGATGGATAACTGTTACTCACAAGGGAAGAATGGTTGAAGAAAAGGTCATCAAACCAGAGGGGTAAGCGTGACAATGAGTATCGATATAAAGATGGAAATCGTGGAAGTCGAGACAAGAGTAAGGTTAGATGTTTCAGTTGCAATCTCCTGGGTCGTTATGCATCTGAATGTCGTAAACAGAAATGTGAAAAGGAGCAAATGCAGGAGGCAAATCTGAGCCAAGTTGAGGACGAAGAACCCGCTTTGCTGTTGACAGAGTGTGGTGAGGAAGGAAACAATTCTTTTTTATTGGAGGAGAAAGGGGTGGTTCCTAGGCTGAGACAAAAGGGCGAGACGAAGACAGAATCCAACTTATGGTATCTTGATAAGGGGGCTAGCAACCACATGACGGGATTGAGATCAAAATTTGCAGATCTAGATGAAAGTGTAACTGGAGAAGTCAAATTTGGCGATGGATCAACTGCGTCTATAAAAGGAAAGGGATCTGTGATCGTTAGTTGTCGGAATGGTGAAGAACGTACACTTAATGAGGTATACTTTATCCCTAGTCTTTGCAACAATATCATAAGTTTGGGTCAGTTGGCAGAAGAGGGGTTTAAGGTCGTTTTGCATGAAAATTATCTGTGGGTTAATGATAAAGATGGCAAATTGTTGATGAAACTGAAACACTCACAAAATAGACTGTATAAAGTGATTATTGAAGGGAGCAAATCTGCATGTTTGATGGCTAAGGCAGAGGAAGAATCTTTCTTGTGGCACTGTAGGCTTGGACATGTAAATTTTCGGGCCATGACACTTATGTTTGAGAAGGAGATGGCACGTGGTTTGCCTAAGATCGTACAATCTAAGGACATATGCAGAGGATGTTTAATGTCAAAGCAGAATAGAAACCCATTTCCACAACAGACCTATTTCAATGCTTCAAAGGTCCTTGAATTGGTGCACGGAGATATTTGTGGTCCTATATCACCACCCACACCTGGAGGTAAGAGATACTTCTTTTTACTTATGGATGATTTTAGTAGATTAATGTGGATTTACTTCTTGAAAACGAAAGATGAGGCATTTGAAGCTTTCCAAAAATTTTAAAAACTGGTTGAAAACGGGACATAGCGAAAAATCAAGGTGTTTAGAACAGATAGATGAGGAGAGTTTTGCTCAGCTAATTTTGCATCATACTGTGAAAAAACGGTATTCAAAGGCACTACACTGCACCTTATTCTCCGCAGCATAATGGTATGGTGGAGAGGAGAAATAGGACTGTCATAGCAATGGCAAGAAGCTTGTTGAAAGAAAAGAATATGCCGTCCAAGTTCTGGGGTGAGGCAGTAAGACATTCAATCTATGTTCTGAATCGTTTGCCTACACGAGTTGTCGTTGGGAAGACACCTTATGAAGCATGGTCTGGCAAGACACCTGACATGGAAGAGAACAAACTTGAATCGGAGTTTGTCAAAGATGGGCTGTGTGATACCTGCCAATTAGGGAAACAAAAGAAATCATTCTTCAAAAGCAAGACAGAGTCATCCATTGTTAAGCCTCTTCAATTGCTGCATATGGATTTATTTGGTCCAGTAAATGTCATGTCTATTTCAAAGAAGAAATACTGTCTGGTGATTGTAGATGATTTTTCTAAGTTCACATGGACCTTCTTCCTGCACTCCAAGGATTGTGCAAGTGAAATCATCATCAATCATCTCAGAATGCTAAACAATGGTTCTGAAGACAGAGTACAAAGAATCAGGAGTGACAATGGTACTGAATTTAAGAATTCCACAATGAAGATTTTCTGTGAAGAGAATGGAATTGTCCATGAGTTTTCTGCTGCCAGAACACCTCAACAAAATGGGGTTGTTGAAAGGAAAAACAGAACTCTCATTGAAGCAGCTAGAACAATGTTAAGTGAATCAAGGTTACCAACATATTTCTGGGCTGAAGCTGTCAACACTGCATGCTTTACTCAGAATATTTCCTTGGTCAATCAAGCTAGAGGAATGACTCCTTATCAGTTATTAACCAACAAGAAACCAACTTTAGCTTTCCTACATGTCTTTGGATGTAAGTGTTTTGTGCTAAGGAATCATGGAGATAACTTGGGCAAATTTGAAGCAAAGGAAGATGAAGCTATTTTCGTTGGATATGCAGCAGGGAAAGCCTACAAGGTTTACAATCTAAGAACCAACATTGTTATGGAATCTGTACATGTTGTGTTTGATGATCAAAAGATTCTAGGCCTAAATGATGAAGGTTACACGAGTTTTTGGATGCATTTCTCATATGAAAATACCTAGTGTGCAGCTGAGCAAACTTGATGATCGGAGTAAAATCGTAGTGTACTTGGAAGAGAACAAAGGCATGTAGACGGTATGATCCAAAAACAAATTCTCTGCACCTCAGTAGGGATATTGTGTTCGAGGAGGGAAAAGGTTGGCCATGGGAACAGGAGGTTGAAGGTAGTAGTGAACAAGGCTCATTTATCGTGATTGGAAGCAACTCAGGTGAGGGAAATAGCAATGATCAAGAGGCAATAACACCAGTACAATCACGAGTGTCTAATTCGAAGGAGATAATAGAGAAAGGAGACTCAGAAGAAGAAAGTAAACCTAGGCATTCCAGAAACCTCAGTGACATCTACATTGATACAGAGGAGATTGAGTTACACGATGAGTTGATGCTGATGGGAATAGACGAACCAATGTGTTATAGCCAAACAGTGAAGGAAGATATGCGGAGGAAAGCTATGAAAACTGAGATAGATGCTATCGAAAGAAATGGCACATGGAATTTGGTGGAGCTACCAGTTGGACACAAGGCCATCAGACTAAAGTGAGTATACAAATTAAAGAAGGACACAAACGGAGAGGTTATAAAATACAAAGCCAGGCTCGTAGCAAAGGGTTATGTTCAGAAACAAGGGGTCGATTACGAAGAAGTTTTTGCTCCAGTAACACGGTTAGAAATAGTGAGGCTTTTATTAGCACTTGCAGCCAAGAACAACTGAGAGGTTCACCACCTCGACGTGAAATCAGCTTTTCTCAACGGCGAACTTCATGAAAATGTGTATGTGAGCCAACCTGAAGGATTCACAAAGAAAGGGAAGGAGCATCTAGTCTATAAGTTGTTGAAAGCCCTGTACGGTTTGAGACAGGCAACACGAGCTTGGTACGCAAAGCTAAACAGTTGCTTAGAGAAATTGGGTTTTACAAAGTGTCTGTACGAACCAGCAGTGTATACTCAGCGAAATGGGAGTGAAATTTTGATAATTGGAGTTTATGTAGATGACCTTCTTGTTACAGGAACTAGTGTGCATAGCATCGAATTGTTTAAGAAGCAAATGGCGGAAAACTTTGAGATGAGTGATCTTGGTAGACTTTCACATTATTTGGGAATTGAGGTCAAGCAAGGAAGGGACTGTATAGAGTTGAATCAGACATCATATGCAAAGAAAGTCTTACAGAAGGCAGGAATGATGGAATGTAATCCAGTAAAGTATCCAATGGAGGAGAAGATACAGTTACATAAAGATGAAACTGGGGAAAGTGTTGATCCTACTCATTTCAAAAGTGTGGTAGGAGGTCTTCGGTATCTGGTACATACTCGTCCCGATATAGCTTTTGCTGTTGGTATTGTAAGTCGTTTTATGGAGAGGCCAAAAATGCTTCATTACAATGCAGTGAAACGTATTTTGAGATATGTGAAGGGAACACTAGAGTATGGTTTAGTTTATGCAAAGGGCTTGGGAAACTACATGTTATCAGGATTTTTAGACAGTGATTTGGCAGGGAACATCGAAGACAGGAAGAGTACAGGAGGTATGACTTTCTACCTCAATGACAACTTAATAACTTGGGTATCACAAAAATAGAGATGTGTTGCATTATCATCGTGCGAAGCTAAGTTCATGGCTGCCACGGCTGCAGCATGTCAAGGAGTTTGGTTACAGAAACTGTTGAGTCAGATTATTGGTGTAAGCCCAGGTCCTGTGGTGATCTATATAGACAATAAGTCTGCTATAGACCTGGCCAAAAATCCAGTTTTCCATGGTCGCAGCAAGCATATAGACATACGTTACCATTTTATTCGAGTGTGTGTCGAGAAAGCCGAGATACAGATCAAGCATGTTAGCACTGGTGAGCAAATAGCAGATGTTTTGACAAAGGCACTTGCTGACTTGCAGCTGTCAAGTTTAAGAAAATGCGTGACTTAATGGGCATGAAGAAACTGGCTATATAAATTTATATTAAGGGAGTGTTTGTTGGTTTAATCTAAATTTATTAGTTATTTATTTGTTTGGGTTTATTATCTGTTTGAATAAGTAGCATGTGTTAGCCACATCGTTGGAGTAGATTGAGTCTTGGTTGTTGAGATTATTTAGGAGAGACTTAAGGTCAGTTAGGATGTTGGAGTGGTGTTAGAAGATTGCTGCTATCACTGCTAGTTTGTAGGAAGTTAGCTTACTATTTATTCTCTTTCTGTACGCATTTTTATTTCAAGGAAAATAACATTGGTTTTTCCTCACTTGTTTTACAGTAACACTGTGTGTGTGAGTGCATATCAGGTGTATTATCTAACACTAATATTACTGATCCATGGTAAAAAATAGTACTTCTAATTTTACTATTTTCAATTTTAACAAGTGGTTATTTATAAAATAATGCTACTTTCTCTCTTTGTACACTGACATAGCCATATCCGCACACAAATATACTCGCACCTCTCTCTGCACTATCCATTTTCTTTCTATCCTCAATTAACTTCTCTTGCTCTTCTCTCCTGTTGAAGATCGTGGCCTCGAGTAGTGTAAATTTATCACTTAATACTATTGACACTCTTTATGTAAATTTATCTTCCGTGAAAGAAATTAGGGACTACAATGTCGTATCATGATATACAAATCGTCAAAATTGCATGGAACCTCACATAACTAAAAATGGAAAATTTATAAAAATCAATACCAACCGTATATAGGCTGTACAAGTCCAGAATTGGACTTCATAGTATTGGAATCAAAACAGATCAAAGAACACACAAATACAAAATACAGAGAACACTTGATAGTAATTAAAACTGTTCTATTACTTCTTGGTAAAACTATTACAAGAGAAGGAAATTTATAAGGAAATAACAACTTCAATCATAAGCAAATACTGGTCCTAAAATCTCTTCATGAATCCCACTAATTCTGGACTTTCCCTACTATTACTAAAATCAAATCAACACTTATTCTAATGGTTGTCAAACCGATGCCAGCTATTTTATTGAAATAAAACGCGCTTAGATTAAAACACCAACAATCTCTCCCTTAATCTAAGCAAACTTACTGCAGATTCTTTATACCCAATAGTGCTCGCATTCGTTCAAATTTTAAAGTGGACATTGCCTTTGTTAACACATCTGCACGTTGCTCCTCTGTACGAATATGTTTGATCATGATTTCACCTCGTGCAACACACTCACGGAAAAAGTGATAACGTATATCAATGTGTTTACTTCGTCCGTGAAATACTGGATTTCTCGCAAGGTCAATCGCAGACTTATTATCCACATAGATGATCACAGGACCATGTTTCTCATATGTTATCTGACTGAGTAAGTTCTTCAGCCATATTCCTTGACAAGCTGCAGCCGTAGCTGCCATAAACTCGGTCTCGCAAGATAACAGGGCGACACACCTTTGTTTTTGTGACACCCAGGTAATGAGACTTTCGGCTAAGTAGAAGGCCCACTTAGTGTGACGCCCCCAGATCCGGGGTCGGAGATCTAGGCGCTCACGGTCCATTTTCCATTAATAACATACCTGTTCTTGCACACACAATATATATAACACAGCCATTGACCCCACAATAAACTCACACCACACTCACACACACAGGTTAGAGCCTCAGAAACGTCACACATTGATTAAACAGTAATAAAGTTATCAGAGTTATTACAGACCGAATTAAATAGTATTTATGCTACCAGCAACACTCCGATATGAAGCGAAGCTGACGGCTTGAAAGTTCGTTACGATACACTGCCTTGCACAGGTCATGCTGATAAATAAAACGTACTAACAAAAGCTGCCAACCAATCCGGCTAATGGGGCCTACCGGTGGAATCTCAAGTGGAGGCTCGGGCCTAGTCACCTGCTTTCGAGTAGTCTGCCTAGGTCTTGCCATTTCGCTTAGCTGTTGTGTTTGTAAAGTTTGAAAACAAGCAAGAGTGAGCAACTATAGCTCAGCAAGAAATATATATATAAGATAAGCAATATACATCTCATATGATTGGCAATTGATATATTTGTTTGTATCATTCAGTTATAAATCACTTGTCATAATTGATAAATCTCGAAGGTGCAACAATATGTGCCCTTGTTTTCAAAATAAACTTGCAGTTCTAGATACTGCATTGAATCAACATCATTCTCATCAAAATTAAACACTATCAGCAACTTGGCACAAAAGCCTAAGAAGCAGTGTCAAAGCATTTTTCCAAAATGGAGGAATGGGACTTAAAGAAAACATAAAAACCTGACAAGGATTGACGATGATCAGTCGCCACATCCAAGTCCAATAATCCGCGGGTCTTCTCTACCGGTAGAAGGATAGAAACTACATCCGTAACTATCCCTCGGGTGAAAACTACATCCGTAATCACCCTCGATGAAAACTACATCCGTAATCATCCTTCGGCAACACCTGGGCCGGAATAATAAGTGATGGGCCGCCTGGCTCACGGCCGCTTACACATCCCGAGAATCGTTCGTCAACGGTTCCCACACCTGCCAGAGTCCCTTTTTCTTTTCTTTTAAAACTTGATTTTGATTGAAAACAGAGTAATTGAGGTTCGACATCAGTCGACCGATGATTCTTGAAATCATACAAGAAGCGGAATCTGACCGGGGGTTTTCAAAAATGTTTTGAGTTCGAAAGAGTTCGAGTTTAAAAGTATTAAAAGGTATCTTGGATTAGCTTTGTCTTTAAAGAATGAACAATAATTAATAAATAGTAATTTAAGATTTTATATTAATAATTAATAAAATAATTATTCGATAAAATAAACTCTTAATCCAAGATAGGGTTTCGAGTATTTACGAAGATATAACGATAGTTATTTAAATATACGATACCACCCGAATGACCCTTCGGGTTTTCGCAATCTAGATACGATATAATAATATACCGCTCCCCGGTCAATAGTATATACGGACCGCTACGACCTCTATTGCTAGAGTCGTTGTCCGAAGAAAACATTTCAATCTAAGTTCAAGGGGTAAAAGCATACATGTACTTGTTCAATCTCAATTGCATCAATACTTCGATAAACATAGCATTCGATATAATTTGAAAACTACAAACACAACAGTAAAAGTCATTGTATATGGATAAGTTTTGAAAAGTAAACTTGCCTTGGTTTGGTTGGGGTGGTCGAGCGTGCGAATTCGAACGATCTATACATAAACAATAATCGTTCGTTAGTACCTTAACAATTTCTCTTTAATTACGGGGTTTTAAGGGGGCACGAAATTAACTTAACGACTTCGTCTTATGACTCCCTAGTCCCACTATAAGTCCATGACATCACTCGTTTACGCTTGTCACTTACTCGACTCAATTTAGTTACCACGTTCGAACCATAACCACTAACCCTAGAATAATGTTCCACTAATCGACTTTTTTCCATTGCGCGAATTTTACTCTAGCATTTTTATAAAATCCAAAAATTAGTATTTTAATCCAATTCCTTTTGGGTAGTCTTCACCACTGCATTACTTACATTCTCAAATTTTTTCATGATCCCAAACATATTTTAAGGTGTTTAAACAAGGTTCACAAGGGGGTCACTTTATGCAGTCCATAGTCCAGAAACAAAATTCACTTCTCCGGCCATAACTAAAAATCCACACATCACCTAGCTATGAATCTTACATATCCAGAAACTACATTCAATTATCTTTCCAACAATATAAGGTAGGACATCAGGGGACATCATTTGGGTGTTCAAAATCGTGCTACAACACAGATCAAAGTTCCTGGACAACTCAGCAAGCTTAAATCACTTAGATCAACCATTTTTCATGCTTCCATAACATAAACACCACTTAAAACACTTAGATCATGATTCATAACACTCATGGAGATATATATATTAACCATGGTCATAAAATTCACAATCTCAACATCAAAAACCAAGATCCATGCTATCCAATACATACACATTCAAGATAACCCCTAAAATGCATGGATCTACTACCATACTATAAGAACAACACATAACCAAGGGTGGTTTGAGATTTTATACCTTCTTGAGCTCCTAGAGACCTTGAACAATCTTTATACAACTTAAAAACACCTTAGATGGCCTCCTACAACACTCACAATGCAAGATCTAAAAGATAATAAACTTATGTTAATATTTCTCTAAACTTCCAATCATTATAACTCAAGAATCAATGGATGGAAGGCTTTGAAATTGATACCATACCTCTACTAAGATGCAAGGAAGCCTTAGGAATCTTGTTCAAGGTTGTGGATGAAGAAATGGTGGAGAGAAAACCTCTCCCTCTCTCCTAGAGCAGTTCGGCCGAGAGCTATGTTAAGGGGGGGGGTGTTTTTCTTGTTTTGTTTTGTTTGAAATGATAAAAAGAAGGCTAGCATGCTTGTATTATTGTGGTTAACAAGGAGTAGTCACATGTGCCAAGCCATAGCCTAGGTTTCCTCCACGCCCTAGTGTCCCCTAGTACATCATCCACCATGCTAGTCACTATTCACATTTGCTTTTATGTCTCCTAGTTCCTTTTTCTAACTATCTAGTTACATGGCACTTGCATGTAATTTCTTTCCTTGTAATATTATTCTCCCACCAATGCTTGTTATTTAATCCTTACTTTGTATCGTAACTTAATTATTCTTTCGTAATAATATTTCGTCGCGTAGAGATTTCCCCTATAATTCCTTAAGTACTTATTGTGTCAATTCCTCGAATGTCCAAAATTCCTCGTCATAATTCTTAATAAATCCTTTAATATTCTAACCATTCTCAAATTCCAAGTTTTATAAATATTACTAACAACAGGACTCTTGCTTTCACAATCTCTCTGTATATCTTACATCATAAATGCAACAACGCAGTTTCTCAGACAATCAATTCTATAAATCAACAGGGATGACTAGAAAGGTTCCATAATAATAATGTCACAAGATATTAAATAAAAGGAAATATTACCAAAAATTAGGGTTCTTACAGCCTCCCCTCCTTAAAAGGATTCCGTCCCGGAATCAGGTTGAAAACAGTTGGGGGTGCTTTTCACACATTGCGCTCTCTAGTCCCCATGTTGATTCTTCGACATTCTGATTCCTCCACAAGACTCTCACTAGTTTGACAACCTTGTTCCTCAGCACCTGTTCCTTTCGATCCATGATTTCTACGGGTTGCTCCACATATGTCAAGTCTGGTTGCAGATCCACTTGATCATGTTCTATCACATGTCGGAAGTCGGTATGGTACGGTCGTAGCATGGACACATGGAACACGTTATGTACTTGCTGTAAGCTCGGGGGTAAAGCCAATTCATAGGCTAACTTCCCAACTCGTTTCAAGATCTCAAAAGGTCCAATAAATCTCGGGCTTAGTTTTCCCTTCTTACCAAATCTCATCAATCCCTTCCACGGCGATACCTTCAACATCACAAACTCTCCTACCTCATATTCTTTGTCCTTGCGGGTCTGGTCCGCATACTTCTTCTGTCTGTCTTGGGCCGCTACCAGCCGTCCTCTTATGAGCTCGATAGTTTCTCTTGTCTGTTGGACCATTTCAGGCCCTAAAATCTTCCGCTCTCCAACTTCTTCCCAACACAAAGGAGACCGACATCTTCGTCCGTATAAGGCTTCATATGGGGGCATGCCTATACTCGCATGGTAACTGTTGTTGTAGGAAAATTCGATCAACGGCAAGTGGTCATCCCAACTTCCCTTAAAATCAACGGCACATACCCTTAACATGTCCTCGATGGTCTGGATGGTTCTCTCACTCTGTCCGTCTGTTTGGGGATGGTATGCGGTACTCATGTTTAACTTAGTCCCCACACAATCCTGAAAACTTCTCCAGAACCTGGAGTTGAATCTCGGGTCTCTATCTGATACAATGCTCACAGGAACCCCATGTCTAACCACAATCTCCTTTAAGTAAATATCTGCCAGCTTGTCGACAGTATATCTCTCGTTGATTGGAAGAAAATGTGCTGACTTGGTCAACCTATCGATAATTACCCAAATGGCATCATGATTCGTCTTGGTCCTTGGTAATCCGACCACAAAGTCCATCGCAATCTGCTCCCACTTCCACTCGGGTATCTCTAAGGGTTGCAACAATCCGCTGGGCCTCTGGTGTTCGGCCTTTACTCTTTGGCATGTCAAACACTTACTTACCCACTCTGCCACGTCCTTTTTCATATTAGGCCACCAATAGTATTCTCTCAGATCTCTATACATCTTAGTGCCTCCAGGGTGAATTGAGTACCTCGAACTATGAGCCTCTTGCAAAATCTCATCTTTCAACTCTTGAACGTTCGGAATCCATATCCTAGATGCGTACCTCATGATTCCATTCCCGTCCTTCTCACACTTAATTTCTTCGCCAGTCAAGATTTTCTCCATCGAATTCTTTTCTTCTTCCATCTTCTTTTCCTGGCACAACTTAATCTTTTCCAATAGCGGTGGTTGGACTTTTATTTCCATTAGACTCTCTTGTCCAATTCCTGGTAACCTCACTTCAATCTCCAGTTTCTCAAGGTCCTTGATCAATTCGTCCACTGACGTAATCATCTTAAGCTTCTCCTTTCGGCTAAGTGCATCGGCCACCACATTGGCCTTCCCTGGGTGATAATGAATCTCACAGTCATAATCTTTGATTAGCTCCAACCATCTCCTCTGCCTCATGTTTAACTCTTTCTGAGTGAATATGTACTTTAAGCTCTTGTGATCCGTGTAGATTTCACACTTTTCTCCGTACAGGTAATGTCTCCAGATCTTTAAAGCAAAAACTATCGCTGCTAATTCCAAATCATGGGTGGGGTATCTTATCTCATACTCCTTAAGTTGTCTGGACGCATACGCAATCACCTTACCGTGCTGCATAAGCACACACCCTAAACCTTTATGGGATGCATCGCTATAAATCACAAAATCTCCCTTATCATCAGGTAGGGCTAGTACTGGTGCTGTCACCAACCTCTTTTTCAACTCTTGAAAGCTCTCTTCGCATTTTTTAGTCCACACAAACTTCTCGGTCTTGCGAGTTAGTCGGGTCAAAGGGGCTGCTATCTTTGCAAAGTCTTGGACAAATCTCCTATAGTAGCCAGCCAGTCCTATGAAACTTCTCACCTCTGTCGGAGTGGTTGGTCTCTCCCAATTTGATACAGCCTCTATTTTGGCTGGGTCCACTAGAATACCTTGTTCGCTGATCACATGCCCTAAAAACTGAACTTCCTTCAACCAAAATTCGTACTTCGAGAACTTAGCGTACAACTTTTCTTCTCTCAATGCTCCCAATACAATCCTCAAGTGCTCTGCATGTTCCTCCTTCGTCTTGGAATAAATCAAGATATCATCGATGAAGACTATAACACACTTGTCCAAGTATTTCTTGAAGACTCGATTCATTAAGTCCATGAAAGCTGCAGGGGCATTCGTTAACCCAAATGACATCACTAGGAACTCATAGTGTCCATACCGGGTGCGAAAGGCCGTCTTCGGTATATCTTCCGGTTTAATCATTAACTGGTGGTACCCGGTCCGCAAATCAATCTTGGAGAAATAAACTGCATCTTTCAATTGGTCAAACAGGTCATCTATCCCGGGCAAGGGATATTTATTCTTTATAGTCACCTTGTTCAACTCCCGGTAATCTATACATAATCTCATGCTGCCGTCCTTCTTTTTCACGAACAACACCGGGGCTCCCCACGGTGACACACTAGGTCTTATCATCCCTTTATCCAACAACTCTTGTAACTGGGTGGCCAGCTCTTTCATTTCCACTGGGGCTAGCCGGTATGGGGCCTTCGAAATTGGGGCTGTGCCCGGAACTAAGTCTATAGCAAACTCGATGTCCCTATCGGGTGGTAGTCCGGGAAGATCGTCCGGAAATACGTCCGCGAACTCATTGACGACAGGGATTTCCTGCAGGTTTGGTGCCTCTTTCTTGGTATCCTTCACATATGCTAAATAGGCTTTGCATCCTTTACGTAACAGCTTCTTAGCTTGAATCATAGTCAGGAACTTTTGGCTTTGTCGTTTCCCACTAAATACTACTTCCTCGTTCCCTGGCAGTCTCAAACTTACTTTCTTCTTGACACAATCAATCTGGGCTCCGTGGGTTGTTAACCAATCCATACCTACTATTACGTCAAACTCCCCTAGTTTAAAAGGTATTAAGTTTACCCGAAAGTGTCGCCCTCCTATTTCTAGGTCGCAACCTGGACATACTCGGCTAACGGGAATGATTTCATGATTAGCTATCTCTATTTGCAATCTGTCTTTCAATGGTTCAGTCTTAAGGCCTAACCGACATACAAAATCTAGAGATATGAAAGACTTGGTAGCTCCCGAATCAAATAAAACATTTGCTTTAACTGAGTTGAGTAGTAGGGTACCTGCAATCACATCCGTGTTCCTCACGGCATCCTGCACCGTCATGTTAAAAGTTCTTGCAGTAGGGGCCTTGTTAGAAGCAGTTCCACTCACTCTTGATGCAGCTGGCCCAGAGGACATACATTCCCTCATTCGGTGCCCTGGTTTCGCACACTTGAAGCAATTACCTCCGACACTCGGGTTGTTACTAGTTCCGCGACAGGCGTTAGCATAATGCCCTGTCAGCCCACACTTGAAGCATTTCACATCTTGCAGGTTGCACACGCCCGCATGTTTCCTTCCACATTTGTTGCATTCTGGGGGTTGGGCTCGGGATGGGGTAGAGTAAGACGATCCCTGTGGTCGGCCGCTCTGGCCCACACTCCAACTTTCAGCTCTCTTGGTTCCAAAGTTCCCGCTTGGTTGAGACATTGTTCCCCGCTTAAATTTGCTCGGAAAGCTCCCACCAGCAGAGTTTCCCTTTCGGCTATCCAAATTCCTCTTCTTTCCTTCTCTCTCCTTCTGCATCTGTTCACTTCCAGCTTCGACAATTGACGCTTTCTGTACCAGGGTGGCATAGTCTGTCAGCTCAAGAACCGCCACACGATTCTGAATCCATTGTTTTAGCCCTAATTGAAATCTTCGGGCCCTCTTTGCCTCGGAGTTCACATACTCCGGCACAAACCTTGACAACTCAGTAAATTTGGCCTCATACTCGGCCACTGTCATGTTTCCTTGTTTTAGCTCCAAAAACTTTAGTTCCATTTGCGTTTCCATGAACCTAGGAAAGTACTTCTCCAAAAACAGCTCGCTAAATCTCTCCCAGGTTACCACACCTCTTCCTTCCAAATTCTTCTTAGCTTCCCACCAATAGTTCGCCTCACCCTTCAGAAGGTAAGTGGCGAAAACAGTCTTCTGCTCTTCAGCGACACCTAGTATCTCGAAAGATTTTTCCATTTCCTTCAGCCAGGCCCTTGCCTCGACAGGGTCGGCAGTTCCTTTAAATTCTGGGGGTTTCAGGGATTTGAAGTTCCTGAAAGCATTAGCATTAGCGTTCTGGGGTGGTTGCTGAACTGGGGGTCGGTCCAAGTTCTGCCTCAGTAACTCCATGAACTGTTCCATAGGGCCTCCCCTAGGATGTTCTACCTCTCGGGTATCATCACCAGCTTCTTCTTCTTCATACTCAGAGTCATCAAACAGGTTATGATCGTTGCCCTCATTATCACTCAGGTTGATATTCTCCCCTTCACGGTTCTGGTGGCCTCCGGCTCCATGGTGGCTACCCTGGCCCTCAGAACTAATCGGGTGGGCTCGAGTGTTCATTCTTCTGGGTGGCATGATTCTGATAATAAAACAAGAAAGGGGTTAGGGTTTTCCAATTACCTGACAGCGTTTGTACGGGTCAGGAGCGTATCGTTCCTCCTCATAAGGGTGGAAGTTGCAAAAGTTTTAATAATCCGTTGGAGATAAAATGTCAAACATTTTTGGGGAAAATCCCTTTGGGATGCGAAAACATTTACAGGAGTTTTCAAAATTTCGAAACCTCAAAATATTTTTTTTTTAAAAAAAAATACAAAACATTTTTTTTTTTGAAAAAATTTATTTTTAAAGATTGTAGGAACATTTTTGGAAATTGTAGGAAACAATTTGAAATCGCATATCGTAAATTTGAAACAGTATGGTTGTATTTGTGGCTTGTAGCAATTGTATAGTCACAGTTGTATATCAAAACAGTAAAGCATGGCATCGGAAAGTAAAGCAGTTGAGGCAACATTAAAGAAACTGAAACTAAATAAGTACGGTACAAGGGTTATCACAAGTTTGGATGTTAGAGCCAAATACATAGTTCCGATGTCAAAGTCTAGCAAAAGTGGAACAAATACAAGTACATCATCCGAATAGTCAGGCTACACAAAAGTAAGGCTACATCCATACATACTACCCGAAGTCACATCTACATATCTGTAGGTCAGTCTACTCATCCACTGGTCAGAAAGGATACCACTGCACAAGTCAACTATCCTGCAAAATCGACACACTAATGTCATCTGAACCTAGGGGACTGAGCTATAAGTAACACATCACGGGGCCGCGCCGCGACGGAGCAAGGTCCTCACTCGGGTGAATGCACGACGCACAACACGCCTAGCATCCCTAGCCTGGATCACTCCTCCTCCGCGGATCCCTAAACCAAGAATCCTATCGCGACTCCTCATCTCGATCCTGTGGAGTCGAGCCCTAGTCCTCCTAGAAACAGTGGTCCTCATCTCAGCCTGGATCCTCAAGCGCGCCTCGCGCTCCTCCACTAGTGCCCGCCTCGCCTCGTTAAGCCGGGCCTCTGCAGATAGTAAGTCTCGGGTCAAGAACTGTACCACGTAAGCATGCTCAGTACCAGACACTAGGGGTAGGTCCGCCGGTGGAGGTGGTATGACCGGAACAGGAGTAGGTGCAGCAGCAGCAGCAGGAGCAGGAGCAGGGGTAGGGTTAAGCTCCTCCTCGCCAGAAGTGTCATCCTCAGAATCACCGTCTGATGAAACAGGGCTAGATGTCTGTGGAGAAGGTGGGGGTGACACAACACGACCCTCGCCGGATCTTACACTCTCCTCATCAGTAGCTACAGGAGATGGGGTATCAGGCTCTGGCTCGGGCTCAAGCTCAAAGGGCTCCTCAACGGGATCCTCATCATCAGTACTATCTATCACTGTAATCCAGGGGCCAAGCTCGGAGTCAGCACCCATATCCTCCTCAGGGTCCTCGGTCTCTCGCATCAGGGCCTCATCATGCTCCCTCTCAAAAGCCTCAGGGTCTGGTATCTCATCCATCTACACAAGGGAAATAAAGTGGATCACTAACCATAAAAGAAGGGTTTAGGAGTAGTTCCCTCACGGGCCTTAAAGTCAGGGCTATATCCGATAACCCGACTACAAACTCGATGAGAGTTCTAATTATTATTAAAGTTGTTATTAAGGTTATCGTTATTGTTATTATTATTAGGGTTGCTTTCTTAAATTACTACCGTTTCTGAGAACTGTAACCTCGCTCTGATACCATTTCTGTAACGCCCCCAGATCCGGGGTCGGAGATCTAGGCGTTCACGGTCCATTTTCCATTAATAACATACCTGTTCTTGCACACACAATATATATAACACAGCCATCGACCCCACAATAAACTCACACCACACTCACACACACAGGTTAGAGCCTCAGAAACGTCACACATTGATTAAACAGTAATAAAGTTATCAGAGTTATTACAGACCGAATTAAATAGTATTTATGCTACCAGCAACACTCCGATATGAAGCGAAGCTGGCGGCTTGAAAGTTCGTTACGATACACTGCCTTGCACAGGTCATGCTGATAAATAAAACGTACTAACAAAAGCTGCCAACCAATCCGGCTAATGGGGCCTACCGGTGGAATCTCAAGTGGAGGCTCGGGCCTAGTCACCTGCTTTCGAGCAGTCTGCCTGGGTCTTGCCATTTCGCTTAGCTGTTGTGTTTGTAAAGTTTGAAAACAAGCAAGAGTGAGCAACTATAGCTCAGCAAGAAATATATATATAAGATAAGCAATATACATCTCATATGATTGGCAATTGATATATTTGTTTGTATCATTCAGTTATAAATCACTTGTCATAATTGATAAATCTCGAAGGTGCAACAATATGTGCCCTTGTTTTCAAAATAAACTTGCAGTTCTAGATACTGCATTGAATCAACATCATTCTCATCAAAATTAAACACTATCAGCAACTTGGCACAAAAGCCTAAGAAGCAGTGTCAAAGCATTTTTCCAAAATGGAGGAATGGGACTTAAAGAAAACATAAAAACCTGACAAGGATTGACGATGATCAGTCGCCACATCCAAGTCCAATAATCCGCGGGTCTTCTCTACCGGTAGAAGGATAGAAACTACATCCGTAACTATCCCTCGGGTGAAAACTACATCCGTAATCACCCTCGATGAAAACTACATCCGTAATCATCCTTCGGCAACACCTGGGCCGGAATAATAAGTGATGGGCCGCCTGGCTCACGGCCGCTTACACATCCCGAGAATCATTCGTCAACGGTTCCCACACCTGCCAGAGTCCCTTTTTCTTTTCTTTTAAAACTTGATTTTGATTGAAAACAGAGTAATTGAGGTTCGACATCAGTCGACCGATGATTCTTGAAATCATACAAGAAGCGGAATCTGACCGGGGGTTTTCGAAAATGTTTTGAGTTCGAAAGAGTTCGAGTTTCAAAGTATTAAAAGGTATCTTGGATTAGCTTTGTCTTTAAAGAATGAACAATAATTAATAAATAATAATTTAAGATTTTATATTAATAATTAATAAAATAATTATTCGATAAAATAAACTCTTAATCCAAGATAGGGTTTCGAGTATTTACGAAGATATATCGATAGTTATTTGAATATACGATACCACCCGAATGACCCTTCGGGTTTTCGCAATCTAGATACGATATAATAATATACCGCTCCCCGGTCAATAGTATATACGGACCGCTACGACCTCTATTGCTAGAGTCGTTGTCCGAAGAAAACATTTCAATCTAAGTTCAAGGGGTAAAAGCATACATGTACTTGTTCAATCTCAATTGCATCAATACTTCGATAAACATAGCATTCGATATAATTTGAAAACTACAAACACAACAGTAAAAGTCATTGTATATGGATAAGTTTTGAAAAGTAAACTTGCCTTGGTTTGGTTGGGGTGGTCGAGCGTGCGAATTCGAACGATCTATACATAAACAATAATCGTTCGTTAGTACCTTAACAATTTCTCTTTAATTACGTCGTTTTAAGGGGGCACGAAATTAACTTAACGACTTCGTCTTATGACTCCCTAGTCCCACTATAAGTCCATGACATCACTCGTTTACGCTTGTCACTTACTCGACTCAATTCAGTTACCACGTTCGAACCATAACCACTAACCCTAGAATAATGTTCCACTAATCGACTTTTTTCCATTGTGCGAATTTTACTCTAGCATTTTTATAAAATCCAAAAATTCTTATTTTAATCCAATTCCTTTTGGGTGGTCTTCACCACTGCATTACTTATATTCTCAAATTTTTCCATGATCCCAAAAATATTTTAAGGTGTTTAAACAAGGTTCACAAGGGGGTCACTTTATGCAGTCCATAGTCCAGAAACAAAATTCACTTCTCCGGCCATTACTAAAAATCCACACATCACCTAGCTATGAATCTTACATATACAGAAACTACATTCAATTATCTTTCCAACAATATAAGGTAGGACATCAGGGGACATCATTTGGGTGTTCAAAATCGTGCTACAACACAGATCAAAGTTCCTGGACAACTCAGCAAGCTTAAATCACTTAGATCAACCATTTTTCATGCTTCCATAACTTAAACACCACTTAAAACACTTAGATCATGATTCATAACACTCATGGAGATATATATATTAACCATGGTCATAAAATTCACAATCTCAACATAAAAAACCAAGATCCATGCTATCCAATACATACACATTCAAGATAACCCCTAAAATGCATGGATCTACTACCATACTATAAGAACAACACATAACCAAGGGTGGTTTGAGATTTTATACCTTCTTGAGCTCCTAGAGACCTTGAACAATCTTTATACAACTTAAAAACACCTTAGATGGCCTCCTACAACACTCACAATGCAAGATCTAAAAGATAATAAACTTATGTTAGTATTTCTCTAAACTTCCAATCATTATAACTCAAGAATCAATGGATGGAAGGCTTTGAAATTGATACCATACCTCTACTAAGATGCAAGGAAGCCTTAGGAATCTTGTTCAAGGTTGTGGATGAAGAAATGGTGGAGAGAAAACCTCTCCCTCTCTCCTAGAGCAGTTCGGCCGAGAGCTATGTTAAGGGGGGGGAGTGTTTTTCTTGTTTTGTTTTGTTTGAAATGATAAAAAGAAGGCTAGCATGCTTGTATTATTGTGGTTAACAAGGAGTAGTCACATATGCCAAGCCATAGCCTAGGTTTCCTCCATGCCCTAGTGTCCCCTAGTACATCATCCACCATGCTAGTCACTATTCACATTTGCTTTTATGTCTCCTAGTTCCTTTTTCTAACTATCTAGTTACATGGCACTTGCATGTAATTTCTTTCCTTGTAATATTATTCTCCCACCAATACTTGTTATTTAATCCTTACTTTGTATCGTAACTTAATTATTCTTTCGTAATAATATTTCGTCGCGTAGAGATTTCCCCTATAATTCCTTAAGTACTTATTGTGTCAATTCCTCGAATGTCCAAAATTCCTCGTCATAATTCTTAATAAATCCTTTAATATTCTAACCATTCTCAAATTCCAAGTTTTATAAATATTACTAACAACAGGACTCTTGCTTTCACAATCTCTCTGTATATCTTACATCATAAATGCAACAACGCAGTTTCTCAGACAATCAATTCTATAAATCAACAGGGATGACTAGAAAGGTTCCATAATAATAATGTCACAAGCTATTAAATAAAAGGAAATATTACCAAAAATTAGGATTCTTACACTTAGGGCTGGCAATTTTGGACCCGCGACACAAACCCGACACGAACCCAACCCGCATGGGTCGGGTTCGGGTTTGCATTTTTCGGGTTCGGGTCGGTTTCGGGTTGACCCAAACTTGACCCGAAAAAATCGGGTTGGGTTCGTGTAACCCGAAACTGACCCGAATATATATATAATTATTTTAAATATATCTATTTATTTTTAATATATATATATATATTTTTATATATTTTGAATATATATATATATATATATATTAATATATATAATTATTTTTAATATAAATAAATTGATTTAATATATATAAATATATTTTTTAATATATATATATATATATATATATATATATATATATATATATATATAATTATTTTCGGGTCGGGTTACCCGAAACCCATTCATGTCGGGTTCGGGTTGAGCACCTGTACCCATTAAATTTTCGGGTCGGGTTCGGGTTGAGCACCTGTACCCGAAACCCACTGTTGACCCGACACGAACCCGACCCGAAACCCGAAATTGCCAGCCCTAGGCCCACTACTAGAAAAACTGCCTTAGACATCGCTTATTAGCTGATTTCTTTTGAAAATGCAAGCGATGTCTTCGCATGCGATGTAAAAAGTAGGGGCCTTAGACATCGCTTTTTAGCCGATGTCTATAAGCCTTTAAGACATCATTTCCTTAGACAATCTGATGTACTTTCCTTCAATTTATATCATGACTATGATTTCAGTTCTGCTATAATATGACATCTATATCATTTTGAACATATCACATATACAATAAAATGAGACATTAACATCGAGTACTTCTTTAAACTGATGTGCATCTTAACATTTTACATCAATCGTGTATTAGAAGCGATGTGGTATTTCTATTTTAACATCGGTTTCTATTAGCTTGTGATGTCTATTAGCTACTGTAACATCGGTTCTATTATCTAGTGATGTCTATTATATACTTCAACATCAGTTCTTTACTAGGTGACTGATATGTTTGTTTGCTTTTGACATCAGTCCATTAATTTTTGTCTAAAAACGTTTTCTTTGTTTATATTTTTACATCAATTCTTTTGTTTGTAAAGTGATGTTAGTTTTCTTTTTGCAATTCATGAATCCCCTGTTTCAATAAAATACCCAAAAAGTAAACATTCATCCAAAAACTAAATTACCATACAAAAACTAAAGAACTAAACCAATGTCGCAAAACCAAACATTCATTAATTTACCAAGCATTCCAACTACATTATCCACCAAACCAAACAAACTACATAAATCAAAAACAAAGGTTCCAACTACATCATCCACCAATTACGTACTCCAAACAAACTACATAACTAACTACTACCATATTTCCCCATCATAGTTTACCAAAATTCGCATCAACGTCAACCACAAGTCTTACTACTTAAGTCAAATTAAAGCAAAAGAAAAGAGCTGCAGATCTGGGCCTTTTTTATAAGAAGGACTCGATATGGCGAAGAGTATCACATCGAACCTCATCAAGGTCATCCCTGGAATAAGTCACCTTTCGATTCTTGGCAGCCCACTGAAAATTGTAAAACACGAGAATAATTACAATGAATCCTATGACAATTCATATATATACCAATTATATATACATTGAAGCAAAGAAAAATACCTTTTTAATAAATGTCATTTCACTATCCATGACAATTTCTTTCATGTAGCGCATAACTACATAGCCATATTCAGTCCCACCGGGTTGTTTAGGACATCCCTATTTAACAAAAAAACTCATATCAATAAGTAAATTAATGCCCTGGTCCTAATGAGCAATAGCGCAAAGTCATAGGCACCAGCCTGAATTACTAAATTGTAGAAAATAAAAAGAAAACTTACGGGAATATATCTGATAGTCGGGGCTTTATTTCCCCTTCCAGCCTTGTTAGGAATATGTTGTACTTGATGATAACTTCACAATCAATCAAATTGTTTAAGGTTTTGTAGCTGTCAACGGATGAGGATTTATAACTCTATCCGTTGACAGGTAGCTCATCAACGGATGAGGTTTTGTAGCACACTGCAGTATCTCTATGTTATCAGTTGATAGTGTTTTTATCCACAGTCATGTTGACTATCAACGGATAGGCAGAATAGGGTAGCCAATTGTAAATAAGCTATGCTATGTAATTCTGTCTAAGTGAAAGTGTATCAACGGATGAAGACTAAACTCTATCAACGGATACAACTCAAATCCACTCTATCAACGGATACAACTCAAGTCCCAATATCAACGGATACTGCTCTATACATCATCAACGGATGTCAGTATACATCATCAACGGATGTCAGTGTACATCATCAACGGATAATCATTGACACTGATTTCTATGATTAGCTGGAGATTAGCAGTTGATAAGGACATGTTTGACTGACAGATCACATGAGTTGAAAGTAGATACAAAAAGCAGTATGGCAGCCATACTTTGGAAACACAGAAGAAAGAAGCATTCTATTTACACTATGAATACAAGAAAGGTGCAGGAGACATGTCTGAACACAAGGACAACCTTTCGGCTACATGTGTATTTGGAGTGTAGTAGCAAGTCAACTAGAATTAGATTAGTATTATCTTATTCCAGTAGTACTTGTAAAACTTGGGATATATAACCAAGTGTAGCAACTCTTTGTAGGTTAAGAAAACAGACATATTTGCTTAGGGTTTCTTGAATATCTTTAGAAGCAAAGAGTTGTAAAACGGCAGCTGTGTACATTTTGTATCACAGAGTTTTCTTCAAATAAAAGCTTCAGGTGGTGCATTTTAACCACCTGATTTTATATGTGTTTGTGTTTAATTCTTACATTGCAATTATCTCTTCATAAGTTTCTGAAGTTCTTATCAGAAATTTATAAATATCAAGAATTGTATTCAACCCCCCCTTCTACAATTATACAAGTGTGTAATCTGGGAATAACAATTGGTATCAGAGCAAGCTTCTAACATATTTGAAGTTTAAAGATCAACACACTTCCAACATGTCTAAGAAGGATTATGGAATGAAGATTCCAGTTCTTGATAGAGAAAATTACTTTCACTGGAAAGTAAAAATGCGTCTACATCTCTCGTCTATTGATGAGGGTTTTGTGGATTGCATTGACAAGGGTCCTCACGTTCCAATGAAGACAGCAACAAGAGTTGGCCTGGCTGATGATGTGCCTGACACTTTTATTCCCAAACCTGTTTCTGAGTGGAGTCTTGAAGATATTGCAGAAGTCCACAAAGACAAAAAGGCCATGAATATTCTGTTCAATGGTCTAGAAACAGACATGGTTGACAATGTTATTAACTGCACTACCGCCAAGGAAGTATGGGACATTGTTCAAACCCTGTGTGAAGGAACAGAACAGGTAAGGGAAAACAAGATGCAACTACTAATCCAACAGTATGAACATTTTCACTTTAAGAGTGGAGAAACATTGAATGATACATTTAGTAGATTTCAAAAGCTACTAAATGGTTTGAAACTGTATGGAAGAGTCTATCAGGTTAAAGACTCTAATCTCAAATTTCTGAGATCACTGCCCAAGGAATGGAAGCCAATGACTGTTTCTATAAGAAACACTCAAGAGTACAAGACATTTACTCTTGAAAGGCTCTATGGAACTTTAAAGACCTATGAGCTGGAAATGGAGCAGGATGAAGAGATTGAGAAGTCTCAAAAGAAAAGTGGGTCAGTTGCACTCGTTGCCAATTTGGAGCAAAAGGAGGAAAGGACAGAAACTGCTAGTTCTACACCAAACAGGGAGGTTTGTAAAGGTAGAGCGGAATCAAGCAGGAGCAAGGAAAAGGTGTCTGAGGAATTGAATGCCCTTCAGCAGGATGAATTGGATGAGATAGATGAGCACTTAGCTTTTCTATCTAGGAGATTCTCTAAGCTGAAATTCAAGAGAAACTCTGGGATGGCCAAGCCATTTAACAAGGATTTTTCCACAAACAACTATGTGGATAAATCCAAAATTAAATGCTACAATTGTGGGATTGCTGGTCATATGATAAGTGAATGCAGGAAACCTAGATCTGAGAACAAGGGAAAGCCAACTGAGGTTGTTGACTATAAGAAGAAATATTTTGATCTTCTCAGGCAGAAAGGAAAGGCATTCTTGACCCAAGAGTATGACTGGGCTGTTGATGACAATCATTCTGATGATGATGCTGAGTTAGTCAACCTTGCTTTAATGGCTGATTCTGGAGAGCAGGAAGCAAGTTCAGCTAGCAATCAGGTATTTTCTACTAATCTCTCTGAGCTCACTAAAGAGGAATGCAATAGTGTTATAGATGAAATGTCTACTGAACTATATCACTTAAGTGTTACTCTTAAATCACTTACTAAAGAGAACAATAGAATTAAAGAGTCTAATATGTTTTTAAGTGATAGAAATGCTGCTCTAGAATCTCAATTTCTAGAATTTGAGAAAATGAGAGTTGATTGCAATAATGCTAAAAGTGAACTTGAAGCTGTGTTAAAAAGAGAACTGATTTTAAAAGACCAGCTTGAAAAAGAACAAGGGATAATTGCTAAATTTCAAAGTTGTAGGAATGTTTCTCAAAACATAATAGAAGTTCAGGGAATAGAATCATTTGTGAAGGATACCTGGACTCAAAAGAAAAAGGAGCTAGAACCTGGCCTTGAGGATCTAGAGACTATTTGTGAATCAACGGATAGTGATCATCCGTTGACAGATGAACCGTCAACGGATGAGAGGTATCCGTCGACTAACAAAAAGTCTGTTAGTAAGAAGGAACTTAGGAAACTGGACATCAAGTATGGTCCAGTAAACAAGAATTTTGTTAGTGGTGAGTGCAGCAAAACCAAATCCAGTAGGAAGGCTAAGACAGGTGATTTACACAACAAAAAGGCTGTTGGTAAATCAGACAATGAAAAGGTAGAAATTGAGGGCAAAAAGAAAAAGAACAGAAATGGTAAGATAGGCATCAACAAGAAAAACAATTACTCTCCTGACAAGTTTGCTCCTAGGAAAACTTGTAGTAATTGTAATAGTGTCAATCATTTATCTTCTAATTGCAAGATTGTCAACAAGGCTCCTGTTCATGTACCTCAACCAATGCCATGTATGCCTGCAATGCCTGGTTTGTATCAAAATGCTAGTTTTTCAAATCCATATGTGAACATGCCATATGTGTCTAATCCATACTTTCAATCTATGAATGTGCCACAAATGTCATGGAACCTACCTAACATGAATAATATGTATGCCAATTTTCCACACATGCATGCATCCAATATTCATGCAAATGAGCATTTGTCAAACCCCATTACTCAAGCATCTACACCTAAGATGAAGAATGCTAAGAGTGCAAAGTCAAAGGCTAACAAGAAAGGACCCAAGGAAGCTTGGGTACCAAAATCAACTTGATTTGTTTTTGAAATGTGTGCAGGGAAACAGAAGGAATCTATGGTACCTAGACAGTGGATGTTCTAGGCACATGACAGGAGATTCAACCCTGCTCACAGAGTTCAAGGAAGGAGCTGGCCCTAGAATTACCTTTGGAGATGACAGCAAAGGATATACTAAGGGATATGGCCTGATTTCAAAAGACAATGTCATCATTGAAGAAGTGGCTTTAGTTGAAGGTTTAAAGCACAATTTGCTGAGTATCAGTCAGATTTGTGACAAAGACTATGAAGTAAAGTTCACAAAAGAAGCCTGTGTTGTTTCTGCCAAGGAAGACAACAATGTGGTATTGACAGGCTTTAGAAAAGGAAATGTTTACATAGCTGACTTCAATTCAGCAAGCTCAGAATCCATTACTTGTCTCTTCAGCAAAGCAAGTAAGGATGAGAGTTGGCTATGGCATAAGAAGCTGTCACATTTGAATTTTAAAGTTATGAATGATTTGGTAAGAAAGGATCTTGCTAGAGGAATCCCTCATTTGGAGTTTGTCAAAGATGGGCTATGTGATGCCTGCCAATTAGGGAAACAAAAGAAATCATCTTTCAAAAGCAAGACAGAGTCATCCATTGTTAAGCCTCTTCAATTGCTGCATATGGATTTATTTGGTCCAGTAAATGTCATGTCTATTTCAAAGAAGAAATACTGTCTGGTGATTGTAGATGATTTTTCTAAGTTCACATGGACTTTCTTCCTGCACTCCAAGGATTGTGCAAGTGAAATCATTATCAATCACCTCAGAATGCTAAACAATAGTTCTGAAGACAGAGTACAAAGGATCAGGAGTGACAATGGTACTGAATTCAAGAATTCCACAATGAAGATTTTCTGTGAAGAGAATGGAATTGTCCATGAGTTTTCTGCTGCCAGAACACCTCAACAAAATGGGGTTGTTGAAAGGAAAAACAGAACTCTCATTGAAGCAGCTAGAACAATGTTAAGTGAATCAAGATTACCAACATATTTCTGGGCTGAAGCTGTCAACACTGCATGCTTTACTCAGAATATTTCCTTGGTCAATCAAGCTAGAGGAATGACTCCTTATCAGTTATTAACCAACAAGAAACCAACTTTAGCTTTTCTACATGTCTTTGGATGTAAGTGTTTTGTGCTAAGGAATCATGGAGATAATTTAGGCAAATTTGAAGCAAAGGCAGATGAAGCTATTTTCGTTGGATATGCAGCAGGGAAAGCCTACAAGGTCTACAATCTAAGAACCAACATTGTTATGGAATCTGTACATGTTGTGTTTGATGATCAAAAGATTCTAGGCCTAAATGATGAAGGCTACCATGAAAAGTTGGAATTTGAGAATGAAGGTGAAGGAAGAATGTACTATGATGATGATGAGGAGAATGAAGATCATGACCACAGAGATCCACCTAGAGCTGTTACACCAACTAGAAGTGATGCTTACACTGAAAATGAAGCATCCGTTGATAGTCATTCTGGAGCATCCGTTGACAGTCATTCTGCAACATCCGTTGACACTATTAGAGATGCATCCGTTGACAGTCATTCTGCAGCATCCGTCGACAGGCAAAATGATGCATCCATTGACAGTCAACTTCATAACTCAGCAAGGACAACAAACTCAGGGGGAGTTTCTCAAGGTCAAAATTCAATGCTAAATCAACATGATCATGTAAATGAAGCAACCTCATCAAGATCAAATCTTCCACCTGCAAGAAAATGGACTAGAAATCATCCATTTGAGTTAATCATTAGTGAATCAAATTCAAGAGTCCAAACTAGAAGGGCCACTCAAGCAGAATGTCTATACAGTAGCTTCCTGTCTCAAGAGGAACCTAAGAAAGTGGAAGATGCCCTTCTAGATCCAGATTGGGTGTTAGCAATGCAAGAAGAGCTAAACCAATTTGAAAGAAATAAAGTATGGAAACTTGTGCCCAAACCTGATGATAGAAGTGTCATAGGTACTAAATGGGTTCTCAAGAATAAGACAGATGAAAATGGCATAATTGTGAGGAATAAAGCTAGATTAGTGGCAAAGGGCTATTCTCAAGAAGAAGGAATAGATTTTGATGAAACTTTTGCTCCAGTAGCAAGACTTGAGGCAATAAGAATCTTTCTAGCCTATGCAGCACATGCCAATTTCAAAGTCTATCAGATGGATGTCAAAAGTGCCTTTCTAAATGGGGAACTGGAAGAAGAGGTCTATGTCCATCAACCTCCTGGTTTTGAGGATCCAGAATTTCCAGAATATGTATATCTTCTCATGAAAGCACTTTATGGTTTGAAGCAAGCACCAAGAGCCTGGTATGACACTTTATCTCAATTTCTTTTGGAGAACCACTTCACTAGAGGTACAGTAGATAAAACCTTATTTCATAGGGATATTAATGGCTCTTCAATACTTGTTCAAATCTATGTAGATGATATTATTTTTGGGTCTACAGATGAGAAGCTTTGCAAGAAGTTTGCCAAACTTATGCAAAGTAGGTATGAAATGAGTATGATGGGTGAATTAACTTACTTTCTTGGCCTACAAGTAAAGCAAGTTAATGAGGGCATTTTCATAAGTCAAACAAAATATATTTATGATCTCTTAAAGAAATTTGACTTAATGGATTGTACATCTGCTAAAACACCTATGGCCACTGCAACTAAGCTTGAGTTGAATACTAAGGAAAAGTCTGTGGACATCTCAAGTTATAGAGGCATGGTAGGTTCTCTTTTATACCTAACAGCTAGTAGACCTGATATAATGTTTTCCACTTGTCTTTGTGCTAGATTTCAAGCTGATCCTAGAGAGTCTCACTTAATAGCTATTAAAAGAATTTTCAGGTATCTCAAGGGAACACCAAACCTTGGCATTTGGTACCCAAGAGAATCTGGTTTTGATCTAACTGGCTATTCAGATGCAGATTATGCAGGTTGCAGAGTTGATAGGAAAAGTACTACAGGTTCCTGTCAATTTCTAGGAAACAGGCTTGTGTCATGGTTCAGTAAGAAACAAAACTCAGTCTCCACTTCTACAGCTGAAGCTGAGTACATTGCGGCTGGAAGCTGTTGTGCACAGATTCTATGGATGAGAAACCAACTCATTGACTATGGTCTAAAAGTTGAGAAGATTCCAATTTTCTGTGACAACACAAGTGCTATTGCCATCACAGGGAATCCAGTGCAACATTCGAGAACCAAGCACATTGACATCAAATACCACTTCATTAGAGAACATGTGATGAATGGTACAGTAGAAATGCACTTTGTGCCAAGTGAAATGCAGCTTGCAGATATCTTCACCAAGCCTCTTGATGAATCCACATTCACAAGATTGGTAGGTGAGCTAGGTATGCTTAACTTGTCATAATTTCTAGTGATATTTGATTTCAATGAATTGAAGCTGGAAATGTGTTTTGATTTACTTGAAAGTTAAAACTTTCAGAAAAATTTTCTGCAGAAATTTTGCCTAAGGCAAAATTAGCTTATCAACGGATATCCTTTTATCCGTTGATAGTATAAACACATTACTAGATTTTTGCATGTCAATGGGTAACAGGCTATCCACGTCATCAACGGATAAACTGTATCTCAACCGTTCATTCTATATCCATTGATATACATTTTTTTTAACCGTTGGTAACCGTGTATATCTAATCATGGCTGTACTTATTCTCTTTTTATTTATTATCTGACAGTTACTTTTGACCAATGGAGTAATTACTTTTAATTATTTCATTTTTAATTCTTGAAAAATATAAAAGGCGGACTTGTACTCTCACATCTCACTTTTATTCATTTTCAAGCATATCAAAAGTTAACTGCATCTTCTTCCCTAAAACTCTCTGTAACCAAAGTTCAATCACTTCAATGGCGCCTATTGTTAAGATGATGTCCTCCACTGGGTTTACCTATGAGAAGAACAATTTCGCGGCCTTTGTTGACACAGTGAATGCTCCAGAAGCTTACCACACTTTGATGAGTTTCGTGAAGAAATGCAAACTGTCATATGCTATGACGGCTACCACTCCCTTAATCCACGAGGTAATTGAAGAAATGTGGACATCTGCTGAGTACAATGGCACAGACGGTACAATTGCTTTTTCTTTAAAGGGTAAAAACTATGTGGTTAATTCTGATGTAATAACTGCTTGTTTAAAATTGCCTGAGAATAACTGTCTGAAAGTACCTACTGATGCTGAAATTGTTGCCATGCTTAATTCTATTAATTATGCCCTTAGTACTGAAAACTTAGGGAAAATTGCTAGAAAAGGAATGGTTAAAGAATGGAGCTACTTCTGTGATGCCTTCATTAAAACTTTTTCAGGAAAAATTAGTAATTTTGATGCTGTTACCCAGTCCAAGCTAACAATGATGTGTATGCTTTTAAATGATAAATTCTATAATTTTGGCACATTAGTTATGTATGAGATAGCTGCAAAGTTGGGTAAAAAGGAAACTAGGAGCAAGAATATCTACTTTGCTAGATTTTTAATGCTCTTAGCACTGCATGTGTCTGAGAATAAGCTATCCATTGCTAACCCGGATAGCAAGTTCCAATGTTTTGTTCAGGAGAAGAGAGTCTTAAGTGACCTGATTCGAATGAACCTCAATGCAGGAGTACAGTTGGTATATCTACCAATTGTTCAGGTAACTATCTCTAACTCTGAAACCCTATCTCCAACCCCCAAATTTCTTTGCCTTCTAGTGTCACAATGGAGTCTGTAGTTGTGACCAAACAGGCTCCTACCAAAGTGACCAAATCCAAAGTTCCAAAACCACATTCTAAAAGGCAAACCTCAAGTGTCTCTCAAAAGACACCTGTTGTAAAAACTACCAAACCTCTTGAGGGGAGTGTGAAGGTGGTAGTGAGTGGTGAGGGACAGGGTGAACATCAAAGAAGCCCTAAGGATAAGAAGGAGAGATGAGTGCAACCACCATTTCAGTCTCTCAAAAGACTGCTAATGTAACTACAGGCCAAATTCTAGTTACACTCTCCCAAAAGAGTGTGACTACTGAATCAAGTTCCCCACAAGGAACACTGCACAAGAGGGTTAGGGACACATATAGCCCAATCTCAAAAACCTATGGAAGAAGAGTGAAATCTAAAACCACAGGGGATCACAGGGTGCACACACTGTACAGGAAACTGTACCTTCTCAAACTCAGTTTGATGTGGCTTCAATAAATGTGGAGTCACAGCCCCTTGATCTTAATCTTCAAATCGATACACATTACAATCCACCATCACCAACTCCTTCTCTGGATGTGGATATGATATCTACATCAATTCCTGATTCTCCATCTTTAAGATTCTTGGAGAAGCCCCACTCTATAATTGGTGGTCATCATCTTTTAGATGATTTGTTGGACCATCAATCTTCCCTTCCAGAATTCTCAACACAGACTGTGGCCTCGAACTTAAAATCAATCTCCACAGATTCAGTGTTGGTTTTCTCTTCAACGGATATATTTATTCCTTCCTCAACGGATATCCTTCATCCGTTGATAAGTGTTTCTCCATCAACGGATGCGCCTCTATCTAGCCATCCGTTGACAGCTATAACTACTTCATCAACGGATATTCCTTATCCGTTGATAACTCACTCTACCACTGCTATATCTGACATTCCAGTGTCAAGTGTAGAGGAGTTCTCAGTAGTTGAAACACTTTTAGGTTTGAGGGAAGGGAGTGAGAGGCTGCCTTGTGAGCAGGCAAAAGGAGAGATAAATAATGAGAGGCTGGCCATTTCTTCCGGTCAGGTAAAAGGAGAGTTTGAGAGTACCACCTTAGTAGGTGAAGGTGAGGGTGTGAGAGGTGTGAGCCAAGGGGAGCCCTTGATGCAAGAAAAGAGAGATGAGGGGAGAGAAGGGACTACAGGAGAGATAAGGATGGAAGAAGCAGCCATTGCTAGTGAGTCAATGGGGGTTGAGGATGCATCCAAGGAAATGGAATTTCAAAGAGAATATCAGTCCATGATTGACTCCATTTCTTTGGATGCTGAAACCTTTACTCACCCTGTTCCTGCCTATCAAATTCTGGCACAACAGGGCAATGTGGAAGCAGAGGAGGCAATGCACCTAGTGCACACCTCACAATCTCTACTTAGAGCTAAGGAATCTATAGCAGCTCTGCCAACCACTGCTGAGAGTGATGAATTTGACAATTCTGAAGATGAAGACAGCCAGAGCTCTGAAGATGAAGGTGGTAGCAGTATTCATGATTTTGCATTTGCTCAAAACTACACCTATCATCAACTTGATATGGAAATCATAAGGCAATATAAATCTGCCCTGGCTGAGCACCCAGAAGCAGATCCACAGAGAAAGGTTGTTCTTCAACAGGCAATTGATTCCCTAAAGTTACAAAAGATGCAAATGGTGATTCAGAGATCCAATTTAGAGGAGGTCAAACAAGAAATCAAGGATGTAAAGATCTCTGTGGATTCCAAGCTAGAGCAACTAGCTCCTACAGCCACTCAGAGGGTGTTGCAACAAAGGTTTCTCAAAGAAGACAACCTGGCTAAATCTGTGCAACTTCTCACTTCAAGAGTGGAAAAGATGGAATCCCAGATGGAGCAATTTCTTCAACATCAGAAACTGCAAACCCAACTGCTAGAAAGGTTAGTTGCAGCCCCAACTTCTAGTCAAACCCTTGATGCTAACAAAAAAGGGGAGAAAGTGGAAGAGGCTGTGGCAACTACAAGTCAAATCTTAATTTCTGAAAGAAGGGAAGCAGCAGGTGAGGGGGAGCAGCAGCCTACCATAGTGGTCAATCCACAAGAAATCATTGTCACAGCTTCCCCCAGCAAATCCAAACCTCTATCTGAAGAGTTTGATCTTTCAAACTTGACAGAAGAAGAAAAGCTAGCCAAAATTGAAGCTCTCCAAAAGATGAAAGAAGAAAACTATGAAAGGATAATGAGGACAGAAAGATTGATCAATCAATCTATTGCATCAAATCTGTTCTCTAGCCAAACCTCAGCTCCAACAATATCTACAACAATTCTGAAGGTGCTCACTCCAGCAATTGTGGCTCCTACATTCTATGATGCTGAGCCTTCTCATGTTAAGGAATTTGAACCCTACATCAAATCAAGACCCTTCTCACCACCAAAAGCAAATGGGAAGAACAAGTTACAACTGGACTTTCCATTTCCCAAGGATGATGAAGAGAAGTTGATGGGTAAGGCAATCAAGGAATTCAAGGAGAAGACTAACAGTTGTGTAAGAGAATGGATGGCTGTAATCATAAGGAATGGAAAAGTTCTAAACATATCCAACAGCCATCCTAGATTTGGTGAAGCCAAGAGAGAAGAGACTTCAAGGCTGCTAAGAGAATCTCAACCAAGCACTGAATATCTATATGAAAACTCAGATGAGAAGCAAGCAAGGCTGGCTCAAGAGTTATTGGATGAGGTAGAGGATGAATTGAGGGAACCTGAGGAAGTCCCCAAATTCAAAAAGAAAGGGAAATCAGTCCCCAAATCCAAGAGATTAAAATCACATGCAAGGAGGCCTGTCTCTCCAGAAACTGAAAACAAAGAGACAGTTGGTTCATCACAACCTATTGATGTGAAAGTATTCGACCCAGATGTAAATTTCCATGGTGAGCCTATAGTACCTAAAGAGGAACCAATGAATCTTGACTCCATTGAGGTTCCTTCATTCTTGCTGAAGCCTCAACAGAAGCCTACACAGAAGAAAAGGAAACCAAGGAAGCAACCTTCAAAGGAACCAATTCAAGTTGCTAGGGTACCTGCAATTGTCAGGCAGCCAATCTTGGAAAACAAGGATGATTTTATCTATCAGGCAGATATTGAAGAATACTCTGACATGAATCTTTATCTGGATGAATTGTCAGAAGTAAGAGGAATTGACAAATATAAACATTTGCCTGAAAGATTGGTCTTTGTATACAAGGGAGGAACGGAAAGGACATGGCCACTACAAAGGGTTCTTGGAGAAAATTATCATACCTTAACCAAAGTATTCTCTGCAATCAAGAGATATACAGGGTTCTCCAAGATAGCAAAAGGGGAGATACTGGACAAAATAGAACAAATAAGGAGGGATTGGAACTCACCATCAAGTCTTCCAAGGAAAATGAAGATCCCATACAATGGACAGAAAATCCACCTCCAACCTTTCTGGATGATGGAGTTCAGGGATGAAGATGGTAACAGGAGATTCTTCAGGTGAGAAGACCAACTACCAAAGGCTAGTTCTCAATACCTGAGATGGCTACAACAGAAGCTAAATCCAAAGGTAGATGAAGAAGATGCCTTCTATAGGCAACTCCAAATACAGATTGAGTCCAACTCTGCCAAGGAAGGAAAATCAAGGGTGATGCCAACAAGAGGAAAGAAACAGTCCTAATCTACCCAGTCTAGAGGAGCACTTCTCTGTAAATTTCTCAAACTTTCAGTTTTTAATTATTGTAGCTTAATACAATTTATGTATTGTTCTTTATATATCTTTAGGAATGTTTTGTTATCATCAAGGTCCTGAATTTATGCTTTATTGCCATCAAGTATAAATTGGGGGAGATTGTTAGGAATATGTTGTACTTGATGATAACTTCACAATCAATCAAATTGTTTAAGGTTTTGTAGATGTCAACGGATGAGGATTTATAACTCTATCCGTTGACAGGTAGCTCATCAACGGATGAGGTTTTGTAGCACACTGCAGTATCTCTATGTTATCAGTTGATAGTGTTTTTATCCACAGTCATGTTGACTATCAACGGATAGGCAGAATAGGGTAGCCAATTGTAAATAAGCTATGCTATGTAATTCTGTCTAAGTGAAAGTGTATCAACGGATGAAGACTAAACTCCATCAACGGATACAACTCAAATCCACTCTATCAACGGATACAGCTCAAGTCCCAATATCAACGGATACTGCTCTATACATCATCAACGAATGTCAGTATACATCATCAACGGATGTCAGTGTACATCATCAACGGATAATCATTGACACTGATTTCTATGATTAGCTGGAGATTAGCAGTTGATAAGGACATGTTTGACTGACAGATCACATGAGTTGAAAGTAGATAAAAAAAGCAGTATGGCAGCCATACTTTGGAAACACAGAAGAAAGAAGCATTCTATTTACACTATGAATACAAGAAAGGTGCAGGAGACATGTCTGAACACAAGGACAACCTTTCGGCTACATGTGTATTTGGAGTGTAGTAGCAAGTCAACTAGAATTAGATTAGTATTATCTTATTCCAGTAGTACTTGTAAAACTTGGGATATATAACCAAGTGTAGCAACTCTTTGTAGGTTAAGAAAACAAACATATTTGCTTAGGGTTTCTTGAATATCTTTAGAAGCAAAGAGTTGTAAAACGGCAGCTGTGTACATTTTGTATCACAGAGTTTTCTTCAAATAAAAGCTTCAGGTGGTGCATTTTAACCACCTGATTTTATATGTGTTTATGTGTTTGTGTTTAATTCTTACATTGCAATTATCTCTTCATAAGTTTCTGAAGTTCTTATCAGAAATTTATAAATATCAAGAATTGTATTCAACCCCCCCTTCTACAATTATACAAGTGTGTAATCTGGGAATAACAAGCCTGAATATTGAAAGCAATCACCGCCCTGTCACAATTGGCAGTGTCAATAAGGCAAATTGATCGACATTTCAATAGTGAAAATAATCGATACAAAATAAATTACCTTGATATTGCTTTTTCCAACTGGGCATAACTACTTGTACGAGGCAGAGGATTGAGTATGAAAATCTCGCCAGCCTATATCACAACCAATATCCAATGGAAACTGTTTTTAATGAAAAATTAAGAAAAACACTTAATCAAAATCATAAAAATTATTATTTTGAGGCATATAAATAAATAAATAAAGCGATTTATAATAAATGTGGAAACACTTAATGTACTTACTTTCTATTATGCGGCATTAGAAAAAGACGATCAGGATTACCCTCTTTGAAACGATTAATTAAATTAGCTTCAAAATCACTGTTTAGGGTAAATGTGGCTCCAGGATCACAAAAAGCAAACTGCTCCAAATTGCCATTTTCATGAACCACAGAATGCAAGTACCTGCATTGCAAATCAAATGAAAATGTAGTAAACAAGAATACATGAGATCGACAAAACAAGAGTCATGACAAGACAAGAATTAAAAAATAAAAATACTCATGCAACGTATGCAGATATTGCTCCTTGGCCAATCATTTTAAACTCGAGCAAATCGACTATGTTTTCATGCAATATGAATATTGTTTTCACAGTACCAAACACCTCAGCATCACATGGAATTTGAATTGAGTTTCCTTTGGACTTCATTAATGTTGTTGCATGTTTATACAACAACCGAAAGCGGTTCGGAACATTTTTATTGATCTCCATGTTCTTGAACAGGGACTGTACTTTCTGCAAGTCATTTATAGGATCCTTTCCTTTCCTTTTACTTTTCTGCAAATATTACCAAATATATTTAAAAGATAACATAACTCACATAAGATGTAAAAAGAACTAAGAATGTAATAAGGACTACAACAAATATGTAAAATACATACCGCGGTAAATGAGGCATCTGGGAATATGATCAAGTCACGGGGCCATTTGACGTAGGAGCCAACAGCTTGGTTGACTGTCTCAATTTCACCCACTACCGGAATAGGAATCTTGGCTTCTCCTTGAATTGGCCCATCCACTGACACACGAGCACAACCAGGCTGCATCACTACTCCATGTATAGATTTATTCATGTCATCATCATCAAACAACATGCCAAATGCCACCTTGTTTTCTGTGGTGCCTACTGCCAACTCACATTTTCTCGGACCCTACACACATTTATATTAAACAAATAATTATGCATTAAAGAACTATTCACTAAGTGGAAGTACCGCGCAAATTGCAACAGGTAGTAGTTATTGGAGTAGGATGTGGCAGTCATGGGACTTCATCCCAAACATCTTTAATTCTTCCATGTATACGCAATTTTTGATGTTCGACGCATGTCCATAGGGAAGTTTCATGTGCATTAATGATGACAACATTTTCTTCTTTTCTACCCTTGACAAATTAAAAACCGAAGGGGGTAAGTAGGTTTTTTTTCCTCCTTTTTGTGGAGCTAGATCAGCCCTAACCCCCATGTCAATCATGTCAAGACGAGAAGCCTCACTATCTTTAGACTTATGTTTCATATTTAGTAATGTGCCAATCAAGCTATCACACATGTTCTTCTCGACGTGCATAACATCAAGACAATGACAAAGATGGTGAAACTTCCAATATTCTAACTCGAAAAAACTGACTTCTTTTTCCACAGACAGTCCACCTTCTTTGACTTCCTTACTTCCTTCCCAAATTGAAATTCAATTTGTTCTTGCCGCGATAACACCTCTTCTCCCGAAAGAGGTTGACGCGCCTGCCCTAATTCTTGTTGTCCATTAAAAGCTGCCTTCTGCTTCCTATATGGATGATTTCTCGTCGATGACCTTGGTAACACATCTTCTTACTATGGCTTAAATACTTGGCAACAGTGTCATCACCGCATATTGGACAACACATATAACCCTTATTGACGCAGCCGGACACATTTCCATATGCAGGGAAGTCATTTATTGTCCACAATAAAATTGCTCTTAAAGTGAAATATGATTTAGTATAGGCATCATACACATTTCGTTCACCTTCTTCCCATAACTTCTTTAAATCATCAATTAACGGCTGTAAATATATGTCAAGGTCGTTACCAGGCTCATGCGGACCGAAACTAAAATTGTTAACATCATAAACTTCCTCTTCATGCATAACCACAGAGGAAGATTATAAGTTACTAATACTACTGGCCAACAAGAGTATCTATTGGTTAGACCATTATTTTGCGGGTTTATACCATCGGCAGACAAAGCCAATCAAATATTTCTTGCCTCATTACCGAAGTCAGGCCACCTATAATCAATATTTCTCCAAGAAGGAGAGTTGGCTGGATGCCGCATCTTTCCATCTTGTATTCGTTGCTTTGCATGCCAAGTCATTAGTTCAGCGGTAGAAGGAGACTTATACATCCGTTTAAATCTCGAAATAATTGGAAAATACCACATTACTTTTGCAGGAATATTAACCTTTATTTTACCATCCTTTCCCAATTTCCAGCGAGATACACGGCACTTAGGACACTCGGAAGCATCAGCATTTACACACCGATATAGAATGCAGTTGTTTGGACATGGGTGATATTTTATGTACTCTAGGCCTAAATCGGACAATGTTTTCTTGGATTCATATGCGTTAGGTGGAAACACATTATCCTTAGGAAGGAGAGAGCCAACGAAAGAGAGCAAGTCTGTAAAGGCACTATCACTAATTCCAAACCCAGCCTTCCAATTATGCAATTTTAGCATCGAATCTAACTTGGTACAGTCACTACCCTCGTACAAAGGTTGTTCAGCATCAGCCACAAACCTCATAAACTGATATGACTCGTTATCGTAGTCACCCGAATTATATGCAGTATCACAAACATTGAATATTTCTGATGCTTTGTCAGGGACAGGTGTAGGTGCTGTAGGTGCTTCAGGGGCTGGATCGTTGCAATTATTATTAACTGATGACCTAGTCCCAGACCCTTCTGTATGCCAAATCCAATCCCGGTACATTAAACTGAAACCATTTTCATATAAATGACCCCTGATAATCTTTACCAAGATTTTTTTGAAGTTAACACATCGTTTACAAGGGCAGGGAATTCTTTTAGGATCACGAGAATTTTCCTCGGCAAATATCAAAAATTGTTCGACCCCGATTTCATATTCTATTGTATCCCTATCTTTGAAAATCCACGACTTGTCCATGTTAAGAAGAAATAACATGATTGTGAAAAAAAATGTCAACTAACATAGTTAAAGACTATAAACTAGTAGTTTACAATTGTAATAGACCGCCTAATTTAGATTTTTATATACAATTTAGACTATACCGAATATATTTAAGTTCTGATTTCACTATTATTTATAACAATAATATTATGATTTCATTATTTATACCATTAACCTTATTATTATTGAATTATGACTATCTTTTTAATGTTGTTAATCATGATATTGTCTGCAAAATATATTTACTAACATTGAGATATTCACTTTAATTAGGTTATAATATTCACTCATACAACAGCCTACTTACAACGATCAAGCCCCAAACATCTACTTCGACTTGAGACACGTACCACTGATTTCATAATTAAGATAGCAAGAGATAGCTTGAAAAGAAATAAGCATACAACACTTACATATACATAATTTAGACATAAATCGAATTTTAAACAAGCACCTTTACATATATAGAAGCATGCACACACTTTATACAAACAGTTTCACATATTTACACACTAACTTCATGTTCACAGGGGGCCTTAAACATAAAAACATACAACAAATTGAATAAACAAACACAGATTTTTAAGAGGACTATTATACAAACAGTTTTAAGGCCCAATAAGAAAACTACAACTACTAAGAAATAACATGCATACATACACCTACACACGGACTTACATACAGCAAAAGAAATATAGATGAACATGTAAATCAAGCAAATACATGACCAAGCAAACCCAAATATCGAACCCCAAAAAAAACCCTAAAATCGAACCCCAAATTGAACCCCAAAATTGAACCCCAAACTAAGAACAAATACCTAATTAAGCTCAAAATCTACGCTCCAAGCTCCAAATCTTCAAGCTCCAAGCTCAAACAAACTCCACTCTTTAAGCTCGAACTGAATAAAAATAAACCAAATGAGTAAATCAAACAATTAAAACAAACAAAGAAAGAAAGTAAATGAAGAAATTGAAAGATGTAATCCGAGATTGAAGGTATAATTGAACAAAACGAACTTCTAGGGTTTGGTTTCGTTGCTGAGAACAAAATGGAAGTAACGAGAGAGAGAGAGAGAGAGAGAGAGAGAGAGAGAGAGAGAGAGAGAGAGTTTTGTTAAATATAATTGATGTGTTTTAATCAGTGTTTAAGTGTTACAGTGAATTATCAGAGTTTAGCTGGAAGCGGTCAGAGTTTAGTGTAAGCTCTGACCGTTGGAAGCTCGACAGAGTTTGTCAAACTCTGTCTGGAGGCAGCGTCTACTAGTCAACAGTGATTGAAGATTTATTATGGAAGCGATATCTTTGAAGATTGGATAGCTATCAAAGAGATTGAGTTGACTTAGGAGACGTGTGACAATGTGTAATTGATATCATTGTATAGCTGATTATTAGGAATATCAATTAGAGATTGTATCGAAGCTGTATGTTTTATAAATACAGTTAGGTTAACCCTAGAAGGGTATCGTACAACGAATTATCTTTATTGTAACCTAGCAGCTCTTTGTGATAGTTTACATCACGAAGAGGGTTCTTAATACCAGAAGTTTTTAAGTGCATAAACGTCTTACTTGTTAAACTCTCATACGAATTTTATTATTAATTGTGTATTCGGCCTAACAAGTGGTATCAGAGCCAATCTGTTACTTTATTACAGGTTAAGATCCAAACATAACAATAATCATGTCAGCAATTCCTGCACCAACACCTACTGTTTCTGAAAAGGCTCCTACTACCGTGAGTCGTTATGAACCAATCGGGGTTCCTATTCTCAGGCCATTAGAGTATGCTATGTGGAAGGTCAAGATGACTATGTTTCTGGAGGCTACAGATCCAGAATATCTTGACAGGATTTATGAAGGCCCTCACAATCCTACAAAGCTATCTGTTGCAGCTGCTGGTGAAGAAGCTAAAATAGTTCTAAAGGAAAAGAAGGACATGACTCCTGAAGATCTATCATCAATTGCTAAGGATGCAAAGGTTAGGCATTTACTACATAGTGCTTTAGACAATGTTATGTCTAACAAAGTCATTAACTGCACCACTGCAAAAGAGATATGGGATGCTCTTGAAGTCAGGTGTCAAGGAACTGCGGCTATTAAGAAGAATAGGAGAAACATACTCACACAAGAGTATGAGCATTTTGAGGCTAAACCTGAAGAGACCATGACAGAAACATTTGATAGATTCTGTAAATTGCTCAATGATCTGTCATTGGTCAACAAAGAGTATGATCTAGAAGACTCAAATCTCAAGTTTCTTCTTTCTCTACCTGAAAAGTGGGATGTGAAAACAACCACTATTAGAGACAACTATGATCTTGCTGAAACAGAGATTGATGAAATCTATGGGCTGCTCAAAACTCTTGAATTGGAAATGGAGCAGAGAAACAGGAGATCAAGCAGGAAGGAAAAGTCTGTTGCTCTTAATGTTGAAGAGAAGCCTCAGAAGAAAGAGGCATCAAGAAGGAAAATGAAGGGAAAAGCTTTAGTCATACACTCGGAAAGTGAATCATCAAACTCTGATTGTGATTCAAACTCTTCTGAATCATCTGACTCTGAGGATGATGAAGAAGAAATGAGGAAAATGGCTGTGTTGATGGTGAAGACCTTCAAGAAAATGGGCTTCAAGAATTTCAAGAAAGGGAAAAGGTTTTCTAGAGATTCAAATAAAGACAGGAAAAGCTTCAGGAAGTTTGAAAAGAGAGATTCTAAAGGGAAGAAGGATAAGTCTGAAATTCAATGCTACAAGTGTAAGGAGATGGGTCACTATGCTCCTGAGTGCAAGAAGGGTAAAACTGGAAAGGTACTCTACACTAAAGGCAGAGATTGGGTAGATACTTCAGATTCTGATGAAGAAGTGAACTATGCTCTCATGGCTACTACTGAATCAGAAACTTCTGAAAATCAGGTACCTCTAACTACCTATGCTTATAATATTGATGACATTGCTCAATTAAGAATTTATCTTAAGTCATTACATATAAGTTATAGAGATCAGACTTTAGAAAATGAGAGGATAAAATCTGAAAATTCTGAACTTAAGGTTAGAAATAAACTTGTTGAAGAAAAACTTGAAAACATGCAACAAGTTCAGAAAGAGAGAGATGATGCTGTTTCTATAGAACATAATTTGCTTCAGAAATATAAACAACTAGAATTTGAGTTGGAGGAAGCAAATAAGAAAATTAGGACTTGGACTAATTCTGGAAAGGACACTCAACAGATTTTTCAAACAGACACTGTTGGTCTAGGTTATAATGAGGGAGATGAACTTAGATTTCAAAATCAAGTTAAAATTAGACCTCATTTTGTTCATGGAACCAGTAAATTTTTGTCTGAAAATGAAAAAGAAGCTGTTAAAAGTAAACCAGTAAAAACTAGTGTTAAACAGGTTAATATTGGTTCAATGACAGATAAACAACTCAAACATAAACTGAAGGAGTTAAAATCTGTTAAGAAACAGAGAGTGTCAAATAAGAACAGAAATGGAAAAGTAGGCATCACTTCAGGAAATAAACCAATGCTTGCTAGTTATGCTCCAAGAAAGACATGTCATAACTGTGGTAGTACTAAGCATCTTGCAAATTTCTGCAAGAAAAACAAAACATAAATTCTTTACCTTCCAAGTCTGAGGTAAAGAAGGATTTTGCTAAAACTAAACCACAGACTTTATGCACACACTGTGGAAGCACTTGGCATTCCATTTATACTTGCAGAGAATATCATGCTATCTATCATAATTACTATGAACTGAAACCCAATCTGAAATGGGTTAAAGTTGATACTGCTAGTGTAAACACTGATACTGTTAGCTCAAACTCTGATAATGTTAATTCCGCTGCAAAAGCTAACAAAGTTAAGAATGCCAAAGGATCCAAGCAAGTCTGGATCCTTAAATCTAATCCTCAGTAATTGCTTGTGATTGCAGGGCAACAGGGAGACAACCCTAGTCGTGGACAGTGGATGTTCAGGACACATGACTGGAAATAAAGCCCTGCTATCAGACTATGAGGAGAAGGCTGGCCCAAAAGTTTCCTATGGTGATGGCAATGTAGGAAGAACATTGGGATATGGCAATATTAATCTTGGAAATGTCATCATCAACAATGTAGCTCATGTCCCAAGACTCAAGCATGACTTGTTATCTGTGAGTCAAATCTGTGACAAGGGATATCATGTAGATTTTCAACCTGAATATTGTGAAGTTATCAGCAAATCTACAGGAAAGATTGTTCTAGTTGGTCACAGGCAAAACAACATTTATGAAATCAAACTTTTGATAGACTCTGTTGGAAAAGCTATTTGCCTGTCTACAAGAATGTCTAGTGAAGAGAGTTGGAAGTGGCACAAGAAACTCTCACATTTGAACTTGAACAACATCAATGAATTGATCAGAAAGAATCTTGTAAGAGGACTCCCAAAGGCTCTGTTAAATGTTGATGGCCTATGTGATTCATGTCAGAAGGCTAAACAAAGGAAGTCATCTTTCAAGAGCAAGACAGAATTTTCAATCACTGATCCCTATCATCTTCTGCATGTTGATCTCTTTGGTCCAGTAAATGTTATGTCTATAGCAAGGAAGAAATATGCTTTAGTCATTGTTGATGAATACACTAGATTCACTTGGGTGTATTTTCTAGCAAAGAAGGATGAAACTGCATTAACTCTGATGGAGCATGTGAAGCTTCTGGACAAAGGATCAAGTAACAATGTCAGAATCATCAGAAGTGATAATGGAACTGAGTTCAGAAATGCAACAATGGAAAAATTCTGCAAGGACAATGGAGTGAAGCAAGAATTTTCAGCACCTGGTACACCACAACAAAATGGTGTAGTTGAAAGGAAAAACAGAACCTTGATTGAAGCTGCCAGAACTATGCTTGATGAAGCAAAATTGCCAACTTATTTCTGGGCAGAAGCTGTTCAAACTGCTTGTTTTACTCAAAATGCTACACTGATCAATAAGCATGGAAAGACACCATATGAGATGATGAAGAAAAAGAAGCCTAACCTGAAATACTTTTATATTTTCGGGTGCAAATGTTTTGTTTTGAAGACTCATCCTGAACAGTTGACCAAGTTTGAGCTAAAGGCAGATGAAAGAATTTTTGTTGGCTATCCACTGTCAACAAAGGCATTCAGAGTTTACAATCTGAGAACTAAAGTGATCATGGAATCTATACATGTGTCTTTTGATGATAAGAAGATAACTGGACTTGAAGACAAAGATGAATATGATCAACTGAACTTTGAAAATGAAGATTTAAACTCTGGTGAAGTAAACTCTGATGAAACAATTCTGACAGACTCTGTTGAAACAAACTCTGAACCTCTACTGGTAAACACTTGAGAAACTTCTCAGCCACAACAAAGGGAAGAACCAGTTGAGGGGGAGCATGATCAAGATGAAGACTCAAACACTGATACTGAGTCAACTGAAAAATCTGGATCAAACTCTGATGATTCAAACTCTGAAAATTCAAATTCTGACTCTGGGCAGTCAAGTTCAGGGGGAGTCTCAGAAAATGAAGAAAGATCACAACAAAATCAGGAGAGCATGGATCAAGGGGGAGGATCACATGCTGAAAGAAGTCATTTGCCTTCTGCTAGGAAATGGACTAAATCACATACACCTGATTTGATAATTGGTGATCCAGATGCAAAAGTGAAAACAAGAAGTGCTACTGCAAGTGAATGTCTGTTTCATGCATTCTTGTCTAAAAATGAACCAAAGAAAGTGGAAGAAGCTCTTCAAGATGTTGACTGGATAACAGCAATGCAGGAAGAGTTGAATGAATTTGAAAGAAATGAAGTTTGGACCCTTGTACCAAGGCCAAAGAACAGATCTATTGTTGGTACTAAATGGGTTTTCAGAAACAAGACTGACAGTGAAGGTGTTATCACAAGGAACAAGGCTAGACTGGTAGCAAAAGGCTATTCACAACAGGAAGGAATAGACTATGATGAAACATTTGCTCCAGTTGCAAGATTGGAGGCAATCAGAATTTTTCTAGCATATGCCTCTCACAAGAAATTCAAAGTGTTCCAGATGGATGTGAAAAGTGCGTTTCTGAATGGAAAGCTTGAAGAAGAAGTGTTTGTTGAACAACCACCAGGATTTGTGGACCCCAAATATCCAGATTATGTCTACAGACTAGATAAGGCACTATATGGACTTAAGCAGGCACCAAGAGCATGGTATGAGACACTTGCTCAATTTCTTCTAGAAAGTGGATTCAACAGAGGAACAATTGACAAAACTCTGTTTTATTTCAATCAAGGAAGTGACCTCCTTTTAGTTCAGATATATGTTGATGACATTATCTTTGGGTCTACTAATGATAAACTCTGTAAGAAGTTTGCCAAGCTCATGCAGTCCAGGTATCAAATGAGCATGATATGAGAGCTTAGTTACTTTCTAGGCCTACAGGTGAGACAAACAGATGACGGTATTTTCATTAATCAAGAAAAATATACCAGAAATCTTCTCAAGAAATTTGGTATGCTTGACTGTTCATCTGCATCAACTCCCATGGCAACAGCAACTAAATTGGACAAAAACACAGGAGTTTCAGTGGATATGACAAACTACAGGGGCATGATAGGATCTCTTCTATACTTGACAGCTAGTAGGCCTGACATCATGTATGCAACCTGTCTTTGTGCAAGGTTTCAGGCAGATCCTAGAGAGCCACATTTGACAGCTGTGAAAAGAATCTTCAAGTATCTCAAGGGCACCATATCATTAGGTCTGTGGTACCCCAGAGAATCAGACTTTGCAGGCTGCAAGATAGACAGAAAGAGCACTAGTGGAAGTTGTCAATTTCTTGGTGACAGACTTGTCTCCTGGTACAGCAAGAAACAGAAATCAATTTCCACATCTACAACTGAAGCAAAGTACATTGCAGCTGGTAGCTGTTGTGCACAGATCTTGTGGATGAAGAATCAATTGTTGGATTATGGATTGAGGTACAGTAAAATTCCTATTTACTGTGATAATCAAAGTGCTATTGCTATGACAGGTAATCCAGTACAACATTCAATGACCAAGCACATCAGCATAAGGTACCACTTCATCAGAGAACATGTGGAAGAAGGGAATATTGAACTACATTTTGTGTCTACAGAACAACAACTTGCAGATATCTTCACTAAACCATTGAGTGAGGCTACATTTACAAGACTGGTCAATGAACTAGGAATGGTCTCTGGTTTTGACTAAGAATGTTGGTTAGATTCAAATTTTACTTATGTATTGTGTTACTCATATTTCCTGATTGGCTAAGTGCTAAGTGATCTCTATTGATTAAACTCTGTTATGCATACTCTGTTAAACACTGTCAGCATGCCTGTATGTCATACACTGTTAATAAGTTTGATAAACTCTGTGAACTCTGAGTTGATTTTTGTCTGAATGAAAACACCAATGAAGAAATATGTATGAAGCATGATTCTCAGCAATCAATCATGAATCTTTCTGAGTTATTGTGATCTAATCTTAGATTGTGCAGAAAGTTAACACAGCATGATACTGGTTCATATTTATAGCATCTCTTAGTTTATTTTGTCCTAAACTCTGAGTCTATAAATACTGTGTGCATTACCTTACATGAATAACTACTGATGTTGATGAACTCTAAACTCTGTTAGTTATACTCTGGTAGAATAAAATGCTTACTGCAATACCCCAAAGAAAATGTATATAAGTTGTTATACTCCTTTGAGATTATGTTGGATACTAGGATGACCCAGGAACTTATTGGTATATAATATGTGCTAAAATTCTCTGATTTTTGGTGACTAGTTAAATACTAGGATGACCCAGGAACTTATCAAAATGGTAAGGGCTAAATTTTTTGAATTTTTGGTGACTGGTTCCAACCTCTAATTACTGGAATGAATAGAATTAAAAAAAAAAGGTATATATAGAGGGGGTATAAAATAAATTAAAAGTTACTGTATATAGATTGATTACTACAGAGTTTAGCTTTCATCATACAGTCAGTGTTTACTATGACAGTTTGTGCATCCAGTGTTTATTGATTTACTTTATGGATTTTATGAAAAATTAGATGCTCAAAAAAATTGATTTAGTAAACTCTGCTTCACACACACATATTTTCACAACTGTGCAATTTATGAAAGGGTTTCGGTGATAAAGTTGGAGAATTGACAAACGCTGTTGATTCGTGGTTCGTACTCTAAGGTAAATTTTCATTTGGATAATTTGAAAATTTTGGAGTAAATAGGGCTTTTGACAACTGTTAATAAGTGTATTGTTGATTTGTGGTTCATACTCTGAGTCTCAGAGTTCTCGAATAGAACAAAACACTTCTCGAATTGGTACTCTGTTCTGTTCCTGATTTAATTGTGATTATTGTTGATGAATTTGTTCCTTATATGATTACTTTAATTAGTTTTCATAGTCTCTTCTTTGATTTACTTCCTTGAAGAACAGTTCATAAACATAAAAAAAATTGCAGAACACACTGAATAAGATTATAGAAACAGAATTTTTCATTGATAATAAGAAAGAGATTACAAGCAAGTATTACATCTTTTTGTTCTCTCTATCTGCTAATCTATTCAACAGGAAAATAAAAGGTTAAGTCCAAACCACTCCATTGTTAGCAAACATCCCAGATCCCATCTTTGCTACTTTATTTGGGTGGAAGTTGAAGGGATAAGGTTATTTTTGCTGACATATTCATTAACAATGGTTGGTGGTGTTGGATGAAGATGCCTTCGAGGAAAGCCATGCTAATGTTGCTTGGAGAGCAGCATCGATGTCGATCACTCTTGTAGGTTTTTCTCTCTCGATCTCTTCCAGACCGGCATCCATCTACAGCCACAGAGTCTCAAGCTGCCTTTCCCAGTCAAACGCATCAAACTCTTCACGCGAATAGCTGAAGATATCTTTATTCTCTACGAGATGGAGATTCTTTTCTTTGATGGTAAGGCTTGTCATTGTTATTTAGAGTGTGTTGTTTGAAGGGTTTTTTATTTTTCAGGGGAGAATGAAAGGTTAAAGGGATAGTGAACTAATCTGAACAAGTCTCTAGGCCTTAAATAGATATGGGTAAGCAACGAAGTACTAAATCGCTTCGTATTCTGGTTATTAATGGTTACAGGTAAACGTTTCATATTCTGGTTTTAATTGGGTCCAGGTATTTTAAGAAAGTGTTATTTGATTTTTTTTAAATCAAATATTTTATTGTTATAATTTGCAAAATACACTTCTTAAAAATACGAGCACGTGACCCACTCACCCATTACTGTGTCCCACTCACCCTTTATCGTGTCCCACTCACACATTAATCTAGGAACTGATTGAGTGTTTGATTACATAAGAGATTGAGTTTTTAATCACTCTAATTACTTTTGTGTCCAAACGGTTGTGTTTTATTTTTACATCTCACAGTTCTCTCACTTTTCACTTGGGCATTCTCGCAAACACCTTTCCTACATATACTTCTCTTAGGGATTCTTGCAAATTTCTTAACTCAATGGCTTCTAAACCATTCACTGCTCTTGGTCTACGGTTTGTCCCTAACAACTATGAAGCTCCACTCTATCATGAACGTGTTCCAGAAGCGTTTCATCTAATGCAGAATTTCTTGAGAGACTCAGAAATTGGACAAGCTCTGGTTGAACCTGGTACTCTCTCTGCATCTCAAATTGCCACTTTTTTGGCAAAACTCGGTCTATGTGGATGGAGGAGAGAATGGGACTCCGAACATCATCTTCACTTATGACGAACAAGAGTTTGTGATTACTCCACAAACTGTCAGAGATACAATGGGGTTTGATACACATACATCTTATACTTATGTGGTTGAACATCACTTGAGACAGATGCTACAGGAGATAGGTTACATGGAATCTCTTGACAAGCTTGGCGGTATAAAGAGACCTAATCTCAGGAAGGAATGAAACTTTTTCTTCGATTGCATTACAAGGACATTCCAGAAGAAAGTCACCAACTGGGATGCCATTCCAATAGACAGTCTACAAATCGGGTATTCTCTACTCTATGGTAGTAATTTTGATTTTGGTAGATATGTTCTGATGAATTTAGGTGATAAACTGTCAGAGTCTACTACAGTTTATTATGCTCGATTTTGTCAAATGTTGTTCAATGCTTGTGTACCTGGTCTAGAGATTGCTGATACTGATGAAATTCAGCCTTTTAGAGTCAACAAGAGACTATTCTCTGATATGACTAATAAGGATGTTGGTAAAGAAAATCTACTTGCCTTTGTTCTGCCACTTGCTTTGCAGAATTTTCTCAATCAACCTCAGGACCAACCACAACCAGAACCACAACCAGAAGCACAACCTCAACCACTAAACATTGATCGTACTCAAACACCAAACACTGAAGCTGTTAGGTCCGATAAGATTGTAGAAGGGGGGGTTGAATACAATCTTTACCTTTTTATCGAAATTTGTCCTTTAAATTAAATTTGATAAAGACAAATTTATCTGCGGAATTATTTAACACAATATTTCAAGTTTAATATAACTGTATGTTAACTTGATGTGATGTTACAAAATCAGTATAACAACTTATCAAGATGTTAATAACTAATTAGAAAATTCGACATGAACTTTTCTAATTTAGTTAATAATAATCAAGATAAGAACTAGGAAACTTAATTCGCTAGTAGTACAAGAATCACAAATAAGCAAGTTCTATCGGATATAATATCACAAAGATGAAGAACTTGATTTTCTGGGAATTGTTTAAGCTTTGGTGTTCTTGGTGTTCTTGAGAGAGAGAATTCTGGTCTTGATGATATGTTTTCTGCTGTGTTTTCTCCGTTATGACTTAATCTGGTCTGTTATGATCTTTTATATCAACAACAGGTCTTGCTGGCTTTCTGTAGGATATTTAATTGCTTCAGCATGACTTAAACAGCTTCCAAGACTTGATTTTCCTTCAATAAGACTTACACAAACCTCCATTATGACCTAAAATGTGTCGGTAAGACTTACCAGAATTTCGGTAAGACTTATAACAGCTGGCAGAGGTCGGTAGGACTTAAATCAGGTCGGTAAGACTTAATCCTGAAAAGGCTTCTGTCAGTAAGACTTAAATTAAGTCTTACCGAATTTTGCCTCCTCCAAGACTTAATCAAATTTCTTTCTTTAAGTCTTATTGATCCATTTAATTAGTTAATGTTTTAACTAATTCATATTTAATTGATACAATAATTAATTTAATTAATAAATTAATTCTACCAGAATTAATTCATTTAATTAAATCAACTAAATTAATTTATATCAATTATAAATGAATTTAATTAAATCAATAAATAATTAATTTAATTCTTACAAACCACTAAAGGTAGTAAAGAATTACCACTGATTTGTGTTGACGTTCGATGTACTGTCTGGTTCATGAACGACTAACTTCAATGTCGCTTCTTCACTTTTGTCTTTAGGTTGTGGTTTATTTCTTCTCTCAATTCTCTTGTACTGTAACTGATCTTCAAACTATCACTCGAAAAAATCTCTGTCACTGTTCAAATGAATCCATAAACTTCAATGCTGTACTGGGGCTTGATCATATAACTGAATCGTCTTCCAGTGTATGACATCAAAACTATAGATTGACTTTTCTTCTTTCTTCTGACAGATAATACTTCTTGAGATTCCTGTGACAGTTCATATGTATATTTACTTATTACAATTTGGTTTAAGTTGATTAGGATCCTCTAACTACAAATAGGCTGAGTCATATGCCTTTCAATCTCCCCCTATTTGTTTGTTAGATAATAACAAGCAAATTCCTAGAGGATACCTCAACTAATCCAACTTAACCAAATGAAAGATAAAACTTTAAATACTAAGTAAATATGAAAAAAAGTTCTGGTTTATATTTAACATTTGCCAGATTCAAACATGAAAGATAAATACAAGATAGATGATCCTCTAGACTGATCATATGATATAAATTCCTATCAAGATTTATCTAAGCTCTAAAGATATAACATGTAGAGCAATTCTTTATCTTCAATTGTCTTCCCTTCTGAATTCTCCTTCTTCTGGCTCATCTGTGACTTGAAGTTTCATATGTAGATCAGAATCAACAAGACGTTCTCTTCTTGATGACAATCCTTGTGGTAAGACTAAAGGAATTCCAAGCTTCTTTCTAAGTTCACCTTGAAATTTCTAGTAATCTTTTATGTTCGTTTGTGCATAGGAACGAATGTGATCTGCAGCTATTACCTTTTCTTCAGTCAAGTATCCATGATTTCTGAGAGCATATTCAGCATATACCAAGTGCTTTGTATGATGTTCGTATAGCTCATCTGTCTGAAGATTGATTGTGTGAAGTACCTCTCCCTTAAGAAATTTTACTTGTGAAGGTTCCTTAATCACTTCTGGTCCAGCTCTTTCATCAAATTCTTTGAACTTTTCATGTAACAATACACCTAGCTCAGAAGATGTTCTTACCTTAGGCCTAAGTACCCATATCTCTGTCAGTGATCTGTCATAAAAGAACTGAATAGATACTCTGAATGTTCCAACTTTATGACAATCTACAAATATTACTAGCTCATCAGATTTGGGTTCAAATGCAGTAGTTATCCTGATGACTTCTACCTGTAAGGCCTTTATATACATTTCATGAATTAGATTTGCCAGTTTGAATTCTTCGAGAATTTGTCCAAGACGACGATCTTCATAATCAGAACTCTGAGGTGAATCAATTGCTCTTTGAGCACGTTCCCATTTGTCACCGCTCTTTAGTCTGATGTATGTTTTTCTCTTCTCAACATTTATAGCATGTAGTCTTTGTAATGCTTGCTGTTCAGCTTTCTGAAGTTCTTCATTTCGTGCAATTTGCTCTAAAGATTTTTTAAGTTTTTCTTCTCTCAGTTGCAAATTTGCTTCTCTTTGAGCAAATAATTCTTCAGATTCTTTCTCAGCTTGTTGAGCTTCAAATTCAGATATCACTGGTCCTTCATCTTCCTAGTGACTAAGATCAGGTTCAGGAAGTTCTTCACCTTGATCAGGGAATTCAAGATCAGCAAAAACATCGAAGTTATCCGGTTCACCCGTGTAATAATAACCTGTGTTCTTGTCTTGAATTTCTTCTTCAGTTTGTTCAACTACTTTCTTCCTCTTATCTTCACCTTGGTCAGATTTACCAGATTTATCAGATTTACCTTACCTTCTCCTCCCTCTCTTTTTTTAGATTTATCTTGTGACCCCTTTGATTTCTCCCCCTTAGTTGAGGAATCCTCTACAGACTTATCAGTTGCCCCAGCTTCAGGATCCTGTTCATCATCATCACCACCCTTACTTGTAAAGAATTCAATTTCTTCATTTGTAGGTTTGCGACTTTGACTTACAAGATTAAACAAATGTCTTAACCCTTTAGCCTGGTGTGCATTTTGCTTTTCGATCTGGTCGAGACGAGAATCAGTAGATTCTTGATTGTGCTGTACCTCTGACTGTAGATTATCAACTTTCAAGGAAATCTCAGAAATTAACATGTTTTGAGCAACAGTAATATCTCCAGAGTCATCAAGTGCCTTTTCATGAGAGAGTTCGAGAGATTCTATCTTCTTGGTGAATGATGTCTTTAAGTAGTTTATGTCCTTCTTCATTACAGCAAGCTGACTGTTGACAGAGGTGGATGTAGAAGATCGCTCACCCACTTGTGCTCTAAGAATTTCTGTTTCAGCCTTGCTGACTGCAAGTTCTTTCTCTAAAGCAGTTATCTTTTCTAATAACGAGAGAGTGTATGTGTCTGTGTGTGCGCTCACCTGACGTTCACTTTGAGATCCACTCACCTGAAGTGCATGTGTTTCACTCAATTTTATGATATTCCTCACATCACTCCTCTCAGATTCCTTAGCTGCTTCCAGATTTATACCTGCATGTAAAATCACCCTAGCCTCCTCTGGGAAGGTCAGTGGTGGTGCAATGGGAGTTCGCAAATCCCTGTCCTTAATCAAATCTACTTGAACATTTGAAATTGTTGACTGAATTGCTTCAGTAGTAGATTGATCAAGTTGCCTTCCACCTTCTCCAGTCGAAACTGCGAGTGGAAAATCCCTTGTGGGAGCCAGGAGTGTTTGTCCTGGGAGGGGAGATGATGGTTCTATTAAAGTTGGCTGAGAACCAAGATTTCCCTCTAAAGCCTGTGAAGACTCTTCTACCGTAACTATGGTAGGCACTGTCACATTTTCTACGTGCTTTCCTTGCAGTGTGTCCTGAGACTCATTTAAAGGTATGTCTTCCCCCATTGTGAGTAATAGGGGAGGTGTGCTTGACTCACTACAAGGTGCCACGGCCTTATGGCGAATTTCAATAGAATCATCCTGTTGAGAAGATGATTCTAGTAACTGTGTAACGGCCATATCAATTTCCATATCCTGTTGGGAGGATACAGACGGGCTTACAGTTGCCTCAGGTTGAGTTCTACTTTTCTTTTCTAGAGGCAGAGCTGTGGGTTCACTCATACTGCCACTACTGATTCGACTTCTTTTTACTTGCAATTTCTTTCTGGAGTGAAAAGATATGAGTTTTGGTGGTTGAGTGTTTGGCTCTACGACCTTGGTTAGAGGTTGTGGTACTACAGCCCCTTGGTCAGACCTACCAACCACTTGGGTTCCAGAAATAGATTGAGAAGCAGTAGTAGTTTGAGGAACAGAAGGCAATACCTGGTCAGCTGATTCCGCAACAGTCTCTGATAAGATGGGTTGATCCAATTCAGGTTCAGGGACAGATGCAGTTTCTTGCACTGGATGTTCAACAGCAAGAGCAGCTGGCTGAGGAACAATTTGCTGAGCAGGTTCAACTTGTTGATTGCCTTGATTTTCATTATCAACAAGTATGTTTTCCACTGGTGGTTCAGGGTTTTGTTCTGGTTGTTCAGGTTCTGGTACAGGTTCAATAACTGGTAGTTGTATATAGTTTGACATATATTGTGTGACAACTACAGGTATATTTGTGAATTTTGGCTTGTTGCTGTACTCAGTGAACAATCTGGTAGTAGGTTTACCTGACGCCAGTGACTCTCCATTCAAGAATTGGGCTTGGTTTTCTAGTTCCACAAGATGATTAAAAATCAATGATAAGAATCTTGGATAATAACATGAAACTTTATGTCCATTATCAAAATTCTTCTTTGCATTAATGATTCTTCTAACCATCGGAACACACAGTAGTCTGCCAATATTAATCCTCCGGTTGTGTGCAACTGCATATCCAATATGCTGCAAGAAAGATGGTAATACCCCGAAGTTCCCTTTTGTAGTGTTGGCAAAGACTCTACCTAGTGTGTCAAACAGATAGTCCCATTCCTGAACGAAGTTCTTTTTATTCCAGACAGTTTGATCAGGACTGTCTTGATAGAATACACCATTTAAAAAATTTATCATTTCTTGATCTGATGGTAATTCTTCGAAATTATCAGTTGGAAAATTTAAGACCGTATTTATTGTATTTTCATTCACTGTGTACTGATTATCTCCCACAGTGAAGACAAAAGATCTGTTATCATTAGAAATGACAGCAGTAGTACACATGATTCGCAAAGGTTCAATTTTCAGAGGAGCATCCAATCTCAAAGCATTGCGAACCAGTGAATTTTCATTTAAAAAGCGAATCCACGGTCGAAAACGTTCAACTGAACATTTTTCTGGATCAAAATAACCGATTAAATTATGTTTAATAATTTCAAATCGATCAGCCATTTTAATCAAGATTTAATTTCCTTGAAAATTTCAGATTTTACAAATTTTTAATTTAAAAATTAATTTTTCGAATTAATAATTAATTAAAAATTCGAAATAATTAAAATTTCTTCAAAAATTCTGAAAAATTCACACAATGATCTCCTTACACACACAAACACACATGTATTTTTAGTTTTTCAAGAATCAAACCCAGATTTCCAGAAAAACAGATCTAAGAACCGATTTTTCGAAAATAAAATCCTTCAAAACTCGAACAAAATCGCAATTTTAAACCACCAAAACACAGATAATCAAGCAAGGAGTCTAGATATGTGGTTAATTCGTGATTTAGTTGAGAGAAATCGGTCGAAAATTGGGCATGAACGATTTGTATATATGTGTGTATATGTAAGTATCTTTGTTGTTCTATAAGACTTAACTTGATAGAAATGTTAATAAGACTTAAAAACAACTAACTCTCATATATATACAAGTAAGCTGATTAAGACTTAAAAATATTACTAATAAGACTTAACTATCTTAAGACAAATAAGACTTAAAAATACATACATACGAATAAGACTTAAACATAAGTAATTAAGACTTAATATTAACAAGACAAAAAAAACTGTTACTAAAAAGACTTAACTAATAAAACTGACAAGACTTAAATTGAATAAGACTTAATCTAAAAACTCGCTAAGACTTATTTACAAACACATGAATATGACTTAACCTGAAATAACTCAGTAAGACTTAACCTAAGTCGAAGTTCGAGATAGACTCAGTAAGACTTAACCTAAGTCGAAGTTCGAGATAGACTCAGTAAGACTTAACCTAAGTCGAAGTTCGAGATAGACTTAATCTAAGTCGAAATTCGAGATAGACTTAATCTAAGTCTAAGTCATACCGAATTTTTATAAGTCATATTGAGAGTTTTAACTAATTTTAAGTCATAATTACTTTAAACAAACATTAAAAACACTATAAAATATACAAATAACTTATATAAATAATAAAAAAATATTATATAAAATTAAACAAATAATAAAAATAATTATACATACCATATGCTAACCTATTAACGAAAACAAAGCAATATTAACAGGACAAACATTACAAAACATATGATAATTTAATTACTAAAATAGAAATAAATATCTACAATTATTCTAAAAATTCAGAAGTGTGAAGTATTAAGTAATATGAATAAACAAAGTGAAAAATAATTAAACAAACAAGAAAATCAGATGGTAAAATAATTATACAAGTGATTTCAAACAACAAATATTCACAGAATAATCACTTGTAAAATTATTAAAGATCAAATTTCAGATATTAATTACTAGGACTGTTTAACATACCCAATTCACTAACAATTCTAGTGAATGAGGATTCATTAAGCGACTTAGTAAAAATATCTGCAGTTTGATCTCCAGATCCTACAAATAGTAGTTCCACTGTACCATTCATTACATGCTCTCTTATAAAATGATACCTTATGTCAATGTGCTTTGTCCTTGAGTGCTGCACAGGATTGCTTGCGATTGCTATGACACTTGTATTATCACATAAAATAGGAATATTTTCCAATACAATGCCATAGTCCATTAATTGATTCCTTATCCATAAGACCTGAGCACAACAGCTTCCAGCAGCTATATATTCAGCTTCGGTTGTAGAGTTGGAAACTGTTTGCTGTTTCTTACTGAACCAGGATACCAACCTTCCACCTAGGTATTGACAACTCCCAGATGTACTTTTCCTGTCTACAACACTTCCTGCATAGTCAGAATCTGTATATCCAATTAAAGTAAAACTAGATTCATTAGGGTACCAGATGCCTAAATTAGGCGTACCCTTTAGATATCTTAAGATTCTTTTGACAACAGTGAGATGGATTTCTTTAGGGTTCGCTTGGAACCTTGCACACAAGCATGTGGCAAACATTATATCTGGTCTACTAGCAGTTAGGTAAAGCAATGAACCAATCATACCTCTATAGCCTGTGATATCTACCTTGGCAGAACTTTCACATAAACCAATTTTGACAGCTATAGTTGATGGTGTCTTTGCTGATGAGCACTCCTCCATGTGATATTTCTTGAGGAGCTCCTTGATGTACTTAGATTGACAAATAAATATTCCATCTTGTCTCTGACTTATTTGTAATCCAAGAAAGAATTTCAGTTCTCCCATCATGCTCATTTCAAACCTACCCTGCATTAACTTAGAAAACTTCTTGCATAGAAGCTCATTAGTAGACCCAAATATAATATCGTCCACATAGACTTGGACTAGTATTATATCATTCTTATGTCTTTTAGTGAAGAGCGTTTTGTCTATGACACCTCTTATAAAACCATTTTCTAATAGAAATTCAGAAAGAGTGTCATACCATTTTCTTGGGGCTTGCTTAAGACCATAGATAGCTTTGTAAAGAAAGTAGACATAGTCCAGCTGATCTTGATCTTCAAAACCAGGAGGCTGTTCTACATACACTTCTTCATCTAGCTTACCATTCAGAAAGGCACTCTTGACATCCATTTGATAAACTTTGAATCTTGAATAGGATGCATATGCCAAGAATATTCTGATGGCCTCAAGTCTTGCCACTGGAGCATAGGTCTCGTCATAATCAATGCCTTTAGCTTGAGAATAACCTTTAGCTACCAGTCTTGCTTTGTTTCTTATCACAGTGCCATCTTCATCTAGTTTGTTTCTGAATACCCATCTTGTGTCCACCACTTTTCTATCTTTAGGTCTGGGTACCAGCTTCCATACTTCTAGTTGCTTAAATTGATTGAGTTCATCTTGCATAGCAATCACCCAATCAGGATCAGATAGAGCTTCTTCTACTTTCTTAGGTTCCATGACAGACAGGAACCCAGAATAATTACATTGATTCTGATAAGCTCTTCTTGTTTTCACACCAACATCTGGATCACCAAGAATCAGCTCAAAAGGATGAGCTCTATTCCAAACAGTTTGTCTGGGAAGAATTGATCTTGACGATTCGCCTCGTTCTTCAGTATGATGTTGAGTATGACTTGTCGACCCTTCATTATCTCCCCCTGAGTTGTTGCCAGTTTGACTTGTTGATGGTTCAAGAGTATCAGTGGTGTCTTGAAAATTATCATTATTTTCACCAGCATCACCTTGATCATTACCACCAACATTTGGATTATTATTATCAGCAACAACGTCAGGTTGATTGTCATCATCTGAATCTGAGTCTGACATATCATCAAACTTAAGCTTTTCAGATGGGTCTTCATTTTGGATATTTGGGAGTTTTGTGTCATCAAATGTAACATTGACACTTTCTAAAGTTTTCTGTTGATCAATAAGATACACCTTGTAGGCTCTTCTAGTATAACCAATAAATATTGCTTCATGTGCTTTTTCTTCAAATTTACCACCTTGATCATCTCCTTCTTTCAGCACAAAGCATTTTGTCCCAAATACATGGAAGTACTTGAGAGTTGGTTTCTTGTCATGTAGAGCTTCATATGGTGTCTTCATTAAGTCTTTATTGATAAGTGTTCGATTCTGGGTATAGCATGCAGTGTTGACAGCTTCAGCCCAAAAGCTCAATGGAAGCCTTGATTCACTTAGCATTGTACGTGCAGCTTCAATCAAGGTTCTATTCTTTCTTTCAACTACCCCATTTTGTTGAGGAGTTCTGGGAGCCGAGTACTGTCTAGTTATACCCTTTTCAATGCAAAAGTCATTCAGAACTGCATTCTTGAACTCAGTTCCGTTGTCTGACCTTATAGCTCTTACTGAACGATTAGAATCCAGCTCAATTAACTTAATGTGATCAACTACCAGTTGTGGAGTTTCATCTTTTGAGTTCAGAAATAGTACCCATGTGAATTTTGAGAAATCATCAACAATCAATAGAGCATATCTTTTCCTTGACATAGACATCACACTAACTGGACCAAACAAATCCATATGGAGAAGTTGTAATGGTTCAGTTATTGATGATATGTTAGTGCTCCTGTGAGTTGCCCTTTTTAACTTCCCTTTTTGACAAGCATCACATAGACCTTCCTGAGTAAATTCAATTGAAGGTAAACCTCTCACCAACTCTCTTTTCACTAGAGAATTCATTGTTTTGAAGTTTAGGTGAGAAAGTCTCTTGTGCCATAACCAACTTTCATCAGTGGATGCCTTTGAATAAAAACATCTAATTTCTTCTGTGCTTCCAGAGATCATATTGGCTATGTACAAGTTTCCTTTTCTTACTCCAGTCAACTGCGGCCTTTCATTTCTCTTGTGTGATATTAGACAATTCTTCTTGTTGAAATGAACTTCATAACCTTTGTCACAGAATTGACTAATACTGAGCAAATTGTGCTCAAGGCCGTTCACATAAGAGACATCTTCAACGATAACATTTCCAGCTTCTAATCTGCCATATCCATCAGTTTTACCTTTGCTGTTATCTCCAAAGGTAACGACCGGGCCGGCCTTCTCCACCACATTTGTCAGCAGGGCTTTATCTCCGGTCATATGCCTTGAACATCCACTGTCCAGAATCCACATGACTCGATCAACCTGTTTCAAACCCTCAGATGAAGTACCACTGGAGTTATCAGATTTTGCCATCAGGGCAAGATTGCCATATTCTTCATCTTCAGAGTCTGTATCATCCCAACTCTTTCCAGCAGCCACATAGGCTCTACCTGTCTTCTTCTTCTCAGATCCAAAGTCTTTTCTTTGGTTTTGTTTTGGCTTCTGACATTCAGTAGCGAAATGTCCAAGTTCATTACAGTTGTAGCATCTAATTTTACTTCTTTCAGCTGTTCCAGTTTTGTAACCTCCTCTGTTACTTGAGGATGAGGAACCTCCTCTCTGGAACCTGTTATTGTTAGATTTGTACCTGAACTTGGGATTCTTCCTAAATCTGAAGTTGCTGAATTTCCTTACCAACAAAGCCATGGACTCATCTTCCAACTGATCTAGCTCTTCTAACGAATAGAAGTCACCTTCATCTGGACTAGCATTCGTTTGACCAACTTCAACTTCAAGCTTACCACTGTCAACTTTACAAGGTTGGATAACCTTATCTTCAACTTCCTGTTTGTTCTTAACAATAAGAGCTGTAGAAGTATTAGCAACTCTTCCTTTTCCATAAATCTCCTTTTGTTGAGATTGTTCCAGTTCATAGGTTTTTAAAACACCAAAGAGTCTTTCTACAGTTATTTCACTTAGATTCCTAGACTCTCTGATAGCTGTAATTCTATGTTCTAGATGAACAGGCATTGACAGTAGAAATTTTCTGTTGATCTCTTTCTGAGTGTAGTACTTGCCATGCATATGTAAATTGTTGACAAGTTTGTTATATCTTTCAAACACATCTTGAATATTTTCATTGTATGCTGATCGAAAGTGTTCATACTCAGAAGTCAGAATTTCTAGTCGATTCTCCCTAACTTCCTCTGTTCGTCCATTCACAGTTTCAATGGTTTCCCACATTTGCTTTGCAGTTTTGCAGTTAATCACATGACTGTACATTACAGAGTCTAGAGAGTCTATTAAGATCAGTCTTAAATTAATGTCAAGTGCAGCTTCCTCTCTTTCAGCAAGAGTGTAATCAGAAGAGTCTTTGTATACATACCTTACAGGGGTAATAACTTTTCCATCAGTAACAACTTCAGGAATTACTCCAAAAGGTATTATTGGTCCTTCTGATAAGACTTTCATGTATTTAGGATTTGTAACCTCGAGGAACATTAACATTTTGTTCTTCCACATATCATAACTATTTTTGTCATATATGGGTATTTTCACAGTTCCAACTTTAGAAGACATGATGAATTTTTTAAGAGAGTTAAAAAATTCGGGGATGATTTTTAATCGAGTAAAATGGGATCGTTGATTTGTGTATCAATCAATCTGCTCTGATACCAATTGTTAGGTCCGATAAGATTGTAGAAGGGGGGGGTTGAATACAATCTTTACCTTTTTATCGAAATTTGTCCTTTAAATTAAATTTGATAAAGACAGATTTATCTGCGGAATTATTTAACACAATATTTCAAGTTTAATATAACTGTATATTAACTTGATGTGATGTTACAAAATCAGTATAACAACTTATCAAGATGTTAATAACTAATTAGAAAATTCGACATGAACTTTTCTAATTTAGTTAATAATAATCAAGATAAGAACTAAACTTAATTCGCTAGTAGTACAAGAATCACAAATAAGCAAGTTCTATCGGATAGAATATCACAAAGATGAAGAACTTGATTTTCTGGGAATTGTTTAAGCTTTGGTGTTCTTGGTGTTCTTGAGAGAGAGAATTCTGGTCTTGATGATATGTTTTCTGCTGTGTTTTCTCCGTTATGACTTAATCTGGTCTGTTCTGATCTTTTATATCAACAACAGGTCTTGCTGGCTTTCTGTAGGATATTTAATTGCTTCAGCATGACTTAAACAGCTTCCAAGACTTGATTTTCCTTCAATAAGACTTACACAAACCTCCATTATGACCTAAAATGTGTCGGTAAGACTTACCAGAATTTCGGTAAGACTTATAACAGCTGGCAGAGGTCGGTAGGACTTAAATCAGGTCGGTAAGACTTAATCCTGAAAAGGCTTCTGTCAGTAAGACTTAAATTAAGTCTTACCGAATTTTGCCTCCTCCAAGACTTAATCAAATTTCTTTCTTTAAGTCTTATTGATCCATTTAATTAGTTAATGTTTTAACTAATTCATATTTAATTGATACAATAATTAATTTAATTAATAAATTAATTCTACCAGAATTAATTCATTTAATTAAATCAACTAAATTAATTTATATCAATTATAAATGAATTTAATTAAATCAATAAATAATTAATTTAATTCTTACAAACCACTAAAGGTAGTAAAGAATTACCACTGATTTGTGTTGACGTTCGATGTACTGTCTGGTTCATGAACGACTAACTTCAATGACACTTCTTCACTTTTGTCTTTAGGTTGTGGTTTATTTCTTCTCTCAATTCTCTTGTACTGTAACTGATCTTCAAACTATCACTCGAAAAATCTCTATCACTGTTCAAATGAATCCATAAACTTCAATGCTGTACTGGGGCTTGATCATATAACTGAATCGTCTTCCAGTGTATGACATCAAAACTATAGATTGACTTTTCTTCTTTCTTCTGACAGATAATACTTCTTGAGATTCTTGTGACAGTTCATATGTATATTTACTTATTACAATTTGGTTTAAGTTGATTAGGATCCTCTAACTACAAATAGGCTGAGTCATATGCCTTTCAATCTCCCCCTATTTGTTTGTTAGACTTCACGTTCAGATGATGAACTTTCCAACCCTTCTTTGTTGCAAGAGCCAACAATAACCTCAGAGTTTCAAGCCGTGTCACTGGTACAAACACCTCTTCAAAATCAATCCCTTGTTTCTGCACATACCCCTTCGCGATGAGTCGTGCTTTGTGTTTGACAATCTCACCGTTTGTGTCCCTATTGAGTTTAAAAACCCACTTCAAACCCACTGCCTTGTGCCCAGAAGGAAGCTCCACCAGTTCCCATGTTTTATTTTTTTCGATAGCATTTATCTCATCGTTCATAGCTTGCCTCCATACCTGTTCAGTAGCTGCTTCTTTGTAGTTGTCAGGCTCATCAACACCCAGAAATAATAGTTCATTCTAAATTTCTACCTTTTCCGTCTCGTCATAAATATCACTAAGCAAATAAAACTTCCAAGGCTGTTCACTGCGACTGCTAGACACACTATCCTGTGAACTTCTCTCCCCAATTTCTGATTGTGGAGTCGTCATTGTGTCTGTCGAATCACCACCTGTAGCACTATTTTTGTCGCTGCTTGGTGTGATCGGTTCTTCATCAATGTAACTTTCATTAGCTTCAGTGAAAGAGTTTCCCAATACAACAAATGACTTGTGACTAACTGAGTTCTCTTGTTGCTGTTCGTCCCATGTCCATGCTTTGTTTTCTTCAAAGATAACATCGCGACTCACGTGTAAAGACTCGGTTGTTGGATCATACAATCTGTATGCTTTAGTTCCAACTTCTCTGCCAAGATGCACAATTGGTTTGCTGCGATCACTGAGCTTGGTTGTGTGTACACTTGGTAGTTTCATGTATGCCACATAATCAAAAACTCTAATATGACCAACATCAGGCTTTTCATTTTTACAAGCTTCATATGGAGTCTTCTTCGATAAAGCTCTAGTAGGTAACCTGGTAAGCAAGTAGACGGAGTGACGTACAGCCTCTCCCCAGAACTCAGACAGCATTTTCATTGATTTAAAAATACTTCGAGCCATAGTCACAACTGTCCTGTTTCGACGTTCTACCACTCTGTTCTGTTGAGGACTATAAGGAGCTGTGTAGTGTCTCTCAATACCTCACTCCTCACAATATTTCGTAAATTCCTTGGATGAAAATTCCCCACCTCTGTCCGTTCTAAAAACATTAATTCTTTTATTTGTTTCATTCTCCACTAACACTTGGAATTTTTGAATGCATTAAAAGCTTCACTTTTCCCTTTCAATATATGTATCCACATTTTTTGAGTCATCAACTAAGAGGAGAAAATACTTGTTTGCTTTGACATTATACACCCCTCACACACCTCTATTGACTGAGAGAACACGGCCATGCCATGTGCCATTTTATCTGTGGACATCAGGTTCATGGCTTTAAGGTTAACATGTCCAAAGCGTGAGTGCTACAGTTGTGTTGAATCCTCTGCCTTTGTCATTAGATAAACAGGATCCACAGTTTCTAATATTATCTTATACAATCTATTCGCTGTTCATTTCACCTTCATGATCAGACGTCCTTTGCCATCATAGACCCATAAAAACAAGCCTTTGAGAACAACCTTGTTCTCATCTTCAGATAATTGGCCCAAAGAAATGATATTATTGCAGAGATGTGGAATAAAGTATACTTCCTGTAGAATTAGCTCTTCCCAATTCTTGCATCTGAAACTAACTATGCCCTTTCCCTGGATATCCACCTTTGACCCATCACCAAATCGGACCTGACCTTTCACACTTTCATCTAGACTTTTAAACTTTTCCAGAAATCCTGTCATGTGACTGCTTGCGCGTTGTCAAGGTACCAGACGTTTGACTCTTCCCTTTTATCACTCCCTTGGTTTAGTCGTAGTTTCACCTCTCCATCATTAGCAATAACTTGCCTTTCCTTTCTTTATCACATTCAAGCATCAACAGAGCAGGTTCTTCGTCATGGGTATGAGTCAAGTTTGCCTCTATCTTTTGTTCCCTATCCCTCTCACGTCGAGGCTTACGACATTCAGCTGCATAGTGTCCATATACATTGCAGTTGAAACACTTTATTTTACTCCTATCTCAACCGCCACGCACACCTTCTCTGTTTTGATAACTGTTGCTACTTTGAGTTTTCTTTTGCCACTCTTCCTTTGTAAGTAGGAGTTGTCATTCTTCCTGTTTCCTTCACTCTTTTTCAGTCAACAAGAGTTGTCCTCCACTGGTTTCACTTTGTCCACGAAGCCTCTCCTCGTGTGCTTTGAGGGAGCCCACTGCTTCCTCAATAGTCATAGTCTCCAGATCTCCAAACTATTCTATAGTAGATATGATTTGCAAGAATTTTGCAGGTGCAGCTCGAAGCAACTTCTTCACCAAAGATGCCTCATCGACTTTTTCTTCTAAGGTTCGTAAATCGGTGACTAGACCATTTAACTTCTTGCAGAAATCGTCAATGAAATCTGTATCCTTCATACTGAAGAACTTGAATTTAGCCTTTATCGTTTGGATCCTTACTTTCTTAGCCCGATCTGCACCCAGACACATTGTTTTTACAGCCTCCCAGGCTTCCTTAGCCCTCTTCTTGTCTGCAATGGATAATAGAACGTCTTTAGAAATGTCCTGGTAAATGACTGCTAATTCCAACTTGTCTACTTTGTCTTCGATCGTGGTTTTGGTGTCGTTAGGCACGACTGCATCTCAGATACCGTGTGCCTACATATAGACCTTCATTTTTATTGACCTAGCCGTGTAATTACTTTTCGTTAGCATTGGGTAACTCAACCCTACTGAACTATCTTTTCCCTTTTGTATCTCCATCGTCGTTGCCTGTTTTGACATATGCTCTGCTACCAAATGTTGGAATCGAATCAGATCAAAGAACACACACACACACACACACACAAAATATGTTCGCTATTTTCTCTACGCAAGTATACGCAGTCCAAAAGCAATATAAGGAAATAAGGATCGTTCCCACGAAGACTTTGTGTATTTAAGTAAATATGTTTATTCAACAACGTTCGGTTAATTATAGAAGCCTGAACAACGAAAAGGTTGGTTTGTTCAAATCACAATTAATTAATGAAATAACGACTAACAATAATATGATAAAGATGAGATAAACATGGGATTCTAATTTCATTATTTATTTCATTTAGAATTGATGCCTTAATTTAAAGTGATTCTGATAATTATGAAAGCTAGCCGGGAACACGAAACTAATATAAGCGCCTTTCAGCCTTAACTTATATCAAACCACACAAACATCCACTTAAAAAGATAGAAGTTGCGTGGACACCATTTATGTCTAGACCCTATATGTCTATAAGATTTGAAAACATAACTGGTTTACGAATAAATTCCTTATTTTTGGCTACACAGGGCGATGTGATCCAAAACCCTACCACTAATCGTAATTATATATGATAATTACGAACCTGTGCTAACATGGCAAATTCTAAATTCTCAAATCCACTTTCGCATTCATTAAGAATTAATAATTTAGATGATAGCTACGCATCTAATAAATTAAGCACAACCACGTTAGGCAATGGGAAATTTTTATCATAACACAATTTATTAAGGCATCGAATTACTAAATTACGTAAATAAATCCATTAGAATCCCATGACGGCGATTAGTTCATAATTAAACGAATCGTCATCATGGGATTAATTGAAATAATAATAATAATAATAATAATAATAATAATAATAATAATAATAATAATAATAATAACAATAATAATAATAATACTAATAACAACAATAATAAAACTAAATTAAAAATTACGATAAATTAAATATGAAAATTATAAGAGTTTAGAAAATAAAACCGAAATAATTTCCACTTGCAAGAAACGAGCCCTCCGATAATTCCCTGTAAAATAAGAAATTAGAAAATAAAACCGAAATAGCTTCCACCGGAAAATAAGAGCACTCCAAATAATTCCCGTAAAATCTTCAACCAAAATAACATTTATACTAAAATTGCAGAAAATTAAATTGTATAAACTGGAACTGAATTACAACAAGGAAGACTAGAGAGAAACTGAATTATAAAGAAAAACTCAGTCGAGATGTGTCTTAAAACCTCTGCAGAACGCACCTATTTATAGCACAAGTTAGCCCACATTTGGCAATAAAGAATTCGGCCGAAAGTAATAGCAGCAAAATATAAAACTGGAAAGCAAGGCGGGCGGCTGGCTGATTTTTACTTCATAATTTGTTTATAATAATGATGCCAAGCTGAAACCAGTCACAGGAGGAGACCGTCCACTTCACGCGGGATTTTCTCTTTTTCTGCTGGCGCGTGGACGCCACGCGCTGATAGGCGCGTGTGGCTCCTGCAATCCTAGCCGACAGCTTTAGCAAAATGGACACAATCTCCTTCTTTTAATTTCTTTAATGCCTACAGCCACTTGATTTGCTTGATTTACTTTTGCACAATCAACACATGCACTGGCTTTGTTTACTCACATAATTCGTTTCCCTTTTTTTGTTTTTTTTTCTTACTTATAATTTTTAATTAACAAATATTTAAATTAATTCAGAAACTATAAAAATAAATATCTAATATTATTAGATATTTATAATTATAATTTTCTAATTAAATAAAATATTTATTAATATAAATGAATCATTAGGTTCTGAGCTGCGGTAAATTGCGGGCCTAAAACTGGATTCCTTTTGCGAAACGAAAAATATATCAATTCCAACCGGGGTTCCAGATTTAAGAATATATCATTCAGGATTCCTTTATGATAATTCTTTTTCCTCGTAACCAGTCCACTTGATAAAATTGAGACAGAAATCCACCGTTTTTACCCTTTTATCGCCTAGATACCTAAAGTTCCGAGTTCTGCACAACAAATCCTGAAACACAACAAAAATGAATTAAAAGACACAACATACTTAAGGACAAACCACCAATCTAGGCCAAAATAGCGCATAATAAGTGGATATAAAATCCACTTATCACACCCCCAAACTTAAACTGATGCTTGTCCTCAAGCGAAAACAGACTCGACTACCTCTAAATGCATGAATGCAAACGACGCAAAGATCCCATAGGCAAAGCAATAACCAATTTAGTAGAGTGTCTCAGAGAATGTGAAAATTCCAAATAGAGATCGACTAAATATCAGCATATTAACATTTACAAGTACAGAAACGTGCGTGTGTGCAATACTCATCAGAATTACTCTTAGCACTAGATCAAAACCATACATATTCTTCGCCAAGACAATCACAAGTTTATAAATAGAATAAACGCTAGACACTTCATAACCTAGAAACACCTTCAACATCATTTGAGTTAGACATGAATTCATGCTTTATTACTAACAACTATGACGCAAAATACTATACACAACATACATGCTTATTTGACCGTGCAATGGATGAGACCCCAAAAGGCTTATACAATAATACCCATGTAGCGAGCGTTAGGTTAGTGGATCCCAGACCGGAAAAGTCTTAGGTCACTAGGCTTGAGTCCCCTAGAACTTAATTGCTCGAGTATTAAAGAGCTCACCCTGGCCAACTCTGCATACTCACACTCTTTTTTTTTCTTTCTTTTTTTTTCTTTTCTTTTTGTTGTTTATTTTTTCACAAATGCAATCTGGAATGAGAATTCTCAATTCCAACCCTAGACTACTCATATAAATATGAGCTGGCTACTAGCCAATTGACACTTATCCATTATTAACAACTACACACAAACTAGCATGAACCCTGGTTTCCCCCAAACTTATATTTAGTGATTCTACGCTATCAAGGGAATAAAGAAAATTCCAAATATAATCAGGTGATTAAATTTCAACAACCAAACAAGCATGACCCTAACCTAGCCCAAAAGTAACCGATGAGTTGTGTAAGATTGTGTTTCTGAAACATGCACGTCAATTCATAAGTATTTAAATCAGCCCTCTATCCATCATTATCACACTCAAATTCATCATTGACTACTAAACAGAACCACCAAGCGCTACGGGATCAAGGAAAATATGATATACAACTAATCATGATTATGCAATAATAATTTTTTTTTTATGAATTATATGAAATTATACTATTATGAAACTATATGCATACTATGACTCAATTAATCAAATATCCTAAATCAATTCACCCCCAAAATTAAAATATTCAATGTCCTCATTGAAGGTATAGATAAAGGATAAACGAGAACTCCCCTAACTGTTGGCATCGTCACCCTCCTCGGGTGGTGAATCAAGTGGTGGAAATGAGCTCCAAACTGAAACTAATCCTGCAACTCGCCCATGACCTGCAAACTGAACAAAATCACACAAAATCAAACCACACATAAAAACACCAAACCTATGGGTTGCCTCCCACGAAGCGCTTGTTTATTGTCGCTAGCTTGACGATTATACTGAGAATCATGTGGTGGCCAACTCGGTGGTATCTGCCTCACGGTTCACCGTGCCACCAAAATAGGGCTTCAATCTCTGCCCATTCACTTTGAATGATTGATCGGGTGATTTCTCAAAGATTTCCACCGCTCCGTGTGGAAACACAGTTTTGACAACAAATGGCCCTGACCATCTTGATTTGAGCTTCCCTGGAAACAATCGAAGACGAGAGTTGTATAATAAGACCGACTGGCCAGGAACGAATACCTTTTGAATAAGACGACGATCATGCCATCGTTTCACTTTCTCCTTATAGAGCTTATTGTTCTCATATGCCTGCAATCGAAACTCGTCCATCTCGTTGAGTTGCACCATCCTTTTCTCACCTGTGGCCTTAAGATCGAAATTTAGCTTCTTCAAAGCCCAATAAGCTTTGTGTTCCAATTCTGTCGGTAAATGGCAAGCTTTCCCATAGACAAGCTGATATGGCGACATGCCCAAGGGTGTTTTATATGCTGTACGATAAGCCCATGCGGCTTCATCGAGTTTCAAAGACCAGTCCTTTCTCGAAGGACTCACCACTTTTTCCAGAATGCGTTTAATCTCGCGACTAGATACCTCGGCTTGGCCATTGGTTTGCGGGTGGTATACCGTAGCTACCCGGTGGTTGATGTTGTACTTTGCCATGAGATTAGTAAACTTGCGATTGTAAAAGTGAGTACCTTCATCGCTTATGATTACTCGAGGAGTGCCGAATCTTGTGAAGATGTTCTTGTGAAGGAAGTTGAGCACGACATTGGCATTATTGGTCGGAAGTGCCTTGACTTCAACCCATTTGGAAACATAATCAACGGCTAGCAAGATGTATTGGTTGTTACATGAGGGAATGAATGGTCCCATGAAATCGATGCCCCAAACATCGAAGATTTCCACCTCTAGCATTATATTGAGGGGCATCTCATTCCTTCTAGATATGTTACCAACACGCTGACAACGATCACACTTTAGCACAAACTGATGGGCATCCTTAAAAAGGGATGGCCAATAAAATCCCGCTTGAAGAATTCGAGTTGCGGTCTTTTCACTTCCATAATGGCCACCATATGTCGTGGCATGATAATCCCTTAGAATAGCCTCTGTTTCACTGTATGGCACACATCTCCTAATCACCTGATCGGCTCCTTGTTTAAACAGATATGGTTCGTCCCAACGATACCATTTGACTTCATGCAAGAATTTCTTTCTTTGTGCAAAAGAGAGCCCGGGAGGAATTACTCGACTCACCAGAAAGTTCACAATGTCTGCAAACCAAGGTTCTTCTTCTTGTATCCCAAACAACTGTTCATCAGGAAAGGATTCATTAATGACGGTTTTGCCCTGGGATGACTTCCCAAGGTCTTCCAATCGTGAGAGATGGTCGGCTACTTGGTTTTCTATCCCTTTTCTATCCTTGATCTCCACATTGAATTCTTGCAGCAGGAGAATCCATCGAATCAACCTAGGTTTGGAGTCCTTTTTAGAGAGCAGATATGTGATAGCCGCGTGATCAGTGTACACAGTCACCTTCGTGCCAAGCAAGTATGAACGGAATTTTTCAAAACCATAAACTATGGCTAACAGCTCCTTCTCAGTGGTGGTGTAGTTTAATTGAGCATCGCTGAGGGTTTTGCTTGCATAATAGATGACATGAAACATTTTATTTTTCTTTTGGCCAAGAACGGCCCCAACTGCGTAATCGCTAGCATCACACATCATAGCGAAAGGCTCACTCCAATCTGGAGCAATGATCACGGGTGCTGAAATCAATTTCTTCTTCAGAGTCTCGAAAGCCGTGAGACATTCTTCGTTAAATTTGAAATGAATATCTTTTTCCAACAGCTGACACAAAGGTTTGGAAATTTTTGCGAAGTCCTTGATAAAACGCCTGTAGAAACCTACGTGCCCAAGGAAACTGCGAATCCCTCGCACTGAATTAGGTGGCGGCAGCTTTTCAATAGCTTCTATCTTTGCTCTGTCCACTTCTGGACCCTTCCTTGACACCTTGTGCCCGAGAATAGTTCCTTCTTGTACCATGAAGTGACACTTCTCCCAATTGAGCACTAGGTTAGTTTCCATGCATCTTTTCAGCACCGAGCCAAGATTTTGCAAGCATTCATCAAAAGATAGACCGAATACCGAGAAGTCATCCATGAAGACTTCAACAGTCTTGCCAATCATGTCTGAGAAGATGGCCATCACGCACCTTTGAAAAGTACCAGGTGCTCCACACAAGCCAAAAGAAACTCGCCGAAAGGCGAAAGTGCTGAACGGGCATGTAAATGTTGTTTTCTCCTGATCCTCAGGAGCAATGCAGATTTGGTTATATCCAGAATAACCATCCAGAAGGCAGTAATAATCATGGCCGGCTAGTCTATCTAGCATTTGATCAATGAAAGGAAGGGGAAAATGATCCTTCCTTGTGGCTTTATTCAACTTCCGGTAGTCCATGCAGATTCGCCAACCGGTGACTGTGCGAGTAGAGATGAGTTCATTCTTTTCATTGGTAATCACAGTCATGCCTCCTTTCTTCGGTACACATTGCACTGGACTCACCCATGCACTGTCAGAAATGGGATAGATAATCCCTGCATCCAGCCACTTGATGATTTCTTTCTTCACTACCTCTTTCATAAGAGGATTTAGCCACCTTTGATGCTCCACTGTTGGTTTACTACCTTCTTCCAATGGAATTTTATGTTGACAATAAGCTGGGCTGATGCCTTTGATATCCGCTAGGGTCCAACCAATGGCTGTTTTGAATTCCCTCAGGACTTTTAAAAGCTTGTCTTCCTCAGAGTCTGAAAGGTTAGCAGATATAATCACAGGTAAGGTAGATGATTCACCAAGAGAAGCATACTTTAAGTGATTAGGAAGTGGTTTGAGCTCTCGAGTTGGAGCTTCCTCGATAGATGGTTTCAATTGCTGATGCGGCCCCTTTAGTTCTGGTAGATCCAATGATTCAACTGGTCTTTCAAATTTTCTTTGCCACGGCAAAGCATCCAGATATTGCAATTGTTCATCTATGTCATCTTCATCTAATGAATACCTTCCACTAAGGGCCTTTTCCAAAGTGTCATTCATGAACATGTGATCCAACTTTTCTTGTACCGTAGACTCAATCAAGTCTACCTTCAGACACTGTTCTTCTTCTGTTGGAAACTTCATGGCTTTAAAAACGTTGAAAGTGACATTTTGATCATGCACCCTCATTGTAAGTTCCCCCTTTTGGACGTCAATCAACGTTTGTCCTGTCGCCAAGAATGGTCTACCAAGAATGATCGGAATCTTCTTGTCCTCTTCGAAATCCAGTATGACAAAATCAGCTGGAAAGATAAGTTTGTCTACTTTTACTAGGACATCTTCAACAATTCCCCGAGGATAAGTGATAGAGCGATCAGCCAACTGAAGTGACATGTTCGTCGGGTTTGGATCAGGAAGGCCAAGTTGTAAGAAAACTGAGTATGGCATGAGGTTGATGCTTGCTCCTAAATCACATAAACATTTGTCAAAAGACAAATTCCCAATGGTGCATGGTATGGTGAAGCTTCCAGGATCTTTTAGCTTAGGCGGTAACTTTTGTTGCAATACCGCACTACACTCTTCTGTCAAAGCAACAGTTTCTATGTCTTCAAGTTTTACTTTTCTCGATAGAATGCCCTTCATGAACTTGGCATAACTCAGCATTTGTTCCAGGGCTTCAGCAAATGGAATGTTGATATGTAATTTCTTAAAGACTTCAAGAAATTTGCCAAACTGCTTGTCTAGTTTCTGTTTTTGCAAACGTCGAGGAAATGGCGGAGGTGGATAGACATGCTCTTCTGCTTCTTTCTGTGCAAGGACTGATTGTTTAGGAGGTGGTACACTTTCTTCTATCTCCGTGCTTGAAATTGGAGCCTTACTCTTGTCCTCGGTGTTTCTCAAGTTCACTTTTTCCGTTTCTTCATCGGGCAGAATTTTATTTGCTCTTTCCAATTCAGTGCCTTCTTTGACTTTCCCCGATCTTAAAGTGATGGCTTTAATGTGCTCTTGGTTGTTCTTTCTCCCTGGATTAGCTTCAGTATCACTGGGGAGTGTTCCTTGTGGTCGGCTCATCATGAAACTAGCGAGTTGTCCCAATTGAGTTTCCAGATTTTTAATAGAAGCCGCTTGGCTTTTGGACGCCAACCTCAACTCCTCCAATTCTGCCTTTTCACTAGAAGATGATTTCCCAGAATTCCCATAGGATTGTTGTTGAAATCCTGGGGGTTTAAATTGTCGTGGGGCATATTGTTGCTGATATTGGTGCCCCTGCTGTTGCTGGAATCCAGATGGATTATATGGCCTAGCTCCAAACTGCTGATTTTGAAATTGTTGGTAGGGCTGATTTGATTGTTGTGCTCCTCCTTGATTATTGCTCCAACTGAAATTTGGATGATTTCGGTTGTTCGGATGGTAGGAATTTGGAGCTGGCTGTTGCTATCTTTGGAAATTGCTTACGAATTGAACCGACTCGTTTGAGATGGCACATTGGTTTGATTCATGTGCTCCCGCACACAACTCACAAACACTAGCAACTTGATGAAATCCTTGTGCTGTCAAAGAGTCTATTTTCAAGTTCAAAGCCTCTATCTGAGCTGCTAAGGAAGTGGCCTTGTCGACATTAAGAATTCCTGCTACCTTCTGTTGTGGCATTCTCTGAGTTGGGTTTTGATATTCATTAGCTGCCATCATCTCGATAAGATCGTAGGCCTCCTCATAACTTTTAGCCCATAATGCTCCCCCTGAAGCTGCATCTACCATTGGCCTTGATTGTATTCCTAGTCCATTATAGAAGCAATTTATGACCATCCAATTTGGCATGCCATGATGAGGGCATTGTCGAAGCATTTCCTTGTATCTTTCCCACGCTTCACATAAAGATTCACCAGACTGTTGAGAAAATTGCGTGATAGCATTCCTTATAGCTGCAGTCTTTGCCATGGGGAAAAATTTGCTAAGAAACTTTTGAGCTAGATCAGCCCAGGTGGTGATAGATCCCGGTGGCAGAGAGTGCAACCAACCCTTGGCCTTGCCTCTTAAGGAAAATGGGAAGAGTCTCAACTTCACAGCATCATCTGACACATTGTTGAATCTAAATGTGTCGCATATTTCTATGAAGTTCCTAATGTGTAAGTTAGAATCTTCCGTTGCAGTTCCTCCGTATTGTACTTGATTCTGCACCATCTGAATAGTGCTGGATTTAATTTCAAATGTAGGAGCCGCAATTGCTGGACGAATGATACTTGACTGAATGTCATCAATCTTCGGTTGCGAGTAGTCCATTAAAGCCCTTGCTGCTGCAGGTGCAACTACTTCGGCTTCTCCGTCCATCTTGTGAGTATTTGCTAGTTAAGTACTTGTTTGGCCTTTAATGCTTTAGCACGTGTTAGCATAAAAATCCAAGTATCGAGTCCCCGGCAGCGGCGCCAAAAACTTGTTCGCTATTTTCTCTACGCAAGTATACGCAGTCCAAAAGCAATATAGGGAAATAAGGATCGTTCCCACGAAGACTTGGTGTATTTAAGTAAATATGTTTATTCAACAACGTTCGGTTAATTATAGAAGCCTGAACAACGAAATGGTTGGTTTGTTCAAATCACAATTAATTAATGAAATAACGACTAACAATAATATGATAAAGATGAGATAAACATGGGATTCTAATTTAATTATTTATTTCATTTAGAATTGATGCCTTAATTTAAAGTGATTCTGATAATTATGAAAGCTAGCCGGGAACACGAAACTAATATAAGCGCCTTTCAGCCTTAACTTATATCAAACCATACAAACATCCACTTAAAAAGATAGAAGTTGCGTGGACACCATTTATGTCTAGACCCTATATGTCTATAATATTTGAAAACATAACTGGTTTACGAATAAATTCCTTATTTTTGGCTACACAGGGCGATGTGATCCAAAACCCTACCACTAATCGTAATTATATATGATAATTACGAACCTGTGCTAACATGGCAAATTCTAAATTCTCAAATCCACTTTCGCATTCATTAAGAATTAATAATTTAGATGATAGCTACGCATCTAATAAATTAAGCACAACCACGTTAGGCAATCGGAAATTTTTATCATAACAGAATTTATTAAGGCATCGAATTACTAAATTACGTAAATAAATCCATTAGAATCCCATGACGGCGATTAGTTCATAATTAAACGAATCGTCATCATGGGATTAATTGAAATCATAATAATAATAATAATAATAATAATAATAATAATAATAATAATAATAATAATAATAATAATAATAATAACAATAATAATAATAATAATAACAATAATAATAATAATACTAATAACAACAATAATAAAACTAAATTAAAAATTACGATAAATTAAATATGAAAATTATAAGAGTTTAGAAACTAAAACCGAAATAATTTCCACTTGCAAGAAACGAGCCCTCCGATAACTCCCTGTAAAATAAGAAATTAGAAAATAAAACCGAAATAGCTTCCACCGAAAAATAAGAGCACTCCAAATAATTCCCGTAAAATCTTCAACCAAAATAACATTTATACTAAAATTGCAGAAAATTAAATTGTATAAACTGGAACTGAATTACAACAAGGAAGACTAGAGAGAAACTGAATTATAAAGAAAAACTCAGTCGAGATGTGTCTTAAAACCTCTGCAGAACGCACCTATTTATAGCACAAGTTAGCCCACATTTGGCAATAAAGAATTCGGCCGAAAGTAATAGCAGCAAAATATAAAACTGGAAAGCAAGGCGGGCGGCTGGCTGATTTTTACTTCATAATTTGTTTATAATAATGATGCCAAGCTGAAACCAGTCACAGGAGGAGACCGTCCACTTCACGCGGGATTTTCTCTTTTTCTGCTGGCGCGTGGACGCCACGCGCTGATAGGCGCGTGTGGCTCCTACAATCCTAGCCGACAGCTTTAGCAAAATGGACACAATCTCCTTCTTTTAATTTCTTTAATGCCTACAGCCACTTGATTTGCTTGATTTACTTTTGCACAATCAACACATGCACTGGCTTTGTTTACTCACATAATTCGTTTCCCTTTTTTTGTTTTTCTTTTTTTTTTCTTTTTTTTTTCTTACTTATAATTTTTAATTAACAAATATTTAAATTAATTCAGAAACTATAAAAATAAATATCTAATATTATTAGATATTTATAATTATAATTTTCTAATTAAATAAAATATTTATTAATATAAATGAATCATTAGGTTCTGAGCTGCGGTAAATTGCGGGCCTAAAACTGGATTCCTTTTGCGAAACGAAAAATATATCAATTCCAACCGGGGTTCCAGATTTAAGAATATATCATTCAGGATTCCTTTATGATAATTTTTTTTCCTCGTAACCAGTCCACTTGATAAAATTGAGACAGAAATCCACCGTTTTTACCCTTTTATCGCCTAGATAACTAAAGTTCTGAGTTCTGCACAACAAATCCTGAAACACAACAAAAATGAATTAAAAGACACAACCTACTTAAGGACAAACCACCAATCTAGGCCAAAATAGCGCATAATAAGTGGATATAAAATCCACTTATCAAAATACAGAGAACACTTGATAGTAAAACTGTTCTATTACTTCTTGGTACTAAAACTATTACAAGAGAAGGAAATTTATAAGGAAATAACATCATCAATCATAATCAAATACTGATCCTAAAATCTCTCCATGAATCCCACTAATTCTGGATTTTACAATAATTACTGAAATCAAATCAACACTTATTCTAATTACTATCAAACCAATGCCAGCTACTTAATTAAAATAAAACGTGCTTAGATTAAAACACCAACACATAGAACCCTAAATCGTACTCGTTATTTTTGGTCTTAAAACCAATCAAGACCTTCAAAGACTTGAACTTGACTAGCTCTGTTTTCTTTAATCTTTCTCCCAGTGACAGGCTTTGATCAGTCATCTATGTAGTAACTTCTTAAATAAATGATGTTTCAGTCTATAGTTTAAGAAAAGTATTGCAAGCAGATGAAATAGTGCATAGTGAATGTCGAAATTGAAGGTAGCTAGGTGTATGCATAGTACTTGCATTAAGTATGTTCTTTGGCCGCTGTTTGTATGCCTGGAAACTAACATTAATTGATTCATGCAAATGTTAAGTTGCGGATGAGGATAACGAGATGAAAAATTAATGAAATTAAATTTTGAAAATAAAATTTTAATACAACATGCCCTGATTAATTTGTCAACTACTTCTTCCTCGTACTCAAAGGGCACAATTACATATATATTAGGTATCATAAAATACAATTCTTAATATTTCGTTGCTTCATGTGTACTTAATCCCCTGTCCCGTGTATGTCCTTGCAGTCATTGTTTATAGAAGTCCTTTCTCCATAATCCAAGTTTCTTAGCTGCCATGACCATGAGATGTAGATTTCTTTTTTTAACTTATGTTTGCAAAACCAAATATTTAAAAAGTCATTATTCATGAGTCACTATCGTGTTGGTTTCTTTGAAAATGATTTATATAGCATATTAGGAGATCTATAATGTTCGATCGAATTTGAGATCGTAATGGATATTGCAAGAGCTCATCTTTCCTAACAAAAGGTTATTCATATTTTGAGGGTATTTGTTTCTCCAATATCATCAGTTGATTTGTCATTTATCTGGAGGTCAATTGCTCGATATGTCATTGTAATATTTTTTTAATTCAAAAATTTTGGATATTCTATAGGTTAAGCTATCTGAAAACAAAGCCGCTATTTGTTTTGCTTGTTTTTTTCCCAATCAGGTTGTATTATCAGTGCGCGGGTTTGTTTTTAATGAATCCTTTTTAATTGTTTGTCCAAAAAAAATAATATAAAATTTTATTATACTAGCTTATAACCCGTGCAATGTACGGGTTTCTTATATTATAAATTTTATTAAATATTATAATTATTTTTTTATATAATCATTATTTTTAATAATTTTTAAATTTTAATTTAATATAATTTAATATACTCATGTTTATAGATTATACTAATGTTTCTTTATTATAAACAACGTATACGATTTTTAATATATTTTATTAATAATTGAGAAATATTCTGTGATATTTTCGGGTATATATTAATTATTGTAAGATTTGTTGTAAATTAAAAAGGTAACGTGCTTTAATTATTAAGGGAATATTAATGATTGAAAGATATGATACGATTGATCTTTTTATGTGTTTATAAAAGGTAATATCTTCAACTAAAAGGAAATGTGAAAAAGGCAATCGACTAATTACCATTAAATATATTATGTTATTATTTATTTTAGGTGTTATATTTTCTTGAAAATTATGGTGTGATATTTTCGGGTATAAATTAATGATTGTAAGATTTGTAATGTGAAAAAGGTAATCGATTAATTACCATTAATTTAGATTTGTTTTAAATTAAAAAGGTAATGTGTTTTAATTCGAAAGAAAATATTAATGATCGAAAGGTATGATACGATTGATGTTTTTAGGTGTTTATAAAAGGTAATATGTTCAACTAAAAGTAAATGTGAAAAAGGCAATCGACTAATTACCATTAATTTTATTAAACTAATGTGAAAAAGGCAATCGAATAATTACCATTAATTTTATTATGTTAATCGACTAATTACCATTAATTATAACGTGTTTTAATTCGAAAGAAAATATTAATGATGGAAAGATATGATACGATTGATGTTTTTAGGTGTTTATAAAAGGTATTATCTCGACTAATTACCATTAATTATATTATGTTATTATTTATTTTAGGTGTATTTATTTTTCTTTATAATGAAGGGTAAATAAGTAAATTCACTCAGTACCAAAACACAGGTACCAAAACTTTCAATGTTTCGGAATTTATATAATAGTATAGATACCATGTTCTATATACTAGATTAGTCCCCGGACATATGTCCGGCTATTTCTATTTTATTTAAAAATAATATTTAAATTTAATAAACTTAATTTTAAATATGATTTTATTAATAGTACTAGCTTAAAACTCGTGCGATGCACAGATGTTCTTTAATATAATGAAAACCTTTTTTTAAATTTGAATAACAATTTTAAGACAAGAATTTTGTAGACTTAAAATTTTAAATAATATGATCTGATAATAATTATATACATGGTTGTCCGTGATATTTTTTGAAAAATATGTGATATGGGCTGAAAGTAAGCCCTAAAGACACACTTAATGTTGCGTTAATTAAACCTAGATTGGTCCAAGGTTAAAGCCCATTAATGAGGCCCAAAATCCTAATTAAATAATAAATTCGTGGCTAATAAATCATCCAAATAAAAGACTCTGTTGTCGAGTCCAAAAGGAAATCAAATCATCTATGGAGTAGCCTCCAAGGCATACAACTCCTATGGTTATCCACTTCGCTCATGGAAGGATCTAGAATTGGGCCCAAATTATATAACTTGCCCACCAAGTTACTAAACCCTAATTCCAAGGCTTCTCAAGCCTATATAAAGGGACTAACCCCCTCATTCTAAAAAAAACGTTTTTTGGGCAAAGCTCAATACGTCCCGCTACGTTTTATGCTTAATCCTCGAAAAAGGACATACAAGCCACTACGTCACTACGCCGCGAGGGCGCATCAAGCCACGTAGGCAACCCTAGAACTACGTTTTGGCTTGATTCTTGATATTCATCAAGGTACGTAGGCATCTTGTTAGGACCGAGTTAGTCCCTGACAACAAGAGCAGCCACCATTAAAGCTCGAAGCTCTCAATCCCTTGCATTCAATACACGTATTAATTACACCCTACTTTTTATTCCACAACATTTGGCACCGTCTGTGGGAAGAGGACGTCAACCATGGAAAATACACGGATGATGTGATGATCCACCAGCCTCAATTCACGTTCTGATCATCGTTGTTGGTATGCAATTAACATGTACCACCATTCAAGGGTTGAACCCTCTAGGAACAAGAATTTAAACGAGTCCCCAAAAAGATGGAGTCCAAAGAATGAGTCTAAACTCTCAAGGGGTGAATCCCCCAATCCTAGGCATGACTATGCCCATAATAGACAAGCATGATTATAAATCTCTACCATAGTGCTTCCACCACTAACAGATCAGAACCCAAGTTATGGGCTTCCGCCTCAATGAGGGGATGATTCGCCACGTATCTAAGGCTTGAGACCTCCGTATATAGCAGGAAAAAGAAGTCTCAATTGTGCACTAGGAAAAAGAAGTCTCAATTGTGCACTAACGACGATGAAAGAATAATTGGACTGATGATCCATAGCCCTCGACTTCCAATCAAGGAACGACTCCCCCAGAGACATGTCTCCAAGGGGTGATCCCCAAGGGGTAATCCAAAACCCACTAACCCAAGGAGCGAATCCCCAATTGTAGATGATGGTTACACCTTTGATTATTGAACCACAAGGAGCACAGATTACCACCACCGTTGTGCTAATCTCAATAACTCAAAACCCCGTTTATGGGTTGTCATCATTCCCAGTTGTTGATGGAACCATCGATTTACTCATGAGAAGTATGTACCTCAATACATTGAGGGCTTGGTCCCCTTGTTGGAAGAAAGCAAAGTCTCTCTGAATCATACGCCCAAGATGACTCCTCGTATGAAGAAGATGAGGAAGAGGACGTCTATTCTAACATGAGACGTCAAGGCAAGTAGCCCACCGTAGGAGCAAGACGTTCTCAACCTTGAGAGACCCAAGGAACGGCTCTTTAGGCCATAACGAAAGAATTTGGGGGTTCAAATTACTCATCCGCAACAGTCGACTGTGGGTTCAATGAATTCAGGGACGAATCCCCTCGGGATAGTGGTGTCATCCCTCTAGCACCATTGGGAGTATAGATGTACATCTCCATCGTTACACGACGAACTTAGGTTCCCACCAATGGGACCTCATTCATCGATGGTAGAAGTGGCCAATAACATTAGGCATACGTACCTCAATGCATTCAAGGCCTAGAACACCAATGAAGGAGTCATGATTTTCCCGGACCCTATATTGTTGACGATTTGTCATCCACTGAAGAAGATAACTATCTCAGAAGGAGAACCAGGCAAGGAGCTCGAATGAGGGTTAGGGCCTTCTCAACCCTGAGGATCCAAAGGATTGGCTCCCAAGACTTCATGAGGGAGGACATATAATCGCTCATGAAGCACATATCCGAAAATTAAAGAAAGATCAGGAAGTACAATAGGATAGGCATCCCCCAAGGGCTGGGATCCCCCATGTTATTAATTTGAGTGATACCCCTATGAGGAGAAGGGTTGATACACAAAGGGATGATGCCGATGATTCTATGCCTCTAGGAGATCATGACGATCCTATCCTATCATTCGCCAACCAGATAATGAATGCTCATATCTCAAAAAATTCAAGATGCCCACCATCGAGGTGTGTGTTATGGCAGGAGACCCCACTAATCATGTGAATACATCCTCTAATGCACTACAAATTTTAACCCGTGATTGACGTATTCAAGTATATGGCATTCCCTCAAACCCTGGGGGGTGTGACACAACAATGGCAAAGTCGGTTGCCCCCGAACTCAAACAGCTCCTTTAAAGGACTAAGAAGGGCATTTGTCGCCCCATTTATTGATGGAAAGTTCATGAGAAATGTTTTACATCCCCATGAATGTGGAAAATGAATGCATCCTTTGGGGATTACATGAACCGAATCACCAAGGAAGCCTTGAAGGTCCCGAACTTGGATAATAGAGTAGTTATCAAGGTAGATGAAAGAGTAAGGGATGCCTCAACCCCTGATGGAGGCAATGCAAGTAATAACAAGAAGCGAAGGTAGTCACGAATAGAATGTTAAGGATATGTATCCTCGAACAAGTAAAGACTTTTACTCTCCCTGGAAGAAGAACAATCAAGGATCGAGGTTCACCAGCTATGCACATTTGTATACTCCAAAGAGCCAAATCCCGATGGACATTAAGAAACACAAGGATCTATGATGGTTTAAACCACTAAGGACTGATCCCGGGAAGAAAAACAAGAACCAATATGATCAATTCCATAAGCCATTTGGGGATAACACTTACGATTGTAAACAATTAAAACACAAGGTCAAGTTTCTGATCCAAAGAGCAAGATTGAATAAGTTCTCCAAGGATGGCCAATAGGGTAACCTAAGGCAGGATTATGAAGTAGAGATCATGAAAGGAAGGATGGCAATCAAGATCGCAATCCATAACCCCAGAGGGCCGATGATAAACATGATTTCTGAAGACCTGACGATGGTCGGGAATACAAGGTGCCCTCGTAAAGCTTATGCTCGAGAAGCTATGCACATTGTAGGAGAAGCTCTATAACGAGAAAAAACTGAAATGGCATTTGCCTTTGATGATTCTGACTTGGAAGGGATGAAGTGCCTCCATGATGGACCGTTGGTCATAACACCTGTGACAGGCAACTCGCAAGTAAAAGGAGTCTCGGTAGACAATGGGACTTCAGTGGATATCTCGAAGATGGGAAACTGACCCCCTCCAACATGCCCGTGTATGGGTTCTATAGAGTTGAGTCAAGAGTTAAAGATACTATTCGACTATCCAGGATAATAGGACGAGAGCCTAGGGAGGCCACTCATATGTCGAAACCTTGTGGTGGTTAAAGCAAATCCCGCTAAAAATGTTATCCTTGATAGGACAGGCTTGCATGCCTTCAAGGCGGTTGCCTCAAGCTAAGACATGAAAGATCAAATTTTCTACAAGGAATATAGTTGATGAAGAAAAGTGAGAGCATTGCTATCCGGCCACCTTGAGGCCTGATGAAGTCAGGGGGCAGGTCCTCCCGATTGAAGACATGAATGTCCAAAAAAGATTAGAAACAAAGAGGAAAATCTACCGAGGACTTAGTCCCCACTCCCCTAGTTCTCGAAGAACCTGAAAAATTACCCACATAGGGCATTACTGAATGAACCTTTGAAGAGAAAATTGGATGCGTTCCTACAAGAGAACACTGTTCTATTTTCTTGGACAGTAGCTGATATGCCAGGGGTCGATCCCTAGTTAATTACGTAAACTAGACATCCACCCGGATAGGGAGACGATGAAATGGAAGAAAAGAAACTTTGATTCCAAGAGGTAGGAAGGCTAATGGAGAATGACGGATGTGTATGGATTTCATTGATAGGAAAGATTCATGTCCCAGTGACTACTTTCCCCTACCAAGGAACGATACATTGATCAATGCAACAAAGGTGGCGTCCCAAATAAGCGACATATCGAAGATTGATGAATAAGATCTTTGAGCATCTTAATGGGAAGACTATAGAAGTCCATGGAAATGACATGTTAATCAAGAGCCTCGATAAGGCACATCACATTGAGCATTCTCTTGAGGTGTTTGAGGTGTTAAGGCACCACGAGATGATAATGAATCTGAATTAATGCGCCTTCAGCGTAGGATCTAGGAAATTTTTGGGTTTGAAGGTCTCCAAGCATGGAAATTGAGGCCAACCCCGATAAGCGTTGAGCAATCCTTGACACGAATCCTCACGTGTTGACATAACCGAATTACGTAAAGTCATTATATCTATACTTGGCTATACTTAATACAGCTTTGAGTGTCGTCCTCGTGAAAGAGGAAGACAAGGTTCGGAAATCCGTCTATTACATGAGAAAGGCCTTGTATGAGACAGAGTAACCACAATAAATCCCTAAGCACTCGCTGACTTCGTGGTTGAGTACACCATTGACAACCAAGAAGTCGGGGGGCATGAGGTAGTACCCTAGGAGGGCAAGGAATTAGAGAAGGAAGATTGAAGAGTGGTACTCAAGAATATTGGATGCTCAGTTTTGATGGAGAATCAAAAATAAAATTAAGTCAGAATATACCCCGATTGGCTCATGCTTGAGTATGCCCCGAAGTTGGATTTCCCAACGACAAACAACGATGTTGAACGCAAAGCCGTGATAGCCATACTTGGTTTGGCCGGAGCCTCGAGGGTCAAAACCTTAAAGTCTGTGGAGACCCAAGATCGGTAGTACCAAAAGTGAATGGTGACTCAATTCAATGAGTGTTACGAGGGAGGAAAACGTAAAGGCCGATGTCCTATCTATGTTTGCCTCTTCAGAGATAGAGAGTTATGTTGAAAGTTCTTACTTCCAAGTCTTGGAGACCCGAATCATTGATAGAAAAGATGATAACACCTATAGGTATGAAAAGCCGTTGGATAGATCCTACAGAGGCTCTCCAAGAAACTGGTTGGTTACCCGAAAATGCCTTGGAGGCACGAAAGTTGTCAATAAGAACACTGAGGCCTCAACACACGAATTTAGCCTTGAAAGAAACTCATCTGAAAATATGGGGGCAGTACTCGGGGGGCAGGACCCTTGCCCAAAAGATGACCCGATTTGGATTCTACTAGCCAGGCATGATGGCTTATGCCAGAAGTTATGTGCGATCGATATCCAAAAACACGCAACTGTTGATCAATCCCCTAAAATGTTGAAAACCATCTGTTCCACCATTCCTAGTGGCAAATGCCCAGAGGAAGTTCCTAATAGTTGCAATTGATACCTTCATGAAGTAGACTGAGGCTAAACCCCAAGCCTAGAAAACCATCAAGTAAAAGACACAATTCTTGTGGGAAAGTGTGATACGTAGATATGGACTTCCGCCAATCCTTGTAGCCAGAAATGGATGACAATTCAAAAAATGAGGCTCTTACAAGCTGGAATTGTTTGAAAGAAATGTGGTACCTAGACTTGGCACACCCCAAACCTCAAGGGTTATTGTATCTGAGCATCCAGTTAGGACACTCCACCTGATCAGACTAAGTGGAAAAAATGTGGTACCTAGACTTGGCACACCCCAAACCTCAAGGGTTATTGTATCTGAGCATCCGGTTAGGACACTCCACCTGATCAGACTAATTGGAAATAAGGTTCGATGAAACCACAAGCTTCTATCTCTAAGGAATTGAAGGCTCTAATAAGCCAATGCTCCATGAAATTGAAGGCTCATCAAGTGAGCAATCAAACTAGGAGAATTTGATGTTAAGTACAAGCCTAGGACGACCATCAAGCCCAGGCTCTAGCTAATTTCGTGGTTGAATATACCATTGACAACCAAGCATTCGGGGGTAGGAGTAATAGACCAGGAAGGTGAGCAAGGTGAGAAGCTCCTATAAGAGGAGAAGGAGTATTGGATGCTCTATTTTGATGCGGCATCAAAAACAAGAACCAGTGGTACAGGTTTAGTTCTGCAAAGCCCCGATGGGTTCGCAGTCAAGTATGCCTTGAAGTTGGACTTCCAAACAACCTACAACGAGGTAGAGTATGAAGCTCTGATAGCCGACCTTGAATTGACAAGAGCCCTGAGGGTGAAGAACTTGAAAGTCTGTGGAGACTCAAAGCTGGTAGTCTCATAAGTCGATAGAGAGCTTGAGGCTAGAGAAAAGAATATGGCCAAATACTTGAGGGTTGTGAAAGCTGCGATAGCCTAGTTCGACGAGTGCTACATTGAGTATATATCCCAAGGGAGGAGAATACAAAGGTCGATGCCTTATCTCGGTATACTTCTTCAAAGGTCGAGACCCATTCTAGGAGCGTCTACTTCCAAGTTCTGAGAACCCCTGTAATTGATTCTAAGCTTATTGCTCCTATCGGGATAGGAGGATGTTGGATAGATCGTATCAAAGCACACCTTGAGAATGGATGGTTGCCAAACGATGGCACGGAGGTAGGGAAGCTAGCTGTAAGGAACTGAAGGCTCGAAGAGGCCACATTCCACCCGACTGAAGGCTCGTGAAGGCCCCACTCCGTCCAAATGAAAGCTCGTAGAGACCGTGTTTCGTCCAACCAAAGGCTCGAAAAGGCCACGTACCATCCATTTGAAGGCTCCAAAAATGGGAGAAATAAGTTAAAAAATAATTTAAGGAGTTAGAGCTCGAAACAAGCTTCGATTCGATATATTGTAAGCTCAAATTTGAGCAACAAGCAAAAAGATATGGATTTTTCAATACTCGTGGAATGAGCTGGCCTAATAATCGAGTTAAAGGGCAAAAATGTGACCTCAATCCATGTCTTCAGGGGATGAAATTTCAAGTTGACCTCCTCCAGGTCTCAGAGGTAAGGTTGTGATGACCCAAAAACCTAGGACAAACGAGGCTTTAAAAAGACTTCAATCGAGGTCGTAAGCCTCGTGACCAGCCTAAATTGATGGCCTTACACGACCTCAATCCAGGTCGTGGATTGAGATCGTAAGCCTCGTGACCAGCTTAAATTGAAGGCCTTACACGACCTCAATCCAGGTCGTGGATTGAGATCGTAAGCCTCGTGGCCAGCTTAAATTGAAGGCCTTACACGACCTCAATCCAGGTCGTGGATTGAGATGACCAGGCTAAATTGAAGGCGTTACACGGCCTAAATCCAGGTCGTGGATTGAGGTCGTAAGCCTCGTGACCACCCTAAATTGAAGGCCTTACACGACCTCAATCCAGGTCATGGATTGAGGTCGTAAGCCTCACGACCAAGCCTTAGAGCTAAGGTCCTGAAGACCCCAGACCTGGACAATTTGAGGGTTTAGTTAGACCTCAATTCAGGTCTATCAGGGTTAGGACCCCCACCCAAATACAAGAAAATATTATTATTTAATAATAATTTGTAAAAAATTATTATTATTTATTAATAAAAATCGATCGGAGTTTATTCAAAAAAATTTATCCGGGTAGGACAACCCTGATTCGGGTATAAAAGTTATTCAAAATTTGAATAAAATAAATAATATTATTTTTGAAAAATAAAAAAAAATAAAAAAAAAGGAAAATGGTCACGACCTCAAATGAGGTCGCGAATTGAGCTCGGCAAGCCTACGACCATAGCCAAAATCATGTGTTGGACGACCTAAATTGAGGTCTCTTGCAAAAGTACAATTTAGTACTTGAATTATTGCCAATATGACAAAAGATCCCTGAAGTTTTAAAGTTTACAAATTCTCCTGAAGTTTAAAAATTGACAAAAGTTCTTCCTAAACTTTATAATTTAACAAAAAGCTCCCTGGACTTCGGCACCTACAAAATGCACGTTCGCACAAATTTAATATTTTTGATTAAAATACTCAAAAATATTTTCATAAAACTGTCCGATGACAACAAAAAAATTACAAAAAATTTAAATTTCGTAGGAATGAGATCCCATAAATTATTTTAAGTCTCGTATAAGACTAGAAAATTTCTAAATTATTAGGAAAAATTAAGAAAAATACCTGTGGGTACAAGAAAATTCCTAAAAAATTAGGAATAGTTACGAAAAATACCCGTGGGTACAAGAAAATTCTTAAATTATTAGGAATAATTACGAAAATACCCGTGGGTACAAGAAAATTCCTAAAATATTAGGAATAATTACGAAAAATACCAGTGGGTACATAAAAATTCCTAAATTATTAAGAATAATTACGAAAAATACCCGTGGGTACAAGAAAATTCCTAAAATATTAGGAATAATTACGAAAATACCTGTGGGTACATAAAAATTCTTAAAATGTTAGGAATAATTAAGAAAAATATCTGTGGGCACATAAAAATTCTTAAATTATTAGGAATAATTAAGAAAAATATCTGTGGGTACAAGAAAATTCTTAAAATATTAGGAATAATTACGAAAAATACCCGTGGGTACATAAAAATTCCTAAAATATTAGGAATAATTAAGAAAAATACCTGTGGGTACATAAAAATTCCTAAATTATTAGGAATAATTTAGAAAAATACCTGTGATTCTACAAAAATTCCTCAAACATTAGGAAAGGTACAGAAAAATATGAGGAAAATTATAGAAATATTTTCTTTTTCTTGACAAATTGAGCAATAATTTGTGCTAATAGTGCATAAAAGCTCTATGAAAATGCCGAAATTACTAAAAGCAAGCACAAGTTAAAGCCGCGAATAAGGCAAATCGTCGTAAATGTGTAGGTCGCTCCACACTTTACAATAAGACGATATATGTGAAACACTAGTGTAAACCAAAATCCCTATATAAGGGTAAAAAAATTAAGAAGTCCCAGGTAAGGGATAAAAATGACCAAAAGTCTCGATTAAGGCAAATATTACTTCTACAAAAACCTGATCAGTTTTCCTAGAAGTTGGGGGGCAAATGATATGGGCTGAAAGTAAGCCCTAAAGACACACTTAATGTTGCGTTAATTAAACCTAGATTGGCCCAAGGTTAAAGCCCATTAATGAGGCCCAAAATCCTAATTAAATAATAAATTCGTGGCTAATAAATCAGCCAAATAAAAGACTCTGTTGTCGAGTCCAAAAGGAAATCAAATCATCTATGGAGTAGCCTCCAAGGCATACAACTCCTATAGTTATCCACCTCGCTCATGGAAGGATCTAGAATTGGGCCCAAATTATATAACTTGCCCACCAAGTTACTAAACCCTAATTCCAAGGCTTCTCAAGCCTATATAAAGGGACTAACCCCCTCATTCTAAAAAAAAAACGTTTTTTGGGCAAAGCTCAATACGTCCCGCTACGTTTTATGCTTAATCCTCGAAGAAGGACATACAAGCCACTACGTCACTACGCCGCGAGGGCGCATCAAGCGACGTAGGCAACCCTAGAACTACGTTTTGGCTTGATTCTTGATATTCATCAAGGTACGTAGGCATCTTGTTAGGACCGAGTTAGTCCCTGACAACAAGAGCAGCCACCATTAAAGCTCGAAGCTCTCAATCCCTTGCATTCAATACACGTATTAATTACACCCTACTTTTTATTCCACAACAATATGAATATTGGTTTGAAAATATAGAAAAGGTGATATTTTTTAGCTGAAAAATGTAATCGATTATTTATTAGTTATTATAATATAATTATTTTATTTTACTTAAATAAAGCTACCCGAATAGGTTTTACTGAAAAAATAAAAAAAATAGAAAATTTAACATATTTTAGCTGAAAATGGTAATTGGTTAATTATTAGTAATTATAATTATAATATTTTATTTTATTAAATAGATTGCTTATAGTGTTTTTAAAAAGAGAAAAATTTTAGTTCGATAAAATATAAAGATAATGTATTTGACGTGAAAAGAAAATTAATTTGTTATTGAAAAATAGAAAATTATTTTACCCGAAAAAGGAAGTTTATTAGTTATTAGTTATTGAAAAATAGAAATATTTTACCTGAAATTTTGTATATTTTTGTAGATGTCGTATGCCATTTTATTGATGAATTAATTATCTATAAAAAGTTAGCGATTTATAAGAATTTTGGGCTGAGTTGACCTTTTGATATGAAAATATTCACTAATAATATTTTCATTGACTTTGTAATGAATTTTATTTTTTGATTGATAATTAATACGCAAAATAATGTCTAATACTATTTGAGAATATATTTTGTATTTTGCATAACTTAAAAATACTGAAAAGTAAAATATTAAAGATAATTGGTTTAAAATTCATTTCAAATTTTTAATTGCTTGAATCTAGATTTTTTATTAGAATTGATTAATTTAAATGTTTATAAAACCTTAATTTTGAATGTGTATTTAGAATAGTGTGGTAAATATTTTTTAATTTTAATTTTTTTTAAAATTCAATTATAAGTAGATTGATTCAAATTTGATTGCAACTTTTAACTGTATATTGAGAGTTTGACATATTATAATATTATATTATAGAATATAGATAAAATAGACTTATGTAATAAAATAATATATTGGTATTAAAATTAATTAATAAATACGCAATTTTGGAAAATGGTTCTATACGTGGAAAGGGCTGTAAAGAACAGATATGCCCATATATAATAATATAATTGTGATTGATTTTAAATTAAAAATTATGATTAATTATTTAATAAGTATTTATGAAAATTACTCTGTAATATATAACTATATATTAAAGTATGATTGTAGTTGATAATTATAAAATTAGCTCATAATATATTATAGTATAATTGATTGACTTTAAATTAAAAACTTGATAAGTTAGTATAAATTTATCCCTTTAAAAAATTTGTAATTTATACATGTACTAAATAAAATAAATTTTGTATTAATAAAAAATTGTTAAGTAACCACGATAAGTAAATTAGGATGATAATGATACGATTAATTTAGTTTTAATGATAAATTTTGAATGTTTCTTTTATATATATATATATATATATATATATATATATATATATATATATATATATATATATTTTATGATAATTAATCATAATATATAATAATATAATTATGATTAACTATAAATTATAAGTGTGAGAAATTAATATTGCGAAAATCACATAATATTATATATTTGTATAATCCTGATTGATTTTGATTTCAAATATTATTTTATTATAATTATTTTTTGAAATTAAAAAGTATGTAATGTGTGGATATGTTAAATCAAGTAAGTACTATATTTAAATTATAATTGTTAACTAACCATGATTAGTATAATAGGATGAGAATGGTAAATAAATTTTTTTTTTTTAATATAATATGATTGGTCTAGGATTTGGGAATTATCTGTGATTGGTCCTAAAATAATTAATAATTTTTATATTTAAATTATAATTGTTAACTAACCATGGTTAGTAAAATAGGATGAGAATGGTAAATAAAGAAAATTTTTAATATAATATGATTGGTCTAGAATTTAGGAATGATCTGTGATTGGTCCTAAAATAATTCATAACTAATTGGATTGAAAATAAGAACAACACTTGAATTGAACACTAAATTTTACCCAAACCTAAAAAATTAGGGTTCCAAACCTACAAAATTAGGGCTTAAAATCAAAAGGGGCTCCAAGATTTGTAGTCTTTTAGAGTATGGTGGAGAGAGAGAGAGAGAGAGGATTAAAGATAAGAAGAACACTTATATTGAAAGCAAAACCAACCCATGGTGTGTATGCGTAGATATAGATATATACACTTGACACTCGTATGTATGATAGAAAATAATGGAAAAAATTAAGAAACATGATTAATTAGATTCAAAATCGTACCTCGAATTAATTAGAAATCTGATTATATTATTCCTTTTTGATGAATTTTATATCACTCGATTAATTATATTATATATTAAAAAATTGTATTGGTTAACTCATGGTTAACTTGTATGTGGTTAATACTTTGGTTAAAATTTAAAATAAGGAAAGTTGAAAAATGAATATTATTGGTCTAAAATTTAAAAATGAGATCTGATTGGTCCTAAAATAATTTTTCTTTTCTGATTGGTTAACTGCATATTGTGATAGATTCAGTTATTATAATAAAGAATTTAGCGTTTTCTTTATACACGCTGAAGCGTGCAGCGCTTTACCATTAACAAAGTTTTAAGTTGCGTTTTGCTTCAAAACAATTACTCTGCAGTGCAACCAAGAGAGTAAACATAAGTTAAAGTTGTGTTTTATGAATCTGAACAAAACTTAAAGTCACGTTTTATTAAAATTTTAATATTTTAAATATTATTTTAAAATTTTATCAATAGTTCTTTTTGGAATTAATTAGTTTCCATTTGTGGTTTAGAAATATTCAATTTTTTAATTAAATTTTTTTAATGTTATTTGTATTCTCTTGGGGTTTCAACGGTTAACCTTTGCGGTTCAACATTTCCATTTTGGGTTTTAAAAATATTCGGAACGACGAATAAACCGTATGCGAACTTAGGGTTTAGGGCAACCCTAAACCTTAACTTATCCTGATTTTTAAACGCGTTAGCGTTTAAAAATTATGCATTCGGATTCAATTTTTTAATTAATTTTTTTTAATTTTATCTGTATTCCCTCGGGATTTCAAAGGTTAATCTTTGTGGTTCAACAGTTCCATTTTGGGTTTTAGAAATATTCGAAATAACGAATAAACCGTATACGAACTTAGGGTTTAGGGTTAACCCTAAACACTAGACTCTAACTTATCCTGATTTTTAAACGCGTTATCGTTTAAAAATCATTCCACCGGATTCAATTTTTTTAATTAAAATTTTTAAATTTTATTTGTATATCCTTAGGGGTTCAATAGTTAACCTTTTGGGTTCAACAGTTCCATTTTGGAGTTTAGAAATATTCCGAACGACGAATAAACGGTATGTATTCAGGGAAAAAAGCAAAAAATAAAATAAAATCAAATCTCCACATGAACTTGCGTTCCCCCCCAAAACACAACACTATATAGCGTTCCCCCCCCCCCCCCAAAACACAATACTATGTAGCGTTAATAAAAAAAAATTCTCCCACAAAAAACGCTAAACGCATAAGCGTTTTGGAACTAAAAAAAAAAAAATACAAAACGCTATACGAAGTAGCGTTTTTGAATAAAAACTGAAAACGCTAGATGCCACTGTGTTTTAGAGTGATATTTGGCACCAACCTTTTATGTTGTGATATTTAGAATCATTTAATTTAAAATTGTGATAGAGAGGGTCAACCCCTTATCTCACTCGTGAAATTCTAACATGTGATCGAGCATATGTTAAATGAAGAGTCCACGAAGCTGCGAACTTACAATAATCTAAAATTTCATTTTATACAGTACATTCTCAATAATACACGACAGGCACCTCAAGTGCATTTGCGATTTTTCAGCAAAACCTAACAAATAATTGTAGGGCAAAGTTAATTATGGGGGTGTTTGGGAGAACTTATTTTTCAGAATAAGTCAACTTATTTTAAGTTGAAAGTTAAGATTCCTAACTTTCCAACTTATTTTTGCAACTTATTGAATCTCAAAGAAACATTAAGCACTTGTATAAAAAAAATTATCAAAATATAAAAATTTTACCCGAAAATAAGTCATAAATTGGCATAAATATGTTGTGCCAAACAGACCCTATATATCGTGCTGTATCGTCTTGGTTGATCTCGATCAAAAATAATTTGTAGGAGTAGAGTCTAGTCTATCCTCAAAAGTCAAAAGTCTTCGCCTATACTTTCTTGTTCATGTGTAATGATAACATATAATAATATAATAATATACACTATTGTAATTTATATAGCAGCAATACATCATCCTTTGTAGTCATCACCCCCATTGAAGCTGCTAACGTGTGAATCCAAGTATTTATAAAAACGCAACTTACTCAGTTATAATACCATTCAAAGTGGTGTCTGAGTAGGGTAGATGTACGCAGATCATGGCTGTTTCCGAAAGACCCCCGGCCATTACAAATATAGAAATACAAATATAGAAAGGAAACCTAATACAAACTAAGAAACTCACACACACGCAGGAGTCGAACCACTGACCTCTTCAAAGGAGGCCAAGTATTTATGCATACAATAAACGAAATATTTTATATTTTTTTGAATAATTATTTTTATATATTTTGCAAATTAGTATTTGTTTTAAAAATTTCAGAATGAATCCAACAAACTAGAATAAATAAATTTTCATAACTTAAATTATCTCATCGCTCTTACAAAATATTCTACATGATTCTAACAACCTAGAATAATTTTTTTTTAATATTATATAATTTATTCAAAAATTTGATTGAATTTTTTATTTTATAAATTAAATTTTTAAATAATATAATTTGATAATAATTACATATATAGAATTGGTTTGTATGGAAACCAATATTTATGAAGATCATAAAGACTAAACATACAACCATTAGATTAAAAAGTCATCGTGGGATTATGATTAAAAGCAATTAAAATGACCTGCATTAAAAAAAAGCGTTGAAATACATTCATTTATTGTTATTATGATATATACATATACTTAGGATCCTACACTTCTCCCACTTTAGACATTTGAATATATATCTAAAGACAATTCAAATGCCAACAACATGTTGGTGCAGTGGTTAAGCCAGTCGGTCAGGGATTCGACTCCTTGTCCAGCATTTGTCAATTAAAGTATTGAACATTGTGTAAAGTGTAGGACTTTATTGTATAATATAGAGTGCGAAGCAGTGAAACTCTCGATTGAAGGGTGCATGATAAACATAAAGTGTTGTTACACTTTTCTCTTTATTAATTTTTACTATAACTTATAATATTTTTATCATGCTCATCTGTACATAACAAAAGTTAAATGAAAAAAATGTAGAATAATGAAATGATAAATTTTCGGTAAATTCATTTATTTGAAATTTTTTAATAATTTCTTTCATATTACATTAAATAAAAATAACAAAATTAGGTTCATAATATTAATTTACAATTCTTTTTTTTTTCGTACATAATTTATTTATAAATGTCTAGTTTCTCATTAAATGGAATTGTATAAATTATATTAAAAATAAATAAACTTTAATTTTTAAAAATCTTATTCTATAATAAAAAGTAGTACAATTATTTTTGAAAGTCAACGTAATTTATTTAGAAGAAGTACGATACTTCGATTTAAAATACATAAATAAAGTTGTTCATATATACAAGTGATGATTCAAATGAAAGTAAAATCAAAAAAGTAAATATAACATGATTGTCATCGTACACATTATATATATATATATAACTGCTCTTCACGTTGAATGAATTAAAGACATCTAAACAAAATGGACCCTTGATTAATCATGAATCAATGATCAACATCAAGATTTGGTCTACAGATTTCCAATTAATAAATGGTATACACGTTAAAAATGTAACAGAAAAAAAATTTGAAAATGAGATATTTTTATTAGAAAATATAGAAAAGATATTACTTTTTAGTGAAAAAAGGTAATTAGTTATGTACTTACCTTATTTATAAAAGACGAAATATTAAAAGTTTTGGTATTTTTTTTACAATACGGTTTTTACCTTATTTAATTGTTTTACTTTGTTACTATACTGTATATTATAAAAAGATGATGTAAAAGAAGAAACAAAAATTATTTTATAGTTATATTATATGGTCGTTATTGTAATAAAGACCATATTTTTGGAAACAAAAGATTTTAGTAAGAAAAATTAGAAAATGTAACTAGTTGCAACAGGTAATTAATTTGTTATTATTTAGGAGAAATGTTTGAAGAGGCTCGTGTAATATTTTGAGAAAAATTATGTTTTAGTTTTTTATAATTAAGTAAAATAATTAAGAGTAATTATAGTAAAATAATTAATTAATGTAAGTGCCGTATCGTATCAAAAAAAAAAATAATTAATTAGTGTAATATTTTAGAATGATATTTGGCACCAGTAATCATTTAATTTAAAATTGTGATGGAGAGAGCCAATACCCCTTATCTCACTCGTGGAATTCTAACATCTGATCGAGCATATGTTAAATGAAGAGTCCACGAAGCTGCGAACTTACAATAATCTAAAATTTCATTTTATACAGTACATTCTCAATAATACATGACAGGCACCTCAAATGCATTTGCGAATTTTCAGCAAAACCTAACAAATAATTGTAGGGCAAAGTTAATTATATATCGTGCTGTATCGTCTTGGTTGATCTCGATCAAAAATAATTTGTAGGAGTACAGTCTAGTCTATCCTCAAAAGTCAAAAGTCTTCGCCTATACTTTCTTATTCATGTGTAATGATAATATATAATAATATAATAATATACACTATTGTAATTTATGTCGCAGCAATACATCATTCTTTGTAGTCATCACCCCCGTTGAAGCTGCTAAAGCAGGTGGCCAAACGGCCGGGCCGGGCGAGCCGTGCCGGGTTTGAACCGGGCCGGTTCCATTTACGGCGAACTCGTGAACGGCACGCATAGAAAGATGGGCCGTGCCGGACTGGTTACGGTCTGAGAATAGTTGATTCGTATACGGCACACACGAGTTACCGGTTGAACGAGCTGGACGGGTTGGACGGGTTTGAGGCGTTACGGGTTTGGCGGGCTCACGGTTTGGCATGCCGGATTGCTCTGTGTATAATTGTTATCATTTTTTAATAGTTACAGATTTATAGTATAGTGGCGCGTGTGTTGTGTTTGAACTTTGAAAAGCATGTGCCGGCCGAGCGGGCCGATTTGTCCGTGCCGAGCTATATTTTTTTTTGTTTTTTCCTTTTTTTTTTTGGCCGCTCTCATATTTTGTTTGCCATCCACAAAAAATTGTATAATTTTTTTTTGGCCGCTCTCATAAACACATAAATTACACAAATTATAATAAAAATAGATTTGCAATATTTTGAACACAAATTATACAATTTTTTTTTGGAATAAAAGAGGACGGTACCTCATATAAATTTTATTAATAAAAAAATATTTTACAAATGGTGGGAGAGGACTCCTCTCTAAAAAAACGGAACAAACCGCATCAAACATATTTAAAAAATTACAAAGCAAACAAATTCTAAAACATATTTAAAAAATTACAAAGCAAACAAATCCTAAAAATAAAAAATTCTACACACTATTTAATTTATCATTCTTCTTGACCTGATTCCGATGAAGTATCCATTGTCATCCATGGATCGTCTTCTCCATCCGAGTCATCTTCTTTCTTTCCTTGTTGTCTTTTTTCGGCTTGATCCCAATCCTTTTTGCAAACACAAATTTTTACCACGTCTGGTGCAAGACTTGATCTCTTTTCGTCTAACACTCGTCTACCGGCACTAAAAGCGGACTCGGACGCAATTGTAGAAGCAGGGACTACTAAAATGTCCTTTGCAATTTTTGCTAAAACCGGAAATTTTGACTCATGACTCTTCCACCATGTTAGTATTTCAAAATCATCATTTAATTCATAACTATAAGAAAAAATTCTCTAATCATGCTAGAAGCAGAAGAAGGAACTTTAGAAGTTTCGACAATTCTACATTTTTGTTTTTTGTTTATTATAGATGTAATTGTACTACTAAACCTTTTAACACTACTAGTACTCTTAGGTGGGTTAGAAATTTGAGTTTTAGGAGCATACAAATCTATAAGACGATACAATAAGCCTAAACAATTAGTTACATATAATTCATGATTATATTTAACTCCTAATAATTGATAGTAATGCTCTAACATGTTTTCTAAACCTTCCTTTCTAACACCCGGATCAAGTAGACATGCAATACCATAAACATAAGGAAATTCTGTAAAATATTCGATCCACTTAACTTTCATATCCATAATAACACTACTAAATTCGGGGCTTTCTTCATAATTACATAAAGTAGTAACAATAAGAACACATTCAATGATAACTTGATGCACATTTGGTTCATAAACATAAGAAAAAACGTTAGTAGCATGTGCAAAACAATCAAGTATTTCACGTACCGTAGTTGCCAACGCCCAATCCGATTCGGTAATAAGTAAATCTTCGTGTTGGTGACTTGGATCAGCATTATACAATTCGGTGATAATATCCTTATATATAATTGCATCATGTAAGAATTTATGAGTCGAACCCCATCTAGTAGGACAATCGATACCCCATTTTTTCGCCCTTAATCCATTATCTTCACACAATTTCTTGTACCTAGATCTATATGTACCCGCTAGACGTAGATATTTAATTACTTTCCTAATAGGTTCTAATTTATTATGTTTTTTTAAATATCAGCTAAAAAACTATTTTTTAATTATTCTTTAATGTTAGTTATACAAAATTTTTATTATTCATAACTCATAAGTTTAATTATATTGGATATATCAACTTAAAACAAATATGGAATATCATATATTTATAATAAAGGAATATCTTATCAAATAAAATAAAAAGTTATATAATTTAAATAATTTATATGTTAAATAATACCGTTACGTGCCCGAGACGAGCTACGAGCGTGCCGGACAAGTTCGTTTTAACGGGCCGTGCCGGTCCGGTTACGGTTCTTGAAATATTAACTCGTGAACGGACCGGATCAAATAACGGGTTGTGTGGGTTTTGAACCGGCCCATGGCGTGCCGAATTTCTGGCGAGTTTTTGGCGAGCCGATCCCGTGCGGTCCGAGCCAACTCGCTCGTTTGGCCACCTCTAGCTGCTAACGTCGATGAATGTGAATCCAAGTATTTATGCATGCAATAAACGAAACATTTTATATTTTTTTGAATAATTATTTTTATATATTTTGCAAATTAGTATTTGTTTTAAAAATTTCAGAATGAATCCAACAAACTGGAATAAATAAATTTTCATAACTTAAATTATCTCATCGCTCTTACAAAATATTCTACATGATTCCAACAACCTAGAATAAAAAAAAAAAATTCTCAGCACTTGATATATCTTACAGCACTCACAAAATTTTCTACATGATTCTGTTTACATAGTCAAATTATATCAATTGCATGAATAACTATTTGTATACATTCTTAATTAATTAGTTATAGGTCGACCGGGGCATAATAATTGAGATAAACTTTATATATAAAATTTCATCGTACCGCAACAAGTTTCCGCGGTACGGGGCAATTACCAAAATGCCCCCATGTTTTCACATCAAAAATTTACTGTTCACCGTACCGCAGAAAGTTTCTGCGGTACGTGAACAGTAGGGATATTTTTGTAATTTCTCCGTATCGCGGAAACTTGTTGCGGTACGGTGAATTTTTTTTTTTTTAAATCAGAGCCGTTGGATCGTTAATCCAACGACTCTGGAACCGTATGTTCCATAACCAGTCTGGTGCATACGTTTGCACCACACCGGACCCCATAAAGATTTGTCTTTCTTTTAATCTAACAATTCAAGCTTTGTCAGTGTTTTTCATTCTTTGATTTTAGCACATTCGGAATTCGGAATTTTGTTTTCTCGACGTGCATGCACGTTTCATGCTTCAAATTTGTCTTTTGTTTGTCTAAAACCAGAAAAGTAAACGCTAAGCTTGATTAATTTTGGGATGTACACATATTGGATTTACTACAGAACGTCAATACAAGGTTTGTAAACAAAAATCAACCATTTTTTATAATTTCTATGTTATGATGCTAAATTAATTTGTTGTGCATTAGTTTTGGCTATCATTATTTTACTTTCCGGTAAAATACACAAATTTCAGTTGAAAAAATATATTGCAATTATTTGTCATGTATAGATTATTTGTCATGTATAGATCTATATAAGCCTTAATTACTTCTAGTATCATGTTGGTAAATGAGATCTAATATAACTGATCCATGGTAAAAAATAGTACTTCTAATTTTATTGTTTTCAATTTTAATAAGTTGTTATTTATAATAAAACTAGCATGATAGTCGTGCAAAGGCACGAGCCACATTTTAATTCATACAATTTATTTCGTAAATAATCGGTCATATCTTTTTGTCAATCTATTTCATGTGCTTTGGTTTATTTAAGGCCAATAGTTGGTAACCGTTCAATTTTGAAATATTAATGAATTCTCAATTTTGAATATCATACAGAGCCAATCCTGAAATTAAAACGCTCATGCTAATAAATGGGACACCGAGAAGATGATGTTATTTAGGGGCACATCTTTTCCGAAAAGTAAAAAAATTTAAAAGTACGCAGAGGCATAAAAAATGATATTTGGGACATATTTTGTTCAAGGTAGTACAAAAAATAGTTTAGAATATAAGGAGTGCCGAAAAATAAATCGCATGTATGTGATTTTGATTTATAATTGAGTATAAAATTCAAATTTACTTTTGCTATTTCAATTTCTCAGGTCCGACTTAGGTATCATATTTGTAGCAGTCGTTGAATGTAAGAAGAATGACCAGTAATAATAATACATAAGAGTCACTCATTATCGGCCAAACTATTGCAACAATAAAGTGTCGTTTAATATATTTTCCACTAGTAATTTTTAAAAGATTATCACGATAATGATATGCTATTTAATTTGTTTCCATTAGCAATAGTAAACCAGTAAGGGAAGATAGGTTGATCATTGCATATGTGGTAGGAGATGTATTAGTACAAACTATTTTAATATTAGGTGTATCCTTATAAATTAATATATAAAAAATATTTTTTTTTATACAATCACTAATCGATAATTAGTAAAAGATGACATATAAGTTTAACATATGAAAAGAAAAAAAATATTATTAGATGTAACTTGTAAGTGTAAATGTGACATGATAGAAAATACAATTAAATGTGAGTGTGAAACATGTACAGGTTAATGGAGAGTTTGACATATGTCCATTTTTCAGAAGAGAGCTTCATTTATTGTTTTTTGTTTTAATGTAAGGTAGATTTTCAACAGAAATGACCAGCGCACAAGCATTTATGCACCTCATATGCATTTGCGATTTTTCAGCAAAACCTAATGAATAATTGTAGGGCAAAGGTAAGTATATATAATGGTATGTATACATATATCGTGCTGTTTCGTGTTGATTGGTCTCGATCAAAAATAATTTGTTTGAGTAGAATCTATCCTCAAAAGTCAGGAGTCTTCGCCTGTCCTTTCTTGTTCATATATAATACACTATAGTAATTTATATAGCCTTATCCTTTGTAGTCACTACCCCCACTGAAGCTGCTAACGTTGATAAATGTGAACCAATTATTTATGCATACAATAAAGGAAATATTATATATTTTGTTTGAATAATTAAGTTTATATGTCTTACAAGTGTGATGGAAACTTTTTTTAATTTAAATTAAAAATTTTAATATATGAATTTTGTAAGCACAAAACTTTAAATGATTATATATGTTGTCCTTGATATTATTAGAAATAGATGAATTTTGGTTTAAATGATTATGGAAACTTTAAGTTTATATGTCTACAAGTGTGATGGAAACTTTTTGTAATTTGAATTAAATATTTTAATATATGAATTTTGTAGGCTTAAAACTTTAAATGATTATATATGTTGTCCGTGATATTATTAGAAATAGATGGATTTTGGTTTCAAAATTTAGAAAATGTGACATTTTTTAGCTAAAAAATATAATTGATTAGTTATTATAATATTATTATTGTATTTTACTTAAATAAAGCTAAAACCGTAAAGGTGATTTTGATTAATTATTATATTTCATTTAATATAGAATAGGTTTTACTGGGAAAAAAATAAACAAATTAAAAAGGTAACGTATTTTAGCTAAAAAACGTAATTGGTTAATTATTAGTAATTATAATTATAATATTTTATTTTAGTAAATAGAATTGCTCGTAGAAAAGAAAAAATTTTAGTTAAATAAAATATAAAAAAATAATGTTATTAGTTATTGAAAAATAGAAAAGGTGACATTTTTTACCTGAAAATGGAAATTTATTAGTTATTAGTAACTTTAAATAATTAAGTAAGGATAGTTAAATAAAAATAACATGTAAAATTAAATAAAGATAAATAAATAAAATCAACAATTACTGTACCGCGACCGACCAACCAAATTTTTAATGTATTGATAGGTCATATCCTTATCCAATAAAAAAAATTATGACATCTTATTATTTCTAGAATTTTTCTAAAAAAAAATTTCAAATAACATTATTTATTATATTAAGTATTATTATTTCAAATTAATATGATTTATTTAAAGAATCTTATCAATATATTCAATATCTTATTCAAAAGGCTAAAAAAAGCTTTTACACATAATAAAATTATGGTATAAAAAAGTAAGATGGCATAGCATAAAATATCATCAATAATAGTAAATATTATTATCTATGAAAAGATAAAATATATTGATAAATATTTTTGTAAAGAACGGAGTATTTGTGAAATGTGAAAGTTGAGAAATGAGGACGAGAGAGAATTAATGGAAAGAGTGGAAGAATATGCAATAAAATTTGTAAAAGATGACATGTAATAAGTTTAACATATGAAAAGAAAAGAATATTACTCCCTCCGTCCCATAATATATGAGCTAGTTTGATTTTTACGGAGATTAAGAAAAAGTAATAAAAATAAAGTAAAGTTAGTTGAAAAGTGGGTGGGTAAAGTTGCGAGACCTATCAATATTTAATAATAAATTTGAGATAGTGGAGGAAAGTAGTAGGTGTAATAGTGTTTATTTAATAAAAAAGTGAAGAATTAGTGAGTGTAATAGTGAAAATTAGTGTTAAAAAATAGTAAGTATATTATGTTAATTTTTTTTGGACGTACCAAAAACCGAAAAGTTTGACATAAAATGGAGGGAAGGAGTATTAGATGTAACCTGTAAGTGTGACATGATAGAATATACAATTAGATGTGACTGTGAAACATGTACAGGTTAAAGGAGAGTTTGACATATGTCCATTTTCTAGAAGAGAGCTTCATATGTCAATATTGTTTTTTGTTTTAATGTAAGGTAGATTTTCAACAGAAATGACAGCGCACAAGCATATATGCCCCTCAAGTGCATTAGTGAATTTTCAGCAAAACCTATTGAATAATTGTAGGGCAAAGGTAAGTATAACTCTGTATAAGTATATATAAAGAGGAAAAGGAATTGGAGACGTATCTTAGAAAGTTTCCGAAATACTTTAAAAAATAAGTTTTAAAATTTATTGGGCTGTAGGAGCTAATTAATAATATTTTAAATAAATCTTGATTTTACAAAAATGCCTCTATATATGCATATAAAATTGTATATCTTAGGTAACTTACCTAAGACATATCTTAGCCTCCCTAATCTCATATATAAATAAGATCATATTCATATACAAAATTTTCTTAAATACTTCCTCTATTCCACTTATTTTGTCCATCAATCAAAATCCACGTTTTTACTAATTTACTATATTTTTTGTTTAGTTTCCGTAACTAAGCTTAAATATTATTATATTTACAAATTTTTAACATATTTAGAATTTTATTTACCATTGTTAAGGACCGTGGACAAATATTGTGGGAGGGTAAAATGGTTTAATCAGAGCTCAGCCCCAACTTGCAACGGGGTAATTGAACTCAAAACCTTGCAATTACGTAACTTAATAAATTAAAACTTGCAACTTGGGCACTAAACAAAAGTAAACTTGCAACTTGGCAACTGAATAAAAATAAATTTGCAACGGGAGCACTGAACAAAATTGAGACTGAGAATAAACAAAATAAACTAATTGAGAGAGGTGAGAGACTGAGATTCAGTTCATTTTTTTTATTTTAAGAAAATATTTATTTTATAGTTTTTATATATAAAAAATTAAGATTTCAAAATAAAAAACTAAATATGAAATTTTTAAGAAAATTCAAATTTTTTATAAATTAAACAAAGATTAAGATTTAAAATTAAGATTTTAAAATAAAAAACTGAATATGAATTTTATAAGAAAATTCAAATTTTTTATAAATTAAACAAAGATTAAATAAAAAAATTAAGATTTTAAAATAAAAAACTGAATATGAATTTTATAAGAAAATTCAAATTTTTTATTATATCCTTATATATAATAAGCGTAAGAGTGATCCTATCCATAATAAGAAGGGTATTTTGATAATCAAATCGAAATATAAGTAGATTTTAAAACTTGAATAGATTTTCAACGTAAAAAATGGTCAATTTCTTCTCTCTATTGTTTTTGCATAGTTTTAATTGGAAAATAATTGTTAAGTCATCACTAAATTAATGAATATTTTGCTAATTTCATGTGTCCTGTAAAATTGTCCAAATCAAATTTTAGGAATTCAAGATAGAGCACAAATATTAAATTGAATGTGTAAAATCTTATATAAATATATATATATATATATATATATATATATTAATTTTTTACCAACAATTTGATATGTAAATTAATAACATATAAAAATTTAAAAATATATATAATTAGAGATATTAGAAAAGGAGCCGTGCATTGCACGGGTTATAAGCTAGTAAATTAAAAAAGATTAAGATTTAAAATATTTGTTTTATAGTTTTTATATATAAATAAAAAATTAAAATTTTAAAATAAAAAACTGAATTTTTTGTTCAGGGCCCAATTGTAAGTTTATTTTTGTTCAATATCCAGTTGCAAGTTTTTATTAATATAGTAATGTAAATGCAAGTTACGGATAAGTTCAGTTATGTAAGTTACAAGTTCAATTTTTATTCTGTTAGTTAGGTTAACGGCAGTTACATAAATGCAAGTTTTAATTTATTGAGTTATGTAATTGCAAGATTTTTGAGTTCAGTTACCCAGTTGCAAGTTGGGGCTTAGTTCAGTTACGATTAAGCCATTTTACTCTATTATGGGACAACAAAAATTGGAAATGTGGCCAAAATAAATGGGACGAGAGTATACATTTATAATTTTTTTTTGTTCAACATCATTTAGCAAATAAAAAGTAAAATTTTATTGACTACATATAATTTAATTCTTCAAAATTCTCATGGAGTTCACCAATACCATAATATGTTTTATTTGTTTAATATGTGGTGTGTTGAACTGCAGTTAAAAATTTGTTGAATAAATATTACATATTTCTCAACTATTGGGCACCAATACCGAATCAGTGTATAAAATTATGAAATATTATTAATTTAATATATTTTTTTTATTATACCAATGTAAAATTATTTTATATATTTGAATTCAACACAAGTATAACTATAGTTCAACAAATAATGTTGCTCAAGTTGTATATATGTTGAACACTCGTTATATAAAATTTTTATTTTTCGTAAAAAATGTTGCAAATATATTTTAATAAATTATTAAATGTTGTAAAAAAAGTTTATTTTCTATTATGTGTATTAAATAAAATCTTAATTATTATTTATTAAATGATATTAAACTAAGTTATATACATGTTAAACAAGAATAATTTGTAAATTTATTTTTAAGAAAATTGTTACTGAAGCTTAGCCCTATATAAATATATAATATATCGTGCTATTTCGTGTTGATTGGTCTCGATCAAAAATTATTTGTTTGAGTAGAATCTATCCTCAAAAGTCAAAAGTCTTCGCCTATCCTTTCTTAGTTCATGTATAACACACTATAAGCGTAAATGTCTGTGCAGACATTGAACTAATTTCTCATTTGAAATTATATATAATAAATAATTTTGTAATTAAAAATATGATAAACGATAAGATTCGATCTATCGAATATTTTTATAATTATTTTGTTATATTGCATATCAATTTTTTGAACCAAATATTTTATAATTGGATTATATTTCATAAAATTTGGATAAATATTCATGCGATAATAATCACATGAATACTTATAATTGCTAAATTATTAATTTAATTTTCAATTACGTTAAATGAACTTTTATCAAATTGAAATTTTAGTATAATATAAATTATTATCTTAGTAAAATTGTCCTTTTATAATAGAGGCGTATGTAAACTCATTGATTTTGTTATAAAACATTAATCGTATACGTAAAAGTATATTGAAATAATGCCCAAACTACACCACTTTTGTGTAGAAGGTTCCCGAAATACCCATAATCAAATATGTCCGTCTTTTTACCCACGGTCTGCGTATGCTGGGCATGCGTGACCTGGGATACGCATGTTGGAAATGCGTATCCCAGGTCACGCATCTCCCAGATGCGCAATGTCATCGCTCTTACAAAATATTGTTTTCAATTTTAATAACTTGTTATTTATAATATAACTAGCATGATAGTCGTGCAAGGCACGAGCCACATTTTAATTCATACAATTTATTTCGTAAATAATCGGTCATATCTTTTTGTCAATCTATTTCATGTGCTTTGGTTTATTTAAGGCCAATAGTTGGTAACCGCTCAATTTTGAAATATTAATGAATTCTCAATTTTGAATATCATACAGAGCCAATCCTGAAATTAAGCCGCTCATGCTAATAAATGGGACACCGAGAAGATGTTGTTATTTAGGGGCACATCTTTTCTGAAAAGTAAAGAAATTTAAAAGTACGTAGAGGCATAAAAAATGATATTTGGGACATATTTTGTTCAAGGTAGTACAAAAAATAGTTTAGAATATAAGGAGTGCCGAAAAATAAATCGCATGTATGTGATTTTGATTTATAATTGAGTACAAAATTCAAATTCACTTCGATATTTCAATTTCTCAGGTCCGACCTAGGTATCATATTTGTAGCAGTCGTTGAATGTAAGAAGAATGACCGGTAATAATAATACATAAGAGTCACTCATTATCGGCCAAACTATTGCAACAATAAAGTGTTGTTTAATCTACTTTCCACCAGTAATTTTTAAAAGATTATCACGATAATGATATGCTATTTAGTTTGTTTCCATTAGCAATAGTAAACCAGCAAGGGGAGATAGGTTGATCATTACAAATGTGGTAGGAGATGTATTAGGCAGCAACCACACAAACTATTTTAATATTAGGTGTATCCTTACAAATTAATATATATGCGTTACAGTGAAAAAAATATTTTTTTTTACAATCACTAATCGATAATTATATTGTAGGTAGTCATATACTCCCTCCGTCCCGGTTTATATGAGCCGGTTTGACTTTCACGGAGATTAAGAAAAGGTAGTAAAAAAAGAGTAAAGTTAGTTGAAAAGTGGGTAAAGTGGTGGGACCTATGAATATTTAATAATAGATTTGAGATAGTGGAGGAAAGTAGTGGGTGTAATAGTATAAATAAAAATATATAATGGAGATGTAGTGGGTGTAATAGTGAAAAGTAGTGTTCAAAAATAGTAAGTATAGTGGGTTCATTCTTTTTGGGACGTCCCAAAATAGAAAGGAGCTCACATAAATTGGGACGGAGGGAGTATAATTTAACATCTTTGTTTAGTATATATAATTTTGTTTATAATACTACATTATAATTCAATTATGCATTTTTTATGGGCTTTTTACATAAATACCGCAACATATAAATATTTTTGCAAAAATACTGTTCTTTTAAAGTTCTTTTGAAAAAATACCATTTTTTGAATTTTTTTTACAAAAATACGGGATTCAACTACATTCAACCAGATGCAACTGTTTTGACAATTTAGTAAAAATACTATCTTATTTGTAATGGCTGCGTAGCAGGTTCCATGTGGTTGCATTTAGTTGCAACTGAATATAACTAAATATTATAATTTGAATTTTCATTTTTTTATACCAACTTTCAGATCTATATAGGGCTGAGCATCATCAAAAAATGGAAATTTAACTTTTAGTTTTTAGTTGCATGCAGTTGCATTCAGTTGCATATGCATATATGCAACTTAATGCAACTAAAAATTGTAATTTGAATTTTCATTTTTTTTACCAACTTCTAGATCTATATATGGGCTGAGCATTATCAAAAAATGGAAATTTAACTTTTAGTTTTTAGTTGCATTCAGTTGCATATGTAGTTGCGTTCAGTTGCATGTGGTTGCATTCAGTAACAACTATTAGAAATATAGAGTTATAAGTGCCCTTGCGGGGCCTTGCAACCCAAATCCACCAACATTTGATAGATTGGAATTGAATTTGAAACTGATACATACATACATCTGTTAACCCGAATATACTTGTAGAAGTAGGGTTGAATACAAGTATAAGTAATCGTGTTTGATATTTTCTCAATCAAATAAATAAGAACAACCGAATGAATCAAACTTGTTTGTATTAATAAGATCAAATACAAACTCTACCAAAGGTGTACAAATACCTTTAGCAGCTGCTGACAATATAAATATCTCTCTGTTTGTTTCGAACTCTCGAATACAATCCTCACACTAAGCTCTCGTACTTTCGAACTCTTTTTACAATGATATACAGAGAGTATTTATAATGCTTCCTAGCAACTAATAACAGAAACTAATAATCTATACATCATAATGTTCTGTCGTCCAGTTGATAGTTTCCATCAATAGTAAACTCTTTCCTTCATGATAACTTCTTGCTGTTCTTCAAAACAATGATCCTGTTTTATAGCACTTTCCAGTTCTGTAGCATCCATAATGACATCATCAGTAGTATGACTGATATCAGGATTTCACATTGCATCAAGACTTGACATCCATCAGGATTTGACTTGTCGTATCAGGATCTGTTCATAGTTCCTGAAATGTAGTCCTTGACACCCTGTTCCTTACTAAACTCTACAGTTGACTGTCTAACACATACATCCTCTACAAAGTGATAAAATCCTTTATAAGATCAGGATATTACAAGAAGTATATGCAATTTTTATTCTTAACATCACAACACATGGATTATTCCTAACAATCTCCCCCTATTTCTGCTTTAAGATCTGAAGCATAAATCTGAATTGTTGATGTCAGAACATATAACAATACAACCAGAATAGAATTTATGAATTTAAGTTCATGAAGTTAAGTACCTCCTTCTTCAGATGTAGACATAGTATCTGGTACTTAAAAACTTAGAAAGGATTCAACTATTTTGATGCTTCTTTTCCTTTACCACTTTCTTGTTGAGATTCACCTCTGTCACCATTAGTTCTTCCTTTATCTCCCCCAATCTGTTGTCTCTAAATTATCTTTATTTCCCCCTTTTTCACATCAGCAACATTAATGCCAAGAGATTCAGTAACAGGACAAATGAGATTCATCAGAACTTCTTGATTTTCCATAATAGGGACTTGGTTATCTTCAAGTATTTGAAGTCTTGATTGAATAACAGTTTAAGAATTCTGAATATCCTTTAAAGTTTCAGAATTAACTTCAATATTGGAAGTGCTTGTCGTATCTTCGGACTCAGATTCAGAAAGTACTGCATCATTAATCTTTGTAGAAGAAGTTGCCTGTGTAGCACATTCTACTGAAGTAGGATTATATTCAAGTAACAATACTTGAGTAGAATTACAAACATCTTCATCTTTCTGATCCGGAGCTGAAATATGATCATCCTGTCCTTCACCAGTATTCTGTGTACTAACATCTACAAATCCCGACTCCTCCTGGGAGTGATCAAAAGCTGTCGATGTCTCAATTCTAGCTGATATTCGAAGTACATACAAAGGAATACTAGGATCATTAGGAATTTCTTCTAGTACATGTCGAGTAATAGATTGTCTTAGCCTTTCACCTCTTCTGTTGATAATTCCATCAAGCCTTTCTTTCTATTTCTAAGCTTTAACTTCTGGCTTTGCATTGTGCTTTGCTAAGTCATGTTTCTCATACATTTTGATCAAAGAATAAGTACCAGCATCCATACCAAGATTTTCAGACCAAGATTCAGGAAAAACCTAATCCCAGAAATCAAAAGATGGTGGTTTCCTAATTTTCTCTCCCTCACTATAGAGTTGATCATGCATACCCTCATTCTCACTTTGACTATCTAAAGTCATCTCTCTTTCTACCTCACCTTTTGCCTGGTCAGGAGCCAGCCTCTCTGTTTGTAGATCTATGTCCATCTTTTCAAGTGTATCACTCAAATTTGGAAAAGTGCTCTCATGACCTACAAAAAAATAGGGGTTAAGAGAATTTTTATACCTGAACTCACATGGAGAGAGGGTTCCTCTTTTGGCAAGAGGCTTAAGGTTTTCTCCATGGAGTGAGCTGCTACAGTCTCTGAACCCTTACAAATATCCACTGTCTTTTCAGAAACTACAGGCTCCAGTATACCACTTTCAAGATGTACAATAAACTCTAATTCCTTCAGTAATACTTTATTAGGCACCACAGTTTGTGTGTTCACCGTCTCTAAGTGTTTTTTGCTGAGACACACCCTCAAGATGGATAGACTCTGACTGAACAATATTTGTTTGATCTTCCGGAAAATCAACCAAAGTTATTCCTCTCATATAATAGGGTATCTCACCTGCAATTTCAGCCATCCCAGAAGACCTTTCAGCATCAGCCATCACAGTTCCTGAATCATCCAACCTCCGACTAGATGGTTCTTGTGTTGCAGTGATTGTGATCTGATCTATTCTAATATCCACCACTGGTGCAATAGTATCTCCTGTTGACTGCATTCCACTATCTACTACCTCATTTTGTTCATCTTGAGCTGGAGCATCTTCAACAATATAATCTTTGTGAAACAAATATGTATGAAGAGATTGAAGTGCACCATGCTTAGTAAGGTCAAATGACTTGTGTAATTCCTTTCTGACAGATACATAGAAAGGCATCTTCATTAAATAAAGTCTTTGATGTAAAAGTCCATATTCTTCAGGAATGAGAGTTTAGGAACTCTTTCAACCAGAAAATCTAGAACAGGCCTGGAAAGCTTAACTTTAATAAAAATAACTTGCATAGCCAGTCTATATGTCAATGTAGTTTCCCATGAAGAATCAATATCAAGGCCTCTCTTGTCACTTGCTGATTTAGATCCAGCTTCATTTTTAGAGACCTGCAGAATGTTAGTTGGACTAGACACTGTGTGTGTAGGTACAAATGAATCTTTCTCCTTGTTCTCCTGGTATAGTGAGCAACAGATTTGTCTTGAGAAGATTCAAGAGGTGCAGACTCAGTAGTGATCTTGGGTTGCTGACTGTGACTAGGTTTTTCATCTCTTTGTCCTAGCTTAGAAAGTTGAATTTCAGCCTTCAATTCTGCTCTCTCAGCAAGAGATATATTATCATCATCTTCACTAGAACTACTACTAGAAACAACAAATCTTCTCTTCTTTACAACTGGTGCCTTTTGAGAAAAACCAGAGGTTGGTTTCTTTGAAATAATAGGTTGTGGATCAAAATTTGGTTCTAGAATTGTTTCAGAGACTGTAATGTGTTGGGTTACTTGGGTAGACACAGGAAGTTTTTCCACCAAATGAGATTCCTGAGTCATTTCACCACCAAAGAAAGAAGAATTGTACAGAGTAGGAAGATGAGTTGTAAGGAGTACCTGAATATAATGTGGATAGTGCATTGCAGGTATCTCATCTAGATTCTTTTCACTGTCCTTCTTTGTTACGTCAGAGAAAATTCTCTTTTGCTTGATCTCTTGACCCAAGTTTGATACACATCTAACTTAAGATAATGTGACCATTGATAATTACTCTGTTATAAAGCAAACTATATCCAATGTGTGATGTAACAGAAGTAATTTGTTCAAAAGAACTACATTTACCAGTAAAGCATTTAGCAAGTTGGTCAAAGAAGAAAGACCATTCCTTTTTGAGAAAGGGTCTCCTTAACTGGCTCATGTTATCTAGAGGTCCATTATATCCTAATTCAGATAACATAGTACTAACATTATCATCAGATGGTTCATTCGCAAAATTCACACTAACAGGTAAGTGCAATGCTGAATAAACAATTGATGCAGTAAAATCAAATGAGTCTTGTCCTAAGTGTAGAACAATCTTAGCTGGTTGTTCCTGAATAGAATCAACTACCTCAGCATTCTCCCAAGCTTGTGAAACAACAGCTTGATTAATTTGTAGAGATGCTGTCAATGCATAACTTAATGGTCCTTTCACCATAAAGTCCATAACTGGGTGAAAATCAATTGACACCCCTTTCTTGTTGCTGATAGCTGCAACATGATTGTTCGTCATAAAATCGAAGTCACCAAACTTGAAAGCTACTGACTTGGGTAGTCTTCTTTGAGCAGCCATTGATTTTGATCTGAAAAGAACTTGAGAAATCTTGAAATTGATTAGTGATTTGAGAACTCAAGAGTGTTTTTGCTTTTAGAAAATATGAAACCAAAGAAAGCAATAAACAATTAGAGTTTCAAAACAAGTATATTTCAACAATTCTTCAGACCCACTAACCCACGTTTACACGTAGGTTGACAGGTAGCAGTCCCAGAAAAATACAGTTACCCACAATTTTTGGAAAATAAAATCCAAAATTGATTTTAATTAAATAAATCAGGGTATAATCAAGATAAAAAAATCAATACTGATCAACTTCTTTCTCCTGATGTGATCTTCTCATCAAGATAATCACAAATTTCAATGTGATTTCTAAATAGCAATAATCACAAATCCTGATGTGCTCACACTTTTAATTCCTGATCAATATCATCCTGATTCTAGAGACTAAATGGAGTTGCATATGTGGCATTTTCTTTTATCTGAAAAAGAAATAAACAATAATCCTGAACAAAATCAATTAGTTAGATACGTTTAATATTTATTGAAAATATAAGTAATACAGTCACGTGCAGTAATAATGACTGACTGCGTTGATAATCTCCAAGCAACTGTTCAGCTTCTCACATCTTTCTATAAAACCAACTGACGACTTATGTCATTTTTCACTCCAAAACCTTTCAAGCTTTTCTCTGTAAACACAAAACCTTTCTTATCACAATGGCTTTCAACCCAGATATCCACATGAACCCTAACTTTCGATTCCTTTCCTCTGAGGAGATACATGCTCTTGATGATCAGGAGCAAATGGGCTACCTCTTTGAACATATGAACTTCCTTCTTTAGTTGGAAATGATTGGAATCGATCCAAATAAAGTTGAAAACCCTCCAATTGATCAAAACCTTCCTCTTGAACAAAACCCACCTCCTGAACAAACTCCACCTCCTATGCTTGAGGATGAAGAATTTGAAGAGGCAGAGGCTGATTTTGATGGAGATGTTATGCCTCATGTTCCAACATGCAAGGTTCAAGCGGGAAAGAGAAAGATGAATGATTATTTCGACCCTTCTCCTGAAGGATGTCGAGTCTTTGTTCCTCTTCCTGTCATTCTTGCTCAATAAACATGGGGTTGAGCCAGGTGCTCTCATTCAAGTCACCCAGACAAGGAATCCAAAAGCATATGGTTTGCATCCCCCAAATGGATTTTGGCATGCTCCTCGTCCTCTATCTTAGATTCATGGAAGAAGCAAAAGCCATTAGCCATAACATTAGACAAGATTAGAATTATTAGTAGAAGTTAGACAAAAAGAAGTTTGTATTTCATTTCCATGTATATAATGTTTTTGATTAATGAAAATACAAGTTTCCTTATATCTACTTGTCTATTGTATGTTTATTTACAAGGTCTGAATAGATTTTAAATTATCAGTATGCATGTGTTAAAACTTGCTTGCTAAGACTCAACAATTCTCAGAATTAGACCACTGAATAAAATGAACTTTAGGATTTGAAACATTAAGTCACAGACTGAACAAATTTTCAAAATCCTGATACTGACACAGAAATCCTGTTGATGTCAGCATCTTGATAGTAATCCTGATCCTGATGATTATTAAAAAGTCTATCATACTGTAATTTATCAGGGTGAAGTGTTACAGCTAAAGAGTTTTAACTAACAGATATAGATCATGACAGAAATATCAAGTTTATAAGCTGAAACAACGTACCTTGCTATTTTTGCAGATGTTAAAGATCTAGAAATTTAACATTCCTAACTCACTTACCAACCTAATGAAAGTGTTCTCATCAAGTGGTTTTGTTAGAATATCTGCAATCTGTTTGTCAGTAGGAACAAAATGAAGTTCCACAGTACCATTTTCAATATGTTCTCTAATAAAATAATACCTGACATCAATGTGCTTAGTCCTTGAATGTTGAGCTGGATTTTCTGCAATTTTGATAGCACTAGTATTATCACAAAACATAGGAATATTACTAAGTGTCATATCATAATCCATCAACTGATTTCTAATCCAAAGGAGCTGTGCAAAACAACTGCCTGCTGCAATATACTCAGCTTCTGCAGTTGAGGTTGAGACAGATTGTTGCTTCTTGCTTGCCCAAGAAATCAATCTGTTTCCCAAGAACTGACATGTACCTGTAGTGCTTTTCCTGTCTATCTTACACCCTGCATAATCAGAGTCTGAATAGCCAATTAGGGAGAAATCAGATTCTCTAGGATACCACAAACCAAGATTTGGAGTTCCTTGAGATATCTAAAAATTCTCTTTACAGCAAATAAATGAGATTCCTTAGGATCACTTTGGAATCTAGCACATAAACAGGTAGAAAACATTATATCTGGTCTACTTGCAGTTAAATACAATAATGAGCCTATTATGCCTCTATAACTAGTGTTATCAACACTCTTACCCTTAGGATCAGAGTCTAGTCAAGTGGCTGTTGCCATGGATGTTTTTGCAACTGAACAATCTTGAAAGTCAAACCTTTTTAAAAGATCTTTGATATACTTAGACTGATTAATGAAAATACCAGTCTCAGTTTGTTTGACCTGCAAGCCTAAAAAGTAATTTAGTTCACCTATCATGCTCATCTGATACTTAGACTGCATAAGCTTGCTAAACTTAGCACATAAATTTTCATTAGTAGAACCAAATATGATGTCATCAACATAAACTTGAACTAAAATCAATTCACCTTTAATCTTTCTAAAGAATAGAGTTTTGTCAATTGTACCTCTTGTGAAGCCATTTACAAGAAGAAATTTAGACAAAGTTTTATACCATGCTCTTGGTACTTGCTTCAGTCCATAGAGTGCCTTGTCAAGTTTGTAGACATGATTTGGAAATTTTGGATCAACAAAACCAGGTGGTTGCTCCACATACACTTCCTCATCAAGCTTCCCATTTAGAAAAGCACTCTTTACATACATCTGGTATACTTTGAACTTTGAATGAGCTGCAAATACAAGAAACATTCTGATTGCTTCCAATCTTGCTACCGGGGCAAAGGTTTCATCATAGTCAATCCCTTCTTCCTGAGAGTATCCCTTAGCTACCAGTCTTGCTTTGTTTATTACAATCATACCAGATTCATCTAGCTTGTTTCTGAAAACCCATTTTGCACCAACAATAGATCTATCTTTAGGTCTTGGTACTAATTTCTAGACTTTGTTCCTCTCAAACTCATTTAGCTCTTCCTGCATTGTAATTACCCAATCAGGATCCTGCAAGGCTTCTTCAACCTTCTTAGGTTTATTCTTTGAGAGAAAACTACTATACAAGCATTCATTTTGAGCTGATCTTCTAGTTCGAACACCACTGTTTGGATCACCAATTATCAAATCTTCAGTATGATCCTTTATCCATTTTCTAACAGGTGGTAGATTACTCCTACTAGACTTTCCCCCTAAGTTAGTGGTATCTCTTGAAGAAGAACTTTCACTACCTTCAAAAGCTCCCCCTTGATCAGTAGAATCAGTAGACTCCATACTGCTTCTAGTATCTGATCTTCCTTCGTTAATTTCTGAAGGATCAGTTCCTGATGGAGTAGACTCTGAATGACTAGTCTGCTCCTGATGAGCACTTTGTTCTCCTTGATTAACTTTCTCCCCCTAAACAGTAGCATTTCTTTGAGAAGCAATAGAGATTTCAATTTGAGAACTTTCATCATCACTGGAGAGTATCTCAGAATCCTTAAGATTTTCAAATTCAAATTGTCATAACTTTCATCAGTTTGCAAAATTCCAAATTTCTTGTCATCAAATGCAACATGAATTGATTCCATAACAATGTGAGTTCTGAGATTATATACTTTGAAGGCCTTTGATGCTGAATATCCTAGAAATATTGCTTCATCTGATTTAGCTTCAAATTTTCCAAGTTGTTCTGGATGAAATTTCAGGACATAGCATTTGCATCCAAAGATGTGAAAATATTTCAAACTTGGCTTCTTCCCTTCGATCATCTCATAAGGAGTCTTACCATGACTATTTACCAAGGTACAATTTTGAGTAAAACATGCAGTGTTGATAGTTTCTACCCAAAAATAGGTTGGAAGCTTTGCATCTACAAGCATGGTTCTAGCTACCTCTATGAGAGTTCTGTTCTTTCTTTCCACTACACCATTTTGCTGTGGTGTTCCAGGTGCAGAAAACTGTTGAGAGATTCCATTGTCCGCACAATACTCCATCATGGTAGAATTCTTGAATTCTGTACCATTGTCACTCCTTAATACTTGACCTTGTACTTAGAGCTATTCTGAATATTCTTGACAAGTTCAATGATTTGTTGAGGAGCTTCATCTTTCTTGTGGAGAAAGAACACCCATGTGAACCTTGTGTAATCATCCACTATAACTAGAGCATATCTTTTCTTGCTGATAGACATAATATTCACTGGACCAAAAAGATCAAGATGCAACAATATGTGAAATGGTTCAGTAATTGAATTTTCTGTCTTGCTCTTGAAAGTGGTTCTTTTCTGTTTACCAAGCTGACAAGCATCACAAAGTCCATCTTGCACATAATTCACCTGAGGTAGGCCTCTCACAAGATTGTGCTTAACAAGTTGTTTAAGCTTTTTGAAATTTAGATGTGAGAGCTTCTTGTGCCAATTCCAGCTTTCTTCATTTGATGCCTTACTGTAAAGACATCTAACAATTCCTTTAGATGTATCATCCAAGCTGGCTTCATAAATGTTACCATGTCTCTGACCAGTTAGAACAATGTCTCCATTCTTCATATTCAAGATTTTGCATCCTTCACTGTCAAAGATTGATTGATAACCTTTATCACCTAGTTCACTTATGCTTAAAAGTGTGTGTTTCACGCCTTCAACTAGTGCTACGTTTTCTATGATGACATTCCCCAAAATTATTGAGCCATATCCCAGAGTTTCTCCTTTGTTGCCATCTCCAAAAGATATCACTGGGCCAGCTTTCCTCTCAAACTTTGTAAGCAGGGACCTTTTTCCAGTCATATGTCCAGAGCATCCACTATCCAAGATGATTGAATGCTTCTTTCCTGTGCCCTGCAAACAAAAAGTAACTAGTTAGAAATTTTTGGGACCCAACTTTGATTGGATCCTTTCTTACTAGATTTAGAAATAACACGCTTTGAAGATTTTACTTTTGAGTTACCTATTTCAGAGTCAACCTTAGACTCTGATTTCACAAACTGTTTGTGACTAGGAGTTTCAGATTTCAAAGAATAATAGTCATAATACAGTTCATGATAATCTCTACACGTGTAAATAGAATGGAATAAACTACCACAATGATAACAAGGTTTTTTGTGGTTGGTATTGAATTTTTTGAGTCTTGGGGAATCTGGACTCAGTTTTCCAAGAAGGTTTCTGATTGCAGTCTAGGGCCAAATGATTATGATTACCACATTTATAGCATTTTTTCCTAGGTGCATCATGTACATTCTTGTAATTATTCTCTTTGTTAATACCTTCTTTTCCATTCCTATTTCTCTTGGTCTTGTTAGACTTTGAAAGACCTTCAAGTCCCTGTTTCAACTGAGACTTAGACAGAAAGCCTATGTTAGATTTTTCTAACACTATCTCATCTGAACTATTATTGTTAATCCTTTTGTGCACAATAGGAGTACCATTAGAATCAACAAACTTAACATGTTTAGGTTCAGAAACTATCTTCTTACCATCCGATTTAGATGTGCTAGCTTCTACTTTTCTATTATCTCTGACAATAGCTACAGGAGTTTCATTCTTATCCTTGTCAAATCCTAAGCCATTTACCTTACCAGGTATTTGATTGTTAATAATGTCATGAGTCTTTTTGCAACAAGTATTCCAAGATTTAAACCTTTCTCTCTCTTCCTCTAGTTCTTTTCAGACATAGTCATAAGCCTCAAGAATAACATTATAATCATGCTTAGCCTTATCAGAATCTAATCTATAATGTTCCATTTGAATTAACTCAGATTCAAGAATATTATTTCTACCAACTAATTCATCATTCTTAACCTTAAGTTCAACTCTTTCACTAGTAAGAATTCTGAAATTAGTCATAAGATTCTTAAACTCAACATGGATAGATCTAATATCATCAGAATCTAAGCTATCAAATGAATCAAGAGAGTAAAGTGATACCTTAACAGAAGATGGAGAAGTTTTCTTTGGAGATCCAGGTTTATCTGAAGCACTTGCCATCAAAGCAATGTTGTCATAATCCAATTCATCTTCAGAATCACCGCCCAATTCTTCTGTGTGACAATCAGTGCATTACCCTTTCCTGAATTCCTAGGCTTCTTACACTCACTAGCAAAGTGTCCAAGCTCGCTACAATTAAAGCACTTGATCTTTACCTTATCAAGCTTGATGATTGTACTCTTGCCTTTGTCACTCTTCTTTTCTTCTTGCTGTTGAAAAGGTCTTTTGCTAAATCTTCTCCTGTTGAATCTTCATTTCTTGAAAGCTTTAGCAAACATAGCAAAGAGTTCCTGCATCTCTGATTCAGAATCATTGTTGTTAGAGTCTATATCTGTAATCTCTGACTCAGAACTTTCTTTGCTCTTCTTCTTTGTTGAGTCTCTTATAGTAGATTCAGACTTTTCTTCTGGAAGCTTCTTCGATTTATATTGAGCAGTAAGTGCAAAAGTTTTCATCTTTCCTTCACTTATGCTCTTCTTCTGCTGCCTATCAAGTTCATAAGCCCTAAGTTTTCCAAAAACTGCCTCTAATGATATTTCATTCAACTCATTAGCTTCCTCAATAGCAGATATCTTTTCATTGTAGAAATCAGGCAAGGCTTTCATGAACTTAGTATTCATATCCTCCAAGTCATAATATTTATCATGCATGGCCATCTCATTGATTAGTTTTGTAAACCTATCAAAGGTATCAGTTAGTGACTCACCAGACTTGGATTCAAAATACTAATATTGTTGTATAGAAGTGTCCTCATATTCTTCCTGATAGGTTTAGTTCCTTCACAATGAACCTTTAGATTGTCCCATATCACTTTAGTAGTTTTACAAGAGAGAACATAGTTAGTGAGAACAGAATCAAGGCTGTTGAATAGTATGTTTCTCACTTTAGCATCCTTAAGAACATTCTCCTTGTCCTTATCAGACCACTCAGCTTTAGGTTTTTCTCCTGTATACTCCCCAGTGACTTTTCCATCGGCAGATGTCTGAGGAAATAGCTTCGTTGGAACAAACGGTCCATCTCTTATTCTGTCAAGATAATCAGGATCTGTTGCTTCCAGGTGATGCAACATCTTCACTTCCCAGAGAGTATACTCGTTTCTCTTGAGCATAGGGATCTTAGCATTACCATCCTTGTAACTAGACATGATTGCAGATCTTTTTGATTATTCAAAATCAACCTGCTCTGATACCAATTGTTAACCCGAATATACTTGTAGAAAGGGGTTGAATACAAGTATAAGTAATCGTGTCTGATATTTGCTCAATCAAATAAACAAGAACAACCGAATGAATCAAACTTATTTGCATTAATAAGATCAAATACAAACTCTACCAAAGGAGTACAAATACCTTTAGCAGCTGCTGACAATATAAATCTCTCTCTGTTTGTTTCAAACTCTCGAATACAATCCTCACACTAAGCTCTCGTACTTTCGAACTCTTTTTACAATGATATAGAGAGAGTATTTATAATGCTTCCTATCAACTAATAACAGAAAGTAATAATCTATACATGATAATGTTTTATCGTCCAGTTGATAGTTTCCATCAATAGTAAACTCTTTCCTTCATGATAACTTCTTGTTGTTCTTCAAAACAACGATCCTGTTTTATAGCACTTTCCAGTTTCTATAGTATTTATAATGACATCATCAGTAGTATGACTGATATCAGGATTTCACATTGCATCAGGACTTGACATCCATCAGGATTTGACTTGTCGTATCAGGATATTTTCATAGTTCCTGAAATGTAGTCCTTGACACCCTGTTCCTGACTAAACTCTACAGTTTACTGTCTAACACATACATCCTATACAAAGTGCTACATCCTTTATAAGATTAGGATATTACAAGGAGTACATGCAAATTCTATTCTTAACATCACAACTCATGAATTATTCCTAACAACATCTATATCTATACAACCTAAATTAGAAAGCAACAAGAATCACCCTAAATTTAACCAAAATCTGAAAACAATCGCAACCAAAACAACTTATTTTATCAACCTAAATCCATCAAAAGCCACGCAGTCGGACATTGTGCCCCTGCGGGGCCTAGGATAACATATGAACATCGACATCTATATCTTAACACCTTGAATTTCAACAGCTTCTTCTTCAATTACATCTATAACTACCATCGGATACTTCTCCGCTAACCACCGGTAGAACGCCGAACTCCCATTCCTCCCAAATCAATCAATTACCGTTGTCATTGTGTGTATATTATATAATTGTGGTATTGAAGAAATAGAATAGAATATAATGATGATACTTTGGGAGAATATTTATAAAGCGAGCAGTTATATTAGGTTATTACCCCCTGTTGAGACATACATGTCTATAGATGATGATAACAAATACCACAAGATAGAAAATGAATCAAGGAATCGAAGTTGATAAATAAATCAGGAAGCCAACTGAAATGCAGATAAACTAAAGTAACATCTTGAGAATGGAACTCTACAAATAGTTAGGAAGTATTTCTGCAACAAGCTTTAAAGATGCTAAAATCAAGTATCAGTAATCAGAAGAGAGATTGTTGTAACCATGCAAGTAGTTTCGAGAAATCAAGAAAAGAAGAGTTCGAGAACTCTACAAAAAGGGTTTATTCAAGAAGTCCTAGTTCGAGAAGTCAGGCTGCTCCTGTGTTCGAGAAGTCTGTAACATACACTAATCGAGAAGTCTACACAATGGGCTATTCGAGAAGTCATTCAAGAACTCACAAGAAGAAACTATTCGAGAAGTCGACATTCAAGAATTCAAGATTCATCTGTTCGAGAACTCAGCCTGTTTTCTTAATAATGCCAGAGTTCTCTAATGGAACATATCGAATGGAGGTTAAACCCATAATTACTTTGCAACCCGTGACTTATAGACAGTGGCCAATTACAAAGAGGATGTTACGAGTAGGGAGTTAAATTGTAAATATTTGAAGGCTCAAACTCTTCCAAGTGAAAGGTGAAATAAGTCACTGTTTATCCGACTTCAAGGGCAACAATAAGAGTGGAAGCAACCTCCAACATGATTACACTACTACTGAAGAATCCAAAGGATGCCTTGATGAATGTATAAGGATCAGCTATTTTATCTAGGAAGTTCAAGAACAACTCAATAAGTAGAAAAGCTTATTGACTTTCGAAAATATTATCTTTTTGATTAAAGCTACTTTCAGAGTTAAAGATCCAAAGCAAAAAGATCTTTTGCATAAAGCATCACGAGGGCTTGGAAGCTAAGTCAACTCAAGAACTTAGTAACTTATGAAGAAAGAAACATACACTGACTTGAATCATGTTGGGACTGTCCAAATCAAGGAAAGAAGATCTTCAAGACAATTCCAGAAATGGCTACCACTTCAAACATGTGTGTGTGACAAGTTATACCAAAAATGTATCAGTACATTTCACGTAACTTACTTGTCTTCATATAGTTTAAATAAGCTGTATAAGCAGCATAGTTTTAGTAAGAAGAAAAACACTTAGCATAACGCACATTGCATTAGGTTTTCTTATAAATACTAAAACTTTGTAACCCGCAGCTGTGTATCTCTACACAGAAGTATTTTCTTCAAATACAACCATCAGGTAGACCGAATAAACCCACCTGAGATTTTTATATCTTGTGTTGCATTTGTTTTAGATATAGTGTTTATCTTGTTTACTCTTTGTTCTTATTAAATAGTCGATCTTAAGAACTCACCAAGTCGAAAGAATTTAGTTGAGATTGTATTCAACCCCCAATTCTACAATCTCGTGGTGCTTAACTGGGAAATAACACCCCCGCTTAGGCTTGCCTCTAAAATTAACGTGCACTGTGTGTGGGTCGATGGCGGGTTATGCTTTTTATATTTGTTGGAGAATAATGGGGTTGAAGAAGATGGGGTATATTTGCAATTAAGATAGTATAAGATAGTATATTTGCAATTAATTTCAAAAGATAGTATTTTTGCAATAACTAATTAAAAACCTATTATATTTGTTAAATTCCCTTTTTTTATTTATTTAATGGATAACTCATAGAGAGTCTAAATCTAAATATCAGCTAATTCTGATTTCTTTTATATAGATATATATTATAAGTAGTATCAATCATATTAATGGTCTGTTTGGTATTAATGTTTTAGACCGTAGCAATAGTTTTTTTAAGAAAATTTGGTTCAAAATAGCTTAGTATATCTAAAATCAATTTTTCAACAACATTTTTCTATAAAAAAACTGCTTTAGGAAAAACATTAATTTTACACAGTGGCAATTTTTGTAGACAACAATTTCAGGTAAAGGCATCAAACCTCAATAATCACATATTAATATAAGTTAATATAAAATAGGATATAAACAAAAACTATATAAAAACATAATTTATTCGATGGTTGTGAATTTAACTCCATTTGTATTTAGAGGTCATAAATTCAATTCCCTTGATAAAACCAAAAAATATGTCGTATTTCTGTATATTCTGTATCATATATCCTAATTTGATGGTAGATAAACTCATGTTATCTTGTGTACCACGTGAATGCATATCTTGTCTTCATGGAATATTCATAATATAGATAATAATATTATTTTATTATAATTTTATAAAACAATCATTCTAATATCAGAACAAAATTTTTTCGATAATTATTTTCTTTTTCAATTATTAAAACATTTTATCTTAAAATTTTAAAATTGTAATTATTGTGATAGCATGATAATCGTGTAATGCATGACTTGCATTTTAACTATGATAATTTTACATATACGTATACTTATGAAATTATCACTATTATGATTGTGAGCGAATTAGGTATAAAAATCTTAATTGTCATATCTTTCGTACAATAATCTTATACATATATTTTGAATGTCATTGTGTCAATACCATTTTTTTTAAATTTTAATTATAACTTATCCAACATTTTTCAGTGAATTGGATTAACTAGTATTGTCAAACTGTTAGTCACAGAGGCATGCCTGAATACATCTAATAACAAGCCTAAGTATGTGTAATGCTATGCATTACCTACATGACCTCTTGACTGAGGGAACCTCTAGTTGTAGAGTTTCTATTTGTTCTGTACTTGTAATAGGCATCAAATTCTAGCTGTGTAACTGTACCTAGCTATTAAGTCAAGAATAATGCTTGAAAGAAGTTCCAAGGTTCATGCCTCAAGCAAGGAGATAAAGGCTGCCAAATAATCACAGTTGGGATTTGAAGAAATGAAGAATTTGCCTAAGTACCAATTCGAGAAGTACATTTTTCTATTCGAGAAGTCTAGCATTCGAGAAGTCAGGGATTCGATATCTCAGAAGACACTATTCGATATCTCTGAATACACTGTTCGATATCTCATTCGATATCTCAGAGATTCGATATGTCTATTACTCTGTTCGAGAACTCAAGGAGTCAACAGGTCAAAGGTGATATTCGAGTTCTCAAAAGGGTCAACAAGTCAATGCTCTATTCGATATCTCAAAGACTCAAGATGCTATTCGACATCTCAGGGATTCGATATGTCAAAATGTTCTATTCGATATCTCAAGGACGTACTCCCAGAGAAAAGAGCTATTCGAGAAGTGATTCGATATGTCAATATAACACTATTCGAGAACTCAGAGTTATCGATTAAGTCAATTCTAGTTCTGGAATCATTCACTTAGCCACTTCTCGAATACATTCTTGGAGACAAAATACTGAAGAATTGTACAAGTCGGAAACCTGCAACAAGCCAAGACGCTTTATTTGACTATGTACTATAAAGCAAATTGGAAAGCCTACAAAGAAGCTTGGAGAGATAAGACAAAGGGACAATGAGCTAAAGAAGTGGATCTGAACAGGCTTTATAAAGTCAAATCTGTAGCCGTTTGGACTCTTACTCAAATGAGATAGACAGACTGAAAAGTATTTTGTTTACCTACCTTATTTGTAGTAAGTAGGTTTATCCATGTCTATAAGGATACAGCCTCACTTCCTTAGAAGATAAGTTTTAATAGATAAGTTTTTCGAGATACATCACAAGAATTATCTCTCTAAGAAAAACGAAGCTGAGAATACTATCATTTGTATTCACAGATTGTAGCAAAATCTTTATCTAATAAAATATTAGATTAAAGTAATATTGTGTTGTGTTTGTCTTTGTTATCCGCATTTACATATCTCACACACTCAACACATATCTTGCTGCAAAGATTCAAGAACGAAGAAAAGTTCAAGAATCCATTCACCACCCCTCTGTATTCTTTTACTGTATTCAATACTCAACACAAACTAATGTATTAAGATTTGTATTTATTTGATTACTAATTGATTTACTTATTTTTAATATATTTTATTAATAGTTGGAATATATGGTGTGATTGCAAGATTAGTTTTAAATTAAAAGATAATGTGTTTTATTTAAAAAAGAAATATTAATGATTGGAAGATATACAATTGATTTTTTAGGTAATTATAAAAGATAATATCTTCAACTAAAACTAAACGTAAAAAAGATAAGCAGTTAATTACCATTAATTATAGAGAATTTACAAAAAAAACTATGTTTTCTATACTTTGTTTTGCAAATATACTATCTTCTCAAATTCATTGCAAATATAATATCTTAATTGAAATTATACTATTATACCATTATTAATTTATATTTTTTATTTAATAATTAGACAATGCTGACCATGCGCTGACTGTACCTATGCTGACTGTGCGCCACGTGGCAGGTGGGTCCCACCCTGCTGACATGGCAGCTGACGTGGCAGGTGGGTTCCACCCCCTGCTGATGTGGCAGCTGACGTGGCAGGTGGGTCCCACCCCTGCTAACGTGGAAGATGACTAGTCAGGTGATTTGTCAGCTTATGTGGCTGTGGGCCCCATTGGGGTAATTTTTTTATTTATTAAAAAATTGTTATTGTTGCAAAAAAAAGGTATTTTTGCAATTAAGATGGTAAATTTTGAAATTGCTATTCTTAACAAAAGTGAAATTGCAAAAATTTACTTTTATTAGTTTATTTATCAAAAAAGCTCTTAATTATATTATGTTTTTATTTATTTTAATAATTACGATAACTATACAGAAAACCAAACACTAAAATGTTTAATATTTCGGTTTTGATATAATAATATAGATGCGTAGTGGTCATTTTGTGTTAAATAACATAAAAAACATTACATATTATTATATAATATTACATATAATTAAAATAATATGTATGAAGTGAGTAGTTTAGAGATTTACTAAATAACACGAAAATTTTAACAAATTTATAAATTTTTGAAAGGGTTGAAATTTTGATAATTTTAAATTAAGTGAATCTAAAAAAAATAGTAAAAAATTATGCGTGTTTTTTTTACATGTGATCGATGATTCTCAAAAAGTTACCAAAAATTGGATGTGGATGTACATAAGTCACTTGTATCTTGAAGGTCATGAGTTCAATTTAACTTAAATAATTTCAAAAAAATTTTAAAAAATTTATGGGAAGTTGCTTTTTATGTACATGTGATCGATGATTTTCAAAAAGGTACCAAAAAATTGATGTGGTGTAGTGTTGTGTGTATGAACATAAACCACTTGTATCTTGAAGGTCATGAGTTCAATTTAACTTGAGTAAATTTCAAACAAATATTAAAAAATTATAGGAAGTGGCTTTTTATGTACATGTGATCGATGATTTTCAAAAAGGTACCATAAAATTGATGTTGTGTAGTGGTTATGTATGTGAACTTAAGCCACTTGTATCTTGAAGATCATGAATCAATTTCCAAGGAAATCATTTTTTTTATATTTAAATATAGTAAATGGTATATTTGTAATTTACTAAATACACTTGAAATACCTTGTTAGCCTATAATCTACACTATTATATAATAAGAAAATAGGGGTATAATTTGGTTGTTTGGTTCAACCATCTAAAAGAATAGTGACCGTTAGAAATTTAGTAAATAGATGATAGCCGTTAGATCAAATAATAAGTAATATTCTATATTTAAGTCCCTCTTCTAAAGATCCAAGGTTCGAATCTCGTCAATAGCAAATTTACATTTAGATTTTATATTATTAGTTCTAATCAATACATATCATTTATTAAATAACTATTATTACTTATAATTTTATTAATTAATATTACAAAGTTAAATTATATCCATAATAAATTATTATACTCTATTTTATTTAATCATATAATTTTAAAAGTATTTAAAAGTAACCCGTGATTTGCACGGACTATAAGCTAGTATGTATAAGCTAGTATATATAATGGTTGGATGGATGTCTATTTTAAGCTAGGTTTGGGAACATCGCTACACTTGTGGACTGTTTGCTTTCATACGAGACATTAAGGAACGAGAAATTATGTGAAGTGATGCGACAAAAAAAAAATCAGTGTTCCACAAGGCGGCTTAGGATGGTTGGGATAACGCCTAACGCTTAATCGGGTAGGCGGGAATTAATTGAACAGATTAATTGGAGCATTAATTAGTTGTATTTAAATATATTTTTAACATTTCATTTATTAAATATTTTTTCCAAATATTTTTGCTGACTTTTAAATTATTCAACATTTTTTGCCAAATTTTGACCGCTTTTTACCCGATTTTTGAAAGTGTAGGCAGCTTTTTAACCGTCTTTTCATCGATTTTTGCTTATTTTCGTCAGTCTAGGCCGCTTTTTGATTGCCTACACCGAATGTAACCATTTTTTTGACCGATTTACATAAAAAAATTGCTTAAATTTCCGCTTAGCCCCACCTCAAGGTATTAATGGAGCCTAGCGTCTAGGCGGTACCTAATCAACCATCTAGATCGATTTTTAGAACACTGCGAAAAATACATAAAAACTCGTAATTTACTATCAAGCGATTTCAGATTTTTTTATTGTGTTAGGTTTGGTGGGTAGGATTAATAGTTATCCAGGCCATTTCTGGAAGTAATGAATGGTGGTAAGGAATGACATACAATATGATGCAATGACAAAATAATAAAAAATTATTCACGCCTATACGAGAACTTACATGAGGGATAATTATTATTCTTAAAAACTGCATATATATATAAGCTAGACACGGGGTAAAAACAAAGCGCGCAGTAAATGCTGGCTAGCACAAAACCAACAACTAGGGTTCTGTCTTTTTTCTACCAAATATAGTCTAACAAGAACTTTTGTTTATATCACTACATCAATTAAAATAGCTGGCGAGCGCGATTGGAAGTGGTAAAGGGTTCTATGTTGTCCCAGGTCATGGTTTAGAGGATATTTTGGATGAGCTTATTTTCTAAAAAATTGACTTATTTTAAAAAGTAAATTAAAATTCCTAGTTTTTTTTTACAAAAAAAAGCATTTTTTTTTTGTACTTGTATAAAAAAAATTATAATATGAATTTTTTACACGAAAATAAGTTAATAAGAACTTATTTTAAAATGAGGCAAACATCACCTTACTTACATCTTTATAACTTAAAAGCTAGACAGGATGATTTTTTATTTTTTTTTATTTTTAATTGCAAGTATAATTTAAGAACGATCATATACTCAAATTTCAACACAAGAAAACAGGCCAATCCCAGTTACGAAGATGACCGGATTAAACACAGTAAAAACGGCTGGATTTATAGCAAATCAACCGCTACAAGTCGATCGAATTCAGTTTGATCGGTTTAGGACATTTTGGTTAGATATATAAATCCTGCAATTCTGTATTAAAAATATTTTTCCAGTAGTACAATAATGATAGGGACGATGATAGGGACGAGGAGGGAGTTTTACGTAAATGGAACCGATAGTGATAATTCGTTTATAACAGTGTCAAAATTTTTCTTAAACGATGTGATATGGGTGATGTACAATATAAAATATTTTAATTAATCTCGTCAATGTGATTGTTGGGAGAGCATTTACATGTAATATTATTATAATAAAGACAAAAAGGATTATAAGAATGATGTCAAGAAACTTTTTATTTGATTTTACAAATAAAATGCCCTTCCCATATTTGCATATAAATTTCATTTATCTAGGGGAACTTACATCTCAGCTCCCCCTAGTCTTTATAATAAATCAAAATTTGTCACGTATTATTTAGGAAAAATTTTAAAAACTAATTTTTAATTTTTGGTATAAAAAAAAACTAATTTATTATCCCTAACAAGAAAAGGTGATTCAGCCAAACTATTAACTCCATCGTTGGTATGAATTAATATGTTGACTGGTAAAATATTAAGAATAAGTTACTTGTAAGTTTTGCAAGTCGGATGATATTTTCGTGTATATATAGCAGTACTGAAAGTGTAGAGATGCAATTAAATTTAAAACACTTGTGTGATTCCATTTAGTGCATTAGTTTTCTTGGCATAATGTCTTTCAATGATGATGAGCAAATCCCTGGAGACCTTAATGCTGCTGCAGGTTTGTTTAATTTACGATTTCATTCATCGAAAATAAACTTTACTACTTGATTATTATTACAATCATACAAATGTGTAATTAGTTTACTTCATGTTTAATGTGTTCTTGAAGCATGTTGCAGCTGTTATGTAATTTATAGTTCAGTTTCCATTTTAGGATTTTAACTAGTTGTGTTCATATATTATAGGAAACGATGATGTGTTCACGGTGGGAAAAGCAAAGTTGAAAATCATTAACTCAGCCATGGCACCTGTGGATGAAAGCAGCTTGAGGGTGCTGCTGGAGTTGACTGGGCTAGGAAACGACAAAGAAAGACTCGGGCTCGATCTTGTTACCGTGTTAGATGTTAGTGGCAGCATGAAGGGCGACAGGTTAGAGAAACTGAAAAAGGCCATGGAATTTATAATCAAGAAACTTAGCCCTATTGATCGTTTGTCGATCATCACATTTGGCACCCAAGCCCACAAGGTATGCGGGTTGCGAGTGGTGAATGAAGCATCTCAGGTTAAGATCATAGAACTTGTCACGCAGATAAAAGCAGAGGGTTGGACAAACATCACTGACGGCCTTCAGACGGCCTTGAAAGTGCTCGATGGACGTAAATATAAGGATGGGCGTTCAGTTGGCATAATGCTTATGTCGGATGGCGAACAGAACAGAGGTGGGGATGCTACCCAGGTTGAGGTGGGGAATGTGCCTGTGTACACATTTGGTTTTGGGACAGCAACAAATGCTAGAGGAGATCCCAAGGCAATGGCTGATGTAAGTATTTTTAATAATTTAACTTTTACGAATGTTGTGAATATTTCTTATTTCAAAATATTTGATCCGCGGCTGATTTGCTATCCTGATTAAGCAACTGCCGAGTTACATCTTTAATCAGTGTTAAAACACAAAACATTTACCCAGTAGCTCGTAGTATGATCAGTTAACTGTACTAATTTCTTATTTAGATAGTTTATGTGCTAACATTGGCAGTTAATTTAATTCGTTTAATAGGTGCTAAATGGCATTGCAAGAAAGAGCAACGGGGGAACGTTCTCTGATGTTCCAAAGACTGATGGGTTGAGTGCTGCATTTGCTCAATGTTTGGGCGGGCTTCTAACCTTGGCTGTTCAGGATTTGAAACTAGTCATCTCGCCAGAAAACAAAACGAAAGTTGAGAGTGTGTTTGCAGGAGACTATGGACAATCGGGGAACACCGACACTGAACCTGCAGTTACTATATCTTTCGGTAATCTGTATGATAAAGAGATGCGAAAAATTATTGTTGACCTTGTTCTCCCTAAGGTTGATAAGGAGGTGACCTTAACAGTCCTTAAAATCGGTTACAAGTACATGTGCGTACTTCTTGTTTCACTAAATAATTAAACTCTCTATCCATCATTTGATTTACTAAATTGGATATTTATGGAAGCTGATGTTATGTTTGCAGGAATAAAGATAATACGAAGGTTTTGAAATCCCCTCCGATATTCGCAAGTGTGAAGCGCATAGGGAGATCCACACCTGTAGAGAGGGAGGAGGTCACCGTTGAGGCCAGCCGTATCCAGACTGCACAAATGATGAAAGAGTCTAGAATCTTGGCTGATCAAGAAAAGTTTGATGCTGCTAAAAACAAGATTGTTGATGCCCAAAACTTGCTTGAGGATGTCGAAATCGATGGGACTAACAACTTGATTGAGTTGCTGAAAGCAGAGCTCCAACAGTTCTTGATATTTTTGCAATCACCAGAAGCCTACAAAAAAAGTGGTCGTGCTTTTGCACTATCTGCCGAACTCTCCCATGAACGTCAACGTTTTGCTGCAAGAGGTGATGCGGAAAAGTCAACTGGAATGTTTGCAACTCCACGTATGGAAGCATACAAAAAGCAATCCGAATCATTTGAAAAGGGCGAGCCAGTGCCCACAGCTGCAGAGGATGCAAAGGAAGAGGCTCTTGCTGATCCAATCGGTCCCATCTCCGGAGCACTCAGTCTCCAGATTCAGATTGCCATTCAGGCTCTCATGTCCATTCAAAACATACTCGATTCAGCAGCTCCACGCTGATTACTACATCCGCTACAATAATGGTTTTTTGCCGTCTTTGCTATCATATATATGATTTCGATTCTGTATTTGCATTCCAAAAATCCATCGGACCTCATCCATGTATTTAATAATGTTTGTAATTTCTCTCGTTTGAGTTTTTTAAATTCCGACTCGTTACTTATGAGTGTTGTTTTCCAACTTTGAATGCAAGCTATTATCTTTGATATATGCATTTCAATAATCTATCTGGAACCAGTATTTGTGCAGAAAATTGGAAAATTTCTTGGTTCTATATTTTTATTTGACGTCCCTTCTTTGTTCTATATTTTCATATCATGATGCTTCTTTAGTTTGTCTCTTAGAAGTTAATTCCAAATTTTCTTTAAAAAACATCTGACCGAAACTTGTATACGTGATCATTTTTCAAACTGAAAGGGTTGTAATTCACGGGAGAAAGTTGAGGAGTGGAAGAAGAAAGAACGGTAGTATTTAGCAAGAAGCTAATGGTCTTTAAAATTTACAAAATACAGTAACATTTGGCAATGAAAAGTCAGTTGTAAGTTAATTTGAATTTTAGGTTTTAACGAAGATCTTTGAAAGCTTGCAGGCGGAACTCAATTTTTTGGTAAACTTCAACAAATTCACAACTTAGTCACTTTCGAGTTTCCACGGTATCTCAAAACCTCCGTTACTTTTGAGTTTCAACGGATTTATGAGTTTTGACGGCTTCAATAATCCTCCATGTGAAGTTATCGTTGTTGTAAATTGACGTTCTTTGGAAATGTTTAGAGATGTTCCTTTGATGGTGCAAAAGATACTCGTATTTTTTATGATTTCTCATTATAATTTAGCGCATAGTGAGCAAAAATTTGAGTTCACTTAGTTTTGGCGAATTGGAAAATAGTCGATCAATTTATATATTGAATATTCGAATCTTGTATATAGAATAGTCAACCGATTTCTGTGTGTATAATATATCTGTTGTTGGAATAGCATAAAAACAGTTGTCCTCTGCATTTTTGAGATGCAAATAAAACGATTATATTAATTTGCAAACAATTAACAAAACTCAAAGCAAGAAAGTACAACCATACAACAAATGTGACTATTCACATCGCACCACAAGGGTCCGATGGATTATTGAAATGCAAATGCAAGATGAGAATCGCAGGTGGATGACAGCGGTGCTGAAAACATCATTCGGGAGATGTAGTAAAATGTGCTCATAGAGCGGCTGAATCGAGTATGTTTTGAATTGACATGAGAGCCTGAATGGCAATCTGAATCTGGAGACTAAGTGCTCCGGAGATGGGACCGATTGGATCAGCAAGAGCCTCTTCCTTGGCATCCTCGGCAGCTGTGGGCACTGGCTTGCCTTGCGCAAATGATTCGGATTGCTTTTTGTATTCTTCCATACGTGGAGTTGCAAACATTCCTGGGGTCTTTTCGGCATCACCCTTTGCAGCATGACGTTGGCGTTCGTGTGAAAGCTCAGCAGACATTGCGTAAGCACGGCCACTCTTTTTGTAGATTTCTGGTGATTGCAAAAATATTAAGAACTGTTGGAGCTCTGCTTTTAGAATCTCAATCAAGCTATTAATCCCATCAATTTCAACATCCTCAAGCAAGTTTTGGGCTTCGACAATCTTGTTTTTAGCAGCGTCGAACAGTTCTTGATCAGCCAAGATTCTAGCCTCTTTCATCTTTTGTGCAGTCTGGATACGGCTGGCTTCGACCGTTACCTCTTCCTTCTGGGTTGGTGTGGATTTTCCTATACGCTTTATACTTGCGAAAATAGGAGGGGATTTCAGTTCTTTAGTCTTGCTAGCATTCCTGCATACATAAGCATTAATTTTTATTAGTATCAGACTGATTCGGAAAATCGTATTATGTATAAAATTTGTGATCTTCTAGTGAATACAATGTACCTACATGTACTTATAGCTGATTTTCAGAACCTGTGATGACACCTCCTTATCCACTTTAGGGAGAACAAGGTCAACAATAATTTTTCGCATCTCTTTGTCATACAAATTACCAAAAGCAACAGTTACTGCAGGTTCGGCTGGGGTGTTCCCAGATTGTCCATAGTCTCCGGCGGACACATCATCAACTCTGGATTTGTTTTCTGGTGAGATGACTAGTTTCAAATCCTGAACAGCCAATGTCAAAAGCCCCGCCAAACACTGAGCAAATGCGACACTCAGACCATCAGTCTTTGGAACATCAGAGAACGTTCCCCCATTGCTCTTTTTGGCAATGCCACTCAGTACCTATCGAACAAATTAAATAAATCACTAATATTAGTACACAAACTATCATATAAGAAATTTGTTATCCAACACTAAATAAAGACTTATGTAGTAGGTAAAATTGAGGAGTCACTGCCTTGTTCTTACATCGGCCATTGCCTTAGGATCTCCTCTAGCATTAGTTGCTGTGCCAAAACCAAATGTGTAGACAGGCACACTCCCCACCTCAACCTCGGTAGCATCCCCACCTCTGTTCTGCTCACCATCCGACATAAGCATTATACCAACTGAACGCCCATCCTTATATGTGCGTCCATCCAGTACTTTCAAGGCCGTCTGAAGGCCGTCAGTGATGTTTGTCCAGCCCTCTGCTTTAATCTGTGTCACAAGATTTATGATTTCCTCTTGAGATGTTTCGTTCACCACTCGCAACCCGCACACCTTGTGGGCTTCAGTGCCGAATGTGATGATTGACAAACGATCGATAGGGCTAAGTTTCTTGATCATGAATTGCATTGCTTTCTTCAGTTTCTCTAACCTATCTCCCTTCATGCTGCCACTGACATCCAAAACCGTGACAAGATCGAGCCCGAGTCTTTCTTTGCTGTTTCCTAGCCCAGTCAACTCTAGCAGAACCCTCAAATTGTTCTCGTCCACAGGTGCCGTGGCTGAGTTGATAATTTTCAACTTTGCTTTCCCCACTGTGAACTCATCTTCACCTACAATTTATACAAATGCATTCAACTAATCAACATGCTAGAAAAAGAACTAAATCATTAATATGATTCTCAATAATGAAATAATAAAGTGCTAATGAAATCGTAGATAACGAACCTGCAGCGACATTTAGGGTTCCAGGGATTTGCTCATCATCACTGAAAGACATTTTTCCAAGAAAACTTAAAATGCTGTTATTGAAATCACTCAAGTTTCTGGAAATGGATTGCATCTCTACCTTTTCAGTGCTGCAATATATAGGCCTAAAATAATACTTCTTGCCAAATTACAGGTTTGTCTTTATATTTTACTTCATAAAGTCAACATACCCTAACAACAAATTTAATGTTTTATATCCGCTGAATTGAAGTACCTCCTCTTTTGCACACAACATGCTCATGTATGTAGATATGATTTATCAGCTTTAAATTAAAAGTTCTATGTTGTAAAATCAAAATAAGCATATTTCATTCTTTCGCTTATGATTTCCGGTAGTACTTTTTTGCACCTAACGTGTTAACTTATTTCACTAAATTTTTTCTTTAATTTGTTGTTCTACGAAGAAGCAGTTGATAAATTAATTTTAATTTTTTTTTTGAAGTAAATATATTAATTTTCGATTAAAACAAACATTTGGATTTTTAAATAATTAAAGACAGAACCTAATTAGTTGTTGATTACGTATTTGGTTTCATGCTAGTTGCTTCGGCTTACCTGCATGTACTATATATGTAGAGACTGAATATATTGATACGCGTCCTGTATTTATATATCAATTCCATATGTCCATTTCATGGCACTGTCGTCGTGCAATATATTCTCATTTCTATGGAGTCCTTGATTAGTGATTACTATGTTCTGCGACGTCCATTTCATGGCACGGTAGTCTAAAATTAATTCGTATGAGCTATCGAAAAAATCATGAATAATAATCTCTTTCTCTTCTCTTTCATGGCACGGTAGTCTAAAATTAATTCGTATGAGCTATGGAAAAAATCATGAATAATAATCTCTTTCTCTTTTCTTTTTATATATAATAGAACAACACAAAAAAATAAGTTATTTTGTGTTTGTGGAGAATTGAACCCACAACCTATTTCATATATTTCTTCCTCCAAACCATTATGCTACATTATGTTTTTTGGTATGGAGTTAAAACTCTTTTTACATATGTTCGATCTCCATATTATCATGTTTTTACTATTATTTTAATTTATGAGTAAAAATAGTAATAACAAATATTAGTTTCAAAATTTGAAATTTTACTTTTCAAAATATGGTACGTAATTATATACAATAATTTCAAAATTTTATTCCACGCTCTTATTTTAAATGAGTTAGTTTATTTTTGTTGTGAATTGAATCATTAACCTCGTCCAAACAACTCATCCTTCCGATCATTGTACAACATATATTTTTGGTTTTTAGTTAATTTTTTTTAGATAAATTTGACCTCTTATTTATTCTATTTTTAGTGCTACTTTAATTTTTGAGCAAAAGATAATAGTGATTCACATTACTTTTAAAATATTGTATTTTAGTTTACAAAACATGGTACGTGATTATATATACAACTAATTTAAAATTTTGATAAAAATATCACGCAACGTAAATTGGTTTATTTAATTAAACATTTCTTACCTATAATATTAACTATATTTTTACATAACAATCTATCTATACTATTATATTAAAGCCGAAACATTGAAAGTTTTGGTTTTCGGTTTGGTTATCCTATTTATTTTGGTTTTCGGTTTGGTTAATTTAATTTTTAATTAATTTTAAATATAAAATAAATCAACCATTACTAATACAGCTAAACTTAAAACCTCTGTTGCCTTCACGAACACTGCGCACAGAACTCTATTCTTCTAAACCTAATTTACACCATCTTCATCAATTCAATATATATTAAAGCCGAAAGATTGAAAATTTGGTCGGTTTCGGTTTGATTATTCTAATTATTAAAATAAATAATGACATAATATAATTAATGATAATTAGTTATTGTCATTTTCACATTTACTTTTAAATCAAGATATTACCTTTTATGAAAACATCAATCGTACCATATTTTCAAATCATTAACATTTCCTTTCTAATTAAAATATGTTACCTTTTTTATTTAAAACTAATCTTACAATCATTAATATATACTAAAAATTTCACACCAGATTTTAATTATTAATAAAATATATTAAAAACCCTGTACATTGTTTATAATAAGAAAATATTAGTATAATACGTAAATATGAGTATATTAAATTATGTTAAATTAAAATTTAAAAAATTATTAAATTGATAATTATATAAAAACATAATTGTACTAATAACTAAAATTTAATAAATTAATTACCCTTTATGTGTACCTAAAATATCGTAACTTTCAATCATTAACTTTTCTTTTCTAATTAAAACACGTTACCTTTTAATTTAAAAAATAATTTTGCAATCATAATCTTCCAATCATTAATAGTATTTATTTTCTAATTAAATACACTACCTTTTAATTTAAAACATAAATTTACAATCATTAATGTATACCCAAAAATATGACACCATATTACTGTTAGATTTTTAGTAATTAATAATAACCGTTAGATGTAATTATAATGTATATTTAATGATTAAGTTAATTTACTAAATATTCAAGGTTCGAATTCTGTTAACGACATATTTAACTTAAAATTTTATTTTAAATTTACTTCAAATTTTATTAAATTAATATTAAAATAATTTTTAAAATTAATAATTATATAAAAACATAATTATAGAATAAAATAAAATTTACAACATATCAAAGGAAATCCGTGCATCGCACGGATTATAAGCTAGTACTATTATATAAAAGCCGAAACATTAAAAGTTTGGTTGGTTGGTTCGTTGGTTGGTCGGTCGGTCGGTCGGTCGGTCGATATGGTACCTGTTGATTTTACTTATTTACCCTTATTCAAATAAAATCCATCCTACTAACTAATCAATTTCCTTTTTCAGGTTAAACATATTATATTTTCTATTTTTCAATAACTAAATAATTTCCTTTTCATGTAAAATATAATATCTTTTATATTTTATCTAACTAAAATTTCTCCATTATTAATCAATTTCCTTTTTCAGGTTAAACATATTACCTTTTCTATTTTTCAATAACCTGAAAATACAATATCTTTTACATTTTATCTAACTAAAATTTCTCCTTTTTTTAAAAACACTACAAACAATTTTGTTTAATAAAATAACATAATTACATTATAATTAATATTAACTAATCAATTACCCTTTTCAGCCAAAACACGTTACCTTTTCTATTTTCTCTAACTAAAATCTCTCTTTTTCCAATTATATCATGGGCGGTTACCTTTTTCAGCCAATACACGTTACCTTTTTTCCTTTCTTTTACTAAAACCTCTATTTTTCCAATTATATCACGGGAGTTTCTATTTAATAAAAATAAAATATTAATATTATAATACTAATAATTAACCGATTACCTTTTTCAACCAAAACCTATCATCTTTTCTATATTTTCTAACTAAAATCCCTCTTTTTCTAAAATATCACAGATAACATTTATATAATTATTATCAAATCATTTCATATAAAAATTTAAACCTCCAGAATTCATGTATAAAAAAAATTAATTTAAACTAATAAAAAATATTTATATAATATTAAAAAAATCCGTGCATCGCACGGGTTTTAAGCTAGTATATAATTAAAAGATGAGATCCTTAAATATGTCAGATAGTACAAAAGTTAAAAAAAAAATGAATCTTGTAGATATGTTGAGAAAGATAAACTTCCTTGAAAAAAGATCATATAATATATAATAATACAAAATATAGGAATCAGTTCATATCATATGTACATCGATTAAAAGTCGTATCATACACATAGAGAAATTATGGTTGGAAAGAATATTAAAAAATTCAAAGTAAATTGTAAAAAGGATTAAAAATATAGTCAAGTTAAACAAATATCTTAGAAAATAGTATATTGCATAGCATGCACATACACAAAATATTATGATCGATCAATCACATTATATATTATGAGGTAGTTAAAATTATTTGCCTTAAAAGATAAAATTATAAATTATGCAATTAGATTTTTATATACTGATTGGACAACATCTTTATTGTGAAACATTACATGGGTAAATAATAGGTTTCTTGAGTTGTCAAAATTATAACTGGAATATGAATAAATATGTCATTCGTGTACGACTCATTTATTTTATGATTTTATTCTTAAATATACCTTGAAAGAGAAAGACATCAAAAGAACTTTATTTCTCCCTATTATGTATTGACTACATTCCTTATGAAAGAATGACAAAAAAATAAGGATAAAATATTAAAAAATATCACTCCAAAAATTGATATACAGTGATGAAAAACAGTAAGGAGAATTAAACAGAAAACCCCCCATTATTATTTAAATTTTATGTTCTCTTACCCAAATTTATTATAATAACAAATTACTAGATGTTTTCTACTTGTGACATAAATTTGTACAAATTGGTGTATATGTGTTATACTATATCCAACACATTTATATGGCACGAAATATTTTATTTTGAATGCTTATCTGAATAATTAAATCAAATTTTCTGTAAAACAAAATTGAAACATTATAACAAACATGTTTTAACGAAAATTATACAATCATGTTAATATATATTCTTTAAATCGTAAAACTTGTAAAAATCAGTTTCCAAGTTGAATTGGATGTCTTGGAGGCTAAGTCTTGCAGGAGTAGTATCCTTATTTGACTCTTATTTGCTGAGCTGTTTATTACCCTTAATATTAATTACGAAATTAATATTAAAAATAAGGTTTGGACCTTATTGGTGGGCCCCACATTTGGACCAGTCTAATTAATGCCACATTAAATATGTGTCTCTAGGACTTATTTTTAACCCATATCAATTATCTTTTGAGGAAAAAAAATCAAATGGGTTTGCCCTACTTGCAGGTTGACTAGCCTTGTATTCATATATATATATATATATATATATATATATATATACTTCATAGGAAAAATAATGTATATAAAATTCGGATAATTAGAATTGTACGACCACCTATGAAACTTTTACGTCAATGTTTTTTTTTTCTTTGGGAAGCATTTACATCAATGTTAAGAGTTTCAGCCTATGTGCAAGTCTAGATATATATGTTCAAGCCTATACAAACTATTAATGATCAATAGTCTTCACTGGAATAATAACTTACATAGTAATGCTCACTTCGTTTCACTTCCATGGTTCATTTGACTTTTTAATGCTTCAACTATAATTTAAATATATCATATAATTTAAAATAATTATAAAATATTTATTATTGGAAAATATATTTATTTAGTTTAAAATATATTTATTGGATTTTCAAAATTATAATTATATGAATTTTAATGATTCATCAAAGTAAAATAAATTTGACTGTTGAAAACACACTTGAAATGGAAGTGATGGACCGACTAAGACATTGTTATTGGAGAATTATATCGAAAGGGACCTCTGCAAGCCAAACCGCGTCACCCCTTAAAGTTGAAATTAATGCTATCATGTACAGAACAAGCAAAATTCACCAATAAATTCGATATCTTATAATTTCATATATTAGCAAAGACAAAACTTTAGTTGTTAGATTTATTAAGGATTCATTTATATGCGCTGATACTTGTAATAAATCGATGTTAAAGGAAATATTAAACATCTATTATGTTACAAAAACCGATGTTAAAGCTAGTATTAAACATCCGTTCTCCTATAAAAACCGATGTTAAACAATAGGAAAGACATCGTAATATAGCAATATTTATACTGTACTACTTCAATATTATTTTAAATATGAGGTAAAGACATCAGTTTCTTTAAAAAACTGATGTTAAAGGTTGTATTACACATCGTTTAGTTATTGAACTGATGTCTAAGCTGGTATTAAACATTAGTTCTCCTATTAAAACCGATGTTAAACAATAGGAAAGACATTAGTTTCTTTAATGAAACCGATGTCTATACTCATCTTTGACATCGGCCAGGAACCGATGTTAAAGACCCCCCCTTTATCTACACCGACAAAGACATCGGTTCTGAAACACTTTTAACATCGGCCAAAAACCGATGTTATAGGGTGTTTTTCCAGTAGTGTTGCATGATATATAGCACACTAGCACGTACATGTAATGACGTGCTATCTGTGATAAAGTGGTTAATTATTCTTGATCTACTAATTTATATATTTAATAAACATATATGGAGGCTGGTTAGGAATAATTAACGAATATTTGTTGCAGCATATTATATATTACGAAAAATTCGGTGATACATGTACAGGTAATAAATTTTTTTGGTGCATATGAAATTCATCTTTACACATATGATGAATATTTTTTCATCACATATAATATATTGGTAACAATTGTTTGTTGATGATCATCTTATAATTCTTACATATATACATACAATTATACAACATGTATCAACAATATAATTAAACGGAATTTGAATAAATTTTTGCTACATTTTGGTGAACAAGGATTCCAGAATATTAATATTTTTTTTCAATATTTAACTGATTTTAGACTAAAATATTTTGAATTAGAAATAAACACTTCAAATGCATTATAGGTTATATAGCCTTGATTAATCAAGCCTGGTTTTAATAATTAAATTAAAAGAACAAGATTTTGATAGGTCCTTCATAATATATAAGAAGTTTCGCCTAGTCTTAGCGTACGTCTTTGAAAAATAAATTAATTTTAGAATTTTTTAAAATAAATCGATATTAAGTGAAGTGTGAACCTATATATAGTTATTAACAGTAGATAGGGTTCATATTTATTTGTATAATCGAGTACTTGAGATCACAGCTATACGGTACTTGAGTTCACATTCAACTTAGCATGAATAATTGAAGGTTGTCAGAAAAATGTTGATATTAATATAGTAAATGTGTATTATACCATTATTGCAACACTGTCTGATATACCTGTACACTATTACAAAGAAATTAAGCGTATTTATTAGTCACTGCACTACTGATGATGAAGCAGAGTTGGTACTAAAAAATTGCACTGCAAGAATTAATTTCTTCAGACTTTTAGCATGCGAGATAGAATTTGCTTTCATAATTATACGTTTATATACGGAGTATTTGAGATTGAGAACTGATCGACGTGGTCTAGCACACAATGTGCCTTGCAAATTGGAATTAAATAATTAAAAACATATTTACATGTAAGTCCTCTTAAGCCGGTCCTAAAAATTACTAAAATCGATCGACAAGATCCTAGAAATATCCGTTTAGTTAATTTACTACATGTACTATTTTAACTATAATTATTATTCTAGTCGAGCGAATGGTTTCTGTTACCTTTAATTCTTAACAAATATGAAATTAAAAAGTTGCGTCTTGTCTTGATTAAAAAATAAAAAAAAAGTTACCTCTCGTGCCCAGTGTCCAAAAGAAAAATGGGAATTGGTTCGTGATATTACCTTATAATAATTAATCGAATAATCAATGAATAATCAAATTGGCTAATTCAAATTAATTATATATAATTTCATTTAAATATCACCAAGCTGCCAACTGCCTGATGGAAACAAAGTAATGTTTGCACTAATGTAATCAGAAAACAAGATTATATTATTCATGAAGTAACCATGGCTTTTATAGCAACCAAGCCTTACAACGTGTGCAGCAACGTGCATCAACAATAAGTCAGAAAAACAAGGAAATAACAAACCTATACCTACATGAACTCTAGACCAAGTCATCTCCTAAAAACAAGCAACGGGACATGACTTATTCAAATAAACACAAACTAAATAAAACCAACAAATCCTCCCCTTAAACTGAAAATGCTAGACAGCATCAGTTTAATACTTCAAGCTTCTGAATTCCAAGCAAATTCCTGAGCTTCACATACTGTTCTAACTTGATTGGCTTAGTCATTATGTCTGCAATTTGATCATTTGTTCCACAGAAAACCAGCTGCATAGCTCCTTCCCCAGATAAATTACGCAAGTAGTGGAACCTTACATCAATGTGTTTTGTCCTGCGATGCATAACTGGATTCTTTGACAACTTAATTGCTGAACTGTTATCACATAAGATGTCAATGCACACTGCACGCACAGCTCCCAATTCCTGCAACAAACCCTTTAGCCAAATGCAATGACATGCTGCTGATGTTGCTGCAACATACTCAGCTTCAGTAGATGACAAAGTAACTATGTCTTGTTTCCGTGAGCTCCAACATATTGCTGCACCATTTAGCAGAAATACATACCCAGAAGTACTCTTTCTGTCATCCATATCACGAGCATAATCACTATCGGTATAGCCCAGAAGTTTTGTGTTTAAAGACTTTCCATAGAAGATTCCAAAATCCAATGTTCCCTTCAAGTACCTCAACACTCTTTTAATAATCAACATATGCTCCTCCCTGGGATCAGCCATAAAACGAGATACTAAACAAACTACAAACATTAGATCAGGTCGTGTTACCGTCAGATACATAAGACATCCAACTAGCTGCTTATAAAGTGTTGCATCAACTCGATTACTTCCTTCCTTTGAAATAATTGTCCCTGGAACAATTGGATTCTTGACTGCATTGCAACTCCACATATTAAACCTTTCAAGAACTTCTTTTGCATATTTCTTCTGACAGATGTGTATGCCATCATTCGTTTGACAAACTTCTACCCCCAGAAAGAAGCTCATTTTTCCCATGTCTGTCATTTCAAACTCCCTTTTCATTGAGGCCTTGAATTCTGTACTCATGAGCTCATCATTTCCAGTAAATATTAAATCATCAACATAAAGACTTACCATTAAAATTCTATTTCCTGCCTTCTTCAAGAACAAAGTGTGATCATAGTTGCTTTTCTGGAATCCTTCCTTCAAGAAATAACTCTCAATTCTTCTGAACCAAGCCCTTGGTGCCTGTTTTAGACCGTAGAGAGCCTTTCTTAGTCGATAAACTTTGTCTTCCTCCCCTACTTTGATGAACCCTTCAGGCTGATCTACATAAACTTCCTCCTTTAATTCACCATACAAGAAAGCACTCTTGACGTCTAGTTGATGAACACACCATCCTTTCTGAGCTGCTACTGCTAAAATACTTCTGATTGTATCCCAACGAGCAACTGGTGCAAACACTTCAGTGTAATCGACTCCTGCAGTTTGTGCATACCCTTTAGCAACTAAACGGGCCTTGCATTTTTCAACCTTTCCTTCTGCATTCAGCTTTGTTTTGTACACCCATTTAACCCCAATTTTCTTTGCATGAGATGGCAGACTTATAAGCTCCCAGGTGTTGTTTTTTTCTATTGACTGAATTTCAGACTTCATTGCATTCCTCCACCTTTCTTCTTTTGCAGCTTCATTGTAGTTTACTGGATCAACATAACATACATTTAGAGCAAAGTTTGTGAATTCTTCTTCATCTAATTCTTCTCCGCTTGCAAAGTTACGCATCCATCCAGGTTCTTTCCTTACTCTTTGAGTTCTTCTCTGTGAAGTCTCTGTTTCATCCTCCTCAACATTGTCACCATTATCCCCTGCATTTCCTTCTTCTGATTCTGCATCACTATTGTCTTCATCAGTTTCTTCCTCTTCACAGACTCCGTCATCTCCCCAAGCAAGAGCATTCTGTTCTGATGTGTTATGTAGATTCCACTCCCACTTAGAGTTTTCATCAAATATGACATCCCTGCTAATAACAATCTTCTTTGTAGTTGGATCCAAAAGTCGATAGGCTTTTGTTTCACTTGCTTCATCACTCACTCCAAGCAAGACACATCTGTAACTGCGATCGTCGAGCTTTATCCTTTTCTGCTCAGGAACATGCACATGACCTATTGAGCCAAAAACTCTGAAGTGACCAACTCCTGGCTTGATTCCTGTCCACCTCTCCTCAGGCACAATGTCTTTTACTGCCTTTGTGAAACTCCGATTTAGCACATGGGCTGTCCACCTTGCTGCTTCTGGCCACAAATCTCTTGGCATTTCCTTCTATGAGAGTAGACAACGAACCATGTTCATAATAGTTCTGTTTCTCCGCTCTGCCACTCCGTTTTGTTGAGGAGTGTATGCTGCCGTCAGTTGTCATTTTATTCCTTGATCTCTGCAAAACTTGTTGAATTTTTCTGAATTGAACTCGCCACCCCTATCCGTGCGTAGCCCTCGAATGACAGTTTTTGCTTCCTTTTCGACACAGTTTTTGAAGACTTTGAAAGTTTCAAAGGTTTCAGCTTTATCTACAAGAAAATATATCCAAGTTTTCCGCGAGAAATCATCAACAAACACCAGTAGATATCTCTTACCACTGTTAGAAACTGGAGTGATTGGTCCGCACAAGTCTGAATGTATTAGTTCCAGTTTCCCTGCTGCTCTCCACTTGCTTTTCTTTGGAAATTTTCCTCGCTGTTGTTTCCCTATGTTGCATATCGTACACACCTTGATTGTGTCCTTGATTTTTGGTAGCCCTTCCACCATTCCTTTCTTTTGCATAACTTGAATGGAGTGTTTGTTTAAGTGTCCAAACCTCCTATGCCAAAGGATTCCCACATCTTCTTCTTCTATCTTGAAACAGCTTCCAGGCACTTGCTTCCTTTTTGCATTAATCAAGAACATACGATTAGCCGTCATTCGTGCTTCTACAATCATTCCTCTTTGCTGATGATAGATCTTGCATACTCCATTTTTTATGACAATTGTCAGCTGTTTCTCTTGTAGTTGTCCCACACTCAATAAATTGCTGGTCAGATTTGGAATGTAGTAAACATCAGTCACCACTTGTATTATTCCTTCCACCTCAATTCTGATCTTCCCTTTTCCTTGGACATCCATCTTTGAACCATTTCCCAATCTAACAGTGGTTCTGAAGCTTTCATCAAGTTCATTGAACCATGATTTTTCTCCTGTCATATGATTTGAGCACCCGGAGTCCAGAAACCATACCCCATCGCTGTCAACACTACCCATGTTTGTGTGTGCCATTAAAAGTAGCTCTTCTTCTTCATTAAACTCAACATAATTGGCCCCTTTCTCCAGACTTGTACATTCAAATTGGTAGTGACCTAATTTTCCACAACGAAAGCAGTTAATGGCTGACCTGTTGACATATGATCTGCCTCTCCCTCGTCCTCTGACACTGCTTCCTCCTCGTTGAGATGTCCACTTTCCTCTTCCTCGAGCACTCCTTGGCTCATTTTCAACTTGCAGAACCTGTTCTTCAACTTTCTTCTCAGTCACCTTGCGTTCATGAACAAGCAATGATGCCTGCAACTCATCCACTGTAAGAGCATCAATATCCTTTGATTCTTCGATAGAGCAAACCACATAATTAAAATTCTCCGTGAGACTTCGAAGAATTTTTTCAACAATTTTGACATCATCCATTGTTTCTCCACAGTTTCTCATGTCATTGACTGTCTCCATGACTCTTGCAAAGTATCCTGTCACTCCTTCTCCAGCTTTCATCTCCAAAACTTCAAACGTCCTTCGTAACCGTTGTAGTTGTGCACGCTTCACCCTAGCACTGCCTTTGTACTTGACCTTCATAGAATCCCATAATTGTTTAGCAGTTTCTTTCTGGGTGATCGTTTTCAGAGTGGTCTTGTCGATTGACTGAAACAGATAGTTCTTCGCTTTCAGATCCTTGAGTTTTGCTTCTTCAAGGGCAGCCTTCTGTGTTGCAGTCGGAGCTTCAAGTCTTTTTAGATCATCAAAACCTGGATCGATGACGCTCCAATACTCCTTTGAACGCAGGAGATTCTCCATGACTAAGCTCCAGTGGTCGTAGTCTCCATCGAATTTCGGAACAGCTGGTATATTAAAGTTGCCTGATTCTGCCATTTCCCTTTAGTGTTTTTCCTCTCAAACACTCACTTTTCTTAACCTTGCTCACACTGTATTTCGCTCTGATACCATATGATGGAAACAAAGTAATGTTTGCACTAATGTAATCAGAAAACAAGATTATATTATTCATGAAGTAACCATGGCTTTTATAGCAACCAAGCCTTACAACGTGTGCAGCAACGTGCATCAACAATAAGTCAGAAAAACAAGGAAATAACAAACCTATACCTACATGAACTCTAGACCAGGTCATCTCCTAAAAACAAGCAACGGGACATGACTTATTCAAATAAACACAAACTAAATAAAACCAACACTGCCAAAAAAATTTATAAAAAAATAACATATGTTATTAGTCTAATGTCGATATTAATTATATATAATTTCATTTAATTATGAAGCACTTGTATATATTAATTATCACTAGCGACTTGCCCTCAAATTTTAGCACAAGTAGTAAAATTGTCCTATGCAGAATTTTAATTTATATGTATGCAGAATGAACGTAGAATGAATGTGAGCCTGTTTGGCCAACTTATTTCGAGAAAAAATTTCACATTTATATATTAATTTTTAGAATTAAATATTTAGCAGAGGTTTAGTATTATTTATATGTATAAAATAAGTAATTTATTTCAGAAAAAAGTACAATTTAATGTATTTTTTTTCAATATTTCTGATAAATAAAATTTGTCAAACCAATATATTATACCGAGTTCACATCCGATGTAAATATTCCATTGATCGTTGACTTTTTTGGCTATAAAAATATTAGACGATAATATATAAATACTAGGGTTTGTAACGTGTAAAAATGGAACGTGTAAACAAAACTAGGGTTGTTAGATGGATATGTTGACCTAATTATGACGTGTTTTCTGTGACGTCGTTGTGCCAGGTAAATTTAATATATATAGTGTATATACTTTTCTTATCTATACTATATTATAATAAGCAAAATGGGGTATAATTTGTAGTTAGTTACCCCTTATTTTTGGTTATCCCTTATTTTTGGTTATCCTCATTCACAACCGTTAGATCTTCAATTCAAATAGATCATGACCGTTAGATACAACAATACTAAAAGTTGAAGATCTAAGGTTCGAATCCCGCCAACAACATTTTAATATAAAATTAATACTAGATTATGTTATATAGAAAGGTTGAAGGTTCGATTTCCACCAACAGCATATTAATTTAGATTTAATACTAAACTAAAAATAATGTTTAAAATATTATATACACTAAACTATAAACAAATTTAAAAAAAAAATAAAAATAACCCGTGCTTTGCACGGGCTAATAAGCTAGTATAATTAATTTTGTAATTTAAAAACAATTGCATTAAAAATGCAACCGATTCTCAAAGAATGTATACAACAAGAATGATTTGAAACTTGAACATTTGAACTTTTTAGTTGAATAAAATTTGCTAGGAATTAACCGGAAAAAAAAATAAAAATATTAGATTCTGGAACCTATGCCCATCTATAAGCATGTCAAACTATTTGGTAGGCTTTTAGGTTCACATTTCTTAGTGATGCGGGTTTGCATTCAAGTAGGGGACGCAGTTTGGTTGTTAGGATTTGAGAGCTGATACAATATTAATATGATTAATACTTTCTATTTAATATAAACTTGATCATCAAATTCTCATCAGTAAATTAATAACTTGAGTTAGATCCTAGAAATATCCGTTGAATTAGTACATTAATTATAGTTTCAGACTTTTAGTGTGTCAGCCAACAACATGTTGGTGCAGTGGTTGAGCCACTGGCCTCCTTTAAAGGAGGTCAGGGGTTCGACTCCTGCGTGTGCGTAAGTTTCTTAGTTTGTATTAGGTTTCCTTTCTATATTTGTATTTCTGTATTTGTAATGGCCGGGGGTCCTTCGGAAACAGCCTCCCTATTGTATAGGGGCATGGTCTACGTACAGCTACCCTCCTCAGACACCACTTTGAGTTGTTTTATAACTGAGTAAGCTAAGCTTTTTAGCCAGCACGGTGATGGAAACTAAATTATTAATGCAGTAAGCCAATGTCACATCTTGCAAAAGATACTATTTGTTATGCCCGAATCTCGGCATAGATCCTAAACAGGCTCAAACGACTATGCAAGGGGCCCACCTCTCTTAATGGGCTCAACCACCTCTCTTAATGGGCTCAATTATCTACTAATGGGCTTAAATATTGAAGAAGGATCAACAAGGCGTGAGGCCCGGTCAGGGATCACCTCGCCTTTATCTCATCATATTATTTGAAGACAATCTCTCAAAAGACATGATCCCGCCCTAGGGGTCGCCTCACTATGACCTCCTGCTACTCAAGGCGTCTCATGCTAGGCCTCTGCGCCTCTCATGCTAGGCCTCTGCGCCTCTCACGCTAGCCCGACCTCGGCCTCTCCGTTGTTGGCCTCTCCGTTCTTCTTGTTCGAGTTAGTCATCGTTCTCCCAAATTAATGACTGCCCTCCTTCTAGCGCCAATTGTTATAGGGAGAATTTCGTTACAACACGAAATTGGAGGTTGCTGGAATCACGGAGCAAAATACGGATATTTTGCTAAGAACACGAAGAACACGGGAGGAGATTGGTATTTGTTTGTGGCTGATCTTGTTGATAGATAGTCAGGGATGAGCTGAGGCGTATCCAAACAAGGTGCCTACGTACCCTATTTATAGGGATCAAGCCATACGTAGTTCTTGGAGAAGAAGTTACCTAGGCGGGCTAGGGTTTTAAGAGATAAGCCGTAGTCCAAGCCCACTCGTTTAGGGTTGACGTGGCAGTGAGTCATCAACCCTATCCATGATCCATGGCCTAAAAGGAGGAAGCCTATGGTCTCGCACGGATAGGGTTGGCTAGTAGAGAAGTAACAAGGGCCTTGCATGAGACCTCGAGGGATCTGACCATGCGAAGCGAACCCTAGTGTCCAGCTACTCATGCGACCTCGAGGGGTCAGGCCATGAGCCTTCCAGAAAAGAGTGAGATAGCGATCCCCGGGTTGCGAGCGGTCCCATCATCGCGACGAGAGACCCCATTCTCCTCGTTGAGAGTGTGAGCGGTCCCATAAGTATGAGCCCGACCCCGAGATTGTAAGAAGAAGGATTGTAAGGAGGATCAAGAGGAGTCAAGCTCGAGAAGCTCACTACTGACAAGAAGGATAAGTGATAGAGGACAAGGCAAGGGTCAAGGTTCTAAATGACCTCCATCTCCTCATCGAGATCGTGAGCGGTCCCATCGTCATGATGACAGACCCCCTCTCTCCTTGTGGAGATCGTGAGTGGTCCCATCGTCGTGACGACAGACCCCCATCTCCTCGTCGAGATCGTGAGGCCCCTATATGATGAAGCTAATGAGGCCCCTATATGGTGTGGATATCGAGATCGTGAGATGCTTCTTCTTGGTGAAATACCTCTACGCCGAGGAGAGGGGGGACGCCCCCGATCCTTGGGGTAAGGGGGACGCCCCCGACCCTTGCCGACAATGAGGAGGTCCTCGATTAACTCAAGACACTGGGAAGAGCATGCAACAAATAAGGAGGCTGAAAACGAGGCTTTCATTGGTCTCAAGCTCATACTAGAGATGAAGGAAGATAAGCCAAAGTATTTGAAAAATAAAATGAGCTCAAGACCTCAATATCTACATTCTTGTTCAACATAGGGAAGCATGTTATGACATTAAAGAAGTTAAGTGCTCTTGCTTAGCGTTGGAGAGTCCAAGTGCCCCGGGATAGCGTGATGAGGCCAAGTGCCCCGGGATAGCGTTGATGAGGTCAAGTACCTTGGGACAACAGTGAAGAGTACAAGTACTTTGGGATAGCGTTGAAGAAGTCAAGTACAAGTGCTCTGGGATAGCGCTGGAGAGCCCAAATGCCTTGGGACAACTTTGATGAGGCCAAGTACCCCGGGATAGCGTGATGAGGCCAAGTGCCCTGGGATAGCGTGTGATGAGGCCAAGTGCTCCGAGATAGCGTAATGAGGCCAAGTGCCCCCACATAGCGTTGATGAGGCCAAGTGCCTTGGGACAACAGTGAAGAGTACAAGTGCTCTGGGATAACGTTGAAGGAGTCAAGTATGCTTATAGCGGGATCACATCAAATTCCTTTCATTACAAATGGTGTCAACTCCAAATAATACAAGAAGATTGCTGAAATACTTTGATTCCTCATCACATCTACAATGATAATGAGGACTTGGGGGATAGTGGCATTACATATACACCTCTTCTAGAAGGGCATTTGAAAATTTTCAAGACAAGGCCAGTACCTAGCGTTTCGAGGCCACACCTAGCGTTGCGAGGCCACACTAAGTGTTGCGAGGCCACACCTAGCGTTGCGATGCCGCACCTAGCGTTGCGAGGCATCACCTAGCGTTGCGAGGCTGCACCTAGCGTTGTGAGGCCGCAAGCCCGATATCTTACAATGCAAGGCCACTTGACCTCATTGGCGATGATGGGTCAATCCGTAAGTCTATACAACGTGGAGCTATCTCTAGGCATGTGTTAAAGTCAATCTACAAGCAAATAAGAGCATATGAAGACTCAATCAGCTATCCCAAAGCACTTGGGAAAATTCAAAATTACTAGTTTTCAAAGATGCAAGGCCCACCAGCTACATATGTGAGGTGGGGCTAGAGCCAGCAATATGGATTATGCGAGGCGAAGGAGGAGTACTTTGTGTTCATATGCGAGATGGGTCATCAAACAAGGACGAATCCGGGGCCGGGATCGAGCTCGTTACTCCAGAGGGTCATAGGTTGAGAAGTGCGAGCCACTAAGGGAGTCCTCTCATTATATCAGTAGGAGGAGGCCTCTCCACAAATGAGGTTGCATGGAGGCTTCTCAACATGTGAGGCTGCGAGGAGGAGGCCTCTCAACATGTGAGGCTGCGAGGAGGAGGCCTCTCAACATATGTGTTTGCGAGGAGGAGGCCTCTCAACATGTGAGGCTGTGAGGAGGAGGCCTCTAAACATATGAGTTTGCGAGGAGGAGGCCTCTCAACATATGAGGTTGCGAGGAGGAGGCCTCTCAACATATGAGGCTGCGAGGAGGAGGCCTCTCAACATATGAGGCTGCGAGGAGTCCTCTCATTATATCAGAAAGAGAAGACCTCTCCACATATGGGGCTATGGGGAGTCCACTCAACTTATGAGGAGTCCTCAACATAAAGGGAGTCTTTTCATCATATAAGGAGTCTTCTCATCATAATAACAAGGAGTAAGCTCGGAGGAGAGTCCTCTCATCATATTCTAGGAAGAGCTTGAAGACACAAGTGAAAGCATGAGCTCATATATCAGCTAAACAGAAGACATATTTAAAAATTTATGACCGCGAGGCCCTATGAGGTCGCCTCTCAAGATCCCTGCAGTATATTGTGCTTGGAAGAACCCTTCGAGGTCACCATCACTAACATATACATGGCTTCGCATCAACTGGAAGGCGTCACTTTACTTGATTCCACATTGCATTCATACTGGCAATATGGAATCGGGGGGTAGTTGTTATGCCCGAATCTCGGCATAGATCCTAAACAGGCTCAAACGACTATGCAAGGGGCCCACCTCTCTTAATGGGCTCAACCACCTCTCTTAATGGGCTCAATTATCTACTAATGGGCTTAAATATTGAAGAAGGATCAACAAGGCGTGAGGCCCGGTCAGGGATCACCTCGCCTTTATCTCATCATATTATTTGAAGACAATCTCTCAAAAGACATGATCCCGCCCTAGGGGTCGCCTCACTATGACCTCCTGCTACTACTCAAGGCGTCTCATGCTAGGCCTCTGCGCCTCTCATGCTACTCCTCTGCGCCTCTCATGCTAGGCCTCTGCGCCTCTCACGCTAGGCCTCTGCGCCTCTCACGCTAGGCCTCTGCGCCGCTAGGCCTCGAGGTCGCATCTACCGGGGTCGCAACCCGGGGATCGCTATCTCACTCTTTTCTGGAAGGCTCATGGCCTGACCCCTCGAGGTCGCATGAGTAGCTGGACACTAGGGTTCGCTTCGCATGGCCAGATCCCTCGAGGTCGCATGCAAGGCCCTTGTTACTTTTCTACTAGCCAACTCTATCCGTGCGAGAACATAGGCTTCCTCCTTTTAGGCCATGGATCATGGATAGGGTTGATGACTCACTGCCACGTCAACCCTAAACGAGTGGGCTTGGACTACGGCTTATCTCTTAAAACCCTAGCCCGCCTAGGTAACTTCTTCTCCAAGAACTACGTATGGCTTGATCCCTATAAATAGGGTACGTAGGCACCTTGTTTGGATACGCCTCAGCTCATCCCTGACTATCTATCAACAAGATCAGCCACAAACAAACGCCAATCTCCTCCCGTGTTCTTCGTGTTCTTAGCAAAATATCCGTATTTTGCTTCGTGATTCCAGCAACCTCCAATTTCGTGTTGTAACGAAATTCTCCCTATAACACTATTAAAACTTTCAGATTAGAAGTATGCAGCTCATGCATTGACTTTGGGTTGCCATATTCTCTGAAGTCAATACTCGGAAGTCGGAAGTAACATGGGAATATCAAATAAAATATTGGAGCACATTTTTCTGACTATTTTGAGTTAAAAATAATTATGTGTTTTTCGGTATCAGGTTAATTAATACTTAGTTTAGTTGTTAACCAATAATTAGTGGACCTCGTTTATTTATATTAAATTTTAAATAGATAGCTCATCTAAATTCTTAATCTTAAAATGTTGGAGGAAATGATATAATATTATTAGGTTACAATTGCTGTAAAGTGTCACATTTAGGACATAAATCATATTACTAAAAAATAGATTAAATATGATCCATTTTTTCCGGTCATATTTAACTAATTATTATTGTCGGCAGTCATATTCGGCTAAATATGATTGGAATAATTCAGTCATTCTTAAGTTAGTTGAATTTACTATGATCGGTCAAATTTGGCTAAATATGACCGATTAAATTTGACCGACTAAAATTGATCATTTAAATTTGACCGATATTTTGAAAAATTTGAAATTTGAAATTTTTTGAATTTGGCACCTAACGTGCATCAGATCGGTTACTAATCATCGCCTTAGTAAACTATTGCCTCGCCTGTCGGAATTACTTTTTTCTTCAACTTGGTAGTGGACTTTTCAAACCTACTCTGGATTTCAAGAGTATAGGAAGTTTTTCGATCTTAGAAGGACTAGGGCAGCTTCTGCTCCATTCTGCTGCTTTTCCTGTAAAAATACTGCTACAATCTACATTATATTTTTATAATTTGGTGTTCTTTATCAACACAAATATCACATAATTCATGTTATATGAAAAATTCAAGAACAAAAATAATTTCATTTCATGTTTCACATTTATTAAAAATATTTTCATTACAAACATAGTCACATAAATTCAACTAAAAGTTTCAAATTGGATTTAACAATACTAATTTTTACTTATTTAGTTTGACGAAAATGGTTATCGGAGATACAATTGTTGATGGAGATAACTGAGTAGCCGGAATATTAATTTTGGTTGCCGAAAATATTTTTGTCACCGGAATTATTATAGTACAAGTTGATTTTTTTTATTTTTTTTTTTTATCATTGATGTTGGATATATGCAACATATATTTGTTAGAGAGATTTCGTATTAAGAATATATATGTGTGTGTATATATATATATATATATATATATATATATACATGTATATATACATTTATATGTATTTGTTTATATTTGTGTGTGAAAGAAGAAGGAGACCGGAGAAGGGGAGAGAATAAGGAGGAAGGAGATAATGTAAGAGTTAGGACATATGTATATAATGAGTGTATATATGTAACAAGGGTTTGCTGTGATGAATCTATACCATTGGATTGTTGATTTGTTTAGTTAAATCAGGACAGTTGTATGTGTTTCACAAGGATTGCTGACATGGTATTAAATATGATTGATTTCGGTCAAATTTAAGAATTCGACTATTTTCAGTCAACTCTACTAAATTTGGCCTACTAGGGTTTGCGATCAAATAAGTGCTGAAAATTGACTAAACGCGGTCAAATTTATAAATATGACCAAAAAATGGTCAATTTTATGAAGATGATAAAATTTAATTTGTTATAATAACTAATATGCACCACCTACAATCATTTAATTTTTTTGCATAAACTCTTAAAATTTTAAATTTTAACATTCATACGGTTGGGTCGTTCAAACTCTAATTTGAATAACACAAAATTACTAAACATAATCATTCAATGCGCAATTCCTAAATTCAAATCCTAAACCATATACTTAATAAAATCATTCGAACAACATATCATATTGTTAAGGTTTAATTTACTTAATCACTATTACTATCTCCTATATTTTTTCATGGTACAATACATACCTATATTTACTTATATTACTACGCTCGCACTTAACTATAACATAAAGCAAATGTGGTAGGTAGGGATCGAACCCAATTAAGGGATTAGTGTTCAATACTATTGTAAAGTAAATTGGTGGGGTTTGGTGGGGTTTGGTGGGGTGGGGGGCTTTGAGTTGGTTGAGGTATTTTATCAAACACCTTGCATACAAGATATAAATTGCTAGAGAAATTTAACTAAATTATTGGCAATCATCCAATTTTACTAACACAGCAAGCACAATGAGTGAATTAGCAAGATAAAGAGATATCTGACCCAAAGATAATGAAAACTCAAGCATTACACCCAAACAAACACAAGCAAAATATAATCAACTCTACCTAACCAAGATAATTGTGGAGCACACAATCACTCTTTTCCCTTCTAAAAACACTAATTTAGTGAAGCACTTAAATTAGTTATCTTTATACTAGAAACCAATAGTGAAGCACTACTAGTTTATCCAAATCAAGGTATCAAACAAAGTGAGGTTAGGACAAACCCAATGATGAGAAGCTCAACCTAGAATGAATGCACTAACAATTACGGATTAACATAAACAACTAGCAATTAAATTTACAAGAAGAGTAAAATAAAACAACTTACAAATCTCCAAGAAAAATCATAAGCAATACAACACAAGCATTCAAGATAGAGTGAAATAGATCTTACTTAAAATGAAGTGGGTTTAGTACAAGAGCTCCTTCCTTGAGCCAAATAAATAGAGTTAGTTACTCGTAATCAATGCTAGATTACAAGTAATAAATGTCTCCTCTCTACTTCCCTAACCCTAATTGAGTGTTGTAAAAATGATAAAGATGAGATGAAGATAAGATATTGTTGCTTGGTTCCCTTCTATTCTATTAATACATCAATTAGACAAGAAGACAAGAGGACAAGATAGTCAATTTGCTTCCGAAAAATTATAGCATGTGTTGAACGGCCTGATGAACGGCTGTTTACCAGCCCGTACAATAGACTGCTCCTTTTAAACTCTTTGAATGGCCTAACGAACGGCCTGTGGAACAGCCGTGCGAGACAAATCTTCAAGATAATACATTAAAAACCTTTCGGCATCACGCGCTTGCATCTTCTAACTTCCCTCTTGAATCATCTTTGCTTTCCAAGCCTACAATAAGCCATCTTTTCAACAATTAAGAATAAGGCACTGAAAAGTTAAAAACATAATTAATATCAATAAAACTACATTCGGAACTAACAAAAACGTAAGAGAATGAAAGACAAAATGTGTATAAAATACACGTCATCACTAATTAAGATGATTTTTCAGATCACCTACAATCCTAAACTTTCTTAAAAAATGATGCATCCATTTAGCTGGATCTCTAATAATATTCAAGGTAGAATTTAAATAGTCTTCAAGATGTTGCATTCTAAGAATGTAGGTTTCAATCCTGATTCTAATTAAAAACCTTCGTAAATCTTCTAAAACGCTTCTCAGGTCTTGCGCTTTCTTACAACCACATTTATAACTCTTTTATTTGTTTTCTTCTATTTTCTTCATTTTAAGCATTCTTTCCATTATTTCTCTTCCAGTGTCCGTTTGACTTTCATTGAGTCGCCTCCATAATTAATATAACATATAAAATATACGATCCTTTTTTTAAAATAATGTCATATTTTAAATTAAACATTAGCTAATTTGTATGTAGAAGGTAATGTGTTATTTATAGGATTCGTTTTTTTAAAACCAAATATTTTTACGACCCGAATTGTTTGACTAATAAATTATTGCATCTTGTGTAACAGTATACAATTTTCATTTTACGTTAACATCTCAATATTTTTTACTCTAATATATTGTTAGATAATATCCATTATATTAATTATAATGTCGTTTTATAGCTCAATTGTGTATTTTACATAATTCTTTAATCGATAAAGGATAAAATAGTCCAAAACTCATTTAAAATTCAGTAATACACTACAAGAAATCTGAAATAGACGACACGTATCAGATAACACCCATGAAAAAAAGTGTTGCCCGAAATGATCAGATAACTGTTATTTTCCTACTCGAGAAAGTATTGTGTAATCCAACATTCACACAATGGGCCAAAACCGTTGTGTGATAAATCTTACCAGACAAGCATTACTTGACCAGGGGTGTTGTGTAAATGCATAAGTATTTTTAAGATTAGACAAGCGTTAGCAAATAAGTGTTGAGTGAATGCCTGCAATACAATATCCCGAAAAACCGTTGTTGTATTCAGACAAGTGTTTTTAGGTCTGTTGTCTAAGTAGCAGTCATACAATATGTTATCCATAGTGTTGTGTGGCAGTGAACCAACACACAACATTTTTTAGAAATATTATGTGAATGAAGCATAGACAATACTTTGTAAAAAGTATTGTTAGAATGACAATTTTAGAAAATAACTTTTCTGCATTTTTATAACTAAATATTGGATTTAAAATAAATAATCAAAATAAAAACAATTATGAAAAGTAAATAAATAATTTACCTTTTTAAATAAAAGGTAATTTAGTAATTAGAAGTAAATAAGTTAAAAGGTTAAAAACATTTCCATTTTTACCTTTTTACCAAAATAGGATTAAAGCAATACTATTCATCACCATCTTGAAGCTTTCATTCCAAGAACAGGAAGAACACGAAGAACACAATAATCAATCTCCAATTTCTATATGTTATGGAACTCAAAATCCAACATATGATATATGAAATTGACCAGAAAAACAAGATCTACAACACATCTTCAGATTTCACAACAAACACTATTTGCAAATTGTTTTATTTTTAATCCTAATAATTTCGAAAATAAATCAAATTTAAGAAAAAAAATCAAAATCACCTGCACCACATTTGTTGGCAAAAACAAGTAGGATTCGTTGAGAGCTTCAATTCGACTACAAGAGCGTCAAAATCCGAATTCAATAACGTCTTCGAATTGGACTTTGATCTTCAAGAACAATATTTACCGGAATCTATACTATTACAACGTTTTCGTTTTTGTTAAAATCTCGTACAACCCGACCTTTTTATTTTTAGATTATTTTTTCCCAACACTAAAATGATTGTTTATTAACTTTCGTACGGTTCGATCGTCGAAAAAATCATTCAAAAAAAAATATTCAGTTAATCTGGATCGTGTCTCGTACGAGAAACAACACCTTTACTACTTTGTTATTAAAATCTCGTACAACCCGACCTTTTTATTTCTCGATTATTTTTACAAACACTAAAATGATTGTTTATTAACTTTAGTGTGATTCATCGTCGAAGAAATCATTCAAAAAAATTATTCAGTTAATCTGGATCGTGCCTCGATACGAGAAGCAACACCTTTACTACCTTGTTATTAAAATCTCGTACGACCCGATCTTTTTATTTTTCGATTATTTTTCCCAACACTGAAATGATTGTTTATTAACTTTCGTACGGTTCGATCGTCGAAGAAATCATTCAAAAAAATTATTCAGTTAATCTGGATCGTGCCTCGATACGAGAAGCAACACCTTTACTACTTTGTTATTAAAATCTCGTACGACCCGACCTTTTTATTTTTCGATTATTTTTTCCCAATACTAAAATGATTGTTTATTAACTTTCGTACGGTTCGATCGTCGAAGAAATCATTTAAAAAAAATCATTCATTGAATCTGGATCGTGCCCGTTACAGGAATCATCACTTCTACTACGTTTTTGTTTAAATCTTGTACAACCGGATCTTTTTATTTTTTGATTATTTTTTCCCAACATTGAAATGAGTGTATATTAACATTCGTACGGTTCGATCGTCGAAGAAATCATTTAAAAAAAATCATTCAGTGAATCTAGATCGTGCCCGTTACAGGAAACATCACTTTTACTAAGTTTTTGTTCAAATCTCGTACAACCCGACCTTTTTTTTTTGATTATTTTTTCCAACATTGAAATGAATGTCCATTAACATCCGTACGGTTCACATTTATCTATTTCGATTGATCTAGTAAAAAAATTCGTACATATTTCACTTCCCTCTTTTAATTCATTTCCCCCCTAAGTAAATATTTCCCCCCTTTGTCAATATTTCATTTCCCCCCTTTTCCATCTCTCCTTTCACTTATAACCCAGACGGCAGCCGCCATTTCTCATTTCACGCTCTCTCTGTCTCTTATTTTATTTTTACACACACTCTGTTTTATATTTATTTTCACACACAACACCAATGGCCGAATCTGAACCCAAAGAAGAGGAAGAGCAGTGTCGTCGCCGAAGACGAAGACACCGGGGCTCAGTTTGCTCCGATTGTCCGTCTCAAACAAGTCTCCGTCACTACTGGTGAAAAAAATGAAGATACTGTTCTGGATCTGTACGAATCTTCATCTTAATCTATTCTCTTAACATTATTATTATTATTTTGGTTGCTTTATATATCTCTGTGTTGTGCTTTTGTTTCTCATCATCCAGTTAAATTGAGAAGCTAGGGTTTGTGATTTTTGAATTGAAGCTTTGATGATTTATGTTATATGTTGATTTTTTGTTTTAGTTTGAAAGCTAGTGTTTAGGATTTATGAGTTATTCATTTGTGTGCAGTAAATCGAAGCTTTATAGATTCGATAAAGATGGAAACCAACGGAAGGAGAGAGGTGCTGGTACTGTTTAGTTTTTGAAGCATCATGAAACTGGGAAAGTCCGTTTGGTTATGCGCCAATCCAGGAATCTTAAGATCTGTGCTAATCATCTCGGTTTGTATCATTTCACCCATCTTTTTCCATCCCTCTCTCATTTTACCCCTCTTTTTTGTATACCTGTTGGTGGCATGTTTGTTAAATTTTAGAATTTCTATATCATAATAAAAGTGAAAATATCAAGAAAATCAATGTGTAAAATATCCAAATAAATTGAAAATATTTAGAAAAACAATTTGTAAACATTTTCTGCAGTATGTCAATTGCAAAACAGTTTTCTGATCCCAGCTGAATTGTACATAGTGTTTTGTATACAGTATTGGCTGTTGCAATATAATTTACAATCATATTTATTCTTGAAATACATGGTACACAAAACTCTATCCAAGAAACTAGTTAGTTTGTTCTGTTCTTGTGAGTAATGTCATACTCTTATGAGTTATGTCTCATAAATGATATACTTGAGGTTTATCAAGTCTGTAGAATTGATTGACCTGTATGCAAGTTGACATACCCTTTCAGTTATAGCACTGCAGTACTTGGTAGAATTGTTTGCAGTACTTGGTAGAATTGTTTGTAAGGGGACATTCTTGATTATCTTATAGATTCTGTGACTTGGAGGAAACATTCGTGGCCTTGTGCTTTTTCTTAGAAAAATATTATTGTTTGTGTCATTAAAACTTGATGTCTATTTTCTTGTTTTATGAGGCTTTATGCAGTTACTACAACAATGGCCATAAATAAGTAAATTTGGATAATTACTGATGTTGCACCTTCACTATATTCTTGTAATTGCAACTTATTTCATCTAGATATACACAAATGCCATTTATAGAGGCTCTTGGGCAGTTTTTTTACCGTGTTGGTAATTTACATAAATGTGACTGATATTCTGTTCAATTACCGTGTTGGTAATTTACACAAACAATCGTTCACAGGAAATGCTTTTAAATCTCTCCCATGTATTAAGAGCAGAAACGTGTTCAGGTGAGTGGTACTGGTCCTTTTTGCATAATTTCATTCAAACCTCTCATGTCAATTAAGTGCAAAGTCGATTCAATATGATTAATTTTTTCATTAGTTTAACATTTTCTCCTGACAATCAGGTTGGCATCAATGTACCAATTCCAGTCCCTCTCCCTTTCTTCTCATTTCTGATATCCTTGTATTTTGTGGTGAAGATATATGACTTCCAATACATGTTCCATTTTGCAGTGGCGACGCAAAAGCAACTTGACCTATGGCATGGCTGAGCTTAATGATATAAGGACTGACTTGGCGAAGTATATGTTGAAGCACCTGGCTCGTTGAACTCTGTTGTCTTTATTGAAATTGGTATTTTGAGTTGAACATGTACTTGGTAGTAGCGTAAATTAAACTTTTAGTCCATCTCTTTTGTGGATGTGTTCACCTAAAAATATGACTTATGTATTAGTTGTTTTGGATGTGGATAGACTTTAAATATGTACTTGGTTGGTTGTGTACGTTTGTTGGTGGTGTTGGCATTATTAGGTGAAAAATTGCTTCTGTAGTTTTGGTTGATGGTATGGTGAATATTGGTCGTAATGGATGGATGGATTGAATTGGTTTCTATTGTTTGTTTTTGGCATTTTCATTTTATAGTGTAGTTTGGTTTTCTTTACATGTCCAGAACCATTGTTTAAGATAATTTTAGTCAATGTCCACCAATGATTAACACTTGTTGTATTATATATTTATTAAAATCCCTTGTGAGAAAATGACTCACACAACAGGAAAATAAAAATTACCTAATATTAACAGTTGTAAAAAATGCAATCAAACAACATGTAACATTTAACAAAGTAATGTGGGAGAAGAATACACACTGCAGGTTAAAACCCACAAAAACTGTTGTCTCTTTTAACAAATAACAACATGTTATACTCTGCAAAACCATTGTTTGAAATAATTTCAAACAAGAGTTATATACTAAGAAAGTGTTATCCTTCCTAGTGTACAACAACATGCCATATGAGATAACATGTTGTACATCTAACCATAAAACAAATGGTTTTTGCTAAGAAATCATTGTCTGTAGCGACATACAACAACAACCCTGATCAAGTAAAAGATTGTATCATTTGCACTTAAACAATAGGCTTTCTTTTAAAAACCATTGTCTTTACTGCTTAATAACAACAATATATTTGTTAAAAAGTGTTGCGTTATTGGAGCTTTGACAAGAGGTTTCCAAAGAAGTGTTGTTGTTTCTGGGTATCAGACAACACTTTTTAGGTGACTTTTATTTATCTTTCAACTTTCACACAACAGCTTGCTGTGTGTTGTCTGAGGTGTGTATCAGACGACTTCTCAATAGTCAACAGTTTTTTGGTATATTCAGACAACACGTTTTGCCTGTTGTCTAAAGCAAAAATCCTTGTAGTGATATTTAAATAATAATATTTCATCAATATCACACACACATATTCGGTGTATGATTTAAAATACATTTGAATGTGTGGCCTAATGGTATGAAGATGCAAAATTTAACTCGGTGTTCCATGTTCAATTACCATTGAAAATAATACTTTTATATATAAGTAGGAACTTAGGGGTATATTAGTGCTTTCAAATCATGAATAAAGTACTTTAATTATTGACTTAGTCTTATATTTAATACTTTTCATAAAAAATACATTATGCATTTTATATTTTTATTTATATAAAAATAAATATTGCCCTGCTTAAGTGGTACACACAGAGATATCATGTGTATTATTGAAAACATGTATAGATGAGTGATTAGGTTGTTTAAGAGAATAATAGTTATATAGTAATTTTTTTATTATTATTATTATGTTGATTGTTATTGTTATTACAATTTTATAATATAATCAAACCATATATTATGTATCAATAATTAATATTTTGATATAATATATTATAGTCCAAATAAATAAATGTAAAAGTAAAATCTTGACAAAAAATTACTAGTACGTCGCATTATTAAAATATTAGAAATTTTTCACTTAAACGACACACACATGCATGAGTTTGATTTAAAACACATGTGACTGAGTGGTGTAGTCGTAAAAAGATGCGTGAATTAACTTGGAGACCCAAGTTATATTCCCATCAACTACAATTTTTTCAAAAAATTGAGAATAGAGAGATTAATTATTAATTTCAGGAGATGAGGGGTAAGTTGGACATTTTAATACATTGAAAAATCTCACGAATTTTATCTTGTGTTGGTGTATTATATATATATAATAGATAATAGATGATGAATAGTTAAAACAATTATTTTTCCATGAAAAAATTGTTAATTTGATCATAAACAGTCAAAACCTAACAATAGGTGTTAATTCAATTAATTAAAGTCGGGGTTCACATGAAGTTGATCAAGCTAATCAAAGTCGTGTCTTTAAGAAACTTCTTAATCGTTTAATTGTCTGGATTAATAGTTTAAATGCTTCTTATTCTAAGGATTATATCACAATTCTTCATGATATTTGTTGCGAATTGCCTGGAACTGTCCTCGTTCCTGGATCACTTTTGAACTTTGACGAATCTGTTACAAATGTTATCCAAAAGAGTCTTATTTTGTTGTTAGATGTCTGGGCTCTCAATATGGGTTTTTATGATGATGATTTGGATAACATTTTGTTTTTGATCATTGTAGTGGACCCTCATTTCTTATAGTCTTTCAAAATTTTTACGACTGTAAATATATTGTTACCACTCACTTTTTAAGGCTTCATGGCCGATTGTTTCTCTTCAAATGTACAAGGTGCTACACTTTTTGTTTGTCGTTACTCAAACCCTTGCAGCCTCAAGGTTACTTTATTCAACAACATGGTTGGCCTTCAAATGAAGCTACGCAAATATATAGATGATTGGTTGGATTATGAAGCTCCTATAGAGCAAAAACAAGTTTTTCGTTACTCCTGGGCATTGGACAACCTCTCCCTGATGGATTCATTATTCCGTCGGGATCTTGCCATTCAAATCCTCCATCGTCTTATTGTTGGGATGGGATTTGAAGCTCTGAAATTACATTTTAAAGAAAAGGAAACAACGCTTGAAGATTCCATCAAAATTTTGGAAAAAATAGTATGAGAGCAGCTCACAAATGGGATCCTCTCGTACATCTTGATCCAAATGCTGAGAAAGCTTAATAGGATTGGAGTCACAGTTGATTGGTTCTATAACATTTCTAAAGAGCTTCTGGATTGTCATAGCCCGTTCCAAGTCTGCAACGATGAGTTACCTAAAGCTTTTTATATCGCTCGTAACTTTCTAATTCTATTTAATTTACTATTTTAAAATATTTTGTTTTTTTATATCACATGTGTATCCAGGACTAGCTAAATTTGGTTGTGCCAAGTTTTTTATATCAATCAACACTGATACTCTTCTGTGCTGCAGTAAATTTGGCAAATGGCAAGATATAAAGAAGTTATGCATTTAAGCAGAAAAAAATTATAAATCAATATTTCAAGTATTCATGTACATAATGATACAATAGATCTATAAACTCCTTACCGTAACGCCAATACATTAACTTAGAATCTTAAATTCAAATTTTTATAAGTTGATGTTTTGTCTAGAGATTTCAGTAATTTGCAGACCTTGTGATTTTAAGTCATAAAATTTCCACTTCTTAGATAACAATATTTTCTTCAAATGACTTGTGCTAGACTTTAGCATTATCAGTGCAACGGTAACTAATAGAGTGAGACTACATGAGATTGATTCAACATATGACCGCTACATACATCTTTTTGATCATACAAGTTTCAAACCATGAGTGTTGTAAACATTGAATCAAGTCATCGGAGTACCGGGTATGCAAAAACCAAGAGCCTAAATACTTATACACTAAGTTAGACACTAAGTTGGCTATATATCTTTCTATATATAATAGGCCAACAAGGTAAAAATAATAGTGAGATATTTTAATTTCATGAAAAGACATTTTTACCCTTTTCTGAGAATTACTAAAAAATTGTAGTTAGTGAGAATTGAACTTGAGACCCTCAACTTGTTTATGCACATTAATACCACTGCACCAATTAGTAATATGTGTTTTAATCTACACACATAATAGACGTGTGTGTGGAAATAATGTAAAGAGTAATTTAGATATTTTGATTGTTAAGATTTTTTAATTATATTATATTTTACTCATATTTTTAGGTTTATCGATTTTATTTACATTATATTGGATCATTAATTAGTGATGTGTGGTACATGGTTCATTAATATTTTTTAAATTATTCAAATTATTGCAACAATATCAAATGTCAGTCTTTAAGATATTTGAATTAACGTAGAGAGTACTTTACATTTTGATTGGTAAGATTTTTTAATTATATTTTATTACATTCCTATTTTTAGATTTACCGATTTTATTTACATTATATTGGATCATTAATTAGTGAAGTGTGATACGTGGTTCATTTATATTTTTTAAATTATTCAAATTAGTGAAATATTATCAAATGTTAATGTTATGGAATAAAAAGTAGGATATATTTATTGCGTATTGAATGCTATGGTTAGGGGGATCTTCGAGCTTTAATGGCTGATCAAGTGTTTCGTGACTTAACTCGGGTCCTCACAAGATGCCTACGTATCTTGCAATATATCAAGAATCAAGCCAAAAAACGTAGTTCTAGGTGGAAGGATCAGGTCCTTTATATAGGCATTGGATGCCTTGGAGTTAGAGTAGAATTAGGTGTCTTGGTGGGCAAGCCACAGCTTAGGCCCAATTCTAGAGCCTTCTAACAGATAAGAAGATAAGTATTAGAGGTATATGCCTTGGAGACCACTCCTGATATGATTTAGTTTCCTTGTTGACTCAAATTCGAAGTCTTATTTTTGGCTGATTTTACAGCTACGAAATTAATATCAATTCAAGGGTTTTGGGCCTCATTAAAGGGCTTTAACCTTAGACCAACATAGGTTTAATTAATACCGCATTTAATGTATTTCTAGGGTTTATCTTCAGCCCATATCAGTTAATCTTTAATATATGTAATTAATTTTAATTTATTTATTAGATGCTAATTAAAAGGTACCTTACTGACCAAATGTAAGTATATAACTACAAGGTATATAATGATTTATTATTTAAATTGTTGGTGTCCAAATCAAAAATGCCATGGAATATGGAACCTGTTGTGGAATAAAAACGAGGGTTTGAGATTGCGACGAGGGTTTGTGCGTATTTAACACAAAGGGGTTGGTGAGCTTTAAGCTGTAATGGTTGTTTTCGTGTTTGAGATTGATCAGTCCTACAGAATGCCTATGTATCTCGTTATTGAGAATCAAGCCAAGACGTAGTTCCGAAAATCAGGGGTCAGGCCCTTATATAGGCTGAGAAGCCTTAGAATCGTAGTAGGGTTAGGTGACTTGGTGGGCAAGTCAGCCTTGAGGAAGGTTCTAGACTCCTACCTTGTAGGAGTCTGTTTCCTTGTTTGACTGTATGTCTTGGAGGCTACTCATAAAGATATTGTATCTTTATTTGACTCTTATTTGCAAGCTGTTAATTAGCCCCTAATATTAATTATGAAATTAATATTTAATTGGATTTCGGGCCTCAATAATGGGCTTCATCTTTGGATCCGGCTGGGTCGAATTAATGCAACATTAATTGTGTTTTAGGGCTTACTTTTATCCCATATCAGAACCCAAAAAATGTTTCAGATTTTTTTTTTCAAATGCCACATGTCTTCTCACAATTGGTTGTAAAAATAATTAATGAGATGGGCTGCCTGCTTTACACCAATTAAACCAATTAAAATTTCTCATTTTGTCACCTCAACACTGCCATCAATTATATAAATAACGTCATGGATGGTATGTAAAATCTAATTAGATTTTAGCATTAATAATGATGAATCATTCAATGGCATATACAATATATTTATATGGTTATTAATTAATTTATAAAATTAATTTTAGAAACTGGAAATCATTGTCCTAAAAATCCCCGATTAATCATCTACAAGGTGCTCAGCCGATTCGATTTTTAAAATCCCCGATTAATCTTTACGACTACTTCTTGGTCGGAGTATTTATAATAAATTAATAAAATTAAAATAATATATTAATCAAATATGAATTATTATATGCTTTATGATATGATAAATATATATTACAAATATATATTAAAATACTTCCGATTTTTACTCCGATTAATCCCCAATTTAACGATTATTCCTTGCAAGGTCCTCTTGCCGATCTTGTCCAATACCTGATTTCTGTAGCACTGACTGAATTCATAATATAGCGTAAAACAAAGTAAATGAATGGACACAACTTCATTTTTTAATCTTTTAGTTTAAAAATGTGTTCGAACCTTTTAAATATAAAGAATACATTTCACATATAATTATGTTTTTTTATAAAAATTCTTTTGAATGCAGAATCACAATTAAAATATTTTTTCCCACCAAATATTTTGATAGGTAGTTGAATTATAGATCTTTAACTTTCTAAACCTACATTAAGAATAATTAGATAATTCATTAGTTTATAAGTATGAAAATTACTATTAAATGTACCAATAAATCGTAACTTTATCAAATTTTGGTATTTGGCCTGGTGAATTTAAACTTATTATGAATTCAAAATCGAAACATAACTCGATTTTTAAAAATTACTCGAAATTTTAATATCTTTTACACATGTTGTTAATGGGTTTAGTAAGATTGATTGAGGATCGAAAATGACGTCGTCCAATGAAATGAGAACATTTGCAGCAAATATCTAGCTTAACATGTGGTGGGTTCAGACTGAGATTTGATCTGATTTTTGAAAAATATTATTAAAACAAAAAGTTAAATGATCAATTAAACAACCGAGATTAGGAAATCTAATATCAAACAAAAAATTAAAGAATTTTAAAGTTTATTTCTAATACAAGTTCTTGTAATAGTTAGATTTTGATACATTATTAGTTATTATAGATGCTTTCAAATATACATACAACTCACAAAGTAATGATAAATATTTAAATGTGTAAAATTTCACTACTATTTGAATATAAAATGTATTTCAATATAGTCGTACTTGCCAACTCATTTTATGTATTAAGTTTTAGTCTTTTGCATATAAAGAAACGTACGCTGACTACATTACTTGTATTCATTCCGAGAATATAAATTATAAGGCCTAGACAAAAAACTGATCATTCGCAGGTTAGTAACGTCTTACATACAAATCACACGCATTACTAATCAATCACGTTGTATTTGTTATACTTGATACACTGCACCATATTCATTAATAAACAAATAAATAATCCTAAAATTATATATTGCACAAAAAAGAAACTAACTTACATACAACAATATTATATCACCTTTTTCATGATAGCACTTAATGTTATACTAATTTCTTAAATATTTCTCATGATTAACAACAATGTAACAAAAATTAACCGCGCTCCTAAAACATTTGAAATGTATTATATAATTTCGAATGTATTTAAATGTTTTATTTCATACTATTTATAATTTTCAGCTAAATCTGAATAAATTACATTCTACACGAAATAAATTAGGGTTATTATAACAAAACAAGTCATAAACAAATAAATGTCCATTAAAATTAAATTGATATTTTTTATATAACGTTAGTACACTCATCTCCGCCGAGTTCTAAAAGATAACCTTTGCCTCACACGGGTTATTATGCTAGTTGTATATAACCTTTCAACTTAAGGTAAGCACCCATAAAGAGATAAGTTTATAAACAATATATTTATGTGAATCTGAGATAAAACACGACTTAGTACATAGAAACGATTTTAATGCCAATAATCTATGATTAAATAAGATGCCATTTTGAACAAAAATATTAGATGATAAAATCATATAGTACCAACTGCGCAAGGCAAAATATATATATATATATATATATATATATATATATATATATATATATATATATATATATATATATATATATATATATATATATGCTAGTAACATGAGTTTAGAGGGAAACTTGGGTGACTTACATAATATATAGAGATTAGTCTATAGAATACTTGTTAAAATGGATGATGTAATACTATTTTCCCAATTCAAAACATGAGCCACACTTTGATTAGAATGCAATCCGCAACTCTAATCCAAACTCACAAACAAAAGTATAATATTATGATTTCTGTAGTGGGCCTATGATTAAATAAGATGCCATTCTCAAAGAGATATTAAATGATAAAGTCATATAGTGCCAATTGCGCAAGGCAAAATATATTTTTATACCTATAACATGAGTTTAGAGGGGAAACTTGGATGACTTGCATAATATATAGAGCTTAGGCTATAGAGTATTCCCTCCATCTCTCTTATTTCTTTACAATACCATAAATAGTAAGTTTATCTCACTATTACACCCACTACTTTCCCCCACTACCTCATATTTAATAATAAAAAACACTATTACACCCATTACTTTCCTCCACTATCTCAAATATGTTATTAAATATTGATAGGTCCCACCACTTTACCCACTTTTCATCTAGCTTTACTAATTTTTTATGCATTATCTTGATCTCCGTGTCCCTCTCCAATATAAACAAATGAGGGGGATGGAGGGAGTACTTGTTAGAATGGATGATGTAATACTATTGTCCCAATTCAAAAAATGAGCCACACTTTGATTAGAATATAATCCGCAGCCCTAATCCAAACTCACAAACAAAAGTATAATATTCTGATTTCTGTAGTGGGCTTGTGAATGACCTAAATTGGTTGCACTAGGATCATTTGTACTAAACCTAGTAAGAGCTCCACATCATATTGATTATTTAACATAGCAACGCTTCCGAGTCATCCAACTAGATACCTAGGTGAGTAAGTGACTTAAGTCAAACCAACCAAGTTCAACCTAGGTATTTGCACTTAAAACTTGCGGGCTTAGGTAAACTAAACCTTGTGCTACTATAATGAATGCACTAACAATTACGGATTAGCATAAAAAATTAGCAATTAAAATTACAAGAAGAATAAGGTGAAGCAACTCACAAATCTCCAATCAAAATCATAACCAATACAACACAAGCATTCAGGATAGAGTGAAATAGATCTTACTTAAAATGAAGTGGGTTTATAGTACAAGAGCTCCTTCCTTGAGCCAAATAAACGAAGTTAGTTAATCATAATCAATGCTAGATTACAAGTAGTAAGTGCTTCCTCTACTTCCCCTAACCCTAATTGAATGTTCAATAAGTGATAAAGTTGTGATAAGGATAAGATAATGTCTTGATTCCCAACTACTCAATTAATACATCCATTAGACAAGAGGACAAAATAGTCAATTACTTTTAAATAATTCCAGCATGGTATGTACTGTCTGCTGAATGGCCGTAAACTGTCTACTCAAACTGCATCATTTAGAACACTCTGAACGGCCTAGTGAATAGCTGTGCGAACGGCGTACGAGATAAAAATCTCCAAAATCATGCACTATGAACCTCCCTGCATCGCAATCCAACATCTTCTAAATTCCCTCTTGAATAACCTTTGCTTTCAAGCCCACAATAAGCCACCTTTTGAATAAATGAGCATGCGGCACTGAAAAAGGGAAACATAAGAAAAAAGCCTATGGAACCAAAAGAAAATCAAGAGAAGGAGAGACAAAAACGTCTGTAAAATACACATTATCACATGGCCAGACAAATGCATGTCAAAAATGAGCAAAGATGACATGTACCTTTAGCAAATTGTCTACTCGAGCTCAATCCACATTTATTTTCTATCTTTGGACTCTCTTTGGATTCATAAGAGGCATCCTGAACACTCAAATTGAACTTAGGAACAACCACATTCTTATCATTCGTCTCAGAAACAGAACTTCGAGTACCACGCCTCTCAGTAACCTGACTATCCTATCTAGTGATGGCCTTGTTCAAATTAACATCAAAATCTTCAACACTAACAGTGGTGATGTTGCGAATAGCCTTGTTTAAACAATTGAGCCAAAATCTTGTCCTTCAAAGGCAAAGCAGAAAACTTGTTCGTAATAGACTTGCACATATTAGCATAAAAAACACTTCATCTAAGTTACAGTCTGTCAACAAAAGCGGAGCAAGACAAGCAAGTCAAGATTTGATATTCATAAACGACTATAATTGAACAACTGATAGACACAAGAATAATAAAGGGCACAAGGCACAATGTAGTTTTTGGAGGCCCATCTCCTTGGTGGGCCGGACCGAAGGCCCAACGATAGGAAACCGAAGGAGGGCCAGGATCGTGTATCCCATTTGTCTACAATGGTCCAGATGGTTATACACTCCTCAGAACATGGGACACGTCATCCCACTTACTCCACTTCCTGGTTGGTCGCTCACGACCGAATGAACAGAGTAAATAGAGATTGGTCAGGTTTGGGTACTCATTCAATCATTCAATCACAACTTACATCACACACAAATACTCTACATTCATTATTACTCACCTGAAACCAGTTAACTTATTTTCACACCGAAGGTGAATTGTGGGGCATAACCCTAGCATTCTTCTTCATTCGCAGATCCGACCGAAGGATCCACCCGACAAAAACTGGTTCTAACAGTAGTGATTCAGTTATAACATCATTAGCAACTTATATGCAGGTCATGATTAGTATATGATGCAAAATAATAAAGACGCGTATCCTTTGACAATTGATGACTAATAATACAACCATAAAAATAGAATATACAGGTACGACAATTCAACATACAGGTTGCATGCAGCAAAAAAAATTAAAAACAAAGTGACATGCAAAGAATGCATACCTTCTCCATTCCATTAGTCTCTCAATTACGAGCCAGCTTCACCAAGAGAAGACTTCTCAACAAAAAAGAACTCATTTTTTCAACCTCGGTCATTGACAACATCCAAATTCAAGATTAGGGCTTCGTCTTTTCTCTTCACAGTCAATCCGTAATGACAACCATTGAAATTTTTTATGGAGTAAATCCAAGTAATAACCTCTAAATTAATACCGAGTTTGTACTTATCCCCGATGGCTTCCACACATGTAAGAATTCTCCAAGTAGTAGGCATCAATTGAGCAGGTGATACATTGAGTGCAGATAAGAGATCTTGAGTAAGCCTCGAGAAGGGGAACTTCATACCAATTCAAATGGATAGTAGTAGAAACAAATCCAACTCTAACTGTAGCAGTCAGCACCTACATCAGACGAAGGTAGAACAATGTTTGCTTCAGAGTTGAACAACAACTTAACTTCCTCCAACTTGGCATCCTACATGGTGCTTGTGTTATTGTCTTTGGAATCAAGAGTAGAAGTGGCAGTCCAACCCGGTTTTGAGGAGTCTCCGCCCTTGTTGCCGCCTTTGGAGCTTTTCTACGCCATGATGTTAGGTTAAATTGAGAAAAGTCGAGGTGATAACTGGATTTGTGGGAGAAACCTCTGGATTTGGGAGTGTAAGTTAAGAGACAAGTAGAGTTTGGGGCAAATACAAATACAAGGGGGATGTACATCAACGAGCAAAAAGATAATTATAGGGATGATTACACGTTTATGAAGGTAATTTTATTGTTTGTGTGTACACTTCTAATAAAATTAGGGGCAATATTATTGCCAGAATTTTTACACTATTGACGACTTGATGTTATATGGACGACTACGATTGAAGTGGACAACTATATATGATCAGGACGAGTACACGTGGAATACAGACAACTTAGCTCAAATAAGTGAGACTTCATCTATACAACGTCGATAAAACTGATAAAGACCAAGTCAGATGTTGACCCGGTCAAATACGGACAAAAATATGCTTGACGAGTACACAATAGATATTAAAAGTATAGATGAAAGCTAGGTCAATGTAGTGTGTATTCTGTTAAGCATATTTTTTCATGTTTAAAATATGAATAAAATTATATATATATATATATATATATATATATATATATATATATATATATATATATATATATATATATATATATATATATATTAAAAGTATTGTGGAAAGATATAGTTTTGTTTTTTAGTTAAAAGATTTTAAAAGTTAAAAAAATATATTACTTTGTATAAAATAAATGAAATTGATAAATAAAATTTATGTTAAGATTTGGAAAAAGTTAGGTCCCATGACTAAATAAATTGAATGATATAATGACAAAAAATTAAATTCCCATATTTAGTCAAATTTACAAATAATTTTAGTAATATTTGACAGTACAGATGCACAGAATTTGCTTGTTTTTTGAATTTTAATTACATATTTTTCAATTTCATATAATGCAGGTATATAATTTATGCATCGGTCAAACTCTAAATATATTATAATTTGCAATTTACTCTTTTCTTCTCTAAATAAGGATTTAGCTTCATTAATAACATGTATATATGGGGTTCATATTTATTTGTAACCAAGTACTTGAGGTCATCTACATATATGGTACTGGGTTCACATTCAATTTGGCATAAATAATATTGGAAATAATATTGGAAGTTCTGTCAGGTTGGTTGTTAAAAGCACTGTTATATATATAAAGCGGAATTCCGAATTAATCGATGAAGGCACATACCAAGGAATTAATTAAATAATCGAGGATTAATCAGAATGATTAATCGGAATCAATTTAATATTATTTTTTATATATAATTATTTTAAATATATAAATATAAACATTAAATAAATATTTCATGAGGGCTATTTTAAGTTCTGTTATCTTCTGTTTTTCGATGGAAATATTGACCTCACAAACTGATTCATTGGACCAATGAGCGCGTTTGTTTGTTAATACCGTCAAGCTTTATTGATATTGATACTAACTTCTTCCCTTTTTGATATTGATATTATTTTTAGACTTTTATATTTTTAATTTTAATTTTTTATGGGTTTCAACTTTTACATTTTTTTTTAATTTTGACCAAACTTCACCGATTTTTGCCCGAATTAACCGTTTTCGACCGATTTTTTCCGCTAATTGACCGATTTAAAAAAAACGATTTTTGACCCGATTCACTACAAGAAAAATGGCCATTTATGACGGAAATTTAACACTGAAATCGTCGCAATTGGTACCAATTGAAAGATCACAAAGCACTTTGTTTATATCATCCGGAAGAAGTTCACGAAATGCAGAAGCTAATAACTTCTGCATAAATACGTGACCGTTATGGGACTTCATGCCTTGGAATTTCAGCTAAGCTATCTTACAACATCTCTTCAAGTTTAATGAACAACCATCGGGGAGTTTTAATCGATGCACCCATTTACATAACAATTTTAGCTGATCTCGGGTGAGTTCGTATCTAGCTCTAGGCCTCTATTTACTATTCATCCATAGCTCCTGCAAGATGCCCATTACTTTCAAATCATCTCTTGATCTTGTGGTATCTTTTGTTTTGGCACTACAAATAATAGTATGAAATATGTTTTCAAATACATTTTTCTCAGTATGCATAACATCAATGCAGTGACGCAGACGCAATGAATCCCAATATGGTAGGTCAAAGAAGCTAGTGAAACGCGTCCAGTTGTGTAAATCCCCAAATCCATATGCCCTTTCTTTGTTGTATGGCTTCCCGGGTGGTGGAAAAGTGATACCAACACATATGTTACGAACAATTCGGCCTTTTCTTCGAACTTTTAGGCGTTTGAGTAGGAATCCTTTATGTAACCCATAAAAACTGGACTTCCTGCTGCATGGTAGTTGCTTGGCTTTAACATTACCCATACAAACATGACAAGCCAACTTCCCATGGGTTGACCATCCATTAACCATACCCAACCCAGGAAAGTCAGTGATAGTCCATAATAAAGCTGCCCGCATCATGAAATTAATCTTCGTAGAAGTATCATATGTGTGCACCCCAACTTGCCATAAATTTAATAGCTCATTAATCAGAGGCCTAAGATAGACATTAATATTCCTCCCAAGATCATTTGGCCCAGGTACCAGTAGTGTCATGTACATAAATGGTTCCTTCATGGACATGGTATGTGGAAGGTTGTACACAAGTAGTACAACAGGCCAAACTGAGTATATAGTAGAAGTGACATTGCTGTACGGGGGGAATCCATCAGTTGCAAGACCAAGTCTAACATTCCGAATTTCCGCTGCAAAATCTGGATAGTTCTTGTCAAATTTCTTCCATTCTTCTCCATCTGCAGGATGACTAAGGACCCCTTCAGTCACTATTCTGTTCTTGTGATACTTCATATGCTCGGCTGTCCGGGTAGACATGTACAAACGCTGTAGACGATGAGTGATTGGGAAATATCTTAAGACCTTTCTCGGAATGGTATCGTTCCCTCCATTATTTACAACTTTGTATCGGCTCAACTCGCAGTACTTGCAATTTTCCAAATCTTTATCATCACCGTAGAACAACATGCAATCATTCTCACATGCATGTATTTTCTCGTATCCCATGTTCAGCTTTTTGAGTATCTTCTTCACAGCATAATAATCAGAAGGGAGCTTATGCCCTTCGGGAAACACATCTCAGAGTAAAAGGAGCAACTGATCAAATGACGTATCACTACATTTATTATGATTCTTCCAAAGTAGTAATTTCGTAATAAACTTCAGTTGCGTGTACTTGGTATTGCTCGGATATATTGGTTCCCCGACGTTATTCACATTGTCTAAGAATTTAGATGCTTGCTCGTTCGGGTCGTCGTCATTGCGAATTTCCTCTCCAAAATATTCCCCTCTAAAGGCATCCCTCAACATTTCATATTCATCATACACATCTTGACGATCATTCATTTCTTGAATTTCTTTTTCATGAAAACGCCATATGGTGTAGCTCTCAAGAAAACCGGTAGCATATAAGTGAAACTCAACATCGGGAATGAGTTGAAAGAGTTGATTCCTACATGGATTACACGGGCATCTAATCAAAAGTTCCGAATTATCCGGTTCCTTGCTATTATTTTTTGCAAATGCCAAGAAAAAATTAACCCCATCAATAAATTCTTTCGAAAAACCATAACCACCGAGATTAGTTCGTTTAGAGATCTAACTAGTATCGTAAGACATCTACAAATATAAAAAAAATATGGGAATCAATTACACAAGTGCACACATAGATATGTTGAATATGTAATGAAATTATAAATATAACATATATTTAAATGCAATAAATAAAGTTGAGGAGATTGAATCCTTACATTGATGATTGTTGTAATCGTTGTTGCTATGTCATGTTATCTAGTGGATGATATGAAGATGTGTTTTTGTTTAAAAGAAAAAATGGGTGGAATGTAATGTTAGAGACTAGCAGAAGCTGCGAATTGTACAAAGATGAACTTGTGACAGAATCGTATATTCCGTCGTAAGTTTACATTAAAATATTAGTGGTTGGTGAACTAACTTACGACGGAACCGAAATTCCGTCATATGTTCATAAAGTCAGCTTCGAAACGATGGCTTAGTCGGCAGAAGTTTATTTTAAAATAATTAACTTACGACGAATATTGTTTGCGTCAAAAAGTTATCTTACGACGACACGCACTTTCCGTCATAAGTACGAATTTACGACGGCAAATCCGTCATAAAGCAAGCTTCGAAACGTCACCGTTTTACTGTGATGGCTTAGTCAGCAAAAGTTTATGTATAAAATAATTAACTTACGACAAAATTGATTTTCGTCATAAAGTTGGCGCGAAATTTACGACGTATTTTTGTTTCCGTCGTAAGTTAGGCGCGGAAATTGGTTCCGTCATAAGTTGACCGTCATAATTGGCCAAATTTCTTGTATTGATTTTTTCAAAATTCATTCGATGAGCTACTGAATAGCAATTAATCAGCGATTAATCTCAATTAATCGGCGCTTTTTAAAACAGAGGTTAGAAGGATATCCAAATATGGCAAATGTGTATTATACTATTATTGCACTGCTGTCTGATACACACCTATATAACTATTGCAAAAGAAATTAAACGGAGTATTTAATAGTCACTGCAGTACAAATGCAGCAAAGCTGGTATACTATAAAATTAGACTGCAAGAAGTCTTCTTCTAGCCCGAATAAATTTCTTGCGACTTTTCAAGTCATTTTTTATATCTATTATGCGAAGATAGATCCTATGATATATTATACATTTCTACGGAGTATTTGAGATTGAGAACTGAGACGTGGTCTAGCACGGCATTTGCATTGCAATTAATTAACTGATAACATTTCTGTATGTAGATCCTCCATAGCCGGATCTATAAATTACTAAAACTGATAACATCCTTGAAATTTTCGTTCGGTTAATTTAATACAGGTATTATTTTAAATGCAATTCAATTAGTCGAGCGATAGGTTTTCTGTCTGCGTGCTTGTGTTATGTTCTAACAAACATATATTGCCATATTTTTGGCATGTCTAATAACCTCAAATTTCTAATAATTATTAATTATTAATTTAGATTAATAATTATTACTTAACCCCTAAGTTTTATCTTCTCTCTGACATGAGGAAAGAATCAATTTCAATCAATCAATAACAGAAAATGTCTCCAAACAATATTTTTCAAATCAAGAAGATATCACAACGATAAGATTAAATCGGATAAAATCAGTAATTACCCAGATTAATGAAGTTTATTCCTAAAGTTTCTAAGGGATAGACACAAATCAATTTCACAGAACTGCGTGGGCTTGATCCTATATAAACATATAGGTACGCAGGCATCTTGGCAGAAGATATGACCGATACACGAGACAAATCGAGACACCTGTCAAGTCCAGCCCCCTCTTTTTTCATAAACCCTAATTCCTTAAAAACAACCACATTCATCTAAATTCGCTCTACTATTCCAGCAAACCTCCGATTTCTTGTTGTTACAAAATTCCTCCAACAACATTTGGCGCTAGAAGGAGGGGATCAATTTTATTATTCGTGGAGGATGAATAATTCATAACTTTCATGGCGGGTTTGGATTTTATCATGCAAAAAATATGGCGACCGTAATTTTGGGGCATAAAAATCACAACGTTAGAAGATGGAGGCGCAGGTCCGCACGCAGCAAGAAAAATCAAAATAATCATGGAATAAAGAACAAGTAGTGATGAAAAAGAAGTAATAAAAATTTAAGACAAAAGTGAAGGAAGCATGACAAATAAAAAGCCAGGTGTATACGTAGATAAGGAAGAAAAAACAAAATTAAATAAAAATGGAGGAACACGCGGTGGAAGCAACTGAAAATTAAGGAAAAAAAATAACTGAGCACCAGAAAGGCAGTGAGAGAAATCGCACATGACCACCGCAAAGCATGATGGCGAAGCAAGAACTAAAAAAAAATAATAAAAAAATAAACTACAAGCGTTACATACATGGAGTCCACTACTGAGCCAAGCAACTTGTTCGTGGAAGATAGGGGTGTCCGCGGGTAGGGTTGGGCGGGTTACAAGTAATTTAGTAACCCAACCCAATTAGTTCGGGTTTATAAAATTCAAACCCATCGTAAATCTTACTAAAGTCGGGTTGGGTTGGTTCGGCTTGATCGGGTTGATCGGGTTAAATATAAAGTATAGAAGTTAGTGCAACACATATTTGTATTTGTTGGTTAGTGATAAAACAACTCGATGTCCAAGAATTAAAGTCATGTACAACTTAATCTAGTATGCAATTATACAATTGATCACCACATGTGCAAATTACAATACACTACAATCTACAAAACTAAATTACGTTACACATAAGTAGAACATCATTGTATTAAATATCTTTAATTCATAGTTTTAGTGTGGAACATGTAATAATATATCCAAAGAATCTTAACTTTAAGTCAAGTAGTAAATTAGTAGTATGGCTCATTAGTGCATAATATATGTCGGGTTGGATTGAGTTAAAATTATCAAAACTCTAACCCAACCCATTTAATTCGGTTTTTTAATATTTTTCAGCGAATTATTTATCTTATTATGCCATGCATGCATATAAAATCGTGTTTTTAAATATTTTTTCAAGAAAAATATTTATTATTCAGAAAATTCGTGCGAGCAATATATTTTTATGCTTGTAAAATTATTTCGATTTTGAAAATATCGTACGAGATACTTATACTGATTAATTGTGGATATTTACATATTGATGAATTGCAGATTTGTTTTAAATCCCGTACGAGCTGCATATTTTGAAGAAAAAATATATATGCGAGACGCATAATTCTGAAAAAGATTTTGTACAAAGAAAATGAGCATTATATTTATACAAAATAAATGTCGCGACATTCTTAAAATAGCATATTTATTATTGCGTTTTGATTTTCAAAAGATTTTTCATATATCGTCGCGATAGTACATGTATGTCAAAAATATTTACAAACTTGCGAACTAAATTGCCAAGTAGGGTAGCCTGGACAAGTTCTAAATTCCGCAAAGTTACACGCTTGAGTAAATGGCAGCACCCTCTGGATTATTATTGAAGGCCCGTGACCAGATCTTGAGCTCAAGGTCGCATGTATGGGAAGGCATCCCTATGCAAAATATCTTTAAGACTTCATAGCACAACTAACCCAATAAGGGACGCATGCGAGGTTCGCCAGGAAACCTCAGCATAGCCAGTCCAAGAAGGGACGCTTGTGAGGTTCGCCAGTGTTGAGTATTGAATACAGTAAAAGAATACAGAGGGGGAGGTGAATGGATTCTTGAATTTTTCTTCGGTCTTGAATCTTTGCAGCAAGATAAGTGATGAGTGTGTGAAATATGAAGATGCGGAAAATTAAACACAAACACAACACAATATCACTTTAATCTAATATTTTATTAGATAAAGATCTTGCTACAATCTGTGAATACAAATGATAGTATTCTCAGCTTCGTTTTTCTCAGAGAGATATTTTCTGGATATTTTTGAGAAACTTCAAAACCTTAACAGCTAAGGAAGTGAGGCTGTATCCTTATAGACATGGATACACCCACTTGCTACAAATGAGGTAGGTAAAACAAAAGCACTTTCCAGTCTGTCTATCTCATTTTAGTAAGAGTCCAAACGGCTACAGATTTGACTTTGAAAAGCCTGTTTAGATCCACTTCTTCAGCTCCTTGTCCCTTGTCTTATCTCTCCAAGCTTCTTTGTAGGCTTTCCAGCATGCTTTATAGGACAGAGTCAAATAAAGTGTGCTGGCTTGTTGCAGGTTTCTGACTTGTACAATTCTTCAGTATTTTGTCCTCAAGAATGTATTCGAGAAGTGACTAAGTGAGTGATTCGAGAACTGGAGTTGACTTGATCGATAACTCTGAGTTCTCGAATAGTGTTATCTTGACATATCGAATCACTTCTCGAATAGCTCTTTTCTCTGGGACTCCTTGAGATATCGAATAGAGCATTTTGACATATCGAATCCCTGAGATATCGAATAACATATTGAGAGATATCGAATAGTGTCTTCTGAGATATCGAACTCCAGACTTCTCGAATGCTAGTCTTCTCGAATAGACAAATGTACTTCTCGAATTGGTACTTAGGCAAATTCTTCATTTCTTCAATTCTTCAAATCCCAACTGTGATTATTTGGCAGTCTTTATCTCCTTGCTTGAGGCATGAACCTTGGAACTTCTTTCAAGCATTATTCTTGACTTTATAATTACAGTAACACAACTAGAATTTGATGCCTATTACAAGTACAGAACAAATAGAAACTCTACAACTAGAGGTTCCCTCAGTTAAGAGGTCATGTAGGTAATGCATAGCATTACACATACTTAGGCTTGTTATTAGATGTATTCAGGCATGCCTCTGTGACTAACAATCTCCCCCAAATTGTGAGTAAGACCCTTAGTCACAATTTCATGTCTGATAACAAGCCTATCATACATAAAGATAAAACTTGACAGTACAGGTATGAATTTCCATCAGCAATTTGGATAGAACTACAGAGTGAGTAATCTTACAGCCTATGATGAAGAACTAGCCATTGTCTTTTGATTCCCTTTCCATAGCTTTGGCTTGAAATTCATCATATTCTTTCTCTCTTCTTTCTTTCTCCTTCCTTGTATTCTCATCCATAGCTTTTATTATTTCTGCCATAGCATCCAATTCTTCAAGCAAAATTGAGTCTTTGAAATCTTCAAGTACTGGTTCCAGAATATTTGCAGGATAGTGGTTGAGTAGATTCATTCTGATGTTGACTTGATTTCCATTCCTCCTCCTATACTTTACCATGTAGGGGTTGAACTGAACTCTACACAAACCCTTTTTCCTCAGCTTTTCTGCTTCACTTTCCAGTCTCTCAATTTCTTTCTCCCTTGCCAGCCATTTCTCAAAACACTCTTTTCTGACTTTTTCTTCATGATCTCTCTTCATTTTCACAAAATCAATTAGCTCCAGTTTCCATACTCTCTCCACTTTATCTTCTGAGCTCAACAGTGCAATGATTCTCTCTATGTCATATAGCTTGCCCCAGTGTTGACATCCTCCTTGTTTGAATTTCTCCTCCCTTCCATCAGAATATTTAATCTCAAGGCAATTATCAACAATGGCAACATGATAGATTCTTTGAGCTTGCAAAAATTGCAGTTGGTCTACATCATAATCTTCATCTAGTGGTTGGAGTTTTAGGCCTGGATAGATTGTCAGGGTTTTTGATATGGTTGGCTTTGATTTCCTTGCAGCTTGCTTGAACTTGATTCTTTTTACATGATTACTTGGCAGCAGTATGTGACCTTTGTTTGTAGACCATTGTAGTATTCCATTAGCAGTTTGCTTTTTGAAACATACAGATGGTTTCTTGACTTGAATCTTCTTCTCTTCTTGAGGTGGCAAGACAGTTGCAGAAGCCATAGATGCAAATTTTGAAAGGTCACTACTGGCAGCATTCACCCTAGACTTAGAGTCTTGTGTTGTGGTGAGGTTACTGTCAGCAATGCCTGAGGCTTGCTGTCTTCCACTTTTCCTCTCAGAGCCTTTACCTTGATCATCATCATTCTTCCTCTTCTCATCATCCTTCTTCTTCTTGTCTTCATCACCCTTATTACTCCTGTGATGTCTTCTCCTTCCATCACTTTTATCTTCATCCTTGTCTTGATCTTTGCTTGGGTTGAACTTAGCAGTCTCAGATATAATGCCAGTTGCAATATATGACCTGAGATAAGATATAGCTTCTAATTCTTCTGCTGTTCTTGATCCCTTCTTCTTGATCAGTTTCTCAATGATGGCTATGATGAGATTTTTATTTTGAGGAGTTAGATGCTTAGGAATGACCAGCTGCTTGATATCTTCAATTCTTGTTCCAGCCTGGTAGATAATAGTTCTAGGATCTGTGAAAACTTCAGGTAGCCTTGAAGGTTGACCATTCCTCAATTCATCATGAAGACTCTTGTTGTTCTCATTTCCCTTCTCAATTAGTCCAAGGAGCACATTCACTTCTGAGTGCTTTAGACTTTGTAGAGTATTGATGGTTAAGTGCCATATCTTGTTCTTTCCTACCATCAATATCTCCTTGAGCCATAGATCATTAAGCCTCCTTGGCACTACAGTGAGACAGTCAATCTGACTCTTCAAACTCTCATGATATAGCAGAGCATCACCAGCCTGTTCTCTAGAGACTTTCAGAAGCTCCAAGAATGCATCATCATGATAGACATTTGAGTTTGCAATTTCTTGTAGCTTGGCCTCAGTGACCACCTTCACTTCTACTGGCTTGGCACTCTTAGATATTGAGATTTGAGGCTTGTCAGATGGCGTACTCCCAGCAACCACTGTGGTTGTAATAGACTGCCTTTGACCATCAGGAGTAGTGATGTGCACAGTTGGTAGAGTGACAACTGGCAGAGAAGTGGGAGGCTCATCAACTTTGTCCTTTCCTTTTCCAGGCACATGAGTAGTAGATTTCAAAGTTCTCTGATGGCCACCCTCAGTGATCTTGATGCCCTTTTCTAGTGGTCTCTCCCCCTTTGGATTTGAGTTCTTTGATATCCTCTTCTCCCCCTTAGGCTTGTTGACAGACACAGGGACTGTAGGAGGCACCTTTGGAGTTGAAGAGTCATCAGGTAGAGGGAGACCCATGTGCTTCATCATTGCAGACAACATGGATTGTTGATGCAGAAGAACATCAGCTGTGGTGGTGGCTTGAGTGTTCAACTGCTCAGTCAGAGTTGTCACAGTGTCTGTAAGATGAGCATTGGACTTGTGGAGAGAGACTACCTCCTTTTCAAGAGTATCCACTTTAATGAAGAGTTCATTGGCCTTAAAACCAGATAGGGATTGATCCTTCAGTCTCTGCACTTCGAACCTTGACATCTCATGCACAGGAACCTCAGTGACCAGCTTGTCTCCATATTGATTTGCAAAGAGGGTCCTGAGCATGGCATTGGCATCAGTTGTCTGATCTGATAAGGATTGAAATTTGTGCCCCAGACCTGTGACAGCATCCTTGAGAATAGCCAAACCATTGTCCATCCTGGTGCAAGTAGCATTGCAGGTTCGAATGTCCTTGAGGACAGTCTCCAATTGAGGGAATTTAGCATCAAAAGTCCTCTTGATCTCATGCACCTCCTTGGTTGTAGCTGAACACACTTCATTAATTTCTGTCTTTAAGCCTTTACCAAGATAGTGTGCAGCCTTGAGAATGCCTTTATAGCTATCATTCACTGCTTCAAACACATCAGTAGGGTTGAGAGATTTGGCATTGGACCCTAGTGAAGTGATGTACTCTTCTCTGAGGTACTGAAGACCTTCTGAGAGAGGGATTGAATTGGTTCCTTGCAGCCAAGCATCGATATTCCCATCTCTCTCAGTTTCATCTATGATCTTCTCCTTCTGTAGCTCTACATCCTCTTTGTGACATAGGAGAATAGCTTCATAGTCTGGATTGGGCATGTTTGCAGTGAGAAGGTGCTGAGCAATTTTTGTGAACTCAGGGATCTGATCCACAACTAAGCTTTGAAGTGCTTCAACCGTCAATTGTGGTGGAACAGACCCTGATCCTGAAGCACTGTCATGTTGCACAGGCTTCAGCCATTGAGACAAAAAGTTAGAGCTAGAGCTAGGCTTGCTAGGCTCCTCAGTTACAGATGCAACTTCTGCAACCGGATGAACAGACTCTACTACTGTTGTCTCCACAGGAGTGGGATGAGTTACAACAGTAGTTGACACAGGCACAGAGTCTCTAGTAAGAACTAGTGAATCCTCTGTGTTTGTGATGGTGTCATTAGGATATGCCCCAGCATGCATTCCCTGACCATCCAAATGTGGTACCTGGGTGGTGAGCAAGGTGTCATGCACCAAGTCACTTGAATTCATTGGCTCATCAAAGGAAAAGAATTCTTGATGATCAATGCCTTGCTCCTCAATTGCTTGAGTTGCAGGCTTCAAAGAAATATGAGTGGTAGATTCTGAAAGAGAAGTGTGTTGTAGACAAGATTTTGGTAACTCCCCCTGAGAAATAGAGGGAGTTTCAGTTATGATGTGCTCTCCACTCAGTGTTGTGCCAGCCTTATCACTCCCTTGTGCTGACTCTTTACAGATAGGTGCATTGGGGAGGATGCTTGATTCTATAGATGCATCCTGTTGAGAGGATACATCTAGTGAGCTGTGTGCCCCTGATTTTACAACTTCAGCCATTTGAGTGACTGAAGAGGTGGTTTTAGACTTCTTCTTCTTCTTTAGGCTTATGATAGGTAACTCAGGTTTCTCACTTTCTAGCCCTAGTTCTACAGCCAAGGCTGCTTCAGTTAAGATTTCTAAGGGTTCAGAAGCAACCTGTTTTCTCTTCTTTTTACTAACATCACCCTTTTGAGAGGATGATGCAGTTGGCTCTTTGCTGGATAGAGTGTTTGGTTGAGGGGGTTGGTTAGCAGGCCTTGGGTTAGCACTTTGTTCTCCTTGCTTAGGCTGTGCTAACTGTGATTTTGAATCAAATATTGGCATGTTGTGGGGGTAAGACCTAAACAAACCCTCCATGTGGGGAGTTATGCTAAGTCTTACATCCACATCATTCCTAGTCTCCAAATTACCAAAAATGAGTTTGGTCATGGACCTAGGATAGCCTATTTTACTCTTATCTGCTCCAGGCAATTCAATCAATGAAGCATTTTTAAAGTTGAGTACTGATTGAATAAAGCGAGGAAAGAAAATTTCATTACCTCTCTTGGCTGTGGTCTGACCAAGTCTCCCATAGAGTTCCTGTAGGATGAGAAGTCCAACATCTATCTTTCTCCCATGAGCCAAGGCATAGGCAAGCTGCTGCACGGGTGTACTAATCTGATCAAAGCTTGATTTCCGTGCAGTGAATACATGAAGGAGTGTAGCAAATACAAAGCTCCATTCTTTCCTTAAGAACTTCCTATTCAACTTTCCCAGCTTGATAGTATCAGAGTAGTTGATGAAGTCAAAGAATTCTTCCAACTCATCATTGGAGGCCAGAGCATCATACGTCTCTTGCTGCATATCCAAGGCTTGATTCATGTCTGCAGTGGTGATAGTGATATCCTCTCCTTGAATCTTGCAGTGAACAATATAAGAAGTGATAGCATTCTCAAGAGCGATGACCTCCACAGTAGCAGTCCTCCAGAATTGTTCCAATAGATCTATGTACAGAGTTGGGTTGGCTGAGAGCGCACTCTTGATGTAAGATTCAGACAACCACCGAACAAAGCACTTGAAATTGGCATTCGGTGCTTCCACATCACTGGTGATTGCGATGAAATTAGTTTGGGATGGTATGGTGAGTTTAGGGTTTGCCATTTGGGTAGAGAAGAAAAGAGAATTAGGTTTGAAGAAGAAATTCGCAGTTAGGGTTTTTCAGAGGTTTCAAGAGTTGAGATGCTTGAGAAATCGAACGAAAAGAATTGAATAGTTGTGAAGTTGTATATATATATATGAATGTCTTGAGTTGTCGATAGATAAGTGTTCTGTAGCGACAAGTCATTCGAGAAGTATGAAACATCTATTCGAGAAGTCAAGAAAGGCTTATTCGATATCTCAGGCAGTTTTTAACTCACAGCTGGCAGTGATTTAACTCAGAAAATAATTCAAAGTTAAGAATATATTTTTATGAGTGAAATGAAGTTTTGAATATAAATCCAAAAAGCGATTATGTGTCAGCGAAAAATCAGCCTTTTCAAATGATTCGATAACTCAAATGCAGTATTCGAGAACTCTATCATTAGAGAACTAAAATACTCTATTCGAGAACTCAAAGTGTGCTATTCGATTTCTCAAAAAGACACTATTCGAGAACTCAAGAGGGTTCTAGATAGGCCTATTCGAGAACTCGAGCCAAGACATAACAATGAATCATTCGAGAAGTCTGACTTATCGAACTATACTTTTCACTCATAAAATTCAATTTTCACTATCTTTTAAAATTTACCAGAAATATTCACTGAAGAATATTCTACTAAATTAAATAGTGATTTTCTCAAAATTTCACAGAAATTTCAAGCTAAAGATGTATGATTTTCAACATGTGCAGCATTGGAATATTTATACATCATACTCCAGCCAATACTTACTTTAAAAATATTGAGCATTTGATAAGGTAAGTATTTACTGCTACAACAATCTATTTGATATATTCACTTAGCCAGAATTTGAAGAATTCAGCATTCCAATCTCACTAACCAACCTTGTGAAGGTGGCTTCATCTAGTGGCTTAGTGAATATGTCAGCTAGTTGTTTCTCTGTGGGAACATAATGTAACTCAATGGTTCCATTAGTTGCATGCTCCCTTATGAAATGATATCTGATGTCAATGTGCTTTGTCCTAGAATGATTGACAGGATTGGCAACTATAGAGATTGCACTTGTGTTGTCACACATGATAGGAATTCTTTCCAACACAAGTCCATAATCTCTAAGTTGGTTTCTAATCCAAAGCACTTGAGCACAGCAACTTCCAGCAGCTATGTATTCAGCTTCAGCTGTGGAAGTTGACACAGATTGTTGTTTCTTGCTGTACCAAGAGACTAACCTTTGTCCAAGAAACTGGCAGCTACCTGATGTGCTTTTCCTATCCACTCTGCATCCAGCATAATCAGCATCAGAATAACCAACCAGATTGAACCCTGTGTCCTTAGGATACCATAACCCCAAGTTTGGTGTGCCTTTCAGATATTTGAAGATCCTTTTTATTGCTATCATGTGTGATTCCTTTGGGTTTGATTGAAACCTTGCACATAAGCATGTAGCAAACATGATATCTGGCCTACTAGCAGTGAGGTAGAGTAGAGAACCAACCATGCCTCTGTAGATTGAGATATCTACCTTTTTGCCCTTAGCATCATCATCTAACTTGGTGGCAGTGGCCATGGGTGTCTTTGCAGGTGAACATTCTTCCAAATCAAATTTCTTCAGTAAATCTTTAATGTATTTGGTTTGACTTATAAAAATGCCATCCTTCCTTTGACTAACTTGCAGTCCAAGAAAGAATGTTAATTCTCCCATCATACTCATCTCATATCTGCTTTGCATGAGCTTAGAGAATTTTTCACACAGCTTCTCATTTGTAGAGCCAAATATGATATCATCCACATAGATTTGAACTAAGATAATATCATCATCATGTTTCTTGTAGAACAGTGTCTTGTCCAGTGTGCCTCTAGTGAATTGATTCTCCAGTAGAAATTGTGATAGTGTGTCATACCATGCCCTGGGAGCTTGCTTGAGTCCATACAATGCTTTAAGTAATCTGTAGACAAAGTGGGGAAACTGTGGATCCTCAAAGCCAGGTGGTTGTTGCACATATACTTCATCTTCCAACTCCCCATTCAGGAATGCACTCTTGACATCCATTTGATAGACCTTGAAATTTGAATGTGCAGCAAATGCCAAGAAAATTCTGATGGCTTCTAGTCTAGCAACAGGGGCAAAGGTCTCATCATAGTCAATACCTTCCTGTTGAGAGTATCCTTTTGCAACCAACCTTGCTTTGTTTCTTATGACTACACCATTTTCATCCATCTTATTCCTTAGAACCCATTTAGTTCCAACAACGGTTCTATCCTTTGGTGCAGGCACTAGTTCCCATACTTTGCTCCTTTCAAATTGATTTAGCTCCTCTTGCATAGCAATTATCCAGTCAGGGTCCAACAATGCATCATCAAGTTTCTTAGGCTCAACTTGGGATAGAAAGCAGCCATAGAGACATTCATTTATAGTTGCTCTTCTTGTCCTTACTCCTGCATTTGGATTTCCAATTATCTGATCTGCAGTGTGTGATCTATCCCATTTCCTTGTATGTTCAGATTGATTTCTCATCCTTGATGTTGCTTCATCATTTAGATCATGATCATCTACATTTCCTCCCCCTGTGAAGTTGTCACTCCTCACAGGTGTATCTTGGATGCTTGTTTCTTCATTGTTGGTTGACACAGGTTCTTCATTCACTTGAGTTTGTTGGATTATGAGTTCAGATTCACTTTCAATCTCCTCATCAGAATCATCTAGATTGTCAAACCTCAAGGGATCTTTATCTTCATCATTGGCTTCTTCTAATCCAGGTAGTTTGCTGTCATCAAATGTTACATCTGTGCTCTCCATTACTTTCTTTTGACAAATGACATAAACATTGTATGCAATTCTTTCCATAGAATAGCCAAGAAAGATTCCTTCAAATGCCTTTGCATCAAACTTTCCAACATATTCTGAATTATCTTTTAGCACAAAGCACTTGCTTCCAAAAGTATGAACATACTTTAGAGTAGGCTTCTTTCCAGTCATCAAGTTGTAAGGCGTCTTTCCAGTGTTTTTGTTGATGAGGGTTCTGTTTTGGATGTAGCATGCAGTGCTCACAGCCTCAGCCCAAAAACATGTAGGCATCTTTGCATCAAGTAGCATTGTTCTAGCAGCCTCTATCAGAGTCCTATTCTTTCTCTCAACAACTCCATTTTGTTGTGGAGTCCTTGGAGCTGAGAATTGTTGAGAAATACCATTTTCTTTGCAGAATGCTCCAAGCATGGCATTTCTGAATTCTGTCCCATTATCACTTCTTAATGCAATCACACTTGCATTTATGGCCTTTGCTTCTTTGTCAACTTTCTTTATGTGCTCAATGATTACTTGTGGAGCCTCATCCTTTGATGCCAGAAATTCTACCCATGTATACCTTGTAAAATCATCAACCATCACTAGAGCATACTTCTTCCTTCCTAGTGACATAATATTGACAGGCCCAAACAAATCCATATGAATCAGTTGCAGGGGCTTGGTTATAGATGTCACTGTTTTTGACTTGTGGCTTGATCTTTTCATTTTTCCCTTTTGACACGCCTCACACACTCCTTCTTGACAGAATTCAAGTGTGGGCATGCCTCTCACTAACTCCCTTTTGACTAGGGAATTAATGGCTTTGAAGTTCAGGTGTGATAGCTTCTTGTGCCACAGCCAACTGTCTTCATTTGATGCTTTTGAGTAGAAGCAACAAATTGTGTCCTTGCTTGCAGAGTCCATATTGGCTACAAACAGGCTTCCCTTCCTTACTCCAGACAGAGCAAAATCACCAGTCTTCTTGTGGGTGATCAAACATTCATCTTTGTCAAAGTTCACTTTGAAGCCTCTGTCAGTGAATTGACCAACACTCAGTAGATTATGCTTGAGCCCCTTGACCAGTGCTACATTCTCAATGATGACATTTCCAATTTCCAACTTGCCATATCCCAGTGTGTTGCCAATGCTGTCATCTCCAAAAGCAACCATTGGGCCAGCCTTTTCCTCATACTGTGATAGCAGGGCCATATCACCAGTCATATGATTTGAGCATCCACTGTCCAAAATCCACATGACCTTCTTTTTACTTTCTTTGCCCTGCAAACACAAAAGTATTACTTCTTCTTTGGTACCCAAACGAGTTTGGGTCCATGTGACTTAGTGACAGTTTTATCAAAATCAGCATGCTTATCAGTCTTCTTGATGTTGGTCTTCTTGTCACTGTTGGGAGTCTTAGAATCAGAGTTCTTAGACTTAGGTGACAGAGGTACCTTCCTAACTTTAGGAGGACTTGAAGACTTTGTCCTTGTGTAGTGTGTGTGAACATTATGATTGATACAGCCCTCCATGAATTGTCTTCTCAAATTAAAACAACTAGTCATCACATTCATGTTACATGGCATACAATCAAGTTTATCACAGAAAGGAGAGTCTCTATGTCTTAAAGGCACAGAGCAATCATAGAATGGTTTAGCAACACTACCAGATGGTTTCTTGCAAGCATGAGTTAAATGATTAGAGCTAAAACAGTTTTGACAAACTTTCCTAGGGGCATTTGGCACATAAGCATAGTTGTTATCTTTGTTAATCCCTAATTTGCCATTCCTGTTTGGTCTCTTATTAGTCACTTTCTTCTTAGTCTCATAATTTCCAGCTGAAACAAAATTTACAGGGTTCTCAAGTCTAGGTCTACCTCCTACTGGCTCCTTGGCTTTGGTTTTGACATTCTTACTCTCAGAGGATGCTTGTTGTTCATTTGATTGTGCCTCATCTTCATCCTCCAACATTTGCTTGATGAGTAAGGCATCCTCATCAATCTCAAGTGTTGGTGTTTTAAATATTGGATTCTCAGTCTTTTTCAAAACCTGAGGCACCTCCTCTTGAACAACAATGTCATCTTCAATGACTGCATAGCCTTTCCTCTGTTTAAGAGTGTCATAATCAAGTCCAATGGCAGCCTTAGGTCTAGCTAGATTTTTCTCATGATAAGACTGCAATAGACTAGAGGAATTCTTAAATGTTTTCAACTTAAATTCATTTTCAGCTAATTCATCCCTAAGAGCTTTCTCAACTTGACTAGCACATAGAACTTTGTTCTTTAGATACTCAATCTCTTGTTTAAGATTTTCTAATTGCACAGTAGTTAGCTCTAGTTCCTCATTTCTCTTATTTAACAGTTCATTCCTAGTAGACAGTTTAGCAATTTCTTCATTAGCAGCAGTCATACTAGTATGAATGTTAAACATCTCAACGGATAGTTGTTCAACCAAAGATTTATATTCAGAAACAGACAAGTCTATGGTAGTGAGAGATGGTACCTGTGAGTCTGATGCAGATGGTTCTTCCTTGGAATTGGCCATCAAGGCATAGTTGCAGAATTCTTGTTCTTCCCCATCACTGTCAGAATCATCCCAACACTTCCCTTCAGCTATGTAAGCCTTACCTGGTGTCTGCTTCTTTAGAAGGGCCTCATACTTAGCTTCAAGCTCAAGAAACTCCTTATCCTTCTTTTTAGGCTTCTTGCATTCACTGGCAAAATGCCCTAGGTCATTGCATCTGTAACATCTTACAGATGACCTATCCACATAGCTGGTTTTGAATCTGTTCTTGTTTGTTTTCATAGGTGCCTTGCCCTTGTTGAATGAATGATTTTGAGGTCTAGGCTTGAAGGGCTGATTCCTCTTGAATCTGATGTTTGGAAATTTTCTAGCCATAAAAGCATATGATGTATTTTCCATGCCATCCAGCTCTTCAAGAGTGTAGAACTCATCTTCTTCCTTGTCATCAGCAGGTTCAGTCACTACTTCCTCAGTTTCTTCATCATCTACTATCTCTTCTATTCTCAGCTGACTTGTAGATGCTTCCAGGTCTTGAATAGATTTGTTGACAATCAAGGCACAGGATGTGTTTATCATTCTGCCTTGGTTAGCTTGGATAGCCCTCTTTTGAAGCAACTCAAGCTCGTGTGTCTTTAAAACCCCATAGAGCACATCATACGTGACTTTGTTCAAATCTCTTTCTCTTAGGGATATGACCCTTTGCTCTAGATGGTTTGGTGACGATAGTAGAAACTTCATATTTAATTCCTTAGTGCTGTAAACCTTCCCATTCATTTGGAGCTCAGTCACCAGCTTGTGAAATCTTTCAAACATATCAGTGATACTTTCCTTGGGCTGTGCCATGAACGCCTCATACTGTGTGACCAGTATCTGTTTCTTATTTTCTCTTACCTCCTCTGTCCCTTCACATAACACCTCGATGTGATTCCACATGTCCTTGGCTGATCTGCATGATGCTACGTTGGCAAACATCGACATATCCAAGGAGTCTATGATTAACAACATGAGGTGGCTGTCTAGGGCAATCTTTTCCTTCTCTGAGTCCGTCCATTTGGATGGCTCTTTTGGAACGTATGATCTAGGAATGACTACTGCGCCCACTGTGGATTCAGCAACTTCTTGTTGTGGTATGAATGGACCATTCTTGAGAATGTCAGGGTAGAGAGGATTGGCAGCTTTGATGAACAACAGCATTTTTATTTTCCAGAGGTTGTAATTCTCTTTGTCGAACTTAGGGACCTTTACCGTACCTGTAGTCTTTGGTGTATTCGAACTCATGATCGTTTTCTGTTTAGATTAAACAGCCTGCTCTGATACCACTTGTTGAGTATTGAATACAGTAAAAGAATACAGAGGGGGGGGTGAATGGATTCTTGAATTTTTCTTCGGTCTTGAATCTTTGCAGCAAGATAAGTGATGAGTGTGTGAAATATGAAGATGCGGAAAATTAAACACAAACACAACACAATATCACTTTAATCTAATATTTTATTAGATAAAGATCTTGCTACAATCTGTGAATACAAATGATAGTATTCTCAGCTTCGTTTTTCTCAGAGAGATATTTTCTGGATATTTTTGAGAAACTTCAAAACCTTAACAGCTAAGGAAGTGAGGCTGTATCCTTATAGACATGGATACACCCACTTGCTACAAATGAGGTAGGTAAAACAAAAGCACTTTCCAGTCTGTCTATCTCATTTTAGTAAGAGTCCAAACGGCTACAGATTTGACTTTGAAAAGCCTGTTTAGATCCACTTCTTCAGCTCCTTGTCCCTTGTCTTATCTCTCCAAGCTTCTTTGTAGGCTTTCCAGCATGCTTTATAGGACAGAGTCAAATAAAGTGTGCTGGCTTGTTGCAGGTTTCTGACTTGTACAATTCTTCAGTATTTTGTCCTCAAGAATGTATTCGAGAAGTGACTAAGTGAGTGATTCGAGAACTGGAGTTGACTTGATCGATAACTCTGAGTTCTCGAATAGTGTTATCTTGACATATCGAATCACTTCTCGAATAGCTCTTTTCTCTGGGACTCCTTGAGATATCGAATAGAGCATTTTGACATATCGAATCCCTGAGATATCGAATAGCATATTGAGAGATATCGAATAGTGTCTTCTGAGATATCGAACTCCAGACTTCTCGAATGCTAGTCTTCTCGAATAGACAAATGTACTTCTCGAATTGGTACTTAGGCAAATTCTTCATTTCTTCAATTCTTCAAATCCCAACTGTGATTATTTGGCAGTCTTTATCTCCTTGCTTGAGGCATGAACCTTGGAACTTCTTTCAAGCATTATTCTTGACTTTATAATTACAGTAACACAACTAGAATTTGATGCCTATTACAAGTACAGAACAAATAGAAACTCTACAACTAGAGGTTCCCTCAGTTAAGAGGTCATGTAGGTAATGCATAGCATTACACATACTTAGGCTTGTTATTAGATGTATTCAGGCATGCCTCTGTGACTAACAGCCAGTATTACATCTCTCAGTGAAGACTCCTCCAGACATATTCTTATGTGGTTGCATCAGACACTTGAAAAGTGTGTATGCCAATTCGAGATATGTACAAATGCCAAGGTCCTAACTAGACAACAAGGATAGCAAAGAATTTCAAAAATATTATTTATGCTCGCACATTTGAAAACCTTGGTAAATATATATCTTATAGTATTGGTCATCAAATGCTATCAAACTTGCATCCGCATACACCTAACGAGCACAGTGGTACTCTAAGTGTTTTTCTAATCATCTACTTTCAGTTTTTTCAGCGACTCATGAAATTTGGAAGCTTGAAGAATTCTTAGTTCTCCATTGCTGCAAGCTACACTGAAGAATTGGGGGCTAGTTGTTATGCCATATTTTTGGAATGTCTAATAACCTCCTAAATTTCTAATAATTATTAATTATTAATTTAGATTAATAATTATTACTTAACCGCTAAGTTTTATCCTCTCTCTGAAATGAAGAAAAAATCAATCTCAATTAATCAATAATGAAAAATATCTCCAAACGATATTCTTCAAATTAGGAAGATATCGATAAGACACAAATCAATTTCACAGAACTGCTTAGACTTGATCCTATATAAATATATAGGTACGCAGGTATCTTGGCAGAAGATATGACCGATACACGAGACAAATCGAGATACCTGTCAAGTCCAGCCCCCTCTTTTTTCATAAACCCTAATTCCCTAAAAATAGCCACATTCATCTAATTCGCTCTACTATTCCAGCAAACCTCCGATTTCGTGTTGTTACGAAATTCCTCCAACAACATATATTTAATTAAGAATTTATGTCTCTTGTGCCTTAATTATTTTCGAATGATTTGTCTTCAGACATGTATTAAAGATGCAATTCTTTCCTATCTAGATCTCAATTTCTTCGACAAACTTTATCTGATCGATTATCAAAAACCTTCATTTCATCAGTTCTAAGTTCCACTGAAGTTTGTAAATCTTGTATAACATGATTATCATTGCATCTATTTCACAACTTGACTATGACTTATGAGATGCAAATTAAGGAGAATTAAGCCATGTACAGTACCAGAAAATTAAGGAGAAGCAAGTCATAGTACCAGAGAATTAATGACTAAGCCATAATACCAGAGTTACAAATTTTCGTAACAAATGCAAATATGTTTTAGCAACTAAAATTATAAAATTTAACATTTTATGTCGTTTACTTGTGATACATTTGAATTCCTAGATTCAAATGCCACTAAGTTTCTTTGGAAGGTACAAAATATTATGAAAAAGAATGTAAGATTTAGAAAAAAAAAATATGAAAAAACAATTTGAAATTTGAAAACATGGTAACTGTTTCTTTGTAAAAGCAGTTACCATGTTTTCGTTTGATTTCGTCGTGTTTGTGGAGTATACACTTTGATTCATAAAGAACAGGGGCAGACTAATTTGATATATTTTTTACTTATCAATATATGTACTGAATCATATTTTTTCAAGATAAGTTTACATATATTTAAGAATAAATATATACAAATAGAATCCAAATATATTATTCTTAATATTTAAAGAAAACAAAACTATACCAAATGCTAAAAAAATTATCATCAAAGGTATACTCACATATTATACTTCAAAAAGTAAAAAATAAAAAAAGGATTATGTAATGCGATGAAAAATAAACAAATAAAAATTATAATCCCAAAACAATGATTTGATATACTATCTCAATATAATTTTACACCAAAACAAAAAAATAAATAAAGACAAATAACAATCAAAATACATAGCAAAGTCACATAATACCACCCATCTTTAAAAAAAGAAAACCAGCTTTAAATAAACCACTGACAATTCACAAACTTAAAAACATAAAAAAACCAATATTTATAAAATGCTCGTCAGCAAATTCAATGATAATTATTTAAAAATAACGTATATCCTTTAGAAAATTTATAATATACTAGTTTATAATTTGTGCAACGCACGGCTCCTTTTATAATATCTATAACTATATAAAGTTTTTTAAATTTTATATATAATTAATTTACATATCAAATGGTTGTTAAAAAAATTGATATATGTAAATAAGATTTTACACATTCAATTTAATATTTGTGCTCTATATTGAATTCTTAAAATTTGATTTTGATGATTTATTAGCCCACGTAAAATTAACAAAATAATCTTTAATTTAGTGATGGTTTAACAATTATTTTCCAATAAAATCTATGCAGAAACGAAATAGAGAAGAATTAATTGACTTTTTTTTTAGGTTGAAAATTCTATTCAATTTATGAATTCTACTTATAATTGGTTTTGATTATCAAAATAACCTTGTTGTTATTTGAAGATAGTTCTACTAACAACCAAATACAATTTTAATAATAAGTGTAAGAGGGATTTCGTCCGGTAATCAATAATCGGTAGTCTGGTCCTCCGTCTTAGATCTTAAAATAAATAGATGAAAATTGTTGGATCTAGCATATTTTTTTTATATTTTAATATGTTATAAACTAAGAAGTGTTTTTATATTGAAATACGGAAAGGTATATATCAATAATTTAAATCATACTCTCTCTATCTCACCCATTTCTTTAGATGTTTTCAGCATTGCATAACTTATTTTTAAAATAAAAATTTAAACATTAAATTTTTATTTAGAAGAGAAAAAATTTAAAAATAGATTATGGAACTATACTTTATACTTTATAAGAGTTTTAAAATGAGTTATAAAATACGTGTCGAGCCCTCTGATTCGTTGGGACAGAGGGAGTATTTAATAAGATTTTCTACATTGAATAACATTTTCAATGTAGGACTAATAGGATTATTGTAAAAAATTGAAACTAAATTTTCTCTTGAGATTCTGTTTGTTTTCATTTGAATAATAATTATTAAAACATCACTAAATTAAAGATAATTTTATAAGCTTGACGTGGATTGTAAAATCATTCAAATCTGATTTATAGATCTTACGATAAGATAGAGGCCAAATAGTAAATATGATTTTTTTTGACGAAATGCAGGAGGATATATTCATAAATCAAACCAATACAGCATAAAACAGTGGGACAAACCCCCGACTGTCAATATGACGAGATTGAAAAACAAATAAATTGTTTTCTCATCGTTTAACAAATTGAACTTACTAGTTCTTGAATCTAAAAATGAATTCGAAGACATCCGAAATGATCCAAACTGTGCCAACATCCCTGAGAGCAGCGAAGTTACAATTGACCACGTCGCGTAATTGATACCGCAGTGTTCAGAAGCCTAAGTTGGAATTCCACTCCAGCTATCTACATGCCGAATACCAGCTATAGACATGCCGAAAATAGGAACCTCCCAAGGATGGGTAATACCACAACTATCTACATGCCGGTTAACAGCTATAGACATGCCGAAAGTAAAAACCCCTAATAGATGATGAACTATCTTTGGTTGTGAGTGGTGAGCTTTTGCAATATTCGTCAGCTTCCCAGCTTTGATGCGGACATTCCAGATCCCCCAAAGCATCATCAAAGTAACAAACAAACCAAACATGACAAGCTCCCACAAGAGGAGAGGAAAACAAGCTCCCACAAGAGGAGAGAAAAACCCAAAAACACTCGCAATCCTCACCAAAGGAGGATTATTATTGAAAGGAATCGAAAATTAGACAGGAAAAGGCCTCCGGCCGGTGGATAAACCACCGCCGGAGGGGAAGAGACTCTGATAGATGAACAAGAAGGAGAGGAAGGAGAGAGAGAATTCTCTACTTTTCCACCGAAAGTTTATGAGAATACACTTAATTCAGAATTAATGAGTTGTAAATATGATTTTTTTTTTTAATACTAATAAAAAGTAAATAAAATTCAATTCTAATATGACCTTTTTTAAATATATCTTTTACGATTATAATTTTTTTTTAAAATTCAATTGTGATACAACCTTTTTTTTAATTATATCCATTCTAGATTATAATTTTATTTTTAAAATTCACTTCTAATGCAACAGTTTCAAAATATCCTTTTTAGATTATAATTTTCTTTTCATCTATTTTTAAAAATATTAGATTCGACGATTGGAATTATTTTACCAACCCAAAATTATGGATAAAATTCCACTTACGCTTATTATATATAAGGATATAATTATAACACAATATTTTATTTTTATAATATGTGAAAAAGAATTTAAAATAAAAACACAAAACATTTGTAATAAAATCCAAAAGAAAACTTAACAAAACAAAATGATAAAAGTAACACGTGCATGCACCGATTTAAAGCTAGTATATATAAAATATGGAGGGCACATAAATTTAAATACTCTATCGTTTACTTTTTTTTGGTAAAACAAATATTAGACGATCAATAATATTAGGGCATTAATGTGTTATAAAAAGGGAACGGGCGGTGGATAATGGCGTTTACTTTTGTAAGATACTAAGAACTCAGAGAAAGAAAAGACAAAATTTGAGTTGTTGTGTTTCAAGGAAACAAAACTAGGGTTGTTAGAAGGTCGTGTTGACCTGATTAATGATGATGTCTGTGACGTCACAATTTAGTAATTTCAAATAATCCTACTGGAAAATGGAATACTAATTTCAAATAATCCTACTGGAAAATGGAATACTACATGGATTCCTTATAATTTGTAAATTCGAACGTTTTTTTATTTGAAAAAACTCATCCACATCTAATTAATATGGATGCCTTATAATTTTAGTTTTAGCAACTAAAATTATAAAATTTAACATTTTATGTCGTTTACTTATGATATATTTGGAAAGTACAAAATATTATAAATAAGAATGTAATGTTCAGAAAAAAAAAAATTTGAAAAGAAAACTGAAATTTGAAAACTTGGTAATTGTTTCCTTGTAAAAATAGTTACCATGTTTTGTTTTCGTTTCATTTCATTGTGTTTGTAGAATATACATTTTGCTTCATAGGGGCCGACCAATTTGATATATATTTTACTTATCAATATATTTATTGAATTATTTTTTTTCAAGATAAGTTTACATATATTTAAATATATATATATATATATATATATAAAAATAGAATCCAAATATATTATTCTTAACATTTAAAGAGAACAAAACTATTAAAAATGCTAAACAATTATCATCAAAAGTATACTCAGGTATTATACTTCAAAAATTAAAACTTAAAAAAAGTATTTTGTAATGCAATGGAAAATAAACAAAAAAAAATTATAAACAATGATTTTGATATACCATCTCAATATAATCTTACACAAAAACAAAAAAATAAATAAAGACAAATAACAATAAAAAATTCTTATTAAAACATCACTAAATTAAAGATAATTTTATGAGTTTGACGTGGATTGTAAAATCATTCAATCTGATCTATAGAGGCCAAATAGTAAATATGATTTTTTTATTACTAATAAAAAATAAATAAAATTTAATTATAATACAACTTTTTTTAAATATATATTTTAAGATTATAATTTTTTTTAAATTCAATTATGATACAATCTTTTTTAATTAAATCCATTTTAGATTATAATTTTCTTTTTAAAATTCACTTCTGATATGGGTAAAAAATAACCCTTAAAGGCATAATTAATGTGACATTTATTGGCCCGTAAATATGGCCCAAAACCCTAGTTGGGCACTAAATTCGTAATTAATGGTCAGGCCCAAAAGAACGGCCCAAACCGGGGACGCCCGGTAAAAGCCTATCCCTAACATGGGTCTTATCCACAAACCAGGAACGTTCTAGAAACCAAGAACGTCCTAGAATATCCCCAGGATATTGTGTAGCCTCCAAGGCACCTAATTCGACATGGAAACTAATTCCTAAAAGGAAGGAGTCAGAACCTTCCTCAATTACGGTGACTTATCCACCAAGTCTCCAAAACGTACTATAATTCTAAGGCTCCCACAGCCTCTATAAAGGGCCAGACCCCTCATCCTAGAACTACGTTTTTGGCTTGATTCTCAACTCTGAGATACGTAGGCATCTTGTGAGGACCCGAATTAGGTCACGATAACGCAAGCGCAGCCATTAAAGCACGAAGCTCACGAACCCTAGCCGCAATTCTATAACCCTACTTTTTATTCCACAACATTTGGCGTCGTCTGTGGGAAGAGGATATCAACCATGGTTAACACACAAAGAACATCGACCGAGAATGTTCCTATTACATCTGATCCACCGATCGTCTCCTCTACACCGCCCGTTGTTACGGAGCAAGGGCTTGTACCCCCATCAACTGAGACTATCACACAACCTCAAGTTTCTCAGACCACAGGGACGAATCCCCATGCTGAGAGAACCTTACCGGTGATTGATCACCCGAGACAAGAGACTAATCAACTTCAGATGGTGGTTGCTCCATTGAATAGCCGTCCCCCGCTCTCAGGAGTTCAGATCTCCACCACTACACTCCCCGTGAGGACTGATCCGTTATACGGGTTGCCAAACTATCCCCCAAATCGAAGGGATCCTGGACCAAGCGGACACGCTTTACAGATACCTGAGTCGTATCAACCACCCTATATTAGGGGTCTAGCCCCCCCTGAGCAAGGATATTACGATTACTCTGGACCTTACTCCGATGATTCATCATCTGAGGATGATGATCGAAATATAGCCCCGAGGAGGCGACGTACAAGCAAAGAACCCATGAGGAGGACTCAAAGGATCTACGATAGACCCGTTCAGACAGCTGCTGAGAGAATCAAGGCTTTTGAAGCTGAGATCCAAAAGCTGAAGGATGATATAACCAGAGAACAAGTAAGGCAAAATCAGAATAGGCCTCCTCCAATCTCAAGGGAGATCCCCTTCATTGATTTGGAAGGGTCCTCAAGGAGACCGAGAAGGGCTGATGCCCCAACTGGAGGAATTACGAGGGTAGAAACCCCCAGGAGTGATCCCAAAGACCTGATGCCGCTTGGGGACCCTGACGATCCCACACCTCCATTCACTGACGAAGTGATGAACGCTCATGTTTCCCGAAAATTCAAGATGCCCACGATAAAAGCATATGATGGGACGGGAGATCCTTCGAATCATGTCAGGACATTCTCGAACGCTCTGCTGCTACAACCCGCAAGCGACGCTCTTAAGTGTAGGGCGTTTCCTCAAACCTTGGCAGGCATGGCTCAAAGATGGTACAACCGATTGCCCGCAAACTCGATTGGTTCGTTTAAGGAGTTGAGTACTGCCTTTATCAATCAATTTGTTAGTGGGAAGGTCCACGAAAAAAGCTCTGCATCTCTCATGCAAGTAAAACAAGGAAAGAATGAGAACCTGAGGGATTACCTCAAGCGTTTCACCAAGGAGACGTTGAATGTCCCGGATCTGGAGAACAAAGTAGCTATGATAGCCTTGGAGAATGGAACAACGAACACCTTCTTTCAGATGTCGTTGGCAAAGCATCCCCCTGAAAGCATGACTGAGCTCCAAAGAAGAGCAAGCAAGTATATAAAAGCTGAAGAAAGTATGAGGAAAATAGAGGTCTCCACCCACGGTGGGGGAAACAGGAACTCCATGAAGCGAAAGCAAGGTCAAGAGTACGATGACCAGGAGTATGACGCTAGGGACAAGTATCCCCGAACTAGCAAGGACTCCGACTCTGCCTCTAAGAACCAAGGACCAAGGTTCCCTGAGTATGCAAGGTTGAATACCCCCAGGAGTCAAATCCTGATGGATATTGAAAAAGACAAGGATTTTCGATGGCCGAAGCCACTCAGGGGTGATCCCGCAAGAAGAAACAAGGATCAATACTGCAGGTTCCATAAGGACGTGGGACATGACACTGATGATTGCAGACAACTCAAGGACGAGATTGAATTTTTGATTCGAAGAGGGAAACTGAGCCACTTCACTAAGGATGAAGACTGTGGTAATCAGAGAAGAGACTATAATAGAAGGGGTGACGACCAAGATCGCAACCCACAACCCCGAGGGCCAGTAATCAACATGATCTCAGGAGGCCCGACTGCGGCCGGGACAACTAGGAGTTCTCGGAAGGCTTATGCCAGAGAAGTGATGCACATCGTAGGAGAGGCCCCGAAACGTGCAAAAACTGAAGTAGTGATCGGTTTTGAAGACTCAGACTTGGAGGGGGTAAAGTTCCCCCATGACGACCCGTTGGTCATAACTCCTGTAATTGGAAATTCGGAGGTGAAGCGAGTCTTGATAGACAATGGTGCTTCTGTCAATATTCTGTTTCATGATGCATTTGTAAGGATGGGATACAATGATTCTCAGTTGACCCCATCTAACATGCCTATATATGGATTTAATGGAGTAGAATCCAAAGTTGAAGGGACTATTCAGTTGCCAGTAACTATTGGACAGGAGCCCAAGGAGGCCACTCAGATATTGAACTTCTTGGTAATCAAGGCGGTTTCAACATACAACACTATCCTCGGAAGGACTGGACTTCATGAATTCAAGGCTGTTGCCTCAACTTATCACATGAAGATCAAGTTTCCAACCAGGAATGGTGTAGGAGAACAAAAAGGTGACCAGAAAATGGCTAGGAGCTGTTATGTAGCTGCGTTAAAGCCTGATGGAGTCGGGGGGCAGGTCCTTCCGATTGAAGACATGGATGTCCACAGTGATAAAGAACACCAAGAAAGGTCGGCAAAGGACATCACACAAAAGCCTCGGACATCCATTAAGGCTAAGGCATCAACTGACTTTGTGGTTGAATGTATCATTGGCAACCAAGAAGTCGGGGGGCAGGATATAATACCCCAAGCAGGAAGTGAACTTCAGGATAAGAATGAGGAGACCAGAAGGAGTAATGGGTGCTCTATTTTGATGGAGCATCAAAAACAAAATCGAGCAATACAGGTCTAGTCTTGCAAATCCCCGATGGGTTCAAACTATCCTAGTGGGACTTAGCTTCATATTTATCTAGTAGAAATAAGGTTCGATGAAACCATTGCAGAGCATATTGCTCCGAGTAGGACAGTAGTACTTTATGTAAGGGTTGAACCCATTTCAAGTTATTAATGTAAGTTTGTTTTTCGTTCTCTATTCTGTGATTTTTTTTATGTGCCAAGCACCTGATGTGTGTAAGTCAAAGATGACCAAGCACCGAAAATAAAAGAATAAACTAATGGAAACAAACAAACGCATAAATAAAACCCTGAAGGGTCGAGAGTTAGGTTATAATACAACCAAATAAGAGTTTAAGTCCTTGAAGGACCCTGGATAAAAGACAAGCTGATTAAAAAGCCCCATCTGGCAATCAAAGCCATGCAAGGCTGTGGAGGCTAAGGACTAACTACTCTTCAATATTTTTTAAGTACCTGGAGTGAGGGTACAAGGATGAAGCAAATAAAGAACCTTGAATTATAGTCCTAAGGTCAAGGGATATAAGAATATCCTTGAACAAGGATTAAGAAGTTCAAGCAAGTTTTCATCTCAGAAGTTTAAAAGGCAAGAAGCCCAAGGGATAGCATTTTTCGAAATCTAAATCGAGGATCAACCTTAAATCCTTGACCTAGAATCAAGAAAAATGAGAAGCAAATATAGGTTTGAAAACCTTAAATCAAAGGTTTGAGACAAGACATGAAAGACATGAAGTCAAGTAAGGGATCCTAGAGAACTTTAGTTTGACATCAATCCAAAAGAAAGGTCGTGAATACTTGGTAGTCGACATATGAACACAAACGCTGAACATGTGAATATCAACATCAAATCCTAGGTGGAGAAAACAAGAGATATTAGCCATGAAGGCCAAGGTTAGCTATAAGGGCCAAACTTGAGGGGGTCATGAACCTCCAATCAAGATCCAAAGTTTGAAAACCAATCTAAAGTTCTGGATTCTCGATTAAGAATGCCAACATAGAACATATGAAAACCAGCGTTGAACACTTGAATATCAACCCTGAAATGGAGATTGAAAACTTCCTAGGGAAGGTTCAAGACCTCATCAGGCCGACCAGAAGCCAAGAAGGCCTTCAGCCGACCTTAAAGAACCGACTAGAGGCTCTAGAGGGGATTCATCCAACCAGAAACCTTCTGGTCTTGGATCGGCAGCTCTGATAGATGTTTTGGTGGTTTAAAACACCCAAAAATTGGCTTGAAACCATGTGACGGTAGTCCGATATGCTCTCTTTCATTAAAATCCAAACTTCAATGTTAGAGTTTAAAGAACTTACTTGAGGTTGAAAATCCTTAATTTCGAACATCGACATTCGAGTGTCGACGTTCAACACTCGAATAGCCCTAAGGCCGAGCACATGCCACCCGAGAGGCCGCTAGAGAAGCCCCAGGAACCAAGACAAACATTGAAGCCATGATGGCCAATCGAGCCAAGAAAGGTTGTTTTACAAACTCTAGGTTGATGTCAACCCAATATGAGGAGTCTACAGGAGCCACTTACCATAGGCTAATAAACAAGCAAGATTTTTGCACCCTTCACCGGGAATACCAAGGAGGTCTACGAGGATGACATGTTAGTCAAGAGCCTATTCAAGGCATGCCATATTAAGAACCTCAGAGAGGCATTTGAAGTGCTGAGGCACCACAAGATGATGTTGAATCCAGCCAAGTGTGCCTTTGGCATGAGATCTGGAAAATTTATGGGTCTGATGGTTTCAAAGCAAGGCACAGAAGCCAACCCTAATAAGATCAAGGAAATCCTGGATATGGAATCACCACGTTCCATAAAGGACGTAGAGAAATTGACTGGAAGAATTACAGCCTTAGGTAGATTCATCTCCAAGTTTGGAAATAAGTGATTGCCTTTCGTTCAGGCTTTGAAGAAGGTGAAAAATTTTGAATGGACTTCAGAAAGCCAAGAGGCCTTTGAACAGTTGAAAAAGTACATGGCTAAAGACCTGTTATTGGCCAAACCTAGTCCCGGAGAGACCCTATATTTATATCTAGCGATATCCGAACAAGCATTGAGTGTCATTCTCATTCGAGAGGAAAACAAGGTTCAAAAGCCTATCTACTATGTGAGCAAGATATTACACGGAGCTTAGTTGAATTACTCTCCCATTGAAAATTTTGCTTTGGCACTGGTAACAGCCCCAAGGAAGCTACACCGTACTTCCAGGCACACAAAATTGAAGTCCTGATGGACCAGTAGTTAAGAAGCATATTGCATAGCCCGAAGGCCAATGGAAGGATAATTAAGTGGGCGATCGAACTTGGGGAGTTTGATATTACGTACAAGCCCCGAATGGACATCAAGGCACAGGCACTCGCTGACTTCGTGGTTGAATGTACCACTAACAACCAAGAAGTCAGGGGGGCAGGAAGGCACAGCACCCCAGCAAGGGCAAGATGAGACACCCCAAGAGGGAGAGAAGGATGAAGTTTAGAAGGAATATTGGGTGCCCTATTTTGATGGGTCAACAAAAATGAAAATAAGTGGAACTCACAATTGAATATGCCTTGAGGTTGAAGTTTTCAATGACCAATAACGAAGCTGGGCATAAAGACTTGATAGCTGAACTAGGCTCGACTATAGCCATGAGGGCCAAAAATCTTAAAGTCTGTGGAGACTCAAGGCCGGTGATAGCCCAAGTAAATGGAGATAAGTGAATGAAGATTTTGAAGCCAAAGATAAAATGATGGTGAAATACATGAGGATGGTAAAATCACAATTGGTATGGTTCAAGGAATGTCACCTTGAATTCATCTCTAGAGAAGAGAATGTGATGGCTGATGCCCTGTCTAAATTTTCCTCGTCTAAAATCGAGAGTTGCACTAGAAGTGTTTACTATCAGGTCTTGGAGACCCCCACTATAGAGCACAAGTTGTTGACGCCCATCGATATTGGAAGTTGTAGTGATTGGCTCCCTGATAATGCCTTGGAGGCACGAAAACTATCAGTAAGAGCATTGAAATATGCGTTGATCGAAGATCTTCTTTATACAAGGTCCTTTTTAATTCCATACTAATGTCATGAATTTCAAAATCTTAACACAAAATCTAAGCCTTGATGGCCAATAAGGCTGTTGCCTCAAATCAAGTTGGGTGTTTGAGTTCAAGGCCTGAAAATCAGGAACCATTGGCTAAATTCAAACTGAGGCAAGGTTCTATAAACAAGGTAGGAGGTTTAAGGTCCTCGAGTTCAAGAAAAAGTTAAGACCCGGAAGGTCCTGAAAACTAAGAAAAAGGTTGTTTGTGATCAAAATACTCTAAGAAATATGATGGGAGTTTTGAAACTCTGCACAAAATATAAGCCCAGATGGCCAACGAGGTTGTATGCCCTGAATTAAGCTGGTTGATTGAATTCAAGACCTGAAAGTCAAGAAACATTGAATAAAATCAAGCAAAGGCACAGTCTTACAAACAAGGTAGGAGTTTTAAGGTCCTTGAGTCAAAATCAGGGATCAAAAACCAGCCAAAGTATCCTAGACTTGAAGTCATGTGTTGAAAAATGAGGGAATTCCTTGAATAGAAAAACTAAGAGGCAAGACCTCCTTGATTAGAAACAAGGGGGGCAAGAATAAAAGAACGTCATCACAAATCCTCATCCTCAAATGAAAGGTTGTTGATAACCAACAACCATGAATGGATTCAAGGTTTCGAGTCAAGAATTAAGCCCTGATGGTCACTCAAACATATGTACGGATACTGGAAATACCCATGAAAAACTATTTTGGCTCCAAAAGTGCCCTAAATGACGTTTTTTGGGATCGAAAAGTAGGGCAAATAGGATGAATCGTATTTGCAAAACCTAGAGCTCTGAAATACCTTCGATTTGATATATCGTGGGTCTCATTTGGAGTAACGAGTCAAAAGTTACGGACGTTTTAGCACGTACCATTCTTTTTCGACAAAATACAAGTTGTTCGAGAAGCAAAGACCTCTTTGATAAGGGGGGCAAGGCCAGAGAAACTTTGTCACAAATTCTACATCCTACTATGAGGAGGGAAGGATATGGAAAGACCTACTCTAGAATATAGAGTATGGGTTTTGAATCCCAGCACAAAATATAAGCCTAGATGGCCAACGAGGTTGATTGTCCCGAATCAAGCTGATTGCTTGAGTTCAAGGCCTGAGATTCAGAAACCATTGAGTAAAATCAATCTAGGACATGATCCTACAAACAAGGAAGGAGGTTTGAAGTCCTTAAGTTTAAAACCAAGGATGAAAAACTAACCACGATATCCTAGACTCGAAGTCAGGTGTTGAAAACAAGGAAAGTCCCTACACCACCAAGTAAAGAAGTGAAGACCCCCAAGACAAGGGGGGCAAGGTTAAGGTTGTTTAAAACACCCTATTATAGGTACATAAGAATGCCTGGAAGCCAAGGGCAATAGTTTAACCAAAGGTTATTTGATATCAAGAGTTAAAGAAAGGTTTAGACCCGAAAGGTCCTGAAAACCAAGAAGTAGGTTGTTTGAGACCAAGGATCATCAAACTAATCAAGGTATCACAAAATCCTTTCTAGGAACAAGGAAGGGAGTTCAGGACAAGTTTTGATTTTGGTCAAAGTCAAAGTCAAAAGTCAAAGTCAAAGTCAAAGGTCAAAGTCAAATAGTAAAAAAATGGCCAAAATTCAAAAAAAAATATTTTTTTTTGGGGCCCAGCCGACCAGGCCTAGCCGACCAGGCATCCATGGCCGAATGGCCGACCAGGGTGAGCCGACCAGGCCACCTTGGGAGGGTGTTTGGAGGGGTTTCCGGAGACCTGTTTTTTAGGGTGTTTTCATGACCTTCCAGAACGCTCAAAAATGCTCCGTTTGAGCTCAAATTTGAGATTCAAGAACCTTGTGAGGTCCTCTACAAGCCTATGCAGGTGGACAAGTGTTTCCTTGAAATTGGGAAGGTGTTATGATCACGTACGAGACCTGGTCTGAAAACCAGCTGAAAATGGGGTATTTCGCCTCCAGAACGTTCAAAAATGCATATTTTCATGTGATTCTTCTTCATACCAGGAGATTATAAGAATCCCCATCATATAAGCTCAACTTCAAAGTTTGAGTTTGGAGATGCCAGGGGTGTTTAGAAAACGCAAGGGTATTGAAAGACCCTGAAACACCTTCTAGGGGATCGTATTTCTCCCCTAGACAACTCAAAAATGAGAATTTTCACGTGATTCTTTTTGCAACCAGGAGGTTATAAGAAGCTCTACTTGACTAACTTGACTCCAAATTTTGGGGTTAGGACTTCGCTAATCGCAATTAGGGGGTGATTAGCATCGATTATCAACGTTTAAGGACTTCCACTCAAGAATTAACCTATCCAAAGGTTAAAGGTGGATATCCTAATAGTAATTACATCAAGTGTGAACTATTGGCCTCGATCAAGGCCTTTATAGCGTCTTTTGCTCAAAAATTAGCCCTTATCAAGGCTTATGAGCAACGACCACCCAATATTAACCCCAACTTAGATAAGTTGAGGGGAATGAATCATTAATGAATTGATGGTAAAGGATCCTATGCACGAATTGCACTCGGATTAGTGTCTATGAGCTCAGAACGACACTAATCCTATTCCCGAAAGGCTCAGAAATCTTGAGAGAAAGATTCGAGAGGCCAAGGAACGTTTAACTTTCTTAAGTATTAACTTGGGAAAGGATTTTAGTCATTGTAAATGTGTAGGTCGCTCCACACTTTACTGTAAGACGATACCCTTGCAGGGCCGATGTGACCTTAAACTTCTACGAAATCAAGCTTTCCTAGAAGTTGGGGGGCAAATGATATGGGTAAAAAATAACCCTTAAAGGCATAATTAATGTGACATTTATTGGCCCGTAAATATGGCCCAAAACCCTAGTTGGGCACTAAATTCGTAATTAATGGTCAGGCCCAAAAGAACGGCCCAAACCGGGGACGCCCGGTAAAAGCCTATCTCTAACATGGGTCTGATCCACAAACCAGGAACGTTCTAGAAACCAAGAACGTCCTAGAATATCCCCAGGATATTGTGTAGCCTCCAAGGCACCTAATTCGACATGGAAACTAATTCCTAAAAGGAAGGAGTCAGAACCTTCCTCAATTACGGTGACTTATCCACCAAGTCTCCAAAACCTACTATAATTCTAAGGCTCCCACAGCCTCTATAAAGGGCCAGACCCCTCATCCTAGAACTACGTTTTTGGCTTGATTCTCAACTCTGAGATACGTAGGCATCTTGTGAGGACCCGAATTAGGTCACGATAACGCAAGCGCAGCCATTAAAGCACGAAGCTCACGAACCCTAGCCGCAATTCGATAACCCTACTTTTTATTCCACAACAACTTCTATTGCAACATTTTCAAAATATACTTTTTAGATTAAAATTTTCTTTTTAATATAATATAATCTTGATCGTCTATTTTTAAAAATTTTAGATTTGACGATTAAGATTATTTTTGCAATCCAAAATTATGGATAAAATCCCTCTTACCCTTATTATATATAAGGATATAATTATAACACAATGTTTTATTATTATAATATATGAAAAAGAATTTGAAATAAAAATATACAAAACATTTGTAATAAAGTCCAAAATAAAACTCAACAAAACAAAATGATAAAATTAACACGTGCATGCACCGATTTAAAACTAGTATATATAAAATATGAGGGCACATAAATTTAAATACTCTATAGTTTACTTTTATGGTAAAACAAATATTAGGCGATCAATAATATTAGGGCATTAATTTGTTATAAAAAGGAGAAAATGCCCAAAATGGCATAAAAATGGAGGTGGGATGTTCAAAATAGCACTCTTGGGAAAGTATGACCGCGTTGACATTTACATCACGCTGCTATATGCGTTAGGAGGTAACGCATGTTCAACATGCGTTATTCGTGCATTTGTGGCAGCCCAATCTGATTCAAACGTACAAAACGCAACAACATCATGCGTAACGGGTGTAACGCATGATGTTGTTGCATTTTGTACGATTGAATCAGCTGGAAGTGTGAAAAATACACGAGTAACGCATGTTGTACATGTGTTACCTCCTAACGCAGATGCTAAATGCGTTATGTATGTGTCAGGCGCGAGTATACTTTTCAGAAAGTTCCTTTTGGGGCATTTTAACCCAATTTTGTGTCCTTTTGGCACTAAACCCTATAAAAACGGAACGGGATGTGGATATTTGGCGTTTACTTTTGAAAGACAAAATTTGCGTTGTGTTTCCAGGAAACAAAACTAGGGTTGTTAGAAGGACGTGTTGACCTAATTAATGATGTTGTCTATGACATCACAATTTGGTAATTTCAAATAATCCTACTGGAAAATAGAATACAACATGGATGCCTTATAATTTGTAAATCGTAACGTTTTTTTTTTTTTGAAAAACGCACCCACATCTAATTAATTAATAGTATAAGGTTAGGATCAACCGACAAGATGCAAAAATTTCACATTCCGGAACGTTAGCCCCCCAGTTAACATGCTAAAATATTTGTTAGGGTTTTCAGGTTCGCAATTTCGCATTCGAGTGGGGACGCATTTGGTTGTTAGGATATACCTTAGAAGAATGTGCTGATACAGTTGTAAAATGGTTAATGCTGTCTAGGTCCCAATCATGTCGTTTTTTATATTTAATTTTTTTTAATATCCTTTTTAATTTTTTAAATTTTTGAAAATTTTAAAATTATAAAAATTTTACAATTTAAAAATATAACATTCACTGTTTTTTCTATTAAACTAATTTTATATATTAATGTTTTGTTTGGTTGGGATGAATTAAGTGGGAGAGAATGGAATGAGATTTTAAATAAATATGAATGGGTAAATTTTTTAAAATTTTCTCCATTCCATCCATTCCTAATTTTTTAAAAAAATTTAAATTTTTTTAAATTTTCGTTCTTTTAATTTCTCCATTCCATCCATTCCTATTTACAAGGCATATTATTTTAAAACACCCCATTTTCCCATTTTGAAGGGAATGCTACATTCCTTATTACACAAATTTTCATCATAATTTTTATCATAATAAATTTGCAATATTTTATTTTTTATTTTTTACAAATCTTCTCTCTAATGTTTATTAATTTCCTTTAACTCCATCCATTCTAATTCATTCATCTTTACCTTACACAACATAAATATTGATTGATTTTACTACTTTACTCTATTTTACTCACTTCTATTATATTGTTCGTTGCTTCACATATTTTCTTAATTAACATTAGTGTCTAACTTTAATTGTTAAAAAAAAGATGAGACAGAGAAAATAATTTCCATTTAATATGTATACATAATCATCCTGGAATTCTAATCTGTTAATTATAACAACATCTTAGAAATATCCTTTGACTGAATTCACTATAGATTTTGACTTTTAGTACGTGTCAGGTGATGTAAATAAATTATTGTCGATGTTAAGTGCTAATGGTATTAAGCCATTAGCACAAAATATTAAAAATTTCAGATTACAAGTTTGCAGGGCATGCATTGACTTGGTAATTAGGTGTTGCTAAGAGAATTTTTTAGGGAATGGTTGACTAAAATTTGCTAAATGTTGTGTTTCAATGGGTTAATTATATGATTAGTTATATTTGAAAATAACATTTTATTAATTTGAATAAAATATTTTCAAATAAATATAAAATCTTAATAAACTAATTTTAACACTAATTAATTTTTTAAAGGTGATCACATATTTTCAAAAATTTTAATTAAAAATCTGTTAAATTTTAATTTTTAATAAATTAGTAAACAACGTAACAATTTCACCAACAAATCCAACAGCTCCTTTATGTGCAAGAGTAAAAATGTTAAGTAATATTCAATAAAACCAAATAAAGTTCTTGTTCATCAAAATTTTAGCACCAGGACATACATACGTCAGTCACAATTAAGTATAAACATTTATTTTTAGGGTTTTCTTACAGATAAAGAAAAATTCAACAAATATGGTCAATCAGTGGAGGTTGGCTATTATTATTGACAAGGGCTTTTATTGGTTGGCGGAATACAATCTAAACATATTATGTATAATATCTACACTTGCTTTGCCATATAGGACTATTTAGACAAGGACATGGTTGGAGATGTTCTAAAATTTAATGTGTTTGCAGGGATTCTTAACTATATGGATACTTTATTCATAATTTATAATTTTAAAAATACGATACAAAATAGTGTTTCAGCTATCTACAATAATCGGAACTTCTAGTAATTTTATTATATTTGTAGGGAATTAATTAAGATAATGTAATTGGACTTGCTCAATCTTAGCTGTTAACCCATTTGTGGACTTGGTTTACTTATACAAGGGATGCAGTATTTTAAAGATGTGATACATTATGCTGAAATCAAATAATTATGAGACCAAGAACTTCTTTTAAATTGCTAGTTGACCGTTAAATTACTTAATAAAATAAATTTATTATTTTTATAAAATTTTGGAATAACATTTAAAAAGATTGATCTTGATTTCCGTACGGTTCGATCATCGAAATTCTATTTCAAAATAATCGAATCAAGAATCTGGAACGAAAACTGGTTTAGGGGTTAAAGTCAAATTATTAGTTGACCGTTAAATTAGCTAATCAAAAAATTTATTATTTTTTTAAAATTTTGGAACAATATTTAAATAGATTGATCTTGACTCACGTACGGTTCGATCATCGAAATTCTATTTCAAAATAATCGAATCAAGAATCGGGAACGAAAACTAGTTTAGGGTTTAAAGTCAAAGTACTAGTTGACCGTTAAATTACCTAATCAAATAAATTTATTATTTTTTTATAATTTTGGAATAACATTTAAAAAGATTGATCTTGACTCCCGTATGGTTCGATCATCGAAATTTTATTTCAAAATAATCGAATCAAGAATCGGGAAGGAAAACTAGTTTAGGGGTTAAAGTCAAATTACTGGTTAACCGTTAAATTACCTAATCAAATAAATTTATTAATTTGTTAAAATTTTGTAATAACATTTAAAAAGATTGATCTTGACTCCCGTACGGTTCGATCATCAAAATTCTATTTTAAAATAATCAAATCAAGAATCTAGAACGAAAACTAGTTTAGGGGTTAAAGTCAAATTACTAGTTGACCGTTAAATTAGATAATCAAAAAAATTATTATTTTTTTAAAATTTTGGAATAACATTTAAAATGATTGATCCTAACTCCCATACGGTTCGATCATCAAAATTCTATTTCAAAATAATCGAATCAAGAATCTGGAACGAAAACTAGTTTAGGGGTTAAAGTCAAATTACTGGTTGACCGTTAAATTACCTAATCAAATAAATTTATTATTTTTTTATAATTTTGGAATAACATTTAAAAAGATTGATCTTGACTCCCGTACGGTTCGAGCATTGAAATTCTATTTCAAAATAATCGAATCAAGAATCGGGAACGAAAACTAGTTTAGAGGTTAAAGTCAAAGTACTAGTTGACCGTTAAATTACCTAATCAAATAAATTTATTATTTTTTTAAAAATTTTGGAATAACATTTAAAAAGATTGATCTTGACTCCCGTATGGTTCGATCATCGAAATTCTATTTCAAAATAATCTAATCAAAAATTGGGAAGGAAAACTAGTTCGGGGTTAAAGTCAAATTACTAGTTGACCGTTAAATTACCTAATCAAATAAATTTATAATTTTTTTAAAATTTTGGAATAACATTGAAAAAGATTGATCTTTACTCCCGTATGGTTCGATCGTCGAAATTCTATTTCAAAATAATTAAATCAAGAATCGGGAACGGAAACTAGTTTAGGGGTTAAAGTCAAAAATAAAATAAGATTAGTGAATCTAGTGTGACATGCATCACAAAAATTGTGAGTATTAATATTTGCATTTTTATGTATTTTACTTCGAATTTTATCTTTTATTCTATATTTATTTAAATTTTTAATGTAATTCACAAACTAGTTAAAAATTGGTTGAAAAATCACAAAAATAGAAAATTAATGAATCTAATGTACCATGAATCACAGAATTAGTGAGTATTATTATTTGCATTTTATGAATTTAATTGTTTGCTTACATGATTTAATTGTAGTGATATCGAGACCCGTATGATTATATAAAATTAAAATCATTGATTTATTAATTAAAATCATTTTCTAATTTTTTAGACTACCGATTATGGTTATATATATTTAAGATAATATTTTACAAAAGAAACATGTTGGTGTAGTGGTATGACATTGCACTTTCCTTATAGGAGGTTAAAGGTTCGATTCTTGTGAATTATAATATTTTTTTCAAACAAACTCAAAACCTACCACCTATTGGTAGGAAATAGGTCATATTTTTACGAAAATTTCAAAACTAGTCGCCAAAACCGAAACTTCAAATAGACCGCCCAAATGAAAAATTCTAAATTTTCGCCCAAAACTCATAACCTACCACATATTGGTAGGAAATAAGTCTTGATTTCACAAAAATTTTAAAAATGGAGCCCAAACAAAAAAATTTTAATTTTTTTACCCAAATTCAAATTTGAATACATCACCAAATTTCATTTAAACTAACCACTTCATCAAATTTCATCTCAATCTCTCCATCCACTTCACCAAATTTTCTCTCCCTTTTAACTTTAATTTTCATCTCTACCTCTCCATATACTCTATTGAATTTCATATTTATATGAACCAATTCATCTCCTTATATAATCGGGTAAAAATCTATTCCCTCTATTGTTTGTGTGAATTTGATTTACATCTATAAGTGTGTAATTTATATATATTCGTACATGTTTATTAGTGTATATGTGTGTGTGTGTCTTCTTAATTTTTTTGTTCTTGATTAGTTCATATTTTCAATTGTTCTTGATTAATTGTTCATGTATTTGTGTATAATTGATACTAATTGTTTTTTTTCTTACACTCCTTATGTAGATTGTTGTCACTTGAAGAAGAGCATATTGGTTTCGAAGCCAACAAAAAGAAAAAAATCACGACGAAGACAAACTTTACAAAGAAATTGGGTAGAATGATTCAACGGTGATGGAAACTTTAAGGGCGATTAGTTTAAGCTTGTAAAACATTTCTTGATTTGTTGTTATGATTGTCATTTTTGTAAATTTAAACAATTATTTTGGAGATGTAAATTTAACTTATGAATATTATGGTATGATTTATATATTGATCACATTGTGCAATTTGTTATAATATTTGTGCAATTTGTTGTACATGGATATATATAAATGAAAAAAAAAATTCAAAAAAATTGCCCAGTAATTCCTACCACATTCAAGGCTTTTCTCACTATCATGACCATTACAAACCAAATATTTCCTACCACATTCAAGCCTTTTCCCACCGCATTCAACAAGCTGGTAGGAAATATCTGGTAGGAATTAAAAAAGCCCGTCTGTCATATTTCCTACCAAAACAACGCATTTCCTACCAGAAATGCTGGTAGGAAATGCTCCAATTACGTCACCAGAATTTGTGACGTGGCGCTTGACGTGGAAGATGACATTGGTCGGACCCACGCCATGTGGCCAGCCATGTTGGTAGGTGGGTCCATGACAGGTGGCTGCCAAGTCACCAGATGGGGCCCACGTTGACCATCACACAAAATTTCCCAGCAGGAGTCATTTTCGAGTCAAGCAATTCCTACCACACGGGTGTGGTAGGAAATGGATCATTTCCTACCAAAAAACGACCTTTTCCTACCAAATTTGTAGTAGGAATTGCTCGTTTTTCTTGTACTGATTGTTACACATAATATTTTAAATATTTTAAGTATCAGAATTTATTATCAATCATATCGAAATAAATTATATATATTTGTTAGACATTTATATGATAAATCAGATAGATGATAGTATAGTTTCGGGTTAGTTGTATACTAAGGGTAATTTTGTAAATTCAAGTTAGTCAGGTTGTTAGATATATAGATATAAATTAGATACAGGTAGTTAGAAGTGAGATTGGCTTTTGTATATAACAGTTGTACAGTTCATTTTTCAAGTTAATGAGAAAGTTTTTTTTCATCTCTCACAATTCTTCATGATATCAGAGCTAAGATCTTTGTATCTACTTCTCTTCCACCATTAAAGCTTTGTTCTCAAAGCTTCATTTCTTCGTTTCTTCATTTCTTGTTCATTTTATTTCTACATTTCTTGTTTGTTTCTTTATTTCTTCGTTAATGCTTTGTTCGTATACAACTTCTGTCAATTTATTGTATGCTGATTAGTCTTGATTTCATTGTTTTTAGTGTTGTTCTACATTGATCATGTTGATTTTGTTTTTGATCTGATTGATTTTGTTCTTTTTCTTCTTTGTCGCATTTTATCAAACACTTTATGGCCGCTCTTGAGTCTAACACTACTTTTACTCCTCCTGAGTCTAATCTTGAGAGTGATTATCACTCAATTGTCCTTGATGCTAGTCATCCACTGTATCTTCATCCTTCCGATCATCCTGGTCAAGTTCTTGTTACAGTTGCTCTTAACGGAGAAAATTTTAACAAATGGAAGCGATCGATGTCTCTTGCTCTTTCTGCAAAGAACAAATTAGGTTTTGTTACTAGTAAATTCAAGATTCTAGGTGAATCACCTTCTTACTTTTCTCATTAGCAATGCTGTAACAATATGATCATTTATTGACTGCTCAATTCTGTTGTGCCTGAAATTCGTTCAAGTCTAATGTGTATTCCTCTAGCTAATGATGTTTGGAATGATAATCACATGCATTTTTCTGAAAGTAATGGTCCGCATATATTTGAGTTAAAGAAATCCTTAGGTGCTCTTACTCAGAATACTTTGTCAATTTCTGGTTACCATACAAAGTTTAAGATGCTTTGTGTTGGGGAATATGGGTAATTACTTGGATTTTTCTGAAGTCGTGTGAACACTTTCAGATTGAAATTATTTGTGGTTCACCCAAATAATTCAATCGGATAAAATCAGAAATTCTGCAAGAAGAGAGAATGTGTTTTTGCTATGAATTTCAAATGAACCTATGCAGAAAATGATCAACGCCACACCTATTTATAGATGCCAACAGATGTATCTTTTGCCAATAGACACATCTCAAGATGTGTCTTTTGCCAAAAGACACATCTCATTTCCAACAGTCATGTCCAATGCCAATAGACACATCTCAAGATGTGTCTTTTCCAATAGACACATCTCAAGATGTGTCTTTTCCAATAGACACATCTCATTCTAACAGATGTGTTTGATCCCAATAGACATGTCTCATAAGCAATAATTCTGAAATCATAACGAACTCGAACAAAGCATGCACTCCGCATTCTCCCGACTTGTTCGATGTAACATTACGATTACATTGATCAACTAGCCAACCCAATTTACACTAAAATATCCAACATTCCTCCCCCATTTTAGCGTAATCCATGATTAACTAAACAAAATCACAACAAACAACAAATCTATGCATAAATGAAATATCGTGACGATTGAATTTCACATTAGTATATTATACATTCCAAATATTCGAATACCAAGATGTCACTATGGATTGAACCTTGGTTATTCATAGTGAATACATGAAGATAATATACACATAAATTTACATTCTCAAATGTTCTTACTCGACACTATATTTTACTAGCCTAGTGTCCTAATCCTTCTTAAGCATATCAAAGCCAAGTCCAAGCTTCTTGAAGCGGCTAAACTTCATGCTCAAATAGGTAGTTCTTTTATTCTCGCACCTGCATATGCACTTTTTCAAAAGAACTATTAAGAAGATAAACTTCAACCTCCTTAACTTGCAGGTCTGAACACATACCTTGGGATGATGCTTTAATGTGTTCCGATCTCTAGATGTTAAGCTTTCCACATTGAATTCAGCACCTAATGTCATATTAGATGGGAATTGGGTATCTCAACATGAGAGGTTATTTGATGGACTTTAATCCCATCCCTACAGCCGACTTGTGCACAAGATCTCTACTCAACCCTTTGGTTAGATGATCGGCTAAATTATGTTGAGTTCTTATAAACTCCACTGATATAACACCATGCGTGATAAGCTCACGAATCATGTTATGTCTAACACCTAAGTGTCTAGACTTGCCTTTGAACACTTGTCTATAGGCATTAGACAAGGCAGACTCACTATCGCATCTGATAGATATCGGTGATATCGGTTTAGGCCAGAATGGAATCTCATAAATCAGATTTCTTAGCCATTCAGCTTCTTTACCGGCCGTTGATAATGCTACAAATTCAGATTCCATCGTTTAATCAGTAATGCAACTCTGTTTCTTTGATGCCCAAGTGATAGCACCTCCCCCAAGAAGGAATACCCATCCACTTGTGGAAGAATGATCTTCCTTATTGGAAATCCAACTTGCATCTGGATGTCCTTCAATAACCGAAGGAAATCCAGTATATGTCAAACCATAATCCATGGTTCCTTTTAAGTACTTGAACACTCGGCTCAAGGCTTGCCAATGATGTGAACTTGGTTTGCTAGTATATCTACTAAGCTTTCCAACAGCATAGGCAATATCTGGCCTAGTGCTTATCATGGCATACATGAGACTACCAATAGCCCTTGAATATTCAAGTTGTGATACTGCAACACCTGTATTAGGTAGGAGTTTAATACTAGGATCAATAGGAGTGCTAACAGGAGAACAATCCTTAAAGTTAAATCTTTTCAGAATCTTCTCAATATAATGAGATTGAGAAATTGAAATGCCATTGTTCTCACGCTTGATTCTTATACCAAGAATCACCTCAGCCTCCCCCATGTCTTTCATATCAAAATTAGAATACAAGAACCTTTTGGTTTTATCCACTTGATTTTCGTCAGTACCAAAAATCAACATGTCATCCACATATAAACAAATTATAACTCCATTACCAGAAGCATCAAATTTGCTATATACACACTTGTCTGCTTGGTTAAGAAAATAACCGTTAGACAAGACTACAGTATCAAATTTATCATGCCAATCCTTCGGTGCTTGTTTCAGACCATAAATTGATTTCTTCAATTTACACACCTTGTTTTCACAACCAGGCATAACAAACCCTTCGGGTTGTTTCATATAAATCTCTTCATCTAATTCACCATTCAAGAATGCAGTTTTCACATCCATTTGGTGAATGACAAGGTTCTGTATAGCAGCAAGTGCTATTAACAACCTAATAGTAGAGGTTCTAGCAACAGGAGCATAAGTATCAAAATAATCAATCCCTTCTTTTTGTCTAAAACCTTGGATTACCAATCTGGCTTTAAACTTATCTATGGTACCGTCCACCTTCATTTTCCTTTTGAAGATCCATCTGTTTCCCAATGCCTTACAGCCAGGGGGCAGATCACTCAATTCCCAAGTATTATTATTCATGATAGAATCCATTTCATCTTGGATAGCTTCTTTCCAGAATGCAACATCCCTAGATTTCATAGCTTCGCTAAATGTATTTGGATCCTCCTCAATAACAAAACAATATTGGTATTGATATTCAATTTCATCTCTAGAGCCTTCTACTAGATAAAGATGAAAATCATCTCCAAAAGACTTTGCTTTTCTAGCTCTAGTGCTTCTCCTTGGTTCAGACGGTCCATTAACATCTTCAGTAGAAACTGAGTTCCTACTAGAAGAATTCTGAAGCATGTCCCTTGGTCTAGGTATAGATGTAAATCTGTTTTCATCAAATATAGCATCCCTTGACTCGATTATCGAGTTCACAGATACATAGTCATTAGATTCTAACACATAGAATCTATATGCTATGGAATGCTCAGCATAACCAACAAATATGCAATCTATACCTCGTGCACCCAAGTTTCTTCTTTTGGGTTCAGTGAGTCTTACAACTGCTCTACATCCCGAAACTCTCAGAAAACTCAATTTTGGTGACTCTTTATACCAAAGTTCATAAGGGGTAATCTTATTCCTCTTGCTAGGAATTCGATTCAATAAATAACAGGCTGTTAACATAGCCTCACCCCAAAAACCCTCACTCAATCCCGAGTAGGATAACAAGGAATTAACCATTTCTTTCAAAGTCCTATTCTTTCTCTCTGCCACACCATTTTGTTGTGGTGTATAAGGAGCCGTGGTTTGATGTATTATACCAGTAGATTGAAAATAAACCGGATCATAATACTCACCTCCTCTATCAGTAATAGATTTTTAATCATGGTACTCTGATGTAGCTCTACTTCTTCTTTATAAATTTTAAAGAAGTCAAGAGCTTCATCCTTAGCATGCAATAGATATACATAGCAATATCTAGTAGCATCATCAATAAAAGTAACTACATACTTTTTATTTCCTAATGATGGTGTAGAATGGAAATCACACAAATCACTATGAATTAGTTCTAAACCATCAGACACCCTATTTCCTCTTTAAATGGCATTCTGGTTATCTTCGTTAACATGCATGTTTTGCATTTTTCATTATCTATATCAATGGCAGGTATGAGACTCATTTTTGACATAGCCTTTATTCTTTTGTAATGTACATGTCCTAGTCTAGCATGCCATAATTCAGATTTATTCAAATCATTGCTAGTACTAGTAGAAGCCATGCAAGCAGATTCATCAACAAATGGAGTATTTACATTCAACATAAACATACCATTACACAAATAGCCAAAGCCAACAAAAGAGCCATGTTTTGACAATATATATTTGTCACTTTCATAAACTTGTTTATATCCACAATTGTTCAATACAACACCAGACAAGAGATTCTTCCGAATCCCAGGAACATACAACACTTTATTTAACAATATACATTTGCCAGAAGTAAAATCTATCTTGACATTTCCTAGTCCTTTGATCGGTTCAGTTGCAACATTTCCCATCTTTAAGATAGATCCATCTTCGATTGGTTGAAAGTCTATGAACCAACGAAGATCTTTGCATACGTGACTCGTTGCTCCTGAATCAATCCACCAAGCAACATTGTCATCCTGCACATAAAATGCCTCAGATACTAGTGATACATAATTCTGACCAGAATTATAATTCTGTATTAAAATCTGACCTTGTTGCTTTTCTGGATCCTTGGTTCCACTTGGACCAGTAATCTGCTTTTCTTGCTTGCCTTAACCAACCCGACAATCCTTCTTGAAATGTCAAGGTTTGCCACACTTCCAACATGCCATCTTAGGCCTTTTATTGGAAGAATTGTTGTTGTTTCCTTTAAACTTTCGTTTATCACCCTTGCCATTCTGAGAATTCTTGGAAGATCCACCATCTTCAATCATATTCACAGAAGAGTTACCGACTTGGTTCTTTCCCTTAGGATTATTCTCAATTTCTTGAGTCCTCAAAGCCTCTTCAATTCTGAAGTGACTTCCAAGTTGAACCAGAGTCATATCATCTTTATTATGTTTCAAGGAGTGTTTAAAATCCTTCCATGATGGTGGTAGTTTGTCTATAACACCAGAAACTGAGATAGATTCATCCATCTTCAGATTGTGTTGGGCAAACTGCCCCAGAATCCTTAACAATTCATTGTATTGTTCCATCACTGGTCTAGAATCGACCATTTTATAATTCATAAAATTACTAACCAGAAACTTCTTACTAGAAGCATCTTCTGCCATGTACTTGGATTCAAGAGAATCCAACAATTCTTTCGCTGACTCAACATTTTGGTATATATCGAAAAGGGAATCAGACATACCGTTTAAAATGTGGCCGCGACAGATGTAGTCATCGTTTTCCCACTTGCACCGCTTCCTAGTCTGTTCAGCGGTTTCATTTTCGATCACTTCTGGAATGGGGGTACTCAGAACATACACAACTTTCAGTGTGGTCAACAGAAAATGTATCTTTTTCTGCCATCTTCTAAAATCCTGGCCCTCAAACTTGTCCAATTTTGCAAACTTGCTTGTCATGTCTTTTGCAGATTCTGCGTTCGCCATCTTCAGAAACAAATGACTTCAATATTTGTTAGGGAATATGGGTAATTACTTGGATTTTTCTGAAGTCGTGTGAACACTTTCAGATTAAAGTTATTTGTGGTTCACCCAAATAATTCAATCGGATAAAATCAGAAATTCTGCAAGAAGAGAGAATGTGTTTTTGCTGTGAATTTCAAATGAACCTATGCAGAAAATGATCAATGCCACACCTATTTATAGATGCCAACAGATGTGTCTTTTGCCAATAGACACATCTCAAGATGTGTCTTTTGCCAAAAGACACATCTCATTTCCAACAGTCATGTCCAATGCCAATAGACACATCTCAAGATGTGTCTTTTCCAATAGACACATCTCAAGATGTGTCTTTTCCAATAGACACATCTCATTCTAACAGATGTGTTTGATCCCAATAGACATGTCTCATAAGCAATAATTCTGAAATCATAACGAACTCGAACAAAGCATGCACTCCGCATTCTCCCGACTTGTTCGATGTAACATTACGATTACATTGATCAACTAGCCAACCCAATTTACACTAAAATATCCAACACTTTGGGATGATTTGTTACATGCCTCTAGTATTCCTAAATGTACCTGTATCTGTGTTTGTAATGCTAAGCAGCAACAAGAACAAGCTGATGAGGTTACTAAAGTCACACAGTTCTTGATGGGACTCAATGAGATTTACACTAATATTCGAGGTCAATTGTTGATGATGACTCTAATTCTCCTCTTACTATTGTTTTCCCTCTTCTTCAACAAGAGGAACATCAAAGAAACTATGTTAATCCAGCTCAACCTGCTATTGAGTCTGCTATGCTTATGAAAAAATCTAGGTTTAACAAACCTGAGTTTAAGAAGTCTGATCCTAATGTTCAGATACAAAGAGAACTCTAGAGTGTACATATTGTCATGGTAAAAATTACACAAGGGATACGTGTTATCAGTTGATTGGATTTCCATCAAAGGCTAAGGCATCTACTGGTTCCAACAAGACTTCAAAGAGTGATCACAAGTTTGTTGCTCAAGTTGCTTCTACTTCTTCTGCTTCTGATAAATCTGATGCTACTCCTCAGAGTTCTGATTCTACTACTAGAAACTGTTTGTCTACTGCTCAATATTAGCAATTGTTAACACTTCTCAATCAGAGTCAGCTTTCTCAGGTTTCATCTAACTCTACTCCTCAGTCAGGTATCAGTTCTCATTACTGTTCATATCTGACTTCTGTTTATCTTATTAACTATCATTCTCCACAAGATTGGATTGTTGACTCTGGAACAAATCATATAACATGTTTTCATAATTTTCTCACTGATATTACTTCTTGTGAAGTTGATATTTGTTTACCTAATGGAGAATTTACAAAAGTTACTCTCAAATGAAATCTTAGTTGACACCTGAGATTATTTTGTATGATGTTCTTTTGGTTCATAGTTTCCAATTCAACCTGATTTCTGTCAGTAAACTGACTTCAACTTTACATTGTGCAATTGAATTCTTGTCTCATATCTGTGTAATTGAGGATTGTACATAGAAGAAAAATATTGGGGATTGGTAAACTTCAAGGTCAGCTTTACAAAATGGTTCTTCCAAGTTCATCTTTGTTTTCACCTCTGTTTTCCACAACTTAGTGTCAATCTCCAATGATTTGCAGCACTGTTCAGCTTGATGAGTCTAAGTTGTGGCACGTAAGACTAGGACATTCTCCTTTTAGTGTTCTTAAACAAATTAGTGTTGTTTCTCCTTATGTTAAGTCTGATTCCTTTGTACCTTGTGATGTGTATCATTTTACTAATCAAGCAGGTCTTCTTTTCAAACTAGTGACAGTCATGCTATTTTACCTTTTGATTTAATACATTCTGATTTGTGAGGTCCTTACAAACATAAGACTTACTTTACTTGTACTTCATTTCTTAGAATTGTTGAAGATTAATTGTACCAGGTGTACCTGGACATTTCTGTTATCCAATAAATCTCAAGTTCATTCTATTTTCACTTCTTTTCTGAATAATGTTCGAACTCATTTTAATGCTCATGTTAAGACAATCAGATCTGACAATGGTACAGAGTTTTTCAGTAAACAGTTACACACTTTGTTTTAGTCTTATGGTATTACACATCAAAGTTCTTGCATTGAGACTCCACAATAGAATGGTATGGCAGAATGCAAACATAAACACCTATTTTTTGTTGCAATAGCACTCAAATTTCACTCTCATGTTCCTATTCATTTGTGGGGAGACACTACAAGAAATATGGCTTTTACCTACCAATTGTAAATGTAGATAAAAGTATGATATTGGCAGGTAAAGAGAATTACCTACCAATACGGTATTGGTTAAGATATGTAGGTAAAAGTTGGTGGAGATAGACTCATTACCTACACATTTATATATTGGTAGGTATATAATTTGTGGACCCCACAATAATAAGTCAGCAGATAACATGTCACTTACATATGTTGCTTATGTGGCATACCGACGTGTCATCTAATAACATGCATATGTGGCACCTTATGGACATGCCACATGGAGTCTCGTTAATGCGCCATGTGGTACCTCTTCATCATGCCATGTGGTGCCTCACTATCGTGCCATGTGGCGCATCTCATATCATGACATGTGGTGCTCCAAAAATGTGACACATGGCACCTCGAAAAGGCATCACATGTAGTGGCAATTTCCCAATGGTAACAATTTATTATATACTGATACAAATATGATTTCTGTAAATAAAATTTTAAATTAAATAAACAACTCAAAAATTACATAATTGTATTTAATAAAAATAACCTAAAAATGAAAGTTTCAAATGAGTTACATAGAATTAAAAGTTCCAACAATATTTAAAAAAGAAGATTAAAATAAATCATCTAAATCTTCATTTGTTGGAGATGTGTTTGGTTGTGGCATAAGCTTGTTTTGGCACAGCACGTTAACAACTTCATCAAGACGTTTATTGGCTTCATTAAGTCGCTGAACTAAATCCTGATAACTCGGTTGGTCAGACTTGATATTAGTACTGTGAGCTTTCTTGTTGGATGTGCCACTAGATCTTCCCCATCCTCGCAAGTATACTAAATGACGACCAAGTACCGCTTCCATAATTTCCTTATCTGGCATTTCCTCTGGAGTATATACTTGTCTTATATCCATCATTTTATCCTAGTTACATAATAATTATAATTAGGACCTTGAAGCAAATTATCTATGTACGTGTGTGAGTAGAAAATAAAGAGATAAATATATTACTCACAAGTAAATTTTGAAGGTCTGGCCCAGTCCATCCATTTTCATCGGAATGATTTAAACGCCATGTTTCAATTTGTCCTGTTATTGAAGTTAATTCCATTCCACGTCGAATATGATGTCGTGTTGTTGACACTGATCAATTTTTAGACTCCAACGGTCTTTTGGACCGATTAATTGTATTTTTAGCAGCTCTTTCCTACATAAAGAGTAAATCAACAAATGCATGTTAAAAAAACAAGAGGAATGATAATAAAAAAACTAGGTCACCTTAAACTGATCTGAACACCATTGATCACATAAGATCTCCCAATCTTCTTGTTGGTCCTCATTCATGTCGGGATATCATTTCTTCTTCGCCATATCAACATTTTTTAGACATCCAATGCTTTTAAAATATGAATGCAACTTATACTTGTGTTGTTTCCACGATCTCCTCATTTGATCATCAATACACAATATAGTTGTTTTATCCTGTAAGTCGATGTCAAAATTTTCCTGAGTATGTGAAAACAACAAACACTTAGGACATAAAATACACTACTACATAAAAAAGGATTGTTCATAAAGAATGTATCTAGCGCACTCAAAAGAAAACAAACTAATGGAAACTACTGCTACATAAAATGGTTAGTTACCAAATGTTTGTTTACTTTCTATTTTAAAACCCAACAGTTAAAGGAAATTCAAATGACGAAAACAAAATTTGATGTGTATCTTAGAACATTGACTTTAATCTTCTCTAGAAAGTAGGACAACAAGTTAAGTATTGTTTTTCTTCATAGTCGCACAGTTCTTTTATATGTAGCATGCTGTTTTTGTTTTCTGAGATTTGTAGTTCACTTGTAAGATTATAAAAGATCATATTAGTTTGGTACAGTATTTTATGTTTTTAGGATTACTTAGACATCATACTTTACTGGTCCCTAACATAAAATATATTGATGGAATACCATGTTTTCCTTTGTTTTTGATAAAAAGGACTTTTACTTGGTCTTTTGCACTATATTAGTTGTAGATACACAGGGGATAATATGCTTAATTTTCTTTTTCTTTTTATGTCAAGTTCATTTGCATGCTGGTACAGAGGCAGTAGTAAATGTGACCTTCATATGGGCCCCTTCACATGCTTGGTTAAAAGTTGAAGTTCCTCTCATGTTCATTGGAGATGATGCATCTCATGGGTTAAAGAAAGGTATGTAAATATGGGCCTTCTTGTAAATTTATATGTCGTTTGGCCCATTTCTTTGAATTAGTTCATGCGGCCCTGTTCTTTTATAGAAATATCAAGTTCCTTAAGCTTTAGTATGTATCTAGGATGTTTCCCCATTCATCACGACTATGAATATTTCTGGAGCCTACAAATCTGAAGTGTTGCTTCATTTACCTAAAAATTTGACAACCTTTATGTGACAAGGCCAGTGGGTTATCTACATATTACATTAATTGGACTCGTAAGACTGTCACCAGTATACTCGAAGTATCTATATGACTATAACCAGTGTATCTTCCTCATGAACCTACAGATTTCTACGACCGTGATGTCTCTGTAAATTACTCTTAAAATTACTACTGCATCTAAATTATTACCATAAATTATTACAATAGAGCAGCATCAAAATAAATTTATAATAATGTAAGAAATGTTACCAAAAGATAACTTCGTGGTGGTGCTCTGACCTCCTCAAGAACGAGTCTCCAATCTTTATAAAAAAATGTGCCATGATTACGAACAATAAATCCAATCTCATTGTTAAATCTTTCAGCATTACCACAAATTGGTTGACGACAATCTGCATCAAATATGACTGATAACTTCCCTGTTGCGGATGCCTTAGCAATTTTTGAAGTCCCCAATCCTCGAGTTGCTTTACGTGGATTAACTTTTTGATCTACATATATGTTCAACAAACAAAAAAATTCAGAATGCAATACACTAAACAATATATTAAGACACAAAGTATATTACAATCTACCAGATCTTGCAGTATTCTCATTTTCACCAATCAAAGGAGTTGTAGCACTTGGTTGTCCGGTCTTAGCATCAGAATGAGTGTTGCCTTTTGATTCACTAGTACGAACATCTGTATCTTTTGTTGGTATTTCTTATTGATTGCGTATCATGGATCGAGTGGGGCGGCGTCCAGGCGACATGGTATGCAATCCTATACAAAAAATTATAAAATTAAATCATAAAACACACAAGTTATGATACCCCCTATTTGTATCCAAACACATATATACAATAATACATACCACATAACCAGTGATTCATACTTATATTCTTAAATTGTACTTGCATATAAACACAAAAAAGTAAAGATATTGAGAGATGAATTACCAATTAGAGAAAGAAGCAGGACTCGTGTGGCTGTGTGGCTTTGGCAAAAGGTGGGTATATAGTAAAAAGTTAAAAATTAACAAAAAAATTTGGGGGAATGGTGAGCGCCAGAACTGAAAAAAAAAAATTGTACACAAGACTAAGTAGTCCATTATTAGATGTGTTGCATATTAAAGCTATCAAATTACACCGAAAGTAAAGCTATCAAATTAAAGCTGTAGTCCATTATGACTAAGTAGTTCATAAAGTCTTTAAAAAAAAGTACTTCATAAAGGACAAAAAGTAAAAAGAGAGAAGTATAATTGATTCACAAGGAAGGGAAATATCTTCAATTACACCGTTAGGAACAGCGGTCACAACGATACTAAAACAAGTAAGATTAAGAATTAATTTCTTTGGTGAAGAAATGAAAAGGAAAGAGGAGAGAATAGACAGAAATTAAAGACTCTCATTGAGAAAATTATTTGTGTTAATGACTTTTATAATTTTTTAATACTAAAAAAGAATTTCTATGAATTTCATATCCAACTGTATCACAATTTCTATGAATTTTATCTTTTTTTAAACGCAAATTTTATCTATTTAAAAATTATGTAAAAATTCTTAAACTTCATTTTTAAATAATTATTTTTCAATTCTTTATATCCTAACGAAATTTGACAAACTTTTGAGAGAACAATTTTTTAAATATTTCAAAGTGCTCGTAAAAATTTCATATTTTTTAGAGCATTTTTGATTTCCATTTATTTATTTTACTCTATATTAAGAATGGAAAATTAAAAATTCTGTTTGATGACACGTGTCAATGTATTATTGGCTGACAGCATAGCACACGGATTGTGTTTCTTCAATCAATCTACAGCCGTTAATTAAAACAAAAAAACACACATCCAATTATCCATATTTTATCCCTATTATTTTATCAAACCCTTCATTTTATCTTACCCCTGTCTCTCCACCCGGTCTCCCTTTTATCTCTCCCCTCTCTCCCTTTTCTTCTATCTCTCTTTCTTCCTCCCTTTTCTTCTATCTCTCTCTCTTCACCGCCATCTCCCTTTCCTTTCTCAACTGTAAAATCATCCCATACATCCCCTTATACATGGATTCATGGTTTTGAATTTCGAATTTTTTTATACTTATCATTGTTACCGCTATGTTTAACTACCTCGAAATCCAATAATGGTATCAGAACTACTTGTATAAGGCGATGATTTGGTTATGTGTCTGGTATATGCTAATGACTATTTAAGAAGAAGAAGAAGAAGGTGAAGAAAATGAAGAAGAAGAAGATGGTGATGAGACCGATGGTTATAAAGATATTGACTAGTTTCCATTAGTTGTAATAGATATTGTAGTCCAAAAGATTTTGTTATCATTGTTATCTTAATTAAGAAATTAAAAATTACATTACACAACTATTCTTTTTTTAAAATTCATTATAAATTAATGAAATAATCTAAAGCTATTCTACGATATAATCAAATTTATATCTATACTCTTTATTTATATGAAAAATTATGTTTAAATGTCACGTAATTGTATCAAAATACCAAATTTTTTAATCACTAAACTCGGGTTCGTTTTTTTTCAATTACATAATCAACTACATTTAGATATTTTTCCCCAAATATTTAGATTAAAATATTGATAGGAAAAAAAATGATTAAAATATAAATTTAGCAAGAAAACATTAGTTAATAATTACATTTCAATTTTTAAATAATAAAATGTTATGGAGTGCGGAAAAAATCAATAGAAAAAGGTGTTATCAAAAAAAAGAAAAAAATCTAATTAGTAAAACAGAAAAAGGAAAAGCAGGTGGATATGGCGAGGATGAGAGAGGCTGGCGCCATCGTATCCTGACCGTTTAATTCAATAAATCTGATGGTCCAGGACTTGTGTAAAAATTGAAAAAAAATGATAATGTCGAAAAGCAGTGCTCAATTTATATTAAAAAAGTTGAATACAAATAAAAGGTAACTAAAACTAGCATATACTCCCTCCTTCCCAGTGGGATCTTTACATCCTAGCTGGGCACGGAGGACAAAACAAACATATAATAGTGGGTATAAAGTGGGTGTAATATTATTAAAATAAATGAAGTAGTGGATGTAATATTGATTTTATTGTTAAAATAAGTGAAGTAGTGGGTGTAATAGTGATTTTATTGTTAAAATAAGTGAAGTAGTGGGTGTAATAGTATAAAGTATTGTTAAAATAAGTGAAGTAGTGGGTGTAATAGTGTTAAAACTTACTATTTTGGTAATGTAAAGAAATGGATGGGACGGCCCAAAATAGTAACTGTAAAGAATCCGTTGGGACGGAGGGAGTATTAATTACTCGAAAAAAAACTAGCATATATTATTATTTTTATTTCGTAGGTACATCATATTTAGTTTTTCGAAAAAGCATTATAGTTGAGACAAATTAATTGAACATGTCATTAACATCCAACCTATAAATATTAATTGTTGAAGTTGACCCCATATAATCATAACGTTTGCTAATGTCTATGTGGGTCCGGGACCTAAAACATTTAGGTACTAAGATATTTATCTACCAATAGTCTCTACCCATAAATATCGGTAAGTAAAGACAATTTTTATCTACTAATATATATTTGGTAGGTAAATTATTAGTAGGTAAATATAAAATTTCTTGTAGTGAGATTGTTTACTCACTGCTACCTATATTATTAATAGAACTCCCTCTTCCATTCTTCACAATAAGACACCTTATGAAGCTCTTTTCAATAAACCTTCACCTTATAGTCATATGAAAGTATTTGGTTGTCTTGCCTATGCTTCTACATTGTCTAGAAGGCAAGATAAATTTGCTATTAGAGCTTCTAAATTTATTTTTCTTGGTTATGCTCAACATAAAAAGGGTTATAAGCTAATGAATTTGGAAACAGTACATATGTTTGTTTCTAGAGATGTCTTCTTTTGTGAATCTACATTTCCTTTTCATACTGATAACGTGTATTTTATACACGTTTTGTCTTTTATTCTTCTGCATTTTTGTTAGTTTCGAATGTTTTTTTATTAATATTTGTTATGTTTTTCATCTTTCAGTGCCTCGTGCTTAATTGTTGAAAAGATGGCTTAATTTGGGCATGAAAGCGAAGATTATTCAAGAGGGAAGTTAGAAGATGAAAGCTCGCGATGTCGGGAGGTGTTTAATGTATTATCTTGAAGATTTTATCTCGTACGGGCTGATGTACGGCCGTTCGACAGGCCGTTCAAAGGAGCAATTTTTCTTTACGGGTTGCTGTACGGCAGTTTAACAGGCCGTACAAGTCCTGTTGTGTATTAAATGAGAAGTAAACATAACATCTTCATAACTTCTAACCTACATCCTAACACATCTATCTTAACCTACCTCTTATCTTCATCTAACCTAACCTCTTAAAATTCCATTCAATTAGGGTTAGTAGAGTAGAGAAAAACATCAATTACTCATAATCTAGCATTGATTATGAGTAACTAACTCCATATATTTGGCTCAAGGAGGATCTCTTGTATCAAAACCCACTTCAATTTGAGTAAGATCTATTTCACTCTATCTTGAATTCTTGAGTTGTATTGTTTATGATTTTGCTTGGAGAATTGTAAGTTGCTTCAATTTGCTCTTCTTGTAATATCAATTGCTAATTGTTTTTGCTAATCCGTAATTGTTAGTACATTCATTATAGTAGCACAAGTTTAGTGTACCTAAATTCTCAAGCTTTAAATGCAAATACATAGGTTGAGCTTCTCATCCTTGGGTTTGTCCTAACCTCTCTTTGATTGATTCCTTGATTTGGTTAAATTGGTAGTGCTTCACTATTAGTTGCTAGTATCGAGAGAACTAATTTATGTGCTTCACTAAATTAGTATTTATAATAGAAGAGAAATAAGTGATTGTGTGCTTCACCAATTATCTTGGTTAGGTAGAGTTGGATATATTTGCTTGTTGTTGAGTTGAAGTGCTTGAGTTGCCATTATCCTTGGGTCGAATATCCCTATATCTTGCTAATTCACTCATTGTGTTGTGTTGGTAAATTTGGATAGTTGCCATTAACTTAGTTGTATTTTTTTAGCAATTTAGTTATTGTATGCAAGATGTTTGATAAAACACCTTAACCAAACTCAAAACCCCCCATTTACACACTTCTAGATTGTAAGAAATAATATACTCAAAATCAATATTGAGAGTCCTTCCCTATGAACGAACTTACGAAAAACACTACCTTCACATACCACTAGCAATGCTTTCTCTTCTGTGTTTCCTTTTTCTTCATCTTTTATAGATGATTTACAATCTGCTGTTTCAAATTCTTCTTCTGCTACATAATCTGAACAGTCTTCACAACCTACAAATGGTGTTCAGTTCTCTAATTCATCTGAATAGTCTCTTGCATCTACATCAAATGATCCTTTAGTATTAGATATGGTTTTAACTGTTAGGTCATCTAGAACTAAAGTTTTACCTGCAAAATACTCAGACTATACTGGTCTTCCTAAAACTCTTCAGAAAACATGTGCTTCTATAGTACAATATCCTATTCAACTAGTTGATTCTTCAAACAAATTTAATAATTCTTATAAGGCATTTGTTGCAAACTCTATGGCTATAAAAGAACCTTTATTATATTCTCAAGCTGTTAAAGACTCAAATTGGTGTAAAGCTGTTCAATTAGAGCTTAATGCACTAGAGACAAATAATACTTGGGAAATAATCTCTTTACCACCTGGTAAGACAGTGGTAGGTTGTAGGTGGATTTATAAAGTCAAGTACAGACCTGATGGTACATTGGAGAGATATAAGGCTAGGTTAGTTGCACAATGTTTTACTCAAACTGCTGGCTTGGACTATTTTTAAACCTTTGCACCAGTTGCCAAATTGGCTACTGTTCATCTTATTTTGTCTGTTGCTGCAATTCAAAATTGGCATATTCATCAACTGGATATTGTAAATGATTTTTTGAATGTTGATTTACATGAGGAGGTCTATATGAGAGTTCCACCAGGGGTGACTATTCCTTCTTCTTTTGCTGGCTCTAATCCAGTCTATAGACTTATTAAGTCTATCTACGGTCTTAATCAGTCTCCTAGGAAGTGGTTTGATAAGTTTTCCACTGCTGTTATTCAATTTGGTTTACACAGTCAATAGGGGATACATCTATGTTCTATTTGCATACATCTACATCTATTATAGTCTTATTGGTATATATATATATATAGAAGATTTTGACTGGTTCCTGTGTCAAGCAAATTGCAACTGTTAAAGAGTTTCTTGCTTCTCAATTTAAGCTCAAGGATTTAGGGCATTTAAACTACTTTCTTGGCCTTGAAATTGCTAGATCTTTAGATGGTATATATATTTATCAGAGAAAATATGCTCTTAATCTGTTGGATAGTACTGGATTGCTGGGTGCAAAATCAAGTGCTATTACTATGGAAGCTCAGCATAAACTTCATGATTTTTCTAGTAATGTCTTACCTGATGCTATGAAATACAGAAGATTGGTTGGACAGTTGATTTATCTCACTATAACAAGACCAAATATTTTCTATCCTGTACATATACTAAGTCAGTTCATGGCTTCTCCTATTGATGTTCATTGGCAAGCTGCACTGAAGTTGGTAAGATAAATAAAAGCAAATCCAAGACAAGACTTGTTTCTTTCAACTATCAGTTCATTAACTCTGAAGTCTTTTTGTGATGCTGATTGCGCAACATGTCCCATGACCAGAAGATCTTTAACAGGGTATTGTGTGATGTTAGGGGATCTTTAATATCTTGGAAGTGTAAAAAGCAAACAAAAGTAGCTAGGTCCTCTACAGAGGTAGAATACAGAGCATTAGCTACAACACTGTGTGAAGTAACTTGGTTGTATAATCTGCTAAAAAGGATTAATTTCAAGATTCCTAGACCAATACCTATGTAATGTGACAATACCTCAGTAATACATATAGCTGAAAATCTAGTGTTACTTGAACGTACAAAAAGATATAGAGTTGGATTGTCACTTTATTCGAGATAAAGTGAAGGAGGGTTTGATTCAGCCTTTATATTTGTCTACTATACAACAACCTGCAGATTTTCTTACTAAACCACTGTCTGTAGCAAGATTACCATATTTATTGAGCAAATTAGGAGTTCGAAACATGTTCAAACCTACCAATTGTAGTTTGATAATGCAGATACAACAAGTTATATACTCCCTCCGTCCCACCCAATTCTTAACACTTTTTTGTCACTTTCTGGCACGCATTTTAAGGTTAATTTTAAAGATAGGTGCATAATTAATTTTTAAAATTTTCTTTTTTTGTATAAAAATAAGATTGTTCTATTTTTATATGTTAGGTCCAATCTGTTTGTAGAAGGGGGGGTTGAATACAAACAGTACTGTTTTATCGAAATTTGTCCGGATAATTTAATTTATATTTTGACAAATTTGAGCGGAATTAAATGAAACAAAATTCAAGTTGAATATAAAATTATATTAACTTGAGGGGTTTGTTACAAATACAGTACAGAATTTATATCTAGTTAATAAAAACAAATTAGAAAATTCAACATGAATTTTTCTAGATTTGTTAATAAAAATCAAGATATAGATTAGGAGTAAAAACTCGCTAATAGTACAAGAGTATCAATGAAATCAGTTCTATCGGATCAGATATTAAAAATAAGATGAACTTGATTTTCTAAATAATTTTCTGCTTCTTGTGATGTGTTCTTGATGAGAGAGAAGAGAGAATTCAGTTCTTGAAATGTAATATTTTCTGTGTTGTTTTTCCTCACTGATTGATTCTGTCGAGATGTCTTGATATATATAAATCTCTGCATCTTTATCTTCAATTATAACTATCAAGACAATCTTCAATACAATTTCTTCTTCCAAGACAACCAGTTTTGTACTGCCAAGACAATAGGCAATACAATCGTCAAGACAATCAGGTTCTTCCAAGACAATCGTCAAGACAATCAAATTCAGATATCTTTGTCTTGCTTTATCAAATTTATCATTCTGTCTGAAGCTTTTTCTTTTTGATCATTATCAAGACAATCAAATTGAACTGCCAAGACAATCGTCAAGACAATCAAATTAGATTTTTATTCTACTTTTTAAAAGCTTTTCAGACATTATCATTATCAAGACAATCAGGAATTGTCTTGCTTTATTGATTTCTTCACCAATACAATCGGCAAGACAATCTCCTATTGTCTTGCTGTTCTGAATTTAACCTTCAAGACAATCGGCAAGACAATCAGGGATTGTCTTGCTAGTTCATTTTTTCAGAATTAATTAAAATTGATTAATAAATAATCATTTTAATTTATTCTTACTTAAATAATTAATCTGATTTAATTAATCTAATAATTAATTTAATTAAAGAATTAATTCAAGATGAATTAATTAATTAATTAAATTGACTACTTGATTTAAATTAATTAAACAAGAATAATTATATATCCTTGGATTGTCTTAATTCTTTTCTGAATCACTGAAAGTAATAAAAGATGACGTTCCATGTACTGTCTGGTTCATGAACGACTAACCTCAATGACTGTCCTTTAATTTTCACATTAATAATGTGATTCATTTTTCTTCTCATCTCTTTCTCCTTCTTGTACTTCACTGTATACTGTCTGAAACTGTTACTCTAGAAATCTCTGTCTTAGAAATAAATCCACTTCTTTGATGCTATACTGAGGCTTGATCAGCAATCTGAACTTCTTCCAGTGTAAAACATCAAAACTATAGATTGACTTTAGGGTTTTTCTTCTGACAGATAGTACCTCCTGAGATTCCTGTGACAGTTAAAGTTATTTACTTATTACAAACTAAGCTTAAGTTGAGTTGAGTCCTCGAACTACAAATAGGCTATGTCATATGCCTTTCAATCTCCCCCTATTTGTTTGTTAGAATATAACAAGCAAATTCCTAGAGGATTACTCAACTAACTCAACTTAACTTAGTAAAAGATAAAACTTTAAACACAAAGTAAATAAACGAAAAGTTCTGGTTTATATTTAACATTTTCCAGATTCAAACATAAAAGATAAATACAAGATAGATGATCCTCTAGACTGATCATATAATACATTTTTCTATCTTGACCTATCTAAGCTCTAAAGATATTACATGTAGAGCTGATCTTCACTTTGAAGTTTCTTCATCCCTTATCTCTCCAGGTTCAACTTCATCTTCTTGCTCCAGGAATCTTCTGATATTCTCTGTGTCAAATCGTTCTTGATCATCCAAGGTTTTGATCAAATCCTTGTCAAGTACACGTTCATAATCTGACATAAGACCTTTAGGTTTCTTAGGCAAGATTCCAAGGTTACCCCAAAGCCGATTCCGAAGAGTGTAATATTTCTTTTCAAATCCAGTTAAAGCATATGATCGAATAATGTCAGCTACAAAGATACTTTCTTTATCTTCGAATCCTGTAGTCCTCAGCATATGTTCTAACCATACCAGATGAGATGCAGTGTATAACTTCATTGACTTAGAATCAAGGAAACAAGAGTGTAGTGTATTACCCTTGAGAAACTTAACATGATGTGGAGTTTGAATAACTTGTGGACTATTCCTTTGAGCAAACTCCAAAAGTCTTTCATGAAGTAAAATATTCAGTTCAGAAAACCTTTTTACCTTTGTAGACATAATCCACAGTTCCATCAAGCTTCTCTGTTGAAAGATTTGAAGTGACACATAGAGAGAACCCATCGTACGAGAATCAATCTGAATTATCAGTTGATCTGCACATCTATCAAATCCAGCAACTATCCTTGAAATTTCCAGCATCAGTGCATCCATATATTGCAAGTAATCTGGATTGGTCTCTTGAAACTGTTGAAGTAGTTGGAGTAAACGTTCATCATCATTAGCAGTGTTCTGAATAGAATCAAAAATCTCTCTTGCTCTATCCCACTTTGGACCAATCTTCAACTGAATATCCCTTTTCCTTTCCTGTACACTGATTGCATGTAGCTTTTGTTTCTCTGCATCTTCAGCTTGCTTCAACTTCAACCTTTCATTCACTACCTGTCTGGTCTTCTCAAGCTTAGCTTGTCTCATCAGACGATCAGCTTTCTCCTCTTGCAGTTCCTTCTCAAACACAGGATCATCTTGCCAGTTTGAAAGATCTTCTTCGATATCATTTAATTGATGTACTTCAAACTTACTATTCCTGAGATCAAAATCAAACTCAAATGCATCCTGATCATGAGCTTTTTCTTTTCCCTTGGTAGACTTCTCCTTATGCCTCCCTTGTGACTTACTACCTCCTGCTTCTCCTCCAGACTTACCTGCTCCATCTCCAGACTTCTCCCCCTTAGTTGAGGAATCCTCTACAGACTTCCGTTGACTGTCAAGCTCCCTATTTGCATCATTATCCCCCTCATTATCATCATCATAGTCTTCAAAGTATGCTCTTTGTTCTGGTGTGATATTATGAGTAGGTTTAACAATTTTGTAAAGATGATCAAGTCCTTCAAACATGTAATCATACTTCTCTTCAAGATTTGCAAAAGTTGTAGCATATGATTGAGCAGATTCATGCATTTCCACTTGAAGTTCATCCACCCTATTAGAGAGTCTGTCAATAGCATTTAGTATGTCTGTTCTTTCTGTAGATGCCTGGGAGTTTGATTGTATCAATGTATTGATTGCTGGAGTGAGTGTAGTCTTTATATTGTGGACATCGTCACGAATGATCATGAGCTGATTGTTGACAGAGGTGGAAGAAGAAGACTGTTCATCCACTTGTGCTTTCAAAACTTGTTTTTCAGCCTCAGTTTCCATCAATTTCTTTTGCAGTTCTTTGATTTGAGCCATTAGAGACAAAGTGTTTGTGTCAGTGTGTGCACTCACCTGATGTTCACTCAAGGATATGTCACTCTCCTTTCGTGCATGTGTTTCACTCATATTTAAGGTGGTCCTCACATCACTCAACACTAGCTCCTTTCCTTGAGCTGTACCTGCATAAGAAATCACCCTAGCCTCTTCTGGAGAGGTCAGTGGTGGTGCAATGGGAGTTCGCAATTCCCAATCCTCAGTCATCTCTATCAATTCATTTGGATTTGATAACTGAATTTCTTCAGTGATAGGATGACCAAGTTGCCTTTCACTTTCACCAGATAAATCTGCGAGTGAAGAATCCCTTGAGGGAGCCAGGAATGTTCCTCCTGGGAGGGGAGATGATGACTCTATTATACTTGGCAGAGAGTCAAGATTTCCCTCTGAAGCCTGTGAAGGCTCTTCTACCGTAACAATGGTAGGCACAGTAACAATCCTATCGTGCACTCCTTGCTCAGTGTCCTTAGCAACATCAGATTCTAAGTTAATGTTTTCCCCCATTGTGAGTAATAGAGGTGTGCTTGACTCTGTACAAGGTGCCACGGCCCTTTGGCGAAATTCAATAATTGCATCCTGTTGAGAGGATGAAATTAGTAACAGTTCATCGGCCATTTCAATGTCCAAATCCTGTTGGGAGGAAATGGATGGGCTAACAGATGCCTCAAGTAATAGGTTTCTTCTCTTCTTTGGTGGAGGCAGAGCTGTGGGATCACTCACATCATCACTTCTTCTATCAGCTCTTTTTGTCATCAACTTGCTTCTGGCTTTAGGTTTAGAGATTTGGTTAGACACAGTGTTTGGCTCTAAGACCTGGGATAGAGGCTGTGGTTCTACAACCTCTTGGTCTGACCTATCAGCCACTTGGGCTCCAGAAACAGTTTGAGAGATAGAAGGTAATACCTGCTCCATTGATGCAGTAGCTGTACCTGAAGGAATAGATTGTTCTATTTGATGTTGATGTTCAGGGACAGGTACATCTTGATGTTCAGGTTCAGTTGCATTCAAAAGTCGAGGAATGACAGGTAGATTTATGAAGTTAGACAAATATGGTGTAATATACACTGGCACATTTATCAACTTTCTATGTGTATCAAGGCTAGTGAATATTTTCTTGGTTTGCCTGCCTGATACCATAGGGTTGTCATTCCTAAAAACTGTTTGTTGACCAACAGGAACAAGATGATTAAATATCAGAGTTAAAAATCTAGGATAATAACATAGAACTTTCTTACCCTCATCAAAATCCTTTCTGGCCTTAACAATCCTGTTAATAATAGTATTCCAAAGTAGATTACCAATATTGATTCTACGGTTGTTAGCAACAGCATAACCAATAGTTTGTAACATAGAGGTGAGTAAGTGAAAATTACCTCTGGCTGAATTAGCAAATACCTTGGAGATCGTGTCGAAGAATGCATCCCATGGTTGAACCAGATTCCTTTTGCTCAGGTTGTTCATATCAATTACTCCATGATAATTAATATCAATGAAGAATTGATAGAGTTGCTCACTGGTTGGAAATGGATCATAATTATCCGCCGGGAGACCCAAAACAGTAGTTAGGGTTGATTCTGTCACGACGTGGTGTGTACCATCAAAATCAAACGAGAATGAGGTCAAGTCTTCAGACACCACAGATTCTGTGCAAATCAATCTCAGTGGTCCTATCTTAATTGGGGCTTCAATCGAAATGGCAGTTCGGATAATTGAATCGTCATTCAAAAATCGTATCCAAGGCCTAAATCGATCGTAGGGACAATCGTTCGGATTAAAATAGCCAACCAAATTATGTTTCATTATCTCAAAATTATCAGCCATTTTTAAATACAAAAACACACTTTAATTTTAAGAAAATTAAAACAATTCGAAAATTTTCAGAATTAATAATTAATTAAAATTAATTAAAAATTCGAATTAATTCAAAGTTGTCAGAAAAATCCCAAAAATTTATATGATGTTCTCTTGATCATTGGGAGTCTCAATCTATTTTTAGATTTCTCAGAAAAAAATCTAAAACTCTTAAAACTTTTAAAACCCGATTCAATTTTTTTTTTTTTTGAAAAAGTTGATTTTCCAAAACTTAACCAAATTCGAAACTGATCGGTTCAAATGAAAGATAATTGAACGATCTACTTGAATCAGGTCTTGTTTTTCAGTTTAGTTGAGGAAATTTTGACAGCAATTCGTTTCAAGAGACGTGTGTATTGTATGTATATATATATCAAGGCTCTGTGTAAATACACGAGAGAATGAACTGATTGTATTGCTTTTGAAATCTGTTTTTATTTTTTTTTAAGTACAAAATAACACTTCAAGACAATCGGGTTGATTGTCTTGCCGATTGTCTTGTTAGTATAAATACTATCAAGACAATCAATTATTTAACAAAATAATCAACAAATTTACACACACATTTTTTTTTATTTTTAATTTTGAAAGTAAAGAAAAATACTCCAAGACAATCAGTTGATTGTCTTGCCGATTGTCTTGGTAGTTCAAAACTATCAAGACAATCGTTTGTTTTGAGTAAAAATAAAATGAAAACATAATAAAAATCTGAAAAATATTTTATTAACAACAAAATAACCTTCCAAGACAATCTGTGGATTGTCTTGGCGATTGTCTTGATATGATAATCACAATCATAACAATTAATTAAACTGCTAACTAAAATGCTAACAAAATACAAATAATATGCAAAATTAATCCAATTAAAATACACTCTAATATTATTAAAAATATTAAAAATAAATATTTTACAGAAACATGGATTAATCTTTTTACTAGAACAAATTTAAATAACAAAAGGACAACCATTACAAAACATTTAATAAAATAATTATTAAAATAGAAATAAATATCTACAAATATTCTAAAAATATAGAAATATGGAGTATTAAATAATATGAATAAACAAAGTGAAAAATAACTAAACAAGCAAGAAAATTAGTTGGTAAAATAATTATACAAGTGATTTCAAACAACAAATATTCACAGAATAATCACTTGCAAAATTATTAAAGATCAAATTTCAGATATTAACAGTATTAATTACTAGGACTGTTTAACATACCCAATTCACTAACAATTCTAGTGAATGAGGATTCATTAAGCGACTTAGTAAAAATATCTGCAGTTTGATCTCCAGAGCCTACAAATAGTAGTTCCACTGTACCATTCATTACATGCTCTCTTATAAAATGATACCTTATGTCAATGTGCTTTGTCCTTGAGTGCTGCACAGGATTGCTGGCGATTGCTATGGCACTTGTATTATCACATAAAATAGGGATATTTTCCAATACAATAAGATCTGAGCACAACAGCTTCCAGCAGCTATATATTCAGCTTCGGCTGTAGAGTTGGAAACTGTTTGCTGTTTCTTACTGAACCAAGATACCAGTCTTCCACCTAGGTATTGGCAACTCCCAGATGTACTTTTCCTGTCTATAACACTTCCTGCATAGTCAGAATCTGTATATCCAATTAAAGTAAAACCAGATTCATTAGGGTACCAGATGCCTAAATTAGGCGTACCCTTTAGATATCTTAAGATTCTTTTGACAGCAGTGAGATGTATTTCTTTAGGGTTCGCTTGAAACCTTGCACACAAGCATGTGGCAAACATTATATCTGGTCTACTAGCAGTTAGGTAAAGCAAAGAGCCAATCATACCTCTATAGCCTGTGATATCTACCTTGGCAGAACTTTCACATAAACCAATTTTGACAGCTATAGTTGATGGTGTCTTTGCTGATGAGCACTCCTCCATGTGATATTTCTTGAGGAGTTCCTTGATGTACTTAGATTGACAAATAAATATTCCATCTTGTCTCTGACTTATTTGTAATCCAAGAAAGAATTTCAGTTCTCCCATCATGCTCATTTCAAACCTACCCTGCATTAACTTAGAAAACTTCTTGCATAGAAGCTCATTAGTAGACCCAAATATAATATCGTCCACATAGACTTGGACTAGTATTATATCATTCTTATGTCTTTTAGTGAAGAGAGTTTTGTCTATGACACCTCTTATAAAACCATTTTCTATTAGAAATTCAGAAAGAGTGTCATACCATTTTCTTGGAGCTTGCTTAAGACCATAGATAGCTTTGTAAAGAAAGTAAACATAGTCCAGATGATCTTGATCTTCAAAACCAGGAGGCTGTTCTACATACACTTCTTCATCTAGCTTACCATTCAGAAAGGCACTCTTGACATCCATTTGATAAACTTTGAATCTTGAATAGGATGCATATGCCAAGAATATTCTGATGGCCTCAAGTCTTGCCACTGGAGCATAGGTCTCGTCATAATCAATGCCTTCAGCTTGAGAATAACCTTTAGCTACCAGTCTTGCTTTGTTTCTTATCACAGTGCCATCTTCATCTAGTTTGTTTCTGAATACCCATCTTGTGTCCACCACTTTTCTATCTTTAGGTCTGGGCACCAGCTTCCATACTTCTAGTTGCTTAAATTGATTGAGTTCATCTTGCATAGCAATCACCCAATCAGGATCAGATAGAGCTTCTTCTACTTTCTTAGGTTCCATGACAGACAGGAACCCAGAATAGTTACATTGATTCTGATAAGCTCTTCTTGTTTTCACACCAACATCTGGATCACCAAGAATCAGCTCAAAAGGATGAGCTCTATTCCAAACAGTTTGTCTGGGAAGAATTGATCTTGAAGATTCGCCTTGTTCTTCAGTATGATGTTAAGTATGACTTGTTGATCCTTCATTATCTCCCCCTGAGTTGTTGCCAGTTTGACTTGTTGATGGTTCAAGAGTATTAGTGGTGTCTTGAAAGTTATCATTGTTTTCACCAGCATCACCTTGATCATTACCACCAACATTTGGATTATTATTATCAGCAACAACTTCAGGTTGATTGTCATCATCTGAATCTGAGTCTGACATGTCATCAAACTTAAGCTTTTCAGATGGATCTTCATTTTGGATACTTGGGAGTTTTGTGTCATCAAATGTAACATTGACACTTTCCATAGTTTTCTGTTGATCAATAAGATACACCTTGTAGGCTCTTCTAGTGTAACCGATAAATATTGCTTCATGCGCTTTTTCTTCAAATTTACCACCTTGATCTTCTCCTTCTTTCAACACAAAGCATTTTGTCCCAAATACATGGAAGTACTTGAGAGTTGGTTTCTTGTCATGTAGAGCTTCATATGGTGTCTTCATTAAGTCTTTATTGATAAGAGTACGATTCTGAGTATAGCATGCAGTGTTGACAGCTTCAGCCCAAAAGCTCAATGGAAGCCTTGATTCACTTAACATAGTACGTGCAGCTTCAATCAAGGTTCTATTCTTTCTTTCAACTACCCCATTTTGCTGAGGAGTTCTGGGAGCCGAGTACTGTCTAGTTATACCCTTTTCAGTGCAAAAGTCATTCAGAACTGCATTCTTGAATTCAGTTCCATTGTCTGACCTTATAGCTCTTACTGGACGATTAGAATCCAGCTCAATTAACTTAATGTGATCAACTACCAGTTGTGGAGTTTCATCTTTTGAGTTCAGAAATAGTACCCATGTGAATTTTGAGAAATCATCAACAATCACAAGAGCATATCTTTTTCTTGACATGGACATCACACTAACTGGACCAAACAAATCCATATGGAGAAGTTGTAATGGTTCAGTTATTGATGATATGTTAGTGCTCCTGTGAGTTGCCCTTTTTAACTTCCCTTTTTGACAAGCATCACATAGACCTTCCTGAGTAAATTCAATCGAAGGTAAACCTCTCACCAACTCTCTTTTCACTAGAGAATTCATTGTTTTGAAATTTAGGTGAGAAAGTTTCTTGTGCCATAACCAACTTTCATCAGTAGATGCCTTTGAATAAAAACATCTAATTTCTTCTGTGCTTCCAGAGTTCATATTGGCTATGTACAAGTTTCCTTTTCTTACTCCAGTCAACTGTGGCCTTTCATTTCTCTTGTGTGATATTAGACAATTATTCTTGTTGAAATGCACTTCATAACCTCTATCACAGAATTGACTAATACTGAGCAAATTGTGCTCAAGGCCGTTCACAAAAGAGACATCTTCAACGATAACATTTCCAGCTTCTAATCTGCCATATCCATCAGTTTTACCTTTGCTGTTATCTCCAAAGGTAACGACTGGGCCAGCCTTCTCCACCACATTTGTCAGCAGGGCTTTATCTCCGGTCATATGCCTTGAACATCCACTGTCCAGAATCCACATGACTCGTTCAACCTGTTTCACACCCTGCAATAGCAAATTGGTTAGACTTTCTTCGGAACCCAAATTTGATTGGGTCCGGAGTACTTAAAGAATTGACCTTTATCAGGCAAAGCAACACTTTTTATTTTAACAACATTTTCTTTAGGTACTGGACATTTAACCCTGTAAACAGCTTTAACTTGTTTTGGTTTCAGCTTGGGTAACCATGTCTTCACCATATCCTGAGAAGGACTTGGGGTCCTAATCTTAGAATTAGGTGATGTTACAGTCCTGGATCTTACATGTTTATTTCTGCTCATTTGCTGTCTAGGAGCATTCTTATCAACACATGCATGATTACCGTTAAAGTAAGCAGACATTATATTAAAAGCACAAGACATGCAATTAGCAGCATCACATTTCTTATGAGCAGTATCAATAACAGGAATAGCATGCATGGTAGATTTGTTGTTGCATTTATTCATGTTGTTACTTCTGTTACTAGTTTTCAATGAACTAGTAGACTCACCATCTCTTTCTGCTTTTACAAACACAGTCTTTCTATCTTTATCATTTTTAACAACCTGATTACTTTCTAAGACTACGCCATTAGCTACATCCTCAATGCGCATCTCTTCCTTAATGATTAAAGATGTTGTATCCAAAGGTTCTGCTATGGATTTCTTAAAGAGTGGGTTACTAACACTCTTAAGCACTAATGGTATACCCCTATCTACAGCACTGATACGATTAGGAGTATTAATGCTTTTTCGTCCAATAGCTTCATTATAATCAAACCCAATTCCTACGGTTTGATTAATTGCTTGTTGGTTAAACAACTCTTTAGCCACTTTACAAGAATTAGAAGTAGCACTAACCCTTATTTCTAGTTCAGCTATTGTTTCACGTTGTTGAACCACTATCTCTGCTAGAGACCTCTCAAGTTCTTTTAGCATTCTTATTTCTGATTTTTGTATAACATGGCAATTTTGTACATCATGTAATTCTGATAATTGATTACTAAGATCTGTATTTAACAAATTTAGCCTTTCAATCTCTCTATTAGCATTACCTAATGTATCAGTAAGTTGATAAATATATTGACTTTCAGTACATGATACCTCAGATGATGTACCACTGGAGTTATCAGATTTTGCCATCAGGGCAAGATTTCCATACTCTTCATCTTCAGAGTCTGTATCATCCCAACTATTTCCAGCAGCCACATAGGCTCTTCCTGTCTTCTTCTTCTCAGATCCAAAGTCTTTTCTTTGGTTTTGTTTTGGCTTCTGACATTCAGTAGCGAAATGTCCAAGTTCATTACAGTTGTAGCATCTAATTTTACTTCTTTCAACTGTTCCAGTTTTGTAACCTCCTCTGTTACTTGAGGATGAAGAACCTCCTCTCTGGAACCTGTTATAATTAGATTTGTACCTGAACTTGGGATTCTTCCTGAATCTGAAGTTACTGAATTTCCTTACCAACAAAGCCATGGACTCATCTTCCAACTGATCTAGTTCTTCTAGTGAATAGAAGTCACCTTCATCTGGAGTAGCATTCGTTTGACCAACTTCAACTTCCAGCTTGCCACTGTCAACACTACAGGGTTGAATAACCTTATTTTCCACTTCCTGTTTGTTCTCAACAATAAGAGCTGTAGAAGTATTAGCAATTCTTCCTTTTCCATAAATCTCCTTTTGTTGAGATTGTTCCAGTTCATAGGTTTTTAAAACACCAAAGAGTCTTTCTACAGTAATTTCACTTAGATTCCTCGACTCTCTGATAGCTGTAATTCTATGTTCTAGATGAACAGGCATTGACAGTAGAAATTTTCTGTTGATCTCTTTCTGAGTGTAGTACTTGCCATGCATCTGTAAATTGTTGACAAGTTTGTTATATCTTTCAAACACATCTTGAATACTTTCATTGTATGCTGATCGAAAGTGTTCATACTCAGATGTCAGAATTTCCAGTCGATTCTCCCTAACTTCCTCTGTTCCTTCATTCACAGTTTCAATGGTTTCCCACATGTGCTTTGCTGTCTTGCAGTTAATCACATGACTGTACATCACAGAGTCTAGAGAATCTATTAAAATCAGTCTTAAATTAATGTCAAGTCCAGCTTCCTCTCTTTCAGCAAGAGTGAATTCAGAAGAATCTTTTTGTACAAGCTTTGCAGGGGTAACAACTTTTCCATCAGTAACAACTTCAGGAGTTAATCCAAAAGGTATTATTGGTCCTTCTGATAAGACTTTCATGTATTTAGGATTTGCAACCTCGAGGAACATTAACATTTTATTCTTCCACATATCATAACTGTTTTTGTCATATATGGGAATTTTCACAGTTCCGACTTTAGAAGACATGATGAATTTTTTAAGAGAGTTAAAAAATTCGGGGATGATTTTTAATTGATTAAAATGGAATCTTTGGTTTGTGTATCAACCAACCTGCTCGGATACCAATTGTTAGGTCCAATCTGTTTGTAGAAGGGGGGGTTGAATACAAACAGTACTGTTTTATCGAAATTTGTCCGGATAATTTAATTTATATTTTGACAAATTTGAGCGGAATTAAATGAAACAAAATTCAAGTTGAATATAAAATTATATTAACTTGAGGGGTTTGTTACAAATACAGTACAGAATTTATATCTAGTTAATAAAAACAAATTAGAAAATTCAACATGAATTTTTCTAGATTTGTTAATAAAAATCAAGATATAGATTAGGAGTAAAAACTCGCTAATAGTACAAGAATATCAATGAAATCAGTTCTATCGGATCAGATATTAAAAATAAGATGAACTTGATTTTCTAAATAATTTTCTGCTTCTTGTGATGTGTTCTTGATGAGAGAGAAGAGAGAATTCAGTTCTTGAAATGTAATATTTTCTGTGTTGTTTTTCCTCACTGATTGATTCTGTCGAGATGTCTTGATATATATAAATCTCTGCATCTTTATCTTCAATTATAACTATCAAGACAATCTTCAATACAATTTCTTCTTCCAAGACAACCAGTTTTGTACTGCCAAGACAATAGGCAATACAATCGTCAAGACAATCAGGTTCTTCCAAGACAATCGTCAAGACAATCAAATTCAGATATCTTTGTCTTGCTTTATCAAATTTATCATTCTGTCTGAAGCTTTTTCTTTTTGATCATTATCAAGACAATCAAATTGAACTGCCAAGACAATCGTCAAGACAATCAAATTAGATTTTTATTCTACTTTTTAAAAGCTTTTCAGACATTATCATTATCAAGACAATCGGCAAGACAATCAGGAATTGTCTTGCTTTATTGATTTCTTCACCAATACAATCGGCAAGACAATCTCCTATTGTCTTGCTGTTCTGAATTTAACCTTCAAGACAATCGGCAAGACAATCAGGGATTGTCTTGCTAGTTCATTTTTTCAGAATTAATTAAAATTGATTAATAAATAATCATTTTAATTTATTCTTACTTAAATAATTAATCTGATTTAATTAATCTAATAATTAATTTAATTAAAGAATTAATTCAAGATGAATTAATTAATTAATTAAATTGACTACTTGATTTAAATTAATTAAACAAGAATAATTATATATCCTTGGATTGTCTTAATTCTTTTCTGAATCACTGAAAGTAATAAAAGATGACGTTCCATGTACTGTCTGGTTCATGAACGACTAACCTCAATGACTGTCCTTTAATTTTCACATTAATAATGTGATTCATTTTTCTTCTCATCTCTTTCTCCTTCTTGTACTTCACTGTATACTGTCTGAAACTGTTACTCTAGAAATCTCTGTCTTAGAAATAAATCCACTTCTTTGATGCTATACTGAGGCTTGATCAGCAATCTGAACTTCTTCCAGTGTAAAACATCAAAACTATAGATTGACTTTAGGGTTTTTCTTCTGACAGATAGTACCTCCAGAGATTCCTGTGACAGTTAAAGTTATTTACTTATTACAAACTAAGCTTAAGTTGAGTTGAGTCCTCGAACTACAAATAGGCTATGTCATATGCCTTTCATTATACAAAAAAAAAAAAAAAAATTTCAAAAATAAGTTATGGAACTATCCTTAAAATTCACCTTAAAATGCGTGCCAGACATCCTATTTTGAAATGTTAAGAACCGGGCGGGACTGAGGGAATAGCTGATACACACACTCACAAAGAACAGCAATGCATTGAGAACAAAGTCTTTCTCTCTTATTCAATACTGAATGGAAATACAAAGATACTTAAAGATACAAACTAGCAATCAATAGCTACGAACTAGGAAAAAGAAAAACAAAAAATTGTCACTCCTAAACTTATTCCACCTCTCCTTTATTCGCTCCTAAAAGCTCTCTCTGATGCCCACGACTAAATCAATTACTTCAAACATAATTAAGGTAAACTAAATATTGAAAACTAATTTAAGATTAATCCAACACTAATTTGAAGGAGGATGTTAGACATTAATTTATAGGATAATTCAGATAGAGGACAGTATAGTTTAGAGTTAGTTGTATATTAAGGGTAGTTCTGTAAATTCAAGTTAGTCAGGTTGTTAGATATATAGATATAAATTAGATATAGTTAGTTAGAAGTGAGATTGGCTTTTGTATATAACAGTTACGTTGTACATGTATATAACAGTTGTACTGTTCATTTTTCGAAGTTAATGAGAAATTTTTATTTTCATCTCTCACAATTCTTCAAAGCAAATCACATATATATTGAACAAATATGCATATATAGAAAATACATACATATAATAAATAAGTTAATGAGAAAGTTTTATTTTCATCTCTCACAATTCTTCGAAGCAAATCACATATATTGAACAAATATGCACATATAGAAAATACATATATATAATAAATAAAACTGACATAACACTATAAGAAATCTGCAATCAGACAACACCCATGGAAAAAAGTGTTGCCCGAAATGATCAGACAACTAGTATTTTCGTGCTCGAAAAAGTATTGTCTAATCCTACATTCACACAATGGGCCAAAACCAGGGGTGTTGTGTAAATGCATAAGTATTTTTAGATTAGACAAGCGTTTTTAGGTCTGTTGTCTAAGTAGCAGTCATACAATATGTTATCCATAGTGTTGTGTGACAGCTAACCAACACACAACATTTTTTAGAAATATTATGTGAATGAAGCATAGACAATACTTCATAAAAAGTATTGTTAGAATGAGACAAGTCATTTCCAATGTGGTATTGTGTAATGATATTTAACACAAGTGTTTTACATAGTGTTGTATGAACTTAATCCAACACACAACAAGTTCTGGCCTATTGTGTGTTTCAACTCATACAAGTGTCTTTTGTTTAAAACTGTTGTCTAATAAACTGTACATGAAAAAAAAGGATACATCCACAGTTGCTGAACTCGGGAAGTATCCAAATGCCAATGAAGACCATGAAACACTACTGAAAAATCGGCTAAAAATGAGTGAAACGATCAGTACCAAAAAGGTACTTCTGATATCACAGTACTGCTTAGCATACTTATGAAGGAATTGTTACATATAGCATCTGACAACTAAGGGTAAAGACTACTTGTAGCATAATTCCACCAACAGATAGATAAACTACTCCAGAGCCTGAAGCCAAACCACTTTCCGCAATTACCTGGAATGCCTGAACCAAAAGACAAGTCACAAATGTAAATCAAATTTGTACTACAAATTGGTTGTTCAGATTAAGATACCTCTAGTTGATAGATATCAATGATAAACAATTAATGAATTAAACATTTGAAATATAATAGCCAACGAGATTTCTCCACAACTACCATGCTGATGTTTATGCAGTTTAGTATGTCTAGTACGCTTGAGCATTATAGAAGGGAAACAGGAGGAAAAACGCAGATGGGATAGTTCTTTACAATACCAATGGATCACCAAATTAAGAAATTCTATCTTAAAGACGCATATTAACCACACAAACTATTTGATTTTTGATACTATGATTCTGTAGAGTGGTGACCTTTAGGTTAATGTCCTTTGACATATTAGGTGTTGCAAAAGCTTGCCGCTGACCAACTCCATAAAGATCAAACACCTGCAGAACATAGAGTGATAAAATATGATTCATGTCGTTAACAAATGTTGGATTTGAATACCAAATCAATACAGTATAAATGAAATTAACCTTATCAATTTACCATAAATATTAAATATGAATAATACTTTTGAAAATGAAAATAGTGGACAATAAAAATGGTTCATGACATCACAATCAAACACAACTACATGCACCTAAACATAAGAACCATTCCATTTGACTACTCAATTCCGATTCCTGATTCTCGATTCCCATTTCGAAACTTTACTAGATTCCAAAGCAACTACAACCGCACATATTATGGTTAAACAACAGTGAAAGAAAAGATTCCAGACTCCATATTACAAACATAAAACATTTTTTACAAACATTAAAAATGAAAACCTTAAAAATGAAAACCAGTCCCTGAATGCCCTCAAAAACTGGTAAAGGACTAAAGGCAAAAATTGTATATCCAAGTCAAACCCATATGCGAACAAGATATGGTACCAACACTTTGAACTACGGAGAACGAACAACTACCTGTAATGTCAAAATGTAGCAACATAGAATTATTCAAATCAGCGCGGCAAACAACTGTTTTTAGACACAAATTATATAGGAACTAGAAAATGGTACATATCCCCAAGTGAATACAATTAGAAAATGTAGGTAAGCTAATGAACCGAACTGTTCATTAAGTGCTTGTTATCAGCTCACATGGTTCTCAGCTGAGTTCTTTTACTATGCTGTATAAGCCTAGTAAGAACTCCTTTTAAAAACCTGGAATGAACAACCTTGAAATTTCTTTGTTCTAGTTTCACAAGAATACAGCAACATACCTACTTAGCATGAACTTAGACAAGCCACTTACTAAAGCATTGTACTGTATGCCACGAAATTGATCCAGGCAATTTGGCAACAGAAAGATTATCATAAACTGATAAACTTAATAAATTGCAACAGAAAGATTATCATAAACTGATAAACTTAATAAATTCCGCCTTACCTCCTCGAAATGGGTTAGCTTGAAATACTTCTTTCCGATTTCAGTCCGCCTTAATCTGTCAAACCCTTTCCCACCATCTGTCTCCACAAACCTAAGTGAAGATGGGCAGAAAAGAGGTACTTAATTGGGAATGTGAAACTGTGAATAAGCAAAGCCTCAAAATACAAATAAACTGTGAATAAGCAAAGCCTCAAGTACCTCAAGGTGTTTGACATAAGTTCCCAACGAAAAATCTTAGCTTGATACTTCTCATCAATTTAACAACGCTTTTTTCTTCCGATTCTTCTTGCTTCCATAACCCTCATTACTCTTGGCACCAGGAGGAGTGCATAAGCTTCAATTTTTTCTTATGACAACTCAAAAAGTGAGTCATAACAAACAGAATAAAAATGACTTAGAGATAAAGATAAGAATTATCAAAGTAAGATGTGTGTCTTTGTGTTGTGTTGAGACTGACTTAGAGCTGAAAGGGGGGAAAATGAAATTTTATGTTAAGAGCTGAAGGGGGGAAATGAAATTGGCGTGGAGGAGGGAAATGAAAAAAATTTCATTTTTATTTCATAAAATGAATTTGTAATGTAGTAGTAGTAATTTGAGTATGTATTTATTAAAACAATTATATATGATAAATTTTAAAATTTCTATTTTTTAATATCTAATGATTTGAGTGATGTGTACAAAAAATTAGAAAAAAAGAATTCATTCTTGTACGTGTTTATAATATAAACCCTCCAAAAGTACTACTCGTTCTAACTAGTGTCGTACCGATTGAACATGATCAATTTTTTTAAAAATATTTTTCGATGATCCAACCCTACGGATGATGTTATATACTGATTTCGATGAAATTTCAAAAAAAATTGGATTTCTTCGATGAAACAAAGGAGGGAAAATAAAAGAGGGAAAGGAAAATAAATTTTTTTATAAAATAAATTTTTTTATTAATATTATAAAATAATTTTATATATATATATATATATATATATATATATATATATCGAACCGTACGGATGTTAATATATATATATATAGTAATTTGAGTATTTATTAAAAAAAATTATATGATAAATTTTATATTTTATATTTTTTAAACATGATCTTTTTTAAAAAATTTAAAATTATATATGTACTGATTTTAGTGATGTGTAAAAAAAATTAGAGAAAAACAAATCATTCTTACCAATTGAACATGATCTATTTTTTTAAAAAAATTTATCGACGATCCAACCGTACGGATGATGTTATATACTGATTTTAGTGATGTGTAAAAAATATTAGTAAAAACGAATCATTCTTGTACGATATTTTAATGGTCAACTGTCAAAGTACTGCTTGGTCAAACTCGTATAATTTTGGAATAATATTTTTTCTAAATTTTTTTCGACGATCCAACCGTATGGCTGTTAATAATTAATGATTTGAGTGATGTGTACAAAAAATTAGAAAAAAGAATTCATTCTTGTACGTGTTTATAATATAAATCCTCCAAAAGTACCACTCGCTCTAACGAGTGTCGTACCGATTAAACGTGATCTATTTTTTTAAAAAACTTTATCGACGATCCAACCGTACGGATGATGTTATATACTGATTTTAGTGATGTGTAAAAAAAATTAGGGAAAAATAAATCATTTTTATATGATATATTAATGGTCAACTGTCAAAGTACTGCTTGGTCAAACTAGTATAATTTTGGAATAATATTTTTTCTTAATTTTTTTTCGACGATCCAACCGTACGGATTATGTTATATACTGATTTGAGTGATGTGTACAAAAAATTAGAAAAAATAAATCATTCTTGTATGTGTTTATAGAATAAATCCGACAAAAATACTACTCCCTCTAACGTGGTTATAATATAAATTTTTAAAAATTCTAAAATTTTAAATTTATTTTTTATATTTTTTAATAGAAATCTAGTTAATTTAATATCTCCCAAATAAAAATTACTTTATAAATATTTAGCAAACAAAAATTATTTTATAAAACTTAGAAAAAAAAATTATTTTCATTTACCCTATTATTCTTTCCCTCCTTTGTTTCATCGACCAAACCCAATTATTTTTGGAAATTTCGCTAAACCTAAAGTTCCCTCCTTGTATAATTTTCATTTTCCCCCTCTTCCAAATTTCATTTTCCCCAAAATTTCATTTTCCCCAAATTTCATTTCCCCCTCCCGTTTCTCATCCACACAAAATCCACAAATTGAAAACACAAACACCCATACATAAACCCACAAACACAGACCCTAGTTCATTAGCTCACCACTCTCAAACACAAATCCGACTCCATTCTCACACAACAAATCCATAAATCTAACACCTTGGTTTATCTCACACAACTAATTCATCCTTTCAGATTAAACTTTATCTAATTTACTTTCAAGATTGATTTATGTTTATGTAAATGTTCTCTACTAGAAAGAGCTTGGGCATTATGTTTGACAAATTAGCTTCCTTTGTGCAGCTTTACGATTGGTTGGATTTATCACTGAATCATCATGTACCCTCGTCAATTCTCATTCTCTCCAGGTATAATTTGTAATTACTTCTTCCATATGTTCTTTTAAATTAAGATCTGTTCTCACCAATTTTTCTATGAGTTACCTGTGGTCCGATACTTCTCTCTTTGTTTTGTTTTGTAAGCATCATTCAATGTGATATTCGATGGAAATTGAAGGAAAAAATATAAAATTGTGAAGTTTCGATGCACACATGTTAGTTCGACCATCATTTTGAGAACATGTATCCCAAGTACCATTCCACCTTTGGAGTTAAAAGAAGACAAAAGTGGTGGATCAATCTGCATTGCATAACTTATCTAATATCCGGGGTTCAAGAAGGAAGAATTGAGAATTGACAGTTTAGGCTGCCATAGAGTCGGTGGATGGGTCTGGCTGAACATATCAATCATGCGGGTGTGAGGTAATTGATGAATTTGCTTCATACTTGATGCAATGAAAACCTATTGGCTGAAGTTAGTTCAAAATTAGTTATATATTTACTCCTACTATTCCGTGATTTCAATTTCGAAATTTTGTGGGTGTAAAGTCTTAATAATTCGATTATTTGTGATCCTTTCGGATCTTTCTGGTGGCTAGGTAACTTGAGTTTAAAACAATATTTTCATGTGTTGTGATTGCAGTCATTACTAACGATGAAAGAAAAATTCATTTAAATCTTTTCATGTAACCAAGTAAGTGTTTGACAATCACCTAAGTTTTAACCTATTATGGCTTGGTCTCATGTTCTAATTAAATAGATTAACAGCCTTTCACCCATGGGTCACTTTTTTTGGAGCGACGGAACAAGCTAAGCAAGCTAAAGCAAGTGCTGGGGACAAACAGGAAAAGCTTTGTGAAATTAGTTACGCAAATGCTGCTTTTGCTACTGCATTGGTAAGCATCAAGATAACATGAAATTTCTTATTACTGTCGTTCAGTAATAGTACTAATATTTTCCTGTTGAAATGTGCAGCCTGTGATTACGGAGTGTGAAAAGATTTTGATGCTTGTCAAGAATGAGGTATGTCTTATTAACGAGCATTGGGAGTCACACAACTAATACTTATTGGTTGTTATACAGATTCAATATTTACTTAAACAGATAGAAGTAGAAAGGAGTAGAGTTCCTTCGTGCTTGGTTCTACTCTGTTCTTGTGTTCTTGCTTTGCTTCTGTTTGATTTTTATATATTTGAAACCTTCTAATTGCAGTTGCAGTAGAGAATAGAAGACTTCCCATTCCTTTTCTCGGCACCACTCTAATTCAATGACTCGGGATCAGACCAAGATGCAGTGAAGATCACAGTTACCGGTTCCAGTGTTAATGGCAAGTCTACTAGCAAAATATGACTTATGTATAACCATTGTTTAAGATACTTTTAGCCAATGTCCACCAATGATTAACACTTGTTGTATTATTATTTTTTTTTTTGAAATCACACTTGTTGTATTATATATCAATCAATGCTTTTATTAAAATCCCTTGTGAGAAAATGACTCACACAACATGAAAATAAAAACTACTTAATGTTAACAGTTGTAAGAAATGCAATCAAACAACACGTACCATTTAACAAAGTAATGTGCGAGAAGAATACACACAGCAGGTTAAAACCCGCAAAACTGTTGTCTCTTTTAACAAATAACATGTTATACTCTGTAAAACCATTGTTTGAAATAATTTCAAACAAGAGTTATATACTAAGAAAGTGTTATCCTTCCTACTGTACAACAACATGCCATATGAGATAACATGTTGTACATCTAAGCATAAAACAAATCGTTTTTGCTAAGAAACCGTTGTTTGTAGTGACTTACAACAACAGCCCTGATCAAGTAAAAGATTGTATCTTTTGCACTTCAACAATAGGCTTTCTTTTAAAAACCATGGTCTTTACTGCTTAAAACAACAATATATTCGTTAAAACGTGTTGCATTATTGGAGTTTTGACAACAGGTTTCCAAAGAAGTGTTGTTGTTTCTGGGTATCAGACAACACTTTTCAGGTGGCTTTTACTTGTCTTTCAACTCTCACACAACAGTTTACTGTGTGTTGTCTGAGGTGTGTATCAGACGACTTCTCAATAGTCAACAGTTTTTGGTACATTCAGACAACACGTTTTGAGTGTTGTCTAAAGCAAAAATCCTTGTGTAAAGGATAGTACCAACAAGAGAGCAACAAAGTGATAAAATATTAATTTGTACTTAATATTAATTTTGAGTTTGTATATACAATATTAGTTGTATTTGGAATAAAGGTTCTATTTTTTTAAAATTGTTTGTTTAGATCTGGTGTGTTTAATTTGTACTTAAAATAGTCCTCTTATATTTATTGTACTAATTAGATCAACTTGACGCATATACAATTGAAAAATAATTAAAAATTACTAGTATTTTATCTTGACAAATTTATATATCAAATTTCTTTGTTGTTTACTAGCTGACGTCATAAATATAACATATAAAAAAAACTGTTCAGCGGCACCCCAAATGACTTGTACTAAAACTTGTTGGTAACCCTGCACATGAGGCCGTGCCTTTATAAGATATATATAAGGGGTTCTCCTTGCTACGTTCACTGCAGTTTTACATTTCAGAATTTCTCCTAGTTAAAATATCAAGAAATTAAACAGAGAGAAAAACAAAATGGGAGACAAAAGAGGTAGCATTGCCTTTTTCACAACCTATCGCCCACCCGTGGCTCTGGACATTTACTCCTGTCCTTTGCCACCCAAGTCACCGGAAGAAGAAATGTGTATGACCGACGGAGATTCATTCAATTACGATGGCCATTCCATTCCACCTGCAGCTCTGAAACTCATTATCAAGCGTCCAAAATTGGTTCCCGAAGGAATCAAGGATGCCGATGTGGATGATGGCAGTGTCTCAGGCATGGTTTTTGTGTCCGAACGAGATGACCTGGAAACACTTCAAATTGCTATTCAGACCAAATTATCAGCTCATGAGGTCTCTACCAAAGTCTACAGTTTCGAGGATGTTTACCCTCGGTCAGATGGTGTTCGCATGGAAGACAGCCCTTGCATTGCCGGTGCTAGACGAGATATTCTCGTCTATATCTCTACCAAGGAACCGGCTCCTCAGCGCCGTCAGCCATGGACTGTTGTTTACAAAACTAATCTCAAGACCGGAGATACTGGCCGACTCACACCATCATGTAAGTATAATTTTATTTGGTTTCTTAAATTTTAAAATTCAAATTTGTTACAACTAAAACAATGGATTCCCCAAAAATTTTCATTCTGCTATTCTAGCGTTGATTTTGTGTAGATATTTAAGTTCCTCTTAAAGTGAATAAATACAGAGGCAGACTTCCGGAAATTATTTTGTGACCACTGAAACATAATTTTGACACTAAATAAACTGCAGTGCAAGCTGATTTGAGCCCGTCAGTGTCACCGTCTGGAAAGAGGATAGCAGTGGCTTCGTACCAAAGAAAGGCCGGTTGGGCTGGCGAAATTCAAGATTTGCAGACCTCTATCTTTGTGATGAATGTAGAGAAGCCATTTAACCGCAGATTGGTTGTGGAGAATGGTGGCTGGCCTACATGGGGTAGTGAAGGTGTCTTATTTTTCCACCGCAAGGTTGATACTTTTTGGGCAGTTTTCCGTGTTGAATTCGGTGACACCTTCATTTCAGAACCCACCCGCGTAACTCCAGATAAATCGAATGCCATGACCCCTCTAGCCATCGATTCCACCACTGTGGCAGTGTCTATGATTCGTGATTTGGCAAAATTCGGTATTGACCGAACGCCAGACCACTACCGTCACATTATAGTATTCGATTCAAATACTATGAAACCAGTCAATAATGTCACACAAGTAACAAAACCTCTAGCTGATCATTTTAACCCATTTCTGATAATGGATGTTAAGACTAATACCAAGCGCATCGGCTATCATCGTGTGAACACTGGCCTTATTAAGGTACGTACATATCTACACTCTTCAATCTCTGTATATTATTAGTTAATATTTTTTAAGGCCACTCTTTATTTCGTATAAGATTATATGATTAAGTTGTTACATCTAAACAAAAGGCTGGAGAAAATATAGAAAGACAGTTCCGTAAGATCGAGTCTCCGGTTCCAGATGTAGGACTGTTTAGGTTGTCCGGAGCATTTCCAACGTTTTCTAATGATGGCAAGAAGATTGCATTCGTCGACAATGAATTTAAGGCTGTCTGGGTTGCTGATGAAGAAGGCTTGCGTATCGTTTTTGAGGTACATATATTGTACCGTATTAGAAAACTTCTGATCATACCATCTAATTTTTTCGCTCTATATATATAGATGGATGGACCAGGCAAAATCTTCTCTCCCGTGTGGAACCAGAACAAGGATATGGATATCCTGTATGTATGTATTGGACCGGCATTTTCAGCTGACCAACTATTAGAGATACATCGTATCCCAAATGCTTCCAAAGGAAAACAACATTCTCAATGCCTCACGGATGATTTTAATAATGCCTTCCCTTCCACTAATCCTGAGGGTACCATCCTAATACTTTCTTTTGATGATTTGTTACATAGTTTTTCAAACAGCAGTTACAGCTTAAGGTCTCTGTAAAGATAGTATAATAGTAACGATAATAAGTTGTTTCGTTACCAAATTTTTGATATTGGATGCGCTGAAAATGGTTACAGGTACAAAATTGGTTTTCCGATCTACCAGAGATCATCCTATTGATTCTAGTAAACCTGGTACAGAAAGAAATGATTTCAAGAATTTATACATAATGGAGGATGCAGAAGAAGGGGATTTTGGTGAAGGTCAAATAACCAGGCTCACAGAAGGGGACTGGATTGACACACATTGCCAATGGTCCCCAAGTGGAGAGTGGATTGTATTTTCTTCCACTCGTGACAAGCCCAAAACTGCACCACTAAAGGATAATAAGCTTGATTCGGGGTATTTTGCTGTATATCTAGTGAACCCCAAGCATAAGGATGTGGTGGTTAGAGTTTTTGGAAGTGCAGATGATCTTGCGGGGCATGTGAACCATCCAGTCTTTAGTCCAGACGGCCGGAGCATTGTTGTAACATCAGATCTTGCTGGTATATCGGTTGATCCCATTTCGTTGCCTCTTGTAGAGCACTCTGTCAGGGCCTATGGAGATATTTTCAGTGTGGAAATCGACAAGGATGATATTAAGAAGAACGAGAATGTCAAGGATTTCAAGCGCATCACACACACTAGATATGAGAATTCGACCGCTACCTGGACCATGTTTTCAACCAATGACCCAAATGCATCATGGAATCTCCAATTTAGCGAACCATACACTCCAGCTTGTCCTCATGCACCAGCCAGTGGAGCTGAAAGTTGGCACATGAGTGGCCACCTCTGCATCCCAAAACGTTGTTGTTGATTTGCGAGCATGCTTTTCTTTTTTTTTTTTTAATTATGTCTTTCGGTTTCATCTTGTACTTCTTGTTTCATATTCCAGTTTCAATTCAACTCATTCCAATAACATATTATGCAATCTCAATGTAATAGCTATGACTAGACATGATTTTGTGCAATGTAGTGCTTGTTTCGGTGTAATGTATGAATGCTTTACTCTTGTTATTATTGGAAAAAACTCGTTGCAGGTTAATCTACGACTGTCTTTAGGAATGTAGTGATTTATTTATATATGTAACATAATGTGGGATATTCTTTGAGAATTTTTTTCATAATTATGTTTAAATCCAAACTCATTAACTATAAACGTATTAAGCCGAGCTCACTTAAATTAACTGAATTCAATTTTGTTCACGAAAAAGTCGTTTCATTTAAGACTTTTAACTCAATATTGATTGTTTCATCCAGCGGCCTGATCAATATTGAAATATATAATTAATAGGTATATTTACAAACTCAATTGATGCACTTACTGTCTTTTGGTTTGACAAATTTGATCATGAGGAAATTCTAGCGGATTTTGATTCGCAAGCAGAATGGACGGAGAAGGCTTCAGATAATGATTCAAAGTGGTTAGGTAAACGTATTTAGACACAGGAAAAAGGAGTGAATCCTAAATATTTGATGGAAAGGAATCCCACTGGATTTGGGAGGCTTGATCTGTGTGGTTGTGAGTTTAAAGGTTCCTTGGAATGCGTTAGACTTCTTGTTTCACAGAAAAAATGATTATACTTAAGTTTGAGTTGGGTGTGGCCTTTTATCATTGACAAGATGGGTGAGGAAGTTTGCAAAAATATCTAACTTTTTAGAAATATTTTCAAAAATACTAACTAAAGTTGCAAAGGTTCAGATCAGGTTGCAAAATGTTGCATTTGGGTTGCAAACTTGCACTGTATTCTTTAAAAAAAATTTGCAACATGGATATTTTTGGGAAAATCCTAAATAATATGATCTATTTTCTATCAAATAAATTACTACTCCCTCCGGTGTCCCTCTCATTTTTTTACATACCATAAATAGTTTCTTCCACTATTACATCCACTACTTTCCCCCACTATCTCATATTTAATAATAAAAAACACTATTACACCCACTACTTTCCTCCACTATCTCAAATCTATTATTAAATATTGATAGGTCCCACCACTTTACCCACTTTACATCTAACCTTACTCATTTTTTATACATTTTCTTGGTCTCCGTGCCCATTCCCAATGTAAACTACCTAGAGGGACGGAGGGAGTATATATTAATTAATGTTTTTAATGTTGTGAGTGCTTCTTTAAGGTTCCAAAAATATACATGAATTTTTAATTGAATCTCGCTAATACTCATTGAATTGTAAAATAATTTATATTGAATTAATTGAATTAAGTATAAAACATAAATTGTAAAATTCATTCTATTTAAATGTATATAATTGCAAATTAATTTTATTTGTTATCAAAAATTCTCTATAAATTAATAATAATTAATTTATCGATTAATTAATACCTCTTTAAATTATAATAGAATTTTCTGGTCCTGGCTATTTTAATTTATAGAAGTTTTACTTATTAATTACAATTCTTTTATTATAATATTTTAATAGAATCCTATTCCCCCTACGATTATATGTTCTTTTTAAAAAATAAATAGAAGTCCTATTATAATCATAATTCTTTTATTTATAACTTTTTTAATGAAAAAAAGATTGGAAGCGAAAAATACAAACGAATATAAGATAAAACACCAACGAATATAAGATTACATATGCTACAACTTTTTATAAAACACAAATATATACATATATTAATGGTATAACTATTTACAGAATACCAAAAAATAAATTAATTAGTACCAAAGTTAGTTTCACCCTTTTTTTTTTTACGAGAAACTACCCCACATTACTGCGGGATTTCAAACCTCGGGTTATGGACTGCCCCTACCCATAACCGGGTAAATCCGGACTCAACTAGTTTGGGCAAGCGTGCCAAGCGTCTCCCGAGGGAGTCGAACCTTGAACCGCCTGGATAGCTTCCACTTGCTCTTACCAGCTGAGCTAACCCGTGGAGCTGTTTCACCCTTATTTTAGTTATACCTAGTGCGGATATTTCGGATATGGATATGCATGTATCCGAATTCGAAAATCTGAATCCAAATCAAAATTCGGATTCGGGTCTGAATTATTTTTTAAAAGAATATCCCAATCTGACGGATACTATATATTTAGATCCGGATAATATTCGAATCCGTTTTTCAGTCAGATTTTTCTATTTTAAATTGATTTTTTGATTAAAAAAATAAAAAAAATAGTAAAAAAATGATTTTTAACTTGTCTAAAACTAAATATAAAATTAAATTTACTTTGACATTTTTAATTTTTTTTATTTTTAAAAAAATATTTCAATATAACTTTTTATGTATATTTTGTCATTATTAAAATATTGAATTTATATGATATTTATATAATTTTATAATTATATTACGTTTACAAATATATTTATTCTCGTATAAATACATTATTTGATGACTAAGGAACATAATAATTTTTAAATTATATGAATATTAATATAAACATAAATAAATTAAAAATTTATAATACATATGTATAATTTCGGATTCTGATATTATCGGATAGGAATGTGTCTATATCCATATCCATATTTAAAATTGTCGGATCCGAATACGGATAATATCCGATTTATTTCGAATACGAGTAAAAATATTTCAAACGAATAGACTCCCTCTGTCCCTCATGGTAGTTTACATGGGATTTTTTCACGGAAACCAAGAATTATGATTAAAATAAGTGAATTAGTGGGTGTAATAGTGATTTTATTGTTAAAATAAATGAAGTGGGTGTAATAGTAATTTTATTGTTAAAATAAGTGAAGTAGTGGGTGTAATAGTGATTTTATTGTTAAAATAAGTGAAGTAGTGGGTGTAATAGTGTAAAGTGTTAAAAAATGTGGAGTGAAGTAGTGGATGTAATAATATATTTTATTGTTAAAAGTTACTATTTATAGTATGTAAAGAAATGAGAGGGACGCCCCAAAATAGAAACTGTAAAGAAATAAGTGGGACGGAGGGAGTAAGATTTTTTAATTTTTTTACAACCCTAGTTACATCCCTAGATTCCTACTTTCCCTACAATTCCATATTATTTTATAAAAATTGTTGAAATTTTATTAAAACTATAATTTTTTATTATAATCTTATTAAGTTGTGAAAATAACGTATCTAATATAATCAAGTATGTTGTATTTGCTTGATTTTAATTCTTAAAATAATCTAAAAGATTGAAATAAATAACAAATAAAAAATCTTATTGAAAAGTGAAATTTCATTTGTAGCTCCCAAAATTATTGGAATTCTGATGTAATTACAATTTTTTTATTATAAATCAGTTGCATAACTAACGTAAATTTCTTTTGTACTTTTATAATTTTGATTAATAGAAAATAAACTTTACTAAATAATTAAAAAGTAAATATTAAATTCAAATAAATCATCTCCACAGGTGTTTCGTTGCATTTCTATTTTGATATATGCACCTGTATCGCTATTACGTACGGAGATAATAAATGTAGGAATTTGAAAATAATTTTTTAATATCACTTGACATGTTCTAATTCATGAAATGTATATACTTGTTAGATCTATTTTTTAAGTAGTTATTAAGTTAAATCATGCCAACTAAATGTTTGGGAAATTCTAGCATTTCTTTAAACGTATTTACAAGTCACTGTTCTACTAATAATGCAGCAGATCTTGCCCTATAGACTATGTAAGATCTACGAACTTTTCTTCAATCTGGTAAACTCTTTTTTACAAGCTAAACAGATTATGAATATATATATTTTGAACAACTCCTGCATACATATGATATAAAATAATACATGTAATATTAAAGAAAACAAATAAGATTCGAATTATCTTGACTTTGAATTTGTTTACAGAATGAATTTCCATTACTCTTATGAAAAGCTTAATTTGCTGTTGTGTGGAGATCTTAACTCTCTCAGTCTCCTCTCCTGCGACAGCAATTTCGCAAACCTGCAAAAATAATTCTATCTAGTTACCGCTAGTGCTGGCCATTCGTGCGGGCCGTGCGAGCCGGGCTTTGCACCGTCCCCGATCAATTCGTAACTGGCACGTAGATAAGTCGGGCCGGGCTCAGACCAGTTCGTTGATGTTAGATTCGTAACCGGCACATGTATTTTTTTTTTAAAACTATTTTATTTTTATTATAAGTATTTTTTTTATTTTTATTATTTTATTACTAGTATTTTTTGAAACTACTTGAAACTACGTTAGTAGCTGACCGTGGGCAGGAGAGAAGGCAATTTGATGAGATAGACATGCATAGCTGACCGTGGGCAGGAGAGAAGGCAATTTGATGAGATAGACATGTAGTGCATGTTAGCTGTGTTAACTGTTATAGACCTGGACTAATGATAAGAGAACACGAAGAGAGATAATGTAGAAAGGGAGTGGTTTAGCCGGTCCGGGCTGTGCCGGTTCATTTTGGGCCGGCCCGGTTCCGGTTTCGGTTTTACATTTCTAAACCCGTATTCGGACCGATGTTTTTAGCGGTTTCATGCCGGTTTGTTGCGGACCGAAAAAAAACGGTTATTTTACCGGTCCGGTCCCGTGCGGTCCAAGCCGAACCGCACGGTTGGCCACTCTAGTTACCACACACATGCATGACCAAATATGCAAATTACATGCATAATCTATCAAATAATTAATATGTAAATTAACTTGGTTATATCTACAAGCAGTTAAATGACAAGGCTGTCGCGTGCCTATCAAATAATAAAAATCTAACAAATCCTTCTAACTATGCAGTAGGGTAAGTCAGAGTCGTTCCCACAGAGACAAAAGTGCCAATCACCAGTCTTTTTCTGATTTAATTTAGCTAAGCAAGTAACACAATAAATTTTGAGGATTTAATTAAACTAATTTATACTAAGAAGAATTGTGTTTATACTAATCAGATCTAAAAACATCCAGAATTAAGTATCCCCACTAGCATGGTCAATGCAATCGTGAATTTTCCTCCCCAATTAATCGTATAATACTCAACAGGAAAGATGCGCCCTATAAATACCAATAATCCCTCTCGGGTATTAATGGCTTCTCTAAAATACAATCAAGCCTATTCTCATGGTATCATGCAATTCAGAGACATTAATAACAGCACCCTAACTTCCTAACAATCCGTTCTACCTATTCTCATGGAGAAGTTCATGTTCTTATTGGATAAATCACAACCATCTAAATCCAACTCTCGTTGATAAATAGATAATGGTTCAAACAATACACATAATCACGTCTGATCTGCAATTGCTAATTAAAACAACTCAATAAGCAAGAGCAATTAAACAATCAAATTGGGGAATTCACACATCGACCATAACTAGGGTTCAACTCAACCCTAGATTAATAAACTACTCACACATGATTGAATTAACAAAACAAGAATGAATATAAGAACACATAATTATAAGAATAGAGAAAAAGTGTTTACAAAAGTATACGTACCAATGCTTTTGATCTCTCAGATTGGATTCTAAAACAATACCCCTAGATGTGTTTATATAGGCACCAGGAGCCTAAAAATTAGCTAACCAAAACTAAGTAGGAAACAGCTAATAAAATATTACAATTGTAATAGAAGTAGGAATAAAAAAAGAAATATCCTCCTTGAATTAGATAAGCCTCGTAGACTTCTGGTAATTTCCCTCTTTGTGTTGGATAAGAATTTGTTGTCCAAGATTTGCCGTAATTAGAATTGAAATAGGATTCCAGGAAGTGAAATTCGTCATCTGTCTTTCAGGCCTGTTTCTGGGCTTCTCCAGTTGGAATATTGATATTGGACCACCTTTGACTTGTAGAAAATTCTGTTATCTTCGCGTGGGCTGTAAGATCACCCAATTCTGATGTCTGAAACTCAAGTTATGGCCCAAACAGTGATGTACACGCAAGCTGCCCAATAGTTACGAATTTTCTAGTAATTTAAGTCCAAATAAACTCAATTCCTTCCAAGTTTGGGAATTATTTATTTCCTGCAATAAACTCCAATAAAACTTATTAAATCGACACGATTATTCGCAAAAGCTCATTAAATGTGGGAATAAAATCCTCTAAAATATATGTAAATTATATTCTATCAAATATCCCCACACTTAGCACTTTGCGCGTCCTCGTGCAAGCTAAAATAATAACTACACTAACTAATTAGTACCACTTCCGTAGGTGATCACGGTTGCATTTAACATATGCAACAAGTCCTTTAAACCCCTAGGTAGCCCTAGTGGACGAGTAGGGTCTCGTGAGGGCTTATAGCGAATATACCCACAAAATCCATCTAGCTCATGCAAAAGACCACACATCAACACAATACCACACACACAAAGTCCTCTCATGCCATATCCACTTAAGAATCAAAATGAAAATGCAATGTCTTGGTGTCTAAAGTGCAAGTATCCACATAGTTTACACAAGAAAGATGCATAAAATTATAGAAATCCATGTCAAATGTAAGAATAGGTTGGTAAACATGCTAAGCACACAAGAGCACATCTTTGAGACAAAATCTGGGATCTCCTATGCCAAAAGCAAAAACTCACCTTCACTCACAAAGAATATTCACTCAAAACAAGGGTAAGTGTTTCACTCAACTCCAACAATATCATAAACATGCTTTGTCCTTGTTATCAATCTAACTCTTAACACAACATACATTATCGATGACAATCAAAAGGTCTTTGTTCAGGTTGTAATGGGGCTAGGGACAAGGTATGTCAAGAAAGCTAAAGAAGGTTAAGTCAAAAGCTAGTACCCAACAATGAAATTCAAACAACTCCCATACTTATGAAAACCAATGAATACTTCCCCACACTTGAACTTTTATCATAGTCCAAAAACTTTGTCTAGTCGAATCTAAGTAGGATCACAAAGGATAAGTATGCTCTCAAATTTATTTTTTCTGTTTTTTCTTTTTCTTCTTTTTTTTTCTTTTTTTTTTCTTTTTTTTTTCAAGACAAGTAATTCTCCAGTAACCACGGGTAGCGAAAAGTCACCAAAATACAATTGCTTAATACCAGCGCATGCACATGGATCGTCCCTTTCATATGTCATTGCACTTACCACCCAATGATCTCAAAGGAGTACTTGCTTCATCCCTTTTTTTTTAGAGAGCTGAATAATAACCAGATGAACAATGATCCTTAAGATATGATTTCCAACTTCGACTAACAAGCTAACAATCAAACCCCAAATATTCCCCAAAAGTATGATCATCAATAAAACCCCCTTTTTATTACACACCTTATTACTCCCTTAAGCACAATACTAGCCTTTGACAATTGGGTTCAAATTTAATATAGGCCAATACAAGAAAAGGATATATGGCAAGTAACGTGGTGTGTCACCGAAAGAATAGGATTAAGCTCAAAGGGTTAACTAATTGATCATGTATAAATGGTTTGGTAATATGGGAAATATGAGGTTAACCTATTGCCTTTATCATGTTGTCACCAATTAATGTCATGCATCTCAAGAAAGACTTCAAGCAAGTGCTAGCAATGTAAACAACAAGTGGACACTCAAGCAAACAAATAGTTATGCAAAAGATATGCATATAAGCTCAAAACTCACTTGGTGTGACAAAACATAATCAATCCCAAAGTAATAGTCTCTCTAACGCACCTACTTGTATTCAAAGCATATAGACCAAATTATCTTGCACATATTCATGTCATTCTAATCATTTAGCACATTCAATAAGTCTACTAGTTTCTACTTGCTAGTGTACGTGTGTACACAAGAACATCACATATCATCTCTCAATCAAAAGTATCCATAAACACAAGATTTCTAAGCATGCATGAGTGCATTTACGTAAGTAACCTTCACATGGCTAGAATTATTTTTGGTATTTTTCAAATTTTTTTTCAATTTTTTTTTTGAAATTTTTTTTTATAACAAAACACATATATATATTAAGCACATCCCCACACTTAAATGTGGTAATGTCCTCAATGACACAATACTAAGAATATCAACTAATAATAAGAAGGAAAGAAATACTCCCCTATGCCAAAGCATGAAGTGCACCAGTCCTCCACAGTATACAGAATCCATGGGTTGCCTCCCAAGTAGCGCATTTGTTTAACGTCGTTAGCCCGACACCTGTTGACAATTATCCTGGCGAAAAAGCATATAGATGTACATATCTCCTAATTTGAATTAATCTAGTGATGTGAGCACCAATTAGACTTGTCTCAACCTCTTCATTCTTGCTCAGCTGTGTAACAACAACTCCTTCCAACAGACTTTCCAAGTTGGATTTTTGTGGTGGCTGAAAGTAGTTGATTTGAGGTGGTTGAGCTTGGCATGGACTAACTTGCTTCTCTTCAAACTGAGCATTAAACTGTTGACGTTGAGCATCACAAGTGGCTAAAGACTCATTCATCTTGGCACATGGAGAGAAATAAGTTTCCAAGGCAGTTTCCAAGCTAGATTTTTCTGGTTGAGCTGGATTGCTTTGGTAGGAAAAATCAGAATAATTTTCCAAACTAGAAGTGTATGTTTCGGAATAAGGATTGTATTGTGGTGGCTGGTCAGAGTTGTAATGGGCATTGTAATGAAAATTATTATCCCAATATTGTGCTTGGCTTGGGTAATAAGGGGTATTATATTGGCAAAAATTTAGAGTGTGTCCCTGTATACCGCAAACATCACAAGTAGCAACCAAATAAGAATTTCTTGACTCAATTTCATCGATCTTTTGAGAAAATGCCCGCATAGTCTCAATCAATGCCTCCATGTTTTCTTCCTGCTCCTCTCTTCACTCGCTTAATTTCTTGTCATAGGAATCTGAAAATCAATTTTACAAGAAACAAGAAAAACCACAAGCAAAGATCAAACAGAACAAGAATAATAGCCGAAGCAACACAACTAAAAAACTTAACTAAACTAACTCAAAAATTAACCAATCTAACACTGCTTTGTCCCCGGCAGCAGCGCCAAAAATTTGACAAGGCTGTCGCGTGCCTATCAAATAATAAAAATCTAACAAATCCTTCTAACTATGCAGTAGGGTAAGTCAGAGTCGTTCCCACAGAGACAAAAGTGCCAATCACCAGTCTTTTTCTGATTTAATTTAGCTAAGCAAGTAACACAATAAATTTTGAGGATTTAATTAAACTAATTTATACTAAGAAGAATTGTGTTTATACTAATCAGATCTAAAAACATCCAGAATTAAGTATCCCCACTAGCATGGTCAATGCAATCGTGAATTTTCCTCCCCAATTAATCGTATAATACTCAACAGGAAAGATGCGCCCTATAAATACCAATAATCCCTCTCGGGTATTAATGGCTTCTCTAAAATACAATCAAGCCTATTCTCATGGTATCATGCAATTCAGAGACATTAATAACAGCACCCTAACTTCCTAACAATCCGTTCTACCTATTCTCATGGAGAAGTTCATGTTCTTATTGGATAAATCACAACCATCTAAATCCAACTCTCGTTGATAAATAGATAATGGTTCAAACAATACACATAATCACGTCTGATCTGCAATTGCTAATTAAAACAACTCAATAAGCAAGAGCAATTAAACAATCAAATTGGGGAATTCACACATCGACCATAACTAGGGTTCAACTCAACCCTAGATTAATAAACTACTCACACATGATTGAATTAACAAAACAAGAATGAATATAAGAACACATAATTATAAGAATAGAGAAAAAGTGTTTACAAAAGTATACGTACCAATGCTTTTGATCTCTCAGATTGGATTCTAAAACAATACCCCTAGATGTGTTTATATAGGCACCAGGAGCCTAAAAATTTGCTAACCAAAACTAAGTAGGAAACAGCTAATAAAATATTACAATTGTAATAGAAGTAGGAATAAAAAAAGAAATATCCTCCTTGAATTAGATAAGCCTCGTAGACTTCTGGTAATTTCCCTCTTTGTGTTGGATAAGAATTTGTTGTCCAAGATTTGCCGTAATTAGAATTGAAATAGGATTCCAGGAAGTGAAATTCGTCATCTGTCTTTCAGGCCTGTTTCTGGGCTTCTCCAGTTGGAATATTGATATTGGACCACCTTTGACTTGTAGAAAATTCTGTTATCTTCGCGTGGGCTGTAAGATCACCCAATTCTGATGTCTGAAACTCAAGTTATGGCCCAAACAGTGATGTACACGCAAGCTGCCCAATAGTTACGAATTTTCTAGTAATTTAAGTCCAAATAAACTCAATTCCTTCCAAGTTTGGGAATTATTTATTTCCTGCAATAAACTCCAATAAAACTTATTAAATCGACACGATTATTCGCAAAAGCTCATTAAATGTGGGAATAAAATCCTCTAAAATATATGTAAATTATATTCTATCATTAAACAGGCACATGAAACTTTTTAGTTCTTCTTCATTGGTTCCACCATTTTCTACTTGTTCATGGGCACCATTAAGCAGATTTATTCTGGAAACTGGTTTCTTTAATAGATTCTCACCAATTCCGACTAGCATTTTTAAGTTCACTTTGGTACATATATCTACTGATGAGTCTGTCCCTGTCAGTGTGTCATCCTGAATATCATAAATGATAATTATGTGCTTGTTTAGAACAATATATAAAAAGGTAACATTAATAGGAAAAAACTCAGTTAGAATCCTCTGACCTAGAGAGTCGGAAAAATACCTGAATTCTAAGATAATTTCTTTCACAATGAAGAGCTTGAGTAACTACTGAGAGATGGTAATCAAGATCAACCATATCTCCACTAGCTTGCGTAAAAACATCCACCAATGGATTTGAGCCTTGATGCCGCAACCATCCCAAAATACCCCATTTGGCTGCACGTTTTGCATCATATTTTTTTTCAATCTTTGTAGAGCCTGTTCCTACTGAAATAATTAGATACCGACCATAGTCCACAGCCTTTATTGGGGAAAAATCCGGATTACCCTCGAATATCTGTTTCGTCACTTCAGTTATCGCAACCAATGTCTGGTGGGGAAAAATTGAAGTATTCACTAATATATAAGTATCACTGCAAGTCTGTTCTTTTATTTTTGTTTGGATAAATACAAGTAAATATTGCATTATATATAAATTGACGAATGGCAAAATTTTTATATGCATACGGGGTCATTGGCTGCAACAGCACCGTCTATAAGATTGAATTCACGAACATTCCATTGGCTATCGTAGTTATTGAAGCTATATGCAGGAAAATATGTTGGAGCAGCTGAGGTGCTAATGCATATATCAGATAGCCGAGCATCAAAACATGGGGAGTTCTTGGCCTGCATGCGGGCGCACATATTTACAATTATATAATTTTTTTTGTCAGGTCCAATTATACAATTAATTACATACTAATTAGGTACAATATACGCATAAAAAAATATTGGGTTTTTATACTTGTCTAACCTCAAAAGTAGAAAAGATTACGGGCTGCAGATGTTTGATGTCAAAAGTTGGAATAATCACATTTGTCAATGTTTGATGCAGCTTGGTCTCTCCTAGCTTTTCTCTCACAACATCATGAAGGTATTTTCCATCATACATGGGACCCCAAAACAATTTGAACTTACTCCTATATAGGGCCTGTTTGCCTTACCTTAAAATAAGTAACTTATAACTTAAAGTGATAAGTGTTGACGGAGGAATTTGGGAACAACAAAATTCGAGGTACGTCGCCGGAAACAAGATCTTAGACGGTGGTTTTTCTCCGGAAAAAATGGTGGTGTGTGGTGGCTGTAGATGATTGGTGGCTGAGATTGATAGGGTTAGTGGCGGCTATTTCAGAGCTCTCGACTTCCAACCCCTCAATCGGCCTACGTACCCCTGTATTTATAGGGGATCAAGCCAGACGTAGTTCTTGGAGAACAAGAAACCCAAATGGGCTTGGATAACGGACCAGCTTCCGGAATGTTCTACTATGAGGCCTAACCACAAAGGCCCAAGGCTCATCCAAGATTTCAAGACTTCACGGATAAGGAAACTTCCCCCGTTGAGGACTAGTCCTATCCGTTACCAGCTATTTCTTGATTTCAAGGATGCAGGTATAGCCGTGGTTTACCCCAAGTGCAGAACGCATCCCTGTCCCCCGAATGAGAAGCACCCACCAGATAGCAGGACAGGTGATCCAGAGCTTTTGGGTGCAAAGTGCAGGATTACTCCAAAGTTCCCCAATGAGGACGCGCCCATTGGCTACAGGAACAGAGCTCCCAAAGCACACACCAGAAAGTCCCCATCTTTCCACCTTAGGGCGCACGGATGCCTCCCTTAGCGTCTAAGAAGGGTCCTTATATCCAGGCAAACCCCTGGAGGCCTTCTGCGACGGACATCCCCCTCCTGAGATACGACAGGAGGGAATTTCTTCAAATTCTGGAATTCCATCTTGAGTAGAATCCTCTTTCGAGTAGAATTCTAAGAAAGATTTCTTTAATGTCTTCTCAAAAAACCACATTGAATCAATTTTTCTCCATATCTTATATTTAGGGCGCGCCCTCTTTATTAAAAAAGAGAGGGCGCGGCCTGACTTTTACCATTTCTGATAAAACCCTAACCAAAACTAGAATTCCCCCAATTTAATACGTATTTGACCCGAATCCATCTCGAAAATATCCGAATCCGAATTTTGGTTATAACAACTACCCCCCAATTCCATATGAAATCAGAGATAAAATATGGAATTTTCTTCAAAAAACACAAAATTCTCGCAATAGTTCATTAGGGCGCGCCTTGGAGAAGGGCGCATCCTCAGAATTCCAACCGGTTTACAGCTGTTACCCATTACATTTCCAAATCCCTTCAGAATTCCAACCGGTTTACAGCTGTTACCCATTACATTTCCAAATCCCTATAAATACTAGATCATCACTACCACTCTCACTTTCTTTTCACCATTATCTCTGCACTAAAACCACCACTGGCGATTTTCTTCCTCCTCGGCGAAAACCCGATCAAATCGATCATTTTCAGTACTTACTTTCCACAAGACTTGATCGATAACTTTCAAGGTACGTTCCTATCCATTTACTTCAAGGGTTCAACCTGTTTTTTGCTTATACTCGAAGTCTTCATTTCATATTGTTCGTGTTCTTCATTTTAATTGTATGTATATACGTATATATAGTATATATATCGATTTGATCTACTATTTACCCAATTCAAAAGTTGTTAGCTGAATTTCGCATAAGATAACTACCTTGTGAACGCGCCTTATACTAAGGGCGCGGCCTCAAACCTTTCAAGATCTTTAGCCATAGACTTTAAGAGTATAAACATGAAAATTTTCCTTTTTCCCTTTCTCTCTCTTTTTTTTAGATGACATTTCACCATATCTTGGTCAGGACGCGCCTTTACATATTTATACCCATCTTTTTTCAGCTGGAGCACTCGGACACGTCCTCCCCGTTCCATCCATTTGAAGAATTTAACAGAAAATTAGGCACATATTCACCCCATCCATTTCATTTCCTCCAGAGCACCCTACATTTCATCCCATACCTCCTGAAAACATACCGTACATTATGTCAGAACTTGACTCCATGTCCACCTCGTCTATTGACTCTCTCCACCATGTCTCCTTACGATCCACTCCTCAACCCATCACTGATGATTTAACGGAAAATACTGATATTGAGCAAACTTCTCATAAAAACAAAACTATTTCTCCCACTGAGAACGATGTCAATGATGAAACCCACCATTCTTCTGAAGGCGCGCCCTCTTGTGAAAGCGCTTCTTCAACTGAAGAGAGCTTCAAAAACCCTTACTCTCCTCTTCCATCCCCAGTTCCATACGTACACCCCACAGTCATGAAAATTGAAATTGACCTTGATTGGAGCACCTACGAAGAAGAACTAACTGAAGCAGAGAAAAACATATTACGAAAAAACGCTGGGAAGGTTGATTGTGTCGGTATGTCAAGCACAGCTTCTGTAGAGGAAATTGAGTGGTGTATGAAGTATTACAACATGAATGGTATATGGGGACGCCCTCCTTCCATGATGCGGCCCCATATTTTTAACTATAATTCGGATTTCAAAATCCCTCGAATGGTTTTAACCCCCAAATTAATTACCCTAGGAGTGGGCGCGCCTTTACACCCATACTACCAAAGAATCATTGAATGGTATGATGTAGCACCCATCCAGTTATCTCCTAATAGTTATACCCTAGCCGCAGCACTTTTTATTCTCTATCATGATGCCCACCTTGGAATGCCAACCATGGAGGAATTTAGTTATTTCTTTAGTATTCGCAAATCTGGCAAAGGATACTTTTACTTCGTGGTCAACAAGAAACACAATAAAAAAGGATTTTCTGAGGGAAGAATCAGCAACGTCAAAAATTGGAAGGATCCCTTCTTCTATGTTTGGGATGTTATGAGAATTAAAACTTCTTTCAACTACAATCCAAGTAAGGACGCGTCCTTTCGTTTTTTTTTTTCTTTTTAGATGATATTCTTTTAATAAAACCCTTTCCTTATATTCAGCTCGCAGAATAGTTGATGAGCTTATGGGCGCGCCTTTACAACGTGCCCAAACTATTTTAAATCTTCCCCCTGGGAGTTTTGACACATCCGTCCTTGTCACTGAAGAAAACTTGAAAAGAGTTGGGATACTCTCAAAAGAAGTTGGATCAATCATCCCTTTCCAACGCTTTAGGAAGGGTATACCCATAAAATCCACAACAATTGATGACTCAGAAGGAACCCTTGATAATTACAATACTTCTTATACTGAGGGCGCGGCCCCAAGTGAGGGCGCGTCTGTCAATGCTGGTAGATCTTTGTTAATTATAATTTTTATCCCTTGCAGTGTAATTACTCCATATTTGTTATATTACTCTCAATTGTTACTTTATATTTTCAGGAATGGCAGATCTTCCAAAGGGTTTTGGAATTGATGTAGACAACCCTATCGCAGTAAAGCCTGGGAAGGCGCGCCCTCCACGCAGGGATACAAAAAAAAGTACCTCCTCCTAACAAGTCACCAAAACGGAAACCAACTGATGAAGGCAAAGAGGACGCGTCCTCAAAACGCCTGAAAATTACTGAGCTTACTGACCCAACTGTGCAGACATTTCTTGGGGCTGCATCTTCTAAATTCTTCTCCGAGGAAGAGGTTAAAGGCTGGTCTTCTCGGTCTGACGAACAAATTGAAAATGTTTTAATTTCTTCAGCCGCACAGCTTCACTTTCATGCTAATCATATCAAAGAATCAAATCAAAAAATGAGGGCGCGCCTTTCTCAACTAGAAACCGAGAACAAAAACATGTCCAAGCAATTGAAGGGAAAAGATGATCAATTCAAGAGAATGAGGTCCGCCAAAGACACTCATATTGAAAAGCTGAACAATTCGATTAAGTCAATGACTGAGTCCATCGATAAGCTCACTAAGGCCAATTCCCTTCTTGAGGAAGATAAAAGCAATGGATGGGCCGTTGAGAAGAAAGCTTTACAAAAGTCATCTTTTTCTAGAGGCTTTCGCAATTATGCTTCCGGCTTTCTTGCTGTTGATCCAGAGTATGACTTCTCCAAATTTGGTCAAGAGACAGTTGATTGGATTGAAAAATTCAAAATTGATGAAGCGGATGAGATCAAAGCAAAGAGAATCTCTCTTGGCCTCGAGTTACCTGAAGTAGATGAGGACGCGTCCCCTGGTGGGACGCCTATTCTCGAAGATAAAATTCCTACTCCTATTGAGGAACAAGAGGGTCATCATAACTCTTCTCCCGCTGCAAATGCTGAAAACACCAAGAATATTGAAGGCATTGAGAACACTGATAAAGAACCTCCATCTAAAGACGCGTCCCCTGTTAAGGACGCGCCTTGAATGTTATGTTTCAATCATTCTAAACTTTTGGGTATTATTTCAAATTTTCTGAGGTGCAGGCCCTCTGTAAAACCTTGCAAGTTGTAAACTTTTAATCTCCGCTCTCCTTGACGTTTAAACCTTTAATGCCTTTTAAACTTTACCATGCTTATTATTTTTTCAACAAGGGCGCGCCCTTAACAAAGGCACAACCGTTTCTTCATAATTTCTTTCAAGAAAATGTCTAACTTTAACAAAAAACATGAAAACTCTTCATACATGTTGAGGACATACCCTAAGGCATTACCCCTTTTTTTTAAATATTCCTTTTACTTGTCAATTATTGCTTGGATTTAAACTGAATTTGACAGGGCGCGCCCTAAGGCAAAGAGCACGACCTCTTGTAATAAAAAGAATCTTCAAAAACTTGAAAGAATGTCTTGATAAACTTTATTAATCTTCAAATAAACTCAAATCTCAACAGAACAGGGGAAGGTATACATGAACTACCCCCCGAGCTAAGGAGAATAAACTTCGAAAAAGCGTAGAATAAAAACAGCAAGTCTCGACTAGAACTAAAGGCGTATATGTACTACCCCCCTAGACTAGGAGAAGATTTATTTATGCTAGTCTATAACTTAAATATAAGCCTTCATACAATAGTGGGTCAAAGCCGCACCCTACTGATAATACTTCCTCAGATGCTCTGCATTCCATGCCCTTGGGATTGTGTTGCCATCCAAATCTTCTAGATGATAAGTCCCTTCCCAGATGATAGACTTGATCTTGTAAGGTCCTTCCCAGTTAGGTCCAAAGACTCCATGCGCTGCTACCCTTGTATTTGGCATAACTTTTCGCAGAACTAGATCACCCACCTTAAAAGGTTGAGCCTTCACCTTCTTGTTATAATACCGTGCAGCCCTCTGCTGATAAGTTGCCAATCTCAACTGCGAATTAGCCCTCATTTCTTCTAGGAGATCAAGATTTAATCTTTGATTAACCATATTTGATTCTTCATCATAAAAATCTCTTCGGAATGACCCTGCTCCAATCTCCACTAGCACCATTGCTTCACATCCATAAGACAATATGAAAGGAGATTCTCCAGTTGTGGTTCTTGGAGTCGTGTTATACGACCATAAGACCATGGGAAGTTCTTCAGGCCAATTCCCTTTGCTTTCTTCCAACTTCGTCTTCAAGGTGTGCTTGATTATTTTGTTGACAGCCTCTGTCTGCCCATTACTTTGAGGGTGATACACAGCTGCAAATTCCTTCTTTATCCCCAAATCATCACACAATTTTCTCAATTCCTTGCTGTCAAACTGCTTTCCATTATCCGACACAAGTTTATACGGAATTCCAAACCTGCACACAATAGAGTTGAAAACAAAATCTCGAATCTTTCTTGCTGTAATTGTGGCCAGGGGCATTGCCTCCGCCCACTTGGTAAAGTAATCCACAGCAACAACAGCATATTTCACTCCTCCTTTGGCTTTAGGGAGCTCTCCGATAAGATCTATTCCCCACATAGCAAATGGCCACGGACTCATCAAAGAAGTCAAAGTGGTAGCAGGGCTGGTAGAGTAATTAGCGAACCTCTGACACTTGTCACATGCCTTAACAAATTCGTAAGCATCCTTCTTCAAGGTAGGCCAATAATATCCTTGCCTTAACACCTTCATTGCCAACGAACCACCCCCCGAGTGATTGCCGCATATACCTTCATGAATTTCCCTAAGAATGTAATTGCACTCATCCCCATCTATGCACTTGAGAAGTGGTTGATTGAAACCCCTCTTATATAAAATCCCATCATACTCCACGAACCTAGCTGCTTGATACTGAAGCCGCCTGGCTTCCAACTTCTCACCGGTAAGTATCCCTTCTCGAATATATTTTTGAATGGGAGTCATCCAAGTAACACTGGGAATAGATTCCACTTCCATGACTTCAACCTCTGGAATGCTAGGAACTTCCTGTATTTGCAAAGGTACAGTCCCCAACAGCATAGCGTCTTTCTGTGACCCCAACTTGGCTAACACATCTGCACTACAGTTCTCATCTCGTGGAATACACTCTACTCGTACTTCTCGGAACTTTTTGATCAATCGTTGAGCGCACCTCATGTAAAGCTCTGTCCTTGGACCTCTACACTGAAATCCACCTTTTACTTGTCCAACCACCAGTTCTGAATCACTTAACACAATGAGATTCACTACCTTCATCTCCAAAGCCATCTTTAGCCCATTAATCAAGGCTTCATACTCTGCATCATTATTGGTCGCCTGAAATTTGAAGTGAATAGCACTCATGAGTTGATTCCCTTCGGGGGTTAGCAAGATTATTCCTGCTCCAGCCCCTCCATTGTTGACAGCTCCATCTACTTGTAACTTCCACCAAGGTTGAGGAACTTCCTCACATGGGCTTGCCATCTTTAGTGGAATTTCAGGCTCAACCAACACAATTGCTTTTTCTTCACTCTCCGACTCGAATTCAAGAATGAAATCAGCAAGAGCTTGACCCTTTATAGCTGTCCTTGGAGTATATTCCAAATCAAATTGTCCCAGCTCAACTGCCCATTTTAACATTCGACCAGAAGTTTCTGGCTTATGGAGAATTCCTCTCAATGGATATGCCGTACGAACTTCAATCTTGTGAGCCTGAAAATAAGGACGAAGCTTCCTTGACGCCAAAACTAAGGCATAAACCAACTTTTCCATGCTAGTATATCTGGTTTCCGCATCGAGCAAACGCTTACTCACATAGTAAACCGGAGACTGATGATCAACTTCTTCTTTTACTAATACCGCACTGATAGAATGTTCTGAAACTGCCAAGTACAAAATTAACGTCTCTCCTTCCACGGGCTTAGCTAAGAGAGGGGGATTTCCCAAATGCTCCTTTATTCTCTGAAAAGCTTCCTCACACTCTGATGTCCATGCAAAATCTTTGGCTGCCCCCTTTATCGCCTTGAAGAATTCTCTGCATTTATCCGACGATTTTGAAACGAAACGATTAAGGGCTGCTATCCTTCCTGTAAGACTCTGAACCTGCTTTACACTAGTCGGAGATTTCATATCAAGAAGTGCTTTTATTTTTGCCGGATTTGCCTCGATTCCACGGTGATTAACAATAAATCCTAGAAACTTCCCGGATTCTACTCCAAAGACGCATTTTTGAGGATTCAACTTCATCCGAAACTTCCTCAAAATCTCGAACATCTGTTCCAAATGCTTTACATGGTCTTTTGCTTTTAAGGATTTAACAAGCATATCATCCACGTATACCTCCATGGTTTTCCCTATTAAATCCTTAAACATCATGTTCACCAATCTTTGATAGGTTGCGCCGGCATTGATTAACCCGAAAGGCATTCCAATGTAACAATACAATCCTCGGTCTGTAATAAAGGAAGTGTGCTCCTGATCCGGCTCATACATAGGAATCTGGTTGTAACCAGAGTAGGCATCCATGAAACTTAAAAGAGCATATCCTGCCGTGGCATCTACCAACTGATCAATCCTCGGGAGTGGAAAGCTATCCTTCGGGCATGCCTTGTTCAGATCAGTGAAATCCACACAAGTTCGCCATTTCCCATTGGGTTTTTTCACAAGAACCGGATTAGCCAACCAATCTGGATAATATGACTCCTTGATTAGCCCAACATCTAGAAGTCTATCCACCTCTTCCTTCAAGGCTACGGCTCTCTCTCCACTTACTGGCCGGCGTTTCTGGCGAATTCCCTTCTTGGTGGGATCTATATTCAGACGGTAACACATAACCTTCGGATCGATCCCAACCATATCAGCATGACTCCAAGCAAAAACATCCAGATTGTTTAAAAGGAAATTAGTGAGCATGCCTCTTAACTTGGAGTTCAACTGCGATCCAATCTTCAGAACCTTAGTCGGATCCCTCTCATCCACCAAAATTGAAATTGTATCCTCTGCAGGACCAGTCTTTTCCACCGGTTGCGGTGTCCTTGGGTCAAGGTCAAAATCAAAACTTCGAGGATCTTCAACCGGTGCTACGTCCTTGGAGGGCACGTCCTCTTTAAGAGGGAAGTCTTCCTCGACAAGGGTATGCACCAAACCTTCAAGCAAAATTCGTCTCCCTTCAACCTGCTCACCCTGGAGATCAAACGAGATTACTTCCTCTGCATCTTCCTCTATTTCCTCCAAAATTCCTTCTTGAAGCCCACCAAGAACCGAGGTATCATCCTCAGGGCGCGCCCTGTATAGCGGTTCTTCCTCTTCAGGTTCCTGTACAAGATAATGGGCTTTCACCTCTTCTGGGACAACACTCATGACTCCGGAACCACCCTCACACAGGGCGCGCCCTCCATCCTGCTGCCTTCTAAACCCTTTAATCGCCTTATGGTAGCAATCTCTGGAGTCGTGCTGAGAGCCCCGCACAGTTCCCACACCATTTGGCGTAGGAAATTTCATCGCGAGATGATAGATGGAGGTCACAACTTTCATTTCCTTCAACAGGGGTCGTCCTACTAGAGCATTATGTGAGGAATCCACATTCAAAATCATGAAATCCATCATTTGCGTCACAGAAAGGTTTCCTTCCCCAAGAGTTACCGGTAATTTAATAGCTCCCATAACTTTTACCGATTCTCCTGAGAAACCATAGATCCATCCGTTGTCTTGAACCATGTCTTTGTCTAAGAGTCCCAGCTTCTTATAAGTACTGTAATAGAGTATGTTCACCGAGCTTCCATTGTCCACGAAAACCCGATGGACATTCTTTGAACCAATCTGAATCGCTACTACCAGAGCATCATTATGAGGATGATGTACCCATCTAGCTTCTTCTTCGGTGAAAGTTATGTCAGCACATTCCCCCTTGAACAATTTAGGTGGCCTCAATTCCAAGCTATTCACATTTGTGAGAGGTCGATACCTCGCTTCCCTGGAATATCTCTCCATAGCGTGATTGCTATCTCCCCCTAAATGGTGTCCTCCAAAGATGGTGTGAATACTCCCTTCTTTGACGAATTTCTTCTCTTCCGGCTTGCCATCTCCGTTGAGGGCGCGCCCTCCATCTCTCCTGTCGGGATTCTCCCTATGCTTCTTTACCTCCCTAACAATCCATTCCGTCAAGTATCCTTCCTTAATCAGATCCTCAATCTCTTCCCTGAGTTGACGACATTCATGAGTGTTATGCCCTGAGGATTCATGGAATTCACAATACTTTTTCTTATCCTTACTCTGCCAGGAGGTCAATGGTTCCGGCTTTCTGAAGAACCCTTTGTTCTTATTCACCTCAAAGATATGTTCAATAGAAGCTGCTAAAGGAGTATAGTTACCCGGCCTTTGATCGTAAGTATATGTATCAGGTGGACCCCAACTCCTTCCAGTTTCAGTTAGATTTATCCGGTTCGCACCAGTTGCTATACGACGAGTAGGACTGGGAGACCTATCCTTCCTTTTACCAATCTTTGCCTTAGAACCGTTCTGACTGTCAGTTTTTCGGTTGTCTGCCAAGGATTGTTCCACAATTTTGAAAGACTCAGCTTGCGCAAACACATCGGCCAACGTAGGTGGATCACGTCCTTGAAGATGTTTCCAGAAATCTGTTCCCACCGACAATCCAGCAATTAAGAAACTCTTGAGTGTTTCGTCCGTCGTTCCTCTCACCATAGTGGATTCCGAGTTGAACCTCTTGAAATAGGATTGCAAACTCTCTCCTTCCCTTTGTTTGATGTTGGCCAAGGTCGTGACCGGAGGAGCATATTTTACCGCAGCCTGGAACTTAGTCAAGAACAAGTTCCTCATCACTTGCCATGATGTAATTATCCCCGGACCAAGCTTCTGAAACCATTGCTGAGCACTCTCCCTGAAAGTTGCCGCCAACAATCGACACCTAGCCAGTTCTGTAACTTGATAGACATCCATCTCAATATCGAAACGTCCAAGGAATTCCACAGGGTCTGCATTTCCATGAAATCGCAAATCATTAGTCATTGATCTATACCCAGCAGGGAGCTGCGCCTCTCTAACCTCAGTTGAGAAGGGAGAAGATGTTGGAGCAGTTGCAGATATTCTTCCTCCGTCTAGGTGAGCCAGGAGTTTCTTTAAGTCGTCCACATTAAATGTTCCCACTCCAGGAATATTCTGGATATTTGGTTGTTCCACAGTCTGAGTACCCCCCGGGGGTGGAGGTGGCGGTGGAGCCGCCGTCTGAACACCTCCTTGAATTTCAACTTGTGGTTGAGTCACTGCCTCTTGAGTTTGAATTTGATGACCCTCGAGATTTCCATGAGGTTGTGGATTCCCTTGAGAACCTCTCTGATACTGTTCTCCCGAGCGAGGGTGCGTCCTCGACCTGGACTCACTGGAAGTACTTGAGGGAATTTGATGGATGCGGGGGGTTCCTCCCTCTGAGGGCGCGCCCTGATTACAGGGGCGCCTGTTTCCCTGGTGCCAATCCGTTCTTCTGTCACCGTTATCACGGTTTCTTCTTTCAGTATTATCACGATGAGGAGTTCGGTGGAATCCAAGGGGCCGCGACCTGTTTTGAACAGGGGGCACGCGCTGTGGATTATTATTTCGAGCAAAAGTTCTCTCATGTCCAAGGGGCCGCGACCTGTTGTCAGGGGGCACGCGCTGTGAATCATGGCTCTGAGGAAGGGCTCGCTCATGTCCAAGGGGCCGCGACCTGTTATCAGGGGGCACGCGCTGTGAATCATGGGGCCTCGATTCCATATATTTGTCTTTTTTCTGAAGCTCGAGGAGCATCATCCTCAAATCATCGTCATCAAGCCTTATTCCAAGGCGTTCTTTCAAGCTGGCAAAATCTCTCCTTTCTTTAGCGATTTGCTCTTCATCCCTTTGAATCTCATGAGGAGTACGCCCTGAACGGTGAGGATGAGGGCGCGCCCTCTCTTGAGGATTCACCAACCTGCGCTCAGAATTATTTTCACTAGGATATTCAATAATAGGATCAGAATAATCTAACCTTCGAGGAGTAACCAGCTGAAATCTCTTTTCATGACTTTCCTTCCCCCTTCGAGAATCTTCCACGGTCTGAGGGGATTTCCCTGATCGGTGATGATTTCGTGGGATACTCCGAGATTTTCTCCTTGATTCTTGCTCTTCCTCCACCGAACCCAATCTCGCTCCGAAACTATTTATGGCATCTTGCATAACATACAGCTGTTCCATTAATGCCGAATTACTGATGAGAACGGGCGGCTGACCGCCGATGGCGGCCGGAGTTCCTTGATGTCGCGGAGGAGCAGCTATATTTTCCGGGACGTAAGCTTCATGACGCGCTCGGTTATCTCCCAAGCTATCTTCAGAACCGTAGCCATCTTCTCCTTGAGAACCTCTGCCATGATTGTGAGACATCTTTTCCTCCTAAGATGTAGATCTTGATTGGCTTCCCCTCCTTCTAGCGCCAATTTGTTGACGGAGGAATTTGGGAACAACAAAATTCGAGGTACGTCGCCGGAAACAAGATCTTAGACGGTGGTTTTTCTCCGGAAAAAATGGTGGTGTGTGGTGGCTGTAGATGATTGGTGGCTGAGATTGATAGGGTTAGTGGCGGCTATTTCAGAGCTCTCGACTTCCAACCCCTCAATCGGCCTACGTACCCCTGTATTTATAGGGGATCAAGCCAGACGTAGTTCTTGGAGAACAAGAAACCCAAATGGGCTTGGATAACGGACCAGCTTCCGGAATGTTCTACTATGAGGCCTAACCACAAAGGCCCAAGGCTCATCCAAGATTTCAAGACTTCACGGATAAGGAAACTTCCCCCGTTGAGGACTAGTCCTATCCGTTACCAGCTATTTCTTGATTTCAAGGATGCAGGTATAGCCGTGGTTTACCCCAAGTGCAGAACGCATCCCTGTCCCCCGAATGAGAAGCACCCACCAGATAGCAGGACAGGTGATCCAGAGCTTTTGGGTGCAAAGTGCAGGATTACTCCAAAGTTCCCCAATGAGGACGCGCCCATTGGCTACAGGAACAGAGCTCCCAAAGCACACACCAGAAAGTCCCCATCTTTCCACCTTAGGGCGCACGGATGCCTCCCTTAGCGTCTAAGAAGGGTCCTTATATCCAGGCAAACCCCTGGAGGCCTTCTGCGACGGACATCCCCCTCCTGAGATACGACAGGAGGGAATTTCTTCAAATTCTGGAATTCCATCTTGAGTAGAATCCTCTTTCGAGTAGAATTCTAAGAAAGATTTCTTTAATGTCTTCTCAAAAAACCACATTGAATCAATTTTTCTCCATATCTTATATTTAGGGCGCGCCCTCTTTATTAAAAAAGAGAGGGCGCGGCCTGACTTTTACCATTTCTGATAAAACCCTAACCAAAACTAGAATTCCCCCAATTTAATACGTATTTGACCCGAATCCATCTCGAAAATATCCGAATCCGAATTTTGGTTATAACAATAAGTATCATATAAGTGATAAGTAAATTAGAACTTATAAGTTAATAGAGTGTTTGGTAAATCAGAAATTATAAGTTTTTGGTAAATCAGAACTTATAAGTTAACTTTTTTAAATATTTTTAAAATATTTGTTTTTTAATATATATAAGTGGATATCAATGGATAGATCTCGATGAGTAGAGAAATTTGATATGTACATATCAATTTTCTAATGAACGAATTAAAAGATATATGATTTTGAAGATTTGAAGGATATTATATATTGCGTATATCGAGAAATAAGAATAAGTTGAAAGTTGAATGTTAGGATTTCTTAACATTCAACTTATCCCATATAAGTTTAATAAATGGGCTTTCTCTTATTTTGCCAAACAGACTATCTAAATGGAGAACGGGCTTTCATCATATAAGCCGACTTATATGATGAGCCAAACACCCCCATAATTAAGCGAACCAATTACTAATTTGTTAATCACCTTGTCTTTATTTATGCAGTAATACACTTAGTTCTATGTATAAATTACTTAAGAACGAAAAAGATTTGTGCCCGTGTGTATATTGATCACCTGGGGAAAAAGATTTGTCTCTGGGGAAATATTTTGGGGCCGTGTTGGAGATAAAAAGGCTTGATATCTTTGGCAGCAAAAAGAGGACGCCTGTTATTATTAGGGGCAGTTAGCATAGCTGTCACCAGACCACCAGTACTGGTGCCCGCAATTACATCAAAGTAATCAGCAAGTCTTGCATCTTTGCCATCTAGCTCCTAATACAATCAAAGACAAGATGTGAGATATGTAACTAATTATAATTGGCAAAAATATCTTATATGTACTATAATTTCTGCACATCATTTGGTTCCTTTCGACATGAGCTACCTACGCAACGTGCAAGTATCTGATGAACAAGTGTACGTTAATTTGTAATAAGCAAAACGTTAATTGATAATAACCTGAAATCGGGATTCGAGAAACTCAAGAATGGTGGCAGGAATGAGACCTCTTATACCACCTCCGTCGATACTGAGAACAGTAATTAGGTTCCCATATTTTGGAGGCTGGATTCGAATTAGTGATGATAGTCTCTTCATTCGATATATAATTCGATGTGGATTAGTGTAGTGTGGTTACAGTAGAGTTACAGATCGACTGCTAGATATGTAAAACGGAACTTAGATGTGTAGATGGGAAAACAATATATTAGTATATGCAGTGCAGTGTACATCCGATGTATATATAATATGGTTTACTTATTTATATCTTTGACGAAAAATGTTAAAGAAATTTAGAAGACGATGATCGCAGATTTGTAGTGTGGGTAGATATATGGCTTTTTTACTTTTTTCACTAAAAATCAAAGCAAGAAAAGACAAAAGTTGAGTTGTTGGACGTTTCTGGAAACAAAACAAAGCTAGGGTTGTAAAGAGGGATATGTTGACGAAATGAGTGACTTCGTCGTTGACTTGTTTCCCCTCATAAGTGTGTAAATTGTAATGCTTGTGTTGCTTTGGTCCTGAGATCAAGGGACGTTCCTTCCGAATTCGAACATCGCAAAAATATAAAATTTGTGAGACCATAAATTTTTTTTTTATGAAGAGACACACAAATTGGATGTATTTAGGATATACATACAAACTGACAAATTTGGGTGTACTAAATTTTAAACTGATCGTATTTCATTTTCATTCCCATATATCTATCTAAACTCTTTATTAAAAGCAGAAACCTGTTATGTCATGTATATCGCTGTATGCAACTAAATGTTAGTATTTAAATTTTTATATAAAAAAATAAAAAATAATAAGTTATGGAAAATGCGTGTAAGACAGCCCTTAAAAAATGTAAACAATTGGAAAAAATAGAGAGAGTATAACTTAGGGCTATATTAATTAATATTTAAAAAATATTTATAATAAATACAATTAATAATATATCTACTCTTATATTATCAAAGTGAAGTTGTATAAAGTTAATTAATTACAATAACTATATTAATATTAATTTAATTTAATAGTAAAATTATATACTAAAAATCTATTAACTAACAATCGAAAAATGTTAAAGAAAATTAGAAGACTATGATCGTAGATTTGTAATGTGGGTAGATATATGGCTTTTTACTTATTTCACTAAAAAAGTACTCCCTCTGTCTCTTTAATGATTGGATGGGTGCTTTTAGAGGGAAATCACATAAACTTCCCCCCCACCATTTAGTAAAATTAAAATAAAGCAACCAATCACATTAATCCAAGTACACCAATCTTTCCCCCCAATTTACAAAAGCTACTACAAAGTGTATCTTCGTTACACTAATCACTTCATTACAAACTTTATATACAAACACATGTGACTTGTAAAAAAAAAGTTGTAACACAGGTGAGTGCATAGGTCAGTGGCAAACATGAGTCATGAAGGCTCTTTCCCTTTTGATCTCAATGAACCAGCAGTAGAAGAAGATATTCAAGACACCAATCTTATCCACCCTTTTGATTTAAATCAACCCCCAGACCTGCATACACAACAACAACACACAAGTAATCAACAACACAGAAAAAGACCAAAGCTGAGCTCTGATGCAAGATTAGAAATATTACATTTCCTGCTAAGCAATCAGTCAACAAAAACTCCAGGAAAACCTTACTCTGGTGCAATTACAGATTTAGCCAAGAAGTACAATGTTACAAGAAGAACAATTAATAGCATTTGGAGCCTAGCAAACAAACAGAAGGCACAAAATCAGAGGTACAACATGGCAACAAATGGTCATAATTCGGGAAGGAAAAGAATCCAGTTGCTACCTAATGCAGTTACGGATATTAATATGGGTGACAGATCATGCATAAGAGATTTGGCTGTTAAGTTGCAAGTATCAACAAGTACATGTGGCAGAATGATAAAGAGGGGACATATCAAACCTCGCACCAATCCATTACATCCTGGATTAAAAGATATAAACATCTTACAAAGGATGGAATGGATTCTGAACCTCCTCATGGGAGATACAGCAGAAACAAAGAAACAATATATGCCTATGTTTGATTTTGTGCATATAGACGAAAAGTGGTTTTACCTAAGTAAGAAAGCACAAAGAGTGTACTTGGAAAAAAATGAAAGAGGCAAATATAGGTCAGCCAAGTCAAGTAAATTCATACCAAAGGTGATGTTCACTGTTGTTGTTGAAGGCCCAGGTTTAATGCACAAGATGAATGCGCATTTGATGGCAAGTTGGGCATATTTCCATTCACATATCAAGAAGCAGCGCAAAGGGGTTCAAAAAATAGACCTAAGGGTACAATGATTACTAAGAATGTTGAATCAATTGGCAAAAAAGAAACAAGAAGCAAGCTTATTAATCAGATAGTACCGGCAATCATTCAGAAATGGCCACCAATTGAAGGTCCAAAGGTAATATTTATACAACAAGACAATGCTAGGAGTCATATTACTCAAGATGATCATGAATGGCAACAAGTGCATAAACAAGGGGACTTTACATTCATTCTTGTTCAACAACCACCAAACAGTCCAGACTTGAACATTTTAGACTTAGGGTTTTTTAGAAGCATTCAGTCATTAATGCACAAGAAGATGCCAAAGGATGTTGATGGTATGATGGATGCAGTGAATGAAGCATTCTATGAGTTAGAGCCAAGAACACTTGCAAATGTATGATTATCCTATCAATATGTAATGAATGAAATTCTCAAGGTGAAGGGTTCAAATGACTATCTAGTACCCCACGTGAACAAGAAAAATTTAGCAGCAGCAGGGCAACTTCCAGTTCAAGTCACAGCCCCAATGTGGGCTGTGTTTGAAGCATGGAATTTGGTACATGGACCACAAGAAGGCTGAAATGCACATGTATGAATCAACTAATGTGGGATGTTTTTAGGGGCATGTATGTTCAAATGCAATACATGTATTCAAAACATTTCACATGACTGAATGTAAATATATGAATGTAAATATTTATGTTTTTCAGCAACATATGGACTCATATGGACTCATGACTGATCACTGATCACATGTTGATGTTCACTTGCAATCACATTGTATTTCATTTCATACCACATTCTTTTAAACCAGCAACTAATACATCAGTACAGGCCTTAAGTTGTTTCACCTAGAAGGTCTTTTTAGGCCTACTACTAGGAAATCAGCCTGGATTAACTCCCCTGCAGCTGGTATTCTGGTCTATACAGATTAGAGCTGCCAGATACTACTTTATAGTCTACCCACAAGAACCAAACAATCATCACTTACATAATTCAAATTTCAGGAATGCGACTACCCTACAATCACAGAATACAGAATTAACAAAGAAAAATTAGAAATTAACAAAAGTAAAATGAATTCAATAAAACTTCTCACCAAAAAATACAGAATACTACCGAGCTGAAATCTGCTAAACCATGGTTCAATAATTTCAAAATAATATAAACCATAAATCAATGAATCAAAAAAGCACACACAAGAACCAAGGCATTGCTATAGTACAAAGGTATTATGGATCACAAATTTATCAGTGCTAAGATTTGGGCAGATAATCAGAACCATCTACAAACTATCAAAAAACTAATTTTACTTGGTTAAAACCAGTTCAGAATAGATCTCCCATGCAGTTTAAGGTGGACAAGATACTCTGTTTCAGGAAGGGGAGTAATTATTAGTAGCAGAAATCAAATAAGGTATATATATTAGCTGTGCATTTTTAGCAGATATAAGCATCTTAAAAGTGCGTTGATCTTGAAACCTTGTCTAAAGCTTTTTCATAGCTCAAGCAACGAAAAACCCTAATATCAGAAAACAAATTCAAACCAGTTGTAAATCAAAACAGATCCAATTCCCCGTTTAAAACAAAGGATCATGTGATGAACTTCAAAGCCCGCTTAAGACTTTTACTTCTTGTTAGACATTATCAGAACTTAAAAACAACCCATAATTTAGTAGACATCAAAATTTGGATTGTCAAAAACTAACCTTAACTTAATTAAAGTCTTGACCTAGTATACCTCCTAATCAAAATTGGACAACATGAATAGAAAATTGGACAACAGAATTAAACAATCAAACAAACAAACAAAACTAAAAAATGAAACAAACAAAACGCACAACATAAATTAGGATCAGGGATACTTACAGAATTAGGAAGAAGAAAACGCATCTTCGGAATCATAGTTAGGTTCATCTGAATCTGAGAGCAAATTTACTGGATCGGCATCACCGGCATCGTCATCACCCTCACAATCATCAATTACAACCGCAGGTGAAGGCGCTTGAGGTTTTTTGTCCACCGTACTCTCCGATTTGTCTTCAGATGGCTCATCTCGTTCCTCTCTCAATCGTAAGTACTCACGGCTGTAGGTATGTACGCCGTCACATTCAAAGCCTTTATCACAGTGCTCGGGATCGGAACACTCATAAGATCCCGTAACCTCATCTTCGGAATTCGTAAAACCGGTATGTGAATCCATAGTTTAGACTGAAGATTTATGATTATCAGTCAAATTCACGTCTAATTTATGAAGGAATTAAGAAGCATATACGGTTGATTTGTGGTAAATGTTTGTGGTTGAAGAGAGAAGAAGAAATAAGAAGATATGAGAAGATAGAGTAAGATATTTGTCTGATAATTTTGATCTGTTTCTTCGTTTATTTTTATTTTTTTTTAACTGGACCGGACACAGTTATTAAGAATAGTGGAAGTATAGAATATTGTTTTAATGTGGTTTAAAATAGAAAGGGGAAAAGTATTTTGAATGTCCCGAAATAATAAACAGAAAATGTTTTAAGAGACGAAGGGAGTAAAAATCAAAGCAAGAAAAGACAAAAGTTGAGTTGTTGGAAGTTTCAGGAAACAAAGCAAAGCTAGGGTTGTTAGATGGATATGTAGACCAAATGAGTGACGTCGTCGTTGACTTGTAATGCATGTGTTGCTTTGGTCCCGAGATCAAGGGACGTTCCTTCCGAATTCGAACTTCGCAAAAATATAAAATTTCTGAGATCCTAATTTTTTTTATAAAGAGACACAAAAATTGTGTATACTAACAAAATTGGGTGTACTAAATTTTAAATTGATCGAATTTCGTTTTCATTCGAATATATATTTTAATTATCCATAATATCTATCGAGAATGGTATGTTCGAAATATTGATTACAAAAAATTTATTAATGATTTTGTTAGTGAAATTACTAAAAAAATTAAAAATAATAATAAATTATATATATTCGTATTATATTATTAGTGGACACGTAATTTTACTTTGTTTAGGTTATCAAAATTCCAGAACCAACTTGTGTTGCATTCTACACCATCAGAACTCGCACACACCTAACAGTATTAGGTGCCAGCGATATTGAATTTGTGTAAACTAAATCCTGAAAAAAAAAAAAAAAAAAGTAATCTTACATTGTATTGATATGTTGTTATTCATTACTTCCATTCAAATTGTTTTACAATTAGGTTGTGCTACCAAAGAACATAATATGTTTATACAAAAAGGGTTGCAATTTGACTGTGTTAGGAGAGAACATAATGGGTGCTGATATACAATAATATATTGATTACCTTTTTCTAGTATTTAGATTATCAAAATTCTGATCTCATAACTTCTCATCTATTAATTAATAATTAAGTTATGGATCTCCTAGATATATCATTTGAACTAATTAATGAGTTAACTGTAGTTTTAGATTTTCTGTGTCATCACCTAGCAGGGTGATGAAAGTAAATTTCTATCAGATTTTCAGATCCGACCACGGATGGAACCAGAAATATATATCGGGGGGCCAAATTTTTCGGCCATCGAAAAATGTTCAGATTAGAAATTTTTTATGAAATTAAATGAAGAATTTTGTAAAAAATATGAGAACTAAATGAAGATTTTTGAAAAAAAATATGGGAACTAAATGAATTTTTTTGTAAAAATGGGAGAACTAAATGAAGATTTTTTTAAAAAATAAGGAGACTAAATAAATTTTTTTGTAAAAATGGAAAGACTAAATGAAAATTTTTGAATTAAATATATATAAAATTTTCGAATTTTAGAATTTTTGGAGGAACGGTCACCACCCGTGCCCCCCTCCATCCGTCTCTGGATCCGACGTTTGCAGGTCAGGCATTGACTTTGACTTGCCATGTTTATCAGTATTTGTAATACTCGAAAGAATTAAACCTACCAATATTAAAACCGTGTTCTATTTAGGAAACCCGAGATTTGGGGGTAGGGGTTAAGTTACTAACTCCCTCCCTGTGGTTCTGATCAGTAGAAGGATCTGAAACTTAATTCTGCACAGAATTGATGAAAATATGTAACTTTATTTTTTGTTGACCAGTAGTTGTCCACTCAAACTACATAAAAACAAATTGTTGGTTGTTGGTTCTGTCGAGCTTGTTGGCTAAAGTTTGAATTTCGAAATTATTTTATGCAACATCAGATAGATAGAATGCAATCAATTCATGGTGACAAGATATGAGATTTTGAACTATATTAATTTATTCAACACCCCGAACGACTTGGCACTTAAATTAAAAATGCTCAAGGTCACCCCTGAGCACGTCCTTTATAAATGACAGTGTTGTGGTTTTCAAGTAAAGTAATTCATCAGTTCACCGCAACGCATTTCTTCTCGTAATTTAACCTGCAAAATTAAGCAAAACAATGGCAGAGAAGAGAGGTAGCATCGCCTTTTTCACAACCTATCGCTCACCAGTTACCTTGGAGATTTACTCCTCTCCATTGCCTCCCAAGTCGGCTCGAGATGAGACTAAAATGACCGATGGCAAATCCTACAATTATAATGGCCATTCTATTCCACCCGCAGCTATTAAAACCATTCTCAAGCGTCCGAAACTGGTTTCCGAAGGAATCAAAGATGCTGATGTAGATAATGGTACTGTCACTGGCTTGATTTTCGTGTCCGAACGAGACAACCTTGAAACACTTCATATTGCTCTACAGATCAAATCACCTAGCACTGTCGAAAACAGAGTGTTCAGTTTCGAGGATATCTACAACCGATCAGATGGTGTTCGCATGGAAGACAGCCCTTGCATTGCTGGCAATAATCTTATCTACATCTCTACTAAGGAACCAGCTGCTCGACGGCGTCAGCCCTGGACTGTTGTTTACAAAACTGATCTCAAGAACGGAAAAACCGACAGATTGACCCCATCATGTAAGCATATTTCTTTTACTTTTTTTGAATTAAAATATTCGAACGAACTACGTGAATATGAAACTGTATTTCAACATCAAGTTACAAAAAAGATCTTTTATTTGTTGTTCTTCTCCAAAGAAAACTTCATATAGAAGTAGTCTGAACAATGACTAGAAGAATAAAATCTTTACAAAAATTTATTTTGTGCCCACTTAAATTTAATTTTGAATTGGCACCAACTGGCAGTGCAAGCTGATTTAAGCCCGTCCGTATCACCGTCTGGAAAGAGGATAGCGGTGGCATCGTACCAGAGGAAGGCCGGTTGGGCTGGAGAGATCCAAGATTTACAAACCTCTATATTTGTGATGAATGTTGAGAAGCCATTCAACCGCAGAATGGTTGTGGAGAATGCTGGCTGGCCGACGTGGGGAAATGAAGGTGTCTTATTTTTCCACCGCAAGGTTGATAAATTTTGGGCAGTTTTCCGTGTTGAATTCACTGACACCACTACCACAGAACCGACTCGTATAACCCCAGATAAATCAAATGCCATGACCCCTGTAGCCATCGATGCCACCACTGTGGCCGTGGCAATGATCCGTAAATTGGCAGACTTTGGTATTGACCGCAAGAAAGAACACTATCGTCACATAATAGTATTCGATTCCGATACTAAAAAACCAGTCAAAAATGTCACTCAATTAACAAGACCTCTAGCAGACCATTTCAACCCCTTTGTGATCGTGGATGTTGGGACTAACACGAAGCGCATCGGATATCATCGTGTCAACACTGACCTTATTAAGGTGCGTACGTGAAATTTCCATTCCTAGTTATTTAATCGAAAGCCACTCATAATTTGGCATAATAACATAATTAATTTACATCTTGTTATCCGGAGACTCCTCGGATATCATCATGTTATTTACATCGTGGATGTTACGAGAACATTATTGATTTACATCGCTTACGAACAGGTCGGAGAAAACATAGAAAGACAGTTCACTAAGGTTGAGTCTCCGGTTAAGGATGTAGGATTGTTTAGGTTATCTGGAGCATTTCCAACATTTTCTAGCGATGGCAAGAAGGTTGCATTCGTCGACAATGAGTTCAAGTCTGTCTGGGTAGCAGACAGCACAGGCTTGAGTATGGTTTTCGAGGTACAACTCCTAGAAGTCTAAATAAGATCATAGGTGCATTATTGATGATGCCAATTTGGTTAAATTATCAATTAATTATCTCTTTGTGGATATATAGACAGAGGGGCCGAACAAGATCTTCTCTCCCGTATGGAACCAAAACCCAGGTAAGGATATCCTATACGTGTGTATGGGACCGTCTTTCGCAGCTGACAAACCATTGGATATAATTCTAATCCCCAATGCTTCGGAAGGAAGACAGCATGTCCAACAGCTCACAGATGGTTTCAATAATGCATTCCCTTCCACTAATCCTGAGGGTAAAATCCTAATGCTCTGACCATTTCCTTAACTATATCAATAGATATAGTTACCATCTCCTTTACTGTATCAATAGATATAGTTTGATTTCCATCTTCGTAATTTAATGACTCTGATATAATAATTGTAGTAACAAGAAAATATGGGTGTGGAGTATTTATGTGTATGGACGGTTTGTAAATGTTTTCAGGTACAAAATTAGTTTTTCGATCTACTAGAGATCATCTTGAGGATCCTCAAGCTAAAGTAAAGGATGGATTCAAGAATTTATACATAATGGAGGATGCAGAAGAAGGGGATTTTGGCGAAGGCAGAATAACAAGGCTCACGAAAGGGGATTGGGTTGACACACATTGCCAATGGTCCCCAAGTGGAGAGTGGATCCTGTTTTCTTCCAGCCGGGACAAGCCTTATGGTGCACTACGAAAGGACAATGATCTTGATGCAGGGTTTTTTGCTGTATATCTGGTGAACCCTAAGCATCCGGACGTGATTGTAAGAATTTTCGGAAGTGGAGATGATCTTTCAGGGCATGTGAACCATTCATTCTTCAGTCCAGATGGGAGGACCATTGTTGTAACAGCAGACCTTGCTGGTATTTCCGTTGATCCCATCTCCTTGCCTCTGGTGGAGCACTCAGTCAGGGCTTATGGTGATATTTTTAGTGTGGAAATCGATAATGAAGACATTAAAAAGAACGAGAATGTGAAGGACTTTAAACGCATCACCCATTCTAGATATCAAAATTCTCTTGCTTCTTGGACAATGTTTTCAACAGACGACCCAAATTCAGTATGGAATCTACAATTCCATGGGGAATACACTCCATCATGCCCTTATGCACCTCCTAGTGGAGCTGAAAGTTGGCATATGAGTGGCCACCTCTGCATCCCCCAACGGAATTGTTAATTTCCTGAATACCTTTACTTCTCTATCTAACTTGGTTTCTAATGTAGGTAATGCACTTGCAGCATTGACGAAGCAAGAAATAGAGCTATTCATCGTCTCTGTAAAAGTTGCAAACATTCACCTTGAAATAACAGATTCTAAGTCTGCAGTCACTGTTCTATCCTTAGAATTAGATTAGTTAGTGCTATATTTAAATTGGAAGTATACATCAAAGGACGTCAGGTACTTGTATATGGTTCGTAAGTTATTGAGAATAAGAATAATATGCAAGCAACCAGTGCAATCTACAAACTGACTCCATGGACACGCTGGCAGACTTAAGTGATGTCACTTGATACTATAGCTGAGATCACAGTTAGTTAATAATATAGAGATAGAGATTGTATATATAATTATTCTGTTAGATCATATCATTCTAGATTTACTTCCATGTATAAATAGCAATGTACAGATACATTTTGTTCTAATGAAAACAGTTTATTTCTTTCTGAATTTTAGCAAAGTTAAGATGTATCAGAGCTTGTGTACACGATCTTGATCTCCGGTGTCATCTCCGGTGATTAAGCGTTACTTTTCCGACTGTTACTTTTGCGACGATCATTCCTTTGTTTCCACTACAAGAATTCCCAGTTATACCAATGGAATTTACCAACGGAAATCAATCTGTTGGTAATTACCAACGGATTGCTAATGGATCTAAGAAGTTTGAAAAACCAAAAATATGCCAACAGGTTCCTAACGGATCACTAACGGATATTTACCAACGGAAATATCCGTTGGTAAAATAGTACCCTTCCAAATAATACTAATGGAAATGCTAATGGTTTACCACGAGACTTTTGCCAACGGAATACTAATGACATAATAACAGTTTAGTAACGGAGTCCTAACCCCATAGCAACGGAATTTGCAATTTCTGTTCCGTTACCAATCGGTTACCATTTAACATCGTTTAGATGTATTCCGTTACTAATCCATTGTAAGAGCAGATAGATCCGTTACCATTCCGTTGGCAATATTAATCATGAAATTTAATACCGAACTACCTTATCTACATTTTCAAACATTTTATGGGATGCAGATAGATGTGTTTTCTTCGGCAACTTCTTCTCTTCACACTACAGCTTCTCTTTGTTCTTCACCAAAATTTTCAAAAGTTAAAAAAATCATTCAACACACTATTTTGTTCTTCACCGCAGCTTCTTCTTTTTTTCATTCAAATATTTTAAGGTGAGTTTAATTATGGGTAATTAGTTTTGTATTTTCACTAATTTATATATTTTTATTTTTTTCGAAGGCCAAAAATTTCATTAACTTAGAACCAGATACATCAGATAAAGGGTCTTTCTCTAGGGCAAATAAAACTAGGGTCTTTCTATAGGAACTATAAAATGGTGGAAAAAATCAAAAAAATATATAATTAGTAAAAGTAGGGTAACATTCTTCACAAAAAAATTGAGTATAACAATTTGGGTGTGTATGAATTTTAAATTCAAATTTTGGACTTTTTCTATTTTTATTTAATTTTTTAATTTATTTTAGAAACTAATTAAAAATGGGGAAAAAATCAAAAAAATGGAAAATTAGTGAAAGTTGGGTAACATTCATCACTAAATAGTGAGTATGACCACGTTGGTGTGTATGTATTTATGTTCAAAACTTGGCCTTTTTCCTGTTTTTATTTAATTTTTTAATTTATTCTACAAACTAGTTAAAAATGAGGAAAAAATCAAATAAATTTATTTATTTCTGAAATTTTGACAATAACATTAAAAGGATGGATATTGACCTCCGTATGGTTGGGTCGTCGAGAAATATTTTAAAAAAAAATGAAACACGAAACCCTGACGAAATCCTGTTTAGGGGTTTCAGTCAAAGTACTAGTTGACCGTTAAACTACCAAACCAAATAAATTTATTTTTTTCTGAAATTTTGGAAATAACATTAAAAATGATGGATCTTGACCTCCGTATGGTTGGGTCATCGATATATATTTTTTAAAAAATCAAAATATTAAACCTTGACGAAACCCTATTTAGGGGTACCAGTCAAAGTACTAGTTGGCCGTTAAATTACCAAACCAAGTAAATTTATTTTTTCTGAAATTTTGTCAATAACATTAAAAATGATGGATCTTGACCTCCGTACGGTTGGGTCGTCGAGAAATATTTTTTAAAAATCGAAACACTAAACCCTGACGAAATCCTGTTTAGGGGTACTCCAGTCAAAGTACTAGTTGACCGTTAAATTACCAAACCAAATAAATTTTTTTTTTTTTAAATTTTGGCAATAGCATTAAAAAGGATGGATCTTGACCTCCGTATGGTTGGGCCGTCGAGAAATATTTTTTAAAAATTCGAAATACTAAACCTTGTCGAAACCCTGTTTAGGGGTACCAGTCAAAGTACTAGTTGACCGTTAAATTACAAAACCAAATAAATTTAATTTTTTCTAAAATTTTGGCAATAATATTAAAAATGATGGATCTTGACCTCCGTACGGTTGGGTCATCGAGAAATATTTTTAAAAAAAATCAAAACACTAAACTCTGACGAAACTCTATTTAGGGGTTCTAGTCAAAGTACTAGTTGACTGTTAAATTACCAAACAAAAATTATTTTCTTCTGAAATTTTGGCAATAACATTAAAAGGATGGATCTTGACCTCCGTATGATTGGGTCGTCGAGAAATATTTTTTAAAAAATCGAAATACTTAACCTTGACGAAACCCTGTTTAGGGGTAGTAGTCAAAGTACTACTTGACCGTTAATTTACCAAACCAAATTAATTTATTTTTTTTGAAATTTTGGCAATAACATTAATAAGGATGGATCTTGACCGCCGTAAGTTTGGGTCATCGAGAAATAGTTTTTTAAAAATCGAAACACTAAACCTTGACGAAACCCTGTTTAGGGTTCTAGTCAAATACTAGTTGACCATTAAATTACCAAACCAAATAAATTTATTTTTTTCTGAAATTTTGGGACTAACATTAAAAAGGATGGATCTTGACCTCCGTATGGTTGGGTCGTCGAGAAATATTTTTTAAAAAATCGAAACACTAAATCCTGATGAAACCCTAGTAAGGAGTTCCAGTTAAAGTACTAGTTGACCGTTAAATTTTGGCAAGAAAATCTTAAAAATTATGCACATGGTATTTTTTTAATTTTAAATTATGAATATTTTTAAAAATAAATTCAAAAATAAAAAAAATTAAATGTACATTTGAATTATAAAATGAATATATTATCAAAAATTATGTAATAACATCTGAATTTTGAACTAATTTATACTCTTACAAATAATTTTTATTATACATGTTTCTATAAAATAATATTACATATACATACACAGATATTTGTTTAATTTAAGTTGAATTTTTTGAAAAATAAATTAGAAAAGAAGGACAATAAACATGAAAAAAAGGGCGGTAATTCTCCCCCTAAACAAAATACTACAATTTCACTTTCCCCCTTAAACCAAAATAAAACTATTTCCCCCAAAATAAAGTCTCTCACTCACAGACAAATAATACAATATCAGACAATACACTCTCACTTTTACTCCCTTTCACTCTGGACTCTCCTATCTCAATCGAAGAACTAGCCGTAATTTTCAAGAACTCTTATATGTATTTTCAAGAACTAGCGGTAATATATCACTTTTGGGAGTGTATTTTCAAGAACTCTTCCCTTCTCCCTTCTCTAGTCGAGCTTTCAATCTAATTTGTTTTTGGTTTTGCAAATGATTAATTATGGATTCACACACCCGATTAATTGGTAAATATAATAAATCGATTTTCATTACTTAATTGATTTTGCTCTCTTCTTTACTATTCTGTTTTTGTTTGCAATTAGGGCTTCGACTGGTGGCTTTGGGTTCGGTGCTTCAATTAGGGCTTTCAGTTCCAGGTGAAATTGGGATTTTAAATCTGAAGGTAAGTATATGGCTGTCAATTATATGGGCATATGTGTACTTATATTTCGGTATTTTAGTATTTCGTGCATATATTTATCTACATATGGGAATAAGTGTGTTTATGTTTTACTTATATTGTGTTTGATGTGTTTGCCTTCCAAAAATATGTGTATTAGTATGTCTACATTGTATGTATACATTGTATTATTACAACTGCATATATACCCAGATAAATAAGGAAGACCATTCCCTCTTTTAAATGTTGTGGGTACTGGGTAAGTAATATATTTTGTTTGCTTTAATGTTTAGGAAGCCCTGTTCTTGGGTATCTAATTGTTGGTATATGGATTACACCTTATATCCCTGTTCTTGAGTTGTTAAAAATAGTTGTCACGTTTCTGCAGGAAGATTTGTTCTATCCACGACCTTTTTTACAAGATTTACTTTGGGAAACTCTGGATAAGGTCGCGGAACTTTTATTAATGCATTGGCCCGGAAAGAAATTAAGAGAGAAGTGTCTTCGCACTGTTATGGAACAGGTACATTATGAGGATGAAAATACTCGATATATGCTTAGGGCCTGTTAACAAGGTCAGATTACAGCCCTTGATGTTTTTACTTCTCATTGTGTGTCCCTATATTTGATTGTCTATGACCAGTTTTGTAATATGTATTTCTCATTGTGCGGCTTGCATGCAGTTGTCAAGCTAAGATAGTTGATCCTCAAACTGGGATTGGTTTGCCCCCATTTAACCACAAGGAACTTTGGGTCAGAGGACCATTAATAATGAGAGGTAAAACCGAAGTACCTTTAATATTAGTTATTTGCAGTATAAACCTAAGAATTATTGTGTATGTACAGTCCTATCCAGATATTGTTGAAGCATCTGTGGTTCCGTGAGCAACTTTAATTATTTCTAGTTTTTTAGGCAATTATATATATAACTTTATCTTGTGCAATGCCGGTACAATTATTGTTGTTGCAACTCTTGGTGGCATGTAATTGCAGGTGTCCTGATGAGAACGAAGGACAAGTACCTATAGTGTTTGTAATGAGGACTCCAGGAAGTACCATTGACGAGTGCCTTGTCCCTTGTTAAGGAATTTGTGGCTAAAGAGGTAATTTCATTTCTTGATTTGTTTTTTCAATATCATTACATCTTCCACAATCTTATTAGTTTATGCTGATGATCTATTAATGTCTCGTAACTTCTTTATCTTTTTTTGCTTAAATCAAAGAATATCTGATGTTAATTAATTATGGACTTTCCCATCCAGTAATAGATGGCAAACCTTGAGTCAAGATCTCAGCTTATTGTTCTATCCTATTATATCATGAGTTTTCTTTTTTTAATCAATATTTGCTTCTGAAATGTAATGTCTTGTAGGTTTCTCCATACAAGAAATTAAGACAAGTATCATTCATCGATTCCATCCCAAAAAATGCTACTGGTAAAGTGTTGCGGAAAGAGTTAGTGAAGCTTGCTTTGTCAAATGTTGCATCATCAAGATTATAGCTTATTGTAAGTAATTTCTACAGGAATTTACATCATGTGTAGTTGTAAACTATTAGCTACAGCTCATATTTCAGACTATATTACTCCTTTTAACCTTGTTAACAAATTTCGATCATAGTTTACCATAGATATGTTCAATATTCCTGTTGTTTGTAAGCACCCTCCTGGCCTCTTCATTTATACACATAAGTAGTTTGTTAAGCACGCATATAGTCATGAATATACATCACAAAGTTATATTTGTCATATTTGTAATACCTAGAAAAATAATAACCTTAAAAGTTGTTTCAGATTGTGGATTCCTTCTGGCCTTGGAAGCACTGGAACATTCTGCAGTAGAAGCAGATAAAAACAAGATGAACCTAATTACCTAAGCAACTGTAGGTGATCCAGACTTGGCTCAATGCCCAGCACCATCTAGGAATATGAATATTCCGATTTTGAATTTGTATTATTATATACTCAGATGTTGGTATTATATAGAAAAGACATTTGTTATCTTTTGTTTGCTAGTATCATTTTATTTTATCGATATTAAAAATGTAAATGTTGGTAGATATTTTGCATTCGTTGGCAAAATCGCATTATCCGGGAGTGTTTCTAAATTTAACAACAGATTATCAACGGAATATCATTGGCAAATGCTTGTTAAAACTACCAACGTCTAATCTGTTATAAAACTGTTACTAATAATACTAACGGACAACGGAAGTTCGTTAGCATTTGGTTGCTAATAATAAATATAACAACGAAAATTCCGTTGGCATTTGGTTGCAAATAATCCCAACAGAATATCCGTTACGAAGTCGATTTGGTTATGGTTGTTTGTAAAAACAAAAATTCCGTTACAGTCTGTTGGTATTCCGTTGTTAAGTTTAGTAACGGAAATAAATTCCGTTGTTATAGACTTCCCAACGACGTTTGTTCTAACGACCGTATTCCGTTAGCATTCCGTTAGGAAATCATTTTACAACCATTTTACCAACGGATTTCAGTAACTTGCAACGGAAATTTCTGTTGGTACAAATGGATTTTCTTGTAGTGTTCTTTTGATGTTCTTGATCATTATTTTGATCAATCTCTTTGGCGAACTTGTTCGATCTCTCTGTTGATTTCTTGATCTCTCCGATCTCTTTCTTGATCTCTCCGATCTCCGATTTCTGGTGAACATTGCTGATTTTCTTACTGTTTTCTTCTTCGATAGTACAGATTACGTTTTATTCCTGATTTCCGTACATTACTCGATTGATTTTTGAAATATTTTCTGATTTGCACGTTTCGATCTGCAAACTACATCTTGTTCATTCTTCTTGATAAATTTCTGATTATTGTTCATTCTGAAATCATATCTGAATTGATTTTAATAATGTCGAATCAAGATGTTTCAAGCGTGTACTATATACATCCTTCTGATGCAATCACGAATCAACTAGTTTCTGTAAAGTTCAATGGAACAGGATACACAAATTGGAAACGTTCTATGATGCTAACTTTGTCTGCTAAGAATAAATTGGGATTTGTTGATGGAACAATTACTGCTCCTGCTATTGATGATGTAGCATATTCTGCTTGGACTAGGTGTAATGATTTGGTTACATCGTGGATCTTGTTTAATCTAGATGAGAATATTGCTCGTAGTGTCCTGTTTCTCAAAATAGCTAGAGCAATATGGAAAGACCTAGAAGATAGGTTTGGTTTTGTTTTTATGACTCAGATTTATTCATTAGAACAGAAATTAGCTGAAATAACTCAAGGAAAACAATCTGTTTCTGAGTTCTATACAAATATTAAATCTCTCTGGGATAGAATGGATGATGCGGATCCAATGCTGAAATGTGATTGTGCAAACTGTACTTGTCAACTTAGTACTAAAGTTCAACAGAAGGTGGATGAACGAAGATTACTGCAATTTCTGATGAAACTGGATGATCGTTATTCTGCTGTTAGAGGACATATTCTCATGATGAGTCCTCCACCATCTGTTTCTCAAGCATACAGATTAATTGCTCAGGAGGAAAATCACAAAGAGATGGCTCAGACTCATAGTGACTCTCTGGTTTTTTTAGCAAACAAGAGATTTCAAGGTGCAGGGAATGGAAAATTTCAACAAGCACAAGGCACTGCAACTTCTTTTACTGGTGGAGGAACTAGAAAACAGACAAAGCCTGGATTAAATTACTATTGTACTCATTGCAAAGTACCAGGACATAGTATACACAGATGTTTCAAGATCCATGGATTTCCTACAGGTTTCAAGAATTCAAAGGATAAGAAGTTTGCAGCAGCTGTTTCTCACACTAATGCTGATTCAGATTATGCATCTGCTACTGATAAAGATGATGAAATCAAGCATCATATTTCTACTGAACAGTATAATCAGCTTATGAGTCTTCTTTCTACACACAAGGTTTCTAGTTCTGATGATAATCAAGCTCATATGGCAGGTAAAATTTGTATGTTATCTGCACTTGGTTCTAACTGGCTTCTTGACAGTGGTGCTACAGATCACATGGCTCCTAATCTGGATAACTTCTTATCATATGCAGTTATCACAACTAATGACACAATTACAATTCCAGATGGAACTAAGATCAAAGCAAAACATAAAGGATCAGTTACTCTTGGAAATAACATCATTCTAAAGGATGTTTTACATGTGCCAGATTTCCAGTTTAGACTAATATCTGTGCAAAAAATTTACAGAGATCTAATGACTCATGTTTACTACAGGACCTTTCACAGAGCAAGTGTCTAATTCCTCTTGGTAAAATGAGAGATGGTCTCTACAGTGTCAATCCTGATGATATTTCAATTCAGAATGATGAGAAGATTGCTTGTACTGCTCCTACTAATGAAGGTCAAATGTGGCATTTACGACTTGGACATATGCCTTATTCTCAACTGAAGCTGATATTTCCTTCTTCTATTTTTAGGGATTCTCAAACTAAAATTTGTTCAGTATGCCCTCTTGCTAAGCAAACTAGAAATTTGTTTACTCATAGTAGTATTAAAAGTTCTGCTGTTTTACAACTGATACATGTAGACTAGTGGGGACCTTACAAGGTTAAAACACAAGCTGGTTGTTCTCAGTTTGTCACTATTGTAGATGATTTTAGTAGGTATACTTGGGTACAGCTCATTAAGTACAAGTCTGATGCAGCTTCTGTTATTGAAAATTTCATTTTGTATGCTGAGAAACAATTCAAAAGTAATGTACTATGTGTTCGTTCTGATAATGCACCTGAGTTGTGTGAAGGAAATTTGAAGAAGTTTTTTCAGTCAAAAGGCATAGTACACCAAACTAGCTGTGCTTACACCCCTCAACAAAATGGGGTTGTTGAACGTAAGCACAGGCATTTACTTGAAACTGCACGTGCTCTCTTGTTTCAGTCAAGGGTTCCTGATAGATATTGGGGAGAATGTGTGCTCTTTGCATGCTACTTAATCAATAGGATGCCACTGGTTAGCATCAAAAATGCTACACCATATTATATATTATACAAAGAGAATCCTGATTATGATAGTCTAAAACCATTCGGTTGCTTGTGCTATGTGGCAACTCCAAAAGTACATCGATCAAAGATGGATCCTAGAGCTTCAATGTGTGTTTTTATGGGATATTCACCGACACAAAAGGGATACAAGGTACTTGATTTAGCCTCACGGACTTTATTTGTTTCACGAGACATAGTTTTTCATGAATTGAATTTCCCATATCATAATAAATTCCCAGATAGTGCACAATATTCTGAAGCTTCTACATTTCTACCCGTTGTCACTACACCATTACCTGTTTTTGACTCAGATAATGTTCAACATGATAATTCTCATAATTCTTCTAATTCATCACATGAGAATAATCATTCTTCTGATCATTCTGATATGCATTCAGATACGCATTATGATAATTCTACCTCACACAATACTATGAACACACTTAGACAATCTTCACGAACAAGAACACAACCTTCATACCTTAAAGATTTTTACTGTCATACAGTTGTTTCTTCTCAACATACAGCTTTGTTGTCATAATTGTCTACTATAACTGAGCCTAAGAATTATAAAGAGGCATGTCTGCATCCTCTTTGGCAAGAGGCAATGCAAAAGGAAATAAAAGCTCTAAATGAGAATCATACCTGGGATTTAGTTTCGTTGCCTTCTGGTAAGAAATAAGTTGGTTGTAGGTGGGTGTATAAGGTTAAACTAAAAGCAGATGGATCTCTTGCACGTTGCAAGGCACGTTTAGTTGCAAAAGGATACAACCAATAGCTAGGGATAGATTACGAGGAGACTTTTTCTCCAGTTGTTAAGATGAATACGGTCTGTTATTTGATTGCATTAGCTGCTAGCAAAAACTGGCCTCTATATCAACTCGACATAAACAATGCTTTCTTACACGGCGATTTATATGAAGATGTGTACATTGATGTTCCTGAAGGTGTTGGTAATCTATTTATATTGGTGTGTAAACTTCGAAAGTCTTTATATGGTTTAATGCAGGCATCACGTCAATGGTTTGACAAACTTCTTGCTGAACTAGTTGAACAAGGTTTTGTACAATCGAAGAATGATTACAGCTTGTTTATTAAAAGGTCTGAGGAAAGAATTACTATCATGGTTGTCTATGTAGACGACATTATCATTACTGGTACTAATAGTGAAGCTATCTAAAAGATAAAAACTCATTTGAATTATACTTTCAGTATTAAAGACTTGGGTCGTTTGAATTATTTCTTAGGTCTCGAAGTGGATTATTTATCAAATGGTGGTATTGCTCTTACTCAGTCAAAATTCATCAGAGAGTTACTACATGATTTACCATTTTCCTTGCTAAAGAAAGCTACTACTCCCTTGCCACAACACTTAAACCTTACTACAGAAACAGGTGATCTCATTTCTAATCCAGAATTGTATCGTTCTCTAGTAGGCAAGCTCAATTATCTCACAAATACTCATCCTGATCTTAACTACTCGGTACAAGTGTTAAGTCAGTTTATGTAGAAACCTAGAACTACACATTTAGATGCTTTGATTCACACTTTATCCTACATTTATACTACTTCACATTAAGGCATTCTTTTACGAGCTTCAGATCAGCTCATGTTACAAGCATATTCAGACATGATTGGGCATCTTGCCCAGATACTCGTAGGTCTATAACTGGATACATTTTGTTTTTTGGCAATTCACCAATTTCGTGAAAATCAAAGAAACAGAGCACTGTCTCTAGTTCTTCGTCTGAATGTGAATATCAAGCAATGGCTTTTGCTGCAGCCGAAGTTACATGGACATTACGGTTTCTAGAAGAACTTGGAGTTTGTAATCTCAAGCTAGTAACCTTGCATTGTGATAATCAGTCTTCGATTTATATTGCCAAAAATCCAGTGTTTCATGAAAGAACGAAACACATCGAGATAGATTGTCATTTCACACGAGATAAAATCATTGAAGGTCTTCTTCAGCTATCTTCCAACTAAAAACCAACTTGCTGATGTATTCACAAAAATCCTTCCTACGCAACAGTTTGATGTTCTTTTACACAAGTTGGGAATGCTTTCCATGCCTTCCAACTTGAGGCGGGATATTGAGAATAAGAATAATATGCAAGCAACCAGTGCAATACTACAAACTGACTCCATGGACACGCTGGCAGACTTAAGTGATGTCACTTGATACTATAGCTGAGATCAAAGTTAGTTACATACAAATATAGAGATAGAGATTGTATATATAATTATTCTGTTATATCATTCTAGATTTACTTCCATGTATAAATAGCAATGTACAGATACATTTTTTTTCTAATGAAAACAGTTTATTTTTTCTGAGTTTTAGCAAAGTTAAGATAAGTCTCTTTCTGAGTTTTAGCAAAGTTAAGATAAGTCTCTGTTCTTGCTGAAATATATGCATTTCTCAGAGCTCTCTAGGTCCAACGCTAGTGCTAAAATATATAGCTCAGCTAATTTCTAAAATTTTAAACCAAAAAGAGATGCATGGTCCTAATATAAATATAGTACTGACTAAAAATATTATTACTACTTAGTCAAAGTCATGTAATAAAAATATTTTCCTCCATTTTCTCAACAAGAAATTGATGCGGCATTTTTGGCATAGAACCTTTATTAATTGATGCAATTTCCATTCACTTAGAGCATCTCCAAGGGTGTTATATATGTATATTTGTTAGCTATAATATAATATATTGATAATTATCTAAAATTATAGCTAAGAGGTTCTAAGTTTACTCCAATGGTATTATGTATAATTATATTATCTAAAATTATACCTAATAGATTTAGAGGTTTTACAAATGTAGCTAGCCCAATTTTAGTTATCTATATTTTTTTGCTAATGGATAATGGTTGGAGTATTGAATTTTTACCTAATATCTAAAATGTGCCACATAGATGCCATGTAGGTGACGCATAGATGAATTTAACTAATAGGTTTTACCATTGGAGATGCTCTTATACTTGTTCATTGGAGTACTATCTAATTTCATTGTTTTTTTTAACTCCGAAAATACCAATAATATAAATTTAAGGCTCCGTTTGTTTGCTGAAAAATATTTTCCAACAAAATGTTTTTTGAATCTTCCGATGTTTGTTTGGATTCTAGAAAATATTTTTCCTGTGTTCGTTTCACAATTTAGAAAATATTTTTTCTATGTTTGTTTGGACTCTGTGATGAATTTTTGGAAAATGACTTCCCCTTCACAATTTGGGAAAACATTTTCCAAAATAAAAGAATTTTTTTCTAAGAAATTTCTTTGAAGAAATTTTTTTCGAAAAAAATTTCCCGAGAAATGAGTTTTCGAGAACATTTTTCCGAGAAAAAAATTTTGAGAATTTTTTTTTGAGAAACTTTTTCCCATAAATATTCTGAGAAATATTTTTGCGAGAAATTTTTCCCGATCTAGGAATTTTTTCTGTGATATTTTTTCGAGAAATTTTTCCAAGATATATTTTCCCGAGAATTTTTTTCCCAGAAATTTTTTCTATGAAAATTTTTTCCCGGAATTTTTTTCTCTAGAAAATTTTTTCTTGATACATTTTTTTTAAAAAAGTTTCTTTATGGAAAACATTTTCCGTAAAAATATTTTCCCCAAAAAATATCTTATAAAAAAATAAATATTTAAATTTTGTATTCATGACATGTCAACTAGATTTTCTACCATGGAAGATGCACCTAGATTTTCTAGCATTGGAGTCTTAAAGTTATATGGTTGCATGAGTATTGTGAATCTTACAGGTGATCAAAAGCATGTGAAATAAAGCCTTTGAGATGAAGATAGGATGAATCCGGCTCCGTGTTCAAAATTTACAAAAAATTTTTGCAAAAGTCCGTCATTATAAGTTGTGCTTGCAATTGAATCCGTTGTAATTATCTCCACGAATCATTACATTACAATGTAAAATTTAATTATTTATATTTTTCATATATATATATATATATATATATATATATATATATATATATTCCAAAAACGTGGTCGAAAATGACATTTGAACCCGGAACTTGCAATCAGAAATTCGTAGCATCTCAGTTGCAAATGAGGTTGCAAGGCCCCACCAGGGGCACTCATAATTGGTGGATTTGGGTTGCAAGACCCCGCCAGGGACACTCATAATTGATGGATTTCTGATTTGTAACTTTCAGTTTTTAGTTGCAAAAGTTCAAGTTTGAGGTGAATAATCTGATCTTATGACAACTACTATCTTACTCGGGGCAATAAGCCCTAGAATGATTTCATCGAACCTTATTTATACTTTTCCTAGTGAGTATGGTGCTACGTCCTACTATGATAGTCTAAACATAATGTACTTCGAGATTCGAGGCATTCCAAGTGCGAGACACCATATTTCCATCAAAAATTTCCAGCTTATAGGATCCTCGTCCTAATGGCTTTTTGACCTGATGCTGCCATTCCCAGTTGGGGGCTAGCTTTCCTTTCTATCCCACCCCAGATGCTTCTATCTTTCTAAGAACCAAGTTGCCTTGTCGAAAGAACCTGTCCTTAACCCTTTGGTTGTAATGGAAAGAAGCACATTTTTTATGCTCTGCATTCCTGGCATTTGCTTCATCCTTGACTTCATCAATTGAGTAGAGGGCAAGCTTCACCTTCTTTACTGGTTTCTGACTCATAGGCTTCAACCCACGGTGATGCATGAGTGATTTCCAAGGGCAAAACTGCTTCGGCTCCGTAAGCCACCAAGAATGGGGTTGTTCTGGTTGTAACTTTGCAAGTGGTACGATATGCCCATAAAATATGTAGCAACTCATCCACCCAAGTGTTCTTTGGGCATTCGACCCTTTTCCTCAGTCCATCAAGGATGATCCGGTTAGCCACTTTTACTTGTCCATTTACCTGAGAATGAGCAACCGATGTGAAGCGGAGCTAAATTGCATTTTCATCACAATATTTCTTGAACTCATCGTTGTTGAACTGTCGTCAATTATCCGTAACCAGGATTCGTGGAATTCCAAATTTGCATATCACACTTTCCTAAACGAATTGTGCAACTTGTTTGGTGGTTATCTTGGCCAATGGCTGTTCAAAGGCCTCCTGGTTTCCGGAGTCCATTCAAAATCATTCACCTTCTTTAATGTTTTAAATAATGGCAAACACTTATCCCTGGATTTGGAGATTAATCTTCTTAAGGCTGCAATCCTACTGGTCAGCCTTTGAATGTCCCTGATAAGTGGATTTTATATCCACTTATTATGCGCTAAATGGACCTATATTGATGATTTATCCTTAAATATGTTGTGTCTTTTAATTCGTTTTTGTTGTTTAATTATTTGTTGTGCAGAAATCGCAACTTTAGGTTTTGTGGCAATAAAAGGGCTAAAAACGGTGGATTTTTATCTCAGTGGACTGTCTACGAGGAAAAAGAATTATCATAAAGAAATTCTGAGTGATATATTCTTAAATCTGGAACCCCGGTTGGAATTGATATATTTTTCGTTTCGCAAAAGGAATCCAGTTTCAGATCTTCAGCAGGCCGTAATTTACACCTGAGCGAGCAAGGAGAAAATAGAATTATCACAAAAAGATGGAAAGTGATATATTCTTAAAAAGAAAGTCCCGGTTGGAATTGATATATTTTTCGTTAAGAGAAAGGAGTCCGGTTTTAGGCCCGCAATTTACCGCAACTTTGGACTTAAAAATTTATTTATATTAATAAATACTTTATTTAATTAGAAAATTATATTTATAAATATCTAATAATATTAGATATTTATTTTTATAAATTCGGAATTAAATTAACTATTTATTAATTAAATATATTTTATTAGGCAAGTTGAATTAGCAAATGAAAAAAATAAAAAATAAAAAATAAAAAATAAAAACAATAAACGAATGTGACCAAAGCAGGATGTCAACAGAAGTATGTATGATAATAGTGAGCAAGTGGTTATTAAAAAGAAAAAAAAGGAAGTCACAAAACAAGACAATACAAGTTCTGTCGGCTATTAAATAGATAAAGAAAGGAAGAAAACAAGTCAAGTGTTGCATTGCTGTCATGTCTGTCGGTTGTCTCTCCACTCTCCCACGCGCGCGTGGGAGACACGCGCCAGGAATAAAGGATAAGCAGCCTCGCGTGCAGGCAACGCGCATGGCGTGCGGCTGGAAAAAATTGAGAGGCTGAGTGCAGAATTGTAGTGCTGTGGTTGGAAATTTGCTTTTGGCTGGTGCTTCATTCTTTCGGCTGTAAATTAATTGTCTTTTATTTCTTTTCATTTTTTTATTTTCTTTTCCTTTTTCTTTTTATTTTTTTTATTTTGTGGTGTGCTAATTTTTTCCTATAAATAGGCCTAGTTCTTGGTCTTATTTACACACAACAATTTGGAGAGCAATTTTTCTCTCTTGTATTCTCTCTTGTTCTTGTAAATTTTAAGCTTTGTTTTTAAACACTTTAATTTTTAGCAAATTTAGTATAAGTGTTATTTTGGTTGAAGAAATTACGGGAATTATTTGGAGTGCTCTTCTCTTTCGGTGGAAGCTATTTCGGTTTTATTTTCTAAATTCTTATTTTACAGGAAATTATCGGAGTGCTCGTTTCTTGCAAGTGGAAATTATTTCGGTTTTAGTTTCTAAACTCTTATAATTGTCATGTTTAATTTATCGTAATTTTTTAATTTAGTTTTATTATTGTTGTTATTAGTATTAGTATTATTATTATTATTATTATTATGATTTCAATTAATCCCATGATGACGATTCGTTTAATTATGAACTAATCGCCGTCATGGGATTCTAATGGATTTATTTACGTAATTTAGTAATTCGATGCCTTAATAAATTGTGTTATGATAAAAAAAATTCCGATTGCCTAACGTGGTTGTGCTTAATTTATTAGATGCGTAGCTATCATCTAAATTATTAATTCTTAATGAATGCGAAAGTGGATTTGAGAATTTAGCATTTGCCATGTTAGCACAGGTTCGTAATTATCATTTATAATTACGATTAGTGGTAGGGTTTTGGATCACATCACCCTGTGTAGCCAAAAATAAGGAATTTATTCGTAAACCAGTTATGTTTTCAAATCTTATAGACATATAGGGTCTAGACATAAATGGTGTCCACACAACTTCTATCTTTTTAAGTGGATGTTTGTATGGTTTGATATAAGTTAAGGCTGAAAGGCGCTTATATTAGTTTCGTGTTCTCGGCTAGCTTTCATAATTATCAGAATCACTTTAAATTAAGGCATCAATTCTAAATGAAATAAATAATGAAATTAGAATCCCATGTTTATCTCATATATAAAATCTTTATCATATTAATCTTTAGTCGTTATTTCATTAATTAATTGTGATTTGAACAAACCAACCATTTCGTTGTTCAGGCTTCTATAATTAACCGAACGTTGTTGAATAAACATATTTACTTAAATACACCAAGTCTTCGTGGGAACGATCCTTATTTCCCTATATTGCTTTTGGACTGCGTATACTTGCGTAGAGAAAATAGCGAACAAGTTTTTGGCGCCGCTGCCGGGGACTCGGTGTTATTTTCTTTATGTGTTTTACTACAATAAGAAGTTAATTTGTTTGACTTGAATATTTTGTCTTACATTTTGAAGTGAATATTTGTGTTCAGATACTTGGATTTTTATGCTAACACGTGCTAAAGCATTAAAGGCCAAACAAGTACTTAAACTAACAAATACTCACAAGATGGACGGAGAAGCCGAAGTAGTTGCACCTGCAGCAGCAAGAGCTTTAATGGACTACTCACAACCAAAGATTGATGACATTCAGTCAAGTATCATTCGTCCAGCAATTGCGGCTCCTACATTTGAAATTAAATCCAGCACTATTCAGATGGTGCAGAATCAAGTACAGTACGGAGGAACTGCAACGGAAGATCCTAACTTACACATTAGGAACTTCATAGAAATATGCGACACATTTAGATTCAACAATGTGTCAGATGATGCTGTTCCCGTTTTCCTTAAGAGACATGGCCAAAAGTTGGTTACACTCTCTGCCACCGGGATCTATCACCACTTGGGCTGATCTGGCTCAAAAGTTTCTTAGCAAATTCTTCCCCATGGCAAAGACTGCAGCTATAAGGAATGCTATCACGCAATTTTCTCAACATTCTGGTGAATCTCTATGTGAAGCGTGGGAAAGATACAAGGAAATGCTTCGGCAATGCCCTCATCATGGCATGCCAAATTGGATGGTCATAAATTGTTTCTATAATGGATTAGGAATACAATCAAGGCCAATGGTAGATGCAGCTTCAGGGGGAGCATTATGGGCTAAAAGTTATGAGGAGGCCTACGATCTTATCGAGATGATGGCAGCTAATGAATATCAAAATCCAACTCAGAGGATGCCACAACAGAAGGTAGCAGGAATTCTTAATGTCGACAAGGCCACTTCCTTAGCAGCTCAGATAGAGGCTTTGAACTTGAAAATAGACTCTTTGACAGCACAAGGATTTCATCAAGTTGCTAGTGTTTGTGAGTTGTGTGCGGGCGCACATGAATCGAACCAATGTGCCATCTCAAACGAGTCGGTTCAATTCGTAAACAATTTCCAAAGACAGCAACAACCAGCTCCAAATTCCTACCATCCGAACAACCGAAATCATCCAAATTTCAGTTGGAGCAATAATCAAGGAGGAGCACAACAATCAAATCAGCCCTACCAACAATTTCAAAATCAGCAGTTTGGAGCTAGGCCATATAATCCATCTGGATTCCAGCAACAGCAGGGGCACCAATATCAGCAACAATATGCCCCACGACAATTTCAACCCCCAGGATTTCAACAACAATCCTATGGGAATTCTGGGCAATCATCTTCTAGTGAAAAGACAGAATTGGAGGAATTGAGGTTGGAGTCAAAAAGCCAAGCGGCTTCTATTAAAAATCTGGAAACTCAATTGGGACAACTCGCTAGTTTCATGATGAGCCGACCACAAGGAACACTCCCAAGTGATACTGAAGCTAATCCGGGGAGAAAGAACAACCAAGAGCACATTAAAGCCATCACTCTAAGATCGGGGAAAGTCATAGAAGGCATTGAATTGGAAAGAGCAAATAAAATTCTGCCTGATGATGAAACAGTGAACGTGGGAGATACCGAGGACAAGGGTAAGGCTCCAATTTCAAGCACGGAGGTAGAAGAAAGTGTACCACCTCCTAAACAATCAGTCCTTGCACAGAAAGAAGCAGAAGAACATGTCTATCCACCTCCGCCATTTCCTCGACGTTTGCAAAAACAGAAACTGGACAAGCAGTTTGGCAAATTTCTTGAAGTCTTTAAGAAATTACATATCAACATTCCATTTGCTGAAGCCCTGGAACAAATGCCGAGTTATGCCAAGTTCATGAAGGGCATTCTATCGAGAAAAGTAAAACTTGAGGACTTAGAAACTGTTGCTTTGACAGAGGAGTGTAGTGCGGTATTGCAACAAAAGTTACCGCCTAAGCTAAAAGATCCTGGAAGTTTCACCATACCATGCACCATTGGGAATTTGTCTTTTGACAAATGTTTATGTGATTTAGGAGCAAGCATCAACCTCATGCCATACTCAGTTTTCTTACAACTTGGCCTTCCTGAGCCAAACCCGACGAACATGTCACTTCAGTTAGCTGATCGCTCTATCACTTATCCTCGGGGAGTTGTTGAAGATGTCCTAGTAAAAGTAGACAAACTTATCTTTCCAGCTGATTTTGTCATACTTGATTTCGAAGAGGACAAGAAGATTCCGATCATTCTTGGTAGACCATTCTTGGCGACAGGACAAACATTGATTGACGTCCAAAAGGGAGAACTTACAATGAGGGTGCATGATCAAAATGTCACTTTCAACGTTTTTAAAGCCATGAAGTTTCCAACAGAAGAAGAACAGTGTCTGAAGGTAGATTTGATTGAGTCTACGGTACAAGAAAAGTTGGATCACATGTTCATGAATGACACTTTGGAAAAGGCCCTTAGTGGAAGGTATTCATTAGATGAAGATGACATAGATGAACAATTGCAATATCTGGATGCTTTGCCGTGGCAAAGAAAATTTGAAAGACCAGTTGAATCATTGGATCTACCAGAACTAAAGGGGTCGCATCAGCAAATGAAACCATCTATCGAGGAAGCTCCAACTCTAGAGCTCAAACCACTTCCTAATCACTTAAAGTATGCTTCTCTTGGTGAATCATCTACCTTACCTGTGATTATATCTGCTAACCTTTCAGACTCTGAGGAAGACAAGCTTTTAAGAGTCCTGAGGGAATTCAAAACAACCATTGGTTGGACCCTAGCGGATATCAAAGGCATCAGCCCAGCTTATTGTCAACATAAAATTCCATTGGAAGAAGGCAGTAAACCAACAGTGGAGCATCAAAGGCGGCTAAATCCTCTTATGAAAGAGGTAGTGAAGAAAGAAATCATCAAGTGGCTGGATGCAGGGATTATCTATCCAATTTCTGACAGTGCATGGGTGAGTCCAGTGCAATGTGTACCGAAGAAGGGAGGCATGACTGTGATTACCAATGAAAAGAATGAACTCATCTCTACTCGCACAGTCACCGGTTGGCGAATCTGCATGGACTACCGGAAGTTGAATAAAGCCACAAGGAATGATCATTTTCCCCTTCCTTTCATTGATCAGATGCTAGATAGGCTAGCCGGCCATGATTATTACTGCCTTCTGGATGGTTATTCTGGATATAACCAAATCTGCATTGCTCCTGAGGATCAGGAGAAAACAACATTTACATGCCCGTTCGGCACTTTCGCCTTTCGGCGGGTTTCTTTTGGCTTGTGTGGAGCACCTGGTACTTTTCAAAGGTGCATGATGGCCATCTTCTCAGACATGATTGGCAAGACCGTAGAAGTCTTCATGGATGACTTCTCTGTAATCGGTCTATCTTTTGATGAATGCTTGCAAAATCTTGGCTCAGTGTTGAAAAGATGCGTGGAAACTAACCTAGTGCTCAATTGGGAGAAGTGCCACTTCATGGTACAAGAAGGAACTATTCTCGGGCACAAGGTGTCAAGGAAGGGTCTAGAAGTGGACAGAGCAAAGATAGAAGCTATTGAAGAGCTACCGCCACCTAATTCAGTGCGAGGGATTCGCAGTTTCCTTGGGCACGCAGGTTTCTACAGGCGTTTTATCAAGGACTTCGCAAAAATTTCCAAACCTTTGTGTCAGCTGCTGGAAAAAGATATTCATTTCAAATTTGACCAAGAATGTCTTACAGCGTTCGAGACTCTGAAGAAGAAATTGATTTCAGCACCCGTGATCATTGCTCCAGATTGGAGTGAGCCTTTCGCTATGATGTGTGATGCTAGCGATTACGCAGTTGGGGCCGTTCTTGGCCAAAAGAAAGATAAAATGTTTCATGTCATCTATTATGCAAGCAAAACCCTCAGCGATGCTCAATTAAACTACACTACCACTGAGAAGGAGCTGTTAGCCATAGTTTATGGTTTTGAAAAATTCCGTTCATACTTGCTTGGCACGAAGGTGACTGTGTACACTGATCACGCGGCTATCAGATATCTGCTCTCTAAAAAGGACTCCAAACCTAGGTTGATTCGATGGATTCTTCTGCTGCAAGAATTCGATGTGGAGATCAAGGATAGAAAAGGGACAGAAAACCAAGTAGCCGACCATCTCTCACGATTGGAAGACCTTGGGAAGACATCCCAAGACAAAACCGTCATTAATGAATCCTTTCCTGATGAACAGTTGTTTGGGATACAAGAAGAAGAGCCTTGGTTTGCAGACATTGTCAACTTTCTGGTGAGTCGAGTGATTCCTCCCGGGCTCTCTTTTGCACAAGAAAGAAATTCTTGCATGAAGTCAAATGGTATCGTTGGGACGAACCATATCTGTTTAAACAAGGAGCCGATCAGGTGATTAGGAGATGTGTGCCATACAGTGAAACAGAGGCTATTCTAAGGGATTATCATGCCACGACATATGGTGGCCATTATGGAAGTGAAAAGACCGCAACTCGAATTCTTCAAGCGGGATTTTATTGGCCATCCCTTTTTAAGGATGCACATCAGTTTGTACTAAAGTGTGATCGTTGTCAGCGTGTTGGTAACATATCTAGGAGGAATGAGATGCCCCTCAATATAATGCTAGAGGTGGAAATCTTCGATGTTTGGGGCATCGATTTCATGGGACCATTCATTTCCTCATGTAACAACCAATACATCTTGCTAGCCGTTGATTATGTTTCCAAATGGGTTGAAGTCAAGGCACTTCCGACCAATAATGCTAATGTCGTGCTCAACTTCCTTCAAAAGAACATCTTCACAAGATTCGGCACTCCTCGAGTAATCATAAGTGATGAAGGTACTCACTTTTGCAATCGCAAGTTTACTAATCTTATGGCAAGGTACAACATCAACCACCGGGTAGCTACGGCATACCACCCGCAAACCAATGGCCAAGCCGAGGTATCTAATCGCGAGATTAAGCGCATTCTGGAAAAAGTGGTGAATCCTTCGAGAAAGGATTGGTCTTTAAAACTCGATGAAGCCGCATGGGCTTATCGTACAGCATATAAAACACCCCTGGGCATGTCACCATATCACCTGGTCTATGGGAAAGCTTGCCATTTACCGGCAGAATTGGAACACAAAGCTTATTGGGCTTTGAAGAAGCTAAATTTCGATCTTAAGGCCGCCGGTGAGAAAAGGATGGTGCAACTCAACGAGATGGACGAGTTTCGATTGCAGGCATATGAGAACAATAAGCTCTATAAGGAGAAAGTGAAACGATGGCATGATCGTCGTCTTATTCAAAAGGTATTCGTTCCTGGCCAGTCGGTCTTATTATATAACTCTCGTCTTCGATTGTTTCCAGGGAAGCTCAAATCGAGATGGTCAGGGCCATTTGTTGTCAAAACTGTGTTTCCACACGGAGCGGTGGAAATCTTTGAGAAATCACCCGATCAATCGTTCAAAGTGAATGGGCAGAGATTGAAACCCTATTTTGGTGACACGGTGAACCGTGAGGCTGATACCACCAAGTTGGCCACCACATGATTCTCAGTATAATCGTCAAGCTAGCGACAATAAACAAGCGCTTCATGGGAGGCAACCCATAGGTTTGGTGTTTTTATGTGTGGTTTGATTTGGTGTGATTTCGTTTAGTATTATGTCGAAAGTGCAGGTCATTGCCTCAGTTTGGAGCTCATTGCCACCACCTGATTCACTACCCGAGGAGGGTAACGATGCCGACAGTTAGGGGAGTTCTCTTTTATCCTTTATCTTTACCTTCAATGAGGACATTGAACATTTTAAGTTTGGGGGTGATTTAGGATAATTGATTTATCGAGTCATAGTATGCATACAGTTTCATGTAGTTCATAATATACCATGCTAGTATAATTTCATATAATTCATATATATGTAAAAAAAAAATATTGCATATTCATGATTAGTTGCATATCATATTTTCCTTGATCCCGTAGCGCTTGGTGATTCCGTTTAGTAGTCAATGATGAATTTGAGTGTGATAATGATGGATAGAGGGCTGATTTAAATACTTATGAATTGACGTGCATGTTGCAGAAACACAATCTTACACAACTCATCGGTTACTTTTGGGCTAGGTTAAGGTCATGCTTGTTTGGTTGTTGAAATTTAATCACCTGATTATATTTGGAATTTTCTTTATTCCCTTGATAGCGTAGAATCACTAAAATATAAGTTTGGGGGAAGCCAGGGTTCATGCTAGTTTGTGTGTATTTGTTAATAATTGATAGGTGTCAATTGGTTAGTAGCCAGTTCATATTTATATGAGTAGTCTAGGGTTGGAAATGAGAATTCTCATTCCAGATTGCATATAAAAAAATGAAAAAAAAAAGAGAAAAAAATATTGTTTGTGAGATTGTGAGTATGCAGAGTTGGCCAGGGTGAGCTCATTAATACTCGAGCAATTAAGTACGAGGGGACTTTGTGCCTAGTGACCTAAGGCTTTATAGTCTGGGATCCACTGACCTAACGCTCGCTACATGGGTATTATTGTATAAGCCTTTTGGGGTCTCATCCATTGCACGGTCAAATAAGCATGTGTGTTGTGTATAGTATTATGCGTCATAGTTGTTAATAAAGCATGAATTCCTGTCTAACTCAAATGATGATAGAGGTGTTTCTAGGTTATGAAGTGTCTAGCGTACATTCTATTTATAAACTTGTGATTGTTATGACGAAGAATATGTATGGTTTTGATCTAGTGCTAAGAGAAATTCTGATGAGTATTGCACACACGCACGTTTCTGTACTTGTACATGTTAATATGCAGGTATTTAGTCGATCTCTATTTGGAATTTTCACACTCTCTGAGACACTCTGCTAAATTGGTTATTGCTTTGCCTATGGGATCTTTGCGTCAGTTGCATTTAGAGGTAGACGAGTCTGTTTTCGCTTGAGGACAAGCTTCAATTTAAGTTTGGGGGTGTGATAAGTGGATTTTATATCCACTTATTATGCGCTAAATGGACCTATATTGATGATTTATCCTTAAATATGTTGTGTCTTTTAATTCGTTTTTGTTGTTTAATTATTTGTTGTGCAGAAATCGCAACTTTAGGTTTTGTGGCAATAAAAGGGCTAAAAACGGTGGATTTTTATCTCAGTGGACTGGCTACGAGGAAAAAGAATTATCATAAAGAAATTCTGAGTGATATATTCTTAAATCTGGAACCCCGGTTGGAATTGATATATTTTTCGTTTCGCAAAAGGAATCCAGTTTCAGATCCTCAGCAGGCCGTAATTTACACCTGAGCGAGCAAGGAGAAAATAGAATTATCACAAAAAGATGGAAAGTGATATATTCTTAAAAAGAAAGTCCCGGTTGGAATTGATATATTTTTCGTTAAGAGAAAGGAGTCCGGTTTTAGGCCCGCAATTTACCGCAACTTTGGACTTAAAAATTTATTTATATTAATAAATACTTTATTTAATTAGAAAATTATATTTATAAATATCTAATAATATTAGATATTTATTTTTATAAATTCGGAATTAAATTAACTATTTATTAATTAAATATATTTTATTAGGCAAGTTGAATTAGCAAATGAAAAAAATAAAAAATAAAAAATAAAAAATAAAAACAATAAACGAATGTGACCAAAGCAGGATGTCAACAGAAGTATGTATGATAATAGTGAGCAAGTGGTTATTAAAAAGAAAAAAAAGGAAGTCACAAAACAAGACAATACAAGTTCTGTCGGCTATTAAATAGATAAAGAAAGGAAGAAAACAAGTCAAGTGTTGCATTGCTGTCATGTCTGTCGGTTGTCTCTCCACTCTCCCACGCGCGCGTGGGAGACACGCGCCAGGAATAAAGGATAAGCAGCCTCGCGTGCAGGCAACGCGCATGGCGTGCGGCTGGAAAAAATTGAGAGGCTGAGTGCAGAATTGTAGTGCTGTGGTTGGAAATTTGCTTTTGGCTGGTGCTTCATTCTTTCGGCTGTAAATTAATTGTCTTTTATTTCTTTTCATTTTTTTATTTTCTTTTCCTTTTTCTTTTTATTTTTTTTATTTTGTGGTGTGCTAATTTTTTCCTATAAATAGGCCTAGTTCTTGGTCTTATTTACACACAACAATTTGGAGAGCAATTTTTCTCTCTTGTATTCTCTCTTGTTCTTGTAAATTTTAAGCTTTGTTTTTAAACACTTTAATTTTTAGCAAATTTAGTATAAGTGTTATTTTGGTTGAAGAAATTACGAGAATTATTTGGAGTGCTCTTCTCTTTCGGTGGAAGCTATTTCGGTTTTATTTTCTAAATTCTTATTTTACAGGAAATTATCGGAGTGCTCGTTTCTTGCAAGTGGAAATTATTTTGGTTTTAGTTTCTAAACTCTTATAATTGTCATGTTTAATTTATCGTAATTTTTTAATTTAGTTTTATTATTGTTGTTATTAGTATTATTATTATTATTATTATTATTATTATTATTATTATTATGATTTCAATTAATCCCATGATGACGATTCGTTTAATTATGAACTAATCGCCGTCATGGGATTCTAATGGATTTATTTACGTAATTTAGTAATTCGATGCCTTAATAAATTGTGTTATGATAAAAAAAATTCCGATTGCCTAACGTGGTTGTGCTTAATTTATTAGATGCGTAGCTATCATCTAAATTATTAATTCTTAATGAATGCGAAAGTGGATTTGAGAATTTAGAATTTGCCATGTTAGCACAAGTTCGTAATTATCATTTATAATTACGATTAGTGGTAGGGTTTTGGATCACATCACCCTGTGTAGCCAAAAATAAGGAATTTATTCGTAAACCAGTTATGTTTTCAAATCTTATAGACATATAGGGTCTAGACATAAATGGTGTCCACACAACTTCTATCTTTTTAAGTGGATGTTTGTATGGTTTGATATAAGTTAAGGCTGAAAGGCGCTTATATTAGTTTCGTGTTCTCGGCTAGCTTTCATAATTATCAGAATCACTTTAAATTAAGGCATCAATTCTAAATGAAATAAATAATGAAATTAGAATCCCATGTTTATCTCATATATAAAATCTTTATCATATTAATCTTTAGTCGTTATTTCATTAATTAATTGTGATTTGAACAAACCAACCATTTCGTTGTTCAGGCTTCTATAATTAACCGAACGTTGTTGAATAAACATATTTACTTAAATACACCAAGTCTTCGTGGGAACGATCCTTATTTCCCTATATTGCTTTTGGACTGCGTATACTTGCGTAGAGAAAATAGCGAACAGTCCCTTATGGAACGAGGTTGTTCCATGCCTAAGATTGTCTTGATCTTGTCAGGGTTGGGCTCGATTCCTTGTTTTGAAACCATGAGACCTAGAAAATTTCCTGATCCTACGCCAAAGGCACACTTGGCGGGATTCAACATCATCTTGTGGTGCCTCAACACATCAAATGCCTCTCGGAGGTGCTCAATATGGCTGCCATGCAGAGGCTCTTGACTAACATGTCATCAACATAGACTTCCATGGTCTTTCCAATGAGATGGACGGAAATCTTGTTCACCAATCATTGACAAGTGACTTCTACGTTCTTTTAGTCCAAAAGTCATGACAAGGTAACAAAAAATTCTAAAGTCAGTAATGAATGATACCTTTGGTATGTCATACTTGTGCCTCTTAATCTGATTGTAGCCACTAAACCCGTCCATGAAGCTCGACATCTCATGCCCAACTATGCATGGCACCTATAATAGTGTCAATTCTTGGTAGATGGAAACAATCCTTGGGACATGCATCATTCAAGTCAGTGAAGTCTATACACATTCTCCACTTCCCATTGGCCTTTTTGACCTTCACAAGGTTAGCCAACCACTCAGGATACTGAATTTCCTCGATGAACCCTACTTCTAGGAGCTTATCCACCTCTTGTTTAATTGCTTTACGTCTCTCTGGAGCAAAATTCCTCTTCTTCTACTTTACTGTCATTCGTTTAGGGTCCATAGTAAGCTTGTGGGTTATAAGTTGGGGATCAATCCCAGGCATGTCAGCTGTCGTCCATGTAAGTACGTCGTTATTCACTTGTAGGAACGTGATCAATTTGCCCTTCAAGGGTTCTTTCAAGGATGCTCCGATGTAAGTGACCTTGTCGGGATCCCCATTTCTAGAGGAATAGGAATCATATCCTCCGCAGGCTTTTCTCGGTGCTCTTCATCTTCACGAACATCCAGGTCTTCAATCGGAAGGACCTGCCCCCAACTCTATCAGGCCTTAACGTGGCTACATAACAACTTCTTGCCATCTTCTTATAACCTTTTTGCTCTCACACACCATTCTTGGTTGGGAACTTAACCTTCATACGATAATTTGATGCCACATCCTTAAAAGCATTAAATCCAGTCCTCCCAAGGATGGAGTTTGCTTTGATAACCAAGAAGTTCAGTATCTGAATGGCCTCTCTTGGTTTCTGTCCAATAGTTACGGGCAACTGAATAGTTCCCTCGACTTTAATTAGATTCCACTCAATTGAACCCATATATTGGCATGTTAGAAGGGGTCAAATGAGAGTCGTCACACCCCATCTTTACATATGCGTCATGGAAGAAGATGTCAAATGTCAACAGAAGCTCCATTGTCTATCAAGATTTACTTCAGCTCTGAATTTCCAATCACGGGAGTTATGACTAGCAGATCGTCATGGGGAACTTCACCCCTTCGAGATCTGAATCGTGAAATACGATTACTACCTCAGTTCTTGCACGCTTTGGTGTTTCTCCAACAATATGCATCATTTCTCGGGCATAAGCCTTCCGAGAGTTCTTTGTTTTTCCGATCATGGTCGGGCCTCATGAGATCATGTTGATCACTGGCCCTCGGGACTGTAGGTTGCGATCTCGATCATCGTCCTTTCTAACATAATCTCTTCTCTAGTTACCACGATCGCCACCCTAATGAACTTGCTCAGCTTTCCTCTTCTGATCAAGTACTCAATTTCATCTTTGAGTTACCTACAATCATCGGTGTCATAACCCACATCCTTGTGGAATTTGTAGTACTAATTCTTGTTTCTTTTTTTCGGGGTCACCCCTGAGTGGCTTCGGTCATCGGAAGTCCTTGTCTTTCTCAATATCCAACAAGATTTTACTCCTTCGAGCGTTCATCCTTACATACTCAGTGAACCTTGGTCCTTGATTCTTCATAGGATCAGAATCAGAGACTTTTCTAGTTCGGGGATACTTGTCCCTGGCATCATAGTCCTGCGCCGTCTTTCGGTTCTTAGAGCTCCCATTGCCACCACCTACGATCGGGCTTCTGCTTTTTTCATGCTTTCCTCAGCCTTTATGTACTTTCCCTCTTTTGGAGTTAAGTCATGTTCTCCGGAGGGTGTTTAGCCAGAGACATATTAAAGTAAACGTCAGTGGTCCCGTGTTATATAGCTATCATAGCCACCCCATTTTCCAAATTAGGGATATTCAACGTCTTCTTGGTGCACCATTTAAGATAATCCCTAAAGTTTTCATTCTTTCCCTGCACCACTTTCACGAGTGATGCAGAGCTCTTCTCATGGACTCTTCCGCTAATGAATTGGCTGATAAAAGCTATACCCAACACCTTTAAAGAGCTGATAGAGTTTGCAGGCAACCGGCTATACCATCTATGTGCCATGCCCGCTAGGATTTGAGGGAACTCCCTACACTTAAGAGCGCCACTTGCAGGTTGCGATAATAGCGCATTCAAAAATGTCCTTACGTGGTTTGCGGGATTGCCCATTCCATCGTAAGCCTTTATTGTGGGCATCATAAACTTTCTGGAGATGTGAGCATTCACAGCCTCCTCGGTAAATGGGGGTGTAGGATAATCAGGATCTCCTAGTCACATTAAGTCTTTGGGATCAACCCTTGGGATCTCTACCCTCGCAGTTTCAGTTCTAGGGATCTTGGTCCTTTTCTGCTTTCTTAAAGGCCTCTCTAAGTTAACAATCGGAATCTCTCCTGATCTAGGAGGAGGGCGATTCTACCTTTGTTAGTCCCTTGTTATTAACTTCTGAATCTCAGCTTCATAAGTCTTGATTGTCTCAATAATTAACCATCATGGGCGGCCCATCATTAACTCTTCGGGAGTGCCCAATATGGTCCCTGCTTGTACATCGCCTCCTTTGGACATCATCTCGATCCTCATCCTCAATAAAGAAATCGCCAATGTAGGGTCTAGAATAATCATAGTACCCTTGGTCAGGACCTAAGCCTGTGATGTACGTGAGATTATGTGCCTGTTTGGAAAATCTTAATATTAACTTATAAGTTACTTATTTTGGAAAAAAATTCGTATTTATATAATTTTTTTTTTAGAGAAAAATGTGTGTGGGGAGTTTAATATTCGTTATCTTGCAAAAATAAGTTACTTATTTCAGAAAAAAAAATACATATTTCCTAACTTTTTTCCAGAATAAGTAACTTATTTCTGAAAAATAAGTTTTCCCAAACGGACCCTATATGGTTCATGTAACTGATAAGCATGGCCACTTCCTTCAACGCCTCCTTGATTTAGGGGTAGTTAGGTAGCCCATACGCTAGATTCGTGTTTGCAAGAATCACGATGGTGGATATCTAGGTTCCATGAGGTAGAGAACGACCACCAAGAGGAGAGATTACCATCTGAAGAGGGTTAGTCCCTTGGACTAGTGGATTCGTCACCAGGGATCGCGATCTGTCAACCTGAGTTTCTTGGGGATTCATCCCTTGAGGCTGAGAAATCGGGGCCTGCATAGTTGTTTATGTTCCTTTGGGTATAGACTCTTGTTCCGTGACGACGGGTGGAGTAGTGGTGATGGTGGTGGTCTCGGTTGAGAATGTTGTTCTTCGTGTAGTAACCATGATTGATGTCATTTTCCATAGACGGGAGCCAAATGTTATGGAATAAAAACTAGGATTAAGATTGCGGCTAGGTTTTGTATGTATTTAATGCTAGGATTGAGAGCTTCGAGCTTTAATGTCTGCGCTTATGTTTCATGATTTGTATCATGTGCTCACAAGATGCCAACGTATTTCAAGAGTAGAGAATAAAGCCAAAAACGTAGTTCTGAGAATGAGGGGTCAGGCCCTTTATATAGGCTTCAAGAGACTTAGATTTAGAGTAGGGTTCTAGATCGATGTTTCTAGATCGTTCCAATCAAGGATTCAGTTTCCTTATTATGTACTCCCTCCGTCTCATATTTCTTTTCTTGTTTGCTGAATGACACAGGTTTTAAGATAGTGGGTAGTGAATATTGTTTTTTTATGTAGTAGTGGGTATTGAATATTGTTTTAAAGGAGTAGTGGGTATTGAATATTGTTTTTAATGAGTAATGGGTGGAGTTGTGGGTATTGAATATTATTTTTAAACATTAGTGGGTGGAGTAGTGGGTATTGAATATTATTTTTAAGGAGTAGTGGGTATTGAATATTTTTTTAAGGAGTAGTAGGTGGAGTAGTGGATATTAAATATTATTTTTTATGACTTAAAATATAAATAAGAAAAATTATTTGAATTACCATAAAAGGAAAGCAAGAAAAATATTAAGGGACGGAGGGAGTATCTCATATCACGAATTCTGGAAGCGGACCTTTTATCAGGCATCCCAGATATAGGTCGCATTCTTGACCCAGGTATATATAATGAATTTAAAGCTCAAATAGGATTGCGGACCTCTCAATTGAGCTTCAATATTTATTAAACATAACTAATGTAACATTAATTACATTTTAAAATTTTATTTTACCCATATCAAAGATTAAAATGGATAAAACTAAAAGGAACTAGTAGAATTTGATGAGAAAGAGAAACAATAGAGTAGGTGTAAAGTTTTTTTTGACAAACTGTGGGTAAATTGGTGTGATAAAGAAAGTAGCAATTTTTAAATGAGGGTTTGAAGGATAATTTAGTTTGTTATAAGAGATGTAAAAATGGAGAAAAAAATATTTTATAATTTCAGTAGGAAAAATTAGTAAAGGGGTGGGAGTCATCACTATATAATATATAAAATGAGTTAGTGGAGGAAAAATAGTGGATGTAGTTGATTTTTATATTATAAAATTTTCCTATTTTAGAAAAGTTTAGAAATGTAAAGAGTTGAATGGAACATCCCAAAAAGGAAAGTGTAAAGAAATGGATTGAACAGAGGGAGTAAGTGTTTACTAATTGATTATTACATGCCGAACACAAATTGAAATGAAAATATTAATATTAATAAATTATTGAAAGTAAATATCTATATTATATTATAAAAGACGAAAAATTGAATATTTTTATACGGTACGGTACGATATATACCATATTTAATTTGGTATGGTATGGTACGGTATTTACCATATTTAATTATTTTATTTTATTGCCCTTAATTATTTTTCTTAATTATAAAAAAACAAAACACAATATTTTCTCAAAATATTACGCGCAGCTATTCCCAACAATTCTCCTAAATAATAACTAACCAATTATTTTTTTTTCTGCTATTACCTTTTCTAACTTAAATCTCTTCTTTCCAAAAATGTGATCGTTCTAATTAATGAAATAAATTAATAATATAATAATTATTAATGACTAACTGATTACTTTTTCCAACTAAAAGGAAATATCTTTTCCCTGTTTTCTAACTAAAATACCTCATTCTCAAAATTGAATTTTCACTTAATTATCCTTACTTAAATATTTATATTTGGTAAAAACATGTAGTTCTATTTCATAGAGTAAAGTAATGATATCATAGTTTCTAAAAACTAACCAATTATCTTTTTCAGCTAAAATACGTTATATTTTCAAACCTTTTTGACTAGAACCTCTCCTTTCACGGGTCATTCTATTTAATGAAATAAACTAATAATATTATAATTACTAATAACTAATTGATTACCTTTTTAGCTAAAGCGTAATATCTTTTCTATATTTTCAAACTAAAAAATCTCATTTCCAAACTTTCTTTGCTTATTTAATTATCCTTACTCAAATATTTATTATTGGTAAAAATTTGTTACCTTTTCTATATTATTAATAACTAATTAATTTCATTTTTAGGTAAAAAAAGGTTATTTTTTATATTCTAAAAATAACAGGGGCAATTATATTTAATAAAGTAAAATAAAATTATTATGATTATTAATAACTAACAAATTACATTTTCGGTTAAAACACATTATCTTTTATATTTTCTATTACTAAAACCTCTTTTTTTTTATTGTGTCACGGATAATTGCATTCAATGAAATAATATCATAATAATTAATAATTGACTAGTTACTTTTTTCAACTAAAACGTATCATCTAATCTGTATCTTAAAACTCATTTTTTTTTCTTTTTTGGAAATGATATATATATATATATATATAATTATCAAATAATTTCATTTAAAAATTTAACTTATAAAATTTATATCATAAAAAATACATTCAAATTATTGAAAAAATCATATAACATTAATGAAAATCCATGCATTGCACGGGTTTTAAGCTAGTAATATTAATGAGTATTATGTAGTTATAGAAAATTGGAAATAAATTTAATTATGTAGAGAAATGAATTATGTACTTGTAGAAATTAAAGAACAATACATAATTAATAAATACTATTTAATTAAGTAGTTATAGAAAATTTAAAAATGAATAAATTTAGATACTTGCAAGGAATCGAACAAATATGATTTTACAAATTAAAATAGACTCTGCTTATTATATGAAAAATGTAAATGAAAACCACCTAAATTGTGCGCATATATTAAAATATTTTTTCAACGCCTAGCAAGTTGCTTGTAATAATAGTGCACTGATAAATCAACTATACAAATTTGGCGTTTACTTTTCTAATAATCTTTTTTTTTTAAAATCTGGACGAAATCAATTTGAGCTGTTAGGTTTGATGTAATGACTAATTTGGAGTTGTTAGGTTTGATGTAAAGGCCTAATGACGTACAGTATGTGACGTTTTCAACTATTTGGAGGTTCCACCAAGTCTTAGTTAATTAGTTTGGATGGGTTGCTAGAGGATCTCCAACGACCTTTTCTATTCTTATCCCCTTAAATAAAGATTATTAAAAATGTAGGGTTCAAAAAATTGTTTTACTCCAATGATATTCCCTATATTGTTATCATATTTTAAAAGTACCCAAAAAAAACAACGGCTGGAGGGAGATTGTAGCAACGGGAGATGACCTGGCAATATAGGGGTGTGCACTCTCGTTCCTCATATGTAGGGTCCTACTTTTTCTCCCCTAAAATGTATTGGGAAGGGACCAAACCATTGGAGTGTATTTTTTTAGGAGAAAACCCTAAATGTGTCCAACTGTCTCAGATATAGGTAAGGGTTATGGGCCCTTGGAGATGCTTAGTAGTAAACTGTTCAGATATAGGAAGGTGTATTATTGCATTCACACTAAAAACTTATTTCATTGCACCGGCCGGAATTAAACTAAAATTTTACATCTTTTCATTTATCGATAAAAGTTTGGAAAAAAAAAATGAAAATACCTCTAAAATAATTAAAATTATAAGAATATCTTTCAAATTTGCTCGATATAATCTCTAAAGATAAATTCCTACCACCAGCCCAGTCTAATTATCTGATTAAAGTATATTAAATATTAGACTTAATTGCAGGAAGATGGCCTCAACTATTTCCTTTTTTGCACAAAAATGGCCCAAATATTATTTTAAGCTGATGATTGCATTCCGTCTAAATTAATCTAAAAGATGTTGTTTATTTTTATTTTTGGGCCATTTTTGTGTTAAAAAAAACATTGTTCGGCCATCTTGCTGCAATTAAGTCACAAATTAAATACACTCATCTGTTCAAAAAAAAATAGTTTGGCCATCACACTGTCTATTTTTATAGTTGGGCCATTTTTGTACAAAAAAAAAATAGTTGAGACCTTCCTCAGTGCAATTAAGTTTAAATATTATTGATCTCCTCAACATTCGGATCCTGTACGTGCCCACAAACAATTTAAAAACTATTCAAGATCTTTTCTAATTTATCACATATAGAATTCGGCTCATGATCTTTCATTATAATTACATTTTCCGCCAAGACGCATACCTGTTGGCTATTGCTATAAGCTAAACAAAGTCAATCGATAGTTTTTTTAGTAGACTTTTATATGTATGTAGAATAGTATCCATTCTGAATCAATTTACTTGTTTATACAAGAGTCAAGAGGCATGTGAAACAGCTAACATGTTATATATATACGGTTATAAAATAGCATGTCATGCATATAATTAACATGTCTGCTCTCAATAGACGCATCTATACTATATATTTATATTATTATATGATTGTCGACATATTAAAAATTTAGTTGGTCATTCAACGGTGCTTTTTAATTTTATTTATTTATTTATTTTTACTTAATGGTATATATGTTATTTTTATTTAATTATCCTTATTAACTATTTAATAAATTTTTTTTTCCAGGTAAAACATGTTCCCTTTTCTATTTAAGAATAACTAATCAATTCCTTTTTCACGTAAAATACATAATTTTTTATATTTTGTCTAACTAAAATTATTTCTTTTCTAAAAATACTATGAGCAATTCTATTTAATAAAATAGAATATTAAAATTATAAGTATGATTACAAATAAATAACCAATTACTTTTTTCAACTAAAATACGTTACATTTTCAATTTTTATATTTTTTTCCCCAGTAAAACTTATCCGGGTAGCTTTATTTAAGTAAAATAAAATAATAATATTATAATAACTAACAACTAACTGATTATGTTTTCCAGCTAACACTACAAGAAAAATAGTCTTTACCTACCAATTGTAAATGTAGGTAAAAGTATGATATTGGTAAGTAAAGAGAATTATCTACCAATACAGTATTGGTAGAATCTATCAACTAGCAAGCTCAATAGTTGTTCCACTTTACCCCACTAAAGCAAGTGTTACACACTTTGCCCCACTAAAACAAGAAGCAAATGTTTATAATATTATTTAATCACGTAAAAATGAAAATAAACAACGTCCCTTGTAAATGATTGGTACGTGATGCGTGGGATTGATTGACATGTCAGCATATTGTTGGTATTAAATAATTTTAAATTTTAATTATTTCTTTTTACCTACTCATAATTGTTAATATAAAACATTGGTAGGTAAAATATGAGTTTTACCTACCAATATACTTTGGTAGATAAATTATTGGTATGTAAATAATAGATTTCTTGTAGTGTAAAACATGTCATCTTTTCAATATTTTCAAACTAAAATTCATCCTTTTCTAAAAAAAATCATGAACAACCTATATAAAATTATTATCATATCATATAATCAAAAATTTAAAGTCTATAAAATCATGTCTTAAAATTTTCAATTCAAATTAAAAAAATCCATTATATTAAAGAACATTCGTGCATTACACGGGTTTTAAACTAGTTATCTATAGAAAAATGACCAAACTACACAATTTTTGAATGGAAGCTGCCCAAAAATACCGATATTTAAAAGTTTTCGCCTTTTTTAGCCACGGACTACGCATGTTGAACATGCGTACACGGGACATGCGTATCCTTCACAGTTCACCTTCCCTCTCGTTTCTCCTCCCTCTCACCGGCGACTCTCCCTCTCTCTTGTCTCTCTCTCATTTCCTCCACCCTTGCTGAGCACATCAAAACGACGATCACATCTTCCTCTCCATTTTCTCCCAATTTTTTGGTCAAGATATGGTCCTGGAGGGGCGTGTAAAAATCTACTGAAAATCGATTGGACATGAAAATCGGTTTTAGGGTTGGTTTGGGATTTAAAATTCGGGGATTAGAAATAAAAAAAAATTATTGTATAGGATTGTAGAAGACTCAATTACGAGTCAATTGGTATATGGTATTGTACTGGACGTCGTCGGGAAGATGGTGAACGAACTTCATCGGAATTTTCGACGAAAATCCCCAAGAATCGCCTCAGCTGCGTTTCTGGGGGAGACGATGAATAGTGCTCAAAATACTCATCTTCAGGATGCGTATCCTCCAATACGCATTCTAATGTTGGGTATTCCAAATACGCATGTGGATGGGCACCTATCACCATACAAAAAACACGCATTTTACAATTGCGTATAACCTATACGCATCTTCAAGATGCATAATTCGTGGGTATTTTGGACGGAACATTCCGCCTGTGGGCATTTCAGGCGGTTGATTTAGAATGGTGGGTATTTTGGTTTTTCGCCCTTATCTATATTATAATATAGTAGCCGAAACATTGAAAGTTTGGTCGGTTGATCGATCGGGCGATACGGTACTTCGTGTTTTTTGACTAACAACTAACCAATTACCTTTTTGACTTAAAACAAATTATATTTTCTATTTTTTATAACTATAATCTCTACTTTCCCAAAAATATCATAAGCCGTTCTACTTAATGAAATATAATAAAAATATTATAATAACTAACAACTAACCGATTATGTTTTCCAGCTAAAACATGTCATCTTTTCAATATTTTCAAACTAAAATTCATCCTTTTCTAAAAAATCACGAACAACATATATATAATTATTATCAGATCATATCATTTAAAATTTAATGCTTATAAAATTCATGTCTTAAAATTTTAAATTCAAATTAAAAAAATTCCATTATATTAAAGAACATTCGTGCATTACACGGGTTTTAAACTATTTATCTATACACAACTTTTGAATGGAAGCTGCCATAATACCGATATTCAAAAGCTTCCGCCTATTTTACCCACAGACTACGCATGTTGAACATACATACACAGGACATGCGTATCCTTCACTGTTCACCTTCCCTCTCGTTTCTCAAATCTCTCTCGCTCTCGCCGGCGACTCTCCCTCTCTTGTCTCTCTCTCGTTTCCTCCACCCTTCCTGAGCACATCAAAACGACAATCACATCTTACTCGCCATTTTCCCCTAATTTTTTTGTCAAGATCTGGTCCTGCAGGGGCATGTAAAAATCTACTGAAAATCGATCGAACATGAAAATCGGTTTTAGGGTTGGTTTGGGGATTTCAAATTCCAGGATTAAAAGTAAAAAATTTATTGTGTAGGATTGTAGAGGACTCAATTACGAGTCGATTGGTATGTGGTATGGTACTGGATGTTGTCGGAAAGATGGTGAACAAACGTCGATGGAGTTTTCGACGAAAATCCCCAGGAATCGACTCAGCTGCGTTTCTAGGAGAGACGATGAACAGTGCTCAAAGTACACATCTTCGTCCTCCAATACGCATTCTAATGTTTGGTATTCCAAATACGCATGTAGATGGTCACCTATCACCATACAAAAAATACGCATTTTACAAATACGTATACCCTATACGCATCTTCAAGATGAATAATCCGTGGGTATTTTGGGTAGAACATTATGCCTGTGGACATTTCATGCGATTGATTTAGAATGGTGGAAATTTTGGTTTTTCGCCCTTATCTATATTATATTATAGTAGCCAAAACTTTGAAAGTTTGGTCGGTTGATCGGTCGGACGGTACGGTACGGTACGGTACTTCGTGTTTTCTTACTAACAATTAACCAATTACCTTTTTGAGTTAAAACACATTGTCTTTTCTATTTTTTCTAACTATAATCTCTACTTTCCCTAAAATATCATGAGCCGTTCTACTTAATGAAATAAAATAATAATATTGTAATTACTAATAACTAACCGAACTATATTCTCTCTTTTTCCAAAAATATCGCGAGCCAATCTATATAATGAAAGAAAATATTAATATTGTAATTACTCTGAATGATTACATTTTCAGCTAAAACGCAATATTTTCTTCTATTTTTTCTAACTTAAATCTCCCATTTTCTAAAAATATGATGAGCTACATAGATCTATCTATACTATTACATTAAAACCAAAATATTGAAGTTTTGTCAGTTTGGTTTTCGGTACAGTTATCCTAATTGTTAAAATAAATAATAACACAATATTAGCTGATTTCCTTTTTCACATTTACTTTTAGTCGAACATATTACTTTTTATAAACAGCTAAAACCATCAACCGTACCATATCTTCCAATCATTAATATTTTCTTTTTAATTAAAACACTTTATCTTTTTTATTTAAAACTAATTTTACAATCATTAATATATACCCGAAAATATCACAACATATTTACCAATTATTAATTAATATATTAAAAAATCGTATAAGTTACTTATAATAAGTAAACATTAGTATAATCCGTAACATGGGCATATTAAATTATATTAAATAAAATATAGAAAATATTAAAAATAATGATTGTATAAAAACATATTTGTAATATTAAATAAAATTTATAACATAATAAAATAAACCCTTGCATCGCACGGGCATTGAAAGGTAGTCGTTTCGGTTTTTGGCATGTTCATCCTAATTATTAAAATGAATAATAAAATAATATAATTAATGATCACTTGCGGATTACCTTTTAAAATTAAAAGACGTTTACTTTTAATTGATGATATTACCTTTTATAAACACCTAAAATATCGTATCTTACCATCAATAGTACTTTTTTTCTAATTTAAACACGTTAATTTTTAATTTAAAACATAATATTGCAATAATTAATATATATCCAAAAAAATCATACCATATCTTCTAATCACTAACAAAATATAATTGAAATCCGCATATAACGAATAATGACCGTTAGATTTATAGTAAAAAATCAGAACCGCTAGATCTAATAATAAGATTATTAGTAAAAAATCAGAACCGTTAGATCTAATAATTAGATATATTACATGATCGATTAAATTAATTTAATTAAATTTCAAGGTTCGAATTTTGTCAACGACATATTTATTTTAAAATTTTATAATATAGGTTTTAAAACATGCATATAATTAATTTAATTTATATTAAATTATTTAAATTAAAATTTAAAAAAATATTAAAAATACTGATTTTATAAAGATATAATTGTAACATAAAATAAAATTTATTAAATATCAAAAAAAATCCATGCATAGCAAGGATTTTATGCTAGTTTAGTTAAAACCTGAGGGATTAAAAAAAATTGAAAACATTTGAAAAAAATAAATAAATCAAATTCGAAAAAGATGCGTTTGGGACGTACGAGGCGCGGCAATATTTTCTTGTATAAGTACATTGGAGGCATGTAAGTGCCGAGATGCGACCAACTTATAGTTCTTAAGTTTTCTTGGCAAACATGACGTTCAACGATGATGAGCAAATATATGGCATCCAAAATGGCGCTGCAGGTTTACTTTTTCTAAAATTGTTTATTATGTGCATGTTTGTTTAGTTAATATGTCTAATATTTGGTGATGGTATAAATAGGATTGGAAAATGAAGTAATAGTAGGAAACGCAAAGGTGAAAATCATTAACGTGCCCGATGCAGAGCCGGAGGAAAGGAGATTGAAGGTGCTGCTGGAGCTGACAGGGAAAGGGAAGCCCAAAGAAAGAGACGGACTCGATCTCCTGATCGTCTTAGATAGCAGCGAAAACATGAATAAGCTAGATAGGCTAGAGAAACTGAAAAAAGCAACCGAATTTGTGATCAACAAACTTGGCCCTATTGATCGTGTTTCCATTATCACTTTCTCTGATTTTGCTAACAGGTTGTGTCCTCTGCGACAGATTAATAAAGAATCCCGGAAGGATATTCTTGATCTGGTCAATGGTATAACTTCTGCTGGTGGGGTAAATATCTCTGAAGGCCTTGAGATGGCCTTGCAAGTTCTCAGTGGCCGTAAATTTGTAGAAGGTCGTTCGGTTGGCATCATTCTGATGTCTAGTGGGGAGCAGGATGGGGGTAGTACTAATGCTGCTGAGGTTGAGATGGGGACTGTTCCCATTTACACTTTTGGTTTCGGTACCCGAAACTCTCTCGCAGTGCCGCATGTATGTAAAACAGCTGTCTCAATGTGCATGATTTCTTTTTTTTTTTCATTTTTTTAACTTTATTCGGGTCTATTACAGAAATTTTAATACACATCGATATATTTCTCCACCCCTTACTACTTGTGCAGAATTTTTTGATACACGCTGATATAATTTAATTACCAGGTGCTCGAAGCAATAGCAAGAAAAAGCGGTGGACAAACAGTAATCTCAGACTTCCAAAATACTAATGACTTGAGTGTTGCATTTGCCAACTGTTTGTCGGGACTTTTGACGGTGGCTGTTCAGGATCTGAAGCTCATCATGTCACCAGAAAACATGTCAAAAATTGAGAATGTTTATGCAGGTCATCATGAGCAATCCGGGGATGACTCCACAGTATCTGTTATGCTTGGCAATATTCACGACAATGAAACACGCAGAGTACTTGTTCACGTTCTTCCTCCCCAAACTAAAGTTAATGGCCTGCAAGTTCTTAAAGTTGCTTACAAATACAGGTCAGATCAACTTTCGAAATCATCTATATAAAAACTTAATTATATGTTATTCGGCGGTTATTATTTTTATCTTAAATATATATACCAGCTAACTAGCACCATATAATTATCAAATTGACTTAAATATAAAATGGTAACTCAAGTAAAGTTCATACATCAGATATCATTTGAATTACTATATAAAATCATGATAATTATCAAATAGATTATTCTAAATATGTGTTTGTAAAATAGAAATAATTTTTTGTTGATTCTGTATATTCCGCAACCAAATAAAAACTTGTTAAATTCTAATATTTCAATATTATATTTAGAATTTAAAAAATTTATTTATTATTTATTTTTAATTAGAACAAGGAAAATAACTATAAAATTAAAAGTAAATAGGAAATTATAAAAGTCTAAATATATATCATCTAAAATACTAGAATTTAATTACTTTTCATTTGCATGCGGTAGAATTCAAGAAAAATATACATAATTAATAAAAAGTTATTTTTAATTTTCAAATATATATTTAAAATTATCTATTTAATATTTATTATATTATGATTTTGGTGATTCCCCATTGAAATCGGTTCGGTGAGTAAAGTGACTTCAATGACCATATTAAACCCTTATCAAATTAGCACAATGTTTTAAGGATGTATCATCCAAAATAACACTCTGCCACAACCAGGGACGGAACCAGGAATAAATATTGGGGGACGAAATTTTTCGGTCATCAGAAAATTTTCTGATAATCGGAAGATATCGAAAAATTTTCGTAAAAAATAGAGGACTAAATGAAGATTTTTGTGAAAAATAAAGATTTTTGTAAGAAATAGGAGACTAAATGAAGATTTTCGTAAGAAATAGGAGAGTAAATAAAGATTTTTGTATAAAATTGGGACTAAATGTAGATTTTTAGAAAAAATAGGGAACTAAATGAAGATATTTGAAAAAAATAGAGGGACTAAATGAAATTTTTTGTGAAAATAGGAAGACTAAATGAATTTTTTTGTAAAAATAGGAGGACTAAATGAATTTTTTTATTAAAATGGAGAAACAAAATTTAAATTTTTAAAATACATATATGAAAAAATTTTACATTTTCAGATTTGTGGGGGGACGGCCGCCACCCCGTGCCCCCTTCCCTCCGTCCCTGGCCACAACAGAAACATACTAAAAAATAATATATTAAAGATCTATTTCAGTGTTTGCGTCTTTACACAAAAAAACTCCAGTTGCCTCTATCTCCTAATAAAAAAATATAAAAAGTATAATTCAATGTTTGCGTCACCTTTACACAAAAAACTCCGGTTGCCTCTATCTGCTTTGAGTCATCCACTCGAAGCAAACACATTATAAGCCGTTCGACTAAATTAAAAATTATTTAATTATAATTTAAAATTGTTTAAAGTAATAAATGAAAAGTAAAATGTTAAAATTTTAAATTAGTATCTATTTGGGTAATTTTTTATTATGAGTGAGTTATAAATTATTAAAAATGTAAATATAAAAATAAATTTGATAAATTATCTATGAGAGTATGGAGCTTAAGATACATGTCAGATAATTTCTCTGAGATACATAGATTTTATATATAAATATGGATGGACATTTTTGTAAAATCAAGTTTTTTTAAAATTTTATTAATTAGATTTGCCGACCCAATACATTTTAAAAAGTTCTCATGAAATTTTCATGAGGTTACTATCGGGATCCTTTTTCTCATTACCGATATTAACTTTTATTAAATAAAATTCTCAAAACAAAATAATTCATTCAAAAAAAGGGCTCCTATCAATTTTTGACTTTAAACTATTTTTTTAACTTTAAAACAATTTCTGACGCAATTTCCGACTTAGTAGACAAATAGCAATTTTCTCAATTAAAGTAAAAAATAGTTTTAAGCTTTTTAAGTCGTAGTCAAATTGGCTTTATGTGTTGTCACGTACAATTGAAGTTGCAAAGAAAAAGAAAAATAACGCAATAGTGCAACATATGCGTGCTTTTAGGCTATATGTGTTGTCACGTGCAACTGAAGTTGGAAAGAAAAAGAAAAGTAAAGCCATAGTGCAACATATGTGCTTTTAGCATACATAGGAATAATGTTCACAAAATTATTTACAAAAAATATGTACGAAATGGGATGTTCAATATTTTTAAGATTTTTTTAGTGTGTGTCATGGATACAAAATAAAAAAAGAAAATGTGTTAGTGACTAATGTGCATCCCGAAAGGCCTTTGTTTTTATTTAGGTTGTCGACCACATGTATTTCCTCTTATATATATCCAATTAGATATATAATTAATTACTAAGCTAAATTTCGTGCTTTCTTTTTATTAAATTTAGTTTACACTTCTATACTAATAAAATAAAAAATTTCAAATTTTGTACCATTTTTTGATTTATTATTAATAGAATAATTATATATTAAGCAACGCGTCCAACAAATAAATGAAATAATAACTACCATAAAATTACAATCTTAACATGTATTATGATTTTTCATATAAAATATTTTTATAAAATAATTGTGCAGTAGCAAAAAATTTAATAAATTATCAATATAATTTTAATCAACTTTCATGATATATTAATCATTCATTGTAGAAATTAACAATGCATGTCGTGTCTATTTTTAATTTTCTATAATAGTAGAAAATTATGTTAAATAAGATAAATATAATTCATAGTTGACTAATAAAATTATGTTAGTATTGTGGCCTTTCAAAAACTAAAAAGTAAAAATAAAATTTTACTAAGTTATATAATCAAAATTACTCAAACAAATACATTTAAGTCAAATTAATATGTATTGTAAGACTTGTCGTAAAACATATGTTAGATTATACTAATACAAATAAATATAATACGTATTAATAATATCTACGATAAATAATTAACATATCATATGACGGTTGATTAAAATTATATTAAAATATTTTGTTATACTTTTTTAAATATAAAATCATTTTCTAAAAGTGTATAACAAGTAAAACCATTCCAAAAGTTAAATTTAAATATTATAATAGTTAATTTTTATTTTATTTATTGAAATATGTGTAGTGGTCATAAATATTAAAAGCTGGCCGACGACAAACTGATAAATACAATGCATAGGGGTGAGCAAAAAACCGAATTGAAACCGAAACCGAACCGAAACCGGCCAAAACCGATCCGAAAAAACCGAAATCGAAATCGAACCGACGGTTGCGGTTTTTAATTTTTAAAAACCGAGATTTTCGATTCCGGTTCCGGTTATAGGTTCAAACCGAACCGAAAAACCCGAAACCGAACCGATTATTTATATAAATAAATATTTATATTTTTTTATAGATATTAAAAATTAAGCACATGCACATGTACTGTAAACATAAATTTGCACCATTTATAAGTCCCAGCAATGAAACTATTACAACTAATTGTTTTAGCTAGCGAATGTATCAGCATGAATAGAATCATTTCTCCACATTTTAACGGTCCAGTAAATATTGAGCTATAATTGCTTAAGAGAAACATTGCAACCTGTTGAGAAAGAAATGATCACTTTATATATTGTAAGATTACACCCTTGTGTTGGAGTCTTGATGTATTATTTCCTCATACATGTTTTCTGCCCTACCATAAACAAAACAAAGATACAGATTTATGATTTTGTTGGAAATATTTAACTTACATACCATCATACAAGTGTCAGATGTAATGAATCAAGTATCAATATTCATGCTATCTGTTGCTGCTATCTGTCACATATATAAAACTTTATTATTTTTATTTTATAATACTTTCTTATTTTTATTTTATTTGGTTTTAAAACCGAAACCGAATCGATAAAAACCGAATCGGGGTTTTAAAACCGAAACCGAAACCGATGGTTCGGTTGCGGTTCCGGTTTTCGATCTCTAAAACCGAAGACTTCCGGTTTCGGTTCCAGTTTTACCCAAAAACCGAACCGAACCGGGGTTTGCTCTCCCCTACAATGCATATAATGCACAGCTCATCACACGTCATTATGTTTATATTTTATGTAGGCAATTCGTGTACCTAACATTACTCTGCCATTACTCTACTACTAGATACACGGGCCCCTTGCCATTTCGGACCAACTTTTTTAAGTGTGTTGGCCCTTTTTGACACAATTTTAAATTAAATGGTACAAAATATCATATTCTGAAAAAAAAAAAAAGGCCTTTAATATCACAAGAAAACGCATTATTAAGTCACGTTTTTCAAAAACGCTAAAAGAACATGCGTTATTAGAGTTTAGAAAGGTCATATTGTTCCATTTAAAAAAGTAAAAACGCAACAAAATTATGCGTCTCCTGAAAATGCAATATAAGTATGCGTTCACTTGAATTCCTTTTTCCCAGTTAAACACGTGCCCACTTGTCACCAATGCAGAGGCACCTTTCTTCACCTGAACCCACGTGCTTGGCGTCCAAATTTTTGCTAAGCACCAGTGCACTACTGTTGAATAGTGCACTGAATACGTTTCCTTTCTTCATCACGGTTCCTAAAAACGTTTCATTTTTACTTTGAACACGTTTGCCAACGCATACTTTTAATCGCTAATATCTTTAATTTTGTATTAGTATTAAATATAAAAACTTCACTGTATTAAAGTACTAACAAATACGAATCCAATAAGATCACTCAATCTCATGACTATATTTTATCTTATAAATTATGTATAAATTTGTAGTCAATCATTTATAATGAACAATATTCAAAATCAAAACAGGAAACGTATTTTGAAACTGAGGGAGTAACGCATTTTTATGAAACGTTTTTGTGTGATATTAAAGGCAATTATTTTTAATTGTGATGTTTTGGACCATATCACATGAAATTGTGATATTTTAGCCCATTTCTCCTTTTTTAAGCGTGCTGTTTTGGAAATTTTAGCTTAAATTTATGCTAAAAGGACCAGTTACATGTCTCTGATTGGCTCGAGCTAACCTAATTTTTATGTGATAAATATTTATATATGCAGGAATAATCTAGGGAATGAACGGAAATCCACTCCTCTATATGCAAGCAAGCGAATACAAAATTTTACACAAGAAGAGAAAGAGGACCTAAAGGTTGAAGTAATCCATCTTGAGAGAGCACATATGAGTAATGAAGCCAGAGCCTTGGCTAACATCAATATGCCTGCAGGTAAGAAACTATTACACCCTATTCTGAGGTCGCAGCTATAAGCGATTTACAGAAAGACACTATTACATTTTTTTCCAGAGCCACATGTGATGTTGAAAAACTTCCATTATCTTTCACTTTGCATACGGATAAATAGTTAAATAAATATCATAAGCATGCTCAGTCATTTAACAAGAATCATTGCCTATACAGATAAAGACAATGTGAAGAAAGAAAATATTACACCATCTTTTGAGGCTGTAACCAAAGTGGGAAAGCTTCCCTTGATTTCCACTCCGTACATGGAAACACCTCACCATCAAGGGGAGACATTGTCTTCAACTCAGTGTACAGACCAAGAGTACTTGAAGGAAGTAACTACTGAACCATCTTTAAAAGTTGCAACCAAAGGTGATGAAGGAGAACTTTCCTTATTTCCTAAACTTTCAATGCACACTGACAAGAAGAAAGAACCTTTTAGAAAATTAGATAACATCAATCCAGTGCTTACAGATGAGGAGAATGTGACGAAAGAAACTACTCCACTAGTTACTAGTCTAGTAACTTCTGAGATAACGGAAAGTGCTGATGTGGAAAAACCGCCTTCCACCTTGTGTACTGACAAGGACAATTTGAGGGACAAAACTACTACATCATCTTTGGAGCTTACATCCAAAGGTGATGTAGGAGAAATTCCAACACGCAAGAAGCATGGAGAGCAGTTTGATGAGGACTATATTAATCCGTTGCCTACAAATTTGAAGAATGTGAAGAAACAAATTACTCCAACATCGGATGATAAGGATCCATTGCCTGCAAACGAGGAAAATAAGGACAAAGAAACTTATCTACCCTCTTCTAAGGTAACTGCAAGTGACGATATGAAAAATTTGCTCTTGAATTCCACTCAGTGTGCAGACAAGGACGACTTGAATGAAAATGCTGTCACACCCTCTTTTAAGGTCACAGCCAGAGATTTTATGGAAAAACTTGTCTTGTTATTCACCAAGTTGCTCGTGTTTTTCAATCTTCTTAATCGCTCACACCAGGAGGACGAGTCGTTGGATGAGAATCATATGAGTTCATTGCTTACAAATGAGGAGAATGTAAAGGAAGAAAATACCCATCCCTCTTCTAAGGCCGCGACTAGTGCTGATGCACATCAGAAGCAGGCAGAGTCGTCTGACAAGAATCATCTCAATTCAGTCACTACAGAAGAAAATTTGAAAGACAGAACTATGACAACCCCTTCCGAGGTTGCTGCCAGAGGTTATATGGAAAAAATGGTATCATTATTCACCAAGTTGCTCATGTTTTTCAGTCTGCTTAATCGCACACACCGAAAGGGACAGTCGTTTGAGACGGATCATACAATTTCACTGTCTACAAATAAGGAGAAAGTGAAGGAAGAAAATACTCAACTCTCTTCTAAGGTCGCAACTACTGGTGATGCGCATCAAAATCAAGCAGAGTCATCATCTCATAAGAATCATCCCAATTTAATGCTTACAAAAGAAGAAGAATCGAAGGACAGAATTTTTACAACCCCTTTGCAGGTCGCTGCCAGAGGTTATTTGGAAAAACTGGTTTTATTATTCACTAAGTTTCTCATGTTTTCAAGTTTGCATAATCGCACACACCAGGAGGGAGTGTTGTTAAGAAAGGATCGTATGAGTTCATCGCCTAGAAATGAGGAGAGTGTGAAGGAAGAAAATACTCAACCCTCTTCTAAGGTTGCAATTACTGGTGATGCACATCAGAAGCAAGCAGAGTCGCCTGACAAGAATCATCCCAATTCAGCTCTTACAGATGAAGACGACTGGAAAGAAATAACTATTACAACCCCTTTCAAGGTTGAAAAAATGGTGTTATTATTCACCAACTTGCTCATGTTTTTCAATCTGCGTAATCGCACACACCAGGAGGGACAGTCATTGGAAAATGATTACAGGCGTTCATTGCCCACAAATGAGGAGAATGTGAATGAAAAAAATACTCAACCCTCTTTTCAGGTCGCAACTAGTGGTGATGCATATAAGAAGCCAGTAGAGTCGTCTGACCAGAATCTTCTCAATTTATTGCCTACAGATGAAGACGATTTGAAGGACAGAATTTTAACCACCACTTCTAAGGTTGCAGCCAAAAGTTTTATGAAAAGACTGGTCTTATTATTCACCAAGTTGCTCAGCACACATCAGGAGGTAGAGTCATTGGAAAAGGATCATGTTAGTTCTTTGCCTAGAAATGACGAGAATGTGAATGAAGAAAGTACTCAACCCTCTTCTCAGGTCCTAGCAAGTGGTGATGCACATCAGAAGCAAGCAGAGTCATCTGACAAAAATCATCCTAAGTTATTGCCTACAAATAAAGACGATTTCAAGGACAGTACTTCTGGAACCCCTATCAAGGTTGCAACCAGCAGTTATATGAAAAAACTGGTCTTATTATTCACCAAGTTGCTAAAGTTTTTCTATCTGCATAATCGTACACACCAGGAGGGAGGGTCGTTGGAAATGGATCATATGAGTTCATTGCTTACAAATGAGGAGACTCTGAATCAAGAAAATACCCAACCCTCCTCCAAGGTCGTAACTACTGGAGATGCACATGACGAGCAAGCAGAGTCATCTGACATTAATCATCACAATTTAGTGCCTACAGAGGACGATGATTTGAAGAACAGAGCTAATACAACCTCTTCCAAGGTTGCAGCTAGAGGTTACATGAAAACGCTGCTCTTATTATTCACTCCAGGAATGGAAACAAATCAAAAGAAAGAAGGTTCATTTAAAAAGGATTACAGTACTTCACTTTCTAAAGATGAGCACCATGAGATGGAACAACAAGATTTTATATCCAGAGGTTATTATAAAAATTTGCTTGTTGACAAATAAAGAATGTGATAACTTTTATGTTTTAACCTTTTGTCTTTCTAAATTATCAGCAACCCGGAAATTCATGGGAACCCTTACAGGGATTAGCAACGGTGTTTCTACTCAGAATACAAGGCTATGGACGAGCTTACAAGAATTTGGAGGGGTCACTTTTGCCTACTCTTACTCTCCTATACTTCTTAATAAGGCAAATTAAATCAAATTTATTTTTGTCAAATATCATTTCATATACATATTTATTATGTGTATATTTTCTCAGGTGATCTAATTTCTGTTAAAATGTATGTGACATCAACAGGATGCACTCAAATCTCTACCTTCAGTATTCAAGACTATTATGAAAGTTGCACTGTTCAGTGTTGCAGCGGCAACTGTTTCATACATGCTCTGTGTCTATTTTAGCTATGCAGAATTCAGAGACCAGGCCCCCTTATACATCTTAAATGGGTTCGGATTTTGTAACCCCTTTTGGCTTCTTGACATTGCCATCATATATATACAAGTCCTCCTTGTTGGTGCATACCAAGTTTACCACCAACCGTTACTCGAATTTGTTGATAAACATGCTGCAAGAATGTTTCCAAACAGCGATTTCATAACCAAAAAATACCCCATTTCACTGCCCAGGGGATCCGAACCTTTCAAGCTCAATCTTTTCCGCTTGGTTTGGAGGACAACATTTGTGATCATCACCACAATCATTTTGATGCTTATACCATTCTTCAATGATGTAGTTTGTATTCTTGGAGCATTTGGGTTTTGGCCACTTACTGTTTACTTCCCGGTGGAGATGTATATAGTTCAAAAGAAGATACCAAAGTGGAGCAGTAGATGGATTTCTCTAGAAATTCTTTGTGTAGCTTGCCTAATTATTGCTACCGCTGCGGCAGCCCGTTCATTTTTTGCAGTCGTTACTAATCTCCAGGTCTATAGGCCATTCCAGAGCAGTTACTAGTCCTTATGTTGTAAGTTGTAACCAGTGACCAAAAAGCTTAAAACGGAAGTGTTAAATATAACCAAGTCCACCATGGTTGGGTACCAACCAAGGTTGGCCACCAACCAAGTTTTACTTCCTATATAAGAGCTTATGCTCTCATGTAATAAAATCTCAATCAATCCAAATATCAATCTAGTTCTTTCTTGTTCCTATATTTTAGTTTGAGAGTTTGCCCGGATTAAAGATTTAATTGTGCAGCAAACAAGCGATTGATTGATATTACGATATCTCACCATTTATTATGTTGCTGTAAATTAAATCTTTAATCCGGGCAAACTCTCAAACTAAAATGATATGCTTGTACCAAAGATTGCAACAAAATTTCCCCTTAAGAAAATGATGAGAAATGGCAGCCTATTGAAGAGCCACCAGTAGTAGAGGCTCCGGAAGTAGAGCCCTGAGTCTCTCTTTCGATTCACATCGGTCAATCCGGAATTCAAGTCGGTAACGCCTTTTGCAAATGTCACCAAAATTCCAGATGCGTCCAAACCTTCTGCTCCTGCCAGCGGACAGGTGTTGTTGCTGCTGCTGGTGCGGCCTGCTGCCTGCTGTGTTTGCAGTGTGTATGTTTCAGTTTTACAGTTTTATTCCTTTAAGAATTCAGCCTGCTTTGATACCATGTTAAAATATAAGCAATGCGGAAGTAATAAACGGAACTAGTAGAGAGGAGAGAAAATCATGGTAGTAATATTAGAACTACATTGTATTGATCTTGTTGTTGTTTTTGTTGAGACCATTTACATAATACTATATTTATAGGCTTTAATCTCACCAACCATTAATGTTAGTCAAAGATTATGGCTTGCCTAACTTGGTTGGTGGCCTTGTCATTGCTTACCTCATTTCCTAGGTTATGTCACTGCTTACCTCACTTCCTAGGTTATATTTAACACGCCCCCTCACTCGAAATCCCATCCTCGGATGAAAGACCTATCTTGGGATTGAAGAGTGGACACTAGTAGCCCTTGAGCTTAACCTGAGCGTCCAACTATACACATTTTTAGGATCGACCGATCTTGAGTTTATTGAGTCTTTGGGATACCGGGACTCGAACTTGCGACCACACTGTATATTTTAGGCCATGTCAAATAATAGAAATTGCTGCTTTTTAGCACAACGGTGGATGACCACCAATCAGTCCTTGAACTGATTATTTTGAAGAAACTGAGGCTCGACTTTGTGATCACTCACTATTAACAAGCCTGTGTCTGAACATAGGAGGAATCTGCATCCGTCATCCCTTGAACTATAAGCAACTGGAACCGTATTTGGTAGACTGCATCCCTTAAGATCGTCCATGAACTGTATATAGGCAGAGTATATAGAGATAAGGTAGAGAGATAATGAACACAAGAGAGGTGCAATGAACTGTGTGTATGATTATACTACTACTTCTATTGCTGTTTTCTTATTTTGTGTTGTAATTACAAGGAAGACTAAGCCTCTTTATATAGATAAACTTAGCTTCCTCCTTACACTAGATACTTGGTTGGTGAACTTGGTTGGTGGACTTGGTTGGTGAACTTGTCATTGCTTATCTCACTTCCTATCTAGATAAAAAGTCCAATACTCCTTTTCATAGGTGTGACGGGTAATTTTAAATTTACCAACCCGTTAAACCAATAGACGATCTCTACAGGAGGAGTGTTGTCTCCTAAGGGTTTACAGAAGATATACCCATAAAATCTTTGAGATAAGTCAGCAAGTATCCAACTTTCCTCTTTTACTCTAGCTTTCATTGGTGTCAACAAAACAATTTTGTAGGAAAATTAAAAATATATGCCTTAAAGATTATTCTAATAATAGCCAAGTTATAGGTTCCCACAATCCACGTGATTAGACTAAAAATTTACAAAAAATCCCAAGGTGTGTAGTGAATTTAAGGCCCTTGATGGATAAAGTGCATACGAACATTTTCTCTTTTTCAACCAATATTGAATTGACCCAATCTCTATCAAAACAAGTATCTAGCCAAACTTCATGTTCTTAGTAGTTAGATCGACCGTGCAATGGTTGAGGTCCCAAAAGACTTTTGGATCGATACCCATTTAGCGAGTTTTAGGTCTACAATCCCAGATCACTAACGACCTTAGGTTGCTAGGCACAAAGTCCCCTCGGACTTATTACTCGGGTTATCAATGAGCCCAACCTAGCCGATTTCCCTACTAAGAATTTATTATTACAAAATTATACTAGCACTCAACAATTACAAACATTTTTTGACATTTTTTTTTGTATATATATGACACTTAGGAGCAAGATTTCGTAAAGGTTTGATTCGACATTGTTCTAACATGTGGGTTCTCTCTCAGGTATCGAATAACATTCCTATACAATTTTTCCATCAAAGATCTTGTGCAAATGTGCCGTCTTGGTCTTTTAAGCAAAAATTTGTTCGACACAAGTTTCATGAGGAAAACCTTACCTGACTACGTTCAAATTATCTAAAGGCATTATACATATAATTTTCGAAAAATAGTCAACACCAACTAGTTCTAGAATTTAAATAGTGGGAAAGACAACTAAGCTAAAATATCTCTATTTTTGGATTTTTAAAATTTTTCAATTTTTTTGGATTTTTCAATTTTTATGTATTTACACAAAACACTCCCCCATACCTAAATCATGCATTGTCCTCAATGTATGCAAAGGTATAAAAGAAAAGTAAGAAATACTCCCTTATTGCACAAGCATGAATTATCGAGGCATGGATTGCCACTCCAAAAACCTGTTGCGTGGGACCACCACGAAAAAGCATCAGCAGCTTTTTTTTAATCCTGCACAAAATTTCCAAACAAGCATTAGCAAATTTAGCCACTACATCAATAAATAAAAATTGATCAAGAAAATATGTAGTTTTGGAAAATTTTGTGATAAAGCATCGATAAAATTCATAGCCCCGAAAACGCCGAACTCCCTTAATAATCACGCGAGGTGGAGGCTCGGGTGGTGGTTCTTCTCCCTTCCTTACTTTCTCTGGAGCTATTTGATCCTCTTGGCTTTTTGAATCAATGAATAAGGAGCATTTATCAGGGTCTCCTTCTTCCGAGGACTGAAGGGTAATAGCCGTTTGGAATGGATTATCAAGCAAAATTGGAGAAAAATCTTCTTGGACAATTTTTGACATCACGTCAACCTTGAAGCACAGATTCTCATTTTTACACACAACATCCTCAACAACATCATTGATTTTAACCTCGGTGGAAAGCTCCTCTTCTATTTCAATAAGTACATCATCAACACACACCGAGAAACTATTTTCCTCTTGATCATTTGTAAGCATGATCGAATCCATTTCATCTTCTGGTGGTATAGATGGCAGCGGTGTAGAGTCAGGCTGCCATGTAGACTCCAATTTTTTACGATGCTACAAATTAAATAGTTCAGGGGGCGTTATTCCGACGAAGCAGCAGAAGTAGTGTATATAACAGATGTACACATAGTTCACTGCCACAAATCAAAGTAGCAGAAGTATTTGTATTTTAGACAACACAGTTCACTGCTATATCTTGCATTCATCAGCACCTTATGTATTTTTTTGACATGGCCAAAAATATACCGTGTGGTCGCAAGTTCGAGTCCCAGTATCCCAAAAGACTCAATAAACTCAAGATCGGTCGATCCTAAAATGGGTATAGTTGGACGCTCAGATTAAGCTCAAGGGCTACTAGTGTCCACTCTTCAATCCCTAGATAGGTCTTTCATCCGAAGATGGGATTTCGAGTGAGGGGGCGTGTTAAATATAACCAAGTCCACCATGGTTGGCTACCAACCAAGGTTGGCCACCAACTAAGTTTTACTTCCTATATAAGAGCTTATGCTCTCATGTAATAAAACCCCAATCAATCCAAATATCAATCTAGTTCTCTCTTGTTCATATATTCTAACAGGAAGTTTAGGATTTGTACAATTCTTGCTCTATTGGAACTGTTAAGGATAATTACTCATAACATGTAGAGCACATGGATGGGAGTTGTCATGTTAGTCTGTCATGATCACAAGTAGTGCGATCTGGGTGCTAACTCATGTGCTAGCCCATGTTAGTTCATGTGCCATGCGTGTGCACATTGATAATGTCTGTCAAGCTTGCTATATATATGAAGCAATGTCAAGCTGTTGTAATTATTCTCTGTAATACTATTTTATGGTATCAGAGCAATCAAAGACCCACATGGCAGGATCAACAACACCCACCTCAACTCCCTCTTCAACAAGTACACCAACAAACTCATCCATCTCAAATGTCTTTACTGGAAACACATCAAACACCTTATCTTCGTTCCTTAATCCTCACAACATAGTGACTATCAAACTCAATCGAGATAATTTTTTACTCTGGAAGGCACAGATCATTCCATATATGCATGGTCAGCGAGTCTTCGGACTTCTTGATGGTACAACCACATCACCACCACAAACTATTCCTAACCCTGACACCACATCAAATATAACTTCTATAGAAAATCCAGAATTTCTTGCATGGCTTCAGCAAGATCAACTTATCATGAGCACTCTATTATCTTCATTGATGGAAGGAATTCTCACTCAAGTTGTGGGATGTACTACCTCCAGAGATTTGTGGTTGGCTCTAGAACGCATGTTCACCGCGCAATCTCGAGCTCGGATAATGCAGATGCACTATCAGCTTGATATGACAAAGAAAGGAGGATCATCGATCTTCGATTATTTTCAAAAATTTAAGGGTCTAACTGACACCCTTGCTGCTGCTGGACAACCTCTCAACGAGGTTGAGATTGTTTCGTATGTTCTTGCGGGTTTGGGTCCCGAATATGACCCTTTTGTTACTTCTATCACTACCCGCGTTGACCCTCTATCGGTTGATGAACTTTATGGTCATCTTCTTGCACATGAGAACCGTCTTGAGCAACATCATAATATTGTTGCTGAAACTTTTCCCTCTGCAAATTTTGTTTCAAAATCCCAACCAAGTCGTGGCCGTGGTTGGCGAGGATCACCTTCCTCGTCAGGTGTACGACACAATTCTGCCTCTTCTCGTGGGCTTCGTGGTCGTGGTCGTAGCGGTCATACCACATCTTATCCCTCTACCGGGGCTCCATCGTTTGGACATTCATCTGGAACTCCTAAACCTACATGCCAAGTGTGAAACAAGTTGGGTCACACTGCTCTTTAATGCTATAATTGATTCAACCATGCTTATCACGGTGACAATACAAACTCCCAACTTGCTGCCTTTGTTGCAGGTTCTCCATCTTCCGTTGACTATAACTGGTACCCAGACACTGGAGCAACAAATCACCTCACCTCAGACTTGAGTAATCTCAATCTTCAATCTGAAGAGTATGCGGGTTCTGAGCAAATTCGAGTTGGTAATGGTGCAGGTTTGGCTATCACACACATTGGCTCCTCTTTTCTTCTTTCATCTTCTAAATCATTTATTTTACATGATGTTTTACGTGTCCCTCAAATCACGAAAAACTTAATCTCTGTTAGTCAATTTACAAAAGATAATGATTGTTTTCTTGAATTTCATCCAAAATTCTTTTGTGTCAAGGATCGAGCTTCGGGACGCATCCTCCATCGCGGGCCGAGTAAATCTGGACTCTACTCATTTTTTCTAGCTTCTCCCAATCATCATCATCAATCTTCTACCTTTATCGGAGAACGTGCATCTCTTTCAGCTTGGCATGGTCGTCTTGGACATCCTGCATTCCGTACTGTTCGTCATGTTACTTCAAAGTTTCAGCTTCCTTCTACTACAAATAAAACATCTAACGTATGCTCCGCTTGTCAGCAGGGCAAAAGTCACCAACTTCCTTTTGTTACTAGAAATTATAGATCTAGGCTCATTACATTTCTTTCTGGGCATTGAAGTTGTAACTGTTCCAAATGGCCTCTTTCTTACACAAAGAAGATACATTATGGATCTCTTAAGCCGTACCAAGATGACTTATGTCAAGCCTATTTCCTCTCCTATGTCTTCTGCTCATGCTCTCTCTGCTTTCAATGGTGATCCATTAAGTGATCCTACAGAATACAGGAGTACAGTGGGTGCTTTGCAATATCTCTCTATAATTAGACCGGATATTTCATTTACAGTTAATAAGGTCTGTCAATTTATGCATCGCCCCACCACTATCCATTGGCAAGCTGTCAAACGCAAACTGCGTTATCTCAAGCATACTATTTCTCACGGTCTCCTTCTCAGAAAGAACAAATCATCATTGCTTGAAGCCTACACCGATGCTGATTGGGCTGGTTGTCCTGATGATAGGAAATCAACTGGTGGATATTGTGTATTTCTTGGCAACAATCTGATCTCGTGGAGTTCTCGCAAACAGCCAACTGTGTCACGCTCCAGTATAGAATCTGAATATCGATCTTTGGCAACCACTACTGCTGAACTTTTATGGCTCCAGTCTCTATTACGGGAACTTGGCATGTTTATACCTCGTCCACCAATTCTTTGGTGTGACAACATAGGAGCCACCTATCTCAGTGCTAATCCTGCTTTTCATGCTCGTACTAAACATATTGAAATTGATTTTCACTTGTGATCGTGTTGCAATTCAATGCCTTGATGTACGTTATTGCTCCACTAAAGATCAAGTTGCTGACATATTTACAAAACCGTTGATATCTCACCGTTTTGAGTTTCTTCGTTCCAAATTCAACGTTCATTCCACTCCGTTTCGTTTGCGGGGGCATATTGGAACTGTTAAGGATAATTACTCATCACATGTAGAGCACATGAATGGTAGTTGTCATGTTAGTCTGTCATGATCACAAGTAGTGCGATCTGGGTGCTAAATCATGTGCTAGCCCATGTTAGATCATGTGCCATGCGTGTGTACATTGATAATGTCTGTCAAGCTTGTTATATATATGAAGCAATGTCAAGCTATTGTAATTATTCTCTGTAATACTATTTTATGCTCATGTTCATTTAAAGAATAATGAGACATTGTATTCATTGTATTATTGCTCTTTACTTAAGTCTTCACTTGTAACAAGCAACTCAAAATATATTTGTATTGTTAAAACTTTGTGCAAACTTTTGTACTAATTATCAAACATCCCGATGCTGCAACTTCCAATTTACTTTGGCGGCTGTGTCTATCGTGAGGACTTCAGTATATACTACAAACTATGAAGTTAATTAAACGGGTCAAACTAAATGAGAGACTATAGCTACATGTAGAATACAACAGACTGAATCTACACTCAGATATTGTAACTAATTAAGACTGACATATAGATATATACTATTCAGGTTTGAAGAAGCTGGTATCTACCCCTATGCTAATCACAGCATAAAGACTAGAAGCAACTAGCAAGGCACTTAAGCACATTCCAAAGATACCCAAGACTTAGTGTGTGTGCAGTCCGTGTAAATTCAGTTTGTGTTCGTGTGTGATTACTGCTCGGTGTGGGTGAATATCGTGTATTGTGTGTGTATGTATGGAATTGGCCATGTGTTTAGGCTGTGTTGAGTTGCTGGTTTTGGATGGGTTATAATTATGTGATGTTGTGATTAGAAGTTTGAATCCTTACAAATTATGTTCGAATAACGCTGTGGTGCAATGAGGATTTAAGATGTATTTTGATTTAATTTCTGATGTACTGCATCATTAATCCCGAATTATTTGTTAAATTTTTCGGATAATATTTTGTGCGGAGTTCCGAGTAGGAAACCCAAATTAGGGCACCCTCGGGATTTTGCCCCCTCGACGACGATTTAATTTGAGTCTAGGGTAAATTGGCAATGATGATTCTTAAGCCAAATTTTATTTTATAAACTATACGATAAATTGTAATTTTAATTTCGGTTTGGTATAACTTATTTATTATGTAATGGATTGTTCGGAATGGAATTATAATGGTTCGAATTGGTTGGTACTTGATATGGATTTTAATTGTAAGTATTATTATTGGTTGTGTCGGTTATATTCCGACTGGCAGTCACCCGTATAAAGGGGATGCCGTCAAAATTTCCTAAAAATCTTAATTGTATTTTCTCGAGTATATGTATATATGTATGTACTGCTAGTATGGAGTGGTATTTGGATTTATATTTTATTTACGTGATTATTTGTTAAATATTTATCGGCTATAATTATATGTGTATGTCAGTGGTATGTGGTTGAGATAAAATGATTAAGGTAAGTAAATCTAGGGGTTATCGCAAGGGTAGATTAAGGTTAGATGTTTATAGATGAACGTCGAATATTGTATACCGGACCGGTCCGGAACCGGACCGGTATAGACCGGTTAGTTAATATTTTTTTAAAAAAATAATTTTTATAATTTAATTTTCATTCTTTGTTGATATTTAAATTACTTGGTAAGTTAATTTAATTTTAAAAATAAGTAAATGTCATATTATTTGTAAAGTAACATTAAATTGTAAACGTAATTATAAATTATATATAGTATGAAATATGAAATTTAATCATTTAGATTATAGTGTTTATATATACTATTTCATAAATTTATTATTTACCAATTTGGATCGCTAAAATATGTTATGTGTTAATATTTAATCATTAATCTATATAATTTAAAAGACAAAATAGTGTAAAATTAACTATATACATAAAATTCGGTCTGATCCGGTCCGGACCGGGTGTTTTCAGGGTTTGGACCGGACCGAACCGAAGACCAGATTTTTTTTTGATTTTATGGACCGGGGACCGGACCAGTTATATTCGGTCCGGTCCGGTCCTTGGACCGGTAGACCCGGTCCGGTCTAATTTACCGGTCAAGACCGAAAAATTGTGCAGCCCTAACTTGGAGTACATATATTCAAAATATTTTAAAATTTATTATTTTGTATATCTTGTTGTATGAATATCATTATTTCATTGATAATCTTGAAAATCATATATGTTTTGCAATATATTAATCTTGAAAATTCTTTATGTTTTGCAATTAAAACATATATGTTTTGCAATATATTAATCTTGAAAATTCTTTATGTTTTGCAATTAAGTCATATACGGTAAATAAATTATTGGATATTTACATTAACAAAAAAAATTTTACGCTATAATATTTTAATAAAATCAAAAAATTAAAACTTTTAATTGATGAGTATTTGGAATTGGGCCTTTATAATAGATTATTATTATAGTGTTTTGAATAAAATTATTATAATAAATATATTAGATTTTTAAAGTAAGATGATAGATTTAATTATGAGAATACGGAACTAAGATATATCTTAGGTATTTTTCAAAAAAAAAAAAAGCTATATCTTAGGTATCATTCCTAAGATACTATACTAAGTTAAGGTTAATTAAGTGTAAAGTCTTTATTGCTCTTGCGGAGCCTACTTATACATGATCAAAACTAAGTAGTTTTATTTTAAAATGTTTAGAATCTTAGGGATGATACCTAAGATACATCTTAGGTTCCTTTTTATCTTTAATTATATAGATGAATTATTATTTTTAATTATATTTTTTAATATTTCAAGTTGAATTAAAATAATAAAAATAGTACTTTTAAAAAAAAGCTATTGTATATTAATAGTATAGAACTATAGATGACTTGTACATATTTAGAAAGATCTATATTTAAAAAAGGACGAGTCCTATTATGAATTGGAATCTGAAAAGTTCATTGAATCCAATTCATTGAATCCTAATTAAAATTGGATTGGAAGTCAATTTATAACGATACCTATATAAACCCAAGAAAACTCCTCCTGCAATTCATTCATTGTTTTACACATTACTAGTACAACTCATTAACAGTAGGATCTCTCTGATGGCATTAGGTTGTTTAAAGAGGGAAGTCCCGCGTGCGGTTAGGGTCAAGAACAAAAATCCGTCTCCAATTCAAATTACTGCGGAACAAATTCTTCGCGAAGCTCGAGAGCGTCATGAATCTGCTTTAATCAAACAGAATATTACTGATTTCACCGAACTCTCCGATTATCGTCTCCGAAAGCGCGAGGAATTCGAAGACCTTATTGGACGACAGAACAAGAATGTTCTGATTTTCGTTAAGTATGCTAATTGGGAAGCGTCTCAGAAGGATTTTACTCGTGCTCGGTCCGTTTGGGAAAGAGCGTTGGAGGTTGATTACAGAGATCATACCTTATGGTTGAAGTACGCCGATTTCGAGATGAATAATAAGTGTATAAATAATGCTCGAAACGTCTGGGATAGAGCGGTTATGTTGTTGCCTCGGGATGATCAGTTGTGGTATAAGTATGTTCATATGGAGGAGATGTTGGGGAATGTGGGCGGTGTGAGAGGGATTTTTGAGAGATGGATGAGTTGGGAGCCTGACGAGAAGGCTTGGCTTTGTTATGTTAAGTTTGAGTTGAGGTACAATGAAATTGCGCGTGCTAGGGATGTTTTTGAACGGTTTGTTAAGTGTCGACCGAATGTTGGAGCTTGGATTCGATTTGCCAAGTTTGAGATGAAGAATGGGGAGATTGGTAGGGCGAGGAAATGTTATGAGAGGGCAGTTGATAAGTTGGCTGATGACGACGAGGATGGTGAGAGTTTGTTTGTTGCTTTTGCCGAGTTTGAGGACAAGTGTAAGGAGACAGAAAGGGCGAGGTTTATATACAAGTATGCTCTTGACCGTATACCGAAGGGAAAGGCTGATGATTTGTATAGGAAGTTTGTGGCTTTTGAAAGGCAGTATGGTGATAGGGAAGGAATTGAGGATGCCATTGTGGGGAAGAGAAGATTCGAGTATGAGGATGAAGTTGGGAAGAATCCTTTAAGCTATCACTCTTGGTTTGACTACATTAGGTTGGAGGAAAGTGTCCGTAACAAGGATAGGATAAGGGAGGTTTATGAAAGGGCAATTGCTAATATTCCTCCAGCACAAGAGAAGCGATACTGGCAGGTTTATATATACATCTGGATAAATTATGCCTTGTACGAGGAACTTGATGCACAGGACATGGAGCGAACTAGACAAGTGTATAAGGAGTGTCTCAAGTTGATTCCCCACAAAAAGTTTTCCTTTGCAAAAATCTGGTTGATGGCTGCTCAGTTTGAGATAAGGCAATCAAATCTCACGGGTGCTCGGAAGATTCTTGGACAAGCAATTGGGCAGTCCCCTAAAGACAAGATTTTTAAAAAGTATATTGAAATTGAGCTTCAACTTGGTAACATTGATAGGTGTAGGAAGCTGTACGAAAAATACTTGGAGTGGTCGCCAGAAAATTGCTATGCTTGGACTATGTATGCTGAGTTAGAAAGGTCTCTAAGTGAAAAAGACAGAGTGAGATCCATTTATGAGCTGGCAATTGCTCAGCCTGCGCTGGATATGCCAGAACTTCTGTGGAAGGCATACATTGACTTTGAGATATCGGAGGGTGAAATCAACAATACTAGACGGCTTTATGAGAGGTTACTAGAACGCACAAAACACTTGAAGGTGTGGATAAGCCTTGCAAAATTTGAGGCATCTGCTATGTTAGAGGAGCAGCAGGAGTCGCTTCGGATTCAGTGCCTCCGGAATTCTAGAAGAGTTTTCGAGAGTGCCATGAACTACTTCAGAGAATTTACTCCTGAATTTAAAGAGGAAAGAGCCATGTTGTTGAAAGAATGGTTAAACCTGGAGAACAGTTTTGGCGAACTTGGGGATGAAAGTTTGGTGCTTGTAAAGCTGCCGAAGAAGCTTAAAAAAAGAAGGCTTATAGATACTGATGATGGTCGTCCTGCTGGTTACGAGGAGTACATTGACTACACCTTCCCTGAAGAAACACAGGCCCCGAACATGAAGATTTTGGAAGCTGCTTACAGGTGGAAGAAGAAGAAAAAGACTTGCAGTTACCAAGACTGAGAATTGTGTGAATGATGAATACTAGATAAAGAGTGTATCTTCTCTATTTGTATGTTTCTGCATTGTACCTTTATGTTCTCTTTTTAGTATTGTCATACAATTAAGTTGGTCTCTTTTTTCCTCTACATAAGATTAGTTGTCATATTTTCATGATATCGAATGAATTCAGATTTTATATACTAGTAATAAAATTGTTAGCACACCTCGGCTTACTCCTCTTAGTTTTCCTTCTAGCACGTCTTCGATCATCTGCATTTCCCAAGGTAACATCTTGCCCCCTCCCCCTCCCCTAGAGACATTCAATTTCATTTGCTGGAACAAGGGGTATGTTGGATAACAAGGCATCCTTTTCCTCTTTGCCATCAAGTCATGGCATTTCGATGGGCTATGACACAGCTCTTTTTCAAACACTAAGCTAGTTATTCTCTTGTGCGCAGAAACACTTAATTAAGCATCAATTATGAAAGATGTTGTCTATGGTTTCTTAAATGTCATTAATAAATGGAAGGTAAGCATAAATAAAATGTTACACAAAAAAAATTTGAAGCAGGCAAATCGGTTATAGCGACAGTCCTTGTAATATCATTCATTCCCATCGTTTCAGTAACCTATGGAATCAGTAGATAGTATATATAGTTAAGTACAGTACATTTATTATATCTTCTTTTGTGCTTGTTTCGGGACGAGCTAGAGTTGACGGGAAAGAATTCTTTCGCCAAGTAAGATATGGAGTTGTGCTGATTGCCTTAAAGTCAATTATGTAGCACCCCAAGTGCACTTCAATGTGTCATTTGTCTTATGAGCTGCTTTTGTGAGGCTGGCCAACCAACTAGGATAGGGCTGCCACCTATCTCTTGCTTTCAAATATAATGAATTTTTCTTCTCTTTATTCATACCTTGTGACCGAATTTGCTTAATATATGTCTTCTTCCCATTTCATGAGACTTTTCAACTCTACCTAAGATCAAATGTTGCATGTTTGATCATTGTTTCGTTTGTAATTGTAAGGACCCAATTCTCTTACGAGCAATTTGGTGCATTTTTAGCAAATGTAAAGGAATTGAATTCCCACAAGCAATCCCTCCCCACTTCTCGTTACTATTTGGGTGTTTGGGATATCTCAAAAAGAATAGCTTATAACTTATAAGCATAAATGTTATATAAGTGATAAGTAGAGCAGAACTTATAAGTCACTAAAGTGTTTGGTAAATCAGAACTTATAAATCAGTAGAGTTTTTGTTAAATCAGAACTTATAAGTTAACTTTTTTTTATTGTTTTCAAAAATATATTTTTTAATATATATCAATGGATTTCAATAGATAGATCTCGATGAGTAGAGTAATTTGATATATACATATCAATTTTCTAATTAACCGATCAAAAAATATATGATTTTGAAGATTTGAAGGATATTATATATTGCGTGTATCGAGAAATAAGTTATAAGAATAAGTTGAATGTTATGATTTTTTGGGCCTGTTTGTTTTATCATATTACTGTTAACTTATGGCTTATAAGGCCATAAGAACTTATGAAGGGTGTTTGCCTATTTCAGTTTTAGCTCAACTTATGACTTATATGTTGATAAGTTGAATGTTAGAAAATCCTAACATTTAACTTATTCTTATAACTTATTTCTCGATACACGCAATATATAATATTCTTCAAATCTTTAAAATCATATATCTTTTGATCCGTTCATTAGAAAATTAATATGCATATATCAAATTACTCTACTCATCGAGATCTATCCATTAACATCCATTGATATATATTAAAAAACAAATATTTTGAAAATAATAAAAAAAGTTAACTTATAAGTTCTGATTTACCAAACACTCTACTGATTTATAAGTTCTGATTTACCAAACACTTTACTGACTTATAAGTTCTGCTCTACTTATCACTTATATGACATTTATGCTTATAAGTTATAAGCTACTCTTCTTAAGATACCACAAACACCCACTTTAACATTCAACTAATGAACATATAAGTTATAAGTTAAACTTAAATAGGCAAACACCTCTCATAAGTTCTTAGAGCAACTCCATGAGATCCCTTATATGACCTCCTAACTCAAATTATAAGGGATTATGTTTAGAATTGTGCTCCAACAGGCTCTTAACTTTTCCTTAAAAAGTTAAGAGCATCATGTAATCCCTTATCTTTAAGGGCTCCCTTATTTCACTTTTATCAATATAATATTATTTCCCCTCCTCTTTTCAATTGTTTCCCTCTTTTTTTTCTTGCTTCCTTCTTTTATTTATTATTTAATAATTATAAGGATCAATTATAAGGAAGTTTGTTGGAGTTGTCATACCTTATAATATCCTAAATCACTAAGAGCCTAATATTTTATAATATTTATAACGAAAACACAAGGAGATTCTTGGAGTTGCTCTTATGGCCTTATAAGCCATAAGTTGCTTGAAAAATGAAACCCCAAACAGGGCCTATAATAGTTCTTATGTTCCATTACTGAAGTATATAGGATTTTTAGATATTTTAATAATAATAATAATAATAATAATAATAATAATAATAATAATAATAATAATAATAATAATAATTAGAATTGGAATTAGAATTTGAGTCGGTGGTTAATAATTATATTAATAAAGGAATGATGGAAAAGGTGTTTAATTAAATATTAAAGTTCTAATAATTTTAGGATATGTAAAACATTAGTATATAAACAGAGACGTTTTCACATATTATTAAGTCAACCCTAAAAGTAGTAGTAGTAACAAACAAACTTTGTTCAGTGGCCGCAATCGAGGAAGAAAAACACAGGGAGAGGTTTTGTTTTGGGTGCTACACTTAGGGGATATTTGTTTATTTAAGTTTTACCTCAACTTATAACTTATATGTTGATAAGTTGAATGTTAGAAAATCCTAACATTCAACTTATGCTTATAACTTATTTCTCGATATACGCAATGTATAATATTCTTCAAATCTTCAAAATCATATATCTTTTCATCTGTTCAATAGAAAATTGATATGTATATATCAAATTTCTCTACTCATCGAGATCTATCCATTAATATCCATCGATATATACTAAAAACAGATATTTTGAAAAATAATAAAAAAAAAGTTAACTTATAAGTTCTGATTTACCAAACGCTCTACTGACTTATAATTTCTGATTTACCAAACGCTCTATTGACTTATAATTTCTGATTTACTTATGCTTATAAGCTATAAGTTACTCATTTTAAGGTAATCCAAACGGCCCCTTAGTATTTCCTCCGTCCCATTTTACATATTCCTTTTGTAAAAAATACATATCCATATTAAGATAAAGGTTAGTTGAATAAAATTTTCCAACTAATACCCTTATTTAATACATTGAAAAATGAGAATAGAGTTAAGTTTGAAAAAATCAAATTTTTGATACAATAAATGTAGGGATAGTTTTGTATTGAAAAGAGAAAATTAACATATAATTTGAGACAAATTTATTTTTCAAAAGGAATTTGTATTTTGGGACGAAAGATCTATCTAATGTATGCTCTTATCATTATTGTGATTTAAGTCTATGTAATAGTTTGTCAGTCATATTGTCGGGTCATGAAACCAATTACTCAATAACAAATCACATAGTTAATATACAAGATCAGCCAATCGTATAATATTAATAAAATATTATGAATAGAGCATGAACTTTGGTACTTGTTTTGAATGGGTATATTATGTTTTGATTATTAATTTAATTCATGTACATGATAATTAAGTTATTTTTATATTAAATTATTAATTCTTTTCCTGTACAAGTTATTTGTTTCGTGGTGTGAATTAAGTAGCACTAGTGCGAGCCAAGATTGTTGTTATGTTTAGTATAAAAAAAAAAAGAAAAAAAAAACAAGTCGTGTGATATAGAATTGATACAGGGGCTAGTAATCGCTCATGAAGCCTTTCATGTACTTGTAATAGATGAAATAGGATTTTTAAATATTACGTAGTAAATTAAACCAAACATACCCAGTATATTCCGCTCAGAGCAGGGTCTGGGGAGGGTAGGTTGTACGCAGACCATGCCCCCACTTTTTTGGAGCAGGGAGGTTGTTTCCGTGATGACCCTCGGCTAAGTGCACGACATACAAAGAGTGTGATAAATATAAAGGGAATCCAAATGATACGGACATGATCAAAGCCATACCTGAGCCCATGGCGTTCTCCACATGGGGCATACATACCTGCGAGGATTTATGATACTCATATCTTGATGCGCTCCAACCACGAGCCAGGCTCCCTACAAATGCAAAACCAGAAAACAGAAAACACTAAAAACGAAAAGTGAGAACGCTAAAGCCGAACTTCTAAAAAATCGCTAACCGAGACAACCCAACTCTGAGGCTCTCGACAACAGAGCCGCTCCCTAAAAGGGAATCCACCACTCTGATACGCCGCCTCCAAGAACACCTATCCGCGATCATAGTCTCATTTAAGTCTAAGGCCTTCAAATCCAACCTGAGCTGCTCTTCCCACGACCTCCTCGGCCTGCCTCTCCTCCTCACCCCAACAACCGAAAGACTCTCGACCCTCCTCACTGGGGCCTCAGCCAGCCTCCTACGGACGTGGCCGAACCATCTCGACCTTCCTTCCCTAACTTTCGCAGAAAAAGGCGCCACTTCAAGCTCGCTTCTAAACACCGAATTCGGGATTCTGTCCAACATCGTACGCCCACAAGACCACCGCAACATCCTCATTTCAGCCGCTTCCAACTTGCTTACGAGGGCCTTCTTCGCCGCTCTATAGAATTTCCCTTTCAACTTTAAAGGGACCTTCTTATCGCACATCACCCCTGACGCTGCCCTCCACCTTAGCCACCCAGCCTTGATACGATGCGTGACATCGGCTTCAATCTCACCTTCATTCTGGATGATCGAACCCAAATACTTGAACTTATCCATATGCGGGACGATCTGGTCTTCAATCCTAACCTCCACCCTTGCTTCGCTGGCCTCACCACTGAAGTTACACCAGAGATACTCGGTTTTAGATCGGCTCATACGTAAACCTTGGGACTCCAAAGCTCCAATTTCTCGTTCACCTCCCCCCTCGATTCCGCCACTAGCACGATATCATCAGCGAAGAGCATGCACCAAGGGACAACATCTTGAATCCCTCGCGACATGACATCAAGGATAAGGGCGAAAAGAAAAGGACTTAGGGCCGATCCCTGATGTAGCCCCGTCTCAATAGGTAAAAAACAGGAGTCCCCCACTGGGGTCCGAACGCAAGAACTAGCTCGAGAGTACAAGTCTTGAATCACCCTAACGTACGACGACGACACTCCCCTCTCCTCAAGGATCTTCCAAATAGCTTCACGGGGGATGCTATCATAAGCCTTCTCAAGATCAATGAACACCATATGGAGGCCTTTGCGATGTTCCCTGAACTTCTCCATAAGCCGTCTAAGGAGATGAATGGCCTCGGTCGTCGATCTCCCAGGCATAAATCCAAATTGATTCTCTGAGATTTCAACTTCTCTTCTAATCCGACTATCAACCACTCTCTCCCAAAGTTTCATAGTATGACTGAGTAATTTAATACCCCGATAGTTATTACAACTCTAAGCATCGCCTTTATTCTTGAAAAAAGGGACCACAACACTACACCTCCATTCAGCTGGCATCTTAGCACCCAAGAGAAGAACATTGAACAGATCTTCTAGCCATTGGACGCCAACCTCACCAAGACAAAGCCAAACCTCGACTGGGATAAGATCCGGACCAGCCGCCTTCCCTCTAGCCATCTTTTGCAGGGCACCCTTGACTTCATCCTTGCTGATGCGCTCACACGAATCGATAGAAAGCACGGGCGGGAGAGAGACCTCTTGTTCCACACCGGCACCACTCCTCCTAGCCTCGTTGAAAAGATGATGGAAATACGAACTCCACCTCTCCTTAATAGCATCTTCATTCAATAACACTTGGCCTGAAACATCCCTAACAAACTTAACAGAACCCAGGTCGCGCCGCCCTCTCTCCCTAGCTTTAGCTAGCTTAAAGATGGCATTCGCTCCTTCCTTGGTATCTAGGCGCTTGTACAACCCTTCATAGGCTTCCTCTTTGGCTTTCGCCACGGCCTTTTTTGCCTCTCGTCTCGCCACCTTGTATGCTTCCATCTTTAGAATCCTCTCCGGCCCTGCGCAGATCGATAAAAGCTCTTTAAAGAGCGCAAGTTTAACCTTAACTTTCTTTTGAACCTCCTCGTTCCACCACCACGACTCCTTATGGCCACTGAACCTACCCGAGGAAACCCCCACCACCTTCTCGCCCACACTCCGAATGGCCTTCGCCATGTTGATCCACCTGAAGTTAGCATCTCCACCACGCGCAAAACAACCTTCGTTGAGCAAAGCCTCCCTGAATTCCGCCGCCTTCTCGCCCTTCAAGTCTTTCCAAAGGATTCTTGGTCTAAACTCTCTCTTCCTGCGAATAACTCGACCCCCCATGGATAGATCCATGGCCAACAGCCGGTGCTGGGAAGCGAACGCCTCACTCCTGGACACCTTGCAATCCACGCATGCTCTAGCGTCCCGACTGCGCACAAGTAAGTAATCGATTTGAGTGCTGCGTCCCCCACTACTAAAGGTGATGAGGTTCTCAGCCCTCTTCTGAAAAATAGAATTCACAATTACCAACTCCTGGGCCGTAGTAAACTCCAACAGTGCGGACCCACCGACATTCCTTGACCCGAAGCCAAAACCCCCATGCGCACTGGGAAAACCATCTTACCTCTCGCCAATGTGATCGTTGAAATCGCCACCCAACACTAAAAATTGGTCTGCAGGAATACTTCCTACCAGCCCGTCTAAACAGACCCAAAAATAATATTTTTAATTAATGGTGATTGTTTATTGTTTTAATAATTATGTATTAACAAACTACTTTAATTACATATCTATATATATTATAATGCCAGGAGATCGGAAATGCACCAGAATCGTTTAAAATATTTTTCTTAAATTTTTACTTTTTTGCTTTTTTTATTTAATTTTTTCTTGCATTATGTAGCATCTTAATGACATCTTAATGGCATATTAATAATCATTAATTACACTTATGAATATATATATATATATATATATATATATATATATATATATATATAAAATCTACGTCATGTTATTTATATTAAAGATTAACAAATTTTATTTGAGCATTATAATTATTATTCAAATTTAAAATATTAGTTATATGTATAAAACTAAGATTATTTTCATGTAAGATAACGACTTAAAATTGTTCACATTGCGTCATTTTTTATTACATGCTGAAGATTTTTGCAAACTTTTTTCGAACGATTGTAGGACAAACGATCTTAACTTCTCGAACAATAATTTATCAATAATTGTGGAAATCGTTATAAGTTATAGAAGTATAATCTTTTGGTTAAAATCTAGAATTTGTACAAAATAATATTGACAGATTTTTTATTTTTTACATAATAAACTCAATCATTTTATTGCGCAATTAAGTTGATAAAAATGTTATACACATGTTGTTTCATTATATTGTGTCAAAATAAATTAATATTCTAATTAAATAAATTCGTATGCTATTATTGAGCATATATGTTATGAGAGGGGTGTCGGCTTTCAAAACGTTATTTAGTTCTATTTAATATTGTATTTGCTACTTTTCATATTATGATATTTCTAAGATTATTAAACTTTTTGATATATAATTAGAGTATTATTCCAACTAATAATTCATACAAACTATTTTCAATCACTTTTTTAGGAAAATTTTAAAATACCAATTTACATATATTATAATAGCCGGAGATTGAAAAGGCTTTCACTCTGAAGCTTCAAAATTTTTTCTTGATTTTTCACATTTTTGATTTTTTTATTAAATAATTTTCTTGAATTTAATAGGATTATAATTAGTCATTAATTGTACCTATTAAACTTATATTAAATACACTTTATTTTATACTTAAAACAAAATTTTAGCCAATAATTATTATAATTATCTATATAAAATATTTTAGTTATTATTATTTCTTTATTAGAACATTTTAATTATTATATTAATATAAAATATTAATTATCCATATAAAAGTAAAATTATTTCAAGTTAAAATGATAAACTAAAAGTATTTATATAGTTCATTTCTAATCCTTATTCAAATTCATTGCAATTTTTTTTTTGGCAATAGTAAATAAATGATTTTAACTTTTCGATAAATTCGTAATTAGTGACCGTGAGAATCCTGATAAGGTACGGAAGTATATAAATTTTTCAATTAACATCTACTGTTTAAAATATAAGTAATATTATATAATTTACTTTTACACATGAAACATGGGGTATGATCAACTCGATTAAATTGAACCAATCCAACTTTTTTCTTTAATGATTAAATCAACGAAAAAGTTATACATTCGTTGTTTCATTATATTGTGTTGGAATAAATTAATATTCTAACTAAACACATTCTTATACTAATACTAATTAATTAATCGCGCATGTATGTTATGAGATGGGTGTCGACTTTGAATAACATTTTATTTAATATTTATAAATTTTTATTATAAAAATTATGTTGACAGTGTAATTTGGTAGGAAAAAAAATAAGAGGCCTTTATGCAGTTGATGAAGTTGATAATATGTTAGAGAATCTTCATTTTGATTAAATAATTAATTTTAAACGACTTAGTGTTTATTCAGATTCCAATAATTTTTAGATTCATTTTTATTGGAGATAGAATATAATTACATGTACATATTTATTATAAGATTTGATATAAAAGTATTAAAATATGTGAGTACCATTTTGAACATGTGTCCATGAATTTAAATTAAATATTACATACAAATAATGCTAAAAAAAAAATTAATCAAAAAAATATGAAGCATGACTTACAAAATGCATTTGAATTCTCTTTTGTTTGTCATACAACCAAATTTATCGACAATTTAAATCAATCACACTTCTTATCACATTTACATTCGACTTCATTTCTTCGTCATACAAACATATTTATCAACAAACTAAACAATCACGTCTTTCATAATGGCATCGACAACAAAATATTTCAAAAATGTTACTTTTACTTATCCATTGTCAAACTTTACAAATGTTTATCAATATTGATTTTCAAAAGCATTTTTTATGCAACAAAATAAATGTCATCAATATTTTTGAAAATATTATTATTAACACTTAAGAGTTTAACTAAAACATGTTTTCTTTTCTTTTCTCTATAATTCTTAAACATTCAAATTTAATTACATTTTACACAAGTTTCAATTTATCATATCAACTTTCAAATAATAAAACTCAACGAATAATGATGTTATATATACAGTTTTAAAAAATATTTTCGTGCCACGCGTAGCGCGGCTTTGTTACCTAGTTATTTATAAAAGTCACGTACTAATTAGACTGGTGCTAGGCATTTAATTATTACTTCAAACTGGCAAATCCAATTCATGAAATGTATATAAAGGCCTTACAGGTAGAAGTCATCAGGATAACTACTGCATTTGAACCCAAATCTGATGAGCTGGTAATATTTGTAGATTGTCATAAAGTTGGAACTTTCAGAGTATCTATTCAGTTCTTTTATGACAGATCGCTGACAGAGATTTGGGTACTTAGACCTAAGGTAAGAACATCTTCTGAGCTAGGTGTGTTATTACATGAAAAGTTCAAAGAATTTGCTGAAAGAGCTGGACCAGAAGTGATTAAGGAACCTCCACAAGTAAAATTTCTTAAGGGAGAGGTACTTCACTCAATCAATCTTCAGACAGATGAGTTATACGAACATCATGCAAAGCACTTGGTATATGCTGAATATGCTCTCAGAAATCATGGATTCTTGACTGAAGAAAAGGTAATAGCTGCAGATCACATTCGTTCTTATGCACAAACGAACATAAAAGATTACAAGAAATTTCAAGGTGAACTGAGAAAGAAGCTTGGAATTCCTTTAGTCTTACCTCAAGGATTGTCATCAAGAAGAGAACGTCTTGTTGATTCTGATCTACACATGAAACTTCAAGTCACAGATGAACCAGAAGAAGGAGAATTCAGAAGGGAAGACAACTGAAGAAAAAGATTTGCTCTACATGTTATATCTTTAGAGCTTAGATAAATCTTGATAGGAATTTGTATCATATGATCAGTCTAGAGGATCATCTATCTTGTATTTATCTTTCATGTTTGAATCTGGCAAATGTTAAATATAAACCAGAACTTTTTTTTCATATTTACTTAGTATTTAAAGTTTTATCTTTCATTTGGTTAAGTTGGATTAGTTGAGGTATCCTCTAGGAATTTGCTTGTTATTGTCTAACAAACAAATAGGGGGAGATTGAAAGGCATATGACTCAGCCTATTTGTAGTTAGAAGATCCTAATCAACTTAAACCAAATTGTAATAAGTAAATATACATATGAACTGTCACAGGAATCTCAAGAAGTATTATCTGTCAGAAGAAAGAAGAAAAGTCAATCTATAGTTTTGATGTCATACACTGGAAGACGATTCAGTTATCTGATCAAGCCCCAGTACAGCATTGAAGTGAATGGATTCATTTGAACAGTGACAGAGATTTTTCGAGTGATAGTTTGAAGGTCAGTTACAGTACAAGAGAATTGAGAGAAGAAACAAACCACAACCTAAAGTCAAAAGTGAAGAAGCATCGTTGAAGTTAGTCGTTCATGAACCAGACAGTACATCGAACGTCAACACAAATCAGTGGTAATTCTTTACTACCTTTAGTGGTTTGTAAGAATTAAATTAATTTTTTATTGATTTAATTAAATTCATTTATAATTGATATAAATCATTTAGTTGATTTAATTAAATGAATTAATTCTGGAAGAATTAATTTATTTATTAAATTAATTATTGTATCAATTAAATATGAATTAGTTAATCATTAATTAATTAAATGGATCAATATGACTTAAAGAAAGAAAAATGGATTATGTCTTGGAGAAGAAAATTCGGTATGACTTAATTTTAAGTCTTACCGACAGGAGCTTTTCAGGATTAAGTCTTACCGACCTGGATTAAGTCTTACCGACCTCTGCCAGCTGTTGTAAGTCTTACCGAATTTCTGTTAAGTCATACCGACATATTTTATGTCTTAATGGAGGTTTGTGTAAGTCTTAATGAAGGAAAATCAAGTCTTGGTAGCAGTTTAAGTCATGCTGGAGCAGTTAAATATCCTACAGAAAGCCAGCAAGACCTGTTACTAATATAAAAGAACTGAACACAGCAGATTATGTCATAACGGAGAAAACACAGCAGAAACATCATATCCAGAACAGAATTCTCTCTCTCAAGAACACCAAAGCTTAAACAATTCCCAGAAATTCAAGTTCTTCATCTTTGTTATATTCTATCCGCTAGAACTTGTTTATTTGTGATTCTTGTACTACTAGCGAATTAAGTTTCCTAGTTCTTATCTTGATTATTATTAACTAAATTAGAAAAGTTCATGTCGAATTTTCTAATTAGTTATTAACATCTTGATAAGTTGTTATACTGATTTTGTAACACCACATCAAGTTAATATACAATTACATTCAACTTGAAAAATTGTGTTAAATAATTCCGCACATAAATTTGTCTTTATCAAATTTAATTTAAAGGACAAATTTCGATAAAAAGGTAAAGATTGTATTCAACCCCCCCCTTCTACAATCTTATCGGACCTAACAATTGGTATCAGAGCAGATTGATTGATACACAAATCAAAGATCCCATTTTACTCGATTAAAAATCATCCCCGGATTTTTTTAACTCTCTTAAAAAATTCATCATGTCTTCTAAAGTTGGAACTGTGAAAATTCCCATACATGACAAAAATAGTTATGATATGTGGAAGAACAAAATGTTAATGTTCCTCGAGGTTGCAAATCCTAAATACATGAAAGTCTTATCAGAAGGACCTATAATACCTTTTGGAATAATTCCTGAAGTTGTTACTGATGGAAAAGTTATTTCCCCTGCAAGGTATGTACACAAAGACTCTTCTGAATACACTCTTGTTGAAAGAGAGGAAGCTGGACTTGACATTAATTTAATACTGATATTAATAGACTCTCTAGACTCTGTAATGTACAGTCATGTGATTAACTGCAAAACTGCAAAGCAAATATGGGAAACCATTGAAACTGTGAATGAAGGAACAGAGGAAGTTAGGGAGAATCGACTAGAAATTCTGACATCTGAGTATGAACACTTTCGATCAGCATACAATGAAAGTATTCAAGATGTGTTTGAAAGATATAACAAACTTGTCAACAATTTACAGATGCATGGCAAGTACTACACTCAGAAAGAGATCAATAGAAAATTTCTACTGTCAATGCATGTTCATCTAGAACATAGAATTACAGCTATCAGAGAGTCTAGGAATCTAAGTGAAATTACTGTAGAAAGACTCTTTGGTGTTTTAAAAACCTATGAACTGGAACAATCTCAACAAAAGGAGATTTATGGAAAAGGAAGAGTTGCTAATACTTCTACAGCTCTTATTGTTGAGAACAAACAGGAAGTGGAAGATAAGGTTATTCAACCATGTAATGTTGACAGTGGTAAGCTTGAAGTTGAAGTTGGTCAAACGAATGCTAGTCCAGATGAAGGAGACTTCTATTCATTAGAAGATCTAGATCAGTTGGAAGATGAGTCCATGGCTTTGTTGGTAAGGAAATTCAGCAACTTCAGATTCAGGTAGAATCCCAAGTTCAGGTACAAATCTAACTATAACAGGTTCCAGAGAGGAGGTTCTTCATCCTCAAGTAACAGAGGAGGTTACAAAACTGGAACAGTTGAAAGAAGTAAAATTAGATGCTACAACTGTAATGAACTTGGACATTTCGCTACTGAATGTCAGAAGCCAAAACAAAACCAAAGAAAAGACTTTGGATCTGAGAAGAAGAAGACAGGTAAAGCCTATGTGGCTGCTGGAAAGAGTTGGGATGATACAGACTCTGAAGATGAAGAGTATGGCAATCTTGCCCTGATGGCAAAATCTGATAACTCCAGTGGTACTTCATCTGAGGTATCATGTACTGATAATTAATATATTTATCAACTTAGTGATACACTAGGTAATGCTAATAGAGAGATTGAAAGGATCAATTTGTTAAATACAGATCTTAGTAATCAATTATCAGAATTACACGATGTACAAAATTTCCATGATAAACAAAAATCAGAGATAAGAATTCTAAAAGAACTTGAGAGGTCTCTAGCGTTGATAGTGGTTCAACAACGTGGCTAATAAGGGTTAGTGCTACTTCTAATTCATGTAAAGTGGCTAAAGAGTTGTTTAACCAACAAGCTATTAATCAAACCGTAGGAATTGGGTTTGATTATAATGAAGCTATTGGTCGAAAAAGCATTATTACCCCTAATCGTGTCAGTGCTGTAGATAGGGGTATACCATTAGTGCTTAAGGGTGTTAGTAACCCACTCTTTAAGACACCATAGCAGAACCTTTGGATACTACATCTTTAATCATTAAGGAAGAGATGCGCATTGAGGATTTAGCTAATGGCGTAGTCTTAGAAAGTAATCAAGTTGTTAAAAATGATGAAGATAGAAAGACTGTGTTTAAGAAAACAGAAAGAGTTGGTGAGTCTACTAGTTCCTTGAAAACTAGTAGTAGAAGTAACAACATGAATAAATGCAACAACATATCTACCATGCATGCTATTCCTGTTATTGATACTGCTCATAAAAAGTGTGATGCTGTTAATTGCATGTCTTGTGCTTTTAATATAATGTCTGCTTACTTTAACGGTAATCATGCATATGTTAATAAGAATGTTCCTAGACAGCATATGAGCAGAAATAAACATGTTAGATCCAGGACTGAAAAATCACCTAATTCTAAGATTAGGACTCCAAGTCCTTCTCAGGATATGGTAAAGACATGGTTACCCAAGCTGAAACCAAAACAAGTTAAAGCTGTTTACAGGGTTAAATGTCCAGTACCTAAAGAAAATGTTGTTAAAATAAAAGGTGTTGCTTTACCTGATAAAGGTCAATTCTTTAAGTACTCCGGACCCAATCAAATTTGGGTTCCGAAGAAAGTCTAACCAATTTGTCATTGCAGGGTTTGAAACAGGTTGAACGAGTCATGTGGATTCTGGACAGTGGATGTTCAAGGCATATGACCGGAGATAGAGCCCTGCTGACAAATGTGGTGGAGAAGGCCGGCCCAGTCGTTACCTTTGGAGATAACAGCAAAGGTAAAACTGATGGATATGGCAGATTAGAAGCTGGAAATGTTATCGTTGAAGATGTCTCTTTTGTGAACGGCCTTGAGCACAATTTGCTTAGTATTAGTCAATTCTGTGACAAAGGTTATGAAGTTCATTTCAACAAGAAGAATTGTCTAATATCACATAAGAGAAATGAAAGGCCGCAGTTGACTGGAGTAAGAAAAGGAAACTTGTACATAGCCAATATGAACTCTGGAAGCAAAGAAGAAATTAGATGTTTTTATTCAAAGGCATCCACTGATGAAAGTTGGTTATGGCACAAGAGACTTTCTCACCTAAACTTCAAAACAATGAATTCTCTAGTGAAAAGAGAGTTGGTGAGAGGTTTACCTTCGATTGAATTTACTCAGGAAGGTCTATGTGATGCTTGTCAAAAAGGGAAGTTAAAAGGGGCAACTCACAGGAGCACTAACATATCATCAATAACTGAACCATTACAACTTCTCCATATGGATTTGTTTGGTCCAGTTAGTGTGATGTCTATGTCAAGAAAAAGATATGCTCTAGTGATTGTTGATGATTTCTCAAAATTCACATGGGTACTATTTTTGAACTCAAAAGATGAAACTCCACAACTGGTAGTTGATCACATTAAGTTAATTGAGCTGGATTCTAATCGTCCAGTAAGAGCTATAAGGTCAGACAACGGAACTGAATTCAAGAATGCAGTTCTGAATGACTTTTGCACTGAAAAGGGTATAACTAGACAGTACTCGGCTCCCAGAACTCCTCAACAAAATGGGGTAGTTGAAAGAAAGAATAGAACCTTGATTGAAGCTGCACGTACTATGCTAAGTGAATCAAGGCTTCCATTGAGCTTTTGGGCTGAAGCTGTCAACACTGCATGCTATACTCAGAATCGTACTCTTATCAATAAAGACTTAATGAAGACACCATATGAAGCTCTACATGACAAGAAACCAACTCTCAAGTACTTTCATGTATTTGGGACAAAATGCTTTGTGTTGAAAGAAGGAGAAGATCAAGGTGGTAAATTTGAAGAAAAAGCACATGAAGCAATATTTATCGGTTATACTAGAAGAGCCTACAAGGTGTATCTTATTGATCAACAGAAAACTATGGAAAGTGTCAATGTTACATTTGATGACACAAAACTCCCAAGTATCCAAAATGAAGATCCATCTGAAAAGCTTAAGTTTGATGACATGTCAGACTCAGATTCAGATGATGACAATCAACCTGAAGTTGTTGCTGATAATAATAATCCAAATGTTGGTGGTAATGATCAAGGTGATGCTGGTGAAAACAATGATAACTTTCAAGACACCTCTAATACTCTTGAACCATCAACAAGTCAAACTGGCAACAACTCAGGGGGAGATAATGAAGGGTCAACAAGTCATACTCAACATCATACTGAAGAACAAGGCGAATCGTCAAGATCAATTCTTCCCAGACAAACTGTTTGGAATAGAGCTCATCCTTTTGAGCTGATTCTTGGTGATCCAGATGTTGGTGTGAAAACAAGAAGAGCTTATCAGAATCAATGTAACTATTCTGGGTTCCTGTCTGTCATGGAACCTAAGAAAGTAGAAGAAGCTCTATCTGATCCTGATTGGGTGATTGCTATGCAAGATGAACTCAATCAATTTAAGCAACTAGAAGTATGGAAGCTGGTGCCCAGACCTAAAGATAGAAAAGTGGTGGACACAAGATGGGTATTCAGAAACAAACTAGATGAAGATGGCACTGTGATAAGAAACAAAGCAAGACTGGTAGCTAAAGGTTATTCTCAAGCTGAAGGCATTGATTATGACGAGACCTATGCTCCAGTGGCAAGACTTGAGGCCATCAGAATATTCTTGGCATTCGCATCCTATTCAAGATTCAAAGTTTATCAAATGGATGTCAAGAGTGCCTTTCTGAATGGTAAGCTAGATGAAGAAGTGTATGTAGAACAGCCTCCTGGTTTTGAAGATCAAGATCATCTGGACTATGTTTACTTTCTTTACAAAGCTATCTATGGTCTTAAGCAAGCTCCAAGAAAATGGTATGACACTCTTTCTGAATTTCTAATAGAAAATGGTTTTATAAGAGGTGTCATAGACAAAACTCTCTTCACTAAAAGACATAAGAATGATATAATACTAGTCCAAGTCTATGTGGACGATATTATATTTGGGTCTACTAATGAGCTTCTATGCAAGAAGTTTTCTAAGTTAATGCAGGGTAGGTTTGAAATGAGCATGATGGGAGAACTGAAATTCTTTCTTGGATTACAAATAAGTCAGAGACAAGATGGAATATTTATTTGTCAATCCAAGTACATTAAGGAGCTCCTCAACAAATATCACATGGAGGAGTGCTCATCAGCAAAGACACCATCAACTATAGCTGTCAAAATTGGTTTATGTGAAAGTTCTGCCAAGGTAGATATCACAGGCTATAGAGGTATAATTGGTTCATTGCTTTACCTAACTGCTAGTAGACCAGATATAATGTTTGCCACATGCTTGTGTTCAAGGTTCCAAGCGAACCCTAAAGAAATCCATCTCACTGCTGTCAAAAGAATCTTAAGATATCTAAAGGGTACGCCTAATTTAGGCATCTGGTACCCTAATGAAACTGGTTTTACTTTAATTGGATATACAGATTCTGACTATGCAGGAAGTGTTGTAGACAGGAAATGTACATCTGGGAGTTGTCAATACCTAGGTGGAAGATTGGTATCCTGGTTCAGTAAGAAACAGCAAACAGTTTCCTACTCTACAGCCGAAGCTGAATATATAGCTGCTGGAAGCTGTTGTGCTCAGATCTTATGGATAAGGAATCAATTAATGGACTATGGCATTGTATTGGAAAATATTCCTATTTTATGTGATAATACAAGTGCCATAGCAATCGCAAGCAATCCTGTGCAGCACTCAAGGACAAAGCACATTGACATAAGGTATCATTTTATAAGAGAGCATGTAATGAATGGTACAGTACAACTACTATTTGTAGGATCTGGAGATCAAACTGCAGATATTTTTACTAAGTCGCTTAATGAATCCTCATTCACTAGAATTGTTAGTGAATTGGGTATGTTAAACAGTCCTAGTAATTAATATTGTTAATATCTGAAATTTGATCTTTAATAATTTTGCAAGTGATTATTCTGTGAATATTTGTTCTTTGAAATCACTTGTATAATTATTTTACCATCTGATTTTCTTGCTTGTTTAGTTATTTTTCACTCTGTTTATTCATATTATTTAATACTTCATACTTCTGTATTTTTAGAATATTTGTAGATATTTATTTCTATTTTAGTAATTAATTTATCATATGTTTTGTAATGTTTGTCCTGTTAATATTGCTTTGTTTTCGTTAATAGGATAGCATATGGTATTTATTATTATTTTTATTATTTGTTTAATTTTATATAATATTTTTTATTGTTTTTATAAGTTAATTGTATATTTTATTATGTTTTTAATGATTGTTTTAAGTAAATATGACTTAAAATTAGGATAAATAATCAATATGACTTAACTTAAAATCGGTATGACTTAAACATGTTAAGTCTTACTGAGTTTTTAAAACTAAGTCATATTCGCTAGTCTGTTTATATTAAGTCTTAATTACTTATTTTTAAGTCTTGTCTGTATATAAGTTAAGTCTTATTCTTCTATTTTTAGATTAAGTCTTATTTGGAGTTTTAAGTCTTATTAGTTATTTAGTTAAGTCTTATCGATTATTTAGAATAAGTCATAATAGTAACAGTTTTTAAGTCTTGTTAATATTAAGTCTTAATTTAGTCTTAGTTTTAATTAAGTCATAATAGAATATTTTTTATTTAAGTCATATTCGAATATAGTATATATACATATCAGTTATGTCTTAATGTAGTTAAGTCTTATTAGTTATCTTTTTAAGTATTTTTCATCTACTTAGTATATATATAACAGTTAGAGTATGTTAAGTCTTAATTTCATTTTAAGTCTCTCTCAAGTTAAGTCTTAGAGAACAGAAACATAGATACATACGATACACACACACATCTGTCGAACCTCTGCCGGATTTTCGACCGGATTCACTCACCCATTTCACGATTTAACCACATATTTGGACTCCTTGCTTGATTATCTTCGTTTTGAGTGGTTAAAATCGAGTTTTGGTTCGGTTTTTGAAGATTTTTATTTTTGAAAATCAATTTCAAGATCTGTTTTTCTGAAAAACTGGGTTCGATTCTTGCAAATTCAAAAATATACGTGTGTTTGTGTGTATACAAGGATCATTGTGTGAATTTTTCAGAATTTTTGAAGAACTTTTAATTATTTCGAATTTTTAATTAATTATTAATTCAAAAAATTAATTTTTAAATTATAAATTTGTAAAATCTGAAATTTTCAAGGAAATTAAATCTTGATTAAAATGGCTGATCGATTTGAAATTATTAAACATAATTTAATCGGTTATTTTGATCCAGAAAAATGTTCAGTTGAACGTTTTCGATCGTGGATTCGCTTTTTAAATGAAAATTCACTGGTTCGCAATGCTTTGAGATTGGATGCTCCTCTGAAAATTGAACCTTTGCGAATCATGTGTACTACTGCTGTCATTTCTAATGATAACAGATCTTTTGTATTCTCTGTAGGAGACAATCAGTACACAGTGAATGAAAATACAATAAATACGGTCTTAAATTTTCCAACTGATAATTTCGAAGAATTACCATCAGATCAAGAATTGATAAATTTTTTGAATGGTGTATTCTATCAAGACAGTCCTGATCAAACTGTCTGGAATAAAAAGAACTTCGTTCAGGAATGGGATTATCTGTTTGACACATTAGGTAGAGTCTTTGCCAATTCTACTATAGGGAACTTCGGGGTATTACCATCTTTCTTGCAGCATATTGGATATGCAGTTGCACACAACCGAAGAATTAATATTGGAAGACTACTGTGTGTTCCGATGGTTAGAAGAATCATTAATGCAAAGAAGAATTTTGATAATGGACATAAAGTATCATGTTATTATCCAAGATTCTTGTCATTGATTTTTAATCATCTTGTGGAACTAGAAAACCAAGCCCAATTCCTGAATGGAGAATCACTGGCGTCAGGTAAACCTACTACCAGATTGTTCATTGAGTACAGCAACAAGCCTAAATTCACAAACATACCTGTAGTTGTCACCCAATACATGTCAAACTATATACAACTACCTGTTATTGAACCTGTACCAGAACCTGAACAACCTGAACAAAACCCTGAACCACCAGTGGAAAACATACTTGTTGATAATGAAGATCAAGGCAATCAACGAGTTGAACCTGATCAGCAAATTGTTTCTCAGCCAGCTGCACTTGCTGTTGAACATCCAGTGCAAGAAACTGCATCTGTCCCTGAACCTGAATCAGATCAACCCATCTTATCAGAGACTGTTGCGGAATCAGCTGACCAGGTATTTCCTTCTGTTCCTCAAACTACTACTTCTCAATCTATTTCTGGAACCCAAGTGGTTGGTAGATCTGACCAAGGGGTTGTAGTACCACAACCTCTAACCAAGGTCGTAGAGCCAAACACTCAACCAACAAAACTCATATCTTTTCACTCCAGAAAGAAATTGCAAGTTAAAAGAAGTCGAATCAGAAGTGGTAGTATGAGTGAACCCATAGCTCTGCCTCTAGAAAAGAAAAGTAGAACTCAAACTGAGGCAACTGTAAGCCCGTCTATATCCTCCCAGCAGGATATGGAAGTTGATATGGCCGTTACACATTTACTAGAATCATCTTCTCAACAGGGTGATTCTATTGAAATTCGCCATAGGGCCGTGGCACCTTGTAGTGAGTCAAGCACACCACTCCTATTACTCACAATGGGGGAAGACATATCTTTAAATGAGTCTCAGGACACATTGCAAGGAGAGCACGTAGAAAATGTGACAGTGCCTACCATAGTTACGGTAGAAGAGTCTTCACAGGCTTTAGAGGGAAATCTTGGTTCTCAGCCAACTTTAATAGAACCATCATCTCCCCTCCCAGGACAAACACTCCTGGCTCCCACAAGGGATTTTCAACTCGCAGTTTCGACTGGAGAAGGTGGAAGGCAACTTGATCAATCTACTACTGAAGCAATTCAGTCAACAATTTCAAATGTTCAAGTAGATTTGATTAAGAACAGGGATTTGCGAACTCCCATTGCACCACCACTGACCTTCTCAGAGGAGGCTAGGGTGATTTTACATGCAGGTACAAATCTGGAAGCAGCTAAGGAATCTGAGAGGAGTGATGTGAGGAATACCATAAAATTGAGTGAAACACATGCACTTCAGGTGAGTGGATCTCAAAGTGAACGTCAGGTGAGCGCACACACTAACACATACACTCTCTCATTATTAGAAAAGATAACTGCTTTAGAGAAAGAACTTGCAGTCAGCAAGGCTGAAACAGAAATCCTTAGAGCACAAGTGGGTGAGCGATCTTCTTCATCCACCTCTGTCAACAGTCAGCTTGCTGTAATCAAGAAGGACATAAACTACTTAAAGACATCTTTCACCAAGAAGATAGAATCTCTCGAACTCTCTCATGAAAAGGCACTTGATGACTCTGGAGATATTACTGTTGCTCAAGACATGTTAATTTTTGAGATTTCCTTGAAAGTTGATAATCTACAGTCAGAGGTACAGCACAATCAGGAATCTACTGATTCTCGTCTGGACCAGATCGAAAAGCAAAATGCACACCAGGCTAAAGGGTTAAGACATCTGTTTAATCTTGTAAGTCAAAGTCGCAAACCTACAAATGAAGAAATTGAATTCTTTACAAGTAAGGATGGTGATGATGATGAACAAGATCTTGAAGCTGGGGCAACTGATAAATCTGTAGAGGATTCCTCAACTAAGGGGGAGAAATCAAAGGGGTCACAAGATAAAACTAAAGAAAGAGAGGGAGGAGAAGGAAAATCTGGTAAATCTGACCAAGGTGAAGATAAGAGGAAGAAAGTAGTTGAAGAAACTGAAGAAGAAATTCAAGACAAGAACACAGGTTATTATTACACGGGTGAACCGGATAACTTCGATGTTTTTGCTGATCTTGAAATCCCTGATCAAGGTGAAGAACTTCCTGAACCTGATCTTAGTCACTGGGAAGATGAAGGACCAGTGATATCTGAATTTGAAGCTCAACAAGCTGAGAAAGAATCTGAAGAATTATTTGCTCAAAGGGAAGCTAATTTGCAAATGAGAGAAGAAAAACTTCAAAAATCATTAGAGCAAATTGCACGAAATGAAGAACTTCAGAAAGCTGAACAGCAAGCATTACAACGATTACATGTTATAAATGTTGAGAAGAGAAAAACATATATCAGACTAAAGAGCGGTGACAAATGGGAACGTGCTCAAAGAGCAATTGATTCACCTCAGAGTTCTGATTATGAAGATCGTCGTCTTGGACAAATTCTCGAGGAATTCAAACTGGCAAATCCAATTCATGAAATGTATATAAAGGCCTTACAGGTAAAAGTCATCAGGATAACTACTGCATTTGAACCCAAATCTGATGAGCTGGTAATATTTGTAGATTGTCATAAAGTTGGAACTTTCAGAGTATCTATTCAGTTCTTTTATGACAGATCGCTGACAGAGATTTGGGTACTTAGACCTAAGGTAAGAACATCTTCTGAGCTAGGTGTGTTATTACATGAAAAGTTCAAAGAATTTGCTGAAAGAGCTGGACCAGAAGTGATTAAGGAACCTCCACAAGTAAAATTTCTTAAGGGAGAGGTACTTCACTCAATCAATCTTCAGACAGATGAGTTATACGAACATCATGCAAAGCACTTGGTATATGCTGAATATGCTCTCAGAAATCATGGATTCTTGACTGAAGAAAAGGTAATAGCTGCAGATCACATTCGTTCCTATGCACAAACGAACATAAAAGATTACAAGAAATTTCAAGGTGAACTGAGAAAGAAGCTTGGAATTCCTTTAGTCTTACCTCAAGGATTGTCATCAAGAAGAGAACGTCTTGTTGATTCTGATCTACACATGAAACTTCAAGTCACAGATGAACCAGAAGAAGGAGAATTCAGAAGGGAAGACAACTGAAGAAAAAGATTTGCTCTACATGTTATATCTTTAGAGCTTAGATAAATCTTGATAGGAATTTGTATAATATGATCAGTCTAGAGGATCATCTATCTTGTATTTATCTTTCATGTTTGAATCTGGAAAATGTTAAATATAAACCAGAACTTTTTTTTCATATTTACTTAGTATTTAAAGTTTTATCTTTCATTTGGTTAAGTTGGATTAGTTGAGGTATCCTCTAGGAATTTGCTTGTTATTGTCTAACAAACAAATAGGGGGAGATTGAAAGGCATATGACTCAGCCTATTTGTAGTTAGAGGATCCTAATCAACTTAAACCAAATTGTAATAAGTAAATATACATATGAACTGTCACAGGAATCTCAAGAAGTATTATCTGTCAGAAGAAAGAAGAAAAGTCAATCTATAGTTTTGATGTCATACACTGGAAGACGATTCAGTTATCTGATCAAGCCCCAGTACAGCATTGAAGTGAATGGATTCATTTGAACAGTGACAGAGATTTTTCGAGTGATAGTTTGAAGGTCAGTTACAGTACAAGAGAATTGAGAGAAGAAACAAACCACAACCTAAAGTCAAAAGTGAAGAAGCATCGTTGAAGTTAGTCGTTCATGAACCAGACAGTACATCGAACGTCAACACAAATCAGTGGTAATTCTTTACTACCTTTAGTGGTTTGTAAGAATTAAATTAATTATTTATTGATTTAATTAAATTCATTTATAATTGATATAAATCATTTAGTTGATTTAATTAAATGAATTAATTCTGGAAGAATTAATTTATTTATTAAATTAATTATTGTATCAATTAAATATGAATTAGTTAATCATTAATTAATTAAATGGATCAATATGACTTAAAGAAAGAAAAATGGATTATGTCTTGGAGAAGAAAATTCGGTATGACTTAATTTTAAGTCTTACCGACAGGAGCTTTTCAGGATTAAGTCTTACCGACCTGGATTAAGTCTTACCGACCTCTGCCAGCTGTTGTAAGTCTTACCGAATTTCTGTTAAGTCATACCGACATATTTTATGTCTTAATGGAGGTTTGTGTAAGTCTTAATGAAGGAAAATCAAGTCTTGGTAGCAGTTTAAGTCATGCTGGAGCAGTTAAATATCCTACAGAAAGCCAGCAAGACCTGTTACTAATATAAAAGAACAGAACACAGCAGATTATGTCATAACGGAGAAAACACAGCAGAAACATCATATCCAGAACAGAATTCTCTCTCTCAAGAACACCAAAGCTTAAACAATTCCCAGAAATTCAAGTTCTTCATCTTTGTTATATTCTATCCGCTAGAACTTGTTTATTTGTGATTCTTGTACTACTAGCGAATTAATTTTCCTAGTTCTTATCTTGATTATTATTAACTAAATTAGAAAAGTTCATGTCTAATTTTCTAATTAGTTATTAACATCTTGATAAGTTGTTATACTGATTTTGTAACACCACATCAAGTTAATATACAATTATATTCAACTTGAAAAATTGTGTTAAATAATTCCGCACATAAATTTGTCTTTATCAAATTTAATTTAAAGGACAAATTTCGATAAGAAGGTAAAGATTGTATTCAACCCCCCCTTCTACAATCTTATCGGACCTAACACTCTCTCCTTTTATTCAGCGTTACTCTTAATTAGGAATATTTGTAGTTGATTCGTTTTGCCCTCAAATATGTTTGTTTTGTTTTATCTCGATTCGAATGTTTTGACTTCTAAAGGTATTTTTAAACCTCTTCCGAAATATTCAAATATCTATTTTACAGTTTTCAAAAATTATATCTGTTTCTGTGTTTTCTAAAAATTGTGAATTTAAATATCTGTTGAAATATTTGGAAAATCTGTTTTATATGATTTACAAAGTTTTGCGAAAATATTTTAGTTGAACCCTTAGAGTATACCGAGTTAACCAGCTGTAGGGATACTACAGCCATGTCATTGCGGCACCAGTGACATGACTCTTCCGTGGCAGTGTGATTGATCTCGGCGTATCCTTCTAATAGCTCAGGTGGCGAGCTTTTGCGCATTTTGATATTTGTTTCAGGATACGTGGGTGCACCCAGATTTTGATTTGATTTGTGATTTGATTTGGCGGTGACGTTGTATATGCCGTACACGTTATCCGATTTGTTGCACGGATTATGTACCCTATGGTGTGTGTATTTGTATCTGTTCTGATCTCGGTATGAAATATCCTAACCCCTTGTTGCTTCAGCCATGCATATTTTTAATATAAATTTTTTATTATAACTGTCAAATATACATATCTGTTTTTCTGTTTTATAAATTGTATTCCAAATTCGTACTGGGCGGTTGGCTCATGCCGTATTCTTTTTCTGGCAGGTGCTTAGGGGAATCTGGGATTGTTTGATGGAGAGCTACCCATTATTTTATCACTTAGGATTTATGGACTTCTAGTATTATCTAGACTTGATTATTTATTTAGAGATATTGACTTTTCGTATTTATTAGTTTGAACTGTAATTTGGAGGTTAAATTATTCGGAGATTTATTAGACAGTTAAATCATTATTTAGAGATTATTTTAGCGCTCTGTTTGTAGGTTTTTGGATTATAAGTAATATCTCCTCCCATTTTAGGAAGGGGGTGTTACACTTACTCCGTTATGACTAGTTAATTTTGGAGGAGTGAGGTCATATTCTCCTTTAATTTTTGGGATGTTAGGGGGCATTTTGGCAATTTTGGAAGTTTTAGGCTGTTTTGCCAACGTTGATGTCTTTATTGTTTTTTCTCCTGTTTTTTGCAGCTCTCAGTATCTATATGTATGATGTTTGACATTGGTTTAGGTGTTGCAGTGGTTTGGTGTTAACACAATATCACGCAAGCGTACGTGGTCACAAGTAATATAGAATAAAGTTGAGTTCGTTCCCACATAAATCTGGTTATGGTTTTAATTCAGTTTTGTACCTATGAAACAATGTATGGTTATTATGCACTGCTAAGGCAATTAACAATATTGGGGTTTGATTATCTAAATTAAACTAAGATGCAAACTATTAAACTAAGAATTACTTAACTAATGATAATTAAAATCGAATTACTTACGCAAGATGAACCATGGAATCCTAACTTCATTAAATACTTCGCTTAGATCTGACGCCTTTAATCACTATATGTAATGGTTATGATATCTGATCGGCCAACACGAAACAAGTATACGCTACTTCTCAGTATACGAATACCAAACTAAACATACATCCACAAAAGAGATAGAAGATGAATAGACACCAATTATGCTTAGACCCTATATCTCTATAGAATTTGAAAACATAACGGTTGAAGAACAAGTTATCCATATTGATCACATAGGGCAGCATAATATCTCTATTTATGCCACAAATCATGATGTTAAACATCAACCTATCCTATGCTAGCATAGCAAGTTCTAAATCTCAAGATCCACTCTCGCTTCACAAGAGATTAACAAATTAGATGTTCGCGACGCATCTATCAATTAAGCATAACCATACGAGGATATCAAATATACATCACACACAGATCTTTAAAGCATCAAGATACTAAGCTCCATAAATAAATCCGTTAGAATCCCATGACAACGATTAGTTCAAAATTGAACCTCTCGTCATCATGGGATCAAGTGAAACCATGATAATAAAACAAGATCTGAATAATAATAATAATAATAATAATAATAATAATAATAATAATAATAATAATAATAATAATAATAATAATAATAATAATAATAATAATAATAATGCTAGTGTTTCTAAGTAATTCTAAGTAATGATACAATTTACATGGGTAGGATGTGTTTATATAGGCTCTAGAAGTCTTGTCCAACAAGAAACTACCAAAATAGAATTATAATAGAATTTCTGCAAAATACGTTTCCTAAACTGATTCTTTTTTGAAGGAAAATTCGTAACTGACTTTTCTTCAGTATTTCTGGACCGTTCCAGTTGTAATTGGACCTCTGGACCACTTTATAATGAAAGTCTGTTATCTTCACGTGGACAGTAAGATCGTCCAAAACGGACTTATAGAACTCAAGATATGGCCCAAACAGTGAATCAGAATTTTTAGGAAAAATTCAGAATTTCCAGCAAAGACACCGCACCGCAGCGCGCTCTCCAGGCCGCAGCGTACCCTGGTCACTATTCACTTTTGCAGAAAATCTTCTCCTCTTCGCGTGAGCTGTAAGATCGTCAGAATCGGACTTGTAGAACTCCAGATATGGTCAAAACAGTGTAGACTGCGCAGCCAACCCGGAAAATCCGAATTTTAATCAAATTAACCTCCAACTCTCTTAGCTCTGTAAAACTCAATGAAAACACATTAAACACACTACATACTTGAGGCCAAGTAATCAATTTAAGCCGATATAGAACGCTTTAAGTGGATATAAAATCCACTTATCACACCCCCAAACTTAAACTGATGCTTGTCCTCAAGCATAAACAACTAACACTAACTAGTACCACTTCCGTAGGTGATCACGGTTGCATTTGGCATATGCAACAAGCCCTTTAAACCCCTAGACAACCCTAGTGGACGAGTAAGGTCTCGTGAGGGCCTATAGTGAATGTACCCACAAAATCCAGTTAACTAAACAATGCAATAACAATGCAATGCATGAATGCAACTAATATGAAAATGCAACGATCCCTTTAGACTAACCAAAACCAACTAGCAAACAAATATCTCAAAGAATGCAACTAACTCCAAATAGAGCTCGACTAAGTCCCCGTATACTAACAATACATGGACAAAAACGTGCGTGTGTGCGATGCTCATCAGAAATACTCCCAAAACTAGATCAAAAATCATACCTATTCTTCGCCAAGACAATCACAGGTTTATAAATAGAATAGACGGTAAACACTTCATAACCTAAAGACACCTCCATCCTCATCTGAGTTAGCCAAAAATCCATGCTTTATTACTAAACAACAACTACGACACATAATATACAAGCATGCTTATTTAACTGTGCAATGGATGAGACCCCGAAAGGCTTATACAATAATACCCGTGTAGCGAGCGTTGGGTTAGTGGATCCCAGACTATACAAGCCTTAGGTCACTAGGCACAAAGTCCTCGCGAACTTAATAGCTCGAGTATTAAAGAGCTCACCCTAGTTAATTCTGCATTTAAACTATTTACATGACTTTTTTTTCTTTTTCTGTTTTTTTTCGATTTTTTTTATTTTTTTCTTTTCTTTTTTTTTTTCCAAAATGCAATCTGGAGTGAGAATTCTCATCTCCAACCCTAGAATACTCATATGAATATGAGCCGACTACTAGCCATTTGACGTGTAGCCATTAACAACTATACACAACTAGCATGAAATCCTTGTTTTCCCCCAAACTTAGAGTTTACTAGTGCACCTACGCCATCAAGGGAGTAACGAAAATTCTAAATATAATCAGGTGATTAAATCTCAAAACAACCAAACAAGCATAATCTCAACCTAGCCCAAAAGCAAACGATGATACTGTGTAAAGATTGTGTTTCTGAAGCATGCAAGTCAATTTCCTAGGGACAATAAATCAACCCTCTATTCATCATTACCACAATCAATAAAACATCTACCTACCAATCAGAATTGGCTCATCCTAAGGGATCATGAAATATGCATGCCATGAAATTGCAACTAAAATGGACTCACATGGTATACGAAAATAAAAACAGAATGTCCTATATGAAACAAAACATGCAATAATACGAACAAAACATAAATGAATTACACCTACTATGCAAATCGTGATACCTACATGAACACAATGACACACAATAACTACTACACACTACTTATCCCCAAACCACCCCCAAACTTAGAATATTCAATGTCCTCATTGAATGAAAGTAAATACAAGTGATAGTAGGAAACATACCTAAAACTACCAAAACCCGTGGGTTACCTCCCACGAAGCGCTTGTTTAGAGTCTTTAGCTAGACATGGCCATGGCTTTTTCTCTTGAAAATTCCTACACCGTAGCTTAATATGGCCATTTAATTATCTTTCCTGGTGCTACATCCTTGATAACAAGTTTCAGCCTTCTTCTCTCTTCAAAGGTGTCAGCAGCAATGTTCTCTTCACTCAGATGATCTGATAGTTTAACTCGAGTTTGGAAGCTTCTTCAATATGATGATTTTCATTATTTACTTCCCAAGATTGATCAAGAGTAGGAATAAACGGATTAGGAACGAAAATGGGTGGTTCACCAACAGAGGTCTTAACAACAGACTTAGGATCAAAAGAACTATCCTCAAGTTGGATTTCATGCTTAGAACAAATGACCTTCAATTCCTCTAACATCTCATCAGAAGTAAAATTCCTATACAACTCATGAAGATCTTCATTACCCTCAACCAAAACATCTTTCTCAAGAAAAGACTCAATTGCACTATCCTCAAGATTTGACCATGAAACCACCTCATCAACCAGAACCTTAGAATCCCAGAGATCAGCCAAGCCTAGTGACTCACACTCCTCCTCCTCATCACTATCCACCACAGGTTCTGATAAAACAGAATTTTCTTCTTTTTATGTATGATCCTGATCATGAATTTCTTCTTCATCCTCAATTGCTGAATTCTGATCGTTCGTGACTATTCCAGATTTGAGTGTTATGGCATTAACCTGCTCCATGCCATCTTGTTTTCCTGGATTTACCTCTGTGGCACTAGGAAGAACTCTCTGCGGCATGTTGAGTAAGGCACTTGCAATTTGTCCAAACTGATTCTCCAATGTCTTGAGAGATACCGCCTGACTTTTCACCATCAACTCAATTCATCCACTTCAGATTTTTCATTCAAAGATTGACCAGCATTCTCATGAGACTGTTGCTGAAATCCCGAAGGTTGGAATTGTTACCTTGGAGCATACTGCTGCTGATAGCCTTGATCGTTGCTCCAGCTGAAATTAGGATGATAGATGTTGGGAGCTAGCTGCTGCGATCTCTGAAAATTGCTCACAAACTGTACTGATTCAATAGATATGGCACATTGAGTCGTCTCATGTGCGCCCGCACATAGCTCACAAACACTAGCAACATGAGGCACCCCATGCTTTGACATAGAATCCAATTTCTTATTAATTGCCTCTAGCTGAGCTACTAGAGCTGTGACTGTATTAACTTCTAGAATTTCTGCTATTTTGTCTTGTGATAATCTCTGAATTGAATTCTGGTATTCATTCGCAGCCATCATCTCAATCAACTCATAAGTTCCTCATATCTCTTAGCCCATAGAGCTCCACCTGATGATGCATCTAGCATGGGTCTTGACTGGGCACCCAAGCCATTATAAAAGCAGTTAATCACCATCCAATCAGGTATCCCATGATGTGGACACTTGCTTAGCATCTCCTCATATCGCTCCCAAGCCTCGCACAAAGACTTTCCAGACTGCTGTGCAAACTAAGTTATAGCATTCCTGATTGCTGCGATCTTTGCCATGGGGAAAAATTTAGTGAGAAATTTCTGAGCAAGATCCTCCCATGTCAAAATAGAACCTGCTGGTAGAGAGTGCAACCAGCCCTTAGCTTTATCCGTAGAGAAAATGGGAAAAGTCTCAATTTCACAGCATCCTCAGACACACCATTGATCTTGAAGGTGTCGCAGATCTCGATAAAGTCCAGAATGTGCATATTAGGATCTTCCGTTGAAGCACCCCCCAAACTGAACCAAATTCTGCACCATCTGAATTGTGCTAGGATTGATTTCGAAAGTGTTAACTGTAATAGCTGGCCTGACAATGCTAGATTGGACGTCATTGATCTTTGGTTGAGAGTAATACATCAATGCTTTCGCTGCTGCTGCTGGTTCTCCCATTGCTACTTGAAACACATAGAACTAAACAACTATGTAAGAAACAATCCGAGTTAGTGAACTCTAACGACCACTGATGACAAGCACATAAACTAAAAATAAAACACCGATGATCTCCGGCAGCGACGCCAAAAACTTGTTAACACAATATCACGCAAGCGTACGTGGTCACAAGTAATATAGAATAAAGTTGAGTTCGTTCCCACAGAGATCTGGTTATGGTTTTAATTCAGTTTTGTACCTATGCAACAATGTATGGTTATTATGCACTGCTAAGACAATTAACAATATTAGGGTTTGATTATCTAAATTAAACTAAGATGCAAACTATTAAACTAACAATTACTTAACTAATGATAATTAAAATCGAATTACTTACGCAAGATGAACCATGGAATCCTAACTTCATTAAAAACTTCGCTTAGATCTGACGCCTTTAATCACTATATGCAATGGTTATGATATCTGATCGGCCAACACGAAACAAGTATACGCTACTTCTCAGTATACGAATACCAAACTAAACATACATCCACAAAAGAGATAGAAGATGAATAGACACCAATTATGCTTAGACCCTATATCTCTATAGAATTTGAAAACATAACGTTTGAAGAACAAGTTATCCATATTGATCACATAGGGCAGCATAATATCTACACTTTTGCCACAAATCATGATGTTAAACATCAACCTATCCTATGCTAGCATGACAAGTTCTAAATCTCAAGATCCACTCTCGCTTCACAAGAGATTAACAAATTAGATGTTCGCGACGCATCTATCAATTAAGCATAACCATACGAAGATATCAAATATACATCACACACTGTGATAAGTGGATTTATATCCACTTGGAGCGTTCCATATCGGCTTAAATTGATTGTCTTGGGCTCAAGTTTGTTGTAGTTTTGATGTGTTTTGCTTAGTTGTGCAGATTTACGAGAATGTTGATTAAGGTGGATGCTTCTATCGTTTTTGGAGAATTAATTGATTGAAATTCGGATTTCTGAGACGATTGCGCAGTCTACACTGTTTTGGACATATCTGGAGTTCTAGAAGTCCGTTTTCAGCGATCTTACTGCCCACGCGAAGCTTGGGAGATTTTCTACAATATGGGACAGGTGTTGCACGGGCAGGTTGCGCGTGGTTGGCGCACGCTGCGCGACAAACAGACTGCTGGGCGCAGGTTGCGCGCGGAAAATCTTGAAAATTACTGTTTTGGCCATATCTTGAGTTCTAGAAGTCCGTTTGAGGCCCGTAAGCAGTCCACGCGAATATAACGAGATTCTCTATCATTCTAAGGTGGTCCAGAGGTCCAATTATGATTGGAACGTTCCAGAAATACTTAAGAAAAGTCAGCTACGAATTTTCCTTCAAAACCGAATCAGTTTAGGAAACGTATTATGTGCCGAGCTGCAGAAATTCAACTTTGACAAGGAAATTGCTATAATTCCTACTTCTAATAAGTATGGTAATTTCTCTGGGCGGCTAGAACATTCCAGAATCAGATCTATACATGGAATTTGCAATTCTATTCTCATTCAAGAACGGAAATTGTCAATCTTCTATTCCAACTCTGAAACGGCAATTGCTTGGTGGGCAAGACTTCTAGAGCCTATATAAACACATCCAACCCTTGTAATTTGTATCATTAGGAGACACACCATTACATATCAATTACTTAGGATTATTTGTATCTTTTTATACTTTGTTTTTATCATGGTTTCATCAGATCCCATGATGACGAGAGGTTCAATTATGAACTAATCGTTGTCATGGGATTCTAACAGATTTATTTATGGAGCTTTAGTATCTTGATTGCTTTAAAGATCTATGTGTGATGTATATCTGATATCCTCGTATGGTTGTGCTTAATTGTTAGATGCGTAGCTAACATCTAATCTGTTAATCTTTTGTGAAGCGAGAGTGGATCTTGAGATTTAGAACTTGCCATGCTAGCATAGGATAGGTTGATGTTTTAACATCATGATTTGTGGCGTAAATAGAGATATTATGCTGCCCTATGTGATCAATATGGATGACTTGTTCTTCAACCGTTATGTTTTCAAATTCTATAGAGATATAGGGTCTAAGAATAATTGGTGTCTATTCATCTTCTATCTCTTTTGTGGATGTATGTTTAGTTTGGTATTCGTATACTGAGAAGTAGCGTATACTTGTTTCGTGTTGTCCGATCAGATATCATAACCATTGCATATAGTGATTAAAGGCGTCAGATCTAAGCGAAGTATTTAATGAAGTTAGGATCCCATGTTACTCTTGTAGACGTAATTCAATTTCAATTCTTGTTAGTTAGATAATTCTAGTTGTTAATTTACTTCTTAGTTAATTTAGTTAATTAAACCCAATTTGTTATTTGTCTTAGCAGTGAGTAGTAACCATACATTGTTGCATAGGTACAATAACTGAATTAAAACCATAACCAGATCTCTGTGGGAACGAACTCGACTTATTTATATATTACTTGTGACCACGTACGCTTGCGTGATTTAGTGCAAACAAGTTTTTGGCGCCGCTGCCGGGGATCATCGGTGTTTTATTTTTGGTTTATGTGCTTGTCAATAGTGGTCGTTAGAGTTCACTGACTCGGATTAGTTCTTACTTATCTTGTTTAGTTCGGTGTGCTTCAGGTACTTGAGTAGTTGAAGATGGCAGGTCAGGAGTTGCCATGGTGGGCATATTCGAGTACATCCATGCCTTATCAATGTGAGCAGTGTTTGGGCGTTCATGATCCATCACAATATTGTTACTACGAAGGAGTTGATCCATATGTCACTTATGAGGAACAACCATATTTTCCATACCATCCTCATCAGTACCAGCAATATGTTCCAGATATGTCATATTACTATGGAAGTGAAGAGTTTCAACATCAGCAACCTACTCCTACTTTTCAGTCAGATGAGGTTCCTACTAGGGAGGAGGTTATGATGTTTGTAAAGAGTAGCGAGGAGTCTCTCAAATCTTTGGAGATTCTAGTTGCTCAAGCTGTGAGAGCCTTGGAACAAAAGAAACAACAATTCATACCAGAGGCAATTACAGAAAATAACAGTGACTTGGAGCAAGGTACTGCATGCTTAATTGAAGAAGACAAATTCCAAAACGAGGTGAGCATTCGCAAGCCATGTGAGGAATTTGATCATGTTAAGATGGTGGATGATTTGGAAAGGGCACTATTTGGGACAGACACTGATGAGCTGCACAAATTTCAAGAATTGGTATGTGCGTACCGAGCGGCTGAAGAACTTGGGAAAGATGCAGATCTTCTACTTGTCTCAGAATTCAAAGATGGAGGTAGCGCATTAGAGCCAATGGAGGAAGTTCTCTTTGAGGAACCAAAGGCTTCAGAAACTTACCTTTATCCTCCTCCATTATATTCAACCGAAGCCCGCGAAGGTATGTTGTTCTACAAATTGACAGATTTTGGGTCAACCGAGGAAGGCATTGGAACAGGACATAGTTGTTATACGAATAGGCCAAGCGAGGAGAAGGGGCAGAAAGTGTGTCGTCGTGATGACGATGAAGTCTCACGAAGAGAGGACCAGGCAAACTATTATCATCCTTAATGGAGGCTTGGAAGTAACGTCAAGCTATTGACGTTAAAGAAGCGCTTCTTGGGAGGCAACCCAAGCATTGTTGTATACTGGTATGTTTTCTACTTTCCCTCGTATTTACTTCCATTCAATGAGGACATTGAATATTCTAAGTTTGGGGGTGGTTTGAGGGATAAGTAGGGTATAAATATGTGATTGTTAGTCATTGTGTTCATGTAGGATTTCATGCTTTGCATATTAGTAGTAGTTCATGCATATATGTTCGTATTATTTACGTATGTTTCATGTAGGACATTCTGTTATTTTTGTTCGTATATCATGTGAGTTCATTTTAGTTGCATTTTCATGGTATGCATTTTCCATGATCCCTTAGAACGAGCTAAATCTGATTGGTAGGTAGGTGTCTAATTGAGTGTGGTAATGATGAGTAGAGGGTTGATTTATAGTTTCTATGAAATTGACTTGCATGCTTCAGAAACAAAACTAATTACACCGTCCCATTGGGTGCTTTTGGGCTAGGTTGAGGTTATGCTTGTTTGGTTGTTTGAGATTTAATCACTTGTTTATATTTAGAATTTTAGTTATTCCCTTGATAGCGTAGTAGCACTAAAGTCTAAGTTTGGGGGAAAATAGGAATTTCATGCTAGTTGTAAATATTTGTCAATAATGGCTAGATGTCAAATGGCTAGTAGCCGGCTCATATTTTTATGAGTAGTCTAGGGTTGGAATTGAGAATTCTCATTCCAGATTGCATACATAAAAAAAAAAAGAGAAAAGAGAAAAAAAAGGGAAAAAAAAAAAGAAAAAAAAAGTTGTGTAAATGTGTAGTTGCATAATTGGCCACGAGTGAGCTCTTTAATACTCGAGTAATTAAGTCTGAGGGGACTTAGTCCTAGTAACCTAAAGCCCTTGTGGTTTGGGATTGCTGACCTAACACTCGCTACATGGGTATTATTGTATAAGCCTTTAGGGGTCTCATTCATTGCACGGTCAAATAAGCATGTTTGTTTGTGTTCTATATAGTTGTTTGTCGTTAATAAAGCATGAATTCCTGTCTAACTTGAATAAGGATGGAGGTGTTCCTAGGTTATGAAGTGTCTACAGTCTATTCTATTTATAAACCTGTGATTGTCTTGGCGAAGAATATGTATGATTTTTGACCTAGTGTTGGGAGTATTTCTGATGAGCATCGCACACACGCACGTTTCTGTCATGTATTGTTAGTATACGGGGACTTAGTCGAGCTCTATTTGGATTTAGTTGCATTCTTTGAGGTATTTTCTTGCTAGTTGGTTTTGGTTAGTCTGAAGGAGATCGTTGCATTTTCATAATAGTTGCACTCATGCATTGCATTGTTATTGCATTGTTTAGTTAGATGGATTTTGTGGGTACATTCGCTATAGGCCCTCACGAGACCTTACTCGTCCACTAGGGTTGTCTAGGGGTTTAAAGGGCTTGTTGCATATGCCAAATGCAACCGTGATCACCTACGGAAGTGGTACTAATTAGTTAGTTGTAATTGTTTATGCTTGAGGACAAGCATCGGTTTAAGTTTGGGGGTGTGATAAGTGGATTTATATCCACTTGAAGCGTTCCATATCGGCTTAAATTGATTGTCTTGGGCTCAAGTTTGTTGTAGTTTTGATGTGTTTTGCTTAATTGTGCAGATTTACGAGAAAGTTGATTAAGGTGGATGCTTCTATCGTTTTTGGAGAATTAATTGATTGAAATTCGGATTTCTGAGACGATTGCGCAGTCTACACTGTTTTGGACATATCTGGAGTTCTAGAAGTCCGTTTTCAGCGATCTTACTGCCCACGCGAAGCTTGGGAGATTTTCTACAATATGGGACAGGTGTTGCACGGGCAGGTTGCGCGTGGTTGGCGCACGCTGCGCGACAAACAGACTGCTGGGCGCAGGTTGCGCGCGGAAAATCTTGAAAATTACTGTTTTGGCCATATCTTGAGTTCTAGAAGTCCGTTTGAGGCCCGTAAGCAGTCCACGCGAAGATAACGAGATTCTCTATCATTCTAAGGTGGTCCAGAGGTCCAATTATGATTGGAACGTTCCAGAAATACTTAAGAAAAGTCAGCTACGAATTTTCCTTCAAAACCGAATCAGTTTAGGAAACGTATTATGTGCCGAGCTGCAGAAATTCAACTTTGACAAGGAAATTGCTATAATTCCTACTTCTAATAAGTATGGTAATTTCTCTGGGCGGCTAGAACATTCCAGAATCAGATCTATACATGGAATTTGCAATTCTATTCTCATTCAAGAACGGAAATTGCCAATCTTCTATTCCAACTCTGAAACGGCAATTGCTTGGTGGGCAAGACTTCTAGAGCCTATATAAACACATCCAACCCTTGTAATTTGTATCATTAGGAGACACACCATTACATATCAATTACTTAGGATTATTTGTATCTTTTTATACTTTGTTTTTATCATGGTTTCATCAGATCCCATGATGACGAGAGGTTCAATTATGAACTAATCGTTGTCATGGGATTCTAACAGATTTATTTATGGAGCTTTAGTATCTTGATTGCTTTAAAGATCTATGTGTGATGTATATCTGATATCCTCGTATGGTTGTGCTTAATTGTTAGATGCGTAGCTAACATCTAATCTGTTAATCTTTTGTGAAGCGAGAGTGGATCTTGAGATTTAGAACTTGCCATGCTAGCATAGGATAGGTTGATGTTTTAACATCATGATTTGTGGCGTAAATAGAGATATTATGCTGCCCTATGTGATCAATATGGATGACTTGTTCTTCAACCGTTATGTTTTCAAATTCTATAGAGATATAGGGTCTAAGCATAATTGGTGTCTATTCATCTTCTATCTCTTTTGTGGATGTATGTTTAGTTTGGTATTCGTATACTGAGAAGTAGCGTATACTTGTTTCGTGTTGTCCGATCAGATATCATAACCATTGCATATAGTGATTAAAGGCGTCAGATCTAAGCGAAGTATTTAATGAAGTTAGGATCCCATGTTACTCTTGTAGACGTAATTCAATTTCAATTCTTGTTAGTTAGATAATTCTAGTTGTTAATTTACTTCTTAGTTAATTTAGTTAATTAAACCCAATTTGTTATTTGTCTTAGCAGTGAGTAGTAACCATACATTGTTGCATAGGTACAATAACTGAATTAAAACCATAACCAGATCTCTGTGGGAACGAACTCGACTTATTTATATATTACTTATGACCACGTACGCTTGCGTGATTTAGTGCAAACACACAGATCTTTAAAGCATCAAGATACTAAGCTCCATAAATAAATCCGTTAGAATCCCATGACAATGATTAGCTCAAAATTGAACCTCTCGTCATCATGGGATCAAGTGAAACCATGATAATAAAACAAGATCTGAATAATAATAATAATAATAATAATAATAATAATAATAATAATAATAATAATAATAATAATAATAATAATAATAATAATAATAATAATAATGCTAGTGTTTCTAAGTAATTCTAAGTAATGATATAATTTACATGGGTAGGATGTGTTTATATAGGCTCTAGAAGTCTTTTCCAACAAGAAACTACCAAAACAGAATTATAATTAAATTTCTGCAAAATACGTTTCCTAAACTGATTCTGTTTTGAATGAAAATTCGTAACTTACTTTTCTTCAGTATTTCTGGGTTGTTCCAGTTGTAATTGGACCTCTGGACCACTATATAATGAAAGAGAATTCTGTTATCTTCGCGTGGACAGTAAGATCGTCCAAAACGGACTTATAGAACTCAAGATATGGCCCAAACAGTGAATCAGAATTTTTAGGAAAAATTCGGAATTTCCAGCAAAGACACCGCACCGCAGCGCGCTCTCCAGGCTGCAGCGTACCCTGGTCACTATTAACTTTTTCAGAAAATCTTCTCCTCTTCGCGTGAGCTGTAAGATCGTCAGAATCGAACTTGTAGAACTCCAGATATTGTCAAAACAATGTAGACTGCGCAGCCAACCCGGAAAATCCGAATTTTAATGAAATTAACCTCCAACTCTCTTAGCTCTGTAAAACTCAATGAAAACACATTAAACACACTACATACTTGAGGCCAAGTAATCAATTTAAGCCGATATGGAACGCTTTAAGTGGATATAAAATCCACTTATCACACCCCCAAACTTAAACTGATGCTTGTCCTCAAGCATAAACAACTAACACTAACTAGTACCACTTCCGTAGGTGATCACGGTTGCATTTGGCATATGCAAAAAGCCCTTTAAACCCCTAGACAGCCCTAGTGGACGAGTAAGGTCTCGTGAGGGCCAATAGTGAATGTACCCACAAAATCCAGTTAACTAAACAATGCAATAACAATGCAATGCATGAATGCAACTAATATGAAAATGCAACGATCCCTTTAGACTAACCAAAACCAACTAGCAAACAAATATCTCAAAGAATGCAACTAACTCCAAATAAAGCTCGACTAAGTCCCCGTATACTAACAATACATGGACAAAAACGTGCGCGTGTGCGATGCTCATCAGAAATACTCCCAAAACTAGATCAAAAATCATACTTATTCTTCGCCAAGACAATCACAGGTTTATAAATAGAATAGACGGTAAACACTTCATAACCTAAAGACACCTCCATCCTCATCTGAGTTAGCGAAAAATCCATGCTTTATTACTAAACAACAACTACGACACATAATATACAAGCATGCTTATTTAACCGTGCAATGGATGAGACCCCGAAAGGCTTATACAATAATACCCATGTAGCGAGCGTTGGGTTAGTGGATCCCAGACTATACAAGCCTTAGGTCACTAGGCACAAAGTCCTCGCGAACTTAATAGCTCGAGTATTAAAGAGCTCACCCTAGTTAATTCTGCATTTAAACTATTTACATGACTTTTTTTTCTTTTTTTTTTTCAATTTTTTTTTTGATTTTTTTTTTCTTTTTTTTTTTTCAAAATGCAATCTGGAGTAAGAGTTCTCATCTCCAACCCTAGACTACTCATATGAATATGAGCCGGCTACTAGCCATTTGATGCCTAGCCATTAACAACTATACACAACTAGCATGAAATCCTTGTTTTCCCCCAAACTTTGACTTTACTAGTGCACCTACGCCATCAAAGGAATAACAAAAATTCTAAATATAATCAGGTGATTAAATCTCAAAACAACCAAACAAGCATAATCTTAACCTAGCCCAAAAGCAAACGATGAGACTGTGTAAAGATTGTGTTTTTGAAGCATGCAAGTCAATTTCCTAGGGACAATAAATCAACCCTCTACTCATCATTACCACAGTCAATAAAACATCTACCTACCAATCAGAATTGGCTCATCCTAAGGGATCATGAAATATGCATGCCATGAAATTGCAACTAAAATGGACTCACATGGTATACGAAAATAAAAACAGAATGTCCTATATGAAACAAAACATGCAATAATACGAACAAAACATGAATGAATTACACCTACTATGCAAATCGTGATACGTACATGAACACAATGACACACAATAACTACTACACACTACTTATCCCCAAACCACCCCCAAACTTAGAATATTCAATGTCCTCATTGAATGAAAGTAAATACAAGTGATAGTAGAAAACATACCTAAAACTTCGATGAAAGATCGTTTCATGTAAATCTTTAATGAATTCAATTGGTTTCAGTTTATACTGCCCTCATCTTACCTCCAAAAGTTCTTCACTGCGAAGCCAGCCAACTGTGGAAAAGTCAACCACAGAATCATGAGACATATGGTGACTTCATTTACAATAAAGCTTGTTTTTTTCATGCTACATCAGTCATAAATGTCTATAAAATCAATGTCGCAGAGCTTCAATCTCTTGAGTGCATTAATCCCTTTTATTGATGTGGGTAATTTGCATTCGGATGGGTCTGATCTACAAAATCGAAGTCCTTGAGTTCATTAATTCAGTCCTTCTTTTTTTCAGTCTTATTTTACGTCATGCAGCTTCGAGCCCCCCACCCCCCCATATTATAAGGTTTATCAAGAGTATCCCAAACTAGCACACGGCTTACTGCTCTTGGTTATCCTTCTAGTAAATAGTAACTCATTATCTACACTTCCCAGGGTAACATCTTCGCCGCTGTCCCCTATGAGATTCAAATTTATTTGCAAACAAGGGGTATTTTGATAAGAGGGCATCCCTTTCTTCTATGCCATCAAGTCATGACATTTCAATGGGCTATGAGACAGGTATTTTTCAAACACTAAGCTAGATATTCTCTTGTGCGAAGAAACACTAAACTAATTAAGCATGAATTACAAAAGATTTTGATTATTGTTTCTTAATGTCATTGGAAAGTGTGCATATTATACAAAAACGTTTGAAGCAGGCAAATTGCTTATAGCAACAGTCCTTGTGGAACTGACTGTTCTTGTACTATATAATGTATACTTCTGTGAGATGCAGCTCCAGTAATATCATTTCTTTGCATTGGTTCAGTAACCTATGGAATCAATACATAATTAATATATTTATGTTGTACAGTACATCATATTTTTACTACTTTTGTGCTTGTTCCAGGACGATTTAGAGTTGACGGGAAAGAATTCTTTTGCCAATTAAGGTATCGTTATGCAAATTGCCCCACAGTCACTAATGTAGAATTAATTTATATCCAAGTGCATTCGATATGCCATTTGTTTTGGGAGCTGCTACTCTGAGACTGGCCAACCAAATAGGATAGGCGTGCCACCTAACTCTTGCTTCCCAGTTTTATGAGTTTTTCATTTTCTGTATCATACTTTTGACCAAATTTTCTTAATACTGCATTCTTATATATGTGGAACCTCAAAAGTCAAACTTTACATGTTTGATCATTGTTTCATTTACCAGAAGCATATTGTTTCATGATCGTTTTCTGTTTTTGAATAAACAGCCTGCTCTGATACCACTTGTTGAGTATAGAATACAAGAAAGAATACAAAGGGGGTGAATGGATTCTTGAACTTTTCATTGTTCTTGAATCTGTATAGAAAGATATGTGTTAAGTGTGTGCTATAATTTACGTGCGGAAAATAATAAGCGAGCAACACAACACAATATCACTTTAATCTAATATATTAATAGGTAAAGATTTTGCTACAATCTGTGAATACAAAAATTAGTATTCTCAGCTTCGTTTTTCTCAAAGAGATGTTTTCTTTTGTGTATGAAAAACTTAACTTCTAAGGAAGTGAGGCTATATCCTTATAGAGAATGAATACAACCTACTTACTACAAATAAGGTAGCTAACCAACTTTACTTTCTAGTGTGTCTATCTTTTTGAGTAAGCATCCAAACGGCTACAGGTTTAACTTTGCAAAGCTCTGTTCAGATCCACTTCTTTAGCTCTTTGTTTCTTGTACATCTCTCCAAGCTTCTTTGTAGGTTTTTCCAAAGTACATTACAGATTGTGGTCCATAAAGTGCTTTAGCTTGTTGCAGGTTTCTGACTTGTACAATTCTTTAGTATATTGTCTCCAAGATTGTATTCGAGAAGTAACTCTGTTGGTGATTAGAGAACTAGAATTGGCTTAATCGATAACTCTGAGTTCTCGAATAGTGTTCAACTGATATACCGAATGACTTCTCGAATAATTCTTTTCTTCAGGAATCCTTGAGATATTGAATAGAGCATTTTACATATTGAATCCTTGAGATATCGAATATCTTCTTTAGTCCTTGAGATATCGAATAGAGCATTGCCTTGTTGACTCTTAGAAAACTCGAATGATGCTTTGACTTGTTGACTCCATGAGTTCTCGAATAGAGTATTTAGACATGTCGAATCTCTGAGTTCTCGAATAAGGCTTTGACTAGTTGACCTTCAGAGATATCGAACAGTGTCTTTTAAGATATCGAATCCCTGACTTCTCGAATGCTAGACTTCTCGAGTAGACAAATGTACTTCTTGAATTGGTACTTAGGCAAATTCTTCATTTCTTCAAATCCCAACTGTGATTATTTTACAGTCTTTATCTCCTTGCTTGAGGCATGAACCTTGGAACTTCTTTCAAGCATTATTCTTGACTTTATAAGTACAGTTACACAACTAGGATTTGATGCCTATTACAAGTACAGAACAAACAGAAACTCTACAACTAGAGGTTCCCTCAGTTAAGAGGTCATGTAGGTAATGCATTGCATTACATATACTTAGGCTTGTTATTATATGAGTACAGGCATGTCTCTGTGACTAACAGTTTCTATCTAAAATTTCTTATTTTCGAACTTGTTTTTTCTTACTTAATTATCCTTACTTAAATATTTATTATTGGCTAAAACATGTTACATTTTCTATTTTTAAAATAACTAATTGAATTTCTTTTTATATTCAAAAAATACTACGAGCAACTATATTTAAAAAAGTAATATAATATTATTATGATTATTTATAAATAATAACTAACAAATTACATTTTCAGCTAAAACACGTTACTTTTTATATTTTTTCTCACTGAAATCTTTTATTTTCCAATATTATCATAAATAATTATATTCAATAAAATAATACCATAATAATATAATTGACTGGTTACCTTTTCAGCTAAAACGTATCATCGTATCTATATCTTATAACTAAATTTTTCCTTTTTTAAAAATAATATGGTCAATATATGTGTATATATATATATATATATATAATTATTATCAAATCATACAATTCAAAATTTTACTTACAAAATTTATATCATCAAAAAATTATTCAAATTATTGAAAAAATCGTATAATATTAAAGAAAATCTGTGCATCGCACGGGTTTTAAGCTAGTACTTTTATAGAAAGGCAAAGCAGCAAATTTAGCCAGTTTACAATCACTACAATCAGAAATATCATGAGTTTGCAAATGTCCTAAAACTCCTGTAGAAACCAAATATTGTAAACCAGGGGCAGAAACATGGCCTAAACGGGAATGCCAAAGATAAAAATTTGATGAAGAACTACTCAAACGAAAAGACGATAATTCAACACTAGATGCTCCAACATACAATACTTTCAGTTCATCCAAAACATAGACTCCTCCCTGTCTACGACCTGTCCCAATCATTTTCTGAGATCTTGGAACCTGAACACAATAAGTAGAAAAAAAAAATGAAAATAAATATCCAGATACACATAACTGACTCACGGAAACCAAATTCATACCCATGGTTGGCAAAAATTATAATCACCAGATGAGACTTTTTTTTTTTTGATAATCAGATGAGACTTTTGTTTAAAGAAAGAGAATCGCTGCTTTTTTTCTTTGTTTATGTTTCTTCTTACTGATCACTATATATCAGTGTTCTAACAAGCGCAAATCGGTTCTAAGCGGTGAGGTGATCTTCTAGCGCTTAAGCGGTTAAGCGGACGCTTAAGCGAAATTTTAAGCGGGTCATTAAGTGGATGAATAAAATATATTAAATTTTTTAAATATAATATTTTTATTGTAAAATTAAAATTATGCATTAATTAAGTACTAAGAATTTAAACATAAAATGTTCTTAATTAAAAAAGGTATTTTTAATATTTTATTACAATTATAGTCATATTATAATAAATATAAATATTTTAAAATTAAAAAATTAGCGGGTCAACACCATTTTGACCGCTTTATCCGTTTAATGACCGCTTAATCCGCTTAATAGGCCGTATAATCTTCAAAAACGCTTAATCATCCGCTTATTATAAAATCAAAGCACTTTGATGTCCGATTCCGCTTAAGCGTCCGCTTAGACGGCCGCTTAATGCACTTTTTACAACACTACTATACGTATAGGTTAGTGGGAACCTTCTAGGAATCTTTTGTGTGCAAGTTTAGAAGAGTCTTTGTTTTCTGTACTCATTTTGAAAAGGAGTCTCCAAGATTCAAGGGAAGTAGACTTTGTACAGCTGGTTTAAGTGGTCTAGTCATAATTGCTTTGATGACAATATTATCGATGGCTAGAATTAATTACAAAGAGGGTGTTTGACATTGCTTAAAATAAGTTACTTTTGATTTAATGGAGGTGTTTTTAACTTAAAGGAGAAAGTAAAGTTGTTTACTTTAAGTTGAATGAATGTGTTTGGATAATTTTACTTAAAGTTAAATGGGGGTTTAATAATTTTGACTTAAAGTGATGAAATTTGACTTAAAAAAATTTTAAATTCATAATATTTAAACTTTACAAGAATCGTGAAAAAAAAAACTCCACAAGTCATAAGTCAAAAATACCTAAATGAAACTTATGACTTAAAGAAGTTTTTTACCTTAAAGCGGGCTTAAAACCCATATTGCCAAACACACCAAAACCTCCTTAAAATTGAAAACTCCTTTTTAAGGAGTTCTAACCAAACACCTCAAAGTAAGATAATCGTTATTAGGAAAGGCTCATTATTTAATATTAAGAACATGAGCGTAATAATTTGAAAAGATTTATTTTGTCAATGTTTTGATTTAATCTTGATCATTTCGAAAATATTAAAAAAAAATATTACTGTGTATAAACTCGTAATTTTACTCAAAAAAGATATATTCTAAATGAAATGAGACACAAACTAGTTGAATGGGTTGAAAAGTGGGGTTCAATTTGAATCTCCATTCGTAAACATGCTCTTCAACAACCTCGATACATACTTTATCAAAAAAAAAAAAGTAATATGTTCCATAAAAAATTCTAGCACATAAACAGATTCATTAACCAAATTTCATCTTCTTTTTTCTGCTGTATATAGTATAAACTCGTAAATAATTTTGTTCATACACAGCTTCATTTATTAGATAATTGTGTAATTTTTATACACATGTAAAATAAGATTTTTCATTTGACTAAAAAGATTTCATTTCGGCGAACTTATGAGATGTGTTCGTGAGAGTTAATAAATCAGTTTGTGTACGATATTTTGTTCTTTATTATTTTTATTTTTATTTTTTGAAGGCATGTATTGCTTTTTATTGTTCAATAAAATTATGTCTTTTTACTCTGTCTTCATATAATAATTTTGACAAAACAAGAATCCTCATAATCATGAGTTCTGGTGTTACCGGTTGGTAGCATTAGCGGATTCTACTTCTTACGTGTTTAATGTTTTGTTCATGGCTGTTATCTAAAAGACAAAGAAATAAAAAAAATAAAAAAAAATCTATCGAAATTTAATAGGATCACTCAACAAATATCAAAGTCGACAGAATTGATTTGAGTCCATCGAAAATGGACCTAAACAATAGTACAATAATAGTAAAGAAAGCACATGATGACATAATAATTGTGCAAGAATCGGATCACATACATTCCAATCCTTAAGTTACAGATTACATTTTCTGAAACTTGCAGAGTGAAGTTAATTTTCAAGCCATAAGTTGATTATTATATAAAGTTTCTTTTCTAAAAACTAAGAAGTTGGTTATGTTAAATTATTAATTTCGAGTTATTTGTTACATGCATGCAACTTGTTGTACACATTTTTAGCTGTGAAATTATAATGAATGCTTTTTCCAACCAAAATAAATTTTTAAGTTTATTTACAAAAAAAAACGATCATTTCATACTTATTTTCATAAAAATTAATGTTTTTTAAATTTTATTTTCAAACAATGTAGTATGTACTTTCTGCAACCGGAAATGCAACTATATTTCAATGTTATAAAAAATTAAATTGAAGATGGTTCAAGTTGCATCAAATATCTTTCAAGTTGCACAATCATGTCGCTCCTAAAACTCAATTTTGAAAAAAAATAATTAAAACAAAAATTGCATTTTAGGTTGCATGCGGAACAATATTTTAAAAATGAAAATTTAAAAATTGTATTATACAAAAAAAAATTGTAAAATAAATTTATTTTTGATATTTCATATAAGTTAAAAAAATACGCAAGCATTTAAAAATATAAGTGTTTTAGAAAATTTGTATAATGCAGTCTAAAGGAAAAAATTATGAACTTGTCCCTACTAACTATTTATTTTTATTTTTTTTTAACCGGGAACTACCCCACACACTTGTATGTGGGATTTCAAATCCGGGGAGATATATCGCTGAGCCCTACAACCCAGTACTCCCACGTAAATTCGAAGCTTTCGCTCCGAGGTAGGTTCGAACCCCTGACCTTGGCTGAACCAGGGAAAGGGGGTGTCCACTCAGCCAAAGCTTTGTAGACCCCTACTAACTATTTATTCATTTAAAATGATTATATTAATTAAGAAACTCCACCACAATTTTATTAATTTTTTTTAATTTTACCATCACAGCAAACATATTACATTAAGCAACTCCAATCTTAATCTGACAAATATAAGTTTCATGAAAAAAAATGTATTCAAACCTTCTAAAAAGTTAACGTAAAAATATACTTGCCCATAATAACTTAAATTTAATTATTTAAAAACCACGCACTTAAGCGGACATGCTAGGAAGATTCCAAAACAGCAACAGTTATAAGTCCACATGCTACGATCATTCTTTGACAACCGCCTCACAACATTAACTAATTTTCATCCACGTGGACGCTCTCTTTGCTTGAAAGTCAATCTTTGTAGCACCTATTTATGTGCCCTCTCTGGCTCATCCCTTGAGATCATTCTACAACCACCAGCGTCAAAACTATTTTGTTCATTAGGGATTCTCTAGGTACACCTCTTGGCTAGTTCAGTTTACCAAAAAGACTCTGTCCTTTCTTCCATATAATTTTCCGTATTGGTGGAGATGTCTGAGAAAACAGTCTCGAATAACCTTAGCTTGGAGATTTCCATGCCAGCAGAACAAGGCGGCTCCAAGTTTTTCGACGATGATGGTCGTCTTAAAAGAACAGGTACGATTCTTAACTGATAATAGATATATGATCTGTAATGTTTGAGATATTGCTTCTTGCTATCATTATACTAACTATTTGATTGTAAATATGGATTTATAGGGACGGTTTGGACAGCAAGCGCTCACATTATAACAGCAGTAATTGGTTCAGGGGTTCTCTCTTTGGCTTGGGCTACTGCACAACTTGGATGGATTGCTGGTCCGACTGTTCTATTCCTGTTCTCTTTTGTCACGTACTACACTTCGTGTCTGTTGGCATCGTGTTATCGTTCTGGTGATCCTGTAACCGGGAAGAGAAATTATACCTATATGGAGGCTGTGGAAGCCAATCTAGGTATTCTTTCTTCTTTTTCTGGGGGATTTTAAATTTTACTATTATTATTTTTAGTCTAAAATTAAAGTTCTTGTTCTTCCTTTCCTTGCAGGTGGTTTCAAGGTTAAACTTTGTGGGGCAATCCAATACTTGAATCTTTTTGGGGTTGCTATTGGCTACACAATTGCAGCATCTATAAGCATGACGTAAGTGAAATTTCGACAACAGAAAAGAAAACTGTTTTCTTCATGAACTTGTAATTTATTCTTTAAACTAACGAGTTCATGTGTTGGTAATTGAAAACAGGGCAATAAAAAGATCAAACTGTTTCCATTATAGCCATGCCAAGGATCCTTGCCACATCTCCAGCACTCCTTATATGCTTGCGTTTGGTGCCATGGAAATTCTCTTCTCGCAAATCCCTGATTTCGATCAGATCTCATGGCTGTCGATTGTTGCCGCTGTTATGTCCTTCACCTACTCTTCAATAGGACTTGCACTCGGCATTTCCAAAGTTGCAGGTATGAAACTCATTAAACGAATAACTTTCTTTTGTTGTACAGAACTTTCAAATCATATGATGCATGACTAATATAGTTCTAACTATTTATCTTTCTGAACTATCAGAAACTGGGCAAATCAGGGGAAGCCTTACTGGGATTAGCATAGGTACTGTTACTCCAACTCAAAAGATATGGAGGAGCTTTCAAGCACTTGGAGCAATAGCTTTTGCGTACTCGTACTCGCTTATTCTTATCGAAATTCAGGATACAGTCAAATCGCCACCTTCCGAATCCAAAACGATGAAGAAAGCTACCCTATTAAGTGTTGCAGTGACAACAGTTTTCTACATGCTCTGTGGCTGTTTTGGGTATGCAGCCTTTGGAGACTTAGCTCCGGGAAACCTCCTAACTGGATTCGGATTTTACAACCCCTACTGGCTCCTTGACATCGCCAACATAGCCATAGTAGTCCACCTTGTTGGTGCATATCAAGTCTACTGCCAACCCCTATTTGCATTTGTCGAAAAACATGCTGCCAGAACTTTCCCGGAGAGCGACTTCATCAACAAAGAATTTGACATTCCATTGCTCGGGGGATTCAGACCTTACAAGCTAAATCTTTTCCGCCTGGTTTGGAGGACGATATTCGTGATCATTACCACAATCATATCAATGCTTATGCCATTCTTTAACGACGTAGTTGGCATTCTTGGAGCATTCGGATTCTGGCCACTCACTGTTTACTTCCCGGTGGAGATGTACATTGTTCAAAAGAAGATACCAAAGTGGAGCAGTAGATGGATTTCTCTTCAGATCTTGAGTGGTGCTTGCCTGATTATTTCGATAGCAGCAGCAGCTGGTTCGTTTGCTGGAGTTGTTACTGATCTCAAGGTTTATAGGCCATTCCAGAGCACTTACTAGTGATATTTTTGTTTTCAGAACCGTGAAATTAGTAGGAACTCGTGAACTTTTAGGTTGAATACAACTCTTGTACGTGTTACTTTTAGAAAGAGTAACGAGACAATTTGTTCACTCTGTGCTTGCATGCTCTTCATTTTAGTCGTAGCTAGTATTCAGAAGAGCCAGTACTTGTATATCCAACGTTGTAATTTTCAATTTATTTGAATGAAATATTTAAGTTATAAGCTGAATCCGCAAGTTTCTAGCTATTGTAACATTTTAGTTTTTCCTTTTTACATATGAAACTCTCCTTTTGAAAATGATCAAATGAGAAGAAAGATAACTCAAAACAGTCATAAAAAAACAAGATCACTTAAAATATTCAAAAACAGAGAAGTGTGCATCCAGTGTGCTCAGTCCTTGTCATGGCGAGCCAGTATATACTGAATCTACTTAATGATGCATGCATGATGGCAGCACCTCCAGTATATACTGTATTCTGAAACCCTATTCCCATTTCTTGAATCACCAAAGCAGAGCTATTCATTTCTGATTTCTTCAAACCACTAAAAGCACTTTTACCTAGTGCTGTCAACAAATGCATATATGCAACCATATATACCCGTGCACACCTACTTTTACCTAGTGTTATTTTATTAAGTGGAATTACTAGCTAGTGATAATTTCTTTTTGAATGAATTGATGGAGAAGAGGGGACTGAGCATTTTCTTTATTAATGTTTGACTTCAAATAATAAATAATCGGGAAATGGTTCTCCTTTTCTCAATCACAACCTCAAAAACAGTAAATATTACCCGTGTTTTGATAAATAAAAAGCTCAAAGAAAGCATGGTAAATGAAATGCTATTATTATGGGCCTGTTTGGCTTAGCTTAACTTACAGACTTATGGATTTATTTTCGGATAAAAATTTTATATTTTGATAAATTTCTTTTATACAAGTATTTAATGTATGTTTGAGATTCAATAAGTTACAAAAATAAGTTGGAAAATAAGTTGGAATGTTAGGAATCTCTAACTTTTTCTTAAAATAAGTTGACTTATTCCGAAAAAAAGTTCCCCCAAACACCTCCTATGTTTAACGTACAAGCCTCATCATATACACTATACTAGTCAGTATCTATATATCACACTTATGCCACACTTCGCCTTGATGGTCAAAATTTTCTAAATTTTGGATTTTTTTTTTCTTCCATCGTCCTATTTTATATATACTTTTTAGAAAAAAATTATACTTATTAAAAAAATAGTTGAGTAAATTTTTTTGACATATATCCTAAATAATTGCATTAAAAATAAGAATAGAATTTATTTAAAAAAATCAAACCTTAAAAATTATAAATCTAGGGATAGTTTTAAAAACATACCTTTAAATTTCTATGAAAAACTGAGAGAAACACGTAATATGGAATAAATATTTTGTAATATAAAAGGAACTTATTTAGATTTGTTGCTCGATACCATATATATGCTCTATGTCAAACAATCCCGTGTTTTTCACTTTCAACTAGATGATAGTAATTAAATATTCTGTCAAATTAATTTGACTGAACATAATTAAGGTTGGTGAAGGGTTGAAAATTTCAAGATGAAGTTGAACAAAGAATTAGGGGGGTTGAAAGTTTGAGCAACTATTTGAACTTTGTTGTTCAGGTTAAGTCATGAGATTAGTAGTACTAGTATAATGAAAATTTTGAGATGACAGAACTATAATATGAAGATAATTTAAAAAAAAAAAAAACTAATGTAAAGAATGTTTTTTTTGTAATAATAAGAAAATGGTTTTGATATGGAGCCAAGATTGATCAGTGGTTAGTTCTATTTCTTGTTGAAAAAACATAAATTAAGTAAGAAATGAAATGAAATGACATGAGTACTATGCAAATAAATGTCAAAATCTGTGAATCTAGCTAAAGTTCGATAGTGGTGGTTTAATAATAGCCTAAACCTTGGCCGCCAGTGGCAGTCAGTGGTGCTAAGAAACTGCAACCCTACCCAATGGTTGGCGGAATTTATAATCACCAGATGACTTTCATAATTTAGAGAATCTTTGCTTTTTCTTTTGTTTACGTTTCTTCTTACAAATCTCTATACATTACTGGGAAACTTCTAGGAATCTTTTGTGTGCAAGTTTAGAAAAGAGTCTTTGTTTTCTACTCATGATTTAGATAAAGAATCTCCAAGATTCAAGGTGAAGTCGACTTTGCACAGCTGCTTTATGTGGTCTAATCATTATTGCTTTGAACGCAACATTGATGGCTAGAAATATTTCGAGAGCGAGAGAATGCGTTTTGCATTCCATTTAAGCTTACTTAGAAGGCGAACGTCCGTTTTCATTTTTTTTGGGTATTTGGTAAATAAGTCGAATGGACTTATTAACAACTTATATGGGATAAGTTGAATGTTAAGAAATCCTAACAATCAACTTTTAATTTATTCTTATTTCTCGATATAAGCAATATATAATATCCTTCAAATCTTCAAAATCATATATCTTTTGATTCGTTCATTAAAAAATTGATATGTATATGTCAAATTTCTCTACTCATCGAGATCTATCCATTAATATCCACTTATATATATTAAAAAACAAATATTTTGAAAATATTTAAAAAAGTTAACTTATAAGTTCTGATTTACCAAACACTCTACTGACTTATAATTTCTGATTAACAAACACTCTATTAACTTATAAGTTCTGATTTACTTATCACTTATATGATACTTATCACTTTAAGTTATAAGTTACTTATTTTAAGGTAAGCCAAACAGGCCCAGAATCGTTTTTGAGGAGAAAAAGTTCATTATTTCCGTTCATTTTTATACGTTTTTATTAGAGTATTTGATACGTATTTTAAGGTGCATAATAATGAGCATATTCAGTATGCCACATCAGCTAAGGCTTGTTTGTTAAACAAAGCCATAAACAATAAGTTGACTATACCATTTGTTAAGTCAATTCCTTTTATTCAAACACACCATTGTTGATAAAAGTTAGTTAGAAATTTGTTACATTTCAGATTAGTATAAATACATGTAACGACACAGCTTGAAGTTTTAAGTTTACAATGAATAATATTTCCTTCTTTTCATTTCTCTCTCTCAATCTCTCTCTCTCTCTCTTTCTCTCGATCTCTCTTAGAAATTAGTGAAGATATTTGATCTTCACATGTCTTTATGGTATCAGAGCAGAGGTTCAATGGAGATTCCGCACAATTCGAGTTAAACGATGAGTAATTAGTAAGAGATCTGTTCATTTTCATTTTGAGAGATTTGTTCACTTACGACGAATCCGGTATCATTCTTCTTCTTGGATTTGTGATAAGTTTCGTATGTTTTGTTCATAATCAGAGAGATATTGTTTCGACTTTTTCTTGATAGAGAGATGCAGAAATGATCTTATTTTCGTAAGATTTGGTGATCTTTTCTTGAATTTTGTTAATTTTCTTGAAGAATTGATAGATAATTTCGTCAGATTCTGCTTTTCTACTACGTTCTTGTGAATTTGTGGATTTGTTTTTCTGATACTGTGTATGTTAATGGAGAAAATGACATATGCGAATGTTGTAACAAACATTAGGAATTCTAGATCACTGATTGATAATGTAGTTGAGAATGAAGAAGATGAGAATGTGATGATTACTGCTCAAAATGGAGAACAAGATATTCCTTTAACATCAAATCTTCATCCTTTGTATATGGCTAATATTGATCATCCTGGTTTAGTGTTAATTTCTAAGAAATTGACTGGAACTGATAATTTTGGTCCTTGGAAAAGGTCTATTACTATTGCTCTTTCTGCTAAAAACAAGTTAGGACTTGTTAATGGCACTTTGCCTAAACCTGAGGATAATTCACCTTTAAGAAATCAGTGGGAAAGAGTAAATGATATGGTTATCAGTTGGATCTTGAACACTATTTCAGATGATATTAGTAATGGGATAGATTTTGTGAATTCAGCTCAAGAAGTATGGGAGGAATTACATGAACAATTTTCTAGTATCAATGGTCATCGAGTTTACCAAGTGCTGAAAGATTTACATGCTTTAGAACAGGGAGATAAGTCTATGGAAATTTATTATCATAAGATGAAAAACCTTTGGGATGAGTACATTGCTTTAGAACCAACTGTTAATTGTAAGTGTGCTTGTACTTGTGGACAACATAAGTTGCAAGAAGACAGATAGCAAAGGAAGAAGCTCATTCATTTTCTTATGGGTCTTAATGATAGTTTTTCTACTGCTAGAGGTCAGATTTTGATGATGAACCCCTTGCCAAATGTTAATCAGGTATTTTCTTTGATCAAGCAAGAAGAAAGACAAAGAATTGGATCCAATGTGACTATGTCTTTTATGGCTAGTGGAAATGCTTCTAAATCAGTGACTGGTAAAAGTACAGGAGTTTCTATGAATGATCATAACAGTGGTAGTAAAAAGACAATTTTGAAGTGTACTTTTTGTCAAAAAGAAGGTCATGATAAAGAACATTGTTTCAAAATCATTGGCTATCCACCTAAGGGCAGAGGCAGAGGTAAATCTGGTTCAACTAATAACTCAAGTTTTAGGTCTTTTCCACAGGCTATGCAAGTTTCAGGCCATACTACTTCTACTCCTGGTTTCATGGTTTCAGAATCTCAGTCTCAGTCTGCAAATCCTGCTGTGAATCCTTCTAATAACAATTCTTTTCAGAATTTTGAACAGTTGCAGAATCAAGTCAATCAAATGAATCAGCTAATGACATTCATGATGCAAAGTCAGAACAAAGCTTATAATACTCCTGAGGATCATGTCACAACCATAGCAGGTTTAGCTTTCTCTATGCTTTCCACTATACCTAGCTTTTCACACAATGTCTAGATTGTTGACACAGGGGCTTCTAATCACATGTGTTGTGATGCTACTATTATGTTTAATATTCATTCTGTGTCAAAACCTTTCCATGTGGCTTTACCTAATAATCATCTAATTCTTGTTACTCAACAAGGTTCAGTTTGCTTAAATTCTTCCATAACTCTTCATTCTGTGTTACTAGTTCCTGTTTTCAAATGTAATTTACTTTCTGTTAGTAAATTGACTTCTGAAAACAAATGTACAGTAGGCTTTTCTCATCATTCATGTATTTTTCAGGACAAGAACCAAGCAATTCTGGCCACTGGACTTGAATGTGATGGTCTCTACTATTTTTCAACATCTCCATCTCCTTCAACAAAATCTTCTAATTGTCATGCTGTCATCAATTCTTCTCCTGCTGCTGTTGATTCTTCTAAGCTTTGGCATATCAGATTAGGTCATACTTCTGATAATGTTTTAAAGAATGTTTCTGATTTCAATGTTGTCCTGTTTGTCCTAGTTCTAAACAGACTATGTTGTCTTTTCCTCAACATAGTGATTCTCATGCTACTCATGTTTTTGCTTTAGTTCATATGGATCTTTGGGGTCCTTATCATGTTGCAACTACTCATGGTTGTAAATATTTCTTAACGTTGGTTGATGATTGTAGTCGTGCTACTTGGACATTTCTGTTATCTACCAAACAAGATGTGTTTTCCAAATTTAAGGCTTTTGCTGCTTATGTTCAGAATCATTTTCACACTACTATTCAAACAATTCGTACTGATAATGGTACTGAATTTATAAATCATCAGTTTCATTCCTTCTTGTCTGATTTAGGGATCCAACATCAAACCTCTTGTCCTTATACACCCCAGCAAAATGCCAGGGTGGAAAGAAAACATAGGCATTTACTAGAAATGACTAGAGCCCTTAGATTTCAATCTGGATTATCCATTAAATATTGGGGAGATTGCTTGTTAACAGCTACACATCTTATCAATATCTTACCCACACCTGTGCTTAAATTTCTTACACCACATGAAATTCTTTTTCACACTAAACCTGACTATAGTTCTTTGAGAGCTTTTGGATGTCTATGTTATGCCTCATTGCATCCTACTGATAAGTTGTCTTCCAGAGCTGTTCAGTGTGTTTTTATTGGTTACCCTCATCTTCAAAAGGGTTTTAAACTCTTAAGACTTGATAATAAATCTGTTATGGTTAGTAGACATGTGAGATTTTTAGAGCACATTTTTCCTTTTCATAATTCTTCAAGTGTCACACAGAAATCTATTCAATCTACAGCAGGGAATTCTTACACCTTCTTGAATTGGCTTTCTTCTAATTCTTCTTCTTCTTATCTTAATGAGTTACATACTTCACCATCTATTTCTCCAGTTTCTGCTTCTCCTGTTTCACCACCTTCTGATTATTTCACATCTTCACCCCTTATTAATTCTACTGAATCTGATTCTATCTCTGTTACTGAACCTATTACTGTTGTTACTGAACCTGTTACTGTTGTTACTAAACCTGTTATTGATGATAATCATCAGCCATCTAGAATTTCTACTAGACCTAAGTCCAGACCAACTTGGTGGACTGATTATAACATCAAAGTTCCCAGTGTTTCTTCTATTAAAACTGTTGACAGTCAGGCATTCATAGCACAACATGTTTCAGCCACTCATGTCTTAGAACCTAAACATTATTATGAAGCTGTTAAGGATCCAAGATGGATTGAAGCTATGGATAAGGAATTAATAGCTTTAGAAGCTAATCATACATGGACTTTAACACCATTACCTCCTGGCAAGAAATGTATTGACTGTAGGTGGGTTTATAAGGTCAAAATTCTGCCTAATGGTGAAATAGAAAGGTTTAAGGCTAGGTTAGTTGCCAAAGGTTACACTCAAGCAGAAGGTATTGATTACCATGATACTTTTGCACCAGTTGTCAAGATGGTCACTGTCAGGACTTTATTATCTGTTGCTGTTGCTAAGAATTGGCATATTGAACAACTTGATATTAATAATGCTTTTTTACATGGGGATCTTCATGAGGAGGTGTATATGAAACCACCATTGGGTTATAAGATTCCACCAGGTTCTAATCTTGTTTGCAAGTTGGTTAAGTCTCTTTATGGTTTAAAGCAAGCATCTAGAGAGTGGTTTGCAAAGCTTACCACTTGTCTTCTTGAAGCAGGTTATGTACAGTCTCATTCTGACCATTCATTGTTTACTTACAAAACTGGTACAAGTTTTATTGCCATAGTTGTCTACGTGGATGATATTTTACTTACTGGGAATGATATGAATCTGATTAAGAACCTAAAGCAGCTGTTACATGCTAAGTTTTCTATCAAGGATTTAGGACCTATTCATTATTATTTGGGATTAGAAGCTATAAGGAATGAAAAGGGTCTTTTGCTTTGTCAACAGAAATTTATACTTGATTTACTCAATTTAGCTGGATTAGCTGATTGTAAGCCTCTTTCTTTTCCTCTTGCATCTCATCTTAAACTTCATGATGATGAGCAATCTGGAAATCTTTTATCTGATCCTTCTATATATCGAACTTGGATTGGTAAATTGTTGTATTTGACTACTACACGACCTGATATTGCCTATTCAGTTCAGTTGCTTAGTCAGTTTTTACATGCTCCTCGAGAAGATCATCTTAAGGCTGCTGTAAGGGTTTTGAGGTATTTGAAGTGCACTATCACTCATGGATTATTTTTCTCCTCTGATAATAATCTTCAGTTACAGGGTTATAGTGATAGTGACTGGGGTGGTGATCCTGTGGATCGTCGTTCTGTAGGAGGCTATTTGTTCATGCTTGGATCAGCTCCTATTTCTTGGAGATCTAAGAAACAATCCTTAACTGCAAAGAGTTCTGCAGAAGCAGAATATCGAGCTCTTGCAGATTGTTCATGTGAGGTTATTTGGCTTAAGAATATCTTATCAGATTTACAGGTTTCTTTACCAGGTCCTGTTACACTATTCTGTGATAACAATGCAGCAATTGATCTTACGGCCAATCCTGTTTATCATGCTCGTACCAAACACATTGAAATAGATTGCCATTTCATTCGTGAGAAAATTCAGCTTGGACTAGTTAAGATTGTGCAGGTTGCTTCAAAGGATAACATAGCTGATATTTTGACCAAAGGTTTGGGAAAACATCTGCATTGGTCTTGTTCAAACAAATTTGGTCTTGCCTATCTAAGTCAGCCCATTTGTGGGGGGATAATACTACTGATGCTTATATTGCTGCTGATGTAGTACAACACAGGGCACCTTCACCTTTCGTTCAAGGGGGGACTAATGAGCATATTCAGTATGCCACATCAGCTAAGGCTTGTTTGTTAAACAAAGCCATAAACAATAAGTTGACTATACCATTTGTTAAGTCAATTCCTTTTATTCAAACACACCATTGTTGATAAAAGTTAGTTAGAAGTTTGTTACATTTCAGATTAGTATAAATACATGTAACGACACAGCTTGAAGTTTTAAGTTTACAATGAATAATATTTCCTTCTTTTCATTTCTCTCTCTCAATCTCTCTCTCTCTCTTTCTCTCGATCTCTCTTAGAAATTAGTGAAGATATTTGATCTTCACATGTCTTTACATAACTAGTATAGTTTCATAATTTGTTTTTAAAATTTTTTTTTGTATAAAAATAAAATTTTTCTATTTTATAAAAAAAAATTGTAAAAATAAGTTATGTAATTATAGTAATTAGGAGCTTAAAATACGTGTCACGCCTCCATCCCTAACGTATATAATTCATTGGGACGGAGGAAGTACTTGATAAAATGAATGTGACGAGGTAAAGGTTGATTCTCTCTCCTTACATATTTTAATTCGTTCATTTGAGAACTATTAGAAAATGATTATTATTGTGTAAACTATGATTTCATTAAAAATTTAGGAATACTCATCAAATTTATAAATTTAGGAATCACATCGCATCTAATTTTTTATGGTATGATTGTATAGTTTTAACTTTTCACGATTTGATTGTGTTTTAAAAATTTGATCAAACTGTATATTTGATTTAGTTTACGATTTTAGATTAAAATTGCACCGATCAGACCGCGAGCATTTCTAACTCAAATATTTGAGTCTTTTCTGGTTTAATAAATGAACTGAATTCAGTTATAAAAGTATTCGACTTAAGAATCTGCATAAAGATGCTCCATCAACAGGTTCCATATAAGTTAACACATTATTAGATTAAGGGGGTGTTTGGGGGAATTTTTCCCCAGAACGAATCAATTTATTTTAAGACATAGTTAGAGATTCCTAACTTCTTCCTGAAAAAAATTAACTTTTTTTTGGAACTTATAGAATCTCAAACATATATTAAATACTTGTATAAAGAAAAATTATCAAAATATGAAATTTTTATCCAAAAATAAGTCCATAAGAACTTTAAAAAAAAGGTAAGCCAAACAGGCTCTAATTAGCGAAATTCGTGATTTTCTTACATCTTTTTTGCTAAACAAATTGGGTGAATATTTTCATGAACGGACTGGTACATACAGATTCATTATTTAATTTTAAAGTTATCATTTGAACCAAAACGGTCAAGTGTAAGTAAGCAGATATGAATTCGTAAGAGTTAATAAATCAGTTCTTGTACAATGTACATTTCTTTATAGCGGAAGCCAAAAAAAGAAAAATTGATTCAATTAAAGCTTGATTTTAAATTGTATAATTTTTTGTAACGAATAAATTATGCGCAGGTGCACTCTAAATAAAAATTCAATAATAAAATGTCTTTCTACTCTCTCGTGATATTAAATTTTTAACATTAATCATTGTAGCAATGGTTGATAGGAATGAGGGCTGTTCTTTATAATTAAGTTTGGAAAATTATCAAAAATATTCATATTTAAAAAAAAAAAATGAAAAAGTAGGGTAAAAATTGCATAAGTGATTGAACAGCACGTTACAAGCAATTGCATTTCAGGTTGTAACAATTGCATATGCGGTTGCACCTTATTTTAGAAAAAAAAATTACAACTTAAATTTTTTTTGGAAAAAACCCTATATTTTTAAAATTTTTGTGTTTCTTGTTGGAAGCTAGCATTAGTGGATTCGAAAGCAGGGGACCTGTTTAATTTGTTCATGGCTGTTATCTAAAAGACAAAATAATTATGCTTTCAAAAAAGAGAGAAAATAAATGTATCGAATTTAAAAGATATAGGAATCCTGCATATCCAGTTCTGATACTAGAACGGAAGTCATGCAATATTGAAGAATTGGGATTGTGATAATCCTACACCTACTAACCACTGGTAAGTCATTGAGCTGATTCAGCCCATGAAAATTTTCAAGTCCAGTTACAACCACGAACCCATGCTTGTTATCAAGTCCAGTTACTGACATAAATCCATAATTATTATCAAGTCCAGCTACTACATAGCCTATTAGGCCAGGACTGCAAATATTGAGGCTGGACAAATTAAAACATCTTAATTGAGTTTTGAAGCGGGTAAGAAACTTTTGGGCCGTGACAACGGTAATATTAATTAATATTTGATAATAGAGTCTCGTAAAATTTAAATGAAGTGTGATATTAGTCGAATTTGACAAGTTTAACAAAAAAATTTAAGATTTTATAAAATTTAGCAATATTGTATAAAAATAAAAATATTAGCAAATTCATCAAAACACATTATTTTAATAAAGGCACAAAAGTACACGAGTTTTTGAATAATGTTATATTTTAAATATTTTAAATTCAATTAATTAACACCACATTCTAATATTTTTTTAATTCTAAATTGAATACAAAAATATTTAAAAAATCTCATCAAGAATCGAATAATTTTGACGAGTTTTTAGAATTTTAAATTTAGTAGGTGATATTGTATTAATATTTTTAATGACTTTTTGAGGTTAATGACTTTCAATAATTTTACATATTTTTAGCAATTTTTATAGAGTTAGTGAAATTTAAGATGATTTTCTATAGAGTTATTACAAGTCATTTCAAATCTTATGAAAACGCTCATAACTTTTTTTCAAATGATATAGTTATAATTTTTATTAAAAGACATTAATTTTTTGAATAATGTCGTACTTGTACAAAGTTTATAAATAGGGTGAAGGCCCAAAATAATCAAAAATAAATAATGATTACCCAAAATACTGATTATGGAAAAGATGGCCCGAAATACCGACGGGATACGGAGTTTCGTCATCCGTAATAGCTGGATACGTTGCACGGTATTCCGTATTATGAATGATACGGGACTACGTCTTCCGTGTTATGGACGATACGGTAGAGTGTGTACCGTTATTGTGCTGCGCACCCCGCTAACACGGGACACAGTGTACCGTATTACCGAAAACACGTTACACGGTCCACTGTATGAGGCAGTGTTACGGTAGACGAAATACCGTGTTATACTATATATCACGGTACACGATTTAACGTGTCTCGTCGATAAATAAGGCCAAGCAAGCTCAAATATGATTATTTTGGTAATTTTCTCTTATAAATGTCTAAATTCAATAACACCATAATTTTAAAGACTTTTTACAAGTTTTGATTGAATAACACCATACTTGTAGAGACTTTTTAATTGTTAGAGTTGAATGTCTCATGATTTTTAAAATTATTAGAAGGACTCTTTAATTGTTAGAATTAAATGCTTCATTATTGTTAAAATCATTAAAAATCTTTAAATCTCTTAAAAGTAATTGTCACTAAAAGTAATTGTTTTTTTGAACAATACCATACTTGTAAAGAGTTTATTAATGTCCAAATTTAATAATATCTTACTTTTTTAAAGTTTTGATTGAATAATACCAATATCACCTTATTTTTAAAAAGTTTTGATTGAATAACACCGTTAAAAAGTTTTGATTGAATAACATCGTATAAGATTGTTTAATTGTTAGAATTGAATGCTTCATAATTTTTAAAATCATTAAAAGAACTCTTTAATTGTTAAAATTTAATATCTAATAATTTTAAAATCATTAAAATTCTTTAAATTTTTTGATACAATAATACTCCTAAATACACTTGTTTTTTGAACTTCTTCAAAATTCATATTCAAATTTCATATATATGACAATAATTGAGACATTATGCCTCCCATAGTCCCATGTGCATTCACAGTCCCGTTTGTACTTTTGTACTTAATAATCGAGTATGTTCATTGAATCGCTGTCCTCACAACTTCAGTAACACCGTCTCCGACCCAAACACTAAAATAGTGTTCTAGGGACCCTATTTTGATGACAAAATTATACCTTTCATAAAATACACTCCAATCCATTATTACTATACTTGACACTAAAAGGAATCTTTTTCACCAATAAAATAGAATATTCTAACTTTGTTCAATTTACATTATTAATATCTATTATATTTTAAATTCTAATGTTATGGTCGCATAATATTAAATTTATTAATATAAAAATTATTTATAAAAAAAATCAATATCCAAATTTTGTTGAAAATTGATATTTTAAAATCACGAAATTTTAGAATTAACAAGAGTTAGGAATAAATAGTAGGATATATATAAAAGTTTAACAAGAGCTAAGAAGAAAAGAAGTTTCAATTGATAAAAATTTAAAGTTAAAAATTATGAAAACAAATAAGTTGGAAAAAAATTACAAGAACAAATAGTATGACATAGATGGAAAAAAGTTGTTTTGTTAACAAATATAGGGGTATTGTTGGAATTTTGAAAGTCACCAAATTTGGTGACCAAATGTACTTTTGTCACCAAATTTGGTGATTCAAAACTCATTTGGTGATCTTGGATCACTATTCTAGTGTTGTATTGGAGTGAGTTTAACACTATATCTATCACTATTATAATGATTTAGTGATGGGTTGGAGACTTGGAGTTGCTGTAACGGAGCATATTTACAAGTTGCAATTGCAAGTATCTGCTATTCTGCTCACGAGCGTGTAAGTATGTGTTCACAACCATGTTCAATTCATCAATTGTTGTTTATTGCAGGGTTATTTAAATTTTTTATAATTTATTTATAGTATAGTAAAGAATTTAGACCTTACATTTTTGTACGTAATAATTTAGTATTAAATTTAAATTAATATATTATTGGCGAAAATCAAAATTAGATCTCTGTATATAATAATTTTTAATATTATTATATTTAATAATCATAATCTATTTAATAGCGATTATGAATGAAAAATAATCAAAAATGATATAAATTGTACCCCTTGTATTTATTGTAGTATAGTATAAGCTCTGTTATAAAAATTGCCGTATTAATCAGCCGAAATATCGGCTGAATCCATCTAACCGATATTATCATCACGAATCAGTGAAATATACAGTACAGTATACGTTTAGTTCATATCGGGTCAAAAGTCGGTCCAAAATGGGGAAAGTCAAACTACAAAAAACCACAAACATCAAATACACTCAGAGATGTATTTGGTCTTCCACGTTTGCCTTTTGTTTTGAGAGCTTCCTTCTAAAAGTATATTAGGTATTACGTGTTCCAGAAATCGCTAGGCGATCCAGGATGGTTGGGGTATCGCCTAGCGCCTAATTGGGTAGGCAGGGATTAATCGGAGCATTAATCGATTGTATTTAAATATAATTTTTTAATTTTTAGTTATTAAAAATTTTTGCCAAATATTTTTGTCGATTTTTAAAGTTTTCAACATTTTTTACCGCTTTTTGATCACCTAGATCGCTTTTTGACCGCCTAGACCGCTTTTTGACCGCCTAGACCGATTTTATCCGTTTTTTGACCGATTTATACAAAAAATTGCCTAAATCTCCGCCTAATCCCGCCCCAGGACGTTTTGATGGCGCCTAACGCCTAGACGCTCGCCTTGGCGCCGCCTTAGCCAATTTTTAGAACACCGGTATTACTGTATGTCTGTAAATAATTGACTGCTCAATTAAGAGTTATGTTAAGCCTAGAATCATGTTGTATGTTTGAAAAACACAAGCTCTTCATCTTACTATTATTATTTAGAGTACTTATTAAATAATGTAGAATGATATGACTTTGATGATTTGGCAATATAAACTATTTTAATTGGTGTAATTTATTTCATTTTATTTAATTATAATATGACTAATCAAAAGATGACATATGTATTTGAAAAAAAAATTGAATCCAATTTGGGATCCAATTATTTATTAGGCAAGATATAGGAATGGTAAAGCTCTCTAAAAAAAGATGAAATATCCACATATTGAGATAGCACTTAATGTTAAAGATAAAATACTTAATTTAGACAAATTTTATAAACCATGTGTGTGTATATAGAAATTAATATTAAACTTTTTCCGATTTATTTCCGATTTTTCTTTTTGATAAATCGCCCATTTTCAATAAATTAGTATAAGGTCCTTTATCCGATTTTATTCTGTAACATTTAATATAAGTAATATAGATCATAATAACATTAGTGCTCAGATTATAATGACATTAGTGCTCAAACTTACAATCCTAATATTCTATAATTATAAAATAAATTTTATTAAATTTGACTACTTTTTGTAATCAATCATTTAAGTTATGCCGAGCTGCTAGCTAGAGACTCTTTATTTTATTCTGTATACTCGGTTACTCACACATTTTTATCTTTTATCTTTTTGGCTTTTTGGTAAAGAAGAATCATTGTTTCTATGTATTAAATCCCTACAACATTATCCAACACTACCGACAAGCAGATTCCTGGAAAGCCCACTTGATCAATTACTTTAATTTACTCTGACTTTGACCAATCATACAGTTTAACTCAAACTCTCTTTGTCATTTGTCAAACGTGCTATTTTGACCATGAGTCCAGCAACAGCAGCCAATTTTGATGCTGTATTGCTACCTGCAACATTACTAGTATATAACTTCTCCAACATGCACTTGGACCAGAGTTTTTACAAAAACAAGAACATGGGAAAATCCAATAAATGGCCTTCCATAATTTCCTGTTTGATCATCTTCTTCATTTCATCTGCAGATTCTTCATGCCCTATTGATTTTAGTTATGTCAAAACATTTCCATGGGACAGTTCGTCGTGTCGCGCACCCGTTGATAAAAGTTGTTGCCAGACCATCCAAAGCCTTCTTGGTCTAGGCCTTTCTAAACATCTCAAAGACACTTCTATGTTTTATCTTCCAAATTCAGATGCTGCATCTTCTTGTTTATCCGATTTTCGGGCTAAGCTTGCTTCGATTAATATATTTCCTTCATGCACAAACACCACGAGTGATCTCGTTGTTAATCCTTTGAACTGTGCTGGAATCACAACTACTGAAGATTGGGTTCATAAACTTGGAACTTCTAGTGAACTTGATTCGTCTTGTAATTCAGATTTAACCGGGCTGACACGATGCAGCTCTTGTCTTGATGCTGGCCTAAGGGTGAGCTCTAGGTTGACTTCATTTAATCCGAATGCGACGAAATGTTTTTATTACACTATTTTGTATGCTGCTGGTGTTGTGAATGAATATGGGCCAGCAGATGTTAGAACAGCTGCTTGTATATTTGGATTGCCATTATTGAGATCAGCTACCGAGACTGGATCAAAAGGTCTGTCCAAAAGAAGTATACTTAAGATTGTGTTTGGATCGATGGGTGCTTTTATTGGAGTTTTAGCAGCTTGGGGTGTGATCATCATATACAGAAAAAGGGAGATTGGACGAAAACAAGATGCGTTGCACGAAGAGTATGTTAGGGGTGTCAAAGCTAAAGTTTTGCCAAATACAGGTGCAAAATGGTTCCATGTAGGGGAGCTTGAGAAAGCAACGAGTGGATTTTCACAAAGGAACTTAATCGGACAGGGCGGATATGGGGTTGTTTATAAGGGTGTTCTTCTGGATGGAACAGTAGTGGCAGTAAAGCAACTTCTTGATATGGACACAAATGGGGATGATGTGGAATTCACAAATGAGGCAGAGATTATTAGCAAAATTAGGCATCGAAATCTTCTTGCTCTAAGAGGGTTCTGTGTCACAAGTGATGCTATTAAAGGTAACAGGAGATATCTTGTTTATGATTTCATGTCAAACGGTAGTTTAAATGAGCATTTGTTCAATTCCGCATCCAGTTCGAAAAGGCACCTTTTGAGTTGGCCTCTGCGCAAGAACATTATTCTTGATATTGCAAAAGGGCTAGCATATTTGCACTATGGAATCAAGCCTGCAATTTATCACCGTGATATAAAGTCAACTAACATACTTTTAGATTCTGATATGAAAGCTAGAGTAGCAGATTTCGGACTGGCAAAACAAAGTACAGAAGGCCAATCCCATCTTACAACAAGAGTAGCCGGAACCTACGGATACTTGGCACCAGAATACGCGCTCTATGGACAACTAACAGAGAAGAGTGATGTTTATAGCTTTGGCATTATAATTCTCGAGATTCTGAGTGGAAGGAAAGTGTTGGACACATCAAATTCTTCAACGGTTTTGATCACCGATTGGGCTTGGGATCATGTCAAGTCTGGAGATGTAAATGAGATATTCGATCCCATTGTGAGAGAGGATGGACCAAAGACAGTGATGGAAAGATTTGTACATGTTGGCATACTTTGTGCTCACGTAATGGTGGCTCTCAGGCCAACAATTTCCGATGCTTTAAAGATGTTAGAAGGTGATATCGATATCCCTAGATTGCCTGAGAGGCCATTGCCTCTGGGCCATGAGTCGTTTAGATCTTCTCTGCACTCGAACACATCACCATTTACAATGTCATCAGGGATAAGGTCGAGTATCAGTAGCACTTAACTGGAAATTTTTTAATCACATGTATGTAAGTGGACTAGGATTAGAATTCTGCGATTGGTTCTGCTAATTATTTTTTACAGGTTGAATATTTGTACAAGCTGAAAACTGAATACGAAAGAAATGAATTGATTCATTGTTGTCCAACTTTATTTTTATCATATCCCCTGTGAGCTGTGATTGACAAAAATTTATGAGAAGGAAAAAGAATTAATAGCAAGTTTTCTTTTAGTATTATTGTTCTTGGAAATGGAAATCTTTAAATGGCCTTTGGCGATTGTCCATTTGATTTAAGAGTATCTCCAATGGTATTAGCTAAAAATGGTTGGCTAAATCAGATAAAATATTGATTATGTAAAATTTGCTGAACGTGTAAGAAGTTGTGCTACAATGTTATATTGGCTATAATGTTGTATATATTATAAATATAGTATGTTATTATTATTTCATGTTGTTATTAATAGAATCTATTTTTTAAGGTAATAAATCATGTAAAATCTTCCTTACAGGTCTCTAGAGGTTGGCCAAATATAGTCAACGAAAAGAGATTATGTAAATTTTTTGCTAACAGTAATGTTCCGTTGGAGTGATGTTTTTTTACATAATTTCTATAAATTTTATTTTTGGTAATATATTTGTAATTTTAGCTAAGGGTTCTTCTTCATTGGAGATGCTCTAATGATTTGATACAGAGAGTACTATAATATACATGTAAAAAATTCTTCAGCTCTAAGAGCATCTCCGATGCGCGCAGTGCACACTGCCACTGGGTTTCAAACTCTGTTCTAAAAAGCGGCCTAAGCGGCCGCCTAAGCGGCCGCCTAGACGGTTTTGAAGGTCTAACCGCTTCGATTAGTACAAAATCGGGGAATTAAGCGTTTTTCAGGGGATTAAGCGGGTTTAGGCGGGATTAAGCGGGTTTAGGCGTGATTAAGCGGATTTATGGGGGATTTAGGCGGGGATTAAGCGGTTTGACCAAATTTTGACCCTTTAATTATTTTTTTTTAATTTTTTCTTTACATATTTTTCAAATTTTATATTATAAATTAATATATATAATAAACATATATAATTAAATAAATTAAAAATATTTATGTATATATTCACAATCCGCTTAACGTCCCGCTTAGAAATCCGCCTAGGCGCCCGCTTAGCCCGCCTAGGCGCTAGAAGGTCCTCCCACCGCTTAGAACCGCTTTCCGCTTTTTACAACACTGGTTTCAAATACTCGGACCTTTTTTACTAAACGAGAGAGTATCCGCTAGATTAAGTTTAGACCGTCTCCAACCCATACACTAAAAGTGTACTTTTACATTATTTTGGTCTAAAAATGTCCTCCAACCCGTACACTAAAAATCACACCATTTTGGTGCGATACCAAAAATTACACCAAAATTTGGTATAACTTTTAGAGTTTTTTCTAAATTCCAATCTTACCCTTTTGTTCTTTCACAAAAATAATTTATTCCCTTTGTATCCAAAATATATTACATTGTTTTGTTTCCTTTTTCTAGCATATAACTTTGGATTATAATTTATTAACCTATACAATTCGAATTCTTATTTTTGTTTTAATTTAGTTCTTGTTTTTATAAATAAAAATGAGATAATATGTAACAAAATTAAAAACTTTTATTTTTATATTAATATCCCCGCATGCATGGGAGATTACAACATGGAACTCAAGTAAACATAAACATAGATAATATCATCTACTAGTCTGGTAAATCACCAGTAATATTATCAAACTATTGTCCAGGTTTTTTATGAGGGAATTTTATTTTTAGGTTTTTTAAATATTACATTTTGATATATTATATGTAATTTAATATAAGTATATTGATATAAATATTGAAAAAGATGAAGAATATGCTTTTAAAATGAGAATGATTCATATGCTTTTAAAATGAGAATGATTCCTTTGGTGTAAAGTTTGGTGTAGATGGGTTGGAGATGATTTAAAATTTGGTGGAATTTTTACATCAATTTGAAGTAAAAATCACACCAAATTGGTGTAATGGGTTGTAAATGCTCTTACAGATAGATTGACAACCTTGGGAGTCGTATTCAAGCGAACCGAAGGTCTTTGTAGGCTTTGCTGAGTGAAGCCAAAGGTCTTCGCAGATCATTGAACTTTACAGAAATTTCATTATCCAGAAACTTGCCCATAAATAATGGGACTACTGTTGTGACTAATTTGACAATTAGTCCATAATCATAAGCATTACACATATATGTTGTCCATTAATAGGTTGATCATGTTTTTTTTCATCCTAAATTATTGTCTTGATCATCTTTGTCTGTTAGTACTGAGGAAATACGCTGCTAAATATTTAACCATGAATCCAGCACATCAGCCAACATGGCTAATAGTTTAAGTAAACACTTTTGTCACTTGTCAAAGTGCTACTTTGAAAATGAGCCCACATCAATTAGCTGATTAATTATTTTACCTGAGCTCATTTGTAATTCATCAGTTGTACTAGTTTGACCATGAGTCCAGGACCATCAGCCAGTTCAGATGTTAAGTGCTGCAACTAGAGCCGGCCATTAGTGCGGGCCGTGCGAGCCGGGCCGGGCTTTGCACGGTCCCGGTTCAAAGATACTTAATTCGTAACCGGCACACATTTCAGTCGGGCCGGTCCCGGGCCGGTTCCGGTTCACGGATCTTGGATTCGTAACCGGCACGTTTATTACTTTATTTATTTATTTATTTCTCTACTTTATTTTTATTATTAATACTTTAGTTTAATAAAAGATTTTACAAATTAATTTTATAAATGTAATTAAATAGGAGGATACCTCATATAAATTTTATTAATAAAAAATATATTATAAATAATTTGAGAGAATTCCTCTTAAAAAACGGAATAAACCACATTAACATATAATAATACAATAATATTATTATACAATATAAATTAAATAAAAGGAAACACACTACAAAAAATAGGCTGAAGAATTGTGATTAAAAAAGGAAAGATAAATAGGCCGTGTGGTGCATGTTGTCTTCCTACGAGAGTGGGTGTGTTTGGCAGGAGCAGGATGGCAACAATTCAATTATCACATGTAAGCCGGGCCGTGCCGTGCCGGTTTCGGGCCGGGCCGGTTCCGGTCCCGGTTTTGCTCTAGTAAACCCGTATTCGGACCGAATTTTTAAGCGGGTTCGTGCCGGTTTTTTACGGGCCGAATAAACACGGTTAATTTACCGGTCCGGTTCCGTGCGGTCCGGTTCAAACCGCACTAATGGCCGGCTCTAGCTGCAACATTACAATAAAGCCAATGTAATATGAACTTGGACCATTGTTTGTTTTCTTTGTGGAAAGAGATTGCGAAAACAAGATCATGGGAAACACTAAAACATTCTTAGCTTTAATTTTCTGTTTGATCACTTTGATTTCCTCTGCAGATTCTTCATGCCACATTAATTTTGATTATGTTAAAAGATTTTTCATGGAATACGTCGTTGTGTAGCAAACCAATAGCTAAAGGTTGTTGTCAGGGTATTGAAGGCCTCCTTGGCCTTGGCCTTTCCAAACACCTTAAAGATTCTTCTTTGTTTTATCTTCCCAAACCAGATGCAGCCTCTTCATGCTTAATCGATTTTCGGCTAAGCTTGCTTCCATGAATTTCTTCCCAGTGTGCACAAACTTGACAAATGATCTAGTGGTTAACCCTTCGAATTGTGCTGGAATAGCAACAACAAGAGATTCGGATGACAAAGTTGAAAGTTTTAGTGAGCTTGATTCATCTTGTAATTCAGATTTTATCGGTATGACACAGTGTAGCTTTTGCCTTGAAGCTGTCTCAAAGGTAAGCTCTAAATTGACTTAGTTTAACTGCAACTCAACAAAATGTTATAGTTACACACTTTTGTATACTGCTAGCAGTATAAATAAGCACGGCCTAAAGAATATTAGAGCACCTGCTTGTATATTTCAATTGCCCTTATCAAAGTCAACAAATACTACTGGATCAGAAGGTATGTCCAAAACAAAGACACTTAAAATTGTTTTTGGATTATGCAGTGCTTTAACTGGAGTGTTAGCATCAGGGGTTGTGATCATTATACATCGAAAGAGTAAGTTTAAACGAAAACAGAATGCGTTACATGAAGAGTATGGTAGGGGTGTTAAGGCCAAAGTCTTACCAAACACAGGTGCAAAATGGTTTAATATAGGAGAGATTGAGCAAGCTACAGGCGAATTTTTGCAGAGGTATTTAATAGGACAGGGTGGATATGGGGTTGTTTATGAAGGCGTTCTTTTGGATGGCACAGTAGTGGCAGTTAAGCAACTTCTTGATATAGACACAAATGGGGACGATGTAGATTTCACAAATGAAGCAGAAATTATTAGCAAAATTAGGCATCGAAGTCTACTTGTCCTAAGAGGGTTTGTGTCACAAGTGATGCTGTTAGAGGTAACAGAAGATTTCTTATTTATGACTACATGTCAAATGGTAAATCTTGTCTATTTGTTTGAAATATATTCTATTTTGATTTAAATCCTTTTAGTGTTGTTTTATTTCAAATTAATAAGAAAAAATTGGATTTGAGTGCAACCTCAAGGATTTGAGCCTATAAAGTAAGTAGTTCAGCAAATGCATTTTTGTAAATATCAAATTTTTTACAACCTAAATATCCTTAAATTTGTATTGGCACATCAATATCAATTACTAATGAGAAAAAAGATCCATCTCAAAGAATTTTTGATGAGATACATAAAAATATACTATATATTTAACTGGACCCGCATGGATAATTAAAAAATTGTGATTTTACAGAAATGTCCATCCTATATTTGCATACAATATTTTATGTATCTCATGTAATTCTCCTGAAATACATATCGGGCTCCTCAATCTCATTAATAATTATGTTATTTTAGTAGTTCTCAAGATTTGAAGAATAAAAAAATATATTAAATATGTAACTCTAATGTATGAGTGTGAAGGTGAATGGTACCATTTTTTAGCTCATTTTGATAAAAATACGAATTTTTAGAAATGAATTTTGTTCATTGAATACACAAGTCACAATTGTGTATTCATGTTAGGCATTCATGATTAGAGTATTAAGGCATTTTTAAATTATTTTATATATGTTTGGATATCGCATTTGTTATAAATTGAGATACTAATTTGTAGAAGTAATATTCTATACAAATGGAATACCACATCCATAAATATGTATCCTAATCATTAAAATAAAAACCAACATGATTGACCACTGTTATTTTTATCATTTTTAATTAAAAAAATATTATTTTTAGCAATTTTTTAATGTATGATGTACAAATTGGTTCCCAACATTTTTTCCTAAACAAATACTCCCTCCCTTTGTCTCTTAAAACTTTTCCTGTTTACCTTTATCACGTTTGCCAACGCATACTTTTGATCGTTAATATCTTTAATTTCGCATTAATTTTAAATATAAAAACTTCACTGTATTAAAGTACTCATAAATACGAATCCAACAAGATCACTCATGACTATATTTGAACTTATAGATTAGACGTAAATTAGTAATTTGTCTAATGTTATGAACAATCCCGACATATTAAACGAGAAAAGAATTGTGAGACGGAGGGAGTATAGTACAACATTTTTCAACAGGATTGGTTCCCAACAGAGAGCTAGCAACCCTTGTTCAGACATGAATAAGTGGCAGCACAGATGATCTGTGATATTTGACCGACCAGCAAGCTGTTTCACCATCCAGACTTGAATTTAACAACAAAATACTGAAGTCTAATTTTGATCAAATGCTTAGAACTCAAAAGTATATGAGACTTGATGAGTATCCTGTGACAGCAAGCTGCTGCTCTGGATTCTGGTATTATCCTGATTCTTGTATGTCAGTAAGTATGCGAGTTTATAAAACGTTGCACCCACTCCTTAGCAGTCCCGAAAACCTTTCAAGGTGCCTTTGTTTGCCTGCAATTATGCATTGCCAAGATGATATAAACTACTTCTCAAATCTCCAGGCTATTATGAGAACGAGGAAAGATCGTATTCCATGTCAAATCTGCATAAACATTCATAGATATCAATTCATACTGGTGGATATTACTCCATCCATCCCGTATACTCTAATTCAGAATTACTAATTATTTTGAAACTTTGGTATTTTGTTATCACATAGTAAGCATAGTAAGCAGTTAGTCAAAGGTACATTCTGTATAGAAAAAAGCATATCTTAAAAAAAATGGATCTGTAAGACCTAAGCTCCCAACCAGAGCAAGGTCACTTGGCCTCGACAAGCTTTAGATCTCAGACTTAACATGTTAAGGTAAATTTTGGAATAAAAACTGTTAATTTTTTATGTCATATTATCAACGATTACGTTTGTAACGAACTATATTTTCAGAAAAAAATTTGTGGAAATATTGAACTCTGGTTTCTTGACTGGAGATGAGCAATATGTTCTCGGAAAGGGAAGTTGCCGGTCATTAGGTGAAGTGCGCAGAAAGTTTGAACAAACTTATAGATGAAGATTACATGTCTATAGAGAAAACACAAAAGAAATTCAACAGAAAGATCGATGTTATCTCCACACCAATTGAACAATCCCCGTCAGAGAACTTGTCTGAAGAGTAATATTTTTGCCTTTTCCATGCAAATATAAGGATTTCATATGGTTCGATTTCTGAAAGAGTGTAGCCGTGTAGAGTGAGTGTTGTAAACAGAAGAGAAGTAGGTTTGTAACAGCAACTCTGACATTGAATGTAGGGATGAATCAGAGGATATTCAACTGAAACCGGTATAACAGATGTCACAAGGTAAACAAACATTTACTTAAATGAAGAAAGAAGACAAGCTGCAATAATACAATAGCCTAAACTCTCTCAATACAAATTAAATTCAACCACACATATCATGTTCATCATGTTTTAGGGAGTAGTCCTATATCACATTACAAACTACAAAGATGAAGCCCGCAAGGGTTGTCTCAGTTGGTTAAAGAGAGGTCATCTCACCTCTTGGTCACAGGTTCGACTCCCATTGGAGGCGGATTTGTAATTATGCCATCCTAGGGCAGAGCCTGTCGCACTTATACATGGCCAAACCGGACCGGACCGGACCGGGTCAAAACCGGTCAAAACCGGCCCGAACCGGAACCGGCCCTAAACCGCCGGTTTATTTATTTTAAAGGTTCAGGTTCAGGTTTGTGTGTATTGAAACCGGTGAACCGGCGGTTCAAACCGGTGGTTCACCGTTAGTAATGACTGGTTATGTATTAATGTAGTATAGATTATAAAAATTATTGTAATAAATTTTATTGTTTGTTGTATTCTTGTAAAGCATTTAAAATTTATTATAATATATTTTATTGTTTGTTGTATTCTTGTAAAACATTTAAAATTTATTGTAATATATACTAATGTTTTAATAAAAAAAAAGTACCAATGAATTTAACATTAAATTAATTTACGTGAAAGTACCACTTAATAAAAGTGAAACTTGAAACCCTCTAATTTTGATGATCATACCTAGGTAGCAAGCTGGAAATATGGTCTGGATAAACTTTGTTGTTGCAGGTTAATTACTCAGCAGAACACAGGGCATCTCAGCTAGCTGGCAAGGTATCTAAGCTAGCTGACTCAGTATCACAGTTAGCTGGCTGTCTGTCCAGTATAACAGGGAAGTTCGACTATATGACTTTTTAATTAAGTCATAATTAATCAAGAGTGGTCTGAACATTCATGATAGAAATATTCATATTTTAAAAGCTCTTTTCATTCAATAGCTTTTTCTCAAAAACATATTTCCTTAAGTAAGGGAATCTTTGTATTATTTAATGTTCTTCTAAAAGCAACCCATGTGCTTACTTTTCAAGCATGCACTTTTTAATACTCAAACTTTCCTTAATTCTACACCTCCACCACTGATTGTCTAGTAGAAAGTATGAGAAGAAAACACATGTACTAATTATCAAATTCCTTATGCTCCTCATTTTCTATCTAACGGTTTTCTTCAAGCATTAATCACACTTTCTTCTCTCTTTCCTCTGGTTTATTCTCTCAAATAAGAATCATTATAATCTTCAGTTTAATACTCATAAAACCTGCAGGTGAACGTTAGTAGGACAGTTAAATTGAACAAAGCCACACGTGAGAAGATATCTTCAAGACCGTTGCAAAGATTGTTCAAAATCTCATCTCCTACAACTCACTATAAAGGGCTGCGTGATTATTCATGAAGTACAACACCAGAGAATAAGAACCTTCAAGCTATATTCAAGAATACAAGAAACAACTCTGCACCTCATTTCAAAAGAGCTCCTGTACTATAATATATACATCGAGTTTTTATAGAGTTCGAATCCTTGAGTTGTAATTATTTTTATCCATTGTATTGTTCATCTTGTAAAGATAAGTAGTTGCTGAATTGTTGAGCTGGTGGAACCAGGATTCAAGGAGCATTAGGCTAGAGAAGTTTATACTTGGTTTAAGTATAGAACTTAGAGAGCTGTGTTCAGGAAACAAGAGGTTCCAGCTAGCTGCAGTTAGTAACTGGGTGATAAGGGAGATATATATTATTGAGTCTTGTAATTGTTTTTTCGTGTGATCAATAATATATTCTCTTACCAAGTTGGTAAGGGACTAGGACGTAGACCATAGACGATTAGGGGTCGAACCTAGCTAAAAGTCTTGGTGTTCTTTACTTACTGCATTTTTGTCCTTCTGCATTGCATATCACAGCTAGCTGCCTATTCATTAATCTGTTTCTTTTGGTCAACCCAGTTAGCTGCTTATCGTACCCAGCTAACTGCCAGTATATATTTTCTAAGGCAGAATAATTTTATTTGGTCTTTGTTAGTCATAACACCTATTCACCCCCCCCCCTCTAGGTGTATTTTCATTTGGTATCAGAGCATTGGTATACTAATATTTCTGTAACAGGAAAAGTATCGATCAAATGGCTGACAATTACCTAGAAGGCAGGTCGGATTATAAGGCTCCACTTCTCACTGGATCAGAAAACTATAGTTGGTGGAAATGCAGAATGGAGACTTATTTGTCCAAGAAACCTCTGGTTCTAAGAGTTGTGCAGAAAGGGAACTATGAATTTCTCAATGACAAAAACGAACCAAAAGATGTTGATGATCTCACTCTCGATGAGATTATCAAGTGTGGCTATAATGGAGAAGCAAGAAACTCCATAATGAATGCACTTGATCAATCTGAATATGACAAGGTATCCTCTCTAAAATCAGCAAAAGAAATGTGGGATGCTTTATAATCCTATCACGAAGGTTCGAAAACTTTGAGAAAAGTTAAACTTAGCAAATTGATGAATGACTTCGGAAATTTCAAGCTCAAGAATGGTGAAACTATCAAAGAGAGCCAAGCAAGGTTTCAAATCACTATCAACACTCTGAAGAGACTTGGAAAAACCATTCCTCAAGATGAAATCAACATGAAAATTCTAAGTGCAGTCCCATTTATATTCGAAGCCAAAGTCACTGCATTGGAATCAAGTCCCTTCATTGATTCTATGGATCATTTGGCTGTATTTGCAGAATTGGAACAATTTGAAAGCAAAATCAAGAGTAGCAAGATGGAATCAGTCAAGGCTCCAGTTGAAAAGATGAAGAATTTAGCTTTGCACTCCAGTAGCAGCAAGCTGGATTCAGAATCAGAATCAGATTCTGATGAAGAACTAGCACTTTTATCCAGAAAAATCAAGAAGATGCTTGACTTAAGGAACAAGCTAAAGAAGGAGAAAGGTAGAGCTTCTGGAACGAAGAAAGATGTCAAAGATGAAGCATGTTTTGAATGTGGCAAGAAAGGACACTACAAAAGAGACTGCTATAAGCTGAAAAATAAACAGAAGCAGCTAGCTGCCTCTAAAGACAAAAGGAAAGCTAAGGCATTTTTGACATGGAGTGATGATGAAAATTCGGATTCTGATAATGAGTCAAGTGATGAGATGGTGAACCTAGCTCTTGTTGGTCTTGATGATGAGAATAATGCTCAAAGAATTTTTCAAGATGGCCTTGTAGATAGTGATGTCTCGGATTCGGATGACAACAATAGTGAGGTAAATTATTTTTCTGATATGTATTCTCATTCCTCAAAGTTAGATGAATTAACCATGCAGGATCATAGTAATCTATCAAATGAAGTGGTTGAAGAATTAAGATATGAGAATGATAAACTCAAGAAGAAAAATACTCAACTTAAGAAGATCATATCTGAGTTAATGGATGAGAAGACACCTGCTACAAATCATACTCAAAAGCTTACTGATCTTAAGGCTGAGATATCCCAGCTTGAAGGTGTAAACAAAGTGCTTATCAAGAGAAATGATACACTTATGAAGGAACTCAGCGAGCTGAGAACAGAAATAGAAGCTCAAGATGCATGTTTAGAGGCATTTAGTCCAAGGGAATCATGCTCAAAGGAAATATCTCAACAAGCTGAAAGAATCAAAGAATTGGAAACGGAAATCAAGGACCTCCAGAAAGGAATGGGAAAGTTCATTCAAGGAGAAGATACTCTCAAAACAATGATGAGATATGCAAAAGTTCCAATCGAAAGAGAAGGAGTTGGATCGGCTTCCAAAACACCTCTAAAGTATGATGGCAAACATGGAATCCCCTATGACTATGCCATGCCATGGAGAATTTGCCATAAATGTGGAAATAAAGGCCATTTGGCAAATCATTGCAAAATTCAGAATGCCAACCCAGCTAGCTGGAACAGACAGACTGGTCACAGGCAGCTAGCTGACAGAACAGATGGAACAAGAAATACAGCTTCTAAAGTGATCCAAATGTGGATCAAGAAATCTGATTTAAATGTTTTATATGTTCTATCAACTAACCATTCTGGACCCAAGCAAATATGGGTACCAAAACGTTGAGTTGGCTCTTTATTTGTTTTGTAGGTATGTCTTGTTGTCAAAGTGAGATCAAATCAATGGATTTTGGATAGTGGATGCACAAGACATATGAGTGGTGATAAATCACAATTCCTGTCTCTCAGTAAGAAAAAGGGTGGAAATGTCACCATTGGTGATAGCAAAACACTCCAGATTCTTGGGAAAGGGAAAATTGGTAATAGTGTCATTTCTATTGATAAAGTTCAATATGTTCAAGGTCTTAAATATAATTTGCTTAGTGTAAGTCAGTTATATGATGATGGACATTCTGTTCTTTTTGATAAAGAAAAGTGTACTATTATTGTTGGCACTAACAAAGTCCCCCTAGTTGCTAGAAGGGAAGGAAATATATATATTTTGGACTTTGAAATGCAGGATTCATCTTGTTGTCTAGCTGATGTTGATTCAAATCCAGAAATTTGGCATAGAAGGCTTGGACATGCTCATATGGACTTACTCAGCAAGCTGTCTTCGAAGAAGCTAGTTAGAGGATTGCCAAAATTGAAGTATGTCAAAATGGAAACTTGTTCGGCTTGCCAATTAGGCAAACAAATCAGGACTCCACATAAATCAAAGAAGATGGTATCAACTTCTAAACCTTTAGAACTACTTCATTTAGATTTATTTGGTCCGGAAGCATATAAAAGCATTGGAGGTAAACAATATGCATTTGTTATAGTATATGATTATTCTAGATATACTTGGGTATTGTTTCTTCGTACTAAAGATTGTGCTTTCAGTGAATTTGAAAAGCTAATTAAGTTATTTGAGAACAAGTTTAAGTTAAGACTTGTGAGAATAAGGAGTGATCGAGGTGGTGAATTCCAAAAGGACTTTATCTCATATTGTGAAGATAGAGGCATTTCACATGAATTCTCTGCTCCAAGAACCCCACAACAAAATGGAGTTGTGGAGAGAAAGAACAGGTCATTGCAAGAAACAGCTAGAACATTGCTGCAAGAAAGCAAGCTGCCAAGGAGTTTCTGGGCAGAAGCAGTGAACACAGCTAGCTATGTTCTTAACAGAGTACTAATCAGACCTATTCTCAACAAGACTCCTTATGAATTGCTAAAGAACAAGAAGCCAAACATAGGCTACTTCAAGGTCTTTGGATCCAGGTGCTTTGTACTCAAATCCATTGATAGAGATGGTAAATTTGATGCCAAATCATATGAAGCTATATTTTTGGGTTATTCTACAACAAGTCGTGCATATAGAGTTTATAATATATCTAAACGTACTGTTGAAGAGTCAATTGATGTCTCATTTCAAGAATCTAATGTTGATCTGTCAAGAGATGAGGAAGATATTGCAGGTTCAGATGATGCCAGCGAGCTGCCAAGGTCAGATACAGCAACTCAGCTAGCTGACAAAGAAGCAGATTCCAAAATTACAGCAACTCAGCGAGCTGCCAATGAAGCAGACTCAGGAAATGCAGCAACCCAGCGAGCTGCAGTAGAAACTGAATCAAGTTCAGCTAATGATAATCAAGCTGAAATCTCTCCTCCAGTAGATGAAACTTGTGATAAGGTGTCAAAACTCACCTTGGAAGATTCTAGAGGCCAGAGATCACAAGAAAAGATGCCAATTTATAATGGGGATGAATCCCCTCCTCCATCCAAGAGAATTAGAGCCAATGAAGAAGTTATGGCTCATCATCATTTTCCAAAGTCAACAAGGACAGTAAAGAATCATCCTCTAGAGTTGATTATTGGTGATAAATCAGAAGGCATCAAGACAAGGAGAAGCCAGGCTAACTTTTGTGCATTTTCTGCCTTCCTAGCTCAAGAGGAACCAAAGAATGTCAATGAAGCACTGAAAGATGAAAATTGGATCATGGCAATGCAAGAAGAACTTAATCAATTTGAAAGATGTGATGTTTGGGAACTTGTAGAGCCACCTAAAGATGCTTCAATCATTGGAACTAAATGGGTGTTCAAGAATAAAGTTGATGAAGAAGGAACGGTTACTAGAAATAAAGCAAGGCTTGTTGCTCAAGGATATAATCAACAAGAGGGAATCGATTTTGATGAAACTTATGCCCCGGTTGCAAGGCTAGAGTCAATAAGAATGCTACTCTCATTTGCATGCTTCAAGAAGTTCAAGCTATATCAAATGGACGTGAAAAGTGCATTTCTTAATGGATACTTGAAAGAAGAAGTATTTGTCAAGCAACCTCCTGGATTTGAGAGTGACAAATTTCCTAATTATGTTTACAAATTGAAGAAGGCATTATATGGATTACGACAAGCTCCTAGATCTTGGTATGAAAGGCTAAGTAAGTTTTTGATAAAGAATGGGTTCATTCGAGGTAAAATCGATCCTACATTGTTTACTAAACTTACTGGTAATGATATTCTAGTTGTGCAAATATATGTAGATGATATTATATTTGGATCAACTAACGATAAGATGTGCAAGTGGTTTTCTAAGTGTATGCATAGTGAGTTTGACATGAGTATGATGGGTGAGCTCAACTACTTTTTGGGGCTCCAAATCAAGCAAACTCAAGATGGAATATATGTACATCAGTCCAAATACATCAAGAACTTGCTAAAGAAGTTTGGATATGAGAATATCAAGGCAAAATCTACACCTATGGGTTCTGCCAGCAAGCTGGCTGCAGATGAAAGAGGTAAAGATGTAGATGTTCGAAAGTATAGAGGTATGATTGGTAGTTTATTATATCTTACAGCCTCTAGACCTGATATTATGTATAGTGTATGTGTTTGTGCTAGGTTTCAAGCTCAACCAAAAGAATCTCACTTGAATGCTATTAAAAGAATTTTTAAATATTTAAGTGGAACTACTACTCTTGGTTTATTTTATCCCATCACAAATGCATTTGATCTTGTTGGGTATAGTGATGCAGATTATGCAGGTTGTCAAACTGATCGAAAGAGTACAAGTGGTGTTTGTGCATTCTTAGGACAGAGTTTAGTATCTTGGCAAAGCAAGAAGCAAACCTCTGTTGCATTATCCACAGCTGAAGGGGAGTACTTAGTAGCTGGAAGTTGTTGCTCGCAAATGCTATGGATGAGACAAACACTTCAAGATTTTGGAATTAAATGTGGCAAAGTCCCCATTTATTGTGACAATACAAGCACTATCAACATATCAAAGAATCCAGTGAATCACTCAAGAACAAAGCATATTGATGTTCGACATCATTTCTTGAGAGACAATGTTGCAAAGGGAAAAATTGAGCTAATCTTTGTAAGTACAGAGTACCAGCTAGCTGACATCTTCACAAAGCCACTAGCTGAGGAGCGTTTCTCTGTGCTGCGTAGAGAATTAGGCATGTGTAATGTCTAGCCAGCCAGCTGCTATGGAAGGATGGAATTTCTATGTCTAGCCAGCTAGCTGCCATGGAAAGTCGGTACATTTTTATGATATTATGTACAATTTTATGCTCAAAATTTTGTGCTAATTGTTTATATTTCTTAAGTGTTGATATTAAAATTGATTTTCTATATGATATTATTTCAATACTCTATCTTGCTCATCTCTATAAAATTATGCATATGTGTTGTCTCTATTTTATTATTGGGCCAAGTCATATTGTTTTTAATTTAGAAAAAGTGATTTTACCCCTTAATTAATAAAAGAGGGTCACTTAGTGTCTGACTCTTATTATCACTTAACCTCCCCTCAATTAAGATTAGGGTTTCAAGCCGCACCCACTCGACAAACTCAGATCTCTCTCACAACCCTTCACCTGCTTAACAATCAACAATGGGAAAAACTCGAGCTTCCAAGAAAACCCCAGTTACTGTCTCCAAAACTCAAAAGGGAAAGAACAAGAGGCTATTCGATGAAGATGATGACCTAGAAATCACACGGGTTCAAGTAGACAGTGGCGATGAAATGTCGGAAATTCAGAAATCAGGACAACGAGATGGTGTGTCTGCAAAACGAACAAAGTATGGGATCTCATTCACGACTGAGGAGTTGGAATCACGTTTCAAGCAACTTGATTTGGGCAATCGACGTATTGTGTTTGGTCGGCCGCTTGCAGGTAACTCCTATGTTAAATGTGGAGCTATTAGTTGTTTTACTAAATTAGGGTTTGAGTCATTCATCAAAGACCTACCCCGAGAATGCTATCCCTCGTGTGTCTATGAGTTTTATGCGAACTTAGTCATTGAACAACCTGCTCTATTTGTCTCCTATGTTCGTGGTCAAAGAATTTCTTTAAATGCTCCTGTGCTTAGCTCTATTTTAAGCATTGAACAACCCTCTAATGTGTCTATTGGAACTAAAAAGGGTCCTACTGAATTAGAAAATTTTTCTGAATTGGACCAACTGAAAATTATTCGTGGGATGGATGATTTGACGGAATACACTCCTCCAACAACTAACACTGTGACTCCCTTGGCTCATGTGCTGTTTAAAGTGTGCATTGATAATGTTAACCCTCGTACTGGCACTCGTTCGAATTTTTCTGGTCAAGATGTATCTGTTGTGTCTATGCTATTATCTGAGAAACCTTTTAACTTGGCTGGTCTCATATTGAAAAATATGATGGATGTGTTTGAAACAAACACTGCACCACTACCCTATGGTTGTCTATTGACAAGGGTGTTTCAGTGGTATGGACTTAATCTCAAGGATGAAGACTGTGAGTTGGCTAGAGAGTTTTTGGATGCTAAAAGTCTATTGCAATCCCATCTCAAACTTGATTCTGATGGTAAGGTTATTCGTATGGATCCTCTTCCTCCTCCACCTGTTACCCCTCTTTCGTCTGCTCATGTTATTGCTGGAACTGCTAATGTGGCTGGAATGGATCATTCTGAGGATTTCAAGCATCTCAAAGCTGCAATTCAGAAGCTATCTGATCAGGTTTCAGACATGGCTGAGGAAATGTCATCTCTCCGAGAGGCAATTACTGATTCTCGCACTTCTGCCTCCACTAGGACAGGAGTTCACTCTGCAGACATCTCTGTTCTTCATGATTTTGCTAATATTGCTGCTAGAACTGCTGGAACTGTGCCAGTGGTTAGTGTTCCTGATCCTTCTCTGGATGCATCTGGTTCAAAGAATGCTGCTAAGCCCTCTGAAGCAAAGGATGATGAAGTTGATGATGAGTCCTAAATGTCCTCTTTTTAATGATTAAGGGGGAGAATCATTTTAGGATTAAAACTTGCTTATGTTGATTAAACTGCTTATGTTGCTTTGTTATGTGTGTTTTTTAACTTTGGTTTTCTGAACTTGGCCTATTTGTGCTCAACAAATTTGCCTATGATGTTGGTTTAAGTTTTAAACTCTGATGAATGTGGTTTCTATGTCTAAATCTATGGCTTTTTAGCTGGTACTTATTTGTCTTTAATATGGTTGCTAGATTTAGGGGGAGTTTTTGTATTTCTCCTAAAATTGGTGTATAATCATCAAAAAGGGGGAGATTGAAACCCTCTAATTTTGATGATCATACCTAGGTAGCAAGCTGGGAATATGGTCTGGATAAACTTTGTTGTTGCAGGTTAATTACTCAGCGGAACACAGGGCATCTCAGCTAGCTGGCAAGGTATCTAAGCTAGCTGACTCAGTATCACAGTTAGCTGGCTGTCTGTCCAGTATAACAGGGAAGTTCGACTATATGACTTTTTAATTAAGTCATAATTAATCAAGAGTGGTCTGAACATTCATGATAGAAATATTCATATTTTAAAAGCTCTTTTCATTCAATAGCTTTTTCTCAAAAACATATTTCCTTAAGTAAGGGAATCTTTGTATTATTTAATGTTCTTCTAAAAGCAACCCATGTGCTTACTTTTCAAGCATGCACTTTTTAATACTCAAACTTTCCTTAATTCTACACCTCCACCACTGATTGTCTAGTAGAAAGTATGAGAAGAAAACACATGTACTAATTATCAAATTCCTTATGCTCCTCATTTTCTATCTAACGGTTTTCTTCAAGCATTAATCACACTTTCTTCTCTCTTTCCTCTGGTTTATTCTCTCAAATAAGAATCATTATAATCTTCAGTTTAATACTCATAAAACCTGCAGGTGAACGTTAGTAGGACAGTTAAATTGAACAAAGCCACACGTGAGAAGATATCTTCAAGACCGTTGCAAAGATTGTTCAAAATCTCATCTCCTACAACTCACTATAAAGGGCTGCGTGATTATTCATGAAGTACAACACCAGAGAATAAGAACCTTCAAGCTATATTCAAGAATACAAGAAACAACTCTGCACCTCATTTCAAAAGAGCTCCTATACTATAATATATACATCGAGTTTTTATAGAGTTCGAATCCTTGAGTTGTAATTATTTTTATCCATTGTATTGTTCATCTTGTAAAGATAAGTAGTTGCTGAATTGTTGAGCTGGTGGAACCAGGATTCAAGGAGCATTAGGCTAGAGAAGTTTATACTTGGTTTAAGTATAGAACTTAGAGAGCTGTGTTCAGGAAACAAGAGGTTCCAGCTAGCTGCAGTTAGTAACTGGGTGATAAGGGAGATATATTATTGAGTCTTGTAATTGTTTTTTCGTGTGATCAATAATATATTCTCTTACCAAGTTGGTAAGGGACTAGGACGTAGACCATAGACGATTAGGGGTCGAACCTAGCTAAAAGTCTTGGTGTTCTTTACTTACTGCATTTTTGTCCTTCTGCATTGCATATCACAGCTAGCTGCCTATTCATTAATCTGTTTCTTTTGGTCAACCCAGTTAGCTGCTTATCGTACCCAGCTAACTGCCAGTATATATTTTCTAAGGCAGAATAATTTTATTTGGTCTTTGTTAGTCATAACACCTATTCACCCCCCCCTCTAGGTGTATTTTCAAAACTATTATATCCTTGAACTTTTAAAACGGTTTGCATCTTACAAATTTTAAAAAATTATTTAGCATTACAATACTTCTAAATTATAATTCATACCATCCAAATTCAGAAAAACTTATCGTATTTCGAAAAAAAAATCGTATCATGTATAATGTATATATAAGGTTCAAACCGGAACCGGAACCGGGTCTTGAACCGGGTCAAAACCGGGTCAAACCCTGAACCTGAACCGTCTGAACCGGAATCGGCGGTTTATATACTGTTAAGATTTAGGTTCCGGTTCAAGATTTTTACAAACCAGAACCGGCGGTTCACGAACCGGATCCGGCGGTTCACGAACCGTGGCCATGTATAGTCGCACTTGTGCGGTTTGCCTTGGATCACGTGGTTTGCAGGCTATTGCGTGAGCCCATGGGTTTACCCAGAGCGCACCCGAAGGGTAGCAGCTGCGGGTTCCCATGTTAAAAAAAAAAAAAAAAAAAAAAACTACAAAGATGAAATAGTTTACTGTCATGATGTCCTGATTGAGTAATTTGTTCTAGAATGAGACCAGTAAATTGAGAAAGAAAAACAGACATGACAACAAAATATAATATGCACAACTATGGAGGTAAATAACCAACCACGAGCGAGAAATAGGATGAGGATTAGTACCTGTATCCATAATCCTTTGCACTAGAGCATGTCAGATGACTGGTCTTCTATAGAAACACATTGCATATCTTCCCACAATATTTTTAATAGGAAGTGGACCCCTTTATAGACAAAAAGAAGAAAAACAATGTCGGAAAATTGTGTCATAACTTTACTTACAATTAAAAGGATTAAATACCAACTCAAAAATATTGTCGAATATGAACAATATACAAGTACTAACATCATGATTGTATTAAAGCTATCCAGAAACTTCTCTTACCAATATTTGCCTTTCCTGCATAAAATTCATAAGTCCAGATTATAAACTAAGAACTGTCCAGGAACTAACCATATATGAGAGTCGCAACTGTTATTGCGATTGTCACCCAGCACATATACATGACCCCTGGGCACATACTGCATTATCCAAACATAACTAATTACTATTATTTTAACAATTTGCACTCGAGAAAACTATTTGAAATTTCATAGACTCTGTGGCAAGCTTACTCTGAAGACAACATATATTAATCGGGAATCATGACAAGCTAAGCTGTCAATAGCATCATTGTGAAATCTATGAACCATAATTGACTTTTCTACACTTCAAAGATGGTAACCCCATTGCAAAATTAGCAAAATTAGTAAAATTAGTAAAATTAGAAGTATAAAGGACATACAGTAGGCTGTATTGCATATATTGGCTTTTCTGTCACAAAATCTTCTTTCTTAGCAATCATATTTACGTATAGTTGCCCACCATGAACCTGCAATTAGTCAAAGCCAAACAAAACTGTTCAGAAAGTTTAAATTCATTTAACTTCCTATAACTACACAGTTGTTTCCTTTTTAATAATGTAATTTGAGCTCAGGTTTCATATAATGCAGCAACACAGCAATCCTAAAGTCCTTCCTCAAGGCCTATACTTTGTTGTTTTCTTTCCTATATTTTACAACATAATCTTAAGAAAATGGCCACATTTGGTGCTCTTGGTATACTATGCTCTCCCACATTGACATCGATGGTCATCCGTCTGTTTTTCTTTTTCTGTCGTCAATGCTAACTTTCTAATTTATGTGCCCTAAAATTCCTCTCATCAATCAGCTCGAAATCAGAAATAAAGAACGTTAGCAATTTATAAACAACCATTACGAAGCCTAGTATAGAAATTCTTACCTTACATACAAAATTTTCAGGGGAGATTATAATCAGTTATAGCCTTATAGGTAGTTTTTATCACGCTCGAGTCTTTGGTCTTTGGCACAATTGCAATTCAGCACATGATGATATCCTCCACAGTGGGCAAGACTAATAAATTTTGGGGGGCACATTCTAGAATTAAGTAAAATGCTAGAATTCACTCAATAATTACGACTTAGCTGATTGAGTTGTTTGTTATAAACTCCTCTTGATCATACAATCTATATCAAACTTGACTTATATTACTTTAATATCAAATTGATTAAACATGATATACGTATGTGCTTCACTAGATTGTTGTGCTAGGAAAAGATATAATCATCAATATCACTTAGCGTGTATGATCTTTCGATAACTTGGGGAAATCCTGCTTGGAGTGAGAACTGCTTGGCGGGTGCGCAACTTACTATTCATATTACATAGATCCTAGCCTTAGCCATCTTACTAATATGGATTTATTATTTACGTGCTTCTGATATTAGCTGCTTAAAAACATTTAACACCCCCACCCCCCCCCCCCCACAGTTACACTTTATGTCCCAATCAATTTGTCTTTCACCCTACTTACCGTACACTAAAGTTTTTGGCAAGTGACAAGTGGATATAACGAAGATTATAAAAATTACTGTTAATTGTATAAACTGCAAAAGACAACTCCCAAGTCCTAGTATGCATAAATAGATGTTGTGCGTCAGAGTATGCATAAATAGATGACTAGACCAAGTAGGATATAGTGACACTATAACTCAAATTTTGCAGCAAGCAATAGAAGTGTGTATACCTCAACCAAATCTCCGGCTCTTGCAACAATTCTTTTAATGAGGATGTCTCCTTCTCTGAAACCAGGTTGCTGTAGGCAAGGGATTGAAGTTACATTAGTGTTATAATTTAAGATCATCAACTGATATACTCACAGTTTCCTCCATAATTAACTCACATCCAGAGGTGCTCGAAATGTAACAATATCATGTAAAGCAGGACGTCTGAAGAAATATGAAACCTGAAAAAAACAAGGAAATTTTATGAGCTAAGAAATCAGAATAATATTTAACAGCAAACAAAATTGACATTTTACGTCTGACAATCATGTTTAAATCTTATGTGGACATGATTTGGAATCGCGGTATGCTCAGACACTAGCAGAAAGTAAAAATGTTCTTGCTCTGTATTTTCTTGTATTTACGATATATATACTACTAAAGTATTTTTGGTCTACACTTGATACAGGAAGCACATGTGCAGGTTCTAATATTTGGTTTGGTTGGGATGAATGAAATGGAATGAGATTTCAAATATAAAATTAATGAATATTGAACATTTTAATTCATTCATCCATGCCATTCATGACAACCTAAACTACAATTCAAGCACCCCAATCAAACACAACATAAATCCTACTCCATTAACGATTTCATAGTATACTTCTGCAAAGAGGACTTATCATAACTTCTCAAGAATGGAAACTTCTTTACTGTTGAGCTAGTAACGAAAAGATGCTTAGGCTCTAGTGTAATTATAGGTTGCCTACAGATGCCATTTGTCAACAAAACATAGTCTTGACATTTCCAAATCATTAAAAAGAGCTACTACAAATTAGCACTCAAATCAAAATTAAAGTTACATTTACAAAACATCCACTTTTACAGTTAAGTCTAGCATTCTATACAGTAACAATTATCAACCAGTATAAGTTTATCGAGGTTTTAATGTACAGTGTACACAATCAAATCCATCAAAAGTTGTCAAACAGATGCTCTAAAAACATAGATCATGATAATAAACATAATTAAATCATCAAATCATACATAAAACATGTCGAGAAAGCGAAAAGAGGGAGTGGATGTAAATACCTTTTCGACAAAGATGCGATCACCAACACGAAGAGTAGGAGACATGGAGGAAGAAGAAATGTGACACATTTCACTCAACGTTGACCAAAGAAGAAACATGATCACAAGCCTAATGATACCCTGGAAATTCGGAAACCCGAAAAACATACAAGGCATCCATTTTAGTGAATTAAAAGTGATCAACAGCTGGTATAGTGCTGATGGTTTCAAGAAGCTCATGCTGTGCTTGCAGATTTTTGTCAACATAAAAAGTATTTGGAAGGTCTAGTTAGTGTGTGTAATCACACACACATAAATGGATGTAAGAATAGATTGTATTTAGGATATGGGAGGATTCAAGGGGGGAGAAGAGAAGGGTTTACTACTATTATGTTTTGCATTTGACGCGTTTTCTTGTGGAAGAATAGACTCAAAATTGACAGGGTATGGAACTTTCTTCATTATTTACTATACTTTCAAGCCTTTAGTAGCAAAAACCAAATTGGATTATTACTATGTACAGTAATTATATAATTTATAGTCTAATTACGCCGACAACCTTTCAATGTTTCGATTTTAATAAAATAATATAAATGTATATTGAAAAGGGAGTTTTTTTTTTCTTTTTTTTTTTTTAATTTTTGAGTTAGGTATGTTGAAAAGAGCTTACAACATGCTAGTTATCTATGCTCTGGAGTTGCATTTTAAGAAACGAGCTCAAAAAGAAGTGTTTCAAGGGCATAATCACATTTTAAGTTGCATTTTTGTGTTTCTTTAATTTAAAACTCGAAAATTCACATTTTACATTTCGAATATCCATAATTTGATAAGTATCTTAAAAGAAAAAATCGATTCTTGTGATTGTTGCAGTTTCCAGTTCTAAAATCCTCATGACATACAATTTAACCCTCATTTCTAACTCAAACTCGGCCACATATTTCAAAGAAAGAACATTAGTGATCCACATAAAAGTTATTAAGATCCTTGTCACAAAACAACTACTCCCTCTGTCTCATCCATTTGTTTACAATTTCCTTTCTGGGAGGTCCCATCCAATTCTTTACATTTCTAAACTTTCCTAAAATATTAAAGTTTTATAATATAAAAATCAACTACATCCACTACTTTCCTCCACTAACTCATTTTATACATTATATAGTGATGGGTCCCACCACTTTACTCATTTTTCCTACTTCTCTCCTCCTTCTTTATATTTTTCCTTGGTCTCCGTGCACAAATCAAATGTAAACATTTGGTTGGAACGGAGGGAGTACTATGATCTACTACGCCCAGAGAACCACATAGAAGATTGATAAGCAACTCAAGAAACTCGAGTTATATACTTATATGCACTTTGGTCGGACCTCAAAGCCTTCAATACTAGGTCCAGTCTTCCGCTTCCCGCTTTGTACTTCCATCACAGTGATCTCCAAATTCATCTCCTCCCCTCCTCTGTTAAATTAATCTCCTAATTCAACTTCAAACATGTCATCTTTTCTTCATTGCGGATACTGAAGATCATTTTCTCCTTCTGATCTCATCTTATGTGGGTTCAAATAAACGATCCGTTTAATGCTTTCAACCCCGTCAATCCTAATGAGAACTTCAACAGGTTCATTAAATTTCAAATCAATATATGCTGGGGAATAAAACACAAGCTACATTGTATAAGTCGTGTCTGGTGATAACATTGAGATGCTTATCTTTCCCCGACTTTCAAACAAAACAACTTTGTTCCATTGGGTGATACGATCTTGAAATCTGCAAACGAAAATACCCAACTGAGCAAATATTCTGCATGGTAGTTGGTAGACAAAAAAAAAACAAAATCATTAATAAGAAACAAATTTGAACCTTGATTTGTTGTTACTCCTACACCAGCCTTCGTCCGTGAAAAATTTTTCTTCATCATGACCTGTGACTGAAGCAGCTATAAGGAAACACTTCTTTTCACTCCTCTTGTGTAACCATTAACACTGCTCAACAAAAGTAGTGGAAGAATTTGTCAACTTTATCAAATATAGCAAACGTAAGTTGTAGCATACTACATCGATTATTCATACTATACCGCAATTATTTACTGCGTTTATAGAATGTAATAAAAATAGTCTGTCGTAGAAATTATATAAAATTACCACAGTATTCCCATCGATCAGCAGCGTGGAACAAAAACAAATCTTTCTTGGAAGAAAAATTTAATAATATCGGGGAAAAAATCTGCCAGATTAAGTAATTGTTGATAATCAAAGGGCAGAAATCTCTCCCAAACGAAGTTGGATTCTGCAGTCGACCGGAAGCTTTTAGACACAAGAGACAACCTACATGCATCCATAGGACTCGTACGTGATACAACTTCTTCCATACATTGTTCCGGTAATTTTTCGAATAAATTATTGTTTTCATACCCTGCTTCAGCCATCTCTGTGTATGCCCGAATGCAGTATGTTAAAAAATGAAGTGTTATTCCGTGTTATTTGAATATCTAAGAGTGTTTTTTACGGAGAAGTGAATGAGTTGTAGTGAATCACGAAAATACACATGAAAATGAAGATATGAAGTTTGGGTGGAAACAGGGTAGGTGACGTGATTACTGTAGTCTCCTGCTACCTAACGATATTTCCTCGCAAAACTTAAGGATGTTAGCTAGAGGCCTCCAAGCAATTACACTTTATGTTAATTGGACAGAATTTGTTGCATTTTAAATTGGGCAACTCTGTGTCCAAAGCTCGAATAATCACATTTTAAGCATCCATAAAAAGAACACATTTCTGTGATTATTGCATTTTCCAGTTGTCAATATACTCATGACATACAGATCCACCGTCATTTCTCACTCTAGTCAGGCAGTGTATGTAAGTGTGTATGTACACATATTCAAATATATAGTAAGAAAGAACATTAGTGTACATATATACAAAAAAATAAAGAACAGTAATGGGTGCTTATCACCTCAGAAGAAAATTAAACCACTGCTTATGCTGAAATAAACGGGCTTAAGGGTTTCCGTATTCAACTGTTTTATCCCATAAGAAAGCAAAAGGTACAATATGTTTTAAAATTCTAGCTAGGGTAAACATGTATCATAAGCAATCAGGTTATCAATTTGATAACAGGCACAAGGACTACTTGAAGTCAATTTCCAAGTTTTAACAACTATAACTAGAAAGAAGAGGTTGGGGGGGGGGGGGTCTTTTCATCATGTAGATCCACCTTCCGCGCAGCAGAACACTTTGGCAAACTAAAACATCATCTACTGGCCTCATATGTCTTGGAAGTACTCTTGAGGTATTGATGGAGGGCAGAACTTTTGGGCAACACACTTGTACTGATACACAAATTGCAAATGCATTAGCATAACTCCGTTGCATAATTAAAACAATATCTAGTTAGCACGTAGTAGCACTTTTTTAACATAAGCATAGGACATTTTAGATGAATGCAGCAGGTTGTAAAATAACAATTTGAAGAGCAATCTGCACCAACCATGTATCAAGTACTGCATTATAGAATTTTAGTAGGATCCTCAGCTACAACAGATTTTTGATATAGAAATGGACAGTGGACAGGGAAGTCTAACATTAAAATTTTGTTCTTATCATATATTCACTGACCGTACTCAAAAAATAATAATAAATAAGCCGCATGCAGATACAGAGAATATATGGGGAGACAATAAAACACCGAGAGAGATTGGAATTAGGGATAATGGATATTTGCTTACTTTATGCTTGCTGTACTTTTCTCTGATTGCTGGCAACCTACAACTGAGGCTGTCACAACAAAGGCTATGCAGTGCTCCAACACATTCCAACAGATCTGAAGGCTTGTAGAGTGTGTAATGACACAAGGTTGAGTTCTGAATCAGAAGGCAAAAACATGTAGAATACATTATGATAGTGAAGAGATAAGACATAAAGCCAACTGAGAATGATATGTTGATATCATCCTCTGCGTGCTTAAAATATCAAAAGTTAAACAAATGAAATATTGTTACATACCCAAGGTCTCCTTAATGGAAAAAGTATATATCTAGCCAAGAAAATTGCTGATGCAGCAATCATTGATGGGGCATAACGAAGCATATGGTATTCCAGAAGAGTTAGCTCTGCCAAGTAGTTGGTCATACACTCTAACTGCATTGCTGGAGCCTGTAGATACCACAAAGAGCTTCGTCTTAATTGCCTTAACAGAGTAAATTTTTAACACCGAGATTGTATGTTGACGGTTATTTTATGAATGACAGCAGAAGCAGTGATGCTGATTTGCTGTGACTGAATTAAAAAATTTGAACAAAATACAGATCCAGGGATGCTGGGCTTGTTATCTCTGAATTTGAGTACAAAACTAATCATCAACAAGAAATGAAAAGCCAAATATACATTCTATTTTAAGTGGTGCTGCATTTTTTAAACATTTACATCTTAAATACAGAAGAACTAGTTATAAGTTTCATGAGATACCTCAGTGACTGCTTGAGCAGCACGGACAAACCGCCTGAATGAAAATTATAGTCATACATAGTTATCGAAACAACAAACATCAAATTTGAAGGTAGAAGAGCATTCTTTATATAGAATTGAGAGTCTAGTAGTTCAATAATATTACCTTAAAAAGCATTTAGCCGTAGGGGCTGTCATTTCAAACTTCAGGAAATTCAGAACAGTAGATTCCATTTCCAAAACCTGCGGCAATAATGTTCTTAATACTCTCTTCAATGTTTCAAATTAATAATGTAAAAAGTTCTCAAAATGGAGCTACAGTAGAAATGAAAAGTACCTCATCCTTGAAGTATGTGTTATCAGTAATGTAACAGAATTCTTCGACTTGGGGGGGACAAATCTCCTCATATTTGCTAACAATATTAGAATTATGATTTAGATATGACACTGGGAAGTAAGAAACAAATATATAAATGTAATAAAGAAAACTGAAATGTCCTTACGATGCAATCATCATACAAGCAACACCAAGCAATTGTAACTTTTGTCTGTCCATCGAATTGCCAGAAAGGTAACGGTCTACATAGTTAACAGCCAGGTACAACGTGTCAGGGACAAGCCTATATTCATCAGCAACCTGAAAGAATGCATTGATGTGCTGAGTATGCAAGATAGTGCCCAATCATATAGTACAGGAATCCAAATTTCTTCGTAGCACTTGTGTAGTGGATATTAATGTCTAAAAGAGCAAGTGCATTCTGAAATTGTATTATTACTGAGTTAAATACCTCCACAAGCCAGTCAACTAATATTGCCCGCATGCTGGCATTTATGTCCTTTTGGACCTTCTCCATGAAATCAGTGGAAGGTCTTTTCTTCACCTGTAGTTAGAAATGTAAGAGCAAAAGAGAAAACTTCAAATGCTATTTAATCAGCATTGAATTCATTTATACAGTGAAAATGCTGTCAGTACTACATATACTGATTCTCAAGAGCTCAGTTAAGGTCCGGTATATCATGCAGAAGCTTAAACCCAATGTGACTGAAAATACTGTAATCACACACTTGATATACTCATTCAAAATTTAAAATGCTAGGATTTTATTAATCTTGTTAATAATTTGGTCTGCAAATTCAGAAAGGACTGCCACAGATACTATACAACAATACGAATGATAAAATAAATCACTCTTTCACGGTATTTGTATAATCCAGAACAACGCTGTTTAAAGCTGTAAGAATTTCAGCAAGTGCACAATTTTATCGAACTCGAACTAAATAAAAAACTGGAGTTTTTAGTTGACTTAATAAACAACTAATGGTGACTTGCGCATTATTACAACTACACCACTTGTCTTTATGTGACTTTGGCAGACAGAGAAATTGAATTTCAATGAATGATTAAAGCAAAAATTGCATAAAAAAATTAAAGCATGTATACTCAAAAAGTCAAAATGAATAGCAACAAACCTCAGATGCTCTCAAGTGCTTGTATATATCACAGGCCATAGTTGCACATAACTGCGGGTCCATAGAATTTTCATCAACATCAACAATCTTATCGTCCATTTCCATTTCAGCAAGTATCTCTCTCTTGCATATGCCTCCTGCATGCATGTAGGAAAACAAGTCACTTAAATATGCAAACTCAAACATTATAGCAGTAATAAGATATTTAGGAAAAAAATGCATACTAAAATCTGACTAAGAAAAGCCTCGAATTTACCTGCTGTTTTCCCATCATCTGAAATATAAAGTTTGTTATATGTCTTCCTTTCAATCGAATCAATGGCTGCAACATCAGTGTTGTCTATGTATTCAACTTCTGGACTCTTCAAGTAATCGCTGCTAGACATGCTTCCATCCATGGCAACAGATAAGCAATCCGATTTAACGGAAGAGGTATCCATGTTACATCGGGCATAAGGAGCTTTAGTCCTAGAGAAATTTCCATCAGATCTTGTGAAAGTCGTTGAGTTCTTATTTGGAACACTTGTACATGGTTTCAAAGAGGTGGGTGCTGGCATAGTACTGGCTCTGTAGCCCGCATTAGCATTTCTAGTAGAAGCTGCTTTCTTGCAATTTTCGCCTTTAGCAGGACCCTGTACCTTCATATAAAATGAAATCATATTAATAACATACCACTTGATTAGGAACTAAAAAACAGAAACATGTGATCACCTAAAAAATATTAGAAGCGAAATCATAACGAGTTGCATGCTGGAAACACAGAATTACTATTGATACATTAAATAATGTAAAGTCAACACAAGGATGGATCTTTCACAATAACAAAATTTCGGTGTTTAAATAAGAGTGAGTTTTCACAAGAATAGATGGTCATATTAACAACGCAGAACTACACAAAGCTTTCCAAAAGATAAACTCTATCCCATGACTGTACTCTGTCCTTTTTAAATTTATAGTCACAGATTTTATTCATCTCGAAAGTACATATTTAATTGCATCTTGTTCAACCTAAAATTTCCAGTTCAATTCTTAATAAACTTGTTCATGTTTGGCAGTAAAATCAACAATGAATGAATCTACTTATGAATTATCATAGAGCTTCATCTAATCAACTCTACTTGATATTCTTCTGTTTGTAAACATAGTGCTCATATAAAATCCAGTACGCATGAGCATGAAGAAAGAATTTCAACAACAAAGAACTCAAAATTATCGAAATCCAGATATCCCGAATATCTATTTGTACATATATTGATTGATATACACTCCCTATATAAATATCAGGCTCATATACAATCCACTAAGCAGGAGAACCAACAATTTGTTTTTGAAATAACCACAAATTTTAATAACAATTAACAAAGAACTCATAAAGAAAATCAAACTTATAGCACATAGACAGTATTGAATTGTTACATTCTTCCCTATTTAAACATCAGGCTCAAACACAAAACATTATGCAGGAATACTAAAAAAAGGTTTCAACATCCAAGAACCCAAAAATATCGCAATTATGAAAATTCAATTTGAATATAATTCATCAAGAAAAGCTATCATTTAGAACGCTCAAACATCTAACATATTCATAGCTTTCCCATAATCAATTAACATCTTACAAACTCATCACACACGGGGGAGGGAGGGGGAGAGAGAGAGAGAGAGAGAGAGAGAGAGAGAGAGAGAGAGAGAGAGAGAGAGAGAGAGAGAGAGAGAGAGAGAGAGAGAGAGAGAGAGAGAGAGAGAGAGAGAGATTGAAATATTGAAAATTAAAAAAAAAAACCATAGTTAATTGACATCACACGCACACAAACAAAGTAAAATTGCGTACCTTCGAAGAATTGGTAGAACTAGCGAGAGGCACATTTCTCTGATTAGTGATATTAGCAAGAGCAGGCCTTTTCTTGGGCACAATTCCCGAAGCCTTTACAACATTCTCCGATTGTCTCTTCACCACCATTGATTTTCCAGACAAAACCCTCTTCTGGGTCGACATTTTTCTTCAAATTCAACCCAAATTACAACAACTCTTTTCAAGAAAACTCAAGAAATTCAAAACCCTAATTCAAGAAAATGAATTGGGGTTTCACAAAATTGTAAAATTAGGGTATGGGTATTGTTAAAGAGATGATTTTATGAGATGGGTAATTGAGAGAAATGCTTTTAAATGAAGCAACAAAAGGGTGTTTGTGTGTGTATATATATAGAGATAGATATTGTATGTATAGGTTTGAGGCGGGCAGAAGGTGAATTTGAAATGCGATTAGATTGTGACCGTCGGATTAAAAGGCTGGTATTTTTGTCAGGAGCGGACATGATTTGTGGGCCATGGCTGGGATTTGAATTTTGTTCATTTTATTTCAATTGGATTGAAAAATGACAAATTAAATTAAACTAATTAAACTACAATTGAACATCGATGTAGTAATAATCGATAAAGTAATAATCTCATTAAAATAATATTTTTTTCCTGGTCCCGACATAATAGAGACAGTGTATTTTTACTTTTGATAAAGTAATAAACTCGTTAAAGTAATTTTTTTCCATGATCATGAGACTATTACTTTAAAGAGGTTTAACTATATAAGTAACAAGAATTTAGCCACCAATATTTTGAAGTGATGTGTGCTGGCTGGGTGAAATTAGACGTTAATCCATGTAGTAAACATAGTATTAATGATGATTATTAACAGTCTAATTGCAAAAATTAAATTTTGATTCAATTAGACTAAATTTGATTGAAATATATTTAGTAACAAGAATTAGCCAACCAAATTTTGAAGTGGAATGTGCTGGCTGTTTGAAATTAAGAGTAGAGCATTAAACGTTAATCCATACAGTAAATGCGTATTAAATATGATTATAACAGTTTAACTGCAAGATTTAAAGATTTTAAACAGTAGTGATGATTATTTATAAGCGATAACAGCCAAATTGCAAAATTGAAACAAACAAATAACAGTAGTGATAGAAGTAGTATTTATGACAGTAAAATAAAAGAGTCAGTCTATTCACCAAACTACCAAAGTGTTCTCATTTATAAGAGCATCTCCAACACACTCTTAAGGTACTTTCTAGAAATATTATTACATAATTGGCTCCTAGTAATTTAAAACATAGATTTATTAATCATCTCCAACAATGATCTTTATACTCACTCCCTATATATTATTTTAACAGATTCTGCATATTTTAACAGGTTCTACATATTGTAACATACAGATTATGCATATTATAATAAACAGATTTTGCATATTGTAATTTGCAAAATTTCTGCAGTTTTCAAAAATTCTGCAGATTTCTCAATTTTCTACTGAATTCTCAATGTTTTGCAGATTTCTCAAAATTTCTGCAGATTTTTCAAAATTTCTGTAGATTTCAAAATTTTTGCAGATTTCTCAAAATTTCTGCAGATTTCAAAATTTCTGGAACAAAAACAGATTCTAGTTCTGAGCAACAAAACAAATTCTGCAATAGAAAATGGAGTAGGGAGAGGAGAGAGAGTCTTAAGTATGAAAAAAATCACAAGACTCTTAAATTTCTGGGGAATGTTTAGAAGTTTGTTAGAGTTCATTTTTCTTGCATTATCCTCAAATTATGATTTTAGTAGGTCCCTGTTTAGGCAAATACATAATCAGAGTCCACTAGCAAACTAATAAGTTTTTGTTACAACTTACAGATCTGAGTTCACTGACCGGCGTATCGCCGGAACTGCAATTAATTACCACCTACATCTCTTTTTCCGTTCTGTTATTAGCGTGTATTGATTTTGGTTCTTTTGTTTTCTGTCCTTTGTCCTTCGTCTCCTCTGTGCTCGTCGTGTCCGGGCAACCTCCTCCGCCCTGTTCTCGTTTCATCCGTCTCTTCTCCATTCCTAATCCTTCTCGCTGCTCTCTCCTAACCCAAACTTCCTTCCCGTTCACCTTACTTAGCTCAAGCCCAGATCCTCCCCCTCATTTCAACTCCATTCGTTAATCCTCACTCGGGCCTTTAGAACCCACCCAACTAGACTTACACCATTCCCCGATATCCGCCGGGCTTGTTCTCTCCCCCTTCAACATCTCCTCCTCTCTCCCTCTTCTTTGTTCCATCATCCTCCGCCTCTCCATCACCCTTTCGACTCACCCGACACCCCCACCGGTTTCTTGTGCAAACACTTACCTTATCATCTTATTCCCCTCTAATCTCGTGTACTTCGTCCCTCTCCCTTAACCTCTCTAACTCTTACTACCCCCCGTTTCTTACGCAGCCCTTGCTTTTTTTTCTTTCGTCTTCTCCTCCATCCCTTCCCCCTATCTCCCCTGTTTTTCGTTTGCAGTCTTTGTATTTTGTAGGCCTTCTTTCTTTTCTGTTTTAGTACGCCCCTTTTTTGGTTCTATCTCCTTTGTACTGGTCTATGTTCTGTTTGTTGGACGGTTATCGTTGGTCTTGTCCTTTTGCCCCCCGTTTCTACTTGTTTGTTTTTATTTCCTTTCTTCTTTTTTTGGTGATTGTTCTGTTCTATTTATTTTTATTCGTTTGTTGTTAATGTAATTCGTTTGTTCTTATTTTATTACCTCGATAATTTGGTTTGTCGATGTTGCGTAATTTTCGTGTTGGGAGTTTGAATTTAGGTACCTTGACGGGCAAACTTCTGGAACTAGTGGACGTGTTGAAGAAGCGTAGAGTGGATGTGGCGTGTATCCAAGAGACGAGGTGGAAAGGGGCGCGGTCAAGAGAAGCGAACGGGTATAAATTGTGGTATTCAGGTCTTGCCAACTCGAGGAACGGTGTGGGTATTCTTTTGTCGGAAGACCTAAAAGACAACGTCGTGGAAGTGATTAGATGCAATGACAGGATCATGGCAGTCAAGGTGGTGGTGGGGGAGATTGTGGTGAATGTGGTGTGTGCGTACGCCCCGCAAAGCGGTTTGGGTGACTCTGAGAAGGAGGCTTTTTGGGTTTGTTTAGATGGGCTGGTAGGTAGTTTTCCTGCAGACCAATTTCTAGTGTTGGGTGGCGATTTCAACGGTCACATTGGCGAGAGGTCGGATGGTTTTCCCTTGGCGCATGGGGGTTTTGGCTTCGGGTCCAGGAATGGCGGTGGGTCCGCGCTGTTGGAGTTTGCTACGGCCCAGGAGTTGGTAATTGTGAATTCTGTATTTCAGAAGAGGGCTGAGCACCTCATCACCTTTAGTAGTGGGGGACGCAGCACTCAAATCGATTACTTACTTGTGCGCAGCAGGGACGTTAGAGCATGCGTGGACTGCAAGGTGTTCAGGAGTGAGGCGTGCGCTTCCCAGCACCGGCTGTTGGCCATGGATTTATCCATGGGGGGTCGAGTGGTTCGCAGGAAGAGAGAGTTTAGACCTAGAATCCTCTGGAAAGACTTGAAGGGCGAAAAGGCGGCGGAATTCAGGGAGGCTTTGCTCAACGAAGGTTGTTTTGCGAGTGGTGGAGATGCTAACTTCAGGTGGACCATCATGGCTAAGGCCATTCGGAGTGTGGGCGAGAAGGTGGTGGGGGTCTCCTCAGGTAAGTTCAGTGGTCGTAAGGAGTCGTGGTGGTGGAACGAGGAGGTTCAAAAGAAGATTAAGGCTAAACTTGCGCTCTTTAAAGAGCTTTTATCGATCCGCACAGGGCCGGAGAGGATTCGGAAGATGGAAGCTTACAAGGTGGCGAGACGAGAAGCAAAGAAGGCAGTGGCGAAAGCTAAAGAGGACGCGTATGTTAGGCTGTACGAGCGCCTAGAAACCAAGGAAGGAGCGAATGCCATCTTTAAACTAGCGAAAGCTAGGGAGAGAGGTAGGCGCGACCTGGGTTCTGTTAAGTTTGTTAAAGATGATTCAGGCCAAGTGTTATTGAATGAAGATGCTATTAAGGACAGGTGGAGTTCGTATTTCCATAATCTTTTCAACGAGGCTAGGAGGAGTAGTGCCGGAGTGGAACAAGAGGTCTCTCTTTTGCCTGTGATTTCCTCCGTTCCCGTTGAGCGCATCAGCAAGGAGGAAGTCAAGGGTGCCTTGCAAAAGATGGCTAGAGGGAAGGCGGTTGGTCCGGATCTTATCCCTATTGAGGTTTGGCTTTGTCTTGGTGAGGTTGGCGTCCAATGGTTAGCAGATCTGTTCAATGTTCTTCTCTTGGGTGCTAAGATGCCAGATGAATGGAGGCGTAGTGTTGTGGTCCCTTTTTTCAAGAATAAAGGCGATGCTCAAAGTTGTAGTAATTACCGGGGTATTAAATTACTCAGTCATACTATGAAACTTTGGGAGAGAGTGGTTGATAGTCGGATTAGAAGAGTAGTGGAAATCTCAGAGAATCAATTTGGATTTATGCCTGGGAGATCAACGATCGAGGCCATTCATCTCGTTAGACGCCTTATGGAGAAGTTCAGGGAACGTCGCAAAGACCTCCTTATGGTGTTCATTGATCTGGAGAAGGCATATGATAGCATCCCCCGTGAAGCTATTTGGAAGAGCCTTGAGGAGAGGGGAGTGTCGTCGGCGTTCGTTAGGGTGATTCAAGACATGTACTCACGAGCCAGTTCTTGCGTTCGGACCCCAGTGGGGGACTCCCGTTTCTTCCCTGTTGAGATGGGACTTCATCAGGGGTCGGCCCTGAGTCCTTTTCTATTCGCCCTTATCCTTGATGTCATGTCGCGGGGGATTCAAGATGCGGTCCCTTGGTGCATGCTCTTCGCGGATGATATCGTGCTAGTGGCGGAATCGAGGAGGGAGGTGAACGACAAATTGGAGCTTTGGAGATCTACTTTGGAGCCCCAAGGGTTACGTTTGAGCCGTTCTAAAACCGAGTATCTCTGGTGTAACTTCAGTGGTGAGTCCAACGAAGAAGGGGTGGAGGTTAGGATTGAAGACCAGAACGTCCCGCAGACGGATAAATTCAAGTATTTGGGTTCGATCATCCAGAAGGAAGGTGAGATTGAAGCCGATGTAACGCATCGTATCAAGGCGGGGTGGCTTAGGTGGAGGGCAGCGTCAGGGGTAATGTGCGATAAGAAAGTCCGTTAAGGTTGAAAGGGAAATTCTATAGAGCGGCTATCCGTCCTGCGATGTTGTATGGTTCTGAGTGTTGGGCGGACAAAAAGGCCCTCGTAAGCAAGTTAGAAGGGGCTGAAATGAGGATGTTGCGGTGGTCCTGTGGGCGCACGTTGTTGGACAGAATCCCGAACTCGGTGTTTAGGAGCGAGCTCGAAGTGGCGCCTTTATCTGCGAAAGTTAGGGAAGGAAGGTTGAGATGGTTCGGCCACGTTCGTAGGAGGTTGGCAGAAGCCCCAGTTAGGAGGGTCGAGAGTCTGGCGGTTGGTGGGGCGAGGAGGAGAGGCAGGCCGAGGAGGTCGTGGGAAGAGCAGATCAGGATGGATTTGAAGGTTTTAGACTTAAATGAGACCTTGCTTGCGGATAGGTGCTCTTGGAGGCGGCGTATCAGAGTGGTGGATTCCCTTTTAGGTTGTGGCTCTATTGTCGAGAGCCTCAGAGTTGCATTGTCGCGGTTAGCGATTTTGTAGTGGTTCGGCTTTTTCGTTCTCATTACTAGTTTTTAGTGTCTTCTGTTTTCTGGTTTTGCAGTTACAGGGAGCTTGACGCGGTGTTATCTCTGTGCGGGACTTGCAAGCTAGGAGTCTCTTCAATCCCCGCAGGTAGGTATGCCCCATGTGGAGAACGCCATGGGCCTCAGGTATATCTTTGTCCATCTCCATATCATTTCCGTTGTATTTACCACACTCTATATATGTTGTGCACTCAGCCGAGGGTCTTCACGGAAACAGCCTCCCCGCTCCAAAAGTGGGGATATGGTCTGCGTACAATCTACCCTCCCCAGACCCCGCTCTGAGATTTTTAAGTATCTCCCGGATTCATAATATGACGTTGATAGGTTTTTAATTCCTTCCGTTTTTACTTATAAAAACTTCTTTTATTCAACCTTTTTTAATATTTCAGGATTTTAACTCGATTTCAATTTTTTCAATTTATTACTCAGCCCGAGTCTCACATCACATTTCACATATTTATATGTGATTCGTATACATGTCTGTTTAAAATTGGTAGCTCATTTTAATTTATAACTTGCATTTTACCCGTGCTACGCACCGAAAATACAATTTTAAAATTTTAAAATAGTTACAAAAATATATAGTGTATTAAAAAATAAATTATTTTGTTATGTTTTGTTTTGAGTGTAACGAACCCAATATGCATCTCTAAGTAACTTTTCTCAAATTATGTATAATTGTATGGATGCGTGTTAAAAAAATTTGAAATTTTTTTTATATAAAAAAAAGATTAATATCAAAACACATTAATTTGATATATGATAAAATTTACTTGAGATACATATCAATTTTCTTATTCCTTTTTGTTTTTTCCCCAAGTAATTTTCTAGAGTAATTCTAGAGGTCTGTTTGGTTAGTGTTCTACCCGTGCTACGCACCGAATGATAAAATTTATTAATTAATTAATATAAACATAATATTATTCATTATTTATAAAAAAAAGATAATTTCATAAAAATTTAAGTATAAATTATCATCAATTTATACCAATTGCATTAATATCAATATTATCAAACAATTATCATACCATTCACATCTCAGCTCAAACATTCCAAACCTCTCTTTATTGTTTTTTCTTAATTTTATTTTACATTTGATTTCTCTCATTTTTTAGAATATTTCAACCAAGTTCATAAGTTTTTTATCCATATTTTAAGTTTCCTATGTGTTTGTTCCATATCATTTTTACAAACTTTATGTTCTTTTATTAGTTATTTGATTTAGTACTATAGCAAAATAAACATTATCAATTAACCAAACAAATCCAATACATCCCGTTATTTGAGTAAGATATATTTGTTAGAGTTTATGGTCAGTTTGTTTTTAATGACAACTTTAAATGTGCATATTTAGTTTGGGAATTTGTATGTTGAATTTTTTATTCTTTTCTATCAGAATATGGTATATTAAATATTAGTTTTCTTTTACGCATTAATAAGGAAGGGAAATTAATTCGATATGATGGTACCCGATTCGAACCCAAACCCGAATTTTTGGATTCATGTTTGGATATAAATTTTAAAATCGAAATAGTTTCGATTTGCATTTGGATTTAAGTTGTACTGAACCGATAGCCTATCCAAAATCCGAAACCCAATACACTATCGAAACCCTATACATATGTAATATAATACATTAATTTGAAATTATTTCATGTAATATTTTAGATGTAAGACATATTATTTTATTTATTTTTTTCAAATATTTCATTAGAAATAGTCAATACTAATTTAGTAATTAGAACTTATATTTCTCAATATCTAATTTTATTGATATATTCAAGATGTAATTTTGTTTACATTAATTTTTCATTTCTATGTATAAAAAGAATTATTTTTTTAACATATTTTAAATTTTACTTAGTATATTAATTCGTATAATATGTTAAATTTTGACTACTTAAGTTAATCATTTTACTTTTTAATTTTTGTATAAATATACTTGATATTGTTTGTATGTAACAATTATTTTAATTTTGACTACATTATTAATAATTTTTGATACCCAAAAAAGTCAAATCTAATTCGAAATCCGACGAATTTGGTTTTAGATATTGAATTTTGGATTTGGATTTATTTTTTAAAACCCAAAAATATTTGGATGTGGGTTTGAATTTTACAAAATTCGGATCAAATCCAACCCGTTGTCATCCAAATGCGTAAAATAAAATATTTGAAAATGAGTATCACATATCTTTTTTCTATTTGATTAACATGTTAAAATAGAAAACTGTACATGAAACTAAAATCAAATGTGTAATATATAAACACATAATCACATTATTATATATTTGTCCTTGTAATTTAATTGTCGAGTTCAAAAACATGAAATTAATTTTTATTTAACAATAAGTATATTTGACCAACATATATTAAAAGAAAGAGTTTACGTAGATCTGGAAAATCGTTCGTGTTATATACATTCATACCATGTGTATTTTGGGTTTTGCATGAAAATGACATGAAATTATTTTGTATACCCATAATTTGAACACAAAATGCTACTAAACTACGCATTTTTTTATTTTTTTACACTAAACGAAAAAAATACGCAAAATGAAAAAAATATGATAAGTACATGTAATGTTACTCTCTGCCCAAGTCATCTAAGTATGTTACTATATAATTGAAAACAACATTGAATTACTACAAAATAAAACTAAAAGTAGAGTACATAAAAATGAAGCCCTTTTCTTTAATTTTGTTTATTGTTAATAAATACCTCTGTTTGATTAGAATCTATCTACCAAGTTATCAAATTTTTTTTTTACCTATTTTTAAGATTTTGTTGATATTACAAATAAATATTATTAACCAACCAAGCAAAATTCGATAGGTCTGTTCTTAGATTAGGATATGAGAATTAAATATTATTACTTGAATTGAAGAATACAAAATTAAAATGAGCACCTTTTATCAGAAATAATATATAATTTTATATGTATCGACCTATCTAGTTATCAATAATATTGATTTTTAAACGATTGTTGTAGCCGTCATTCTATCTTCTCCTCTCCTAAAAAATAGTAAACCCAAAGTTTATGGGTTGATATCTACATCTTGGTTGATGATAAGCCCATTTTTATTGTTTTCCATGATGTTCCTTTGTTTTTCAATAAATATCTCTCTTTATTGAGAGTCTATTACCACGTTGGTGGGTTTTATCAACTGATATATTGGATTTTGCACCTTCTCCATGCGAATGATAACTCCTGTTTCTTTTCCTTGATTTTACTTCGTTTTTCAATAAATATATCTCTTTGTTGAGAGTCTAGTATCCCGTTAGTGGATTTTGTCTATCCATATATTGGGTTTTGTTCTTTATTTTTTGAGAGTAGGTTACTTTATTTTGGCATCCGGAATCTTAAATTTACAGGATTTTGTTATATTGATTCATTGATTTGGATAGTATAGAATCGCAGTTTTGGTGAGTTGTTCGAATACATTCTCAGCAATCACATATGTATTTCCCTCACGATTAGAATAAATTGTTGGATTATTTCGCCAAAGAGTATATATAATTGAGGGATATAAGCGAGTGATGTACCACAATTTAAGATCTGATCAACGATTGTAGTTTGGATTAAGGAAATCTTGTTACCTTGATATGATCTATTTTATTTTAATATGTGTTGTCCAATCTTGATTATTTTTGTAGATGTATGACATTTTATTGATAAATGATTTACCTAAAAAAATTAGTTATTTAAAAGAAAATTTGAATGATTATTTGTGTGGATGATAATATATGCCCTTTTGTTGATAAATAATTAACCATAGCAAATATAGTGATTTATTAGAATTTTTGCGCTGAGTTGACCAATTTGTTATGAAATAAAAAAAATGATTTTTTAGAATTTTTGCGCCGAGTTAACCAATTTGCTATATAAATATTTATTAACAATATTTTTATTGATTCTGTAATGAATTTTATTTTTTGGATTGATAATTTATACACCAAATAATGTCTATTACTATTTGAGAGTCTATTTAGTATCTTGAAAAATTCAAAAATATCGTCAAGTCAATTTATTTGTCCCATTAATTCTTGAAAAATAACGATAAGTAAAATTTTAATGATAACTGGTTTAAATTTCATCTTTAATATTTTAATTGGTTGAATTTAGCCTTTTTTTAATAATTGATTAATTTAAAAGTTTATATAACTTAAATTTTGAAGGTTAAGTAACCACGATAAGTAAATTAGGATGAGAATGCTGTGATTAATTTAATTTTAGTGGTTAATTTTCACTGGCTCTTATATATATTTATGAAAATTAATCCGTAATATATACTAATGCTATTATGATTAACTATAAATCAAAGTGTGAAAAATTAATATTGCGAAAATTGCTTCATATTATATATTTATATAATCCTGATTGGTTTTGATTTAAAATATTAATTTATTATAATTATTTTTTGATATTAAAAAAATAAAATATACGGATATGTTAAATCAAGTAAGTTACTCTATTTAAATTTGAATTGTTAACTAACCATAGTTAGTATAATAGAATGAGAATGGTAAATAAAGAAAACTTTTAATATAATATGATTGGTCTAAAATTTAGGAATGACTTTTGATTGGTACTAAATAATTCAAAGTTTTGCATATTTTATATTTTTATAATCCTGATTGATTTTGATTTAAAATATTAATTTATTATAATTATTTTTTGACATAAAAAAATAAAATATATGGATATGTTAAATCAAGTAAGTTACTCTATTTAGATTAGAATTGTTAACTAACCATAGTTAGTATAATAGAATGAGAATGGTAAATAAGGAAAATTTTTAATATAATATTATTGGTGTGGTAGACTCAGGTTTGATTTCTATTTTAATAATATTATGATTCTATTTGTAATTCTTTTTAGGATTATAATTCAATTTTAAATATATTTAGAATGATTGATGGGTTTAACCTTGGTTAAAAGATAGCAAGTTAAATTATATAAGGAAACAGATTTGTTTTAATTTGATTGGTCCATGATTTAAATTTTAAATATATTTAAAATGATTGATGGGTTTAACCTTGGTTAAAAGATAGCAAGTTAAATTATATAAGGAAACAAATTTGTTTTAATTTGATTGGTCCATGATTTAGAAGTGGCCTATGATTGGTTCTAAAATAATTCATAGTTTTCTGATTGGTTAACTGGGTACGTGATTAATTAACTGGATGGTGTGGTAGACTCAGGTTTGATAATAAAGGATTATAATTAGAATCATGATAATGTTTGTTAAAATTACCATGCTATGTGGACATCTTAAAGCTTGCTTCCATTTCAGTGTCTCCGATACTTTGTGACAATGATAGCAACTATAATTACTAGTTGTCCCCTACACGAAATACCGTATAATATACTCCTTCCGTTTCATAAAACCTTTCCTGTTTTGACTTTTGATACTGTTTATTATAAGCGGTTGACTACTAATTTACGCATAATTTATAGGACAAAATATAATCATGAATGATCTTGTTGGATTCGTATTTATGAGTACTTTAATACAAAGAATATTTTATATTAAATACTAATACGAAATTAAAGATATTACGATTTAAAGTGTGTGTTGGTAAACATGTTCAAAGTAAACAGGAAACGTTTTTAGGAACGGAGAGAGTATTTTTTAATGTTTAGATAACATATTTATATTTAAATTTATTTTGAATTAAACATTTATGTTTAACCTTCCAAAAATTATTTTTTGATATATATTATAGATCACATTTGTTAATTGTTTTACATAATGCGTGTGAAACGAATATTTAATAAAATCATTGTGAAGTATATATTGAATAAAAATTTGAGAACATTGATAAATGTCAAATAAATTTTAGAATATAATTGAATATTTTTTTACATATTATATTGCAATTATCATTTGATTACATTTCAATGAAATTCGAAAAGAGAAATTAATTCATAATTTCAAGTGTTTAATAATACAATATTTGAAAGTTCGTACATGTTGATTGTACATAATGCTTCTTTCAATTTCAACCCTTGATTCATATGTCTTAGAGATCACACCATTGGTTGAAGTTTGTAATAATATAATAAAACAAATTAGTTTATATTTTATAATTTTTAATTTATTTAAATAATTTATCTTATATCAGCTCTAAACTTTTTTTTTTTAAACACACGCACACGCCAGGAGTCGAACTCTTGACCTCTCTTAGAGAAGCCAAGACTTCACCCACTGCACCAACCCTTTGGCATCGACTCTAAACTTGATAATAGGGTTATGCATATTGTTGATATTGAATCTTGTAGTTGGACAGTGATTGTTGTTCTTGAAAGCTTGTTTTAAAATCTTAGAGTTCAAATTATTAATATAAAATTAAAAAAAAATATTTTTGTGACACCCCCAAATCCGGGGTTAGAAGATTTGGTCGTCACGAGAAAATCCTCAAAATAAAACATTTGTTCAATAATAATCATTCACTTGTGATTGTCCAACATGGGAAATATACATCTATGACCCCAAACATACCAAGATCTTTTAAGGTTATAGGACTAGAAACAAGAATCCAAATTCCATTAAATAAAAAGTATTCATTCTTTACAACATTCTCTTTGATCAAATCTTAAATCACGGGTGTAACTTCGATAAGAAGTACGCCAGGCCAACTAGGCTAGTACATAATAATAATAAATATTAGAACTCAATAATATAAAATAGATCTTACACTAAATCCAGACATCCTGAGCCAAGTCATCTTCGAAATAGCATCACGCCTCTTCTCTTCTTGAACTGTGCGGATAAGTCTCGCTAAACTACTTTACTGAAATGTTAGAATTTAAAACAGCAAGTATGAGCGAAAGAAATGCTCAGCAAGCGTATAAAAATTTTGATATAAAAACAGGATAAGTGGGGCATAAAATCAACTGAAATGTAAAACAGTTTATAGAGAAAACTGAATCAACAACTGTGATATAATTCAAACCATAACTGAAATCATTTGGCATGTCATAAAAATGAATCATCTGCCAACTCACAATATATAATAGCCATTCTGGCGAGATGGATTCGATATATAAAAATAAAGACAAAACACTATTGCCCCCTAATCAGGTTCAAAAGCAATGGGACCCTTTATACTACCACCGGTACATTTCTATACCCGTGTGTATAACCCGGATTTCATGAGGGTACCAAAATATGCAAGTAATGTTAGCCTATAGGAAGATGGAATGGTTACCATATCCTCCTTAAATATAGCTGGACCAACTACTCAACGTGGCCTCCTACGCTTTACCATTTTCCAATCCAATAGAGCAATTTCTGAATTCAACAGGAAATGCTTAGTTTTAAATACTGGTCACATCCCTATTATTTACTACTATAATAAGGATATGAAGAGTTTATCTTCAACAATTTCCCCACATCAAGGGTACCGATATCAAGCAATTGTGTTCGCACAAAAATATTTAAGAATCACAAATAGCTCTGAACAATAGCTATTCGTCATGATATGAATCACTGAAACATAAAATAAACTGTGTTTAAGATGATCAAATGGGAAAATACTTGCCTATGGTCCTTAGCTATTACGTAGCGCCGAAGTAATACAACTATCTTTTTATTCTATCTCACGTCATCATGTCCTCTGTTTTAATCATTCGTTGGTTTGACGCTCTTGCGATTGCCACGAGTCTGATCCGTCGACATCGAGCCCATGCGTCTACTTCTATAGTCAAACATAAGCTGGTACTTCAGTCTTCAAACGTCAATTTCTATTTTCTATAAACGTTTATAAACTCAACTCGAACATATTAACCATGCTTACCAAAATCTCTATCGAGGGGAAATAATTGGAAATGTCCCATTTGAACATAGACGTTTTCCCGGTGTTAAAACACCTCACAAGTAAACCAACAATTCCACAAACAATACTGCATTCATCTCCACCTTTTCCATCATCTACTTATCTCCGTTGACAAACCAAAGTCAATATTTACCAATTAATCCTTGTGAAGATAAAAATAATATGACAATCATAGTCAGTAAATCAAGAAACGACGTCTACCCCTAACGACATCTTATAATATAAATCATATACACAATTAAGCACACATTAAATATATATCGACCAAAACTCAATTTATAACCTAATCCTCGATACTTAATACCTTGATAATTCACATTGCACGTATAAAGACTCGATAAGTAGATCACATAATCACATACACATAGCAGATATGACTCACAAATAAAAGAGCACTCAAAGTATTTTTAGAATATTTAAAAATATTTTTAAAGCACTTAAAAGAATTTCAGAAGATTTAATTAACCCTTTTTGAATTAAAAAAAATCGATAATAAACCCTCCGGGTAATTATTGAATCCCCAAAATATTTTAATAAATATTTAATCCGGGTTTATAAATAATTTTAGAATTTTAAAACTATTTTTATCACTCCCTGATTATTTTTAGGATTTAAAACAATTTCTTTCTATTTTTAAATCATTTTTAAACATAAAATTGATTAATTAAAAAATAGATAATCCTAATTTTTAGCTAAAAATAACTAAAAATTTAACCACAACATCAAATACATAAATTGGCTAAGATTTATCCAATTCCGGCAAAAATTCGAGCTTTCCGGTGAGCTTCAAAATTTTTTCGACGAACCGAAAATCAACACCAAACTACGAGTTCTATACTTCAAAACGAAGCTTATTACTCCTACAATCTATATCAGCCATCAAGAACGCCAAAAAAATCAACCAAGAACCCAGAAAATTCGAAATCAAAGTTCACCCCCCACAAAACTCGATTTTCATATTTAGGACATCAAAAATCAAGTAAAAATCATCATAAAATTCCTGGAAGCATAATAAATCTATAGACACTAACCACATCAACAACAAATCAGTGAACAATCCACACCAAATTAAATAAATTCGAAAATTAAATACAAAAATAAAAATTCATGAACAGAGCATATTCAAAGATTCACACACACATAAACAGGTAGTACAGATCATGGGATTCAATTTGGTTACTCATATGAGAGATTTGGATAACGGAATCACCTTCAAAAGGCTGTTTGATTCTCAAGAACACCAAGAACATGTTTTCGAGAAAATTAAGAAAATAAATTAGAAAATCTGATTTTCTGATATTTTTTAATAAATAAAAATAAAATAGTTGCTATTTATACTAATAAAAAATTAATACCCCAAAAATATTTTTAACCCATAATTAAAATTATTAGGCCTTAAAAATAATTTTTATGGGATAAAAAAGTAAAAATTTTATTTTCCAATAAATACAATATACATGCCAAAATTTCCCAAAAATTATGAATTTTTCATAAATCATAAAATAATATAGTTTTGAACCTCCCAAAATTTTATAAAAACAATCGTATCAAAAACAAGACCTCGAATTCAGTACAGGGGCTGGATCCAGAAATTAAAATGCGAAATAATTGCATTTTAAAAATATAAAAATTACAGAAAAATAGAATAAAATATGCTACACAGAAGTCACATAATATGTACGGGATGATTTTCCTATTTAATAAAAATCATAACACGCTTAAATGCATTAAAAATAAACTAACACACAGTAAATTAAACTAAAAATATATTTTAATATAATAAATTACACATAATTTTTCCTGATCGATCAAAAATATAAAATATAAAATACAAAATTTTCAAATATTTTCATAATGTACCCAAATATTAATGGGGCACGGATAAGATACCGGGTAAAATTTTATTACGAGAAAAATATAATTTTGATCTTTAAAATTCTAAAATAATCTAAAGTTACCAAAAATGTGAAAATACTAAATTTTAAACATTTTACTAATTTATACAAATAAAACTTTTGTACACAGGTAGAATATCGGGTATAATTTTTGTACCAATAAAATTCAAACTCGATCCATAAAATTTTAAAACAAACTCAATTTATCACTTTTGATAAAAATATAAATTTTTAATAAAATAAACATTTTTACTAACACAGATAGGGGTGTATACGGGTTGGCTAACCCGACCAAACCAATCCAATCCGACATTATTTCGACCGATCCAAATCGAATTTTTTCAACCCGATATATGTTCGGGTTTAAAAACCGTCAACCCGATATTAATGGGTTGGATAAGGTTTTCGATTTTTTCAAACTGACCCAATCCAACCCGATCCAGTTAAAAATTAAGGAGGTTACAAAAAATTAATAAATACGTCTCGTGTCCGTTGTTGTCCCAATACATGAGACTCGATAATTTAGTAAGCTTCTAATAAAGCAAAATAATCTTTTTACAAATATGAGTATAATATAACTAGTAAATATAAGTACAATATAATCGGTGAATCTTTTTAATATTTGTTTCGGGGGTTTTCTGTATATTATAAGTATATTATAGCTAATGAATGTGAAATGTAATCTATGTAATGGATCTAATGATCATGGACTGGTTCTTTTCTCTCTAAATTTGAAATTTAGTGCTAATGCGTTATACTTACTACGTTTGATAAAAAAAGAAAAAAAATATTTTAAATATTTATTAAACCGATTAACCCGACCTAATCCGATCCAAACCGATTATAACAAATTGGATTGGGTTACGAATTTAATTTTTATGGGTTGGGTTGAAAATTTACCAACCCGATTTAATTGGGTTGGGTTAAAAAATTCCCCCAACCCGCCCAACCCGATCCGTGTACACCCCTAAACACAGACAATACCAAATACGTCTACCCGAATAACCTATTAACAATTAAACACATAACTGTATTCAAATTAATTAAATATTCACAATCTTATTATTCCTTTACGGAAAACCAATAAAATATTTAAGTAATAATAATAATAAATTCGGAAAAATCGGGGTTGTTACAATTTTAGCATTTATTTAGAATCTATTTCAAACACTGATCCCGATTTGATAGCAAATAATCTGTTTCAAATACAGATTTCGAATTAACGGCAAAGAAAGTGTTTAAGTGTAAAAAATTAGCCCAATAAATTTGGTCTAGATCCCAATTTCCTCAAATCCTAAACATCATTTCAAACTAATCACTGATATAACACCACGGACTATTTTCTATTTTAAATAAAATAAATAATCACTTGTTTCAAGAATATTATCAATTTAATAATAACTAAAAATTAATTTATCACCGTAATCGGTAGCTTTAACATGTAATAGAATCATGTCATAATTAAGAGTTTCTTTTATTGTTAAGAATTAAATTATCATATGAATTTTTATTCTTTTATTGAGCGCGATAAAATAACTCAAGTGCTAAAAATTTATCTCTTGTTGTCTCAGGTCCTGGGTTCGACTCTTCACGAAATTTCTTAAAACCAAATACTTACTTTGTAAGGCATATAAACCTAATTATTCAGAAAAAAATATAATTATTATTATAATTATTTACTCACATATATTTATATGTGATTCGAATACATGTATGTCTGTTTAAAATTGGTAGCTCATTTTAATTTTAATTATAATTAGAATCATGATAACGTTTGTTAAAATTACCATGCTAGGTGGACATCTTAAAGCTTGCTTCCATTTCAGTGTCTCCAATACTTTGTCACAATGATAATAGCAACTATCATTATATTTGATCTACATTCGTTATTTTCTCCTTCAGTATAACTAAAATAGTCAAACCTTTGGATTGACAAACTCATCAATCATTCTTGCTTGTCCCCGCAACTCCCCGTATGATATGCCTCTAATCTCGCCGAGACTAGCACACTTCTAAACTTCTACACTACTAGTCTACTACACTTGCTTGTATATATTAGGCACATATACCTAGTCCGCCATATATTAGAGATAGCTTCAGGTAATCAGGTGCAGTTAGTACTATGGCTGCAGATGATTCATTTGTTACGCCAGGATCGGTTCCGTTCATATGGGAGATTCGTCCCGGTGTTCCTAAGATCCATCACCGAGAACTCTCACCACCATTTGATCAACATGACGTTGATTGTTATCATAACACTCGCAGGCCTACTTCAGCTCCAAGTACCCCGCAAAAGCTTAAACCCCCGCCAGCTGGATACTACTCCAACTTGCACCGCGCTCTGGAGATCCGTCCTTATGAAACCCAATCTGTTTCGCAAGGTTGTTTCCCCACATCACCATTACTAGGGCAAAAGAGCAAGAGGAAGGGAATCAAGAAACTGTTGAAACCCAAGTTCGAATCTGAATGTGGATACTCTTTGGACCTAGAGACACTAGCAAGATGGTCTGAATCCAGTTGGAAGTCTACTGCATTTTATGACTCACCGTCATCTTCCTCTTTCTCATCCTACCGGTCCTCTTTCTCATCCTTCCGCTCGTCGCCACAACCTGCAAGCAATGCTGAGTGGGCAGGATTCGGGCTTTTCTGAAACAGCATATATGTACACCTTTCTGTTTTAAGTATATTGTAATTTCGATAAGAATGAACAGCTCAAGTGAGTTAAAACTTCAAAACGCTCAAACTAATCTGCAATGCCATACATATACAAAAAATAGATTGGTCGTAAAAGGTCAGCATACATAAAACTGACCACAATACCAAGAGAGACTTCAGACAAACTATCACAACACCATTATTCTTTTATTCAGCTTTACCAAACCAACACAAAGATAAAACTCTCATCTTAATCTGTTACCTACTTAACATGTAATAATGATATAATACTCTACCAAGTATACAAACTTATTTTTCAAGACATCTCAAGATAACGCTAATCACTGGCACATAAACTAACTCAGCATTAAATATTCCACAACACAACTTCTCCTGAACCTTGAAAGAGGGAAATATAAGAAGACCATGTCCATGACCATTTAAAACTAGCTACCATTTTCTATACAGAATGTCACAGAATTTTAAATTATAATGTTAAACTACCCAGGAACTATAAATACAACTACAGATACGTTCAATTGGACGATAAATTGATTAATGACCAACTGAACCTTGCTTTTAACAACTGTTTGCACCCGCAGACTCCAACAATACCTGCTGCTATTATGCTGCATACTGTGTAAAACGCCATTAGGTTTCTCATTATCTTGGGGCAGACATTCGACACACCAAAGTTGTCTCGCTCATATCAAGTTGGACTTCCCAATAACACACTACTCAATCACTTGTGTTAATCTAAACCAGATCTAGCCCCGGATACAGGTCTTGACATTGGCCGAGTTGTGCTACTAGGAGAAGCCGAAGACGGATTTATAGCTGAGAGGGGCATCCTGGGGCCGAGTCCATATGTTGGCTGCTGGGACATGGGTGATACATGAGGATGGACCGGTCGACTATTGGTATAACCCATATATGGCTGTGAAGACCCGTCTGAGATGATTTGTTGCCTCGAATTTCCAGTATTATTTTGTATCATGGCAGGACCGATGGCTGGCAGACTTGTAGGTCGAGTTACGCCACCTGATCCAAAATGGGCTGAGATCAAAGCAGCCCGTTCGGCAGCAATTCTCTGCTTCACTCTCTCCACTTGTTCACATTCTTTCATTAGCATGGTCTCCACTTCTGTGAATTGCTTTAGCTTCAGTTCTAGCCTTTTTAACTGAAAAAGAAGTTTACAGATTACGAATAATTTAGATACAAACAAGATACAGAAATATGGTTGATAAAACTGTCAGGGAGGGCAAACATAAAATTTAGCGAAAAGCTGAAAACATCACAAATAGATAAAAGTTCACACAATTTAAGGGAATCTCTCTCATACTCCCATTCTGAGATCCCAGATAGGTCAACTGGTAAAATGAAAATCATATTAGGATGACGCAAAGGATCCACAACTACTCAAAGGCCAAAACAATAACAAAACTACTTTTGGGCTTTTCCCTTAAGCCAAAAGCACATTAAGAGTTATTTTCCTAAGGTATAGGCTTACAGTCTTACAGGAAACAACATATAACGCTACCATACAAATGAATAAGTCTTTCACGGAACAGTATATTCGAAACGTTAGAGCATCTTGTGTTCTGCTTATTACCAGCAAGGGACTAAGGCCATTGCTTCGCAAGACTCTCATGACAAATGATTAAGCCACAGCAAAGCAAGAAACACCCTAAAAATGAAGCCAAATATACTAACTACTACTCCCTTGCACGGAGATTAAGAAAACTTGAATAAATAAGATTTTGGATCAACAAACTAACAGTCATTTTTGGCCATGTAAAATTCAAATTTACAAGTATTTATATGCGTGCCAATTAAAAAGAGAAAGACTAGAAAGAGAGTGATATGTGAAATTTATTATATTCTAGGAAATTAAACCAAGTACAGAAACTCCCAATTTCTTTTAGTCAAATGAGGGCATAAACAGTAGATAAAATATTAAAAAGAAATCTATACATACTTTTGGGACAAACAAAGACGGAAACCTAGCCAATTAATATGAGACTGAGGAAGTAATACTTGAATGTTTTCACATGCCATCCAGGGCAACTCGCCAAATACTTAAGAATCCAAAAAAAGGAGGAAAGATACTCTCCCACATTACCAATGATCATGAATTCAACAACCGGTGTCCAAAAATAAAATAATTATAAAAATAAACTGAGGTTGACAATTTACTCTAGTACTATAGTGGTAAGACAACCACAACCCTCCCCTCCCCATGACCAAGTTCGTGGTTATAGTTCCTCGTTCTCCCTCCCCTACACTTAAAAAAAATATGTAACTTATCTTAAAAAAAATAAATGTATATAGTAATATATTTCTTTGGATAAAATCAAAAAGGTAACATGTTTCTTTAAAACTTATTAGATGTTTGGAAAATTTAGTTGAAAATGTACAACTTGCTGGTTATAAGAAAATGACAAAAAAAAAAAAAAAAAAAAAAAGGGTACATGTGATGTGGTGACTGTAATGTAATTTCCTTTAAGCCAAATTGCATTCTTTTAAGACACTGGAATAAGTATCTAAATCCTACCTTTTAATTTTAACAATTGAAAATAGAAGTCAAATTCAAGTCATGATTTAAAAATTAGCAAACAGAAAAAATATTTTTGGCCTATTTTAGGTTATAAGCTATTTTTCGTTAAACACCCCCAGTCCTCTACTTTTATTGCTCTCAAAACAGCTGTAGCACGAGCAGGATTGTGCATGCATATAAAGAATTTGTCCATCCGATATACAAGAACAACAAACATGCTTGGGACTTGAGAGCCTCTCTTTATTATTTCATTTCTATCTCACATCCCTCATTAGCTTGAAACCCTCTTGGAAGACAAGGTTAAGAATTCAGTAATCTTTGCCCATGACACCAAGGCGATAAAATTTGCATTTTGCATTAATCGGAAATGCCTCGTCACTACAAAATATTGTTCGTCTTTGGAGTTTATAAATTATATTAGTTTGAATCTAGACTCTGGACAATCTCTTTGTTGCAATAGGCTAAAGCCATTTCAAGATAGTAACTGGCAGTAGTGTTTGGTGTACAACTGGAGTTTGTGAGGCCAAATTGATAATTTAAAAAGAGTTCATTGGAAAAGGCGATAAGCTACACCAATAGGTTTGAATAAGCCTAAGCTAATTTTGAAGGGGTTTAGAGAGGCCAGATATCCATGAAGAGAAGATCACAGTTCATAAGAGCCTATCTTTCCAAAGAATACCCAGGGCCCAAAAATAAATGCCTGGGACTCTATAAGGGAATAAAGAATACCCAAGATTCTATAGAAGAACAAAGAACTCAGAATAAAGCATCGAAGTAATATCAAAATATCACAAGATTTATACAGGAGGCCTATAAGATTAAAAGTATACATCGGGGCCGAAATTAAATATCTAATGTCTAACACAACTCAAACTACGTAATCAGTTCATTAGCCTTGACTGCATACAGTAAACTTTCATATATTACATAGTCCTGAACCAAGAACTTTGTCCAACTAGGAAGGAAGAGGTAGGTAGGGAGAGGTAACTGGTTTCAGCCAATATTGACTTGGCCTAATCTAGTTTACTCTAAGACCATGAGTAAACATGTCAGATCCAATAAAAGATGATGATACAACACTTAAAGTGTTATTACTTAATGTGAACTCGGTTACATGTATAGAATTTAAAATAACAAGGTTAACCTTGTTCATAGTCTTTTTCAAAACATGAACATCAAAATAGATAATTATGACTTTTTAGTTCTAGCTAGTTAATCTTTGATCTGATACAACTATTTTTTTATTAATTATTATACATCAATTAAGTTGGAGGAGTGAATATTAATTCTGTAAAAAATAAATACTGATATCATATGTGAACATGCTAAGCAAACCCGACTGTGATCTAATTACCATTTAGTTGCAACATAAATAAATTTCAACCTACAAATTCAATGACCCGTGAATTTCCTATCATGTCTGTCTATCACCTAAATTTAAGAAGTATAAATTGGAAAACTGACCAAAATACCGCATACTGAACAAGGATGGCCCGAAATACAACGATAGCACCCTAGGCTCATTTTACCACTTAAAATCTCATAACTGAATTGTGCATCACTAAAATTATCAAATGTGTGTCCAGCCCAGAGCTTAAGGTGATGGTTAAGTATTGGATTGGCAAAGGTCTGATTCTCCGGAAGCCCTAATACAGTATCTTGGATATATGCGAATATTTGGACTGTGATTCACGAGACAGACACACATCAATAGGATGTGTATCATGGAATTTATAAAAGCTCACTGCCACAGATTTATGTTATGCACAACATGAACAATAAATTTAAAGTTTCATTTACTAGTTGAGCATCCTTTAAATACTTATTCTCCAAATGTGTCCAATGTGTAAAATTGGCCAGAACTTTTAAATATGGTATTCCGGGCCAAAAAAAATTAAAAAGGCACTACAGGCCAAAGTTTTTGAAAAGAGGCAAGAAAAAGCCATCACACAAATAAATTTGGAGGACACCTTTGACTCTCTCTTGCCCCACTTATTGCAAAACATATACATCAAATATGCACTATACGCCCCACGAGTCGAGGGCAGGATAATCTTTTTTGCTACTCGAGTGAATTTTACAGTTCCAACTTTCACACATTATGTACTTATCATAACTTTACAATCCTCGGCTCTAAAGAACTTAAAATTTCATAGAAAGCATAAGAAATAAGAATTTTATAAGGCACGGTGGCATGCATGTGCCTTAAGAAACCACCAATTTTCTTCAATCGGCAAAACACCATTTAGTAAGTCCCACACAAGGGACTACAGAATACCTACCCAAAATTCCAAACATCTACATATTTAAACTTTCAAGTCTACGAAATTGGGAGGAAAATAAAATGTCAATTAACTTTTAAGGCCGTTGAAATCAAAAGAGCAACAACAAAAAAACCAACTAATAATCGAAGAGTGAAAACTAGATTGTGACAAATGTACCTGATGATTTATGATATTAGCAGAAAGCCTTTGAATTTCGCGTTCTTCGTGATCGGCGAATAGCTTTGCCTTCGTTGCTGCAGCAGACAGACCTGCTTTGGAAGCAGCTCTGAGTTTTGCATCAGATAACGGAATACCCTCTGCAAAACAACCAATTTGTTAAAGGCACAAATACTCTAGTTGGAGGACAAAATGATCGAAGAACATCATTTTCGACAAGCTACCTTTTAGTTGACTTGAGTTTATATTATTACTATGACCAGAAGCAGCTATCTGATCATCTTTCGCAAGTTCTGCCAAGGAGGCATGAGCACAGGCTGCAGCAACTCTTGGTCCCACTGCAGAGGCTAGAAAAGCAACCTAGGAAAAAAAAAGGAAGGCATAAATAAATAGCACAAGCCCATTTAGGAAGTAAATAGGGCAAACATGTCGACCTAGTTCTTAAGTTATCTATGTGTGTCAAACGACAAACTTCAGTTAAACACAAGTTAATATTAGTTTTGAACTGTGGCAAAATTGCAGACAAACTACCGCATATAAATTGAACAAGGAGCTTTTACAGTATTAAGGTGATCAACCTTCTATTAAATCTAGCTATAGGAAGTAAAGCAGATCCAGTGTCCAGGTGATCCAACTTCATTAACAATTTTACCGACTTTTTGTATCTGATGCAAATTATAGATAACCCACCAAGTCCTTAGATAGTGAATTAGGTTCAATTCCAAAGAGGTGTAGAAAGTCATCAGACAACCCCTTATATACCCAAGACTGCGAAATTGCTGCTAACAGCAGAAAACTGAACTCTTCACTGTAACATTTCCCATTCACTTTCTTTGTATTCAATCGAGCTACGGACATCCGTCATCTTAAAAACCTTTCTCTTTTTATGTACCTTTTCTTCCATATTATTTTTTGTAACAATTAAATTACTGATCAATCTTGATTATCGAAAGAGATAATGACTAAGTTCTGGATTCAAATTTAAATACATGTTGGCATATTTTATTCACAATTACGAAAGCAGCTATCTAAAAATGACTTCCGTAATAAAAAAATAATAACAATCATCATCATCAATATTTTTTATTAAGGAAGTTATGGATTAAAATCGAACTGCACTGATCAAGAATTTTTCGCTACATTGTTGATTTCTGAAAAAACACGGCAATCACGAAAATATTCCATGGAAGGTAAAATAAGTCCCCCAGAAAAAACAATGAAATTCATGCTGACCCATCACCTCATTCACCAATAACAGAATATCCAAGAAAGAAGGTAATCAAGATTCAGCGCCTACTGAAGACATGTTGGAGCGCAAACAAGACTTCCGGCCACTTATCATTATATCAAGTGTATAGAGGGTTGGTAGTCATCCTATTCTCACTAATACTCCCAACTTATTCTTTTGAAAAAAGGGAAAAGAAAAACTACAATCGCGTATTTGTGTGTTTGTTCCAACTCCTGAAAGAGAGCCGTCCCACTCATAGTCACATAAGGTGGGGTTCGATTCGAAACGGGGTACGGAAACGGATACGCGGAACATCACTTTTAGTGAATCCGGTACGACGGAACGTATGGGTACGATGGAACGCATGGGTACGATGGGTCTTTTTATAAAAAAAATCTGCTATAATATAGATTTTTCCAGTTAAAAACTCAATTAATAATATAAATATTTATCATCAAAATTATTGTAACTTATATATTATTATAAGTTTCCTAATGTTTTGTGATTTATAAGGTTATTGGGCCTGAAAATGATACATTTAATTGAGCTTGGGACTTGGGGTGTTTAAAACATTAAAAAGATAATTTATATAAAGACATTAGTACTGGATAATACGGGTCGTTATTGTCAACGTTTCGGGTCGCGTCCCACAACGTTTCGGGTCGCGTTTGTTCCCGATTCGGGAACGAAGTATCGGGTTCGCAATACGTGGCTACGTCCCACGTTTCCTGTAACTATTCCCACTATTATGGCAGATAGGGGTCATTTGTTTTCTTCTGAATACACGTGACGTGAATGAATCTGAAGTGAATCAGTCAGGCCATTAAAGTTATTTCGCTACGTCATTAGTTGGACATACTGAACAAAAATGTCTTAATCATTCATAACTAATTTTGTCCCTGAACAATTCAGATGATATTTTACACCAATAACCCTACTCCACAATAAACACTCTCTCAAAAAACAGTACATGTTAACATTTTTTTTTTTGCTAATTAGTGCATTTTAACATATTATCTACTTATCTCTTATTTAAATTTAATATTATATATAATATACTTATCCAGTTACATATTTTGAATAAAAATATTTATTCTATACTTGCAAATCAACCAAAAATATCTTATGTTTTATAAATTAAACGTGTATGTTCAGACATTCTAAATATCTATTTACCAAACAATATTATTCATTTAGATTTATAATGCATTCAAATTTTAAACATTTACAAAATTCATATTGAGATTTAACAAACGACCCCCAACACTGATATCTTTCCCAGTGTTTTTAATTAAAAATAAAACATACATAACAATCACGGTCGATAAAATATGACTTATTTAACAAATTAGTATCACGAGCTTTAGTGTGTGTCAGTTTACAAGTAAACATTATACGTCAGCCTTAAAATTGGCATAATATACAAGTGTAGCCTCCAAGTTTCATACATCATCCATGGCTGCATAGGTGATGTCATCTATGACAAATAAGTAATGTCTTTACTCTTAGAGGAGTAGCCTCCAAGTTTCCTTTTTCCACATAAGAGGATGTTGCCTCGTTGCTGTTGTAAGCAAGAATGTAGTAGGGTGGTAGTATTTGCAATACAGAAGCTATATATATATATACAGCTACGTATACACTTTCAGCAATTGCCAAGTAATATACAAATATTCATATCTATATGTAACTTTGTTCTGCCTTCATTTTTCTATCAACATAACTACTGATTTCTCTAATACAATCATACATGAACACTTATATTTCACATCATATTCATAGTTTCTAACAAAAATCTTAGACTTTAACATCTTGTCTGCCCACTTTTCTTTTGCAGAAGACACAACAATAAGTTGCTTTCCAAGAGACCTTTTAAAATCACAGATCACTTGCTAAAAAACTGGTATAGCATTTTGAAAGAGTGACAAGAAAGGTGCCAAACAAATGTAACTAGAACACGAATAAATTGACCTATTTCAGAGGGAGAGACTGAAACACGTCAGACAAAGCTCATGTAAAAAATATCACTAAAGAAATAAGTGGTTACGCAAGAAAATGCATGTATCTAAGATTCTTGTTAGGCATAACAATAAATCCTTAAAAATACTTTGTACACAGATATTTATTGATTGCTTTACACATAGATTTATAGCTCTTGCCTCACACGTAAGAAAAGAACAAGAAATTGTCACATCTAGTAACAGATGACAAATGAAAGTAAACAACCTAAAGTTTTAATATTTATCCACTTTAGTATTACTACAAAATGTACGAAACTGCTCAAACTTTAGAGGCGGATGGTAGGTTAATACATTTATTATGAACCCAAAATATCAAGCCAAAAAAGAGAAAAAAATTAAGACTCCACAAAAATATGTCATTAATGTCATTAAGGGAAACGCAAAGAAGCTTTGTACATTAACTCCTTTTCAGAGTACTACGAGTTAATTGTGGAAGAGTTTAAAAAAACACACACACACAGTTGATGCATATAAGTGCAATGTATAATAGAGCATTAGGCACAGAAATATTTAGTCGTGTATCAAAAGACACATACCAGGGCCATTACAGGATTTGCATAGTTTGCAAAAAGAACCCGGCTCTCCGCATTAGGGTCTTGTACACTAGATCCTGTAGAAATTATAGTAAGCAAATTTGGTATCACATAGACTACAGATGGAAAGTGAGGGGACAACTGAAATCACTAACAGAACCTGCAGGGTAGCCATTTGAGTTCAAATGTGATCTGTCACGCTCGTCGTTGTTTGATAATTTTACAGAACTGGGATTGTGTGGTACATCAACGTTTTCCATTGAGGAATCATCCATAGGAATGCGCAAAAAGTGAAGGATGCATTGTGCTTTTGACTTGGTCTTAACATGCTCTGCAATTTCATTCCAGTTTTCGCCATAAATTTCCATTGCTTCCAGAAGCAGTAGAGTTTCCTGATCAGACCAATTCAATCCATCGGGATCTCCATAATCTTTACCAGAATCAAACCTTGTAAAATCCAGGCTGGAGTGACCAGCAACAAATCTTCCTTCATGGAAGCACTCCATGCATAATAGTACATCAGCCTGTTAAAGAATATGACCGTCAGCTATCAAAGAAAAAGTAAAATCGATGAAATCAAACACTTGGTTCTAATAATAAAACCATTACCATGTCAACCCACAATTTGGCGAACATAAACCTAAAACTGATCCATAAGGTTTGTTATTAATAGATCTACAACTATGAAACTCAAATGTTTTAAAGGCAATGTCAACTAAAAAAGTCAATCAAATCAAAGAATTAATTTGCAGCGTACATGTACTTCAAATAATTAGCATAAAAATCTACACTTCCCCATTTTCCATGCACTAAATTATTTGCAATAATACATATGAAGCAACCATAGAGTCCAAGATACTGCTTTCAAAGTAGTAGGTAAACTTTCCAATAATGCCCATGGTGAACTACTTATATAATTCTATTGATATTTTAATTATGTTCATTCGAATCTTACCAAATTACTGTAAAATACAACCAAGTAGTTGTACGTGAGATTAGTATTTGATGTCCCAACTGAGAAATTAAAATATTAGGCCAACTCTTTACTCTTCAATTGGCTGTTGCAGAATGTTTTCCGAGTTTCAGCAAATTATTGTATAATACAACCAAGTAGTTCTAAGTGAGATTAGTATTTGAAGTCCCAACAGTGAAAATGTAAATATCAGGCCAACTTTTTACTCAGGACTATATAGTTACTGGTATGTCAGACTTGAAAGTGGAGCATAATTGGGCTAACGATAATTTCATATGTACTCCAATCTTTATGTGTGAAACCAAAGGGAAAAAAAAAATTCAAAACGAGATTCGGATAAAAAACTTCCCTCCAGCAACCAGACCAGCAGTCTGACTCCATCCTCTTACTACTGTTTTTCAATGTCCTATATTTTACCATGTTACCACTACGTTAGCGTACAATATTTTTAATGTTTAGTTCAGTTTGCACTCTGAGTTCAAGTACATACCAGATGTGATACCGGCACTGAAGTGCTCAAATTATGTCCTGAATGTCTAACACAATGCATGTGGCAAAAGTAGGTGGTCTACGGTTAATTTACACAAACTCCCTTATAAGATAAAAGGGATTATATTGCTTTTCAAACAAAACCACAGTTTGCAATATTGTAGTCACAACATATTAATGTGGGTGATTTAGGCGAAACTATAATGCTTAGAATAGGGTGCTAACATTATCTTTAACAAATTATAAATGCTTTAACCATTAGATCAAGATTTTTTAATAGCATTGGATCGAACAATAGATGCATTAAGAAGCACCACAGAAGTAACACCCTATCTCAGGTGGTTAAATAGTTCTTCAAACATTGACAATTTTCCAAGTACAGCTATTACATGGTGGCAGCCAGATCGACTCAAAAATATTTGCAGGTACTCGAAAGCGACTATTGGCAAGTAAAGCAAAATAGACAGCCTTCGAGGACTTGTAGTTTGTCCATTTTAGAAGTAAATTTCAAATTATACGAAGATTAACACAATAAACAGCTTCAAAACCCAGAGTCCAAAGTTGGCCTATATTTTGTGTAAGGACTCCAAAGAGGTGCAGATTCTTCATTTGTTAATGCACAGATTACAATGTCCAACTTCATTCCATTGACAAAATTATGGGAAAACCAATTCGTATTGACAAATATAAAAACATATACTATTGTGGATGTACACATGACGCACCCTACATTCCGAGCATATGTGGACCCCATAATTAATAAATTCGGTTTTATAATACAACTTAAAATCTAATATTTCTGGTGGTGTAATATGTTAAATTATTTATCAATATTATCATTCTTACATGAGTGAGCTTGCTGATGCAAATTTTTTTTTGAATTTCAGTACACAAGTAAATTGATCACCTACAACTATAATATTTAGCTTTTTCTGTAGTTATGATACATTATATACATTATCATTTACTTTAATACTAGATATATTAGTGTTAATTTATTTGTAACGGATAACTACATCTCAATAACATTCCCTTTGTCCCATTTTTTTGTCTCATTTGACTTTTCAAAATTCAAACAGACTAAAACTTGACTTGCAATTAGAAATTATTCCTGCTGATTTTACAAATTGCATCCTATAACAGATTAATCAAAGTTTTTTATGATACTAAAGCCACACAATTCATACTGTACAAAAAGATATATATTTCACAGCATATTGGAAGTGTGGGAAAATAAAACACCGGGGTAATGAACTACAACAAAGAAGTTCAATTTTTTTGTAGATGCCTAATTTATTACTGCATACTCCAAAACACAGCTTTTTTAACTGCATTTGGTCACCTAAGCTGTTTGGTGTAGGTTTACTTGCTGAACAGCTGTCCAGTAGCAGTAATAAATGCATACATGGTTTATGTTTTGAAAATGCAAGTGGAGATTAATTTCTCAAATTTTCTTCTTTTAGCAGCAAGACTACAAGAATTAAAGAATTTGAAAATGCCTGATGAGGACATACTGTTCAGAACATCAAAATGTTAGTGATTCATAAGAACCCGGGTCCCAGTGCTGATTTATTATGACCCTCACTGGCACTATGCACGTGTGTAAAGTATCTAAAAAGTCTGAACAGCTAAAATAAGGAAATGAAAACAATTTGTAGATCACCTCTTTCTGTGACTGATAATAAATGATTGGAAGAGGCCGAGAACACCAATTGCACCTATTTTCTGATAATCTTTCCCTTATTTTGTCATCCAAGTCAGAGTCACCATGAACATGACTCCCTAGTCCTGAATACACATCTTCTGCACGGAGCTGACATCTAGGCTTATCAAATTGAATCAAGCTATCAATGGATTTTAAATAATTCATTGGCACACGAAGTTCGCCGTTTGTATCCTCATTGAGGCACAAGCCATCATTTTCTGTTTCACGATTCAGAGCAGGAACACAGTAATTAATTATACCCCAATGATCAAGAAAGCGGTAAATTCGAGCCATGTCGTCACTGTCAGCACCAACTACCAATTTATCACAATCAGACACCGCCAATCTTTTATCTGGGTTTTCCATGTACTTCCCAACAATATGGTTTCGGTATTCCATATACTTTTCAGGTGTACGGTCCACTGACTTCCCAGAGAAATATTGTGGCACAACCTGTCGCTCCAATCTATGCACCGAACTAGGTGAAAACCAGTCTGCTATCAAAGAGCAAAATCAGAAAATACTCTACTTTTACAGATACCAATAAAGTACATGTAAAACCTGTAAATATGTTGGTGAATATTATTTTTGTCAAGAAACATGATAGTCTGCTTCCAAAGAGTAAAATCAACAAAAACTCTACTTTATTATATTTAAAGAGACATCAATGTTGTACATGTAAAACCACAGAAGAAATTTGTTGGTAGATACTGTGTGTATATATCAGTATTCTATAATCGCACTAGGTGACTGCCTAGGCTGCGCTTAAGTGCTAAGCCAGGACTTGACGCCCAGGTTTTGGGAAATAGGGCCATTGGGCTTAAAATAGGGAAAATTCGGGAAAAGCAGAATTCTCCAAATAAAATAGGTACAAATCTAATGTGAAGAACATAACCAAGAGTATTGGTGTATTTGTTACTTTGCTTATGAACTTTGTGAATATTAAGCATGCTAATTTGCGATCCTCCTTTTTAAAATTGGACATGAAATCAAAGTTTGCACTTCGTGAACATTAATATGTTTACTCTATATGCTTATGTTTGTCAGGAGTTGACTTATGACTTATATCGTAATCAATTATTTTTAAAAATAACATTACAATACATCTGACTGACCTTTGCTTACCAAAACAAACAAAATGAAATTAGATGCTTACAGAACTAACATAAGTTTGCTGCAAAAACCAACATATAATCTTTGGACTCCACTGTGTACGACCAAAAGTGAACAAAATTCTATACACTTTCCCACACTTGTTGGTGCTAGTTTGACAACGTCCACAAACTATCAATACCAAATCATATGTTCTAAGGAAAACAACCTGCCAATCTAAGGAAAACAACAAGAATACGGATTTTCCCACTTCCTACATCACATGGCAGCTTGTACGAGAGACTCACATGGGAATTAAGATGAAGAACCTAACGAGTAACTTTGTGAACATTATGCATGCTAATCCTTGCTCCATTTTGCACTTGATGAACATTTATATGTTTATTCTATATGCTCGTGTTTTGTAAGTAGTTGACGTATGACTAGAATCATAATTTTTTCAATTACAAAGATAATATTGTAACACATCTGACTGATCTACGATTACGAAACAAACAACATTAAATTAGATGCACAAAGGACCAACCTACTCTAAAGTTTGCTGCAATATTCCGAAAAAGAATCTTTGCAACCTAGGCTTCCACAAGGTATGACAAAAAGTAGACGAAATTCTATCCACTTTCCCACAAATGTGGTGCTACTAGTTTGAGGACTCCCACAAGACTATCATACCAAATTATCTACTCTAAGGACAACCACCTGCCAATCTAAGGAAAACAACAAAATAACTGATATTGCCTACTTAAGTCTACTCGTCTTACATCACATGCCAGGTTGTAAAAGAGAATCTAGAATACAATTCTTAATTGAACTAAAACATAACCTCCACAACATCAATACATGCAAATCAACAAAATGTAGTATCAGAAAAAGGTTATACCTGCGTGCATTGGCAAAACAAGAAACCTCCCAAGTCCAAACTTCTTAACAACCCCTCTCCCTTCCATAATCTTTGGAGGCGTAATCACAACAGATCCCTCTCCTTTCTCCGACTCAACCAAACTCTCCTTAGTCATAGCCGACAACGACTGTAACTGTCCATACGAAACATTCTCCAAGCTCACACAATTCTGCCTGCAGCTCTCATTCCCTCTCTCTACTCCCAAAATCGCAACCACCGAAGCATGAGGCCTCACTACTTTATGCCTCACAACAGGAGGAAACTCCGATACTCGAATCGCAGACTCCGATAACACCTCAGGTGAAATCGGAGTCACTACTTTCCTACTTAACTGACCGTTAGGGTTTGGATTTGTGTTATTTTCATCCAATTCGGGCTCGATTTCTTCGTCTTCTTCCTCCTCCACCTCGTCTTCGGGTTGCGAATTCGATTTTCGACTAATCTGCGGGTCTCGCTTTCGCTTCCTCCATCGATTTCTCGTCTCTGCAACAAAAATTAGGTCAAAATAAGATGGTGTAATTTGAATAGATTTACAGATATATAGATACAAAGAAGATGTGTGCATAGGTGGTACCTGATGTTGAAGCAGGCATTGCTGTGAGATTGAGAGTGAGGGGAGAGAGAGCCGAGGACAAGTGTGGGGCCCACGTGGGGGGTGAAGAGTGAGAACAATTTGGGGAAATGATACAAGAGAAGATGAAGAAGAGGGTCTAGTGTGTGTTTATTTATTAATGGTTCTTTTTTTTTTTTTTTCTTGACATTGGTAATTTATATTTTACGAAAAAGGTATGGCTATTTTATTTAATATAATTTATAAATTATGTGACCTAAATAAATTTTTTGATTTATTTTAAGTTTTGGATGAATGCCCCTAAATATGTACTTACTTAAACTAGGTGAATACAAATGAATTTTTATTCAAATATAAATAAAACATTTTTATAAGAGAAAAATGAACCTCAAATATATCTTATGTAATTTTTCTAAGATACTGAACAAAATTAAAATATTCTGATACATATAATTTGTTAAAATACAAAATCTTTTTGTGTATCTTATGACAAATGGATATGCTGAAAATTCAGAAGGTAAAATGCAAGATCAATTTTGATTAGCAAATAAAAGATGCATCATCAACTTTCACGCCTTCATTTTCGTTTTGTATATTTGATGGCCTCGACGGAATTTTTTTTTTTTTGCCGAGAAAGACTACGTTATGATGATTAAGATGGGTAGATTATAATAAAACTTTGTATTAACTCGTGCGTTTCTTGTATTATTTTATAATTTATAAATTTTATTTAATATTAAAATTATGTTTTTATATAATTATTCTTTTTAACAATTTTTTTAATTTTAATTTGATATAATTTAATATACTCATGTGTACGGATTATGCTAATGTTTTTTTAATTATAAATAACGTATACTATTTTTAATATATTTTATTAATAATTAAAATTATATTATGTTATTATATGTTTTTGGTGTTATACTTTTCTTGAAATTATGGTGTAATATTATCGGGTATATATTAATGATTGTAAGATTTGTTTTAAATTAAAAAAGTAATTTTAATTTGGTATAATTTAATATACTCATGTGTACGGATTATACTAATGTTTCCTTATTATGAACAACGTATACGATTTTTAATATATTTTATTAATAATTGAAATTATATTACGTTATTATTTATTTATTTATTTTGACAAAACGTTATTATTTATTTTAGGTGTTATATTTTTCTTAAAAATTATGGTATGATATTATCGGGTATATATTAATGATTGTAAGATTTGTTTTAAATTAAAAAGGTAGCGTCTTTTAATTCGAAAGGAAATATTAATGATGATACAATTGATGTTTTTAGGTATTTATAAAAGGTAATATCTTTAACTAAAAGTAAATGTGAAAAAAGGTAATCGACTAATCTATACTATTATATAAAAGCCGAAACATTAAAAGTTTTGGTACCAATTTTTTGGTAGTTCGTGAATTTACTTATTTACCCTTCATTATAAAGAAAAATAAATATACCTAAAATAAATTTATAATATAATTAATGGTAATTAATCTATTACATTTTTCACATTTACTTTTAGTTGAAGATGCATAATTAATGGTAATTGGGCGATTGACTTTTTCACATTTACTTTTAGTTGAAGATATTACATTTTATAAATTTCTAAAATATCAATCGTATCATATCTTCCGATCATTAATATTTTCTTTCGAATTAAAACACGTTACCTCTTTAATTTAAAACAAATCTTACAATCATTAATATATACTCGCAAATATCACACCATAATTTTCAAGAAAAATATAACATCTAAAATAAATAATAACATAATATAATTAAGGGTAACTAGTCGATTGCTTTTTTCACATTTACTTTTAGTTGAAGATATTACCTTTTATAAACACCTAAAATGATCAATCAAATATAACACCTAGAATAAATAATAACATAATAAAATTAATGGTAATTAGTCGATTGTCTTTTTCACATTTACTTTTAGTTGAAGATATTACCTTTTATAAATATCTAAAAATCTTTCGATCATTAATATTTCCTTTTAAATTAAACACGTTACCTTTTTCATTTAAAACAAATCTTACAATTAAGAATATATATCCGAAAATATCACACCATAATTTTCAAGAAAAATATAACACCTAAAATAAATAATAACATAATATAATTAATGGTAATTAGTCGATTCTCTTTTTCACATTTACTTTTAGTTGAAGATATTACCTTTTATAAACACCTAAAAAGATCAATCGTATTATATCTTTCAATCATTAATATTTTCTTTCAAATTAAAATACGTTAACTTTTTAATTTACAACAAATCTTACAATCATTAATATATACCCGAAAATATGACACCATATTTTTCAATTATTAATAAAAATATATTAAAAATCGTATACGTTGTTTATAATAAGGAAACATTAGATAAGCATGAGTATATTAAATTATATCAAATTAAAATTAAAATATAATGAAAAATAATGATTATATAAAAACATAATTGTAATATTAAATAAAATTTATAACATAATACAAGAAACTCGTGCATTGCACGGGTTATAAGCTAGTTATCATTAATTATATTATGTTATTATATACTCCCTCCGGTCCATTATATAAGGCATTTGTCTTTTCTGCACGTAACTTTAGGTGCTTTGACTATATATTAAAAATTATTATTTTTTATTTTTTTCTTTTTTAAATTAAAATATAATATTTTGATTTTATTTAGAAAAAGAACTTTTAAAAAATAATAATTCTAGCTATGTAGTCAAAACACTTAAAGTTACGTGCAGAAAAGTCAAATGCCGTATATAATGGACCAGAGAGAGTATTTTAGATGTATTTATTTTTCAACATAATGAAGGGCAAATAAGTATATTCACGAAGTACCAAAAAACAGGTACCAAAAAATAGGTACCAAAACTTTTAATATTTTTGTATTATGTTATTAATTTTATTTAATATTACAATTATGTTTTTATATAATCATTATTTTTAATAATTTTTTTAATTTTAATTTAATATAATTTAATATACTCATATGTACGGATTATACTAATATTTCCTTATTATAAACAACATATACGATTTTCAATATTTATTATTATTATTATTAGATTTTCAATATTTTTTATTAATAATTGAAATTATATTATGTTATTATTTATTTTAGGTGTTATATTTTTCTTGAAAATTATGGTGTAATATTATCGGGTATATATTAATGATTGCAAGATTTGTTTTAAATTAAAAATGTAATTTAATTTGATTTAATTTAGTATATTCATGTGTACGGATTATACTAATATTTCCTTATTATAAACAACGTATACGATTTTTAATATATCTTATTAATAATTGAAATTATATTATGTTATTATTTATTTTAGATGTTATATTTTCTTGAAAATTATGGTGTGATATTATCGGGTATATATTAATGATTATAAAATTTGTTTTAAATTAAAAAGGAAACATAGTTTAATTCGAAAGGAAATATTAATGATCGAAAGATATGATACAATTGATCTTTTTAGATGTTTATAAAAGATAATATTTTCAACTAAAGTTAAATGTGAAAAAGGCAATCGACTAATTACCATTAATTAAATTATGTTATTATTTATTTTAGGTGTATTTTTATTTTATAATAAAACATTGTGTTAAAATATGGGTGATGGCCCTAAATGTCCAAAAATTGAAAAGGTGTCACCAAATTACCTAGAGGCGGATATCTTGGTCCAAAATACCCACTTTACACGTGGCTGTGTGCAGCGTATCTGATAATACACTTGACTAATTCACGTATCAACAGCACACGGTTGATACAAAGGCGTAACATGTAGACACGCTATACATCTGTTAGGCGAATTTAGTAGGGATATCACTTAGTTACGCTACTAATCGGAGCGTGTCTCCACGATTCGCCATCCCGCTAGGCGTATCTTATGACAAATACCTATCATCTATGCATATATTTTGATATGCTGAAAATTCAGAAGGTAAATATGCAAGATCAATTTTGGTTAGCAAATAAAAGATACAAGATCAACTTTCTCGCCTTCATTTTCATTTTTTAATTTGATGGCCTTGACGGAATATTAAGTTACTGGGTATGTTGTGATGATTAAGATGTGTGGATTATGGTGGTTTGTGGTGGTGTATGGGTGGTGTGTGTATTGTAAGTTGCAATAGTGTAATGACGGTGGTAGTAAAAAAAAAGAAAGTAGGATATAGATATGAATATATGATATGATATATAGCATATATCAATTAAGAATTAGAGTAATAACAAAGTGTTACGTCTCAACAAATCTAAGAAATTAAACCAAAAATATTTTTGGAGTTTTTGGATAAAAGAAAGGAAAACAATACATAATAAAAGTTTGTTCTTCAAGCTTGACAATGCAAATTGATGGAGACTGGACATATACAACCCCCAATCCATGACCTGACACGTGACAGCCTACAAGTGGGCCAAACCTACAGACTGTTACTGCAACATAGTACTAGCTGTTTCTACCACCTAAACGATGTTGTATTACAAAACAAAATAGATTCCCTTAACTAAACATAAACGACACCATTTAACAACTACTTCTCCCGCCAATTTCTTATTATAAAAATTAAAGATGTAACAATTGCCCCCTTCGTGAAAACATCCTTGTCCTCAAGGATGAAAATTTGGATACTTCTTCTTGAGTTAATCCCACTGTTCCCAAGTAGCCTCCTCAGCAGTACCATTCTCCCATTGCACTTGCACCATAACAACTGGTGAATTCCCCTTCTTTATTAACTTCATGTCAATAATGGTTTCTGGCGGGGGATTGAGCTATCCAGATTCAGTCATTTCTGGTAATCCAGTCTACACTAGCTTGCTTGCCCCAATTTTCTACTTGAGCTGTGAAATATGGAATACATTATGTAGTTTAGATCCAACAGGCAGCTCCAGCTTGTATGCCACCATTCCAATTCTTTCAATTACCTTGTAAGGCCCATAAAATTTAGCAGATAGTTTATGTTTTTTTCTGGTAACTAGAGACTGCTGCATGTAAGGTTGCAACTTGGGAAAACTTCATCTCCCACTGAAAACTCTCTGTCATTTCTTCTTTTATCAGCATACCATTTCATTCTTTCTTGACCTTAATCAAATTTTCTTTGACCAACTGTTGTGTAGCCCAACTTTTCTGCAACATCTCATTGACACTGGCATCTTTAGTTCTTGAATACCGGTAGTTAATAGAAGGTGGTGGATGAACATACAAGGCTTGATAGGGTGACATACCTGATGTAGAGTGATGGTTTGTATTGTACCACCATTCTGCAACTAGAAGCCAAGTAGACCAGTCAGTAGGCCTATGCCCGGTCATGCATCTGAGATACATCTTAATGCATTGATTGACTCTTTTAGTCTGCCCATCAGATTGGGGATGGTAAGCTGAGCTAAGCCTGAGCTTGGTCCCTAATACAGCAAAGAGTTCCTTCCAAAATGTGCTCACAAAGATAAGGTCTTTATCTGAGATGATTGCCTTAGAGACACCATGTAATTTTATCACTGAATTTAAGGCTTCCTGGGCCACAGATGGAGCAGAATAAGGATGTGATAAAGCTATAAGATGACAGTATTTGGTTAATTTGTCAACCACAACAAGAATCACATTTTTTCCTTTTGACTTAGGCAGACCTTCAATAAAATCCATGGAAATAACCTCCCACGACTGTTCTGGAATGGCAATAGGTTATAGCAAGTGATGTGCAAAATAACTGTAAGTGATGTGTAAAATAACTGCAAGTGCATAGTGTTTTGTTGTAGCAATCACAGATCGATCCTCAGAGACTATGAATTTTCAAAACCCTAATAATTAACTCAGGCGAACTAGACAATAAGATTTGAGATACGATTTAATTAACCTAATTAGCAAAGATTATCAAATAATATGGAAAACCTAGGAATCTGAATCCGTTAATCAATCACAATTAATATCAACTCGCCCTAAAATCAACTCTCTTTTCTTCACAAATAAGATATATCAATTAACGAGACAAGCATATACTATGAAACTTGTTATCTAACAATAACCTAGCTATCAAAACTTCAAAGAACAAGCATAGGCTATGAAAAATAGATCCGGTAACAATAATATATCAAAATCACTTTGTCGATTGAACAATTAAGCACCAAGAAAAATTATGAGAATCAATTAATAGGAACGAGAAGAAATTAAAAGCAATTAACTTAACTTCATCTTCATCCTAGGGTAAGAAAATTAGCTAGACATGATATTTAGATAATAAACGAGAGAATATATAAACATGCAATTATGAAAAAAAAACGAATAATAAAAGAGATGCAAGGTACGTAGTGGACAATCTTATAGATTTAATATATAAAAAACAATACATGCATGCGTTACGTAAACAAATAAAGGATGGAAAAAATTACTGTATAAACTTAAGAAAGAAGAACTGATTGTACGGTACAGGACAAGCAAAAGCTATGAATTAATATACTAATAAAATAATATGTCCGATGAAAACCACCGGCAAAAGTGCGAAACAAATAAACAATTAACTCTTAAAATTCTAGGTGTCTAAATTTGGTGTCTCAAATACAAAAGAGAAGCCCTATATATATGGAAAATATTGGGTTTGGGTACTATGATTACAATCCGATCTTGAATATAATTTCTTCAATTTCCTTTTCTTCTCCGATAAGTAATCGATTTTTCCTCCAATTTCCTTGGCTTCAAGTATTTTCCACCTCCTTGCCTTTTTTACCTTTTTATGCTTGAAATTTGATTTTATTTATTTTCATACAAAACAAAATAAAACAATTTATTAAATAATAAAATTACCAAAACGGACATAAAATAGGTATTAAAATTATGATGAATTATGGGCCTATCAAAATGCCCCCATACCTATCTTTTGCTCGTCCTCGAGAAAATATAATATAAAATACTATCAAATATATAATACCACTTCCGTAGGTGATCACAGTTGCATTTGGCATATGCAACAAGCCCTTTAAACCCCTAGGCAGCCCTAGTGGACGAGTAAGGTCTCGTGAGGGCCTATAGTGAATGTACCCATAAATTTCATCTAGCTCATGTGAAAGATTGCTCAATGCAACACCACACATACAAGTCATCTCATGCTACATCAACTTAAGAAATCAAAGTGAATTTGCAATGTCTTGGCGTGTAAGGTGCAAGTATTCACATAGTCTACTCAAAGAAATGTGCAGAGGTCATTAGAAGTCCACGTCAAGTGTAAAAATAAGTTGGTAACCATGCTAAGCCCACAAGAGTACATCTTAGAGTCAAAACTTGGGATCTCATATGTAGAAACAAGTAACAACTCACCTTTCACTCATAAAAGAATATTCACTCAAGAACAAGGGTAAGTGTATCACTCAATTCCAACAAAATCATAAGCATGCTTGACAGTTGGTATCAATATAACTTTAACACAACATACATTAATGATGATAATCAAAAGGTCTTTTATTTGGGTTGTAATGGGGCTAGGGACAAGGTATGTCAAGTAAAGACAAATAAGGTGAAGTGTCGAAAGCTAGTAGAACCATAATAAATCATACACAACACCATACTGCCTCCCCACACAAGGATATTCTAATTTTCTTCCAACAAAATGCTTGAATAGTCGAATGAATAAGGATAACACAAAACTCAAAAACATAAGTATGTTCTCATATGATTTTTTTTTCAATTTTTTTCTCTTTTTTTTTTCATTTTTTTCGGAGAGCTAATATAGATAATATAAATATATAAGTAACCACAATCCTTCTTCAAAAATTTCTTGAGCAACGACTAACAAGTAAACAACAATACCCAATATTTCCCCAAAAGTAATGAACAAAATTAAACCCCATCTCACAAACCTTATTACTCCCTCAACTTCCTAAGCCTTTGACAATTGGGATCAAGTATACGCAAGGCTACAAAAGAAAAAAGGTCTAGGCAAGTAATGTGGCGTGTCACCGAAAAAATAGGATAAAACTCAAAGGGGTAATTAATTGATCACATATAAAGGGTGTGGTAATTTGGATAATAATAGGTTATTCCTAAATGCCTTTATCATCTTATCATCAAATAATGTCATGTATTTCAAGAAAGGTCTCAAACAAGTGCTAGCAATGCAACCAACATGTGGACACTCAAGCAAACAAATATAAAATGAAAAAGATATGCATATATGCTCAAAATCTCACTTGGTGGCAAAACATAATCAATCCCAAGCAAAAGTCTCTTTAATGCACCTACTTGTACTCAAAGCATGCAAACCAAATCTTCTCGCACATATTCTTGTCCTTTTAATTACTTACAACATTCAATAATTCTACTAGTTTCAACTCGCTGGTGTATGTGTGTGCACAAGAACTTAACATATCACTTTTCAATCAAAAGCATCCGAAACACAAGAGTACCATAGCATGTAAGGGTGCATCCAGCCTACTTAAAACAAGTAATCATTTCACAAGGCTAGAATTATTTTTGTATTTTTCAAATTTTTTAGATTTTTTTGTTTTTTTAATAATACTACTAAATCCCTCCCCCATACCTAAATCATGCATTGTCCTCAATGTATGCAAATGAGAGAAAAATGACAAAGTAAAAGGAAGAGAATACCTGATAAGGGCATGACGGAGATACACAATACCTATAACACACACAAACATACATACAAAAGAAACACACACACAGACACTCCCTCATACCTAAACTTGACTATATGGGAGACACATTACGAACATATATATTAACCAATACCAGATCGAGGAAAAATAACACATGTAACACAATCATCAAACATGTGAAACACACCCACAAATACTTGATATCCACCAGAGAAATATGATCATGCACCAAAATGAAACTCATACCACTAACATCATTCATAGACCAATTAGACGCTTCTTTATGTTGTTTAAGCAGATTAATTACTTGAAATTCTTGGTTATGAACTAAATCACTAGAGATAACAACATGATGAGTTTCATTATTAACTACCAAAGACTGATCAAGAATGAAAAAAAGATGGATTAGGAACGAATGTGGGTGGCTCACCAACAGAAGTCTTAACAACGGACTTAGGATCAAAAGAACTATCCTCAAGTTGGGTTTCATGCTTAGAACTAATGGCATTCAATTCATCAAACATCGGATCAGAAGTAAAACTTCTATGAAGTTCATGAAGTTCTTTATTGCTCTCATACTTTAACAAAACATCTTTCTTAAGAAAATACTCAATTGAACTATCCTCAAGAGTTGACCACGAAACAACCTCATCTATCAAATTAACTCCTACAGGTTGTTCAAAAAGCTCATTACGTTGATTTCCTACATTAAAGACATTAAGATCTATCGTCATGTTTCCAAAAGTAAGTTTCATCGAACCATTCCTACAGTTAATCAAAGCATTAGAGGTAGCAAGAAAATGCCTTCCTAAAATGATAGGAATTTGATTTTTGAGATTTTTGACTGGTTCGGTTTATAGAACAATAAAATCGATGGGGAAGATAAAATCACCAACCTTAATCAACACATCTTCCACTATACTTGTTGGAGTTTTAATAGAACGATCAGCTAACTGAAGAGTAACACTAGTCTTCTTAAGTTCACCTAAACCCAAGGCTTGATAAACAAATAATGGGAGAAGATTCACACTAGCTCCTAGATCGAGTAAATCTTTATCAATGAAAGTATCACCTATGACACAAGAGATGGTAGGACAACCAGGATCCTTATACTTCACAGGGATTTGATTTGATAAGATAGAACTAACATTAGATGTTAAGAAAGCTTTCTTAAGAACACGAGTGGTTCTTTTATGAGTACAAAAATCTTTTAAACACTTAGCATAAGAGGGAACTTGTTGAATCGCATCTAAAAGAGTAATGTTAATCTTGACTTGCTTAAAGACTTCCAAAATCTTGTCTAACTGAGCATATTGTTTGTTTGAAGTAAGTCTTTGAGGAAATGAGGCTTTCGGCTTAAAGACTTTTTCATTAGAAACATCAGATTGGGGTTTCGAAGGTGGTTCATCGGATGGTGATGACTCATCGGATTTATCTACTTCAGAATTCTCGGGATTCAAAGATTGTTTAAGACTAGGATTCAAGAGCAAAGGATTTGGTTCAGATGTTAGCTTATCTTCTTCCTGAGTATTGACACCATCATGATTATTGAATTGATTACCAGATCTTAGATATATAACAGAATTCACATTTTCATGAGACTTTTGATTTGGATGAAATTTAGGATTAGTCTCAGGTTGACTAGGAAATCGATTTTTCTCTCTCTCACTGATTGTGTTTGCCAATTGACTGACTTGGACCTCTAGCTTAGATATGGCTTGAGTGTTGGAATTTAGCAACTGCCTATCTTGGGTCATAACTTGCATGAAAGATTGTTGAGATTTGAGTAATGCCTCCATACTCTTTTCTAAATAAGTAAATCTTTTGTCAGATTCAGCAAAACTGGGAGGATTCAAAGGGATTGAGTTTGGATAATGACCAAGATTTTTGGGGAGGATATGAATTAGGATTTTGAGCTGGGTATGTGTTATTGTAGGTAGCCCTAGAGGCAATACATTGTTTCTTTGAATAAACCTTTATGTCATTTGATCATTCAATAAACGTATTTATTATGACTTTAATTAATGCGATATATTTGTTAGCATATGTTAACACAATATCACGCAAGCGTACGTGGTCACAAGTAATACAGATAGAAGTTAAGTTCGTTCCCACAGAGATTTTAGGTTTCAATTCAATTTTGTACCTATACAACAATGTATGGTTATTATGCACTGCTAAGACAATTTAACAATATTAAGTTTTTACTAACTATAATTAACTAGGATACAAATTAACAAACTAAAAATTACTAACTAATGAGAATTAAAATTTAATTACTTATATGCGAGAAAACATGGAATCCTAACTTCATCATCTACTTCACTTAGAGTTGATGCCTTTAATCAATACATACGATGGTTTTGATATCTGATCGGATAACACGAAACAAGTAAAAGCTGCCTCTCGGTATACTAATACCAAACTACGCATGAATCCACAAAAGAGATAGAAGATGGGTAGACACCAATTATGTTTAGACCCTATATCTCTATAGAATTTGAAAACATAAAGGTTGAAGCACAAGTTATCCACATAGATCACATAGGGTAGCATCATATCTCTATGTATGCCACAAATCATGATAATATTATCAACCTATCCTATGCTAGCATGGCAAGTTCTAAATCTCAAGATCCACTCTCGTTTCGCAAGAGATTAACAAATTAGATGTTCATGACTCATCTAAACACATGAAACACAACCATACGAGGATATCAAGAATTCACCACACATAAATCTTTAAAGCAATCAAACTACTAAGCTACATAGATAAATCTGTTAGAATCCCATGACAACGATTAGCTCATATTGAACCGCTCGTCATCATGGGATCTGATGAAACCATGATAGAAGACAAGATATGAAAGAAAGTAATAATATTAATAAAACAAGAGTTGAGAAAACAAATCTATGATACAAAAGATGAAATAGATCTAGATCCGTTGCTTGTCACGAGCGTTGAATCTTTCTCCCCTTTTCTCCCTTGCAGATGTAAGCTATATTATGTACAAAATATCTGATTGTCTAACTCTCTAATTCTAATTGTCTAATTTACAAGAGGTTGGATGTGTTTATATAGGCTCTAGATTTCTTGCCCAGCAAGAAATTACCTTCTATTACAATTAGAATTCGATTTAGGTACCAAAAACTGCCCAAAATACAATTAGAACTTGAAAATGACAAAACAGTAAATTCTCTGCTCCCATCAGTCTGCTTGTCACGCAACCTGCTCCCACCACATGCAACTTGCGCGTGCGAATCCTATCCTAAGTTGTAGAAAATCTTCCAGGCTTCGCATGGACAGTAAGATCGCTGAAAACGGACTTCTAGAACTCCAGATATGGCCAAAACAGTGTAGACTGCGCAACCTTCCCGGAAAATCCGAATTTTAATCAATTAATTCTCCAAACACGATAGAAGCATCACCCATAATCGACATTCTTGTAAATCTGCACAACTAAGCAAAACACATCAAAACTACAACAAACTTGAGGCCAAGTGAATCAATTTAAGCCGAATTGAAGCGATCCAAGTGGATATAAATCCACTTATCGGCATAATAAATGTCCTTAGAATCATGATACACATTATATAGTTTAAGTACATGACTTGAACTTGAGATTATATAATATATCATATTCTTAAAAGGTCCATGGTCGAGTATTATTATTATAGGACAATAATAATACACAAATAGACTAGTATGTTGTTTGACAGATAACCACATCTCATTGGTTATAAGTATGGAGATACTAAAGTCAATACATAGGTACATGTAGGAGTACATGGTACTGGACAGACCCACAGTGAGATTCTTCATGTTTAATAGAGTCATAAGAAAGACTCACAGTGATAATGGTGTAATGATCCTTTGACTTGAGATTATTATATTTCTATACGAGGATTAATATACTTTGACTACATTAAAAGTTACCTTTGATCGGGTGATGATAAAAGTGGACATCGGGTATATCATGAGTCGTATGAGAAATATGAATGATAGATAAAGGATTTAACCCTCCTATAATTAGGAGAGATATTATTGGCCTCTTGATTGAGTGAGACTATAAAATGCATGGCCGTGCTCAAATAATGATTTGTTTTAAATAGTCTACTCATGGATCAAGTAAACCCGGATTAAATGTTGAAGAGGATGACTAAATACATGCCTCGAGTTTAATCTATAATATTTGGTTAAAGGGATTATATTATACGGAAACATTAGTCACAAAAGGTTTAAATTGGATCACCAATTATTATTATTACTTGGGTAGCAATGATGTATTACTAGATACCGCTCATTGTTTATAATTTTATTATTAGATATTAAAATTATTGCCAACGTAATAATAACCTAAAGGGTTACACAATAAGAACATATAAAACAGAGCTTTATTTAAATTATGGATTTAAATAGTTATTAATTCGAATTTATTGAATTAATTAAGTGGGACTTGATTAATTGCAATATATATATAATTCGAATTTAATTAAAACCAAAATAGATTGGGTTTAGTGAAGCCCAAAACGTTTTAGGGTTTTAAGCACAAATCTCTCTTTATAAATACATTGAGATGTGTTGGTTTAGGTTAACTTTGGCAAACTCGTTTTTCACCTAAACCCTAGCTGCTCTACATCTTAGAGAGGCTAGAGAGAGAGAGAGAGAGATAGAGAGAGAGAGAGAGAGAGAGAGAGAGAGAGAGAGGCGTTTCTTGGCTAGTTCCATCTCTGTTGATCGTTGGACGATCGGTGTGTTCGTGTGGACGATTTAGAGACACAGATCTTGACGTAAAGGGCTGTGTGGTGATTACAAGCTAGGATCTCCGTTGAGTTCGTGAAAGTAACGTTTGTAATCGGTACGATTCATTATCTCCATAATCAGTTCGTAATTATACATGGATCCTGCGTTTGGGTTCCAAAATTTTTGTTATATTTACGTTTTTCCGCTGCATTTTCTACCTCGGAACCCAACAGTATGGACCAGGATTGGGCTTTTGAAAAGCAGGTTGAGGATTTTGATTGTACTGACCTTGATTCCATGAGAAATTTGGATGACTCTTCCAATTAACCAAGATTGTATGTGGGTGCATAAGGATCATTCCTAACTCTAGGTTGAAACATGGCATTGACTTGTTCAATTTCAGGGCAATTCTCTACAACATGATTAGGAGAACTACAGTTTTCACAGAGAGACATTGACACATTGTTGGTTTCTAAGGCTTCTAAACGTCTAGTGAGTGTAGCTAACTTAGCTTCGGTTGCAATAGAATTACCAACTATGCGTAAGCCCTTAGATGAGTTAGAATTTTCAGCTTCTTGATTAGGTTCCCTAGTTGACTCCCACAACATTGTTCTTTCAGCTAACTCCTCAAAATATTTCCAAGCTTCATCTTCATCTTTATCTATAAACTTACCATTACACATAGACTCTAACAAAGCAGTGGTATGGTTATCTAAGGATTCATAAAGAATTTTACAAAGTCTCCATTTTTCTATACCATGTTGAGGACACTTAGACAATAGCTTTTTAAATCTATCAAAATATTTCCAAAAGGACTCATTCCGATTTTGTTGAAATTGGTTGGTTTCATTCCTAAGTCTGTTTGACTTATGGTTTGGAAAATATTTTTTAAGAAATATAGCAACAAATTCTTCCCATGTGGAAATAGAATTAACGAGTAGACTATACAACCACTGTTTAGCATCTTCTTTTAAAGCAAAGTTAATAAGTCTGAGCCTGATAGAATCCTCACTTAGTTGTTGAAGTTTTTGCAATGTGCACACTTCCTCAAACTCTCGCATGAAAAGATATGGATCCTCACCCTCTACCCCAGCAAACCTAGGTAACATGCTAATGTTGTGATGTTTGATTTCAAAATTATTTGCGGTTACTGCGGGTAAGACTATGCATGAGGGTTGAGCGGTACGAGCGGGGTAACAACGGTCTTTAAGTGAAACAACCATGACTACGGGTTGAACTTCTAATTCTTTTGACTCAATTCTAGTGGGTGAAGAGAACTCGAGTTGTCTTACTACTTTAGGAGATGACAGATTGGTTTGTCTTACTAATCTAGATGTAGTGTCTCGAACCCAAGCACTTTGCATACAAGAGAAGTAAACAATTAAGCACGTAGCAGACAAGACCTATAGGTAAACACCTAAAAAAAGTGGAAAATTAAAAAGAAAAATCTATATTATCCTAAGAAAAATCTAGACCTCGATCCTAACAATAAGATTCTACTAAAAATCACAACTCAAAAAGCATTCGTCCTGACTGGCCAGGCAGGTGCAAGCATTGCCAAAAGGCTAAACACCTTTCTAGACACCAATCCAAATTAGCCAGGTAAGCATCACGCTTGCCTAGACACCAAACGAAAGAATACTTAATGATTTGTTCCTCCTAGATTCTCTTCCTAATTGAACGCGAGATCCTAGGGGCCAATGTCTACTTAATTTTATTAAGGAAATGGTATGCAGGATGAATGAATTAGTGGTTTGTGGGCCAAGGAAAGGGTGATGAAATCCCTCACCTTATCTTGTAATTGGGTGGCACCCTTAAGATTGATTGAATGATGCAACACACAAAGAACAAAAAAATAAACAATTATGGATGCACTACACTACGTGTTCAATTCTAAATTGTACGTATCTCTTTCCTCCAGCAATCACCACAATTATATAAGATGGAAAGCAATAAATGCAATAAAGAAATCTAGATGATGTGATCCATGTGAGAGAATGAATGATGCATCAAATTGGTTTTTAACAATTAACTAACAAATATTTTTGGATTTTTTGATTATTTTTTTGTGTTTTTTTCAATAATAATGAAGAAAAGAAAAATAGAGAGGTGATACGGAATACCGAAAAGCGCTTCCAAAAATTTCAAAAGAGACAACAAGGCCTTCCAACGATCTTCTTGTCCAAGCTTTTCTCCGCTTCACTATTCCCTGAAAAAAAAACAAATGAAAACAAGAAACTAATCCGAAGAATTAATATCAAGGAGTGAAAATTACCAATAGTCCCCGGCAGCGGCGCCAAAAACTTGATGTGTAAAATAACTGCAAATGCACAGTGTTTAGTTGTAGCAATCACAGATCAATCCTCAAAGACTATGAATTTTCAAAACCCTAATAATTAACTCAGGCGAACTAGACAATAAGATTTGAGATAAGATTTAATTAACCTAATTATCAAAGATTATCAAATAATATGGAAAACCTAGAAATCTGAATCCGATAATCAATCACAATTAATATCAACTCGCCCTAAAATCAACTCTCTTTTCTTCACAAATAAGATATATCAATTAACGAGACAAGCATATACTATGAAACTTGTTGTCTGACAATAACCTATCAAAACTTCAAAGAGTAAGCATAGGCTATGAAAAATAAATTCGGTAACAATAATATATCAAAATCACTTTGTCAATTGAACAATTAAGCACCAAGAAAAATTATGAGAATCAATTAATAGGAACGAGAAGAAATCAAGAGCAATTAACTTAACTTCATCTTCATCCTAGGGTAAGAAAATTAGCTAAACATGATATTTAGATAATAAATGAGAGAATATATAAACATGCAATTATGAAAAAAAACAAATAATAAAAGAGATGTAAGGTACGTAGTGGACAAGCTTATAGATTTAATATATAAAAAACAATACATGCATGCGTTAAGTAAGCAAATAAAGGATGGAAAAAATTATTGTATAAACTTAAGATAGAAGAACTGATTATACGGTACAGGAGAAGCAAAAGCTATGAATTAATATACTAATAAAATAATATGTCCGATGAAAACCACCGGCAAAAGTGCGAAACAGATAAACAATTAACTCTTAAAATTCTAGGTGTCTAAATTTGGTGTCTCAACTCTCAAATACAAAAGAGAAGCCCTATATATAGGGAAAAATATTGGGTTTGGGTACTATGATTACAATCCGATCTTGAATATAATTTCTTCAATTTCCTTTTCTTCTCCGATAAGTAATCGATTTTTCCTCCAATTTCCTTGGCTTCAAGTATTTTCCACCTCCTTGCCTTTTTTCACCTTTTTCTCCTTGAAATTTGATTTTATTTATTTTCCTACAAAACAAAATAAAACAATTTATCAAATAATAAAATTACGAAAACGGACATAAAATAGGTATTAAAATTATGATGAATTATGGACCTATCAGCAAGCCTAGCATTGGGATGTGTTCTAGTTTATTTCTCTGACAGACCTCACATTCCCTTTATGTAATTTGTAACATCATTCTTCATAGATGGCAAGTAGAAGCTCCTTTCTGCTCATTTGAGTGTGACAGCAACACCAGAGTGCCCTCCCTCAGCATTACTGTGTATTGAAGCACAAATTTATTGCCTCAAATCAAATCCATTGTCCACATAGTTTTTTAAACCCCCATCACTCACGGTAAACCCTTCACTATTTTGTGGCTTAAGTACCAGCTTAGCCATCATTTCTTGAGCCCAGACATCATTTAGTAGGCTTTCCTGTAGTCCCTTTTTCCAGGCTAGTATATGGCAGTGAACTATTGCACTTAATCCAGCATCTTCATAAACTTTGGAAAGTGCATCAGCTGCATGATTTTCTTTGCCTCTCTTGTATAATAAAGTATAGTCATACCCCATTAATTTAGCTAGCCATCTCTGTTGTTGACTAGTTGATATCTTCTGCTCCATGATGTGTTTCAAGGCTTCATGGTCTATTTTTACAACAAATGGGTGACCATGCAAATAAGACCTCCACTTCTGAGTTGCAATAATCACAGCTAATAGTTCTTTCTCATATGTTGACAGACCTAAATGTTTAGGACTGAGAGCTTTGCTTAGGTAAGCATTTGGCCTTCCATCTTGCATCATAACTGCTCCTACTCCACTCTTGCAAGCATCCGTCTCAATTATGATAGGTTTGTCAAATTTGGAAGGGCCAGGACAGGTGTATTACTCATGATTGACTTGAGTTTATTAAAAGCTGCTTCTACCTCTTCATTCCAAGAAAAACAACCTTTCTTAAGCAGTTGAGTATGAGGTTTGCTGACAATACCATAGTGCCTTACAAACCTTCTATAATAGCTAGTGATAGGGGTGTTCACGGATCGGGTTGGGCGGGTTGGGAGGATTTTATGACCCAACCCAATTTAATTGGTTTAGAAAATTTTCAACCCAACCCATAAAAATAGAATTTGTAAACCAACCCTGTTAGATATAATTGATGTGATTTAATGTCAGTGTTTAAGTGTTACAGGTAAAGAGAGTTTAACTTGTTATTGAAAGCAGTTGTAACAGAGTTTGAGTATATGCTGATTGCTGGAAGCGCAAACGCTGACAGAGGAAAGCGTAAACACTGATAGATGAATACATCAAAGCGCAAACACTGTTAGTATGGAGAGAACAGAGTTTGCTAAAGTCTGTCTACTGGGAGCGTCTACAAGTCAACAGAGTTTGAAGATTAATTTAATATTAATATGGAAGCGATATCTTTGAAGATTGGATAGCTATCAAAGAGATTGAGTTGACTTAGAAGACGTGTAGCAATCGTAATTGATATCAATTGTATAGCTTAATTTTAGGAGAATCAATTTACGATTGTACGTAGCTGTATATCTTATAAATACAGTTAGGTTAACCCTAGAAGGGTATCCATCGTGAACGAATATCATTCTTGTAACCTAAGCAGCTCTCTGTGATACTTTACATCACCGAGAGAGGAATTATTAATTCCAAACAGTTTTAAGAGTTAAAACGTGTGTTCTTGTTACTTATTCATACAGTACTTGATTATATATTGTGTATTCGACGTAACAAGTGGTATCAGAGCTAAATCTGTTACTTTATTACAGTTAAAGATCCAAACACAATAGTAATCAATGGCAGAGATACCTCCACCATCTGAGAAAGCTACTACTACTGTTAGTAGGTATGAAACAATTAGGGTTCCTATACTGAGGCCATTAGAGTATGCAATTTGGAAGGTGAAGATGACCATGTTTCTGGAGGCTACAGATCCAGAATATCTGGACAGAATTTATGAAGGTCCTCACAAACCTACAAAGTTATCTGCTGCTGCTGCCGGTGTGGAATCAAAAGTTATTCCAAAAGAGAAGAAAGATCTAACTGCTGAGGATCTTTCATCTATTGCAAAGGATGCGAAGGTAAGGCATTTACTTCACAGTGCGTTAGACAATGTTATGTCTAATAAAGTGATAAACTGCACAACTGCAAAGGAGATATGGGATGCACTTGAGGTTAGATGTCAAGGAACTCCTGCAATTAAGAAGAACAGAAGGAACATACTCACTCAGGAGTATGAGCATTTTGAGGCAAAATCTGATGAAACCATGACAGAAACATTTGACAGATTCTGTAAACTGCTCAATGATTTGTCATTGGTGAACAAAGAGTATGATTTAGAAGATTCAAATCTCAAGTTTCTTCTTTCTCTACCTGAAAAGTGGGATGTGAAAACAACCACTATAAGGGATAATTATGATCTTGGTGAAACAGAGATTGATGAAATTTATGGACTACTCAAAACCCATGAATTGGAATTGGAGCAGAGAAACAAAAGATCTAGTAGAAAGTCAAAGTCTGTTGCTCTTAAGGCTGAGGAGAAACCATCAAAGAAGGAAGCATCAAGGAGAAAGGCAAAAGGAAAAGCTTTAGTCATTCATTCAGAGAATGAGTCATCAAACACTGATGTTGACTCAAACACAGATGAATAATCTGATTCTGAAGATGATGAGGAGATGATGCAAATGGCTGCATTGATGGTAAAGACCTTCAAGAAGATGGGATACAAGAACTTCAAGAAGGGAAAGATATTCTCCAACAACTACTCAAAGTTTGACAAGAAGAATTTCAAGAAATCTGAGGGAAAGGACTTCAAATCTGGTAAGAAAGATAAGTCTGAGATTCAATGCTACAAGTGTAAGGAGATGGGTCACTATGCTCCTGAGTGCAAGAAGGGTAAAACTGAAAAGGCACTCTACACCAAAGGCAGAGATTGGGCAGACACTTCAGATTCAGATGAGGAAGTCAACTATGCTCTCATGGCTACTACTAAGACTGAAAATGATGATCTCAAGGTACCTCCAACTACCTATGCTTATAACACTGATAATATAACTGAATTGAGAATTTATCTTAAATCATTGCATATCAGTTATAGGGATCAGACTTTAGAAAATGAGAGGATAAAGTCTGAGTGTTCTCAACTCAAAGAAAGAAATAAACTTGTTGAGGAACAGCTAGAGAACATGAATAAAATTCAAAAAGAGAGAGATGATGCAGTGTTTATTGAACAGGAGTTGCTAGGTAAGTATAAGCAACTAGAATCTGAATTGGAGGATACTAAACACATCATTAAAACTTGGACACACTCTGGTAAAGACACTCAAGAAGTGTTTCAGTCAGATACAGTAGGTCTAGGTTACTCTGTAGGAGATGAACTTAGATTTGAAAATCAGGTAAAGGTTAGACCACATTGTTCATCTGAGGGTAATGTCATGGGAACAGGTGGACCTAAGACTGAAGCACAGAAAAAGGCTGTTAAAGAGTCATATGCTAAAACTTTTGTTAAAGAGGCTAACATTGGTTTAATGACAGATAAACAACTCAAGCATAAGCTTAAGGAAATAAAATCTGTCAACAAACAGAGAATGCCTAAGAAAAACAGAAATGGTAAGGTAGGCATAACATCAGGAATAAAGCCAATGCTTGCTTCATTAGCTCCTAGGAAAACATGCTTTAACTGTGGTAGCACTAATCATCTTGCTAATTTCTGCAGTAAGAATAAAAACATTAATTCTTTGCCCTCTAAAACTGCAGTAAAGAGTGATTATGTGAGAACAAGACCACAGACTTTATGCAAACACTGTGGAAGTACTTGGCATTCTATTTACACTTGCAGAGATTATCATGCTATTTACTATAATTACTATGAACCCAAACCAAATTTGAAATGGGTTAAAGTAAACTCTGCAAATGTAAACTCTGAAAAAGTTAGCTTAAACTCTGTTAATATGAATTCCGCTGCAAAAGCTAACAGAATTAAGAAAGCCAAAGGATCCAAGCAAGTCTGGATCCTTAAAACTAATAATCAGTGATTGTTTGTGATTGCAGGGCACCAGGGTCAGTACCCTAGTCGTGGACAGTGGATGTTCAGGACACATGACTGGAAATAAAGCCCTGCTATCAGAGTATGAGGAGAAGGCTGGCCCAGAAGTTTCCTATGGAGATGGCAACATAGGACATACACTGGGATATGGCAATATTAATCTTGGAAATGTCATCATCACAAATGTAGCTCTGGTTCCAGGACTCAAGCATGATTTGCTATCTGTGAGTCAAATCTGTGACAGAGGATATCATGTAGATTTTCAGCCTGAATATTGCCAAGTGATCAGTAAATCTACAGGGAAAGTTGCTCTAGTTGGAAACAGACACAACAACATCTATGAAATAAAATTGTCAACCAACACTGATGGCAAAGCAGTGTGTCTGTCTACAAGAATGTCCAGTGAAGAGAGTTGGAAATGGCACAAGAAACTCTCTCATTTGAACCTGAACAACATCAATGAGCTAATCAAGAATGATCTTGTAAGAGGTCTACCAAAGTCCTTGTTGAATGTAGAAGGACTGTGTGATTCTTGTCAAAAGGCTAAACAGAGAAAAGTCTCCTTCAAAAGCAAATCTGAGTCTTCAATTGTTGATCCTTATCATCTACTACATGTTGATCTTTTTGGTCCAGTGAATGTGATGTCTCTTGGAAAGAAGAAATATGCATTAGTCATTGTTGATGAATATACCAGATTCACATGGGTATATTTTCTTGCAAAGAAGGATGAAACATCATTAACACTGACAGAACATATAATCCAACTGGACAAAGGGTCAGAGCATCAAGTGAAGATAATCAGAAGTGACAATGGAACTGAGTTCAGAATTCATCTATGGAAGAATTTTGCAAAAGTAAAGGGATCAAACAAGAGTTTTCTGCACCTAGCACTCCACAACAAAATGGTGTAGTGGAGAGGAAGAACAGAACTTTGATAGAAGCTGCCAGAACCATGCTAGATGAAGCAAAGTTGCCAACTTATTTCTGGGCAGAAGCAGTTCAAACTGCTTGTTTTACCCAAAATGCAACACTGATCAACAAGCATGGTAAAACACCATATGAAATGGTGAAGAAGAAGAAGCCGAATCTAAAATATTTTCATATTTTTGGATGCAAGTGCTTTGTGTTGAAGACTCATCCTGAACAGTTGACCAAATTTGACCTAAAGGCAGATGAAGGAATTTTTGTTGGCTATCCACTGTCAACAAAGGCATTCAGAGTTTATAATCTGAGAACCAGAGTGATCATGGAGTCTATTCATGTGTCATTTGATGACAAGAAAATAACTGGACTTGAAGATGTTAATGAGCATGATCAACTGCACTTTGAAAATGAAGATGTATTAAACTCAGATGATACAGATCTGACAAACACTGTTGAGGTCAATTCTGAACCTCTACTGGTAAACACTGAAGAAACTTTTCAATCAGAAACAAGGGAAGAACCAGTTGAGGGGGAGCGTGAAGAATCACATCAAAGTGATAATTCAAATACTGATAGTGACTCAATTGATAACTCTGAATCAAACACTGTTGATTCAAACTCTGAACATTCGAATTCTGAGCAGTCACATTCAGGGGGAGCATCAGAAAGTGAAGAAAGGCACCAAGAAAATCAGGAGAGCATGGATCAAGGGGGAGGATCACATGATGAAAGAAGCAATCTGCCTTCTGCAAGAAAATGGACTAAGTCACATACACCTGATTTAATTATTGGTGATCCAGATGCAAGAGTAAGGACAAGAAGTGCAACAACAAATGAATGTCTGTTTCATGCATTCTTGTCACAAACTGAGCCAAAGAAAGTAGAAGAAGCTCTGAAAGATGCTGACTGGATAACAGCAATGCAAGAAGAGCTAAATGAATTTGAGAGAAATGAGGTGTGGACCCTTGTACCAAGGCCAAAGAACAGATCTATTGTTGGTACTAAATGGGTCTTCAGAAATAAAACTGACAGTGATGGTGTGATCACAAGGAACAAAGCAAGACTGGTAGCTAAAGGCTATTCACAGCAGGAAGGAATAGATTATGATGAGACTTTTGCACCAGTTGCCAGGTTGGAGGCAATAAGGATGTTTCTTGCCTATGCTTCTCACAAGAAATTCAAGGTTTTTCAAATGGATGTGAAAAGTGCTTTTCTGAATGGAAAACTTGAAGAAGAAGTATTTGTTGAACAACCACCTGGTTTTGTAGATCCAAAATATCCAGATCATGTCTACAGGTTAGACAAAGCACTCTATGGACTCAAACAGGCACCTAGGGCATGGTACGAAACACTTGCTAAATTTCTACTAGAAAGTGGGTTTCACAGAGGTACTATTGACAAAACTCTGTTTTACTTTCAATCTGGTAATGACCTGCTCTTAGTTCAGATATATGTAGATGATATCATTTTTGGATCTACTAATGATAAACTCTGTAAGAAATTTGCCAAGCTCATGCAGTCTAGATATCAAATGAGTATGATGGGAGAGTTAAGCTATTTTCTAGGCTTACAGGTGAAGCAAACAGATGATGGAATTTTCATTAATCAAGCAAAATATACCAGAAATCTTCTCAAGAAATTTGGTATGCTTGACTGTTCATCTGCAACAACTCCCATGGCAACTGCAACAAAACTGGACAAAGATACAGGTTCATCAGTGGATATGACAAGTTACAGAGGGATGATTGGTTCTCTACTCTATTTAACAGCTAGTAGACCTGATATCATGTATGCCACCTGTCTGTGTGCAAGATTTCAGGCAGATCCAAGGGAACCACACTTAACAGCTGTGAAGAGGATTTTCAAATATCTCAAGGGAACTGTAACCTTAGGACTGTGGTACCCAAGAGAATCAGATTTTAAGCTACTTGGTTACTCTGATGCAGATTTTGCTGGCTGTAAGATTGACAGAAAAAGCACAAGTGGAAGTTGTCAATTTCTTGGTGACAGACTAGTGTCTTGGTACAGCAAGAAACAGAAGTCAATATCTACATCTACAGCTGAAGCAGAGTATATTGCTGCTGGTAGCTGTTGTGCACAGATTTTATGGATGAAGAATCAACTACTGGATTATGGGTTGAGGTATAGTAAAATACCTATTTTCTGTGATAATCAAAGTGCTATTGCAATGACAGGTAATCCAGTACAACACTCAATGACCAAGCACATCAGCATAAGGTATCACTTTATCAGAGAGCATGTAGAGGAAGGCAATATTGAGCTTCACTTTGTGCCTACAGATCAACAACTTGCAGATGTTTTCACAAAGCCTCTAAGTGAAGCAACATTTACAAGACTGGTCAATGAACTAGGGATGGTATCTGGTTTTGACTAAACATGTTGGTTAGACTCAAACTCTTTCAAATAAAATGTGTTCCTCATATCTCTGTAAATTGCTAAAGTGCTATGTGAACCTTATTAATTAAACTCTGTCAGCATGATTGTTGGTCATACACTGTTAATACGTTTGTTAAACTCTGTGAATTCTGAGTTGATTTTTGTCTGAATGAAAATACCGATGAAGAAAAATGTATAGAGCATGATTTTCAGAAAAAAAAAATCAAGATTCTTTTTGAGTCACTGTAATCTAATCAGAAATTGCACAGTAAGTTAACACAGCATGATACTGTTTCATATTTAGAGCATCTCTTAGTTTATTTGATCCTAAACTCTGAATCTATGAATACTGCATGCATTGCCTCTCATGAATAACTCTGATATTGATGAACTCTAAACTCTGATTAGTGACACTCTGTTTTCAAGTCATACTTGATTCTTGATGATTCTTTGTTTGCACTTGTGAAAATTTTAAAACTTGAGATGTGTCATTGTTTATTTTGGTGAGAAACAGTTCATGTCTGAACCCTGTGAGATTTTGAGCTGAATAAGTGATTGATACAGTTTATATCAATCAGATTTTATTGTTGTGTGATGTTCATCAGTAAGTATGTTGCTCTAGAACTTGCATTAAACCATTTTGGGACTACATGATATATGTGTGCATGAAGATGATAAAGGCATTAGGATTAACCATCTTTCTTCAAACACTGTTCAAAACATTTTTGAACACTGATCATAAACACTGTTCATAAAACACTACCCTTAGTAAACCCCTTTGAGCCAAATTAACTGCTCATTTTTCTTGAATACTGAAGTATTAAGAGCAGTTATATTCGTTTGTTAAATCAAATTCAAGCAGGTGAGTATTTCTTAAGAAAAGATATCTTACTCAGTATATATGAATGAAAAAAAAAAAGGGTATATATACTGATCATCTTGTACAAATATGTACTAATCATTTGACTGAACATTTTGATCAAATAAATTGTTCAGTTAGAAATTCTCATCTCTTCTCATCTGTTTGATTTCACTCAATTAAAACCCTGAACAAAGTCCTTTTGATCTGTGCATAAATATAATCGAAGTGGTGTAGATTTGGTGGACATTCAAGCTTATGGTAGTATCTGCTTTTACTGATTGAATCTGAGAGTAAACACTTCACCTAAACACTTGTGTGATGTGAGAGTTTGTGAGACAATCCTTGACATGTAACTCACTGAATGATGCTTTGATGTTTATCTCTTGATATTTTTGTCTATAATGACTGTGTGCTTACTTGGATAATCATGAACATAAACTGGAACAGGGATATTCAGATTTCTGTAATTAAGGAACTACAGAGGTTAGCATTCATCATATACTCTGTGTTTAATATGAGAGTTTGTGCATTCAGTGTTTATTGTTTTGATTTATGGATTTTATGAAATATTAGATGCTATAAAAATTGATTTGGTAAACTCTGCTACTCACACACGAAAATCACGACTGTGCATTTTTGAAAGGGTTTTTGTGATAAAGATTGAAAATTGGACAAACACTGATTGATTGTGTTATGTACTCTAAGGTAAATTTTCATTAAGATAATTTGAACATTTTGGAGTAAATGGAGTAGTTGACAACTGTTAATTGGTGTAATTAGTGGTAACATGTCTTGCTAAACGGAACGACAGCGGTAATAATGGCTTTTACTGCGCATGTATTAAGTGAATCGTTGCATGTGTGACACGTGTCCCACTCACTCATCAATATGTCTCATTCTTACACTTTTCAAGGGAACAGTTGCGTGTTTTCAAGTAAAATCGTTTGAGTTTAGTTTTTAATTAAAACTCAAATTACTTTTTGCAACAATCACTTTTACCCACTCGTATTCACTTTTCCAAAACAGAAAACATCTTTGTTTTTCACTTTGGCATTTTCACAAACACCTTTCTTGCAAAACATTTTCACAGTTGATTCTTGCTTATTTCTTGATTCAATGGCAACTAAACCTTTCACTGTCTTTGGTCTACGTTTTGTGCCTAACAATTATGCAGCTTTACTTGAGAACGACCGGGCTCCAGAGGCATTCCATCTAATGCAAAATTTTCTTCGAGATTCTGAGATTGGGCAAGCGCTGGTTGAACCGTCTACTCTATCTGCTTCCCAAGTTGTTAATTTCTGGCAAAACTCAAGATATATAGAAGGAGGAGAGAATGGAGCTCCGTCTATCATCTTTTCTCATGAAGACCAAGAGTTTGTGATTACTCCACAAACTGTTCGTGATGTCATGAATTTCGACACACATACTTCATATGCTGTTGTCTCTGAGCAAAATCTGAGAGAAATGCTAACAGAGATTGGGTACATGGAATCACTTGTCAAGCTGGGCAGTGTGAAGAGGCCAAACTTGAGAAAAGAGTGGAATTTTTTCTTTGATTGTATCACCAGGACATTTCAAAAGAAGGTCACTAACTGGGAGAAGGGCTTAAGAAATGCAAATTCTAGACAAGGACATGGGAGGTCTACAAGGTCAAAGCCTAACTTGGTGAGAGATACAAATGCTCAGAGTACTTCTGGTTCAAAGCCAAAGGATTTGTCATTCTCTGACAATCCACAAACAGATGAAGAATTGGCTGCGAAACTATTTCGTGAAGAGAATGCTGAAGCTACACTTGAGGATATTCAAGCTGAAGAAAAGCTGTTGCAGAAAGAGCATTTAAAAGCTCAAAAGTCCAAGAAAGTGAAGAAAGTTGTTAAAGCTTCAAGGTCTTCAAGGCCTGCAATGAAAGGAATTGAGATCAAAGAGAGATTATCTGGTATTCAAGAAGAAGAAGAAGAAGATAAAGGAAAGCTGATTAGAAAGTCTTCTATTGATGCCAAGCTGAAGTTAAAAGGAGTGATGGGTGAAGAGAGCAAGAATAAAATGATAATTACAACTTCTGTTGATACACATGTTGTACAGAAGAATGAAGACACAACCTCTGTTGCTACACAAGTTGTGACTACACCAATACTGTCTTCTCAGCTGAAATCAAAATTTGGAAAAGGTGTTCTTCATGATTTGAGTCTTGCAGCTACAGCTCCAGCTACAGTTTCAATGGATTTTACTGATGGTAGAGCTTTATCTGGTAAAATTGCATATAACAAAGGAGGCATTGGCTCACATAGAGATAAAAGACAGAATGTTGCTCTCAGAGATCCTTCTTCATTGTCTGTTCCAGGTCGTGGTGTCACTCAAGAGAGTTTAGACAGACTGGAGTCAGTACAGCTTGTTCATCAGAAAAGTTTAGGGAAGGATTTCTTGTTATACTTCATGGCTGATGGAACGGTGTTCAAGATTGCTGAGAATGATATTGATTTGAAATTCTGGGAAGAACTAGAGTATGTTCTGTATATTTTCAGAGTAAGAAATCAAAGAGCTAAATCAGTTGCAAATGTGCTCAGACAAAAGATGATACAGAATCTTGCAAATAGACATATGAAATACAGCAAGTATGTTCCAAAGTACAGAGACTGGAATGGGAATTTGATTGAAATGCAGAAGGGAACTACAAAGCTGAAGACTGATCTTGGGATTACTGTTCTAGATTTTAATGTAAAGTCTGAAGAAGTGAAGTTTATCAGATTGGGAAATGAAATGAAAAGAAACAAGATCTATGATCTCAGAGCTGCTATTTTTCAGACTGATGAGAATGATCCAGATTTAAGAGAGATCAAGGTAGCTATGAAGATTGAACTTGAAAATGCTGAGAGGAGGTTGTTGATTGATTATCTCAGAACAACTCCAGATCTTGAGGAGGTTAGGTAGACAGAATTTGTAAGTAATTCGAATTTTCTGTAAATTTTGCTAAGTCAAGTTTAAACTCTGATTATATGTTAAACACTGTGTTTTTATTTGTTAGTTTTGACATCATCAATTATTATGAACTTGTACATTTTTCTAATGAACAAGTTGGGGGAGATTGTTAGATATAATTGATGTGATTTAATGTCAGTGTTTAAGTGTTACAGGTTAAGAGAGTTTAACTTGTTATTGAAAGCAGTTGTAACAGAGTTTGAGTATATGCTGATTGCTGGAAGCGCAAACGCTGACAGAGGAAAGCGTAAACACTGATAGCTGAATACATGGAAGCGCAAACACTGTTAGTATGGAGAGAACAGAGTTTGCTAAAGTCTGTCTACTGGGAGCGTCTACAAGTCAACAGAGTTTGAAGATTAATTTAATATTAATATGGAAGCGATATCTTTGAAGATTGGATAGCTATCAAAGAGATTGAGTTGACTTAGAAGACGTGTAGCAATCGTAATTGATATCAATTGTATAGCTTAATTTTAGGAGAATCAATTTACGATTGTACGTAGCTGTATATCTTATAAATACAGTTAGGTTAACCCTAGAAGGGTATCCATCGTGAACGAATATCATTCTTGTAACCTAAGCAGCTCTCTGTGATACTTTACATCACCGAGAGAGGAATTATTAATTCCAAACAGTTTTAAGAGTTAAAACGTGTGTTCTTGTTACTTATTCATACAGTACTTGATTATATATTGTGTATTCGACGTAACAAACCCATTTAATGTATTTCGGTTTGGATCGGATTGATCGGGTTAGTAAATATATAAATAAATTTTTTATCAAAAAAAATAAAACTGAAAATGAGAGTTCAAAACAAATCGGAAATAGTTCAATAAAATATTACAATCATTCATGCAACACAAATAGCACAGGTCTTAAATATCTGAAATTCTGAATTTTAACACATAAAAAGAAACTGATTAAACACTAGACATATTCATTAAATTTGAACTGAATCATAACATAGATGAATCAATCATACAAATTAGTGTATTTGTAATACGTAATACTTTGATAGGGTAAATTGTAATGGACTGGACTCTGGAGTCAGACTATAGTGGACTACTGGACTGGAGTGGACTAATACTAATACTAATGTGTAGTGGGTTGGGCTTATATATTTAATTATCTTATTTTTAACGGATCGGGTTGGATTGGATCGGATTTTAAAAACCGAAACCCATATCCAACCCATTAAAATCGGGTTGACGTTTTTTCAATCCGAGTATACATTGGGTTGGAAAAAATCGGTTTGGATCGGCCGAAAAGTGTCCGGTTTGGACCGGATTGGTCAAACCGTGAACACCCCTAGCTAGTGAGGCCAAAGAAATCTCTGAGAGCCTTGACAGTTTTAGGCCTTGGCCAGTTAAACATTGCAGAGATTTTGTTGTTGTCTATAGAGACTCCTTTACTAGAGATCGGATGTCCTAAATACTCAATTTGTTTCTGTGCAATGGCACATTTACTTTTCTTAACAAACAGTTTATGAGCTCTGAGCAGCTCAAAAACCTTCTCCAATTGCAGTATATGCTCTTCTTCACTTGCACTATAGACTAATATATCATAAAAAAAAAAAAGAACACACTTCCTCAAATAATCACTGAAAATATCATTCATCAATGCTTGAAAGGAGGCTGAGGCATTGGTGAGTCCAGATGGCATCACCATAAACTCAAAATGACCTTGATGTGTTTTAAAGGTAGTTTTGGAGATGTCATTCTCATTTACTCTGCTTTGATGATAGCCACTCCTCAAATCCAGTTTAGTGTAGATCTTGCTACTATGTAGTTCAGCTAATAATTCTTCTATCACAGGTATATGAAATTTGTTTTTGACAGTTTTGGAATTTAAAGCACTATAGTCAATAAATAACCTCCATGTATTGTCCTTCTTTCTCACCAATAAGAAAGGGGATGCAAAAGGAGAAGAGCTTGCTCTAATTACCCCAGCTGCAAGCATTTCCTAGGTGATTTTTTCAATCTCTCTTTATGAGCAATGGGGGCATCTATAAGGATTAGAAGAGATTGGTTGACTTCCAGGCTTGAGAGCTATACTGTGATCCTGTGACCTTTTAGGAGGTAAGCACTGTGGTACTTCAAAAACATCAGCATAAGTATTTAGAACTGCTGGGATGTCAGATGGCAAGGAATCTGGTATTTTCTGCTCTCCTTCAACTATAGTGATTTGCACCAGGAATTAGGCCTCCTCTTGGTGGAATTTTTGAGGTGGCTTATTTATTGCAGATATCTGCATTGGGGGTGGCTTAGGAGTTTGCTGTAGCTTAATCTTTTCACTTTGCCAGTTGATCAAAATATTACCATGTTGGTAATCAAATGTAACTGGGCTGACTGAACTCATCCACTTAATCCCTATGATAATGTCATATCCCCTAATGGAATCACATTCATTTTGCTGTTAAAATCAAATCCAGACATTCTCCAGTGGACCTAATCAATCATCTTAGAGCATTGCACCTTACTTTCATTAGCCTCATTGATATCAAAAGTAGTGCAAGGAATTGTAGATAGGTGAAGCTGCTCGACCAGATGTTGTGAAATGAAATTCTGAGTAGAACCAGAGTCTATTAGCACAGAGATAGATTTTCCTTCAATAGTGCCTTGCATCTACAATGCACAATTACCAGTAGAGCCATTTATGGCATATAAAGAAATTTGGACATGTTTCTCCTCCTATGGTGCAAAACAATTTGCTTCATCTGCCCAAATAAATGCTAGCTTTTCAGTATCTTCAATAGGTTCAGTGCCCTCATGTTCATCAACAACTATAACAAAAATCTTTTTCTTTCTGCAATCATGGCCAGGCTCAAACTTTTTGTCACAATGAAAATAGAGGCCCTTCAACTTCTTTCATTTAGCTCAGCTAGAGATAACCTTCGAAATCCCTCAAAAGTCTTAGAATCAGAAACTTTAGTAGTAATACTATTTTTGTCACTAGGTTTAGTGAACTGAGTGTTGTGAGTGGTGGAGTGAGAAACACCAGTAGTCTTAGTGGATTTGAATCTTTTGTCTAGGACAGTTAAGTAGTATTCTTGACCACGAGCTCTATCCCTAGCTTCTTGCAAAGTTTGGGGCTTGTGATTATAGAGGTGTTGTGATATTGCTTCCTTAAGGCCACTAAGGAAATTGTTAATGTAGTATGACTCCATATGAAAGCTCTCTTGTTGCATGACATAGTTTCTTAATTCATCGAAGTGGGTAATATAATCCTCGATAGACCCCTTTTGTGTGAGTTTATTGAACTGACCCACCACATTTTCAAACCCCCCCTTTAGAAAACCTTTGACATACCAGTTTGGAGAACTCATGCCAAAGCAAATTTGTTTTTTCCTCCTCAATAGTTTTATACCAAATATCAGCATCACCCTCCATATGAAGGGCTGCACATAATACTCAAGCTCTTAAATCAGTAGTTGGCATCAGTTGGATGTATTTTTCGCATTTAGTGACCTAACTACGAGGGTCTTTGCCATCAAACTTTGGAAAGTCAAACTTAGGGGTTTTGACACCATGATTAGTAGTCAGGGGTCTCTGTTGGTTTAAATCATACAGAGGCCAGGGTTGGGAGATCTGAGGTGTGACAGATAGGTGGTTGTGTTATAGGAGTGTGAAAAGTAGGATTAGGTATGGGGTGTAGGTTCACTGTATAGCTAGGGTAGAGGGGGACAACGTAAGGGTTGAGGGTGGAAGGAAAAATGTGTGGTGGTAATTGTTGAGGCACAGGCGTAAAGGAAAAAGCTTGAGTTAATGGTCCAGTGACATTAATATTACCAAATTTAGGCAAGGAGGTAGCATCAGAGAATCTAACATTTAAATCTTGAGTGTGTGTGGTGGTCTAGTTTGATGAAATTGTAGTCTAGTGGATCTAAGTGTGGTGTTCACATCATGAATACAAAGAGTATCATTAGCTATAGCATACTGTGAAGGAGTAGAACATGAAAAGGTTACTCGGTGTGAGCCAGAGCCAGGAGGAGTTGTTGAAGAAATTTCACCTTCAAGAAAAGGAGATCTGGTGCCATGTAACTTCATCATTTCCAACATCTCCGCAAGGTTGTTTTTAATATCCTTATTCTCCGTTTAAAACTGCTCCCTCATCTGTGTAAGTTGGTCCATCGTAGAGATCTAAATGGTTTCTACTTGACCAAGCTTAGCCTCCATGGATGTAATAAATTGTTCATGTTGTTGTAATGTGTTTTTGTCAGCCATGGCCGAGGAGCATATGGCTCTGATACCAATTTGTTACGTCTTAACAAATCTAAGAAATTAAACAAAAGATATTTTTGGATAAAAGAAAGGAAAACAATACATAATAAAAGTTTGTTCTCCAAGCTTGACAATTCAGAATGGTAGAGACCGGATATATACAACCCTCAATCCAAGACCTGCCACGTGACAGCCTACAGGTGGGCCAAACCTAAAGACCGTTACTACAACATAGTACTAGCTGTTTCTACCACCTAAACGATGCCGTATTACAAAACAAAATAGATCCCCTTAACTAAACATAAACGACACCGTTTAACCGCTACTTCTCCTGCCAATTTCTTATTATAAAAATTAAAAATGCAACACAAAACAGTGAGAGATGGGGGTTCTTGGAACGTGTGCATCAGACCTTGTAACAAATAGTGAATTTATGTTTTGGAGATGACCACCGTGTTGTTAAAGATATGATTTTGCGGGTGACGTGTCCGGTGAGTAAAAAGGGCGTAAAATTGAAATGAGACATATCGGTCGCTCTCATAAAAAAAGTGAGTATTCCGGTCATTTTCTCTTAAAATATTTCAATAATTTTCTAAAGGATATACGTTATTTTTTAATAATTATTATTGAATTTGTTGATGAGTATTTCATTAATATTTTTTTTATGTTTTTGTGTTTATGTGTGATTTTTTTAAAGGTGATTTTCTTTTTATAAATATGTGTGGTATTTTGTGGTTTTGCGGTGTCTTTTTATTGTTATTTATTTTTGTTTAAATTTGTTTTCTGTTTTTGTGTAAAATTATATTTATATAGTATAACAAATCATTGTTTTGGGGTTCTAGTTTTTATTTATTTATTTTCCGTTGTATTACCAAATCCTTTTTTCTATTTTCTAATTTCTGAAGTATATTATGTGTAGTATACTTTTGATTATTATAATTTTTTTAGCATTTTGAATGGTCGCTCCTCTCTCTCTTCATCACACACATCGTTCATCACCTCCGATCCCCTCAACCCCCTTCTTATCTTCAAATATTTGTTAGGATTCCCTAACCACTATCACATCCTTTATCACCAACCACTTAGCCTTTCCCTACAATCCCCCTAATTGTTTTTGATTTCCATTCAATAAAATCCAAATTTCTGGATATTTGTGTCTCTCTCCTTTTGGAGTGTTTTGTTTGTCTCTCCTTTTGGGTGGTTGTTGTGTTTTTGTTTAGTTATGTTTGGGTTTGTTATGTTGTTGTGCTCAGAATGATTTTCATGGTGTATTGGGAAATTTTGGAAGCCCGCATCGTAGCTGAAATGATGGTGATTATCGCAAGAGCCTTGCACAACGAAATATTGTTCAATATATGGGGGCATCTGTACCTCTGTAATTGATGGGTATGAACATGGACTATCAACGGTTTTTTATGTGTGTAGGTCAATTGTGATGTGATGTTACTATTTTCAGGGATGTTGGTGTCAACTAGAAAATGCTAGGTACCCCAAATTGGATTCCAAAAAATTCTCAAATTACAAATGTCACTTCCTGATTGATTATATTGTAATAAAATAAGATGAACCCCTGGATTCACATCAATCTCACCAATTAAAGTTACCCATACTGCCAATTCATCAATGCCACATCATTCAGAACCTATTTTTGGAACCTAATTTGGGGTACCTATCATTACTGTAACAACATGACTTTACGAACTATTAATTCTAAATCAAAAGCTGAACTAAAATACAATTTATTAAACCAAAAGTCAATTACAAAGGTACTTATTACAAAAGCGCAGCTAACGATGACAATGTACTCCGAACCTAAGATCCTTGAACTCCAACGCTACCAAAATCGATTGCACACTGAACCTGAAATATTAAAGTAATGAGCTACGAAGCCCAGCAAGTAACCAATCGATCTAACCAGTCGGGCAAAGTAACATACATACACATATAAAATAACACAATATTCAATACGATACGGTATATAGAACAATAACTTTCGATACACATATTCTTATTCGATACCACATAACAACAATAACTTGAAACCCACAATTCATACCACGACCACTACAACCCGGTGATAACGGTCCTAAATTTTTAGAAAACTGTCACTACAATCCGGTGGCTCGGTCCTTATTCTTATTTTCGCAAACCATGGCATAAATCAGAGTTCCAAGACTATTGTTTACACATAACACATATATACAATAATATATATATATATATATATATATATTCAAAATATAATCACTTAGCCCATGTTTTGATTACAAGTACATACACATAACACATAATTTCTAAAACACTAGATAGATCAATAAAAAACTTACCTCTACGCGGAAACTCAAGAATCAAATAATCATAGATCATGTATTCAATTCTGACCAGATCTGTATTTTGCCTTTTGACTCTCTAAACGATGTTTTCTTGAAAAACTCAAAACACGAAAGTCGTAAAGAATGAAAAGATCTTTCCGAAAAGTCCAGAATCAACGAATTATGACATACGATGAATTTACTACGAATTTTACAAGACTGCTGAATTATGTGAAGAATAGACCTACGAATTTTGTTATAAAAGACGAAAAGGAGAATATGATGTATTTATAATGTTACAAAAGCCTAATCCCAAACCTACTAATATCCGTAATCAAATATGATCCATGTTTTAGGCCCGTTATTCTATTTCAATTTTAAATCCTATTTATTATCTAATTTTAATCCTTTATTCTATCATTCTTTTATTATTATTATTCCAAAATTTACGGGATATTACAATTACTCTTATCATAAATTATAAATAAATTTAAAGTTGATATATATGTAAAGATAATTGATCAAATAGAAATCAAATTAAGGTAAACATTTAAAACTAATCATTTATCCCATATTATTTAATGTTAAATATTATAACTGATATGGGCTGAAAATAAGCCCTAAAGACACATTTAATATGGCATTAATTAGACCCAGCATGGTCCAAAGTGGGGCCCATTAATGAGGTCAGAATCCCTATTTTAATATTAATTTCGTAATTAATATTGAGGGAAATAAACAGCTCAGCAATAAGAGTTGGATAAGGATATTATCTCCATCAGACTTAGCCATCAAGGCATCCAATTCGATATGGGAACTGATTCCTACAAGGAAAAAATCTGGAACCTTCCTCAAGGAATACTTGTCCACCAAGTCTCTGACTCCTACCATAATTCTAAGGCTTCTCAGCCTATATAAAGGGCCAGATCCCTCAACTTAGAACTACGTTTTTTTTGTTTGATCTTTGATATTCATCAAAGTACGTAGGCATCTTGTGAAGGCAGATTCAGCCACGAGCACGAGAGCAGCCATTAAAGCACGAAGCTCACACACCTTTGCATTAAATACACAAACCCTAGCCGTAATACTAGTAACCTAGTTTTTATTCCACAACATTTGGCGCCGTCTGTGGGACGACAACATCAACCATGGTTCAAACACGAAGAACAACATCAACCGAGGCCGTGCCCCTTAACTCTGCTCCACCAGCCACTTCTGATCCGCTAATCGTCACTGAGGAAGGACAAATACTCCCATCAACAGGGGCGGTCATTCAACCTCTGCCCACTCAGCCCCCAGGGATGGCTCCCCATGTAGAGGGGACCCACCCAGTGATTGTCCATCAAAGCCAAGAAACTAACCCTCTCCAGATGGTGGTTTCTCCTCTTGGTAACGTTGATCGCACGGGGGTACAGATCCATACTACGGATCTCCCTTTGAATACCAACCCTATGTATGGGCAACCTAATTACCCCCCTCGACGAAGGGAACCTGGACCAAGCGGTCACGCCTTACAGATCCGGGATCGAGAATATGATGACTACTCTGGTCCCTATACTGATGATTCATCATCATCTGAGGATGATGATCGAGATGAAGCCCCGAGAAGGTGACGTGCTAGCAAAGAACCTCTAAGAAGGACACAAAGAATCCATGATGGACTCCCCTTGACAACTGCTGAGAAAATCAAGGCTTATGAGGCAGAGATCTTGAAATTGAAGGACGATATTGCAAGAGAACAAGATAGATTGAATTAAACTCAGCCTCCTCCAACTGCAGAGAGGATTCCCATTATAAATTTGGAGAGGCCTTCAAGAAGGCAAAGGAGGGCTGATACCCGAACCGAAAAATCGACAAGGGTTAAGACCCCCAGAGGCAACCCCAAAGATCTAATGCCACTTGGGGACCCTGACGATCCTACACCTCCATTTACTGAGGAGGTGATGAATGCCCATATCTCAAGAAAATTTAAGATGCCGACTATTAAGGCCTATGATGGAACGGGCGATCCCGCAAACCATGTCAGGACATTCTCAAACGCACTGCTGCTGCAGCCTGCTAGTGACGCCTTAAAATGTATGGCGTTCCCTCAAACTCTGTCGGGCATGGCTCAAAGATGGTATAGCCGCCTACCTGCAAACTCAATTGGCTCTTTTAAGGAGTTGAGCGCTGCCTTTATCATCCAATTCATCAGTGGGAGAATTCATGAGAAAAGTTCTGCATCCCTTATGTATGTGGTGCAGGGAAAGAATGAGAACTTGAGGGATTATCTCAAGCGATTCACCAAAGAGACGTTGAATATCACCGATCTGGAAAATAAGGTGGCCATGGTAGCCCTGGAACACGGAACCACTGACCTCTTCTTTAAAAGGTCCTTGGCAAAACACCCTCCTGAAAACATGGCCGAGCTCCAGAGAAGAGCCGATAAATATATCAAGGCTGAGGACAGCATGAAGAAGGAAACCACGGGAGGCAATGGCAAGGGTTCTAATGATTCAAAGAAACGAAAGCCAGAGCAAGAGTACGACGCTAGGGACAAGTATCCCCGGGCTGGCAAGGATTCCGAGTCATCACCCAAGAAGGGTTTTGGACCGAGGTTTTCTGATTACGCAAGGCTGAATACTCCTAGGAGTCAAATTTTGTTAAAAATTGAGAAGGATAAGGACTTTCGTTGGCCTAAGCCACTCAGGGGTGGCCCCGAAAAGAGAAACAAAGATCTGTATTGTAGATTCCACAGGGATGTGGGACATGACACAGATGACTGCAGACAGTTAAATGATGAAATTGAATTTTTAATCTGGAAGGGAAAGTTGAACAAATTCACCAAGGGTGAAGATCGTGGAGCCCAGAAAAGGGATTATGATAGAAGAGACAGTGATAGGAGGGATAACGATCGTGATCGAAACCCACAGCCTCGAGGACCAGTAATCAATATGATTTGGGGAGGACCAACAGCAGCCGGCACTACTCGAAACTCTCGGAAGGCCTATGCCAGAGAAGTGATGCACATTGTAGGAGAAGCCCCGAAGCGTGCTAAGACTGAGATAGTGATTGGTTTTGATGATTCAGACCTTGAAGGGGTGAAATTCCCCCATGACGACCCGTTGGTCATAACTCCTGTAATTGGAAACTCAGAAGTGAAGCGGGTCCTGATAGACAATGGAGCTTCTGTTGATATCTTGTTTCATGACGCTTTTGTGAAAATGGGGTACACTGACTCTCAATTGACCTCGACTAACATGCCTATCTACGGGTTTAACGGAGTTGAGTCCAAGGTTGAAGGGACCATTCAGCTGCCCGTGACAATAGGGCAAGAACCTAAGGAAGCCACCCAGATGTTGAACTTTCTAGTGATTAAGGCTACCTCGACGTACAATGCAATCTTGGGGAGGACCGGACTTCATGCGTTCAAGGCTGTTGCCTCTACCTATCACATGAAGGTCAAATTTCCAACCAGGAATGGTGTTGGGGAACAGAAAGGAGATCAGAAAATGGCCAGGAGTTGCTATGTGGCTGCTCTGAGAGCTGATGGAGCCGGGGGGTAGGTACTCCCGATTGAAGACATGGATGTCCGTGGTGATGATGAACACCGAGGAAAGCCAGCAGAGGACTTAATACCTATCCCTCTGGAGCTAGGCGACCCTGAGAAGGTGACTTATATAGGAGCCTCTTTGAAAGAACCCCTGAAGGGCAAGTTGATAGCATTCTTACAAGAAAATAGTGATGTGTTTGCCTGGACAGCAGCTGATATGCCAGGGATTGATCCCCAACTCATAACTCATAGATTGAATGTCGACCCTAATCGGAAGATAATACAGCAGAAGAAGAGGAATTTTGCTCCAGAAAGGCAAGAGGCCATTAAGCAAGAGGTGGACAAACTCTTGGAAGCTGGGTTTATTGAAGAGATTCAATTTCCAGAATGGTTGGCTAACCCTGTGATGGTCAAGAAAGCCAACGGTAAGTGGAGGATGTGTATAGACTTCACCGACTTGAATGACGCATGCCCTAAGGATTGCTTCCCTTTACCAAGGATAGACATGTTAATAGATGCCACAGCAGGACATGAGATGTTGAGCTTCATGGATGGGTTCAGCGGCTACAATCAAATTAAGATGCATAAGGATGACATCCCAAAGGTATCTTTCATAACTGACTTTGGTGTTTTCTGCTATCTTGTTATGGCGTTTGGTCTAAAGAATGCATGAGCTACTTACCAACGATTGGTGAATAAGATATTTGCCCATCTGATTGGAAAAACCATGGAGGTCTATGTAGATGATATGCTGGTTAAAAGCTTGGTCAAGGCAAACCATATTAAACACCTCAGAGAGGCATTTGAAGTGCTAAGGCACCACAAAATGATGTTGAATCCAGCCAAGTGTGCCTTTGGTGTTGGGTCAGGCAAATTTTTGGGTCTGATGGTTTCCAAGAGAGGCATAGAGGCCAACCCTAACAAGATCAAGGCGATCTTAGATATGGAACCCCCACGCTCTATAAGAGATGTGCAGAAGTTGACAGACCGGGGTAGCGGCTTTAGGAAGATTCATCTCCAAGTCTGGTGACAAATGCTTGCCTTTCTTTCAAGCATTGAAGAAGGTGAAAAATTTTGAGTGGACACCTGAGAGCCAAGAAGCCTTTGAGCAACTGAAGAAGTACATGGTTGAAGCTCCGTTGTTGACCAAACCAAGCCCTGGGGAGACTCTTTGTCTATACCTGGCGGTATCTGAACAAGCCCTGAGTGCTGTCCTCATTCGGGAAGAGGAGAAAGTCCAGAAACCTATCTACTATGTGAGCAAAGTGTTGCATGGGGCTGAGTTGAATTACTCACCCATAGAAAAGTTTGCTTTGGCATTAGTAACTGCCTCGAGGAAGTTACGGCCTTACTTCCAGGCACATAAGATTCAAGTTCTGACAAACCAGCAGTTGAGAAACATATTGCATAGCCCTAAGGCCAGTGGAAGGCTAATCAAATGGGCGATTGAGTTAGGAGAGTTTGATATCACGTACAAGCCTCGGACAGCCATCAAGGCTCAGGCATTGGCTGACTTCGTGGTTGAATTCACTATTAACAACCAAGAAGTCGGGGGGCAAGAGATAGTGACTACCCCTGGGCAAGAGAAAAAAGAAGAGGAACTTACACCTGATCTGAAGGAATATTGGGTGCTCTATTTTGATGGAGCATCAAAAACAAAATCTAGTGGTGCAGGTTTGGTTTTGCAAAGCCCCGATGGGTTCACAGTTGAGTATGCTTTAAAGTTGGATTTTCCTACTACCAACAATGAGGCGGAGTATGAGGCGTTAATAGCTGGTTTGGGTTTGGCTAGAATCATGAGGGTCAAAAATCTCAAAGTTTGTGGAGATTCAAGGCTTGTAGTATCACAAGTAATTGGTGAATTCGAGGCTAAGGACGAGACTATGGTGAAATACCTGAGAGTAGTAAAGGTTGTTATGTCTCAGTTTGAGGAGTGCTATGTTGAGCACATTCCGAGAGAAGAAAACATTAAGGTCGATGCCTTGTCTAAGTTCGCTTCTTCCGAGATAGAAAATTATGCTGGGAGTGTCTACTTTCAGGTCTTGAAGGCCCCGAACGTTAACTCAAAGTTAGTGGCACCAATTGATATAGGGGGCTCTTGGATAGATCCTATCAAGGCACACCTTGAGACCGGATGGCTCCCAGACAATGCCTTGGGGGCACGAAAACTTTCAGTAAGGGAATTGAGATACATTTTGATTGAAGGCATTCTGTACAAAAGGTCATTTGTCATCCCATACTTGAAGTGTTTAAGGCCTCAAGAGGCAAGAGAAGCATTGGAGGAAGTTCATGAAGGGATCTGTGGGCAACACTTGGGGGGCAGAGCCCTAGCTCACAAGATCATTCGTTTAGGGTTCTATTGGCCGGAGATGTTGGCTGATGCACAAAACTATATCAAGAGATGTGAGAGGTGCCAGAAACATGCTCCAATTGTGAGGCAACCGCCTGAGATGTTAACTTCAATTAACTCTCCCATTCCATTTGCGATGTGGGGGATGGATATACTTGGACCTTTTCCCATGGCTTCAGCACAAAGGAATTTCCTGATAGTGGCCATTGATTATTTCACTAAGTGGATTGAGGCTAAACCTCTGGCCAAGATAACCACCAAACAAGTTTCCCAGTTCTTTTGGGAGAACATAATTTGCAGGTACGGAATCCCACGAATCCTTGTAACAGATAATAGGACACAGTTCAATAATGAAGAGTTCAAGAAGTATTGTGAAGAGAATGCGATTGAGCTCCGTTTTACCTCAGTGGCACATCCACAAGCCAATGGGCAAGCTGAGGTAGCTAATCGAATTATCCTTGATGGACTGAAGAAGAGGGTCGAACGCTCTAGGAACACTTGGGTAGATGAATTGCTGCCCATACTTTGGGCATATCGTACCACTTATAAGGTAACAACTGGAGCAACCCCATTTTTGCTGGCTTATGGAGCTGAGGCAGTTGTGCCTTTGGAGATCATGCAAGCGTCTCCTCGAGTTGAGGCATATGAACCAGAAACTAATGAAGAAGGGATGAGACTTGCCCTTGACTTAATTGACGAGGTTAGAGATGAAGCTAATGCTTGGAATGCTGAATATCAGAAGAGAGCCTCTTTTCACTACAACCAGAGAGTTAAGGAAAGATTCTTTCGGCAAGGCGACATGGTTCTAAGGAAGATTGAAGCCTCAGGAGTTGGCCAGAAAGGAAAGTTAGCACCAAACTGGGAAGGACCGTATCTAGTCAGAAAGGTGTTAGGACGAGGATCCTACAAGTTAGAAACCTTGGACGGGGTTGAGGTGCCCCGAACTTGGCATGCTGTGAACCTCAAAGTTTATTATGTTTAAGTTCTTTTGACAAAGGCTTGGACTTTTATCTATTTATTAGGAATAAGGTTCGAATGAAACCATTATAGAGCATGTTGCTCCCAATAGGAGATAGAGTATCTATGTAAGGGTTGAACCCATCTTATTGATGTCCTTTGACAGCATAATGGAATTTATTCTGTTTTCTCTATGAGTTATTCCTCCTTGTTAAAATAAATACGAAAGACAAATGTTGAACTAGCTTGTGAGTTTAGTACCAGCCAGGGGGCCAAGTACTCGAAGAATTCTAAAGTTTAACGAACTATAAACAAAAATGAGAATATGGAAACAAAAGAAACTAACTGCATAGATAAGTTAAGTCATGAACCCCGAAGGCAAAAGTTCAGAATAAATAAAGATATAAAGCAGAAATAAGCCACGCAGGGCCATCTACACATCTAGGTCATCAACTACAACATCTCCTTGGGTAGAAGGAGGATCTGCTGCCTCTACCCCAGGAGAAGAAGGTGGATCCTGAGTGGGCTGAGAGTCCCCATCCACAGCTGTCTCTATAGCAACCTCCATAGCAGCTGTCACTCCAAGGATAGCAGGAACCGAGAACCTCTCCAGGGACACCCCCTCAATCTTCCTACTCAGCTCCTCGATGATCTCCTCCCAGCACTCCTTAAAGGTACCAGGAAAATTCGCATCATACTCGGCATTCAGGACATCTTGAAAGTCCTTAGAAGCCTTGTAGTCAGCTATGATGTGTTCCATGTTCTGCTGCACCTCCAGCTGCAGCTTCCTGTTCTTCTCCTTCTCAGCTGCCAGCTCCTTCTCTACCTCCCTAAAACGAGCAAAGTTTGCCTCAGAGGAGGCGAAGTATCTATCTCTGTCCCTCTCAGCTATAGTCTTGTCAGCACGTACCTCCTTCAGATTATGAACGGCGGCCTGAAGGTAGGCGTTCATCTGCAAAGAAGACAAGTGAATAAGGGAAACAGAAATACAATTAAATTAAGGAGTTGAACAAGAAATTACCGAAGCAACAGCTTGGGCCCCAAGAAGCTCAATCTGCAGATCATCAGAAGACTCCACAATGTGGACCCTATCTCGTGGAGTAACCACGCTCCTAGACCACTCAGCTGCAGCCCTAGAGTCGCCTACAGCTGTGTCCCTATTGCATAAACCCCATCCCACTGTGAAAGGAGTGAGGTCTTCCTCAATGGGAACTGGCTTTTCTTGAAGAAAGCCAGGAACATGCTCCACTGCAGGAGAAGCATCATCAGTCCTGGCCCTTTTGGCCCTAGGGTTTTCTGTTACTACCCTAGCAGCAGCAGCAGCCTCCCTTTGCTTGAAAATTGCTCCCAGAGCAGCTTTGGCTGCAAAATGATTACAAAATGTCGGAAAATTATATCTAGCATAAAATTTTAATAAGGCAAGAGGTGAGGATTTCAAGTTAATTACCCTTAGGGCCCAAATCGCTTAGCCCATGGGCCTGCAACGAATCTTCAGAAATCAAATTTGCACATTGATGCAAATTATCAGATGTTAACAAAGCTATGGCAGCCTCTTCTTCCACACCCAATTTTATACTCCTGACAGGCCCATCAACGGCTCTGCAGAAATTGGGCTGAAAATAGTTGTCCCAATCATCCCCATCCAAAAAGACATAAAACCACTCCCTCTTCCAATCAGGAAGGGAATCAGGAGCGGAATCCGAAACAAAACAAGAACGGGCTAGAGAACGATGTTGGATTTTTACCCAACCCGAGTTGTCAGAAGAATTGACAAACTTGAATAGATAACGAAAAACAGAAATACCGGGCTCAAGCCCATGTTTCTTACACTGGACCATGAAACAATAAATAAAACGCCATGCATTTGGCATAACTTGGGTTGGACAAACCATGGCTTCAGCCAAAAGACGGCAAACAAAAGGAGGAGGTAGAAGGCGGAAACCAGCATAGAAAGTTTCTTTGTAAACCCTAATTGCCCCAGGCTTTGGGTGACAAGCCCTTTCATTTGAGGCCGGAACAACCGCCCTATAAGGCCCATTAATACGAAAAAGTTGGGCTAAAATATCTACCCTATGCTGTTTGTATTTTGATTTATACTCGTAAGCATCTAAATGAAGCATATTGGGAAAAACTTGACCAAATTCGTTTAAAAGATCTCTAAGGGAAAAAACACTGGCATGGACAAGAGATGTTTTAGGGTTCTTACCCCTTGAAAGCCTTGGAGCAGTGGTAGAGGTATGAGCGAGTTGAGACTGGCCTGAAGAGCTGGAATCCTCCATTGAAGCGCTTCCTTTGAAAGCTTGAACCCAGAAAAATTGAAAGAAAAAGTTGGGGAAGATGAAGATTCAACGATCTTCAAACGGAAACTGGGGAATAGGGCGGTGGAAAGGTGCCGGAAATCGCCTCGCGACAGAACCCTAGCAGAGCTTTTTGGAAAGTATTTGTGGGATATTGAGAGAAAATTCTTGCAGAAAAGTGAGATGCGAAATAAGGGACGCACACCACTCTTTTATAGAGTTCACGGTTGGTCACTCAACCGGTTATAACAAGTAAATGGGCTGTCAACAGGTGACTGGGCCTTTGAATAGGCGGGAAGCCCATGAAATTCAAATTTTGAATTAATTTTACTAAATTATAGAACGTTCTATGACATTTTTAGAAAATAGGATAAAAGTCTATCGGAGTTTAGAGGCAGAAAGCCCAATTAAAAGGGCCACGCCCAGGAGGATAAAACTCCTAGGCGTGGGTTTGCAAAGTATCTTCTAGGCGGGGATGCCCACGCCCAGGAGACCAAACCCTCTAGGCGTGCCTAAGGAAGGTGTCTCCTTGGCGGGGGTACCCACACTCAAGTTGATTTTTCATAAACAAGGGTATACCCATGCCCAGGAGACCAAACCCTCTAGGCGTGCCTAAGGAAGATGTCTCCTTGGCGGGGGTACCCACGCCCAAGTTGGTTTTCAAGGGACGAGGGTATACCCACGCCCAGGAGACCAAACCTTCTAGGCGTGTCTAAGGAAGATGTCTCCTTGGCGGGGGTACCCACGCCCAAGTTGGTTTTCAAGGGACGAGGGTATACCCACGCTCAGGAGACCAAACCTCCTAGGCGTGCCTAAGGAAGGTGTCTCCTTGGCAGGGGTACCCACGCCCAGGATGGTTTTCAAGGGACAAGGGTATACCCACGTCCAGAAGACCAAACCTCCTAGGCGTGCCTAAGGAAGGTGTCTCCTTGGCGGGGGTACCCACGCCCAGGATGATTTATGAGGGACGGAGGTATACCCACGCCCAGGAGACCAAACTTCCTAGGCGTGCCTAAGGAAAGTGTCTCCTTGGCGGGGGTACCCACGCCTAGGATGCTTCATTTTTGGCAGGATGTTTTTCTGAAATTAATAAAAGAAAATCCTTTAAAAATTCTGAAAACAAGCCAATGATGATTGGAAAATTGGAAAATAATTTCCAAAAAATCCCGAATAACAGAAAAATTGTTTTATGCTTGAAAGTACCATTAATTATTTTTGGTAAAATATCCAAAAATAATTAAAATACCTGTGGGTACATAAAAAACACAAGGAAATTATCTATAATTCCCTGTAAGACGTAAATACCATTAGCTTCGAATAAAGCCAAACGTCGTAAATGTGTAGGTCGCTCCACACTTTACACTAAGACGGTATTCGTGAAACACTAGTGTACAACAAGCAATAAACCCTGACCCAAGTCTCGGAAAGACCGTTAAAACTTCGAGGAAAACCTGATCAGTTTTCCTAGAAGTTGGGGGCAAATGATATGGGCTGAAAATAAGCCCTAAAGACACATTTAATATGGCATTAATTAGACCCAGCATGGTCCAAAGTGGGGCCCATTAATGAGGTCAGAATCCCTATTTTAATATTAATTTCGTAATTAATATTGAGGGAAATAAACAGCTCAGCAATAAGAGTTGGATAAGGATATTATCTCCATCAGACTTAGCCATCAATGCATCCAATTCGATATGGGAACTGATTCCTACAAGGAATAGATCTGGAACCTTCCTCAAGGAAGACTTGTCCACCAAGTCTCCGACTCCTACCATAAATCTAATGCTTCTCAGCCTATATAAAGGGCCAGACCCCTCAACCTAGAACTACGTTTTTTGGCTTGATCTTTGATATTCATCAAAGTACGTAGGCTTCTTGTGAAGGCAGATTCAGCCACGAGCACGAGAGCAGCCATTAAAGCACGAAGCTCACACACCTTTGCATTAAATACACAAACCCTAGCCGTAATACTAGTAACCTAGTTTTTATTCCACAACAATAACATTAAATAATCTTTTTACAGGTTTGATGAGTTTAGATTGATAAGTTGGCCATTGTTCCATGGAGAACCGTGGAGATCCCCCTATGGTTCTATAGTAGAACCAATTTAACTTTTTTTCTTTAAATTTTTTTTTAAAAAAAAAATTAAAATCTGGAATAAATATATATAGTGGAATAAATTTTTTTTTAAATTTTTAATATACACGTCAGCAGTGCTGACGTCATCATGCCACGTCATCATTGCTGACGTGGCATGATGACATCGACAGTGTTGACGTCACTGTTGACGTAGCATGCTAACGTGGCAGTGCCACGTCAGCAATGATGACGTCACTACTGACGTGGCAAGCAGTGATGACGTGGCATTTTTTAAAATTTTAAAAAAAAATTATTTTGATTTTTTTTGTCAAAATGAAAAAAAATTAAACTTTTTTGTGGACCCCACTGCCACGTCAGCTCAAAACCAGAAAATAAGAACTTGGTTGTGCAATAGAATCAGGAAAATTGAACTTTTTTTCTCTTATAGAATCAAAATTAGACTTTGATTCTACTATAGAATGAGAATATGAAGGGTCTCCACGTAAGAGGGGTCTATCTAGAGGGAAATATTGATAAGTTTGTTAAAGGACAGGTTCGGATCCGAAACATGGACTGTGAGCCCAAACTAAAACCCAATCAAATTGAGATTTTACTACAGTTTATTTTTAAGGTTGGAGTCCGATAATCAACATATTTATAGGACAAAAAATCAAAGTACAGTCCTAAAATAAATTCCCCTAGCTACCTTGTTTCTTGAATTCTCATCAATTCTACAATCAGGTAAATCACCACCCTTCTCTTTTACAATTTTATTTATGTCTTTAAATTTAAATTGATTGTATATCACAAAAGAATGTATCTTTACTTTGCTATGACTAATTGTATCATGAAAGATTCAATTTTTATCTTGGGGCTGTTTTTGAATTGGGAAATTTGAAGTGTTTTGCTACTAATATAGGTGTGAAATCTTGTTAGCTGTAATTGGTTGTGTTTAATTCAGAGATTGTTGGAATGTTTTCGGGTCGAAAAGTCGATAGCTTTTTGCTGTTAATTATAAGTTTGTTGTAGGGTTTTTTGTATGTTGAAGAAGATGATACAGAGCAGAAAAGATAACAGATAAAAAAACAATTATTCGATTTCGTAAAATTTCCTTCATGTTCCTTGCTTCTAATATAAGGGCAAGTGACACCTGTAACCACATTCTAACAGCAAGAATGTACTGACCTCACTAGTAAAACGACAATGTATCAAATAACAACCCTCTAGGACTTCTCTTTCCTTTAAACAACTGTGTTTTGCTTGTACTGCACTTTTCTAATGGGTTGTTATTGAAAAGTAAAATGGGCCGTTACATGACAATAGGCCTTAATTGTAACACTTTTGGATAAGTCTATTAATCTGTTAGATGTTACATGGGGATTTTGAAAAGTTTGTTTGATTTTCAAGATTTACCCAAGATTGAATATTTATCGACTTTTCAGGTGTTTTTGTACTTATATATGTCTCGACAAGTGAAAGATAATGTGTAATAGACTGGAATAGTGAGGTGCAATCTTATCGGTCTGAGGGGTTGTATTTTATTTGGAGATATTGGGTTTTTTTGGGAGGTCGTAAAGGCAATAGGGGTTTAGAGAAGTCTTTATAAATCTGTTAGATATTTGATGGGGATTATAAATAGTTTGTTTAAGATTTAAATAGGTTTTTAAATATTTCGTCGGAAACTGTTGGTATTCAATCAGAAGTTGAAGTTTATTGGTGGTATGAAAAAACTAATCAGCTTTCAAGTATTTTGGTGGATTTTGAAAAGGCTTTTTAATACCTGCAAAGCTAATTTACCAGAGAGAATTAATGGACTTGCTCAAATACTGCTTGACTCTTCTTAATGTTTGGTAGAGTTACTATAATCGGTAGAGTCTATACATGATTAATAATCAGTTAAAAGCTTCTAAACTTTGAATGGACACACCTTCTAAGATTCTTTCTCGATTTGGAAGGGAATACACCAGACATTTTGTAGATGTTCGTGCTTGATCATATCTTGCATCTAAATTTTTTTGCAGATGGAAACTAAACCATTAACAACTGAGGCAATTGCTATCACAGAGAAGAAAATGGACATGACATTAGGTGTGTATTTCATATTCTGTCATCTTTGATATTGTTTATTGATTATGCTAAAAGGTTTTTTTTTTGTGCTATTGCTGATATAGATGATATTATCAAGATGTCCAAAAACAACACTAGTAAACCTAAGAGGCAGCAGAGACTTCCAGTAAGTAACTTCTGTATTTGATTTATGTTTATTCAGATCTTATCTAACTTGTTGACTGTTGAGTTGTATTCAGTGCGGATAGTAATGTTTTAGTTTTCCCTGAATTCTGTGATTTTCTGCAGAATAAAAGTCAAAAAATAATGAGTTATGCACCCTTAGATAAATCAGTAAAGGTGCGAAGTTACATGGACTCAAGAGCTTCACTTAGACAGGTATTAAGTTAATACATGCTGACTCTTCCATCATTGAAATGGAACTTCTTTTTTTCATTTATTGTTGTACTTAAGTTTGACATGGAATGGTTCTACCTCCTATTTTACAGGCTACTCTTGCTAAGAGAAGATCAAATTTCGAGGGAAACCAATTTCCCTTGGCTGCTGAGCATGCTCGTAAGGCATTTATTGCACCTATTCGAAATAAACCTTTCAACCAAAGCAGGGCAAGGAATATGACAACTGCAAGGTAAACTTCTTTCCTTCTTTATTGTTCTCCAAGTAAGAAAAAAAATTCCAGACTCATAACTAAATTAATGAGTTGCTTTGAAATTTACCGCACCAAATTTGTATAAAAATAAATGTTTGGGGAATTTCCTGCAGGTAAATTTTGTTCTGGGTGTATATATAGATTGCGTCATATCAATGAGCATATTAGTTATGAGGCTCCCATTTTAATGCGGTCTGAGTAGCAAGTGTTTGATTGGTTTTGCTAAGCTGTCATCTCTTATGTTTGTGGCATCTGGATATTAGTTTGAGCAGTACCATATCATGTCTTGGACCAACTTTATTATTGTTTATAACATCAAAATATTTTGGTCGGCTGCCATTGAAATCACAAAGACTGCTTAAGAAAATAGGTTTGGAGTGCATCTATTGACTGGATAATGTTTCACTTGTGAAGAAGTGATTGAACTCAGAAGTTTGTCCTAGTGTCAGTGTAGCACAATGTTCTTGAACTAGGCCCTGCATAGTACTGTAAGCGACGTATTATCTTGCTTTTAAAACGTGGAAGACTTTTTAAGGCTATCAGTGGTTGTATACCAGGTCTGAATGCTCTTTATCTGATGGCCTCTTCATGGAAATATCCGATTCTACTTGAAAAGATCTGTAGAAATTTAGATTGTGTATATATTGCATGCGTAGGCCCGGTTGGTTCATTCACTCAGTTGTAAAACTTCTACACTTGGGTCATTGACTTTTGTTTATTGATTGTGCATTTTATATGGGATGGCAATATGTAGGATGCATGACAGCCCTTCTGCTCTGCTAATGTATTGGTAGAAGTAGGTCAGGTTTCCTGCTTTTCGTAAGCATAAAATTGATTTTGGAATTATCTGTTCTTGAACCTGGAACATGAGTCCAATTTCCTCAAATCAGCCGTGTATACAACTTCGGTGTTGGGATTTAACCTGTAGAAACCATGGAATTTTTTAAGTGGGGTGGTCAATAATAATAATGCTACTCTATCATTCTGATTTGGCACTATTTTGGTTGCCACTCCTGCATTTATTCAATGCTTTTTGTGCCTTTACATTCGTATGAAACATTTTCGGAAAGTTGCTCCATATTTATGTGGTTAAGCAATTTCTGCTGATGATATAGTTACATAGATTCATGCGGATATGAGAAACTGTATAAGGAAGATCAGGTCAGTGTTATGACAGATCCGTGGGTCTTCTGCAGTTGTGTGCACGTGAGTTCAACGTCAGGGTCGAAGTTGTGTGTGAAGTATCTATACATGGGATGTTTGAGGCAATGAATTTACTATTGTGAAATCCACTATGTTAAGCAAATGAAAGCCTGTTCTCGTGGTTCTTGTTGAAGGCTGCATTGTTTCTTTTCTTTGACTTGTGCCCAACTCTAATAGAACTATTGTTAAGAACAAACTCATCTAAAACCTTAAGGTTTTAGAGTGAGGCTTTATATGGATCTTATATTCTAACACTCCCCCTCACTCGAAAGCCCAACTTATGGGTCGAACTTCGAAGAGTGGATCACGGGCGCTCATCTTTGGAGCATAACTCGCCTTCGTGTCCATATTAAATATTGAGAATATTGGGGGTCGCGGAGAGTCGAACCTGGGACCTCCGTGTGACTGAGCTCTGATACCAGGTTTTAGAGGGAGACCTTATATGGATCTTATATTATATTCTAACAACTATAGAAGCATTCTTTCTGGGGAAAGGATGGCTTGCTAGAAGTGGAACATGGTTATATGCGTCTTTCTATTATGTCTTTAGTTGAATTTAGATGAGTAATTAAAATTATTGATGATAAAGTGTTGTCACCATTAGTATAGTTGGTTTAGCTTGACACCAGTCTTCTGGCAGTTCTATACTTTTGAGTTTTACTGAAGTGTAAGAGTGATGTAGTACTGACTGGTGTTTGTGTCTGGTGGGTTTTCTTTAATCTCGACTAGATGGATTAGTAAATTTATAATTGGTTAAGCAATGAAATCGTTAAGCTAATGTACAAGTCTGGGTGTGGTAACAGCTTGCCAGTATTTGGTAATCGTTTCTAGGCCAATAATTACACTTTCAGCAGTATTTATATTTTGGTTGCAGGGTTGATGCTGTACCAGTTCAGAAGAGAGCTGGATATGGAGGCCTTGTTTTGAAGGTAGCATTTTTTGTTTTAAGCCTTGAATTTTCCTATACAACTCCATGACAATATCTGATTTCTAGTGGTCTGTGGCTTGTACAGTGTCATGAAAACATTTTAAATTTTGTTTTGTATCCTTTCAAATTTGTCCCATTCTCCCCCAGTTACTTAGATACTAGTTTTCTGATTGAGCAATTGTGCGTATGGTTTTTAGTTCTGTAACTGATGTCCTAGATATATATATCATCATAACGAGTTGGTACTGTATGCAGCATTCCCAACAGCAGGTGAAGGTGTTGCCCAATCAAAGGCCTCGAACGCTGGACTCATTGTTTGCTAACATGAAGGAAGAGAGGATGAGGATCATGTCCCAACAGACCAATGGCGGAAGAAGGAATGGGATAATGTCCCAACAGACTAACGGTGGAAGAAGGAATGGCGGTGGCCAGCAAAGGCAGCAATTCAGGAGAGGCCAGTATGGAAATTAAATAGAACTTTTGCAGCAAGATGCCACTAATCTCAGTTGTGTTTAAGCTTTAAATTTAAAAAATGGAGAGGCACTAGAATTGCCATACCTTGCATTATATTGTTCCATTTCACCATGTATCAAGATATTCTCGTTAGTTCTGTATAGTTTCCTTGTATTGGAAAAATCGTATGGTGTTCTTACTATAATTATTCAGTTTGCAGTTTCCCATTTACTCTCTAACCGAAAGACTTCCATTGAAGGTCTGCAACATTCTGGGTTATTTGGTTATGTTGATTTGTAAAGATCATGTTTTATTTTTGCTAATTATGTAATGATATTAAGAAGCAAGAAGAATGGCCTGTTTTTGGATGGGTCTAAAAGATAACCATGAGCATACCAGGGTACACTGGGACTTCCAAATGTATTAAGATGGAACACATGGAAGCTTGAAACCTGGGTTTATCAGAAGCTTGGAACCTGGGTTTATCAGCTACCTGTTACTCAATAGATCTATTGCCAAAGATGATTTTTGAGCTAGTGGTCTCCTAGGCAAATGTTTTGTTTTGATTTGGGCAATGGGGGTTATTTGATTATGTTGATTTATATGACTCAAATACCAATTGTCCAAAGGGCATTGGACAGATCTAAGTAAAACATATGTTTGACAAATATAGATAAATAAGAATTTATTTTGTTTGTTATCTTAACTGAATAAATTTTGCATTTAATTTTTAGGCTACATGAATATCGCTTTCGAGATCAATTTCATTGCCATTGGACAGATCTAAGTAAAACATGTTTGACAAATACACACAAGAAAGTAGAGAGCCTAACATACATAAATTTCCAGATATATATAGATTATATGTAAATATGGGGTGAGCATTTTTGTAAAATCAAGATCTGTTTAAAATTTTATTAATTAATCCTGCGGGTCCAATAAAATTTAAAGAGTATTAAATATCAAAGTGATCACTCAAGTGAATTTCATATATTACTTTACTCATCGATTTCATCGGGATATCATTTGAATCATTAAAGTCGTGATAAATATTAAACAAAAAAAAAACCAAACCAAACATACCCAGTATATCCCGCTCAGAGCAGGGTCTGGGGAGGGTGGGTTGTACGCAGACCATACCCCCACTTTTTAGGGTAGGGAGGCTGTTTCCGTGGAGACCCTCTGCTCTGTGAACGGCCTATGAAGTGGTTGCTATAAACAAAGGAATCGAAAATCTGTTCAAAGCTATACCTGAACCCATGGCGTTCTCCACATGGGACTTACCTATCTGCGCGGAATCATTTACTCGGCTCCTGATGTGCTCCACTCCACCAGCTCGCTAGGGTAACTCCGGTCGCAACCCCTGAAAAGAAGACACCACAAACAAAAGCCCCACAGCCCAAGCTGTTGCCGTGAAGTCCCTCGGCTCTGTGCATGGCATATATATACAAAGAATCTAAATGATATGTAACAAAGTTTAAAGCTGTACCTGCGCCCATGGCTTTCTCCACACGGTCCTTACCTACCACGCTCCTAGATACCTCCAAACTAAGTTCCCTGCACTCCTGCACTCCTAGGATAATGCTAGCCGAGACAACCCAACTCTGAGGTTCTCCACTACCAAGCCGTCCCCTAGAAGATAGTCCACCACTCTGATCTGCCTCCTCCACGAACACCTGTCAGCGGTCATTGTCTCACTTAGGTTTAAAGCCTTCAAATCCAACCTAAGTTGCTCTTCCCATGACTTCCTCGGTCTGCCTTTCCTCCTCACCCCAACAACCGAAATACTCTCCACCCTCCTCACTGGTGCTTCCGGCCGCCTCTTACGGACATGGCCGAACAATCTTAACCTCCCTTCCCTAACTTTCGCAGAAAAAGGCGCTACTTCGAGCTCGGTTCTAAACACCCTATTAGAGATTCTATCTAACATCGTGCGGCCATACGACCACCGCAACATCCTCATTTCAGCCGCTTCCATCTTGCTTTCGAGGGCCTTCTTCGCTGCCCAGCACTCAGACCCATATAACAACGCAGGCCGGATTGCCGCTCTATAGAATCTCCCTTTCAACTTTAGAGGGACCTTCTTGTCCCACAGCACCCCTGATGCTGCCCTCCACTTTAGCCACCCAGCCTTGATACGATGGTTGACATCGTCTTCTACCTCACCTTCCTTCTGGACGATCGAGCCCAGATACTTGAACTTATCTGTACGCGGGGCGATCTGGTCTTTGATCTTAACCTCCACCCCTTCCTCGCTGGCCTCTCCACTGAAGTTGCACCAGAGATACTCGGTTTCAGTTCTACTCACCCGCAAGCCTTGTGACTCCTCCATAGTTCCAACTTCTCGTTGACCTCCTCCCTCGACTCCTCCACTAGCACGATATCGTCAGCGAAGAACATGCACCACGGGACGGCGTCTTGCATCCTTCGTGTCATGACATCAAGTATAAGTGCGAACAGAAGAGGACTTAGGACCGATCCCTGATGAAGCCCAATCTCAACAGGGAAGAAACGGGAGTCACCCACTGGGGTCCGAACGCATGAAGTAGCTTGGGTGTACATGTCTTGAATCACTCTAACATAGGACGACGATACACTTCGCTCTACGAGGCTCTTCCAAATAACTTCCCGGGGGATGCTATCATATGCTTTCTCGAGATCAATAAACACCATATGAAAGTCTTTGCGGCGCTCCCTGAACTTCTCCATCAGGCGTCTGACGAGATGAATGGCCTCGGTTGTCGACCTCCCCGGCATAAACCCAAATTGATTCTCCGAGATTTGAACTTCTCTTCTAATCCGGCTTTCAACTACTCTCTCCCAGAGTTTCATAGTATGACTGAGTAGTTTAATACCCCGATAATTACTACAACTCTGAGCATCGCCTTTGTTCTTGAAAAAAGGGACTATAACACTACGCCTCCATTCCGCTGGCATCTTGGCACCTAAGAGGAGATCATTGAACAGCTCTACTAGCCATTTAACGCCAACTTCGCCCAGACAGATCCACACCTCGATTGGGATCTGATCCGGACCAACCGCCTTCCCTTTCGCCATCTTACGAATGGCCCCCTTGACCTCGTCCTCGCTGATACGCTCACAAGGGGCAGGTGCAGACGAAGGGGGGATCTCTATTTCCCCACCGTCCCAACTCCTCCTATTCTCATTGAAAAGGTTATGGAAATACGAACTCCACCTCTCCTTAATAGCGTCTTCATTTATTAGCACTCGATCTGACTCATCCTTTACAAACTTAACAGAGCCCAGGTCGCGCCGGCCTCTCTCCCTCGCTTTAGCTATTTTAAAGATAGCATTCGTTCCTTCCTTGGTATGCAGGCGCTTGTACAGCCCCTCATATGCTTCCTCTTTGGCTTTCACCACGGCCTTCTTTGCCTCCCTTCTCGCCTTTTATGCTTCCATCTTCCGACTCCTCTCTGCTCCTGCACACATCGACAAAAGCTCTTTATAGAGCGTCAGTTTAGCCTTAACTTTCTTTTGGACCTCCACGTTCCACCACCACGACTCCCTATGGCCCCTGGACCTACCCGAGGACATCCTCACCACTCTCTCTGCCACACACCGAATGTCCTCTGCCATGTTGGTCCACCTACAGTTAGCATCTGCACCACGTGCAAAACTACCTTTATTGACCAGCGACTCCCTGAATTCTACCGCCTTCTCTCCCTTTAGATCTTTCCACAAGATTCTCGGTCTGAACTCTCTCGACCTGCGAACAACTCGACCCCCCATGGTCAGATCCATGGCCAGCAGCTTGTGCTGTGATGCACACGCCTCACTCCGGAACACCTTGCAATCCGTGCACGTCCTGACATCCCGACTGCGCATAAGTAGGTAGTCAATCTGCGTGTTGTTTCCCCCACTACTAAAGGTGATGAGGTGCTCATCCCTCTTCTGAAAAACAGAATTTACGATTACCAGCTCCTGGGCAGTAGCAAATTCCAACAAGGCGGTCCCACCGACGTTCCTGGTCCCGAAGCCAAAACCGCCATGAGCGCTGGTGTAGCCATCTGCCCTCTCACCAATGTGACCATTGAAATCGCCACCCAACACTAAAAATTGGTCTTCAGGAATACTGCCTACCAACTCATCCAAACAGACCCAGAACGCCTCCTTCTCAGAGTCGCTCAAACCGACTTGAGGTGCATACGCACACACCACGTTCACCACCTTCTCCCCAACCACAACCCTGACGGACATGATCCTATCGTTGCACCTCTTCACTTCCACAATGTTGTCTTTTAGATTCTCCACCAAAAGAATTCCCACTCCGTTCTTTGCGTTGGCAAGACCTGAGTACCACAGTTTATATCCGTTCGCTTCTCTGGATTTGGCCCCCTTCCACCTAGTTTCCTGGATACAAGCTATGTCCATTCTCCGCTTTTTCAGCACGTCCACTAGCTCGAAAAGTTTACCCGACAAGGTACCTAAATTAAAACTGCCAACACGCAGGCTACGTGACATCATCAAAACCGTACTTAAATAAAACGAAAAAGCGGACAGAAATCGAGACAAAAAGAAAAGAAAACAGCTGACAAAGAGGGAAAGGCAACGAGAAATAAACAAAATAACACGGACAAGGGCCAGAACAGAACAATAACGAAACAAAAAAACACGAACACGGAGAGGAATTGTTAGCAATAGATACACGGGTGAAACAAGAAGCCCAGAAAACAAGATAAAATAGCACGGGAATTGACAGAAAACCAATATGAGACACACACGCTACAATACACAAACAATACACAAGGCTAGATTACAGCGAGATTTGGGGGAAAGAAGGGGCTGATTAAGATGTACTAAAAATAATAGGGAATACAATACATATAATAAAGGTAATACGAATAAAAGGGGAGACTAGGTTGGTTTTAGAAGTTGAAATCGAGTACGGAGAGACAAAGAGGGGGTGGGAGAGAGAATTGGAGAGGCAGATTGGGGGATTGGGGAGACGATTCGGTGGAGAGAAAAACCAGGGGAGATGTGGAGGGTGTGGAAGCCGCGAATCAAATAAACAACAACTATATAGTAATTAAATTAAAAGGAGGAGGACGAGGAGAGGAGGCAAGACAAACCAAAGAATTGATTGTGAGAAGATAAAACAAGCGGAGAAGGCTTGGGCTCTGATTTTGATTTACTCAAGCTCATGGTTGTGGTCGTGGACAAACCCACTAAAACCCGTGATAAATATTAAACAGATAACTCTATATGTGTTCAAAAATTAAAAATAATATTTTATTGATTCTGCACATTTTTCTTGAATGTTACCACAACCAAATGAAAAGTTGTTAAATTTTATTATTTCAGATAATATATTTAGAATTTAAAAAATTATGTAATATATTTATTTTTAATTAAAATAAGGAAAATAACTATAAAATTAAAAATAAATAGTAAATGAATTTTTAAAAATCTAAATATATTATCTAAAATACTATAATTTAAAAAATTTTCATTTAGTTGCGATAGCATTCAAGAAAAAGTGCAGAATCAATAAAAGATTACTTTCACTTTTCGAACACATATTTAGAGTTATCTGTTTGATATTTATTATGATTTTAGTGATTCAGATGATACCCCGTTGAGATCGATGAGTAAAGTGATATATGGGTTTCACTTCAATGAACGCTTTGATATTAACCCTTTAATTTTTAAGCTACATGAATATCGTTTAATTCTTTCTTTTTTCATGCCATGTGTCATCCGGGAATATTTTTAAGATTTATTTCGGTGTATGTAGCATTACTCTTAAAAAAATGAAAACGAACACTCCATTCTTTCTTTATAAGCAACTAACATGATAGCCCGTGCAAGACACGGGCCACATTTTAATTCGTACACTTTCTTTCATAAATCGTGTTTGAGTTGGTCATATTTTCTTGTCAATCTATTCCATATGTTTCGATTTATTTAAGGCCAATAGTTGGTAACCATTCAAATTTTGAAATATTAATAAATTCTAAATTTTGATTATTATACAAAGTCAATCTTGAGATTAAGCCGTTCATGCTAATAAATGGGGCGCCGAGAAGATGATGTAATTTAGGGCACATCTTTTCTAATGAGTAAAAAAATGTAAAAGTACGTAAAGGCACAAAAAATGATATTTGGGGCACATTTTGTTCAAGGTAGCACCAAAAATAATTTAAGATATAAAGAGTGCCGAAAAATAAGTCGCATGTATGTGATTTTGATTTATAGTTGAGTACAAATTCAAATTCACTTGGAACTTTTAATTTCTCAGGACCGACCTAGGTATCATATTTATAGCAGTACTCGCTAAATGTAAGATGAATGACCGATAATAATGATGCATAAGAGTTACTATTGCAATACTAATGTGTCGTTTAGTCTATTTTCTAGCAGTAATTTTTAAAAAATAATCACGATAATGATATGCTATTTAGTTTGTTTCCATTAGCGATAGTAAACCACCATGAGGAGATAGGTGGATCATTACATATGTGGTAGGAGAAGTATTATGACAGTAACAACACAAACTTTTTTAATAATTGGAGAAATCAACTAAAATGTATGATGTATCCATACAAACTAATATGTGCTACAGTGAAAAAATATTTATTTTATATATAGTATTAAAATATCATTAATCGATCATTACGTTATAGGTAGTCATATATAATTTAACATTTTTTTTTAGTATATATAATCTTGTTTAAAATTACTACATTATAATTCAACTATGCATTTTATTCATTTATTTAATCGATAATTCATATAGAGTCCAAATCTAACATATCAACTAATTCTGATTTTTTTATATAGATATATTTTGTACCTAGTATCAATCATATTAAGGATCTGTTTGGTATTGATATTACAGACCACAACAACAGTTTTTTTTGTAGAAAACTTGGTTCAAAACAGCTCAGTAAATCTAAAAAAAAATTCAATAACATTTTTTTATAAAATAAACTTCTTTTGAAAAAACATTAATTTTTCACAATAACAACTTTTGTAGATAACAATTTTAGGTAAAGGCATCAAACCCCAACAATCACATATTAAATAAATTTAATATAAGTTAAAATTTTAAAAGTGAAATTATTGTGATAGCATGATAGTCGTGTAATGTACGACCTGCATTTTAAATATGATAATTTTACATACACATATTCTTATGAAATCATCACTATTATGATTATGAACTAATTATCTTTAGTTAGCTCTTTTTGAATTCCATATCTCTCGTATAATTATCTTATACATATATTTTGAATGTCATTATGTCAACACTATATTTTTTTAAAATTTTAATTATAACTTATTCAACATTTATCAACGGATTGGATTAACATAGTATTGTCAAACTAATGTATTAAGATTTGTATTTATTTGATTGAAAATTGATTTACCTATTTTTAATATATTTTATTAATAGTTGGAACACATGAAATGATTGTAAGATTAGTTTTAAATTAAAAGATAACGTGTTTTAATTAAAAAAAGAAATATTAATGATTCTAAAATATGATAAAAACTAATATTTTTAGGTATTTATAAAAAATAATATTTTCAACTAAAAGTAAACGTGAAAAAGGCAATTAAATAATCAACATTAATTATATTATATTATTATTTATTTTAATAATTAGGATAACCGTACAGAAAACCAAACCACCTAAACTTTTAATGTTCGGTTTTAATATAATAGTATAGATGCGTAATGGTCATTTGTGTTAAATAACATAAAAAACATTACATATTATTAAATAATATTATACATCATTAAAATGATATGTATGAAGTGAGTAGTTTAGAGATTTACAAAATAACATGAAAATCCATAACAAATTTATAATTTTTAAAAAATGTTTTGATAATTTTAACTTAAGTAAATCTCTAAAAAAATATTAAAAAATTATAGTAAGCGGGTATTTTTATACATGTGATCGATGATTTTCAAAAAGTTATCAAAAAATTGATGTGGTGTAGTGGTTGTGTATGTGAACATAAGCCACTTGTAGTCATGAGTTCAATAAATAAATCTCAAAAAAAAAATTAAAAAATTATAGAAAGCGGATATTTTGTACATGTGATCGATGATTTTCAAAAAGATACCAAAAAGTTGAAGCGGTGTAGTGGTTATGTATTTTAACATAAGCCACTTGCATCTTGAAGGTCTTGAGTTCAATTTCCAAGGAAAACATTTTATTTTTATATTTTAATATAGTAAAGGATATACTTGTAATTTACTAAATAGGCTTGAAATACCTTATTAGCCTATAATAGATATAATGGATGGATGGATGGATGGATTTTAAGTACACTTTTAGAAAAATGAAAAGATTCTATTAATGCGGCACAAATAAAGTGTTCTAAAAATCATCCAATTTTTCAAAAATCGTCGATAAATCACCGATTTATCGTTAAAAAATATTTGATCGATTTGATTTTTAAAATTCGATTTATCGTTATGAATTATTTTTGAATGATATTTATATTATAAATTAGGTTAATATATTAAATATAGTTAAAATATTTTTTTAAAACTAAAATATAATTAAAATATTAAAATTTATCCGATTTTTATTTCGATAAATTTTTAGTTTACCAGTAAATCGCTATTAGATATTGAAACCGATTTCTGAAATCTACAACGATGGGCACAATTGGTTCTCGACCTGTATCCTAAACTTTTTTATACTCGTACAGACTTGTTTATATAAATAGAAATATAACACATTTCCAATATTTGTTTTACATTTGTCATTTGCCTCTCAAGTCTCATCTGGCGGACAAGAAGATAATAAGAAATCTAGTAGCATACCCAGGGGGTGTAGCTCATATGGTAGAGCGCTCGCTTCGCATGCGAGAGGCACGGGGTTCGATTCCCCGCACCTCCAATTTTTTTTTTTTTTTTAATTTTTGAATTGTGTCAGTATCATCATCCATGCATGAGTTCCCAGACTTCCCAGCCATTGGTTTGTAATCTCTATCTTCTTATGGTCTCTCAATGTCAAACTAACAACTGTTCTTCTTACTTCTTCCCCCTCACAACCACAAACAAAAAAATAAATCTCAGATAATTTAATCTTGAGTTTTTTGTCAAAAAAATCAAATACAAAATAAATGATCACTCTCCTCAACTTAGGAGGCTTCCTCCCCTCATGCATCTCTAACCATTCTTCTTCTTCTTCTTCTTTCAATAAATTATTTTACCCTACTTCATCATCTCTAGACACCTTTAATAACTCTACTTATTCATTTCTCATTTCATTTAATTATAAATATCTCTTAAATTACAGTACTAATAAGTTCATCAGAGCAACTGACAACTCCAACAACTCTACAGCTGAGAATGCATTTGATCATGATGGTGAACTGATTAGTCGTGTCTCGGCATGTAAAGATTCTAATGAAGCATTGGAGGTGATTGCTGAATTGACCAAGACAAGTAGTGGAGTTGTGTCTGTTCAAGATTGTTGTTCCATTATCTCTGCTGCTCTTGATTGTGATAATGCTGATCTGGCCTTGTCTGTTTTCTCTGCTATGCGTTCTACTTTCGATCAGGGTACGATACGTTTTTGGTCCTATTTTATGCACCCTTTTAAGTATTGATGCAACCTAACTCATAATAAAAGATCTAAGTTGAGCGTTTTTTTGTGTTGTGTTTAAATTATAAAGGTTTTGGCTCTCCAAGTGCCCATTTGAGTGTAGACCCAACTTAATTAAAATTAAAAAATGCGATCTTACAGTCTTTTTTGTGTTGTGTTTGATTTTATGAAGGTCATGCCCTTTTAAGCATAAATGTATTACAACTCATAAGAGATTAATAAAAGATTTAATCTTTATTGTTTTTGTGTTGTGTTGAATTTTATGAAGGATTTGTGCTTTTGAAGTTGGATTGCATGATCGGGTTTCCTGTATCTGTATCGTTTTGAGTATAGCTGCACCCCCAACGCATTAGAGATTAAAAGGTTTAATATTTATTGTTTTCTGTGTTGTGTTAAATTTTATGAAGGTACTGTGCTTTTGAAGTTATATTGAATGTTTGGGTTTGCTATATCGAATTTGTGTCATTGCCAATGATTTTATGGATTTTCTTCTCTTTGATACGATAATAGATTGTTGGAGATTATAAAATTTTAGTCTTTAAAAATTTGGTGTTTGATGGTTATGTATTTTAAAAATTACATTACATGGCTGGTTTCCTATAGTGAACTTTGCTGAATTTATGGTTTTACTGGTTTATGATACAATGATCAGATATTGGAGATAAAGGTCTATCTGTTGAGAGATGGAAGTGGTCCAGGCCGGATGTAAACACTTACACATTGTTGGTATGTGGGCTTGCAGCTTCACTTAGAGTTTCGGATGCTCTTAGGGTGATTGCAAATGTTTGTCGGGTGGGAGTGTCCCCAAGTGAGGAGGTATGTTGTTGTTGCTACTTGCTTCATCTTTCCTCACTTGGTTTGTTTTTTACTTACCTCACTATTGCCATTAGTTTTTGTAAACAATGGGTGGATTCCTACTTCTAATTAACATTTTTCACTTAATCGTTTAGACATGTTCTACTTCCACTTATCCCATTGAGGACAAATCTATATGACACTGTTTTAATTCCTCATAGTGTTAACGTCAAGCATTCCTCGTCTTACCTCTTCATTGCAGGTCCCTTTTGGCAAAATAGTGAGGTGTCCAAGTTGTATGATTGCTGTTGCTGTTGCACAGCCACAAGATGGTATTCAGGCATGCTATACAACAAAATTTCTTTTCAACATCTCTTTTGCATAGCCTTTGTGAAAGTACTTAATAAAATATATTAGGACATGAGACGATGATAATAGGGGTGACTGTGACTCGATCCACATTGCTTTGCACTTAGAGCTCGGTTCATTTTGTTGGGTTTCTGCTGTCCTCTCTCTTTTTGTACACTTGCAATTTCACTCTTTATTGTCAAGGTTGAACAAACAAGTGTTTTGAGTAGTAGTACCTTAATCAGAGTCTTTTATTACATCCCTGATTTGTAACATTACATCATATGCTAATGTTGTTTTTTATTTTAGTAAAATCCAGGAAGTTATAGATTTCTGTAAACGTTATTACATAATATCTGCCACCCTTTACATCGATCGTCAGATTGTCAGTAATAATTCATTCAGCAGCAAATTTCCCTAGGTTTCTCAACATGTTTATCACCAATGTTGGCATCCTTTTCGCTTCTTGTTAGAGAAATTGCAGAAATTCACCAGTTCTCGTGGACTAAGAAAAATTTACATAATTGAGAAAGCGGAATCTTTTAAATGTTTATTTTGTTGTACATGGCGATTGGACAATTTCTTTGCATTTTTCCACCCTGCAGGCTGTGTCTTGCTCTAAATGCCGCTACCAATACGAGCTTGTTTCAGGTGACATAATCCGTATTGAGTCAGAAGAAATCAGGTTATTTTCTTTCAATAAGACGATTATACATAAACGCACACAACCACCATTCTATTATTTTTGTCCTTTTATTTGTCTGGACAGAGCCTTTGCAGCACCTATAAATTGGCCATTTGATACCTTGTTTAGATACACATATGTTGTTTTAACTTTGTGCAACAACCATTTACATTAAGTGATAAAGCTGAGAATGTAGCAGAACTGCAAGCAACCAAACCAAAAAACACTTGCTAGTACATTAGTCCTATTTGAACATTACTTCGTACTTCTTTTACCATCAAGCAATGAAGCATATTTATAAGGTGTTATACATTCACTTCTCCTAAGGATCTCCTCCTGCCCAATGCAGCATGAATGTCCCTGCTTGGAAAAGGGGACTAAAATTCCTGAAAATAATAAAAGAAGGCATGCCTGCTGCTGTTCACTCTGTTGTGGTACACTTTTTGGAACTATGTCAGAAATTAAATTTCATAATATTGTGAATTTATTTATACACTCTATTAGTATGCTTTTTGAACTTCTTGCAATATAATAGTTCATGGAAGACACCTCACATCTCTCATAATATCCATCTACTTTCGCATACTAATTGAAACTGTTAGTTCCTATAACCATAAAGTAAGCCTGGACAATAATAAATTCAGTTTTTTTCATAGAAATCTTCTGACAGCCATTTTATCTTCATTTAGCTGCAGAAATTATGTAGAGATTTTCATTATATCTGGACAATATTATATGTTCTGTTTGCTTAGGCAGCCTTGAATCGATTTCATTCCGCCTGAACTGTCTCTTTTTACATTTCTTTAATTATTATTTTTTAGCTAAATCGTTTCTTTAACTTTCTTTTCACATGATTTTCGAGATAGATTTCCTGTAAGGGTTATATATTTTCACCTTGGATACCTATAAATATGTACCTTCATCTATAATGTACTGTTGCCTTTTGAGCAGAGCATTATTTTCACTCTGCAGGTTCAAACCCCGTCTGGAGTAGCCCGAACACACAGGTTTGCTACTGCAACTGTTGATCTCCCTGCACAGGAAGGAGAAAGAGTGAGCATTGCTGTAGCAGCTCCATCAAATTATTATAGAGAGGTTGGTCCCGTAAAGCTCACTGCAAAACCTCCCACCTTTTATGCTGGAGAAGCTATGTGCCTGACTAACCACAGAGATGGTCGAGAATCTCCTTTATTAAGAGCCCCAAGAAAAGAGGAATCAACATCCTTGATTAACCCATCTACCCTATTTCCGCTTCTTGCTGTACTAGGCTTTGGAGATGCTGCATCTGGCATTATAGATCCCAGCTTGCCAAAGTTAATTTCAATTGCTGCAGTTTCATCTCTTGCCATTGGAGCCACTTTGAACAATCTAGTTCTCCCAGAACTAAGTCGTGTAAGTTCCTTTTAAGACTTGTAACTAGAATCACTTTTGCCTATATTTCTCCACTGTACTACAAGTTTAGGACATCCTCAACTCTCAAATCTATTTTGCTATGTTGTCTTAACTTTACTGTATCCTCAACTCTCAAGTCCCTTTTGCTATGTTGTCTACTCTGCTGTGGAGCATCCAAAAGAACTCCTCACTTCCAAACCCCAATTCACCTGTGCGTTTTCACTTCTTATTTTAACGGAAGGAAAATGGAAATGAATGCTGGACAGTGGTTATATTTCAGTTAAAGCATGTCAACAAAGTTGCCTCGGATCAGCTGATTATTCTTGTGATATTATTTATTTTCTGTGGCCGGTTTTAGCCAGCTATGAAATCACTGGAAGTACCATGTGCTTTGACGTTGCTGGAAGTACCTTGTTGAAAAATTCTGTTTTCCCGTTAATGTTATCAAGAGTCGAGATCTATTAATATATCTCTTTCTGGAAATTGAATCAATTGTCCGGTTCTGATTATTACATCTTTTGCTGCCAGATTCCACAGAGAACCGTGGATGTGATAGCTATAAGGCAGCAACTTCTAGCTCAGTATGATGTACTTCAGACTCGTATAAAGGATTTAAAAGAAGCTTCTGAAAAGGAGGTATCCTTCATAGCCTTTAGATTTTCAAGTACCAATGCATATGCAGTTGCGTAAACGATAGTAGACAGCCAATTAGGGTCCAAGTGACCCTTGTTTCACGAATTAAATCTCTTTTTCAGTCTATTGTACAAGGAAGGTGCATCCGAAGTTTCTTACCATAATTTAGCGGTATAAAATTGGTGCTTATAACCGAAACGATACAACCATTCAACATCTATTTCATACGAATGCGAAAAAATGGAATAAAGTGCATAATATTTTGTTTTCCGGGACTTTTGTGCTGGTACTGCACTACATTTATTTTACACTTTGTATTTTAAAGTTCATGGCTGCAAAGTTCTGGACTCTCATTGTATAGGTGTGGATGCTGGCTCGTATGTGCCAATTGGAAAACAAAATATTTGCTGTGGGAGAACCTTCTTATAGGTGAATTACAAATAATCGCCTATTAAGTAATATTATTTCTAGAGAAGACTCCTGTTTTCCGTTTAATAATCCATATGAGTTTCGACATTTTGACAATAAGCATGATGTTCTTTACCAAGTTGATCTTCTGTTGCTTGAAACAGAGAAAAATATGTATCCTGCAATACATCTAAATACGTATCCTGCAATACATCTAAATACTTTTCATGATTCTAGTGCTCGGCGAACCAGAGTCAAAAGGGTGCGTGAAGGCTTGAAAAGTTCTTTAAGGTCACGGATTGAACTCATTGAAAGCTATGCAAAAGTATGCATTCTAAACTAAAAAATCTACAAGATAGGTTTATCAATATATGTCAATCATCCACATTCCTGATGAGTGATGATACTAAAAAACTTCAGATATCATCAATGATCGAAATTGAAGTTGAGATGGACACGGATGTCCTTGCTGCTGAGGCAGCTAGCAATGCGGTGAGCATCGCTTAACTTTGTTATTGCCTTTGAGTTGATTCGGTATTAATATACTTACTCCTGATTCTCTGTCGTCGTACTTGCTGCTAAAATAAACATGAAACCCAGGGGTGGAGATAAGTGGCATTTTTATGTATTATTCCAGTCACTTACTGCAACATACTGCTTTGATGTGTGCAGGAGAGTATCGCTCAACAAATCGAGCAAATTATGGAGCTTGAAAATCTTGAAGAGGCATGTTCTCAGTAATCGCAAATGTTCTTTTTGTTAAAGCATACAGATTATAGTAAAACAATTCTTTTAAAAAAAACGAAGAAAGTAAAACAGTGTTCAAATTGTTAGGGTCACATTAGATCTTCTAGGTAGACTCTCCTCTCACAGGAAAGCTGTCACATCTTAATTTACATTTTCTAAAACTGTCTATATGTAGCAAAATTAAAATATTTAGGAGGCACTGTCATGGTGTCATTTCTGTTAGAGGGGAAGCCTTTCCAGGATCTTATACTATATTCTAGCAGTTTCCGTTGTTTATTGTTGATTGCATTTGATGCAGAGATGGAAACAACAAGCTGAGGCAAATGATGAGGTGGAAAGACTCCTTAGCTCTGAAAGCATACAAGCAGAACAGATTACCAAACGATAGCTGGTATGGTACATAACAGAACCCTCACATGACACTAACTTTGCATATAATAGTTTCTTCCTACTCCAAATGATTATCGTTCGAAAACTGTTCTTAAATGAGCACTGGAGTGCGACGGATGCTTGAAAAAAAGGATCTACATGCACAAGTGCATACAGAAGAATTCGGATTGATGGTCAGAGAAATGATATGGTTGAGGTGCTTGAATGTGGAGATCAAGAAACAGTAGAACGCTGTGTAAATCATATAATTTTGATTAGAGATCAATAGTTTCCCTTTATTATTTTTAACATGGACTGATTATTTAACAGGGTTGATTATTCGAATGTTGTGTAAGTAGATTTTTTTTTTCTTAATAAAAAACTTATAACACTAAAAAGCAGATACAACCTGAATCAACACCAAAACCAAATTTCACCATACGATTCTTTGTGAGGAGCCGATTCTTTATGGCCAACCTTAAGAAAACAGCACACTTGGGATTGGGAAGTGGATGCCAAAATGGCATGAAGCCAAGGAGGAGCGGTATTTGAGCACCTACAGTGTTCCAAATAGTGGATAAAGAGACCTGCTGAGGAGTACAGCCATTCCATGCGATCAGGTCACGCTGCAAAATCTCAGATGCAGCAAATAGATTTCTCAATTCGATAGCCAGAGGAGTTATGCATAGAGGTACTAGCTGGTTCCATAGATTTCTCAACTAGATTTCTCAATTAGATTTCTCAATTAGATTTCTCAATTCGATAGCCAGAGGAGTTATACATAGAGGTACAGCCATTCCTAGCATGATTCGGAGTGGAGAGCTCCAGAGGAGTTATTCATAGAGGTACTAGCTGGTTCCATGCTAAAAGATTCACAAATAGAAACACTAAAAGATTCACAAATAGAAACATATCTATAGTTCAAACGATGTACTAAAGGAATGCTATTCAGCCAAGGGTCGTGCCAGAATAGAAATGAGGAATTTACACCCACCGACTACTTAACAAATCTCAAATCATACTCTCCAGCATTGACGTTTTTTTCACACACCACGAAGCTTTATAGGGGGGGGGGGGGTGTTCATAGTCCATTTTTTTTCTCAATAAAACCTCCTGAAACCATGTGATCCATATAGAGGACCGATTAGGACGGAAGATACGCCAAAGCTGGTGAAGGTGCTGCATGATTCCTGGCACAAGATCCATTAACACAAGCCCACCTTCAGATTTAGGAAAGCAACAATCTTTCCATGCAACTTTTACATGACACTTCGATGTTGTTGAAACTAAAAATTGCAGATATTAGCCTATACACCACAATAAGTGTTTATCAACTGAAAGAAGAAAAGTATACAGGCAAGTTACATTTGTTGCCAAACCAGTTGACGCAGCGAGTGTAGTTGAAACCGACTACATTCATAATGTAAATTAAATAAGTTATGAAACATATAACCAGTCATGTGCTGTTAAAATACCTGTTTTGCTCACAATGATGGGGCTTGATCAGGGTAAGATTCAACTTCTGTTGGCAGCCATTTCTTTGTCACAGTGACAAAAAGGAGCAGTCTGCACAACCACCTCGGGAGATTCATATCAGGTTGTGATCCACTGCTAGGGCTTTCGGGAAATTTCTTATGCATCCCATGTCGGTGGTTGATACTTGATAGACAAATCAGAACTACCTAAAAAAAGATGTACCTTCCTCTGTTTCGCTGTTGTTAGTAATAAGTTATATGGTAAACCTGAAAATGATGAATTAGGAGTTCAAGACAGCTCAGTACAGTACTGAATGAATTAATAAAAGCTTAACAGCAATAGAAAACTAAGCGCCTAAACTTGCATAAATATATAATGTCTTAAAGAAGAAGCTTGAGATACATAATAGTTAAGTTTTAAATTGCATGCAATCGGTCCTTTGCAATAAGCTAGAGCTTTATTGGGGAGACTTGAATACCAAAGAGGCAACTTTGATGCTCCACTTCATGCCAATGTAGTCTCTAATAAGTTATCTATTCTCAAGCTTAATCACCCAGCATACCATATGTAAAAAAAGCTGAAACGAAGCAAAATATCAAATGTGTCCAAGCAAAACAATCTAGTCTAGTTGTAAAAGTCTAAGTAACCGAAAAACAAATGGATTGTTACAATACATCTCAACTTGGAATACATTGAAAAGAAGAGTGAAAACGATTACAACTGAGGTAGAAATCAACTTGGAATACATTGAAAAGAAGAGCGAAAGCGACTACAACTGAGGTAGAAATGGAATGTCAATAACGACAAAAGAAAGCATCACAGCACACAGACTTTGAGACTATTGATCCGACCCGAGTGGGTACGAAACATCTCTTATTTTTGCCTCTTGTATATCTTTCCCAAAAATGATTTCAACACTGCTTGCACGGATGTGTTTGGATGAGCTTCGATGAAGTTGATTAACTTTTCATAGCTTTTGCTCTCATACTCGGCGAATGCATCCTACAAGACAAAAGAAAAAAGATGCATTCAGCTTTCAGCAACTGAGAACTCCAAATAACCGACTTTCACACTATACAGATTGCAATATAAAGAGTTAAGTTGAAACAAACTTGCAAATACCTCAAGCTTGAGAGTTTTATATAGCTCTTTCACTTTAGCTACGCAGGCTGGATCCTCCTTCCCATAGTTCTCCTGTTGAAAGGAACCAACAATAGTTATTAGGGGATTAGCAATATTAAGAGTAGAGGATTAGAAAAACGATGTTCCTTATGACTTACATATAAAAACTTCTTCTGTTCCTCATTCGAAAGTTCAAGTGCTTTTACAACTAACCACGAGCACTTGAAATCTTCGATATCTGTTCCAATCTGTCAATCAATCAATATATAGACAAACTTAGATATATATTAGACTATTGCTCTAAGATAGCAATTATAAGATAAATGACCCCAAATATTTAATAGTAGCGAGAAGTTGCAAGCATTTTACCTTACCAATCACCTTTGGTGCACCAAAACAATCCAGGTAATCGTCCTAAAAGATACGAGAATGATTAAATTAGCATACACATTCTTTCAATTAAGAGGACACAAGCAACATATAAAAAACTCTATTAAATTGCTATTAGGAAATAAAGAATACTAAACCTGATGTCCATGTACAATGCACTCATATATTTCTTTTTTCTTTTCTTTTTGAAGGGGGGCACTACCTTGCTAAAAATCAATAATATAGTTCACATTTTATTTTATTTCCTCCAATGTCATTCCTCTCAACCAAACACAACACGTGTTTTTAACATATCAGTGCAGGAAATCATCAGTAATAAGTAATGGCTCAATAAGTGCTCTAAGCAACTGCATAGTATAAATAAGATGGACATAAATTGAAGCAAATTTTGGAGTGAAGTACATTTTAGGATAAAGTTGGGTTGTCCGTTGAGATTATACAAAGTTGTTTAGAAACTGTATACCAAAGATACAAGATACATGGGAGCATCAAGATTTACCTGCACTTGAAAATAGGTTCCCATTTCAATAAGTATGTCCTTCACATTAGTATGTTTCTCAATGTCTTCGCCAGCCATAAGAAGCGCACAGGCCACCTTCATAAGAAATATAACCAATCATCAACTTCAAATGAAATTTTGCCATAACAAGAAAAAGTAAAAAGCAATTCTAACTTATAATTTCATAATGTTCTTATAAATGGACCAAAAACTATTTTTTTAGCTAAATTATCTTGTATTAGATAAGCAAAATAAAAACAAACACGAAGCCATGTAATTGTTCCAGTCAACAGCAATCTTCAAATAAACTCAAGTGGGCAGTTAAGTTTCACAAATTAGATACAAACTATAAGCGGGCAAACAGGGAGAAATTTCAGCAAGTTGTGTACACTAGGGATTCTAAACATGCAAATAAAAGAAAAGTAAGATATTAATGTAGAACAATAACTCACTGGAAGATAAAATGAGTAGTAAGCAGTTTTGTACTGCACAATCCGGCGGTGACTGCATAACAACACCAATCTTATACTACATGAGGTGAAAAAACAACAAATTTTTGTAAGGATAAAATTTTAAAAAAAATCCAACACTTACAGTGGCAATGAATACTTAGACAAGTCTTTCTCTCCTACAAGGGTGGTGATCAAATCTATCATTTGTCCACAAGCTGTCTGGAACTCCACCTGCTCATGATATATAAACATATTATCACTGAAATTAATCAGACCTTGTTCCTAGCCTATGTACAATAACACTGTTGGACCTGGATTTTGAAACTTTACTTATTTGCTAAGACGTTGACGTAAAATGGCATTGACAAACACTTTTGTGACACTCAAAGCTTTAAGCATTCTGTGGATTACTTTTTCAACAAGAACTTCGTTTAATAGTCAATAATATTGCATTAACAAACTGTTGCATAAGCTTATGTAAAAATTTGAAGGAATATTTGTTGCACCTTGCATATATATAAAGAAGTATTCATTACATGTAAAACTAATGTTTATTACAATCTATGCAGCTCTGCTTAAACTCTTGGCAAAATTATTCATTTTCATTAAACAGCCCCTGTGGTAATTAGTAAAGCCTTGCAAATAGATCTGTTATGCAGGAATTTCTTACCTCATTAAATAGATCCAACAGATCCACATAGTAAGGCTTTTGCCGAAAATGCTTCTTTAGAATCCTTGGGATATGGTTGCGAAGTAATATGCCATCATTTACAGCAATCATACCAACCTACCACACATATAAGAGACTAATCACTCAAGGAATCAAGTGACTCAGTTACATGCTTAAATAACAGATTAAACTTCTGACCATAGATTCATACCTTGGGCACTCTGAACCAGCAAGGTTGACCTCTGCGTGTGTGAGAGCCATCCATAATGTCATCAAGCACAAGAAAATAAGCTTGAAGCTGCAATTTTTGGTCAATTAAGAATCATAAAACCAGTGTTTAACTACAATCATATCATGACAAGTAAATGTTTGACCATGGACCGGAACATCCTGAGAGCTTACCCATTCAATACACCAACCAAGTGCACTTGAAAGAAAAATTTCGTCATCGTCTAGTTCTTGTCCTTTCAACAATTTGTAGCTGTCAATAACAGAAAGTCCTCGATTCAGCTTACCTGTGAATAAGGCAGGTTAGTATGGAGTGATGAGATGCAACATCAGACTCTTAAATATATAATTCAAGTCTAATTTTGCTCCCCATTTCTAGAAAAATTAGTTCTTAAAGAATCAGGTCACTAGCCACAAACTTGATATTTGTTTTTTTCTTAAATGGTGTAATTATTATGCTCCTACCTCCAGGCACATTGTAGTCCAGCATCTGCAATTAAAAATGTAAACAGTCAAATAAAAGATTGAATAAAAGAAGGCGATAAAATACATCTTAATATGCCGACACTTAAAATAGATTGAACATGCTAGGCATACATGTATATTTCTTTTCCAAGCATTTATCTCATAAATACTATTGCATACATAGTCATGAAAGCAAAAGTCCACACCATTGACGGGCCGTTCTAGGCCCTTTGTTGAGTTAGGAGTTAGTAACTTGAGTTACAATTTAGTAACTAGAGCAATCCAATTAAATTGCTTTAGAGGATGTCGAATGTTATGCTATAAGTGGTGCTAAATCGATAATTTGACATAAAATATGAAACAGACCTCTCCAAGAATGCTAAACATGGATGTCATCATGCTATACATGGTTATAGAGAACCAAGCAGGGCTGTGCATTCGGTTAAAACAGAACCAAACCGAATTTTTTTTCGGTTAACCGAAACCGAAAACCAAACCCAATTATATTCGGTTTTATAACCGAACCGCATATTTTATTTCGGTTAAAACCGAAAACCGAAATTAAAAACCGAAATCTCACAAAAGCTACTTGAATTACATAAAAACATTCTGAATTTACGTGATTTTTGTGGGAAGTTGACATGTAGCTACATAATAGCAATTTGGATGTTATTGCTGGAACTGAATGTATTGCACTCTGAAGTTACCAATTTCTTTTTTTAGTTCTGACTAGTGACTACCCTTCCCATCAGCATTCACGCCCATATCTGGTCTAACCTTCTCTAAAAACCAAATGGACATGTGGAACCAGCACTAAGAATGTACACAAGATTATAGGAAGATAGGTCGGGTATTGGTAGTATTATAACACGACACTACAACAAATTTGTTATTGGAGGCCTTGCTCTTAAAGAATTATTATCATTTTTTAATGGTTCATATCTGCGTGTTATTCAATTGTACTGGCTATAAGACCCTTGCTGGGCGCGGGGAAGTGAACCACACTGGACACTCCTAGTTTTTAGACTCTGTATTTCAAACAAACCAGAACATACCATAGCAGTTTTAAAGTTTTCATAAAACGTAATAGCAGGTTTAAAAGAATCAGGTTGCATACTGGCTAGTGTAGTGGCTGGGTAATAAAGTGATAAACTGTTAATATAATTTTATGTTAATATTTATATTTTTGAAATATTATATATAATTCGGTTTTTTATTCGGTTAAATAACGAAAACCGAAATTTCAAAAAATTTACTACCGAAAACCGAACCAAAAATTAATATGTGATTAACCGAACCGAAATAATTTCGGTTATTTCCCTAGAACCAAGTATAGATGATGTTATAATTGCCACATAAGCATAGACATATCAGCAATTATGAAAAGAAACAGTAACTGATTATGAAAACAAACAGCAATTGATTATGAAAACAGGGCATGGTGAGATTAATTATGAAAAGAAACAGCAATTGATTCAGGAAGATACCCTTTCGACCCATTGGCGAGAATCATGAGTGAACTCAAAGGCAGAGTCATTCAGTAATTCAGATTTCAAAACAGAGTAAACCTCCAGGAACTTGGCTTTCAGATCGCCCCCCATTGGAGATAACGAAAGATAGATAGATATATCAACAGAGAGTGTGTTGTGTTTAGTATAATAAAAGAGGAGCGACTGAGTGAGGGTGTATGTAATGTGTTGGTGTTGTAACTTGTAAGTATATATTTATAGGAGGACTCAAATTTATGCGGATGCTGGATCTGGATGAGAGGGTAGTAGTTGCTAGTTGGTGCTTTTTTTTATTGACCAATTGTCCAATTTATATTAATCCACTTTATCGATTATTTACATGAGCTATTGTTTTTATTTACATTTAATTTGATTCGATTATAATTATTAATAAATTAAATTTTACTCAAAAAAAGAAAAAAAGAAAATTCTCTTTGATTTAAATATAACAAAATCATTTCAATTATGATTAATTTTGTTCTTTTTAGAAAAATAAAATAATATCCAAATAGAGTAAAAGTACGTAAATATTATCAGGCTAGCGTTCAAATAGAAACCAACCTTAGAATAGAAACTGGAAACCTACACTAAATAAATTATATTTCATTTATTTTAATGGCCCCGCTAGGGGCACCTTCACAAAACGTCATCACGTGAACAGTAACTTTTTTTAAAATTTTTTTTATTTTTTTTATATTTTTGTTGAATAGAGACAATAATTTTAAACGTTTTTTGTATTGGAGTACCCCTAATTTGGTCATTAGATTAGCTTGAAATATTTAATTTAGGTTTAGTTTCTAGTTTCTATTCTAAGTTAGTTTCTATTAGAACAAGACCCAATATTATCATAAATATAATCAAAATTTAAATATTGAATAAGAATAAAATAATTAGAGGTTCAACAAAAATATATGTTTCAAAGCTGGTTACCGGCAAGTAGATAGCTGGGGTGCTCCTCTTGAACAATGGGCTACCAACGGTTTTTACGTGTTAAGGTCAATTGTGATTTTGCTGTATTCAGGGATGTTGGTACAATTTGGATTTATTGAGTTGTCTTTGTTTTCATTTTCAGTCAAAAGATTCTTTCAGATTCGTATTGTCAAACGATCCGAAAGAGAGCAGAAGACTCTACCATCTCGGGAATCTTTCTTCAACGACTTTTTCCTTCGTTTCACATTCTTCTCTTTTCTCCCCCTGCATCTTCATACTCTAGGTACAATCCTTTGCCATCCCACTTCATAAGCTCAGAATTTCATTATATGCTGCATGCTTGAGACTGATCATGGACATTCTTACGATAACGCACATGGCAGGAATTCCTTTAAAATTGGGAACCTACGGGGAAGGCAACCCGATTGCAAAGGATCAAACGCTTTTACTTTGTCTCCCGGAATACACCACAGGTTGGGTTTGAGAGTCGCGTGAAACTCTTTCAATTACTATTTATCCTTAACCCTACCATGGAATCTTGATATTGCTTATGCTGTCCATGTGGTTAGCTATATGAGAATTCTCTAGTCCACGACAAACAGTAAAGTACAATATGGATGGCTTAACAAATCAGCTAAGTGTTTTAGCTTGCCTTTGTTTTTCAACCTGATCGTCCCACCAGTTGGGGGTTTGTCTCGACTGTGTGTTCGTTCAATTTAATGAAAACCTTTAATTTTTCTGGCAAAAAAAAACTATGATATGCAATGAAATTTGCTTTTCATTTATTTTGCACAATTATGTACTTCCTCTGTCCCCCTCAATAGTTTACATTGGAGGGGGGCACGGAGACCAAGATAATATTTAAAAAATGAGTAAAGTTAGATGAAAAGTGAGTAAAATGGTGTGACCTATCAATATTTAATAATAGATTTGAGATAGTGGAGGAAAGTAGTGGGTGTAATAGTGTTTTTTATTATTAAATATGAGATAGTGGGGGAAAGTAGTGGGTGTAATAGTGGAGGAAACTTACTATTTTTGGTAATGTAAAGAAATGAGAGGGACGACCCAAAATAGTAACTGTAAAGAAATGAGAGGGACGGAGGAAGTATTATACAAATGTTTTTCCAGTTTTGAACAAAAAACAAACTGATAAATAGTTATATGTGTTGCTTTTGCTTAAAAATGTATTTTTCAAAGAAATTTCACGTTTTTTTATATTTATTTGTAAAAATGTGTTTTACAAAAGTTGGTTCTTAATGTATTCTATAACTTTTAAAAAACAAGAGTTTATTTTTAATATAAACCTCTTTTAATTTATACTAAAATAAAAACAAATCCATGATTATTATGAGAAAAATATCCCTATGTATTTAAATTTTAGTGAGAAAATTGTAAATATTTGATTAAATTTTATAAGTACAAAAATTTTCCTCATATATTTATGATATTAAAAATTTACCCCTACGGGGCCCACTACCACGTAAGCAGTTAAACCACTTGACCAGCCAACTGCCACGTCAGTAGGGTGGGAACCACCTGCCACGTCAGCTACCACGTCACCATAGTCCAATCAGCAGTGTGGGACCCACTGCCACGTTAGCGCACAGTCAGCATAGCACAATCAGCATTATAATATAAAATAAATAAAAAATATATAAATACATAATAGTATAAAACAATTAAGATAGTATATTTGCAATTAAGATAGTATTTTTGCAATAAATTGGAAGAGATGGTATTTTGCAAAACAAATTAGAGAAGTTAGTATTTTTTATAAATTCTCTATTTTTAATAAATATCTTACTTTTTGAAAGATAATAAATATCTTTTTACATCTGTCCTTTCCAGTTTATATAAGTTTTTTTTATTACTTTCATATGGTCATGCCTTGATAAAATAAATCATAATATATATAAATATTTTTAATAATTTTCATATGTGTATTGTGATTGTGCCTCTATAGTTTAGAGCCATGTGCATCACAGCTCACAGGGGTGGTTTGGGGGAACTTTTTTCCAGAATAAGTCAACTTATTTTAAGACAAAGTTAGAGATTCCTAACTTTCCAACTTATTTTCCAACTTATATTTGCGACTTATTGAATCTCAAACATACATTAAATACTTGTATAAATTTTTTTTATCAAAATATAAAATTTTTACCCGAAAATAAGTCAATAAGTCCTTAAAAAAAGTTTTCCCAAACAGGCACACAGTATCACCCTTAGGGCAGGTTTTATTGATTCATTAGATAAAGTCCTATAGCAAACTTTATCCTACCTATCACATATTTTTTATCAAACATGACATCATCAATTTTAAAAAATATTCTAATCCAAACACATTAAAAGTATTCTAAATTTAATACATTTATAAAACATATTTATTTTAAAATTTTATTTTAATGAACATATATATTAAAAGTTTGTTTTAACAAGTTTAATTATATTAAAAAAAATTAATTAAACTCACATAATTATTTTAATCTAGATACATATGTACTTTTCTATAAAATGGCGAAATCTCTTGTACGTGATCACTGTCCAACAGCTATATCGAAATCTCCGATAAGAACAAGATTGTTATGGAATTAATTCATAAGGCACATTCATCCATTTTTTTAAAAATGGAGTGATGAAACTATGACATGATGGTACTACACACTTAGATATAAGGCATAACAGATTGGATCCAGCTTACAATGAACATATCTTTTGGAGATAACGGAAGATAGATATAAAGAGTCTCATTCTATGGAGAACCATCTTACGTGGAGAACCACCTTATTTTTTCTGATTTTGTAGCAGAACCATTTTTTTTTTTCTGGTTTTGTAGCAGAACCAAAATTTTTTCCAAAAAACAAATAAATTCTGGCACCGCCACGTCAGCATTGCTGACGTGGCGGTGCTAGGTAATCGATGACATCATCACTGATTACATCATCGATAATGTGGCACTGCCACGTCACCTGGGCTGCCATGTCAGCATTTTGTTCAGATTTTTTTTTTGTAGAACCAAAAAAAATATAGTCTTTTTTTTATAGAACCAAAAAAATAGAACTTTGGTTCTGTCATAGAATTAGAATTTAGTGATTATCCACAGTTCTCACGTAAGATGGTTCTCCATATAATAATGGCCTATAAATAAAGATATGTAGTAGTATATTATAACAAAGACATTTCAATTAATTATCAAATTGGGATTAATTATGATTAATTGTCGCTTTTTAGAACAATAAAATAACATTCGAATAGAGTAAAAGTATGGAAAATATTACCATAAATATAATCACCATAAATTTATCTCAAAATTTAAATATTGAATAAGAATAAAATAATTAGAGGTTCAACAAAAATATATTTTTTAAAGTTATTAACTATGATCTGCAATAAAATTTGCTGTTCATTTATTTTGCACAATTATGTATTATACAAATATGTTTTTAGTTTTGAACAAAAACAAAATGAAAAATAGTTATATGTGTTGCTTTTACTTAAAAATTTATTTTTCAAAGAAAATTTCACGTTTTTTATATTTATTTGTAAAAATGTGTTTTACAAAAGTTGATTCTTAATGTATTCTATAACTTTAAAAAAACAAGCGGCTATTTTTTAATATAAACCTCTTTTATACTAAAATAAAAACAAAGCCATGATTATTATAAGAAAAATATCCCTATGTATTTAAATTTTAGTGAGAAAATTGTAAAAATTTGATTAAATTTTATAAGTATAAAAATTTTCCTCATATATTAATATTACAAATATTTATATAACTTAACTTAGGTGACAGGGTGAGTACGTGTTAAGGATATCACAATCCCAATTATTATAAGGGTGAAGTAAATCTAAAGTTACCTTTAGAAAATTTTCCTAAAATTAACTATGCTTAATTGCAATTTTTTACATCAACAAGTCTCCAACACATATTATTTTATAATTTTTAGTTGAATAATATTTTTATATATTTATCCATAATCTTAACATAAAATTGCCCTTAATATAAGAGAATCTATTATATATCTAATACAACAACAAGAGGTTTGATGAGGAAATTAATCAAAATGATCATTTTACCCTTATCTTTAATATATGTCTTTAGGGTTAATTTGGTCTTTTAACATTAACATATTTATTACAAATTAATGTCTAATACTCTGTATTCATTAATGTATAATTATTAATTATAGATACATACATACATACCTACATACATACATTTATGTTGTATAATCTATCAATATTTCATTATTTTTAATCTATTAATTGTTGTATAATTAATATGCATATTTATACATACATACATATGTACATATATAAATACATACATATATACATTTATGTTGATATATTATAATATATAATAATATTCAGTAACATATACCATATCTCATTAATCATTTTAGATCTATTACAAATATTTACGAATTAAATATTATAAAAAATATCACAATACAAAAAAAGAACATTCATACTTATATAAGACACAGTTTTATTAACATTAACTATCATAAAACTCATCAATCACATTTTTAATACGTAAACACACAAAAAAATATAACAAACATCGAATCTTAGTATATATAAGAATAACATTTTGAGCAAACTACATTAATCATACAACAGAAGATCAACGATCATATAACTCATTTATCGTATCTTTAGCATGTGATTACATAATATATTTAAAAACAATATAACAATTTATTCATTTTTAGAAAATCTCCGTGCCTTGATTCAAAAATTATATACACATGTATCACAATTCTTGTAGATTTTTAACATAAATAATGTTAAACACAACCAAATAATATTAAACATAATTGAAATCGAAATTTAATGTTAATTTCTTTTTCAAAAATTAAATAATGTAGTTTAACATAGTTAAGTTTAGAAAAAATTTCTAAAGGTAACTTTAGGTTCCATTTACTTTTATTATAATATCAAATTTTTTATAAATATAAAAAATTAATAATTTTATAATTGTAACATAGAATTGAGTGGTGGTCTGGCGGCTTTTGTTGAAAACTCAATGTACATGTCATATTTACTTACCATAAAAAAAAGTAAAGGCTCCCGGTCCCTGCCTAACATTTGCCACGAACGTATTTTACAACAAATTATTTTAGAGTCGTTGAATTAGAGTTTTTGGATCAACCAACCGTTATGTGGTTTAAAAAAAAAAAATCTCCTCATAAAAACTTTTCGCGATACAGATAAATTACCAAATATCCCATCCCTATACCGCAAAAAGTTTGTGTAATACCATCCATTATTAGTCCTTAGACATAACACATGCATACAAACACACACAATACTCAAATACAAATACACACAAGATTATTACAAAATGGATCATCATCAACTGAACATCCTAGCCAAACTATTCCTCCTCGGCCTAGTATTCATGGTCCTAAAATTTGCTTACGCTGTCACAATCCACGGCAAAACCTGCTATTCAACCGACATCTGTTTCTTCTCCCCCCTGATTCTAACCACCCTAACAACCACATCACCACCACCAAAATAGGACCCACACCCACCTCATTAATAATCATCAACCCCATCAACATCAAATTCTCACTGTCCAAATCTATCTGATTTCGTTATAAATTGGATTTTTTCGTTATAAGAGGGATGAACAAACAAAAGGGTTGATATCGCAAAAATTTTCTACGGTACGGGACGGGGGCATTTTGATAATTTACCCGTACCGCGGAAAGTTTCTCAATACGAGGGAATTTTTTTTAAATCACAGCATGGTTGATCCAACGATTCTAAAATCATTTATAGCACATCCCTAGCAAACGTTAGTGAGGGACCGAGAGCTAAAAGTAAATTATGCTAAAATAGTTACTCCTAGGAGACAAATAAACAAACTCAAACACGATGGAGACCCTTAATAAAAATGTAAGACGTATGATGGGCCTGTTTGGCAACCATTAACATATGTCACTTATGACTTATAAGTCATTTCAATTTATAAATGGTATTTGTCTATCCAACTTATAACTTATATGTTGATAAGTTGAAAGTTAGTAACGACATACTTTTCCCAAATTATTTTTCATTACTTGATTTTTATAAGTTGAAAGTTAGTAATGACGTATTTTCCCAGCTTATTTCTTATTACTTGATTTTTTTTACTTGTTTAATATTTTATATTTTCACATTTGTATTTATAAATGTGATGTGCATGTATTGAAATTATTATATTAAATAATTCATATTTTTAATTTAATTTAATAAATATTTCACTAACTTATAAGTAAATTTATTCAAACACTTGTATAATTTATAAGAATTCTTCTACTTATCACTTATACCATTTATATGACACTTATTCATTTAAGTTATAAGCTATAAATTTTAAAATATCCCAAACACCCATCTATTACTATATATTAAATTTCAACGCAAGGGTAAAAATTGTCATTTTAATGGGTGTGATGTTACGGTTTTACCCCTATTTTTTAAAAAATCACAAAAATGCTATCCTTTGATAATTATGTAAAAAGTAAGGAAATCATGTTTGCAAAGGGATTTAAAACACTAAAATTCAACTCTCGAATTCATGCCTTAACCAATTGTGCTATTGTTGATTTTGAGTTTTGTTTAAAACCCATATATCATAAACCACCTCTCTTCTCTTTTTGTCTCATCCTCTCATTTTTTTTGAGTAATTGAAATGTTGGTTCATATTATTTCTAGAATATTGGACAAATAAAATTATAAAAATATTTTAGTCGATTGAGCATACTCTACAATTCTCTTTTACCATTTTAAATAATTAATATAGAGAAAAAATTAGATTATTCATAATGCAACTTAGTCCAAAAAGGAAAAAAAATTATATACATGCGTTTCCATGTAGATGTTAAATTATTTAAATAAAAAATAAAAGTTGATTATAAGAAATATGTAAATTTTAGTTGTCAAATCATAACATATTAATAATTGCATCATATAACTTTTTAGGTATATAAAATTTTAAATATTTGAGTCATATTAGAGGGTTTTGGTCGACCAATTATTTAGACTTTCAATGATTTAAATATGTGAGTCATATAAATATTTATATAAATACAAAAAATAATTGAAATTATGTTAAAAAGATAAATTTTTTAAAAATATGATCTATGTGATATATATAAAATAATATAATTAACATATGCAAATTAAATCAAAAAAGATATACTAAATATTACAAAATTATAATTATTTAAAATGATCAATTAGATTATAACTCGACTATAAAGTATGATACATATGAATTTTATGTAATATATTGATCAATATAATATACAATGGTTGAGTTATAACATATACTTAGATCAATATACCTAAAAAATCAAAAAAGTTGATTTTAGAATTCATGTACATGCACGGGTCATTAAAGTTGTCATATTTTACATCGATTGAAATATTTAGAAAAATTTATAATTTAGTTAAAAAATAATTCAAAATTATAATATAAAATATTTCAATTTACCCAATTTTTTTATTGGACTTCTGTATTGTGTAATAAATATTAGCCTAAAACTAAACATTTAAGTTTAAAAATGTATAAATGTATAATATGATTGAAACAAGCATAAGGATGACTTTTACTCAATATTATGAGATTTTGTAATATGTCTCAAAATATAATCTTACATATGCGATCAATTTTTTACAACAAAAACAATGAGTTTACAAACGCCTCCATTGCACACGGACAATTTTACTAAGATAATTATTTATATTATACTCAAATGTTCAATTTGATAAATTCATTTCACGCAACTTAAAACTAAATTAATAATTTAACAATCATAAGTATTCATGTGATTATTATCGTATGATTATTTATCCAAATTTTATGAAATATGAGCAAAATTGTAAAATATTTTGGTAAAAAAAATGGTATACAATATTACAAAATAACTATTAAAATTCGATAAATCGAAATCTTATCGTTTATCACATTTTTAATTATCACATTTTTAATTATAAAATTATTTCAATATATACAATTTCGAAGAAGAAATTAGTTCAGTGCCCGTTTCTCGCACGGGCATTTACCCTAATTAATTATGAGTGTATGACCCAATGTTTCAATTACATAGAGATAAAAAATAAAAGGTTGTCGTGTAACACGTGGAAATTAATATAATAAAATTAATGTGATTTCTCGTTGTATGTGCAAATATTGAGGAAGTCGATGCAGTCCACCGAATTTTACTTCCTATCATACTAAGTTGTCAAAGGACTCGCAACTAAAAATGCTAAGAACGTGACCAAGAAATTACAAAGAAAATAACTATTTGCATGTAATCGTTTTTTTCACTTATCATACGACGTTTATATTGAAATGATTAATATTAATAATTAAATATCTTTACTTTATTATAATACATGAGTTACCCAACTATGCAGTTAGATGAAGTTAACCAATTAGAAAATTATGAATTATTTTACAACCAATCATAGATCATTCCTAAATTTTAGATCAATCATATTATATCAAAAATTTTCCTTATTTACCATTCTCATTCTATTATACTAACCATGATTAATTAACAATTCTAATTTAAATAGAGTAATGACTTGAATTAACATATCCATATATTACATATTTTTTTAAGTCAAAACATATTTAGAATAAATTAATATTTTTAATTAAAATCAATCAGGATTATCCTTTATTAGAATACCTGAGTCTACCACACCATGCGGTTGACCAATAAAAAACGAGGAATTATTTTAGGACCAATCAGATTTCATTCCTAAATTTTAAACCAATCATATCATATTAAAAATTTTCCTTATTTATCTTTCTATACCCACTTTACTAACTGTAGTTAGTTAATAATTCTAACTAAAATATAATAACTATTTAATTTAACATGCTTATATACTATATATATTTTTAATCAAAAAATATTCGATAATAAATTTCTCATATAATTTATTTTCACTTTTTTTAAATAACAACTATATATTTACGAAATTACGCTAATTATGGTAATAACTCAACCAACATGGAAACATTAGCATAGAAAGTAGCAAGGTACCAATATTTAAATAGTAAATCATGTCCTAATAAAGGAGAAAAAAATTCACGCTCCCCTCCCCATTAATTTTTATGGGATCCTTTATTATAATACCCGAGTCTACCACACCATGCGGTTAATCAATCAAAAACGAGGAATTATTTTTAGGACCAATCAGATTTCATTCCTAAATTTTAGACCAATCATATCATATTAAAAGTTTTCCTTATTTATCTTTCTATACCCACTTTACTAACTGTAGTTAGTTAATAATTCTAATTAAAATATAATAACTATTTAATTTAACATGCTTATATACTATATATATTTTTAATCAGAAAATATTCGATAATAAATTTCTCATATAATTTATTTTCACTTTTATTAAATAACAACTATATATTTACGAAATTACGCTAATTATGGTAATAACTCAACCAACATGGAAACATTAGCATAGAAAGTAGCAAGGTACCAATATTTAAATAGTAAATCATGTCCTAATAAAGGGGAAAAAATTCACGCTCTTTTATGGGATTCCATCATGTGATAATTTTATTTTATTATTTTTAAATATCAAGTCACATGTCGTGTCCTCTAGATTCTAACTAATAAATTTGCTTGAATATACACTAATTTGTTACCCATACTTCATAATATAAAAATATAAATGCTACAATTATTATTGATATAACAAATATTCTTTTATTCCTGATATACAGTTAGATGCAGTTAGCCAATCAGAAAATTATGAATTATTTTAGGACCAATCAGATGTGATTCCTAAATATTAGACCATCCTTTATTATAATACCCGAGTCTACCCAAGTATACAGTTAGATACAGTTTGCCAATCAGAAAATTATGAATTATTTTAGGACCAATCAGAGGTCATTCCAAAATTTTAGACCAATCACATTATATTAAAAAATTTCCATATTTACCATTCTCATCATATTATACTAACCATGGTTAGTTAACAATTCTAATTTAAATATAGTAATGACTTCATTTAACATATCCATATATTACATATGGTTTTACTGTAAAAATTTTTTTTTAATAAATTAATATTTTAAATTATCAATTAGGATAATACAAATATATAATATTAAGCGATTTTCACAATATGAATTTTCCACTCTTTTCATTTACAATTAATCATAATTTTATTATATATATTACGAATTAATTTTCATTAAAATATACAAGGGCCAATTAGAATTTACCACTAAAATTCAATTAATTATAAAAATGAATCACAATTATATTATTATATACTAGCACGATCATTGTTCTAGAGAGAACCAAATATATAAAGAATCGTAGCACACCACCTTTTTGTAAATTTTTTTAAAAAAATTAAAAAGAGTAATTTTTTATAATTAAAAAAAAGTTAAAAAAATCCAAGAAATAAAAAATAATTTTTGCCCACTGCCATGTCACCACAACCATGTCATCATTGATGACGTGGCAGTGCCACGTCAGTGGTTTAAAAAACAAGTTAAAAATTTAAAAAATAAATTCTACCCGCCGATGTGGCAGTGCCACGTCTTCAATGATGATATGGAGGTGACACGTGGCAATGCTACACCATCAGTGATGATGTCACTGCTGACGTGGCACTGCCACGTGTCACTACCATATCAGCATTGATGTCACTACAGTGATACCATGACCACGTCATCATTTGGTTCTACCACAGAATAAGAAAATTGGTCCTTTTCTATTATAGAACCAAAAAAGTTTGTTTTTTTATAGAACCAAAAATTAAAACTTTGATTTTATCATAAAATCAGAAAATTAGTGGTGTGCTACGGTTCTCTATGTAAAAAGTTCTCTCTTGAGTGTAACTCATACTAGTACATCTGTTCTTTGCGCCACTCTCTATGTATAGACTCTCAATATGTATAGAGTCATTTTCCAAAATTGCGTAATTATTAATTGTTTTTAATACAAATATATTATTTTAATGCATAGGTCTATTTTATCTATATTATAAAATATAATATTTAATATCTCAGACACTCGATCTACAATCATAAGGTGCAAACAACTTTGAATTCAATTAAATATTTTAAAAATTAAAACATATTTACTACACTATTCTAAATACACCTTCAAAATTTAAGTTATATAAACTTTTAAATTAATCAATTATAAAAAAGGCTAAATTCAACCAATTAAAAAATGAATTTTAAACCAATTATCATTAACATTTTACTTATCGATTTTTTTAATTATGCAAGAATTAATGGAACAAATAAATTTACTTGACGATATATTTGAATTATTCAAGATACTAAATAGACTCTCAAATAGTATTAGACATTATTTGGTATATAAATTATCAATTCAAAAAATAAAATTCATTACAGAGTCAATAAAAATATTATTAGTGAATATTTTCATAGCAAATTGGTCAACTAAGCGCAAAAATTCTAATAAATCACTATTTTTTTGATATTTCATAGCAAATCGGTCAACTTAGCGCAAAAATTCTAATAAATCACTATTTTTTATAGATAATTAACTTATCAACAAAAGGGCATATGTCATCTACACAAATAATCATTCAAATTTTCTTCTAAATCACTGTTTTTTATGGGTAAATAATTTATCAATAAAATGTCATACATCTGCAAAAATAATCAAAATTGGACAAACAAATATTAAAATAGATCATATCAAAGGTAACAAGGTTTTTTTAATCCAAACTACAATCACTGATCAAATCTTAAATTGTAGTACATCACTTGCTTATATCATTGAATATAGTCTTTCTGGCGAAATAATCCAACAATTTATTCTAATCATGAGGGAAATATATATGTGATTTGTGAGAACATATTCAAACAACTGACCATAACTACAATTCTATACTATCCAAATTAATGAACCAATATAACAAAATCCTGTAGATCTAAGATCCCGGATGCCAAAATAAAGGAACCTACTCTCAAAAGAGAAAGAATAAAACTCGATATATGGATAGACAAAATCCAGTAATGGGATACTGGGCTCTCAATAAAGAGATATATTTATTGAAAAATAAAGTAAAATCAAGGAAAAGAAGTAGGAGAAAGTACAAAATCCAATATATCAGTAAATAAAATCCACCAACGTGGTAATAGACTCTAAATAAAGAGAGATATTTATTGAAAAACAAATAAAAATCAAGGAAAACAATAAAAAAGGGCTTATCATCAACCAAAACGCAGATGTCCACACCACCACAATATCATCTCTCCCATTCTTCCTAACATTCTCTTCGTTTCTATCTTTGTTTCCGGCCTCGCAGGGTGAACAGATCGGAAAATCGAAAATCTTGGTTCGAATTTGGTGTTTCAAACCAGTATTAGAAATTATATACATATAAAATAATATATTGTTTCTAATTAAATGGTGGCCATTTTAATTTTGTATTCTTAAATTCAAGTAATAGTATTCCATTCTCATATCTTAATCTAATAGCAGAAATATCGAATTTGTTTGGTTGGTTAATAATATTTATTTTTGATATCAACAAAATCTTAAATATAGGTAAAAATTTTAATAACTTGGTAGATAGTTCTAATCAAACAGAGATATTTATTAACAATAAACAAAACTAAAAAAAAAAAGAGGGCTTCATTTTTATGTACTCACTCTTAGTTTTATTTTGTAGCATTCCATTATTGTTGTTTTCAATTCTATAGTAACATACTTAGATAACTTGGACAGAGAGTAACATTACATGTAATTGTCATATTTTTTCTTTTCGCGTATTATTTTGTTTTCGTGTACAAAAAAAAAATTGCATAGTTTAGTAACATTTTGTGTTCGAATTTTGGGTACTCAAAATAATTTCATGTCATTTTCAAGCAAGACCCCAAAGACACATGGCATGAATGTGCACAACACAAACGATTTTTCAAATCTACGTAAGCGCTATTTTTCAATATATGTCGGAAAATTATACTCACTGTTAAATGATATGACTTTCGTGTTTTTTTAATACGATAATTAAAATACAAGGACATATATAATAATGTGATTACGTGTTTATATATTACACATTTAATTTTAGTTTCACGTATACTTTTCTATTTTAACATGTTAGTCAAATAGAAAAAAGATAAGTGATACTCATTTTCAAATGTCTTATTTTACGCGTTTAGATGACAACGGATTGGGTTTGATCCGAATTTGGTAAAATCCAAACCCACATCCAAATAGTTTTGGGTATTAAAAATAAATCCAAATCCAAAACCCAATATCTAAAACCAAATTCGTCGGATTTCGAATTAGATTTGGTTTTTTTGGGTATCCAAAATTAGTAGTAATGTAGTTAAAATTAAAATAATTGCTACACGCAAAATATTAATTATATTTATACAAAATTAAAAATTAAAATGATTAACTGAAGTAGTCAAATATAACATATTATACGAATTAACATACTAAGTAAAATTTAAAATAAGTTAAAAAAATTATTCTTTTTATACATAGAAATGAAAATTTTATGTAAAGTAAAGAAAATTACATCTTAAATATATCAATAAAATTTGAGATTGAGAAATAGAAGTTCTAATTACTAAATTAGTATTGACTATTTCTAATGAAATATTTGAATAAAAATAAATAAAATAATATGTCTTACATCTAAAATATTACATAAAATATTTTCAAATTATAATATTATATTATTTATGTTATGGAATAAAAACTAGGTTGAAATTATTGCGGCTAGGGTTTGTGTATTTAATGCTAGGGTTCGTGAGCTTCGTGCTTTAATGGCTGCTTCTGCGTTCGAGACTAAGCGGTCCTCACAGAATGCCTACGTATCTCTGTATTAGAGAATCAAGCCAAGAAAACGTAGTTCTGAGAATGAGGGGTCAGACCCTTTATATAGGCTTGAGAAGCCTTAGAATTATGGTAGGATTTGGAGACTTGGTAGACAAGTCTTTGAGGAAGGTTCTAGATCTATTCCTTATAGGAATTAGTTTCCATGTCGAATTGGATGCCTTGGTGGCTAAGTCTGAAGGGGATATTATCCTTATCCAACTCTTATTGCTGAGTCGTTTATTTCCCCCAATATTAATTATGAAATTAATATTAAAATAGGGATTCTGACCTCATTAATGGGCCCTACGTTTGGACCATACTGGGTCTAATTAATATCATATTAAATGTACCTTTAGGGCTTATTTTCAGCCCATATCATTTGCCCCCCAACTTCTTAGGAAAACTGATCAGGTTTTCGTAGAAGTTATATTTGCCTTAATCGAGACTCGGGGTCGTTTTTATCCCTTACCTGGGACTTCTTAATTTTCCTACCCTTATATGGGAATTTTGGTTTACACTAGTGTTTCACGAGTATCGTCTTGATTGTAAAGTGTGGAGCGACCTACACATTTACGACGACTTGCCTTATTCGAGGCTTTAACTTGTGCTTGCTTCTAGCAATTTCGGCACTTTTATACAGCTTTTATGCATTATGAGAATAAATGATTGCTCAATTTGTCAAGAGAATATTTCTATAATTTTTCTCGTACTTTTCTGTTCTTTTCCTAATATTTTAGGAATTTTTATGTACTCACAGGTATTTTTCGTAATTATTACTAATAATTCAGGAATTTTTATGTACCTACAGGTATTTTTCGTAATTATTCCTAATAATTCAGGAATTCTTATGTACCTACAGGTATTTTTCGTAATTATTCCTAATAATTCAGGAATTTTTATGTACCCACAGGTATTTTAATTATTTTTGTAAATTATTTTTCAATTTCCCAATATTATTTTTCAGAATTTTTAAAGGATTAACTTTAAAAAGTCACCCTGCCAAAAAATGCTTCCTGGGCGTGGGTACCCCCGCCAAGGAGACACTTTCCTTAGGCACGCCTAGGAAATTTGGTCTCCTGGGCGTGGGTGTACCTTCGTCCTTTAAAAGTCATCCTGGGCGTGGGTACCCCCGCCAAGGAGACACCCTCCTTGGGCACGCCTAGGGGGTTTGGTCTCCTGGGCGTGGGTATACCCTCCTCTAAGAAAAGTCGAGTTGGGCGTGGGTACCCCCGCCAAGGAGACACCCTCCTTGGGCACACCTAGAAGGTTTGGTCTCCTGGGCGTGGGTATGCCCTTCTCTAAGAAAAGTCGAGTTGGGCGTGGGTACCCCCGCCAAGGAGACACCTTCCTTAGGCACGCCTAGGAGGTTTGGTCTCCTAGGCGTGGGTATGCCCTTCTCTAAGAAAAGTCGAGTTGGGCGTGGGTACCCCCGCCAAGGAGACACCTTCCTTAGGCACGCCTAGGAGGTTTGGTCTCCTGGGCGTGGGTATGCCCTTCTCTAAGAAAAGTCGAGTTGGGCGTGGGTACCCCCGCCAAGGAGACACCTTTATTAGGCACGCCTAGGGGGTTTGGTCTCCTGGGCGTGGGTATGCCCTTTTAATTGGGCCTCCTGCCTTTATATTCTGATGGGCTTTTATTCTATTTTTTTAAAAATGTCATAGAACATTCTAGAATTAATTCAAAATTTGAATTTTATGGGCTTCCCGCCTATTCAAAGGCCCAGTCACCTGTTGACAGCCCATTTACTTGCTATAACCGGTTGAGTGACCAACCATGAACTCTATAAAAGAGTAGTGTGCGTCCCTCATTTCTCATCTCACTATTCAGCAAAAATTATCTCTCCTTTCCCACAAATATTTTCCAAAAAGCTCTGCTAGGGTTCTGTTGCGAGGCGATTTCCGGCGTCTTTCCTCCGCCCTATTTTCCAGTTTCCGTTTGAAGATCGTTGAATCTTCATCTTCTTCAACTTCTTTTTTGAACACTTCTGGGTTTCAAGCCTTCAAGGGAAGCATTTCAATGGAGGATTCCAGCTCTTCAGGCCAGTCTCAACTCGCCAACACTTCTACCACCGCTCCACGGCTTTCGAGGGGTAAGAACCTTAAAACATCTCTTGTCCATGCCAGTGTTTTTTCCCTTAGAGATCTTTTAAATGAGTTTGGTCAAGCTTTTCCCAATATGCTTCATTTAGATGCTTATGAGTATAAATCAAAATACAAACAACATAGGGTAGATATTCTAGCCCAACTTTTTCATATTAATGGGCCTTATAGGGCCGTTGTTCCGGCCTCAAATGAAAGGGCTTGTCACCCAAAGCCTGGGGCCATTAGGGTTTACAAAGAGACTTTTTATGCTGGTTTCCGCCTTCCACCTCCTCCTTTTGTTTGCCGTCTTTTGGCTGAAGCCAGGGTTTGTCCAACCCAACTTATGCCAAATGCATGGCGTTTTATCTATTGTTTCATGGTCCAATGTAAGAAACATGGGCTTGAGCCCAGCATTTCTGTTTTTCGATATTTATTCAAATTTGTCAATTCTTCTGACAATTCGGGCTGGGTCAAAATCCAACATCGTTCTTTAGCCCGTTCTTGTTTTGTTTCGGATTCCGCTCCTGATTCCCTTCCTAATTGGAAAAGGGAATGGTTTTATATCTTTTTGGATGGGGATGATTGGGACAACTATTTTCGGCCCAATTTCTGCAGAGCCGTTGATGGGCCTATCAGGAGTATAAAATTGGGCATGGAAGAAGAGGCTGCCATAACTTTGTTAACGTCTGATAATTTGCATCAATGTGCAAATTTGATTTCTGAAGATTCGTTGCAGGCCCATGGGCTAAGCGATTTGGGCCCTGAGGGTAATTAACTTGAAATTCTCACCTCTTGCTTTATTAACATTTTATGCTAGATATAACTTTCTAACATTTTTGTAATCATTTTGCAGCCAAAGCTGCTCTGGGAGCAATTTTTAAGCAGAGGGAGGCTGCTGCTGTTGCTAGGGTGGTAACAGAGAACCCTAGGGCCAAAAGGGCCAGGACATATGATGCTTCTCCCGCAGTGGAGCGTGTTCCTGCTTTTCTTCAAGAAAAGCCAGTTCCTATTGAGGAAGACCTCACTCCCTTTACAGTGGGATGGGGTTTATGCAATAGGGACACAGCTGTAGGTGATTCTAGGGCTGCAGCTGAGTGGTCCAGGAGCGTGGTTACTCCACGAGATAGGGTCCACATTGTGGAGTCCTCTGATGACTTGCAGATTGAGCTTCTTGGGGCCCAAGCTGTTGCTTCGGTAATTTCTTATTCAACTTCTTTAATTTAATTGTATTTTCGTTTCCCTTATTCACTTGTTTTCTTTGCAGATGAACGCCTACCTTCAGGCCGCTATTCATAACCTGAAGGAGGTACGTGCTGATAAGACTATAGCTGAGAGGGACAGAGACAGATACTTTGACTCCTCCGAGGCAAACTTTGCTCGTTTTAGGGAGGTGGAGAAGGAGCTGGCTGCTGAGAAGGAGAAGAACAGGAAGCTACAGCTGGAGGTGCAGCAGAACAGGGAACACATCATTGCTGATTACAAGGCTTCTAAGGACTTTCAAGATGTCCTGAATGCCGAGTATGATGCAAACTTTCCTGGTACCTTCAAGGAGTGTTGGGAGGAGATCATCGAGGAACTGAGTGGGAAGATTGAGGGGGTGTCCTTGGAGAGGTTCCCGGTTCCTGCTATCCCTGGAGTGACAGCTGCTATGGAGGTTGCTACAGAGACAACTGTGGATGGGGACTCTCAGCCCACTCAGGATCCACCTTCTTCTCCTGGGATAGAGGCAGCAGATCCTTCTTCTACCCAGGGAGATGTTGTAGTTGATGACCTAGATGCATAGATGGCCCTGCGTGGCTTATTTCTGTTTTTTTTATCTTTATTTATCCTGAACTTTTGCCCTTCGGGGTTTATGACTTAACTTATCTATGTAGTTAGTTTCTTTTGTTTCCATATTCTCATTTTTTGCTTATAGTTCGTTAAACTTTAGAATTTTTCGAGTACTTGGCCCCCTGGCTGGTACTAAACTCACAAGCTAGTTCAACGTTTGCCTTTCGTGTTTATTTTAACAAGGAGAAATAACTCATAGAGAAAACAGAATAAATTCCATTATGCTGTCAAAGGATATCAATAGAATGGGTTCAACCCTTACATAAATATTCTATCTTCTACTGGGATCAACATGCTCTATAATGGTTTCATTCGAACCTTATTCCTAATAAATAGATAAAAGTCCAAGCCTTTGTCAAAAGAACTTAAACATAATAAACTTTGAGGTTCACAGCATGCCAAGTTCGGGGCACCTCAACCCCGTCCAAGGTTTCTAACTTGTAGGATCCTCGTCCTAACACCTTTCTGACTAGATTTGGTCCTTCCCAATTTGGTGCTAACTTTCCTTTCTGGCCAACTCCTGAGGCTTCAATCTTCCTTAAAACCATGTCGCCTTGTCGAAAGAACCTTTCCTTAACTCTCTGGTTGTAGTGAAAAGAGGCTCTCTTCTGATATTCAGCATTCTTTGCATTAGCTTTATCTCTAACTTCATCAATTAAGTCAAGGGCAAGTCTCATTCCTTCGTCGTTAGTTTCTGGCTCATATGCCTCAACTCGAGGTGATGCTTGCATGATCTCTAAAGGTACAACTGCCTCAGCTCCATAAGCCAGCAAAAATGGGGTTGCTCCAGTTGTTACCTTACAAGTGGTACGATATGCCCAAAGTATGGGCAGCAATTCATCTACCCAAGTGTTCCTAGAGCGTTCGACCCTCTTTTTCAGTCCATCAAGGATAATTCGATTAGCTACCTCAGCTTGCCCATTGGCTTGTGGGTGTGCCACTGAGGTAAAACGGAGCTCAATCGCATTCTCTTCACAATACTTCTTGAACTCTTCATTATTGAACTGTGTCCCATTGTCTGTTACAAGGATTCGTGGGATTCCGTATCTGCAAATTATGTTCTCCCAAAAGAACTGGGAAACTTGCTTGGTGGTTATCTTGGCCAGAGGTTTAGCCTCAATCCACTTAGTGAAGTAATCAATGGCCACTATTAGGAATTTCCTTTGCGCTGATGCCATGGGAAAAGGCCCAAGTATATCCATCCCCCACATTGCAAATGGAATGGGAGAGTTAATTGAAGTTAAGATCTCAGGCGGTTGCCTCACAATTGGGGCATGCTTCTGGCATCTCTCACATCTCTTGACATAGTTTTGTGCATCAGCCAACATCTCCGGCCAATAGAACCCTAAACGAATTATCTTTTGAGCTAGGGCTCTGCCCCCCAAGTGTTGCCCACAGATCCCTTCATGAACTTCTTCCAATGCTTCTCTTGCCTCTTGAGGCCTTAAACATTTCAAGTATGGGATGACAAACGACCTCTTGTACAAAATGCCTTCAATCAAAGTGTATCTCAATGCTCTTACTGAAAGTTTTCGTGCCTCCAAGGCATTGTCTGGGAGCCATCCGGTCTCAAAGTGTGCCTTGACAGGGTCTATCCAAGAGCATCCTACATCAATTGGTGCCAATAACTTTGAGTTAACGGTCGGGGCCTTCAAGACCTGAAAATAGACACTCCCAGCATAATTTTCTATCTCGGAAGAAGCAAATTTAGACAGGGCATCGGCCTTAATGTTTTCCTCTCTTGGAATGTGCTCAACATAGCACTCCTCAAACTGGGACATAACAGCCTTTACTACTCTCAAGTATTTTGCCATAGTCTCATCCTTAGCCTCGAATTCACCATTTACTTGTGATACCACAAGCCTTGAATCTCCACAAACTTTGAGATTTTTGACCCTCATGATTCTTGCCAAACCCAAACCAGCTATTAATGCCTCATACTCCGCCTCATTGTTGGTAGTAGGGAAATCCAACTTTAAAGCGTACTCAACTGTGAACCCATCCGGGCTTTGCAAAACCAAACCCGCACCACTAGATTTTGTTTTTGATGCTCCATCAAAATAGAGCACCCAATATTCCCTCAGATCAGGTGTAAGTTCTTCTTCTTTTTTCTCTTGCACAGGGGTAGTCATTATCTCTTGCCCCCCGACTTCTTGGTTGTTAATAGTGCATTCAACCACGAAGTCAGCTAATGCCTGAGCCTTGATAGCTGTCCGAGGCTTGTATGTGATATCAAACTCTCCTAACTCAATCGCCCATTTGATTAGCCTTCCACTGGCCTTAGCGCTATGCAATATGTTCCTCAACTGCTGGTTTGTCAGAACTTGAATCTTATGTGCCTGAAAGTAAGGCCGCAACTTCCTTGAGGCAGTTATTAATGCCAAAGCAAACTTTTCTATGGGTGAGTAATTCAACTCAGCCCCATGCAACACTTTGCTCACATAGTAGATAGGTTTCTGGACTTTCTCCTCTTCCCGAATAAGGACAGCACTCAGGGCTTGTTCGGATACCGCTAGGTATAGACAAAGAATCTCCCCAGGACTTGGTTTGGTCAATAATGGGGCTTCAACCATGTACTTCTTCAGTTGCTCAAAGGCCTCTTGGCTCTCAGGTGTCCACTCAAAATTTTTCACCTTCTTTAACGCTTGGAAGAAAGGCAAGCATTTGTCTCCAGACTTGGAGATGAATCTTCCTAAAGCTGCAACTCGGCCTGTCAACCTCTGCACATCTCTTATAGAGCGTGGTGGCTCCATGTCTAAAATCGCCTTGATCTTGTCAGGATTGGCCTCAATGCCTCTCTTTGAAACCATCAGTCCTAAAAACTTTCCGGATCCAACGCCAAAGGCACACTTGGCGGGATTCAACATCATCTTATGGTGCCTCAGCACTTCAAATGCCTCTCCGAGGTGTTCGATATGATCAGCCTTGAGTAGGCTCTTGACTAACATGTCATCAACATATACCTCCATGGTTTTTCCAATCAGATGGGCGAATATCTTATTCACCAATCGTTGGTAAGTAGCTCATGCATTCTTTAGACCAAAAGCCATGACAAGATAACAGAAGACACCAAAGTCAGTTATGAAAGATACCTTAGGTATGTCATCCTTGTGCATCTTAATCTGATTATAGCCGCTGAATCCATCCATGAAGCTTAACATCTCGTGTCCAGCTGTGGCATCTATCAACATATCAATCCTTGGGAGGGGAAAACAATCTTTTGGACATGCATCATTCTGGTCAGTGAAGTCTATACACATCCTCCACTTCCCATTCGCTTTCTTGACCATCACAGGGTTTGATAACCATTCGGGAAACTGAATCTCTTCAATAAAACCAGCTTCCAAGAGCTTATCCACTTCTTGCCTAATGGCCTCTTGCCTGTCCGGAGCAAAGTTTCTCTTCTTCTGCTTTATTGTCTTCCTTTTGGGATCAACATTTAACTTGTGAGTTATGAGTCGAGGGTCAATCCCTGGCATATCAGCTGCTGTCCAAGCGAACATGTCGCTATACTTCTGTAAGAATTCTATCAACTTTCCCTTCAGGGGTTCTTTCAGAGATGCTCCAACATAAGTAACTTTTTCAGGATCATTAGGCTCTAGAGGTATGGGAATCAAATCCTCTGCTGGCTTCCCTCTATGTTCTCCATCATCGCGGACATCCATGTCTTCAATCGGAAGGTCCTGCCCCCCGACTCCATCGGCCCTCAGCGCGGCTACAGAGCAACTTCTTGCCATCTTCTGATCACCCTTTTGTTCTCCGACACCATTCCGTGTCGGAAACTTAATCTTCATATGATAGGAAGAGGCCACAGTCTTAAACGCATGAAGTCCAGTCCTTCCAAGGATTGCGTTGTATGTTGAGGCTGCCTTGATCACCAAGAAGTTCAGCATCTGAGTCGCCTCTTTAGGCTCCTGCCCAATAGTCACGGGTAGCTGAATAGTCCCTTCAACGTTGGACTCTACTCCGTTAAACCCGTATATAGGCATGTTTGTAGGGGTCAATTGAGAGTCGTTGTATCCCATCTTCACAAATGCATCATGAAATAAAATATCCACAGAAGCCCCATTGTCTATCAAGACTCATTTTACTTCTGAGTTTCCAATCACAGGAGTTATGACCAGCGGGTCGTCATGGGGGAATTTCACCCCTTCCAAGTCTGAATCATCGAAACCAATTACCATCTCAGTTTTAGTTCGGGGCTTCCCCCACAATGTGCATTACTTCTCTAGCATAAGCCTTTCGAGAATTCTTAGTTGTGCCAGCTGCTGTCGGGCCTCCCCAGATCATGTTGATAACTGCCCTTCGGGGCTGTGGATTGCGGTCATGGTTGTCATCCCTCCTGTTATTATCTCTCCTTTCATTGTCCCTTCTGTCATTGTCCCTTCTCTGGTTCCCACGGTCATCACCCTTGGTGAACTGACTTAGTTTTCCTCTTCGTATCAAGAACTCAATCTCATCCTTGAGTTGCCTATAATCGTCGGTGTCATGTCCCACATCTTTGTGGAACCTGCAATACTGTTCCTTATTCCGCTTGGCTGGGTCTCCCCTAAGTGGCTTCGGCCATCGGAAGTCCTTTTCCTTTTCAATGTCCAACAGGATCTGGCTTCTTGGAGCATTAAGCCTGGCATATTCGGAAAACCTTGGACCCGAGTTCTTTTTTGGAGCAGATTCAGAGTCTCTGCTAGTTCGGGGATACTTGTCCCTAGCATCGTACTCTTGTTCTTGCTTCCGCTTGTTGTTCCCTCCATTGCCCAATGCGGCTTCCTTCTTTATGTTGTCCTCAGCTTTTATATACTTGTCCGCCCTTCGTTGAAGTTCATCCATGCTTTCAGGGGGGTGTTTTGCCAACGACCTCTTAAAAAAGAGATCCGTGGTTCCATGCTGCAAGGCTACCATGGCCACCTTATTTTCCAAATCAGTGATATTCAGGGTCTCCTTAGTGAATCGCTTGATATAATCTCTTAAGTTGTCATTCTTTCCCTGTGTTACATACATAAGGGATGCGGAGCTTTTCTCATGAATTCTTCCGCTAATGAATTGACTGACAAAAGCGATACTCAACTCCTTGAAAGAGCTAATCGAGTTTGGAGGTAAACGACTATACCAGCGTTGCGCCATGCCCGACAGGGTTTGGGGGAACGCCCTACACTTAAGGGCATCGTTAGCAGGCTGCAGTAACAATGCGCTCGTAAACGTTCTCACATGAGTTGCGGGATCCCCCGTTCCATCGTAAGCTTTGATTGTGGGCATCTTAAACTTTCGGGAGATATGTGCGTTCATCACCTCCTCAGTGAATGAAGGGGTTGGATCATCAAGATCTCCTTGTAGCATCAGATCTTTGGGGTTACTCTTGGGGAGTTCCATCCTTGTAGTTCCTCTGGTTGGGGCTTCAGCCCTTCGGTGTCTCCTCGAAGACCTCTCCAAATCTATGAAGGGAATCCCTCCTGAAGTCGGAGGAGGTCGAGTCTGATTAGGGTTCTGTCTCTCTTGCTCCCTTGCTTGGTCGTCCTTCATCTTCTGAATCTCGGCTTCATAAGCCTTAATTTTCTCTACAATTGTTAAAGGACCATCACGGTTTGATGGATTCCTCCTCTGAGGTTCCTTACTAGCACGTCGCCTCCTTGGGGCTTCGTCTCGATCATCGTCTTCAGACGACGAGTCTCCAGTATAAGAACCAGAGTAATCATAGTATCCTGGTTCAGGAGGGGCCGGGCCTCTAAGATAAGGGGGTTGTTGTTGCCCATGGATCAGCCGAGCATGACCGCTTGGTCCTGGATCCCTTGGATCTTGGGGGTAGTTAGGCAGCCCATACAGTGGGTTGGTGTTGACAGGGAGCGAAGAAGTGGAGAGACTATGAAACGGCGGGCGGCTACTCAGAGGGAGAGGAGAGACTATCATCTGGAGCGGGTTAGTCTCTTGTCCTAGAGGGACGATTACTGGCTGAGGTCCTTCAACAAGGGGATTCGTCCCTTGTGGCTGAGAGATCTGAGTATGAGGGTTTGTTTCCGTCAATGGGGGTACAGACCCTTGTTCTGTACCAACAGGAGGAGCAGTGATTGGTGGAACGACGGTTCCAGAGGTAGCCTCGGTTGAGACCGGTGTTGTTCTTCGAGTGGTAACCATGGTTGATGTCTTCTTCCCACAGACGGCGCCAAATGTTATGGAATAAAAACTAGGTTGAAATTATTGCGGCTAGGGTTTGTGTATTTAATGCTAGGGTTCGTGAGCTTCGTGCTTTAATGGCTGCTTCTGCGTTCGAGACTATGCGGTCCTCACAGAATGCCTACGTATCTCTGTATTAGAGAATCAAGCCAAGAAAACGTAGTTCTGAGAATGAGGGGTCAGGCCCTTTATATAGGCTTGAGAAGCCTTAGAATTATGGTAGGATTTGGAGACTTGGTGGACAAGTCTTTGAGGAAGGTTCTAGATCTATTCCTTATAGGAATTAGTTTCCATGTCGAATTGGATGCCTTGGTGGCTAAGTCTGAAGGGGATATTATCCTTATCCAACTCTTATTGCTGAGTCGTTTATTTCCCCCAATATTAATTACGAAATTAATATTAAAATAGGGATTCTGACCTCATTAATGGGCCCTACGTTTGGACCATACTGGGTCTAATTAATATCATATTAAATGTACCTTTAGGGCTTATTTTCAGCCCATATCAATTTATGTGTCGGTTTCGATAGTGGATCGGGTTTTAGATTTCGGATAGGATATCGGTTCGGTACAACTTAAATCCAAATGCAAATCGAAACTATTTCGGATTTAATTTATATCCAAATATAAATCCAAAAATTCGAATCGGGTACCATCAGATCAAATTACTTTTCCTTCCTTATTTATGGATGAAAGAAAACTAATATTTAATATACCGTATTATGATAGAAAAAATAAAAAATTCAATATACAAGCTCCAAACTGAATATACACATTTTAAGTTGTCATTAAAAACAAGCTTATGGTAATCACCATAAACTCCAACATTCATATCATACTCAAAGAACGGGTTGTATTGGATATGTTTGGTTAATTGATAATGTTTATTTTTCTATAGTAAATCAATTCACTAATAAAAAAACATAAAATTTGTAACAATGATATGGAACAAACACATAGGAAACTATGTTAGATAAAAGTTTTCCTTTATCATAATTAAGTTCGTTTAATGGATCTTGCACAGTAGTGATCCTTTCTCATATCGCTGAAACATGCAACCTTTTTTTGAGAGACAGTCTAATGATTTATAACGGTCATTAGAAATAACTATTTGTGAATTTTTAATATCTATTCAAAAATTGATCGTGACCCATGCAAATATTTTAATTTTAATATAATAAAATTATAGAAATCCACTGTACTGCACATTTAAATATACCAAATTTTCAAAATAACAAAACTTAAAATATGGATAAAAAAACTTATGAACTTGGTAGATAGATTCTAAAAAATGAGACAATTCAAATGAAAAATAAAATTAAGAAAAAAAATAAAAAGGGGCTTAGAATGTTTGAGCGGGGATGTGAATGTTATGATAATTCTTTGATAATATTGATATTAATGCAATTGGTATAAATTGACTATAATTTTATAATTAAATTTTAATCAAATTATTTTTTTATAAATAGTGATTAAAATAATATGTTAATATTAATTAATTAATTAATTTTATCATTCGGTGCGTAGCACGAGTAGAACGCTAACCAATCAAAATATGACAACTCACTTTTTGAGATTTTTTTTTGGAACTTTCTTTGGGACCTCTAAAATTACTCCCAAAATTTGCTCATTTCCTATTTTATTTGCATTTGTAGAATGAAAAATGTGTATTTGATTTATTTTTCTGTTAATAATTATGTTTTTATTGTTCTCTAAGCCAGATGCTCAAAACATTATTATGCTAAACCGAATTTTCTGTAAAAATAGCATAAAATGTCGTTAAATTACTTGGGGAAAAAATAAAAGAAAATAAGAAAATTGATATGTATCTTAGGTAAATTTTATCATATATCAAATGATTGTGTTTTGATATTAATCTTTTTTTAATATACACGATTTTTCAATATCTTTTAACACGCGTCCATACAATTACACATAATTTGAGGAAAGTTACTTGAGATGCATATCGATTTCGTTACTCTAAAAAAAATTTAATAAAATAATTTATTTTTTGATACGCTATATATTTTTATAACTATTTTGAAATTTAAAAATTTTGCTTTCGGTGCGTAGCACGGGTAAAGTGCTAGTACAAATATATAATGTTAAGCGATTTTCGCAATATAAATTTACCACTCTTTTGATTTACAATTATCATAACTGCATTATTATATAATACGAATTAATCTTCATATATATATATATATATATATATATATTTAGAATTTACCTATAAAATAAAATTAATCATATCATTCTCATCCTAATTTACTTATCGTGGTTACTTAACAATTTTTTTGAAATAAAAAATTTATTTTATTTATTACATGTGTAAATTACATGTTTTTTCAAGTGATAAAATATTTACTAACTTATCAATCTTTTAATTCAAAGTCAATCATAATTATATCATATATTACGAGTTAATTTTCATAAATATAAAATTCATTATAGAGGCAATAAAAATATTGTTAGTAAATATTTTTATAGCATATTGTTCAACTTGGCACAAAAATTCTAATAAATCAATATTTTCATAAATATCAACTGCAATCATATCATAAAATATAGTTATATATTACTGATTAATTTTAATAAATACTTATTAACTAATTAATCACAAATTTTAATTTAAAATCATTCACTGTTATATTATTATATACCAGCACATCTGTTCTTTGCACCCTTCTCTATGTTTAGAGTCATTTTCCAAAATTGTGTATTTCTTGATTGATTTTAATACAAATATATTATTTTAATGCATGGGTCTATTTTATCTATATTATATAATAGAATATTTTAATATCTCAAACACTCGATCTACAATTATGAGGTGCAATTAAATTTGAATAAATATACTCTTATTCAATTAAATATGTTTAAAATTAAAAAAATATCTACTACACTATTCTAAATACAAGTTCAAAATTTAAGTTATATAAACTTTTGAATTAATCAATTATAAAAAAAAGCTAGATTCAACCAATTAAAATATAAAGGAATGAATTTTAAAACAGTTATCATTAACATTTTATTTATCAGTATTTTTTAGTTATGCAATAAAAAGTAGGATAAACAAATTGACTTGACAATATATTTGAATTATTCGAAATACTAAATAGACTCTCAAATAGTATTAGACATTATTTGGTGTATAAATTATCAATCCAGAAAATAAAATTCATTTTAAAGTCAATAAAAATATTGTTAGTGAATATTTTCATAGCAAATTGTTCAACTCAACGCAAAAATTCTAATAAATCACTATTGATAGATAATTAATTTATCCATAAAAGGGCATACGACATCTACACAAATAATCATTCAAATTTTCTTATAAATCACTATTTTTTATAGGTAAATAATTCATCAATAAAATGTCATACATCTGCAAAAATAATCAAGATTGGACAAACACATATTAAAATAGATCATATCAAGGTAACAAAGTTTCCTTCATACAAATTACGATCGTTGATCAGATCTGAAATTGTGGTACATCCCTCGCTTATATCACTGAAATATATAGCCTTTCTGGTGAGATAATCTAATAATTGTTCAACAATTTTTCTATTTCAACATGTTAGTCAAATTGATAAAAGACAGGTGATACTCATTTTCAAATCTCTTATATTATGCGTAGGGATGACAACGGGTTGAGTTTGATCCGATTTTGTAAAATCCATACCCATATCCAAATATTTTTGGGTTTTAAAATAAATCCAGATCCAAAACTCAATATCCAAAACCAAACTCGTCGGATTTCGGAATAGATCTATTTATTTTTGGTATCCAAAATTAGTAATAATGTGTCAAATTAAAATAACTGCTATATGCGAACAATATTAAATATTTATACTATAATTAAAAATTAAAATGATTAAGTAGTCACATGTAACATATTATACGAAATGACATACTAAGTCAAATTTAAAATATGAAACAAAAATAATTCTTTATATACAACACAAATGAAAATTTTATGTAAAGTAAAGAAAATTACATCTTAAATATATCAATAAAGTTGTGATTGAGAAATAAATGGTTCTAATTACTAAATTAGTATTGACTATTTCTAATGAAATATTTGAATAAAAACAAATAAATTATATGTCTTACATCTAAAATATTACATAAAATAAATTCAAATTATAATATTATATTATTTATGTATCGGGTTTCGATAGTGGATCGGGTTTCAGATCGGATATCGGTTTAGTACAACTTAAATCCAAATGTAAATCGAAATTATTTCAGGTTTAAAATTTAAATCTAAACACAAATCCAGAAATTCGGGTTTGGTATATCCAAAATTTCGGGTTTCGGATCGGGTACCATCAGATCGAATCAATTTTTCTTCCTTATTTACGGGTAAAAGAAAGCTAATTTTTGATATATATACCATATTATAATAGAATAGAATAAAAAATTCAACGTACAAACTCCCAAGCTAAATATACACATTTTAAGTTGTCATTAAAAACAAGGTGGGCAATCACCATAAACTGTAAGCCAAGGTCGTGGTTGGCCAAGACGGCCCACAATCTATCTTACTCTAAGAACGGGATATATTTGATTTATTTGGTTGATTGATAATATCTTATTTTTATACAATTCACTAATAAAAGTATATAAAATTTGTAAAAATGATATTGGACAAACATATAGGAAACTAGATTAGATGAAAGTTCTCCTTTATCATAATTATGTTCGTTTAATAGATTTTGCACAGTAGTGATCCTTTCTCATATCGCTGAAACATGTAATCTTTTTGAGAGAGAATTTAATGATTTATAACGATCGTTAAAAATAAGTGTTTATGAATTTTAAATATGTATTCGAAAAATTGATCGCGACCCATGCAGATATTTTGAATGTATTAATATAATAAAAATTATAGAAATACACAATACTACACATTTAAATGTACCGAATTTCCAAAAGAACAAAACTTAAAATATGGGTAAAAAACCTATGAACTTGGTTGACAGATTCTCAAAAATGAGAGAAATCAAATAAAAAATAAAAATGAGAAAAAATAATAAAGAGGGGCATGTTTGAGCGGGGATGTGAATGATATCGCACGGTTCTTTTTCTAATATCTATAATTATATTATTAAATTTTTTTAATATCTATATGTTATTAATTTACATATCAAATTGTTGTTACAAAATTAATATATATATATATATATATATATATATAAAAGATTTTACACATTCAATTTAATATTTGTGCTCTATCTCGAATTCTTAAAATTTGATTTGGACAATTTTACAGCCACATGAAAGTAGCAAAATAATCTTTAATTTAGTGATGGCTTAATAATTATTTTCCAGTTAAAACTACGCAGAAACAAAAGAGAGAAGAAATTGACCATTTTCTACACGTTCAATTTAATAATTGTGCTCTATCTTGAATTCTTAAAATTTGATTTGGATAATGTTGGTCCCGGAGTATTGCAGAAGGGGGGGTTGCATGCAATACTGATAAATTCAAATCTTTACTTCAGTAACATAAATAAAGATTCTAATATATTAGTATACGAAATGCAAACACAAGTGATAGCTCAAAATATTCTCACAAAATAAATGTTTTATTTATTTTGTGAAGTGTTGCTACAATCTTGAGAAAAAAGTGTTTTCTAAAGCTTCTGTTTCTTGAGTGATTACAATGAAAATGAATTCACAAATACTTAGAAAGAATGAAAGATGATTTTCTATGTAGACTAATTTGCTCTAACATCTCTATCACATGGGTTGTGGAGCTGCTGTCATTTTCAAGTGGCAGCTCCTTACAATTTGCACACCCATGTGACTTTCCTAAATTTCTATACAAACAGAATTATCATAATATGTAAAGCAACCTAGATTCTTTCTAATTCAAGTTAATACAATTCTAGTAGATGTAGATTTGTTATACTCTTAAATTGACAAGCTTTGTCTTGTGATCTCTCAAGCTTTTCTCGTAGTCTTGCAGGTTTGCTACAATCTTTGACAAGTTGCAGCAAATCCGTTTCTGGAACATCTAAACTATCACAGGTTTGACTGAGATAAATCCCAAATTCAAATAATTCAGTGAGACAGTAACTTTAATCGCCAAGTCTGTTGTAAAGAGAATGTTCCTTGGTTGAAAGTATGAATCCCCGCCAATGTTGCTGTCTGGAATCCAAGACTTGCTGTCAAACTATGAGAATGTTGCTGTCTCATGCTTCCGCCAATGTTGCTATCAGACGGAGTCTGTTGTCGTGATTTGCAACATGCTGTCTTCTTGTAACCTTACTGTCAATGTTGTGACAGTAACATTTATTCTTGCTGTCGAACTGTTGTAATCTTGAGGCTCGAACAATTGAATGAACTTCTTCCAAGATACATACTTATTGAATTACAACAACTATTTTGGTCACAAGAACACACTCTGGCTGTGACAGTATGTTCTACTTAGCAAAAACTAAGTATGATAAAATCTAGTTAAGTTGTCTCTAAGCTATCATCCATAAATCCCAACAATCTCCTCCAATTTGTTTTTATGGACAATAACAACAAATTTCCAATTAAAGCATGCTGACAACTTAACTAACATAGATCAGAATAGTTAAAACTTTGTTTCTGATAAATGTAAAATGGATTCTAGAACATTTCCAAGCATTTAGCATTACAGAGGACAATGATCTAGTTTCAAAAACAAGTTGCTTCTTTGGATTAATCAGGTATAGAAGTTTACTTAACTTGTTGTTGAGCTTTCCTTTTCATTCTGACTTCTTTCTCTCTTTCGAGAGCTTCTTGCAAAGCCTTCTTGAGGTTTCCTACTAAGGCTTTTTCTTCAGGAGATCTAGCATCATCTTCAATTTCATCAATGTACCTCTGAATGTTTGGGGAGACTATCTTAGATGCATCCTGAAATTCTAACCAAAGGATCTTATCTTTGACATAGGTTCTGAATTTTAGAATGCCTTCTTCAACTTTGAATCTTCTACCAGGAAATGCATTCAGAGTTACTCTCTTTTTTACGTCTAGTTTTGGATCTTCATCTCTTCTTTGATCAAAGATCACCTCTAGTTCCCAAGCACAAAGCATTTCTAGCTTGTGGAGTGATCCAACAACTTTCCAATACAGACTCTTCAAGATACTGGTCCTCAGTTTGTGTAAGCTATCAACATAGATTTCTTCTTTCCCATCTATGATTCTGAGAGGATTGTCTAGTACACAGGGCTGATAGTTTGGTTCTTCACCGTTTGTCTTGTTCACTTTCTTGGAGTTTTCTTTCAATTTAGCTTCCAACTCTTCAGCAGTCTGTTTGGCAGATTTGGGTGGTTTGTCAGCAGTTTTAAATTCTTCTTCAGTAGTCCTGAATGCTTCTGCTGCTTTATACACTTCTGAAGGTGTATAAGATGACGTTCTTTCTGCCCAGTCATACTTACATGCAACCTCTAATTCATCTGAACTCATAGTCAAGTTGGCATCATCATGATCCATCCAATCACCATGCTTCTCATAGAATTCATCATATCTTTCAGCATAGTATTTCTGGATATGTTACATGGCTGGTTTAGGGACATTGCCATGACTTACCATAAGCTCCACCATTCTTTCCAACACAAAGAATCTGACTCTGCGTGTCACTACTTCAGATGTCATTTTGAGGCTGTACCTGTCTATCATTGTTGACCCCATGATCATATTGAAATCCTTGTCAACATCCATCATTCTACTTCCATCTATATGCCATATGGTGTATTTGGTTGCATTTTGCTCACTGTCATCCAAATCCAAAGAGATATATTTCATGTCTCTTTCAGCAATTGCTTTCTGACATTCGAAGCTGTTCATTTCTTTTTTCTGAATAGGAGTCTTATCAACCACTACTCCGTGCTTCTTTGTCTTAGCTGCATCCTTTATCTTTCTCTTTGTAGGAATTATGCACCAGGCTCTTGCTTTTCTTTTTGTCCTTTTAGATTTGAATGCCTTTGCATTCTTGTCCTTGATAGCATCTTCATTCAAGCTCTTGATAGTGTCTTTTTCAACTGTGTCCTCCATGACAGTATCTTCATTTAAGCTCTTGATAGTGTCTTTTTCAACTGTGTCCTCCATGACAGTATCTTCATTTAAGCTCTTGACAGTTTCTTTGTTGACAGCATCCTTTTCAGCATTAAGGCAGTCAACAGTAAACCTTAAAATATTTGCTTCCAAGGCTTCAAGAATATCTGGTTCTCCTTCTTCAGTAACAACATCTTTCTTTTCAGTACTAGGAGCTTCTTCTTTTGCTTTCTCCCTAGTTTGATTTTCAACATTCTCAACAGTTATTTTGTTTCTACTCCCACCTTCAGTTGCACCAGATCCTCCATTTCCATCAAGCTCATCATCATCAAGAGTGTCATCAAATGTGCAGCTTCCACCTCTTTCACCTCTTTTGGCATTAGATTCAGAAATTAAATCTTTATTTGAGAGCTAAGACTCTCATCTCTTTTCACCAAAAGTTTGTGAATTTCCCTGACAGCCTTGACTCTTTCCTTGGTAATCTTGGACTTGAGGATCTGTCTTAGAACTATCATCACTGAGTCAGTTTTCAACTTTGACTCTTTATCAAAGGTCAGAAACCAAATCTTCTTTGCTCCTGCACTTGTGGTCATCCTGTAGCAAACACCATATGGATTATCAATCACTTCTGGGAGTTTGTCTTCAATAATCCTCTTGATCTGTGCCAACAGACTTTCATTAAAAGTTGTTAAGTTGGCCTTCACTTTTGTTGCTAAGGAATTTAGTACTCTTGCTTGCAAGCTTTGCAGTAGCTGCATTGTGATGAATATAGAGGTGCCAGTTTTCAGATATACATCAATTGCCCATCTTTTCTCCAAGTTAACTTTCACAGAGATACTTATTATTTTATCCTTCAATATTGTTGACAGTTTGTTGTAAACTCCTCCGGCTTCTGTGATTGAGTTATCCACCAACATACTGAATTCTTCATCCTTATTGTTCAAAGTACTCTCCATGTAGCTAACCATCATTGTTCCTACATCATCTGGGCTATACTTACTTCCATCAGACCAGGTGGTTCCAGTTGTCAGATTTATGTACTTAGGCATTTTATCTTTGCATTTACCCAGTCTATTTTGCTCTTCTTTTCTCTCCATAGTTTTTGCAGTGGAGTTTCCATGATTTCAGAAGTTGGCTAATTAATTTTCAGAGGAGGCAGTATTGGTCTTTCAGACTTTTGAGTTTCTTGTAATTACTTCATTACTTCTTTGGTTACCAATACTGGCTCACCATCCATTTCATGTTCAATTAAGTCACCATCTCCAGAGGCTTTCAGCTCTTCACCAAAGTTTCTTTCTTTCTTTTTCTCTTGCTCCCCCTCACTCTCTTCTCCATCTTCAACTTGTACCTGCTCCCCCTCACTTCTTGACTCCCCCTTGCTTATAGCTTCCCCTTGTTTCTCCTTCTCTACCACTTTTTCTGAGATATTTGGATCTACCACTCTATTCTGATCTACCACTGTCTCCCCCTTAGTTAAGTTGACAGCACTAAGAGTAGAAGAAAATGATAGCAGAGCCTGTTGAATCTCAGCAAAACAGTAGCTACCATAGTGGACAGATTGTCAATCTTGGCTTCCATGGATGCACATCTGCCCTCAAGGGATTTCAACCTTGAATCAGCTTGTTTAGAAGGACCACCAGATCTTAACCTTTTTGGAGGTAAAGGAAAAGATTGGGGCAAGCAGGCTGTGGGGGTTCTCACACTCTCATTGTTTTTCTGAGTGATATTATCACTCCTCACAGAAGAGCTCTCAAGGCCTAGAGCCTTATGTTGTGGGCCTTCCTCAGATTCACTCTGGACATGCTCAAGTCCCTCACCTTTTGCCAGCTCATTTGGCAGCCTCTCAATTTTTATGCTCACCTCTCTTTTGGGTTTTATATCAAACGAGCCACTGATCTCATTAAAAAGTATCAAGTAGCTCCCCAGTCTCCACGGGGACTCATTTAAGCCACTAAACTAAGAAATATATCATTTGCCCCCCTGCATTCACAAAAATAATACAATTTATGGTGGCCTAAGTGAGAATAATACAATCTATCCAAGATTGAACTTTTTTTGGCCATCATAAATTTTATCCAAGACACTTAGGCCACCATAAATTGTATTATTTTTGTGAATTCAAGGGGGGAAAATGATATATTTCTTAGTTTAGTGGCTTAAATGAGTCCCCTTGGAGACTGGGGAGCTACTTGATACTTTTTAATGAGATCAGTGGCCCGTTTGATATAAAACCCCCTCTCTTTTCTTTTATCTCTCTTTTCTTTTTCTCTGCCTCATTCATCCTAGATGCATGGGTATAAGCAGTACTTACATGCATTTGAGTTGAAAAAGTAGAATGTTTAGATATTACCTTTAGAGCAGAGATAGGCAAATGATCATCATCAGAAGCATCTTCAACAATTACTGCATCCTGATCATGCTGTGTAGAGGTGACAGCATCTTTAACCAAAATGTTACTGTCAATAGGTGGAGTGACAGCAACTTTGGTGGTGTCTTTTACAGCAGCTGAGGTTGTGACAACAACTTCCCTAGGGTCAGTTGCTTGTTGGAGTTCGACCAAGATGTTGGCTGTTTCATTTTTTGGCAGAGTGCCACCTTGATCTAGCTCAGTGTTTAAGGGAGTGGTGTCCATTTCACATTGAGAAATTGGTTCTTGTGGACCACTAGATGGGGGCTCATCCATAATAGGAGATGGATGATCAAAACCTGAAGGGTTGGGACTGTCCCCCTCTCTAGGTTGTTGTGAAGAAACAATTGATGGATTAGAGAATAAAGAAGGTGAAGGTACAGAAGAGAATGTTGGCTGTTCCACAGAGATAACTTGTGGAACATCAATAGTGGAAGTTTGATCCTCACTGTGCCCTAATTCCATGTGTGTATCTGCAAGTGGGGGCTCCTCATGAGTGAGTTCATGAGTTTGTGCAGACTCTTTAAAGGGTGCCTTGGGAAACGGGCCAATTTCAATAGATGCTTCTTGTTGAGAAGGGACATCTAGGGATGTGTTTGTTTCCCTTTTATCCTCCACAACCTTTTGTGAGACTGTGGGGTGGCTGACAGTGACTTTGCCCCTCTTAGCTCTCTTTTTAGGCTCAAAAGGAACCACTGTGGGTTCACTTTGACTAACATCCTTATTTGCTGCATCTTGTGCAGTTTCTCCTTCAACACTGTTAGTACTACCTCCATCACCAGTTTTCAAGGGTCTTTTCTTGGATTCTTGTAAGGCTAATTTCATGGATTTTGGTAGTCTAGACTGTCTGATTTGTATATATGGAGAATAATGTGGGTTAACTGAATTTGGGTCTAATTCAGCTTCATTCTGGAGTGAGAATGTATCAAACTCACTTTGTGATAATGGAAAATCAAGGCTGAGCACTTGATCAACCATGTGTTGTGTGAAACAAAGTGGAATATCTGCATTTAAATTCTGTGAATTTAGTGTTGTGTGTGTGTTCCTTTTCAAAACATTGCACTCCATTGTGAGGGAGGCATTTTCATCAATTCCACATAAAGAATTTATGCATAACATAATAAATCTAGGATAGACATGTACCTTCTTGTTCAGGGCAGGTTTGATTTGTGCCATGAGCATCTTTCCTAGATCCACCTTGTAACCATGGACAAGAGAATGAATGAGTTTCTTGATGTAGATAGGGATTCCATTCCAGCCAGAAGTCTTTGTTGAGAAGACTTTCACCATTACATCAAAAACCATGCTCCATTCTTTCCTCAGGTATTTCCTGCCCATTTCGCCAGTTGGATACCAGCTTGAGGTTCCTTCTTCAATAATAGGGCCAGAATACCCAATTTTCAAGAAGAACTTCTTTAGGGTTTCATCATTTTCAAGCTCCTGGTGTGATTCATTAGCTTGCAATCCAGTTCCCAGGGCTTCATTAATGCCCTTGATAGTGAGAATGTAGGTAATTTTGTTGATTTTGAAGTTAAAGGCTTCATTACTTGCATTTCCATGAACAATGGCAGTTTTCCAAAATTGTTCAAGTTTGTCTAGGTCCAAAGATGGGGTCGAGGCAATAGCATGACCTAGATAGGACTTGTTTATGAAGGATACAAGTCCTTTGAAGCCTTCACCAGTATCTCCAGCATTGAGAATGCCAGCAAAGTTTGTTTGAGAAGTAGATTGTTTGGGTGCCATTTTTGTGCTTTTGGTTTAGAGAGAGAGAGAGAGAAAGATTTAAGCTTTTGAGAGAAGAGTTATGTGTTTTTGTGATTGACAGTTGCTAATATGAGAATGACAAATGTTTTACTGAAAAAGGGGAAAGTAACTTTGTGTCTTAACCCACTAAAAAGTCATAAGATGTCGTGGGTAGTTACTTTTTAGTGGCTGTAAATCGTTGAGGTAAAATCCCAATTATAAAGTTCCACTAACTTTGAAAGTAACATGTGCACTAGAACAAATTTGTCAGTAACTTTGAAGGTGTGACAACACGTTTCGCTTGACAGTAACATTGGCGCGAGAACGTGCTGTCACCATTAAGCAATTTAGAGATAGTATCTTTTAAACTCTCATGACAGAAACTTTTTCCTTGCTGTATGGAAACTTGCTGTCAAGACATGTCGTGACAACAACTGTCATTGCTGACAGCAACTTGTGCGGAAATAATTTTTGTCATAAGTTTTAAATTGATTTTGCTCATTGCTTAAATTAAAATTACCAAATATAATTTAATCAATTTAGGCGCACATATTCGTTAAAGGCACAGACACACACACATTGCATTAACCATCAGGTAAATAGGTAAGAGAATCTAACAGAGAAAGTATGAACAGTAAAAAAGATGAAACGATTCTTCTATAAAAAAAATTACAACTTTAGTCATCATCGGAAACAAGTTCATACAGTTCCACATGAACTGTTTCATCTGTTATCCCATCTGCCTTTAGGCGTGCTTCGACGAGGTCGAGCAACTCCTTCCAGGCTTCAAGGTCCTTCTCCACCTTCTCTCTAGCAGCTTTCTCTTCTTTGGCCTTCTCTTCCTCAAGTAAATCATCCATGACAGCGAAGAGTTCCTTTATCTCCTCCTCGTGTCCGGGCTCACACCAGATAATGGGCTTCTGTTCGTCTCCATTCTTGTTCTCCATTATTGTCTCTTATTCTCTTTCTTAAAGTGTGAGTGTGTTATGGGAAAAATGGTCTTTAGTCTCGAGGTCATTTTATAGTACCCTAAGTGACGTTCCAGTTTCCCATACGCTTTTTAATAAAGTATTTAACTTTAAAAGAAAAAGACTGACAATTAACCCGGTCATTTGAAATGACAAGACTAATTATCCTAGCACCCGTGTGATTTAAGTTAATGTCACGTGACTACTAATTACATAAATTATGACAAATATGTAATTTTAATTTTAGCATAGTCATAGCAGACATGCGGTCAAAGCAAGTAGCACATAAGACAGTAACTTCTCCTGACAACAACATTGAAGGCTACTATCACGAGCTGCATCTAACACATTGAAAATGTAAAAACTAGTAAGTTAACATACCAGATTTAGCCTTCCCAATTCACTTACTAACGTGTTGAAGGTTGCTTCATCCAATGGCTTTGTGAAAATGTCTGCAAATTGCTTATCCGTGGGGACATAAACCAGCTTCACAGTTCCCTTTTCAACATGCTCTCTAATGAAATGATGTCTGATATCAATGTGCTTTGTCCTAGAGTGTTGAACTGGATTGTCTGAGATGGCTATGGCACTAGTGTTATCACAGTAGATAGGGATGTTGGATAACTCTAGACCATAATCCAGTAGCTGATTTTTGATCCAAAGAATTTGTGCACAGCAACTTCCAGCTGCAATATACTCAGCTTCTGCAGTTGATGTGGACACAGAATGCTACTTCTTGCTAAACCATGACACTAATCTACCACCAAGGAATTGACAGCTACCTGTTGTGCTTTTTCTGTCAATCTTGCATCCAGCATAGTCTGAATCTGAATATCCAATCAGTTCAAATCCAGTATCCTTAGGATACCAAAGACCTAAGTTTGGAGTGCCTTTCAGATATGTAAAGATTCTTTTGATGGCAATTAGATGAGACTCTTTTGGATCAGCTTAAAACCTTACACAGAGACATGTAGCAAACATGATGTCTGGTGTGCTAGCAGTTAGATATATCAGAGATCCAACCATCCCTCTGTAAGTACTAGAGTCCACTTTCTTTCCTTTAGGATCCAAATCCAGTTTGGTTGCAGTAGAGATAGGTGTCTTGGCAGGTGATGCATCTTCCAAATTGAACTTTTTGAGGAGTTCCTTGACATATTTGGCTTGACTTATGAAGATTCCATCATCATTTTGATGAATTTGTAGACCTAAGAAAAATGACAATTCTCCCATCATACTTGATAAGTGGATTTTTATCCATTTGGATCGTTCTATTTTGGCTTGAATTGATCGCTGAATTCTCGAGTATTTGTGTGGTTTAATGTGTTTTGTGGAGTTTATGCAGGAATTAGGTTTTTCGCAGGGAGTATGGTGTTTTGTGGTTTTTGGAACAGATGTGGTTATGAGGAAAAAACGGCGCGTGGAGAAATAGGCTCTAACAGAAATTCTGCAGAAACAGATTGTGCACAGCGCGATCGCGCTAGGTTTATACTGTAAGGGAGCGCGACCGCGCGAAAGGGAATTGGCATATTTGGAGAGCGCGACCGCGTCACAATAACACTACAGGACAGCGCGACCGCGCTAAGGTGAAAACTGGGCCGTCAGAAACTGTTCCAATTCTGATTTTAAAGAGAAATGTTGCCGTTTTCTTCTCCTATTCAACATGGAAATACTCTTGGACGGTGGGAATAGTCCAGAAGCTTTATTTGACAAGGGAAGTTGCAATCTATATCATATTTAAAGATGGAATTTGTCAAATTCAATTCCTACTCAAGAATGGCAATTGTTTGGAGAAGAGGCAATATTGAGCTATAAATACACATGCTGGGGGGTCAGATTTACACACACCAACACCAGAGATCAGATTACTTCACATTACATACACACTTTCTAGCACGAGATTGAGAAGCCAAGGCGAGGATCGTGACAACAAGAAGATCTAGACATAGTTTTCTTGTATTCTTACTAGGCGTATCTTTTGGATGCTTGATCATTATTCGACTTTGTTCCATAACTTTGTTAACATTGATTTATTCATTATTATTCTCTTCATCTTTATCATGTTTTCATCAAACCCCATGATGACGAACGGTTCGATTATGAACTAATCGCCGTCATGGGGTCCTAACGGATGTACTTATGGAATTTAGATGTTGATTGCCTAACTTGATATATGTGTGGTGAATTTACGATATCCTTGCATGGTTGTATTTAATTCATATAGATGCGTAGCTAACATCTATCTTGTTAATCTTAAGTGAAGCGACAGTGAATCTTTTGATTTAGAACTTGCCATGCTAGCATAAGTCCATGAATGTTATTCATGTTTGTGGTGTGTTTCTAACCGTCTCATACTACCTTATGTAATCTTATGGATACTTGATCTTCAACCATTATGTTTTCAAATTCTATAGACATATAGGGTCTAAGCATAATTGGTGCCTGCATGATTTCTATCTTTTGTGGATATTGTGTAGATTGGTGTGCGTGTACTGAAAGGTAGCGTATACTTATTTCGTGTTGTCCGATTAGTTATCGTAACCACCACATGTGTTGATAAAAGGGCATGATCTCTAAAGGAAGTTTGTATTGAAGTTAGGATCCCATGTTTCCATATCATAAGTAATTTGAAATCACTTAGTTAATTAATTTAGTTGTTAATTAATTCTTATTAGTTAATTTTAGATAATCAAAACCAATTTGTCCATTGTCTTAGCATTGAACGATAATCATACATTGATGCTTAGGTACAAGAACTAAATTATACAATCTCTGTGGGAACGAACTCTACTTCATTCTATATTACTTGTGAACACGTGCGCTTGCGTGATTTTTAGCATAACAAGTTTTTGGCGCCGCTGCCGGGGATTTGTTATAGTTTATGTGCTTGACATCAGTGGTCGTTAAAGTTCATTGACTCGGATCGATTACTAATAGTTTTTGTGTTGTTTTGTGTTTTCAGGTACTTGAGCGTGTATGCGAACGCGTTCTCAAGCGAATAAGGAGAAGCTGGAAAATAAAGAAGAAACAGAAACAGAAGCTCCAGTGACTCAAGTTGTAGAAGATATGGGAGAACCAGCAGCAGCAACTAAGGCTCTTAAGGATTTCTCGCAGCCAAAGATCAATGACATTGCATCGAGTATTGTCAGACCAGCAATCGCAGCTAATACCTTCGAGATCAAGCCTAGCACTATACAGATGGTCCAGAACTCAGTTCAGTTTGGGGGTGCTCCTACCGAAGATCCCAACATGCATATTCGAGATTTCATAGAGATCTGTGATACCTTCAGAACCAACGGGGTGTCTGAGGATGATGTTAAGTTAAGGCTATTTCCATTCTCTCTGAGGGAAAAGGCGAAGAGTTGGTTACACTCTTTACCAGCAGGTTCTATCACTACATGGGAAGATCTTGCACAGAAATTTCTCACAAAATTCTTTCCCATGGCGAAGACAGCAGCTATCAGGAATGCTATCACTCAGTTTTCACAGCAGTCTGGAGAATCTCTATGCGAGGCTTGGGAGAGATATAAGGAGATGCTAAGGAAGTGTCCACATCATGGGATGCCTGATTGGATGATAATCAATTGTTTTTATAATGGTTTGGGTGCACAGTCGAGACCCATGCTAGATGCAGCATCAGGTGGAGCTTTGTGGGCCAAGAGTTATGAAGAAGCTTATGAATTGATCGAGATGATGGCTGCTAATGAATATCAGAATCCTACAGGGAGGTTATCTCAAGGCAAGGTAGCAGGTGTTCTTGAAATTGATACAGCTACAGCCATTGCAGCTCAGTTGAAGGCCTTGTCAATGAAGGTCGATTCTTTGGCTAACATGGGAGTTCAGCAGGTAGCTAGTGTTTGTGAGTTGTGTGCGGGCGCATGATACAACTCAATGTGCCATATCTTCTGAATCAGCACAATTTGTGAGTAACTTCCAGAGGCCACAACAGCCAGTTCCAGCCACCTATCACCCGAATAACCGCAACCATCCAAATTTCAGCTGGAGTAACAATCAAGGTGGCAATCAGCAGCAATAGCAATTCGGAGCTAGGCAATTCAATCAAGGATTTCAGCAGCAGTACCAGCCCAGACAACAGTTTCAGCCTCCAGGTTTCCAGCAACAATCTTAGGGGAATGCTGGTCAATCTTCTAATGAAAAAGCTGAGCTTGAGGAGTTGAGGATGATAGTAAAAAGTCAGGGGGCATCTATGAAGATCATGGAAAGTCAGATCGGGCAGCTTGCTAGTGCTCTGTTGAACAGACCATCTGGAGTTCTTCCGAGTGACACTGAAGCCAATCCAGGCAAGAGGGAAACCAAAGAGCATGTCAAATCAGTTACTTTGAGATCGGGTAAGGTGACTGGTAATCAGAATTCAGCCATTGAAGAAGAAGAAGAAGTTCAAGAGCAACATGTGGCACCTACTGCAGATAAGGAACAAGTCCAGACTGATAGAGTAGCTGAGAAGTTGGTTAGCGAGGTGGAGAATCCTAAAAATTCTGCTAAGGAAGTTTCTCCAAGGCAGTCTACAGAGAACGTGAAAATCTTTCCTCCTCCTCCATATCCTGGCAGATTGAAGAAGCATAAGAATGACAGACAGTTTGGCAAGTTTCTGGAGGTATTCAAAAAGCTTCAAATCAATATCCCTTTTGCTGAAGCATTGGAGCAGATGCCGAGCTATGCAAGGTTTATGAAGGGAATTCTCTCAAAGAAGTTGAAACTTGAAGAATTGGATACAATAGCATTAACAGAAGAGTGCAGTGCCGTTTTACAGCAGAAGTTACCACCAAAGCTAAAGGATCCAGGCAGTTTCACTATTCCGTGCACCATTGGGAATTTGTCTTTCAGCAAGTGTTTGTGTGATTTGGGTGCTAGTATCAATCTCATGCCATTGTCAGTTTTCATGCAGCTTGGTCTTCCAGATCCTAAACCTACCAATATCTCTCTACAGCTAGCTGATCGTTCTATTACATACCCGAGGGGTATCGTTGAGGATGTTTTGGTCAAGGTTGATAAACTCATCTTTCCAGCAGATTTTGTGATTCTTAATTTTGAAGAAGATAAGAAGATTCCTATCATCTTAGGACGGCCCTTCCTAGCTACGGGCCGTACCTTGATTGATGTTCAGAAGGGAGAGCTTACGATGCGGGTGCAAGATCAGGATGTTACCTTCAATGTTTTCAATGCAATGAAGCTACCTTCAGATGATGAGGAATGTTGTCAGGTGGACTTGGTGGAGTCGTCAGTAAAGTTGAACTTTGATCAGTTACTGTTGGCTGATCCATTAGAGAGAGCTTTGTTAGGAGATTCTGTAGTTGAAGATGAAGAAAGAGAAGAGCAAATTCAGCAGTTAAGGGCAATTCCGTGGAGAAAGAGTTTTGAAGTGCCAGTTGAGTCACTTGGGCTGGAGGAGCTTAAAAAGTCACAAAGTCGTCTCAAACCATCTATTGAGGAAGCTCCTACACTTGAACTTAAACAGCTACCAGAGCATTTGAGGTATGCCTTTTTGGGTGAAGCATCTACTTTGCCTGTTATCATTGCCGCTAACTTGACAGATAGTGAAGAGGAGAAGCTCTTGAGGATATTGAGACAGTTTAAGACAGCTATTGGATGGACTGTAGCAGACATCAAAGGAATCAGTCCTTCGTATTGCATGCACAAAATCCTGCTAGAGGAGAATTGCAAGCCTACTGTGGAGCAACAGCGTCGTCTCAATCCGATTATGAAGGAAGTGGTGAAGAAGGAAATCTTGAAGTGGCTTGATGCTGGTATTATCTACCCTATTTCAGACAGTTCTTGGGTGAGTCCGGTACAGTGTGTGCCGAAAAAGGGGGTATGACAGTTGTTGCTAATGAGAAAAATGAGCTCATCCCTACACGTACCGTTACAGGGTGGAGAGTTTGCATGGACTATCGCAAGTTAAACAAAGCCACGAGAAAAGACCACTTTCCTCTTCCGTTTGTGGATCAGATGTTAGACAGGTTGGCAGGCCACGAGTACTATTGTCTTCTTGATGGATATTCTGGATATAATCAGATTTGCATTGCACCTGAGGATCAAGAAAAGACTACATTCACATGTCCTTTTGGCACCTTTGCATTTAGACGAGTTCCGTTCGGACTGTGTGGCGCTCCAGCCACTTTTCAGAGGTGTATGATGGCTATCTTTTCAGACATGATTGGTATCAATGTGGAAGTTTTCATGGATGATTTCTCAGTGTTTGGTTCTTCATATGACGAGTGCTTACATAATCTTGGTTTGGTTTTGAAGAGATGTGTGGAGACTAATCTGTTGCTGAATTGGGAAAAATGTCACTTTATGGTGCAAGAAGGGATCATTCTTGGGCACAAGGTTTCTAGCAAGGGACTCGAGGTGGACAAAGCAAAAATTGACACTATTGAGAAGCTTCCTCCTCCTATCTCTGTTAGAGGCATTCGCAGCTTTCTTGGTCATGCGGGGTTCTATCGTCGTTTCATAAAGGATTTTTCGAAGATCTCTAAACCCTTGTGTAATCTTTTGGAGAAAGATGTTCCTTTCAATTTTGATGAAGCTTGTCTTGATGCTTTCGAGCTTTTGAAGAAGAAGTTGACTACCACACCTGTTATTACTGCACCAGATTGGAGTGATCAATTCGAGCTAATGTGTGATGCTAGTGACTATGCCGTTGGTGCTGTTCTTGGTCAGAGAAAGGAGAAAATATTTCATGTGGTTTACTATGCTAGTAAAACCCTTAATGACGCATAGTTGAACTACACCACCACGGAAAAAGAGCTTTTGGCTGTTGTTTATGCATTTGAGAAGTTTCGAGCCTATTTACTTGGCACGAAAGTCATTGTCTACACAGATCATGCGGCTATTAGATACTTGATGACAAAGAAGGATTCGATGCCTAGGTTGATTCGATGGGTCTTATTGCTTCAGGAATTTGATGTGGAGATTAAAGACAGAAAAGGAACTGAAAACCAGGTGGCAGATCATCTTTCGAGGTTGGAAGACCATGGTAAAAATTCACAGGCTAAATCTTTGATTAATGAATCTTTTCCGGATGAGCAGCTTTTAGGGGTACAAGTGGAAGAGCCATGGTTTGCAGATTTTGTGAACTATCTTGTTAGTGACATCATCCCTCCTGATTTAACTTATGCTCAAAGGAAGAAGTTCTTACATGATGTGAAGTGGTACCGATGGGACGAGCCGTATTTGTTCAAACAGGGTGCTGATCAGATTATTCGACGTTGCATTCCTTATAGCGAGACTGAAAGTGTATTGCGAGATTGCCATTCCACTATTTATGGAGGTCATTATGGTGGAGAGAAGATAGCAGCTCGTGTTCTTCAGGCAGGTTTCTTTTGGCCTACAGTTTTTAAGGATGCTCATCAGTTTGTTTTGAGGTGTGATCGCTGTCAGAAAGTTGGCAATATTTCTAGGAGGAATGAGATGCCTCTTAATATGCTCCTTGAGGTAGAGATCTTTGATGTATGGGGTATTGATTTCATGGGACCCTTTGTTTCGTCTTGTAATAATCAGTACATCTTGCTAGCTGTGGACTACGTCTCTAAGTGGGTTGAGGTGAAGGCCTTACCAACCAATGATGCTAAGGTGGTACTGAACTTTCTTCATAAACAGGTCTTTACGCGTTTTGGAACTCCGCGAGCTATTATTAGTGATGAGGGGACTCACTTTTGTAATCGTCAATTCACTGCATTGTTGGCGAAATATAGAGTGACACATCGTGTTGCTACAGCATATCATCCCCAAACAAACGGTCAAGCGGAGGTTTCTAATCGTGAAATCAAGAGAATTCTAGAAAAGGTGGTGAATCCGTCGAGGAAGGATTGGTCCTTGAAGTTAGATGAAGCTGTTTGGGCCTATAGAATAGCTTACAAAACACCTTTGGGAAAGTCTCCGTATCAGTTAGTTTTTGGAAAAGCATGTCATCTACCAGTGGAGTTGGAATATAAAACTTTTTGGGCGATTAAGAAGTTGAATCTTGATATTAGAGCAGCTGGTGAGAAACGGTTATTGCAGTTGAATGAGTTAGAGGAATTTCGATCTCAGGCGTATGAGAACCACAAGATTTACAAGGAGAAGGTGAAGAGGTGGCATGATAAGAAGTTGATTCCTAAGGTCTTTGTGCCTGGTCAGTTGGTTTTGTTGTTTAATTCGCGCCTCAAGCTTTTTCCTGGGAAGCTTAAGTCAAGGTGGTCAGGGCCGTTCACTGTTAAAACCGTATTTCCGCATGGAGCCGTTGAGATTTTTGAAAAGTCACCTGATTTGACGTTCAAGGTAAATGGTCAGCGGTTAAAACATTATTTTACAGGCGATCCAGTGGTTCGTGAAACAGATTCCGTGGATTTGGCAGAAACGTAACGACCGAGCAGCAAGTCAAGCTAATGACGTTAAACGAGCGCTTCGTGGGAGGCAACCCATGTGATTGGATATCATTATTGTTGTATATTCTTTGTATCTTCATATTTAAAATATATATATATATATATATATATATATATATATATATATATATATATATTGGGATAGCGCGACCGCGCTGTCTAGCAGTGTAAACAGAGCGCGACCGCGCTAAGTCGATTCTGGAGGTGCAGAAAAAATTCCGGAGCAAATTTTCAGCCCAAATTCCGATTTGAAACCCTAATCCCAGCCCAAATCCACTTCTAATCATTCTATAAATCCCAATTTTCGTGCTTAATCAGACCATATATCTCACCTTAATCTTTTTATACATCTCTCATATACATATACATACATACACCCTTAAACCATATACCACGATTTCGGAGCTTTGGAATTCGTGTTCATTCATCGATTGGAGGCTTGATACGCAGTGCTACCTCTCCTACAGATTCGTTTTGGGTAATTTCTTGGTTATTCTTGTTACTACGAATTGTAGTTTGCGTATTTTGGGATAATTGTTGTTAGGTTGCTGTGGGTTGCTATTTGTGTATATTTTCTGCTTGTTGGAGATTGTGTAATGGCCCCGAAAAGGACTCGTTTTGCTGGTGGTTCTAGTGGACATCATTCATCTGATTCCGATTCTAGTACGGAGGGACCCGGGGAAAAGTTTGTTTCTGTGGAGGCCCGGACGGAGTATAACAGGTTGATGTCAAAGACAGTAATCAAGGATAGGATGTTTTTAGCTGGTCTGTCTGATGGAGATCTAGTGGCGATGATTCAGTCGCGAGGTTGGGAGCCTATTTGTCAGTTGGCTATGGATATTCCGTTGTCTATTGTTCGCGAGTTCTATGCGAATGCGAAGGCTGAACGGAATGGTTATTCAGTGGTTATGGTTTTGACAGTGGACTACACACCGCCTGCCATCAGCCGTTTGCTTGCTTTGCCTGCCAGACCTGCAGGTGCTGAGGATTGGACTTTTAAGTCCAGGACAGAGGTTGACTTGGATGCTATTGTGACTAGGTTGTGTGTGCCTGGTACTGTGTGGAAGATGAAGCCAGGGAGTAATGAGCACTTGCATTTCCCTACTTCTGCGTTGAACAGGTATGCTCGAGCATGGAATTTGTTTATCTGTGCTAACTTGTTGCCTACCACACATCAGCACGAGGTTAATGTGGAGAGGGGTATTTTGCTGTGGGCGATTCTGAATGGTTTTTATATTGACATTGGTTATATGATTAACCAAAATATCTTGAGGTTTTTGAGAGCTTGTACTACAGGGGGGATTCCATCTGGTTCTGTGGTTACTAGTTTGTGTATGGCGGTGGGAGTGAGATGGGCTGAGGATGAGCCGATACAGTTGCCAAGTGGTGCTATTGATTCTGGGACTATTGCGAGGATGGTGGAGTGGCCGGGCGGCGTTCCACATCCTAGGGGTTTGGGTTATCAGATTGCTGGTGCTGTTCCGCCACCACAGGTTCCCGAGGATATTCCTGTTGCCTCTCAGTACAGAAGGTTGATGCGTCGCATGGATGCTATGTATGATTCTCAGAGCCGTTTTGCACAGGAGTTGACTCAGGCGCTGGGCACTGCTTTTGCTGCCAGTGGAGTGCAGGTAGATTGGCCTATTTTTGGGGCACATGGAGTCTATCCTCCGCCGGATTCTCCTCCTCAGGAGGGTGGTCCAGGTGGTCAGTAGGTATGTTCTACTTTTCCCTTATTTACTTCCAATGAGGGCATTGGAAATTTCAAGTTTGGGGGTGGATTTGGGAATTAGTAGTTGTTGTTATATATTTGTGGCATGTAGGAATTCATATTGCATCATATTTGTATGTGTAGTTTAGTTTCATGCATGATACCTGTCATATAGAGCATTCTGTTTGCATGTGTGTCGAGTTTTGTATGTGAGTTCATATAGTTGCATTACATGCATTTTTCATGATCCCTTAGAATAAGCTGATGCCATAAGGTAGGTAGATGTTGATGTGGGTGTGAAAAGGATGAACAGAGGGCTGATTTTAAATTTTGTTGAAATTGACATGCATGTTTCATGAATAAAATTTTTACACAGTCTCGTCGTTTGCTCTTGGACTAGGTTGCGTCATGCTTGTTTGGATTTAGGATTTAATCACTTGTTTATCGATAGAATTTGCTTTATTCTCTTGATGATTAAGGAACACCAAAATATAAGTTTGGGGGAAAACAGAAATTTCATGCTAATGTTTTTGTGTTTGTATTTTTTGGCTAGGCGTCAAATGGCTAGTAGCCGGCTCATGTTTATGAGTAGTCTAGGGTTGGAATTGAGAATTCTTATTCCAGATTCCATGTGAAAAAAAAAGAAAAAAAAAAGCAAGAAAAAAAAAGAAAAAAAAGAAGAAAAGAAAAAAAAAAGAAAAAAAAAGAGTGTTGTGAGAGTGTGAGTATGCAGAATTGATCAGGGTGAGCTCTTTAATACTCGAGCAATTAAGTTCTTGGGGACTTTGTGCCTAGTGACCTAAGGCTTTTTATAGTCTGGGATCCACTAACCCAACGCTCGCTACATGGGTATTATTGTATAAGCCTTTAGGGGTCTCATCCATTGCACGATCAAATAAGCGTGTGTGTTGTGTACATATTGTGTTTGAGTCATAATAAAGCATGAATTTCTGTCTACTTTAGAGGAGTATGGAGGTGTATCTGAAGTGATCTTGAGTTTAAAGTTCATTCTATTTATAAACCTGTGATTGTCTTGGAAAAGAATATGTATGATTTTGATCCGGTCTGGTAGTATATCTGTCGAGCATTGCACACACGCACGTTCTGATCATGTATTGTTAGTGTACCGGAATTTAGTCGAGCTCTGTTTGGATTGATTGCATTCATTGAGATATTTGCTTGCTAAGTGGTGTTGTTTAGTTTGAGGGGATCCTTTGCATTCATATTTAGTTGCATTCATGCATTGCATTGTTTGTGTCAGTTGGATTTTGTGGGTACATTCACTATAGGCCCTCACGAGACCTTACTCGTCCACTAGGGCTGCCTAGGGGTTTAAAGGGCTTGTTGCATATGCTAAATGCATCCGTGATCACCTACGGAAGTGGTACTAGTTAGTTGTATATATTTATATCTGTTTATGCTTGAGGACAAGCATCGGTTCAAGTTTGGGGGTGTGATAAGTGGATTTTTATCCATTTGGATCATTCTATTTTGACTTGAATTGATCGCTGAATTCTCGAGTATTTGTGTGGTTTAATGTGTTTTGTGGAGTTTGTGCAGGAATTAGGTTTTTCGCAGGGAGTATGGTGTTTTGTGGTTTTTGGAATAGATGTGGTTATGAGGAAAAAACGGCGCGTGGAGAAATAGGCTCTAACAGAAATTCTGCAAAAACAGATTGTGCATAGCGCGACCGCGCTAGGTTTATACTGTAAGGGAGCGCGACCGCGCGAAAGGGAATTGGCATATTTGGAGAGCGCGACCGCGTCACAATAACACTACAGGACAGCGCGACCGCGCTAAGGTGAAAACTGGGCCGTCAGAAACTGTTCCAATTCTGATTTTAAAGAGAAATGTTGCCGTTTTCTTCTCCTATTCAACATGGAAATACTCTTGGACGGTGGGAATAGTCCAGAAGCTTTATTTGACAAGGGAAGTTGCAATCTATATCATATTTAAAGATGGAATTTGTCAAATTCAATTCCTACTCAAGAATGGCAATTGTTTGGAGAAGAGGCAATATTGAGCTATAAATACACATGCTGGGGGGTCAGATTTACACACACCAACACCAGAGATCAGATTACTTCACATTACATACACACTTTCTAGCACGAGATTGAGAAGCCAAGGCGAGGATCGTGACAACAAGAAGATCTAGACATAGTTTTCTTGTATTCTTACTAGGCGTATCTTTTGGATGCTTGATCATTATTCGACTTTGTTCCATAACTTTGTTAACATTGATTTATTCATTATTATTCTCTTCATCTTTATCATGTTTTCATCAAACCCCATGATGACGAACGGTTCGATTATGAACTAATCGCCGTCATGGGGTCCTAACGGATGTACTTATGGAATTTAGATGTTGATTGCCTAACTTGATATATGTGTGGTGAATTTACGATATCCTTGCATGGTTGTATTTAATTCATATAGATGCGTAGCTAACATCTATCTTGTTAATCTTAAGTGAAGCGACAGTGAATCTTTTGATTTAGAACTTGCCATGCTAGCATAAGTCCATGAATGTTATTCATGTTTGTGGTGTGTTTCTAACCGTCTCATACTACCTTATGTAATCTTATGGATACTTGATCTTCAACCATTATGTTTTCAAATTCTATAGACATATAGGGTCTAAGCATAATTGGTGCCTGCATGATTTCTATCTTTTGTGGATATTGTGTAGATTGGTGTGCGTGTACTGAAAGGTAGCGTATACTTATTTCGTGTTGTCCGATTAGTTATCATAACCACCACATGTGTTGATAAAAGGGCATGATCTCTAAAGGAAGTTTGTATTGAAGTTAGGATCCCATGTTTCCATATCATAAGTAATTTGAAATCACTTAGTTAATTAATTAGTTGTTAATTAATTCTTATTAGTTAATTTTAGATAATCAAAACCAATTTGTCCATTGTCTTAGCATTGAACGATAATCATACATTGATGCTTAGGTACAAGAACTAAATTATACAATCTCTGTGGGAACGAACTCTACTTCATTCTATATTACTTGTGAACACGTGCGCTTGCGTGATTTTTAGCATAACAAGTTTTTGGCGCCGCTGCCGGGGATTTGTTATAGTTTATGTGCTTGACATCAGTGGTCGTTAAAGTTCATTGACTCGGATCGATTACTAATAGTTTTTGTGTTGTTTTGTGTTTTCAGGTACTTGAGCGTGTATGCGAACGCGTTCTCAAGCGAATAAGGAGAAGCTGGAAAATAAAGAAGAAACAGAAACAGAAGCTCCAGTGACTCAAGTTGTAGAAGATATGGGAGAACCAGCAGCAGCAACTAAGGCTCTTAAGGATTTCTCGCAGCCAAAGATCAATGACATTGCATCGAGTATTGTCAGACCAGCAATCGCAGCTAATACCTTCGAGATCAAGCCTAGCACTATACAGATGGTCCAGAACTCAGTTCAGTTTGGGGGTGCTCCTACCGAAGATCCCAACATGCATATTCGAGATTTCATAGAGATCTGTGATACCTTCAGAACCAACGGGGTGTCTGAGGATGATGTTAAGTTAAGGCTATTTCCATTCTCTCTGAGGGAAAAGGCGAAGAGTTGGTTACACTCTTTACCAGCAGGTTCTATCACTACATGGGAAGATCTTGCACAGAAATTTCTCACAAAATTCTTTCCCATGGCGAAGACAGCAGCTATCAGGAATGCTATCACTCAGTTTTCACAGCAGTCTGGAGAATCTCTATGCGAGGCTTGGGAGAGATATAAGGAGATGCTAAGGAAGTGTCCACATCATGGGATGCCTGATTGGATGATAATCAATTGTTTTTATAATGGTTTGGGTGCACAGTCGAGACCCATGCTAGATGCAGCATCAGGTGGAGCTTTGTGGGCCAAGAGTTATGAAGAAGCTTATGAATTGATCGAGATGATGGCTGCTAATGAATATCAGAATCCTACAGGGAGGTTATCTCAAGGCAAGGTAGCAGGTGTTCTTGAAATTGATACAGCTACAGCCATTGCAGCTCAGTTGAAGGCCTTGTCAATGAAGGTCGATTCTTTGGCTAACATGGGAGTTCAGCAGGTAGCTAGTGTTTGTGAGTTGTGTGCGGGCGCATGATACAACTCAATGTGCCATATCTTCTGAATCAGCACAATTTGTGAGTAACTTCCAGAGGCCACAACAGCCAGTTCCAGCCACCTATCACCCGAATAACCGCAACCATCCAAATTTCAGCTGGAGTAACAATCAAGGTGGCAATCAGCAGCAATAGCAATTCGGAGCTAGGCAATTCAATCAAGGATTTCAGCAGCAGTACCAGCCCAGACAACAGTTTCAGCCTCCAGGTTTCCAGCAACAATCTTAGGGGAATGCTGGTCAATCTTCTAATGAAAAAGCTGAGCTTGAGGAGTTGAGGATGATAGTAAAAAGTCAGGGGGCATCTATGAAGATCATGGAAAGTCAGATCGGGCAGCTTGCTAGTGCTCTGTTGAACAGACCATCTGGAGTTCTTCCGAGTGACACTGAAGCCAATCCAGGCAAGAGGGAAACCAAAGAGCATGTCAAATCAGTTACTTTGAGATCGGGTAAGGTGACTGGTAATCAGAATTCAGCCATTGAAGAAGAAGAAGAAGTTCAAGAGCAACATGTGGCACCTACTGCAGATAAGGAACAAGTCCAGACTGATAGAGTAGCTGAGAAGTTGGTTAGCGAGGTGGAGAATCCTAAAAATTCTGCTAAGGAAGTTTCTCCAAGGCAGTCTACAGAGAACGAGAAAATCTTTCCTCCTCCTCCATATCCTGGCAGATTGAAGAAGCATAAGAATGACAGACAGTTTGGCAAGTTTCTGGAGGTATTCAAAAAGCTTCAAATCAATATCCCTTTTGCTGAAGCATTGGAGCAGATGCCGAGCTATGCAAGGTTTATGAAGGGAATTCTCTCAAAGAAGTTGAAACTTGAAGAATTGGATACAATAGCATTAACAGAAGAGTGCAGTGCCGTTTTACAGCAGAAGTTACCACCAAAGCTAAAGGATCCAGGCAGTTTCACTATTCCGTGCACCATTGGGAATTTGTCTTTCAGCAAGTGTTTGTGTGATTTGGGTGCTAGTATCAATCTCATGCCATTGTCAGTTTTCATGCAGCTTGGTCTTCCAGATCCTAAACCTACCAATATCTCTCTACAGCTAGCTGATCGTTCTATTACATACCCGAGGGGTATCGTTGAGGATGTTTTGGTCAAGGTTGATAAACTCATCTTTCCAGCAGATTTTGTGATTCTTAATTTTGAAGAAGATAAGAAGATTCCTATCATCTTAGGACGGCCCTTCCTAGCTACGGGCCGTACCTTGATTGATGTTCAGAAGGGAGAGCTTACGATGCGGGTGCAAGATCAGGATGTTACCTTCAATGTTTTCAATGCAATGAAGCTACCTTCAGATGATGAGGAATGTTGTCAGGTGGACTTGGTGGAGTCGTCAGTAAAGTTGAACTTTGATCAGTTACTGTTGGCTGATCCATTAGAGAGAGCTTTGTTAGGAGATTCTGTAGTTGAAGATGAAGAAAGAGAAGAGCAAATTCAGCAGTTAAGGGCAATTCCGTGGAGAAAGAGTTTTGAAGTGCCAGTTGAGTCACTTGGGCTGGAGGAGCTTAAAAAGTCACAAAGTCGTCTCAAACCATCTATTGAGGAAGCTCCTACACTTGAACTTAAACAGCTACCAGAGCATTTGAGGTATGCCTTTTTGGGTGAAGCATCTACTTTGCCTGTTATCATTGCCGCTAACTTGACAGATAGTGAAGAGGAGAAGCTCTTGAGGATATTGAGACAGTTTAAGACAGCTATTGGATGGACTATAGCACACATCAAAGGAATCAGTCCTTCGTATTGCATGCACAAAATCCTGCTAGAGGAGAATTGCAAGCCTACTGTGGAGCAACAGCGTCGTCTCAATCCGATTATGAAGGAAGTGGTGAAGAAGGAAATCTTGAAGTGGCTTGATGCTGGTATTATCTACCCTATTTCAGACAGTTCTTGGGTGAGTCCGGTACAGTGTGTGCCGAATTGTTGCTAATGAGAAAAATGAGCTCATCCCTACACGTACCGTTACAGGGTGGAGAGTTTGCATGGACTATCGCAAGTTAAACAAAGCCACGAGAAAAGACCACTTTCCTCTTCCATTTGTGGATCAGATGTTAGACAGGTTGGCAGGCCACGAGTACTATTGTCTTCTTGATGGATATTCTGGATATAATCAGATTTGCATTGCACCTGAGGATCAAGAAAAGACTACATTCACATGTCCTTTTGGCACCTTTGCATTTAGACGAGTTCCGTTCGGACTGTGTGGCGCTCCAGCCACTTTTCAGAGGTGTATGATGGCTATCTTTTCAGACATGATTGGTATCAATGTGGAAGTTTTCATGGATGATTTCTCAGTGTTTGGTTCTTCATATGACGAGTGCTTACATAATCTTGGTTTGGTTTTGAAGAGATGTGTGGAGACTAATCTGTTGCTGAATTGGGAAAAATGTCACTTTATGGTGCAAGAAGGGATCATTCTTGGGCACAAGGTTTCTAGCAAGGGACTCGAGGTGGACAAAGCAAAAATTGACACTATTGAGAAGCTTCCTCCTCCTATCTCTGTTAGAGGCATTCGCAGCTTTCTTGGTCATGCGGGGTTCTATCGTCGTTTCATAAAGGATTTTTCGAAGATCTCTAAACCCTTGTGTAATCTTTTGGAGAAAGATGTTCCTTTCAATTTTGATGAAGCTTGTCTTGATGCTTTCGAGCTTTTGAAGAAGAAGTTGACTACCACACCTGTTATTACTGCACCAGATTGGAGTGATCAATTCGAGCTAATGTGTGATGCTAGTGACTATGCCGTTGGTGCTGTTCTTGGTCAGAGAAAGGAGAAAATATTTCATGTGGTTTACTATGCTAGTAAAACCCTTAATGACGCATAGTTGAACTACACCACCACGGAAAAAGAGCTTTTGGCTGTTGTTTATGCATTTGAGAAGTTTCGAGCCTATTTACTTGGCACGAAAGTCATTGTCTACACAGATCATGCGGCTATTAGATACTTGATGACAAAGAAGGATTCGATGCCTAGGTTGATTCGATGGGTCTTATTGCTTCAGGAATTTGATGTGGAGATTAAAGACAGAAAAGGAACTGAAAACCAGGTGGCAGATCATCTTTCGAGGTTGGAAGACCATGGTAAAAATTCACAGGCTAAATCTTTGATTAATGAATCTTTTCCGGATGAGCAGCTTTTAGGGGTACAAGTGGAAGAGCCATGGTTTGCAGATTTTGTGAACTATCTTGTTAGTGACATCATCCCTCCTGATTTAACTTATGCTCAAAGGAAGAAGTTCTTACATGATGTGAAGTGGTACCGATGGGACGAGCCGTATTTGTTCAAACAGGGTGCTGATCAGATTATTCGACGTTGCATTCCTTATAGCGAGACTGAAAGTGTATTGCGAGATTGCCATTCCACTATTTATGGAGGTCATTATGGTGGAGAGAAGATAGCAGCTCGTGTTCTTCAGGCAGGTTTCTTTTGGCCTACAGTTTTTAAGGATGCTCATCAGTTTGTTTTGAGGTGTGATCGCTGTCAGAAAGTTGGCAATATTTCTAGGAGGAATGAGATGCCTCTTAATATGCTCCTTGAGGTAGAGATCTTTGATGTATGGGGTATTGATTTCATGGGACCCTTTGTTTCGTCTTGTAATAATCAGTACATCTTGCTAGCTGTGGACTACGTCTCTAAGTGGGTTGAGGTGAAGGCCTTACCAACCAATGATGCTAAGGTGGTGCTGAACTTTCTTCATAAACAGGTCTTTACGCGTTTTGGAACTCCGCGAGCTATTATTAGTGATGAGGGGACTCACTTTTGTAATCGTCAATTCACTGCATTGTTGGCGAAATATAGAGTGACACATCGTGTTGCTACAGCATATCATCCCCAAACAAACGGTCAAGCGGAGGTTTCTAATCGTGAAATCAAGAGAATTCTAGAAAAGGTGGTGAATCCGTCGAGGAAGGATTGGTCCTTGAAGTTAGATGAAGCTGTTTGGGCCTATAGAATAGCTTACAAAACACCTTTGGGAAAGTCTCCGTATCAGTTAGTTTTTGGAAAAGCATGTCATCTACCAGTGGAGTTGGAATATAAAACTTTTTGGGCGATTAAGAAGTTGAATCTTGATATTAGAGCAGCTGGTGAGAAACGGTTATTGCAGTTGAATGAGTTAGAGGAATTTCGATCTCAGGCGTATGAGAACCACAAGATTTACAAGGAGAAGGTGAAGAGGTGGCATGATAAGAAGTTGATTCCTAAGGTCTTTGTGCCTGGTCAGTTGGTTTTGTTGTTTAATTCGCGCCTCAAGCTTTTTCCTGGGAAGCTTAAGTCAAGGTGGTCAGGGCCGTTCACTGTTAAAACCGTATTTCCGCATGGAGCCGTTGAGATTTTTGAAAAGTCACCTGATTTGACGTTCAAGGTAAATGGTCAGCGGTTAAAACATTATTTTACAGGCGATCCAGTGGTTCGTGAAACAGATTCCGTGGATTTGGCAGAAACGTAACGACCGAGCAGCAAGTCAAGCTAATGACGTTAAACGAGCGCTTCGTGGGAGGCAACCCATGTGATTGGATATCATTATTGTTGTATATTCTTTGTATCTTCATATTTAATATATATATATATATATATATATATATATATATATATATATATATATATATATATATATATATATATATATATATATATATATATATATATATTGGGATAGCGCGACCGCGCTGTCTAGCAGTGTAAACAGAGCGCGACCGCGCTAAGTCGATTCTGGAGGTGCAGAAAAAATTCCGGAGCAAATTTTCAGCCCAAATTCCGATTTGAAACCCTAATCCCAGCCCAAATCCACTTCTAATCATTCTATAAATCCCAATTTTCGTGCTTAATCAGACCATATATCTCACCTTAATCTTTTTATACATCTCTCATATACATATACATACATACACCCTTAAACCATATACCACGATTTCGGAGCTTTGGAATTCGTGTTCATTCATCGATTGGAGGCTTGATACGCAGTGCTACCTCTCCTACAGATTCGTTTTGGGTAATTTCTTGGTTATTCTTGTTACTACGAATTGTAGTTTGCGTATTTTGGGATAATTGTTGTTAGGTTGCTGTGGGTTGCTATTTGTGTATATTTTCTGCTTGTTGGAGATTGTGTAATGGCCCCGAAAAGGACTCGTTTTGCTGGTGGTTCTAGTGGACATCATTCATCTGATTCCGATTCTAGTACGGAGGGACCCGGGGAAAAGTTTGTTTCTGTGGAGGCCCGGACGGAGTATAACAGGTTGATGTCAAAGACAGTAATCAAGGATAGGATGTTTTTAGCTGGTCTGTCTGATGGAGATCTAGTGGCGATGATTCAGTCGCGAGGTTGGGAGCCTATTTGTCAGTTGGCTATGGATATTCCGTTGTCTATTGTTCGCGAGTTCTATGCGAATGCGAAGGCTGAACGGAATGGTTATTCAGTGGTTATGGTTTTGACAGTGGACTACACACCGCCTGCCATCAGCCGTTTGCTTGCTTTGCCTGCCAGACCTGCAGGTGCTGAGGATTGGACTTTTAAGTCCAGGATAGAGGTTGACTTGGATGCTATTGTGACTAGGTTGTGTGTGCCTGGTACTGTGTGGAAGATGAAGCCAGGGAGTAATGAGCACTTGCATTTCCCTACTTCTGCGTTGAACAGGTATGCTCGAGCATGGAATTTGTTTATCTGTGCTAACTTGTTGCCTACCACACATCAGCACGAGGTTAATGTGGAGAGGGGTATTTTGCTGTGGGCGATTCTGAATGGTTTTTATATTGACATTGGTTATATGATTAACCAAAATATCTTGAGGTTTTTGAGAGCTTGTACTACAGGGGGGATTCCATCTGGTTCTGTGGTTACTAGTTTGTGTATGGCGGTGGGAGTGAGATGGGCTGAGGATGAGCCGATACAGTTGCCGAGTGGTGCTATTGATTCTGGGACTATTGCGAGGATGGTGGAGTGGCCGGGCGGCGTTCCACATCCTAGGGGTTTGGGTTATCAGATTGCTGGTGCTGTTCCGCCACCACAGGTTCCCGAGGATATTCCTGTTGCCTCTCAGTACAGACGGTTGATGCGTCGCATGGATGCTATGTATGATTCTCAGAGCCGTTTTGCACAGGAGTTGACTCAGGCGCTGGGCACTGCTTTTGCTGCCAGTGGAGTGCAGGTAGATTGGCCTATTTTTGGGGCACATGGAGTCTATCCTCCGCCGGATTCTCCTCCTCAGGAGGGTGGTCCAGGTGGTCAGTAGGTATGTTCTACTTTTCCCTTATTTACTTCCAATGAGGGCATTGGAAATTTCAAGTTTGGGGGTGGATTTGGGAATTAGTAGTTGTTGTTATATATTTGTGGCATGTAGGAATTCATATTGCATCATATTTGTATGTGTAGTTTAGTTTCATGCATGATACCTGTCATATAGAGCATTCTGTTTGCATGTGTGTCGAGTTTTGTATGTGAGTTCATATAGTTGCATTACATGCATTTTTCATGATCCCTTAGAATAAGCTGATGCCATAAGGTAGGTAGATGTTGATGTGGGTGTGAAAAGGATGAACAGAGGGCTGATTTTAAATTTTGTTGAAATTGACATGCATGTTTCATGAATAAAATTTTTACATAGTCTCGTCATTTGCTCTTGGACTAGGTTGCGTCATGCTTGTTTGGATTTAGGATTTAATCACTTGTTTATCGATAGAATTTTCTTTATTCTCTTGATGATTAAGGAACACCAAAATATAAGTTGGGGGAAAACAGAAATTTCATGCTAATGTTTTTGTGTTTGTATTTTTTGGCTAGGCGTCAAATGGCTAGTAGCCGGCTCATGTTTATGAGTAGTCTAGGGTTGGAATTGAGAATTCTCATTCCAGATTCCATGTGAAAAAAAAAAAGAAAAAAAAAAGCAAGAAAAAAAAAGAAAAAAAAGAAGAAAAGAAAAAAAAAAGAAAAAAAAAGAGTGTTGTGAGAGTGTGAGTATGCAGAATTGATCAGGGTGAGCTCTTTAATACTCGAGCAATTAAGTTCTTGGGGACTTTGTGCCTAGTGACCTAAGGCTTTTTATAGTCTGGGATCCACTAACCCAACGCTCGCTACATGGGTATTATTGTATAAGCCTTTAGGGGTCTCATCCATTGCACGATCAAATAAGCATGTGTGTTGTGTACATATTGTGTTTGAGTCATAATAAAGCATGAATTTCTGTCTACTTTAGAGGAGTATGGAGGTGTATCTGAAGTGATCTTGAGTTTAAAGTTCATTCTATTTATAAACCTGTGATTGTCTTGGAAAAGAATATGTATGATTTTGATCCGGTCTGGTAGTATATCTGTCGAGCATTGCACACACGCACGTTCTGATCATGTATTGTTAGTGTACCGGAATTTAGTCGAGCTCTGTTTGGATTGATTGCATTCATTGAGATATTTGCTTGCTAAGTGGTGTTGTTTAGTTTGAGGGGATCCTTTGCATTCATATTTAGTTGCATTCATGCATTGCATTGTTTGTGTCAGTTGGATTTTGTGGGTACATTCACTATAGGCCCTCACGAGACCTTACTCGTCCACTAGGGCTGCCTAGGGGTTTAAAGGGCTTGTTGCATATGCTAAATGCATCCGTGATCACCTACGGAAGTGGTACTAGTTAGTTGTATATATTTATATCTGTTTATGCTTGAGGACAAGCATCGGTTCAAGTTTGGGGGTGTGATAAGTGGATTTTTATCCATTTGGATCGTTCTATTTTGGCTTGAATTGATCGCTGAATTCTCGAGTATTTGTGTGGTTTAATGTGTTTTGTGGAGTTTGTGCAGGAATTAGGTTTTTCGAAGGGAGTATGGTGTTTTGTGGTTTTTGGAACAGATGTGGTTATGAGGAAAAAACGGCGCGTGGAGAAATAGGCTCTAACAGAAATTCTGCAAAAACAGATTGTGCATAGCGCGACCGCGCTAGGTTTATACTGTAAGGGAGCGCGACCGCGCGAAAGGGAATTGGCAGATTTGGAGAGCGCGACCGCGTTACAATAACACTACAGGACAGCGCGACCGCGCTAAGGTGAAAACTGGGCCGCCAGAAACTGTTCCAATTCTGATTTTAAAGAGGAATGTTGCCGTTTTCTTCTCCTATTCAACATGGAAATACTCTTGGACGGTGGGAATAGTCCAGAAGCTTTATTTGACAAGGGAAGTTGCAATCTATATCATATTTAAAGATGGAATTTGTCAAATTCAATTCCTACTCAAGAATGGCAATTGTTTGGAGAAGAGGCAATATTGAGCTATAAATACACATGCTGGGGGGTCAGATTTACACACACCAACACCAGAGATCAGATTACTTCATATTACATACACACTTTCTAGCACGAGATTGAGAAGCCAAGGCGAGGATCGTGACAACAAGAAGATCTAGACATAGTTTTCTTGTATTCTTACTAGGCGTATCTTTTGGATGCTTGATCATTATTCGACTTTGTTCCATAACTTTGTTAACATTGATTTATTCATTATTATTCTCTTCATCTTTATCATGTTTTCATCAAACCCCATGATGACGAACGGTTCGATTATGAACTAATCGCCGTCATGGGGTCCTAACGGATGTACTTATGGAATTTAGATGTTGATTGCCTAACTTGATATATGTGTGGTGAATTTACGATATCCTTGCATGGTTGTATTTAATTCATATAGATGCGTAGCTAACATCTATCTTGTTAATCTTAAGTGAAGCGACAGTGAATCTTTTGATTTAGAACTTGCCATGCTAGCATAAGTCCATGAATGTTATTCATGTTTGTGGTGTGTTTCTAACCGTCTCATACTACCTTATGTAATCTTATGGATACTTGATCTTCAACCATTATGTTTTCAAATTCTATAGACATATAGGGTCTAAGCATAATTGGTGCCTGCATGATTTCTATCTTTTGTGGATATTGTGTAGATTGGTGTGCGTGTACTGAAAGGTAGCGTATACTTATTTCGTGTTGTCCGATTAGTTATCGTAACCACCACATGTGTTGATAAAAGGGCATGATCTCTAAAGGAAGTTTGTATTGAAGTTAGGATCCCATGTTTCCATATCATAAGTAATTTGAAATCACTTAGTTAATTAATTTAGTTGTTAATTAATTCTTATTAGTTAATTTTAGATAATCAAAACCAATTTGTCCATTGTCTTAGCATTGAACGATAATCATACATTGATGCTTAGGTACAAGAACTAAATTATACAATCTCTGTGGGAACGAACTCTACTTCATTCTATATTACTTGTGAACACGTGCGCTTGCGTGATTTTTAGCATAACAAGTTTTTGGCGCCGCTGCCGGGGATTTGTTATAGTTTATGTGCTTGACATCAGTGGTCGTTAAAGTTCATTGACTCGGATCGATTACTAATAGTTTTTGTGTTGTTTTGTGTTTTCAGGTACTTGAGCGTGTATGCGAACGCGTTCTCAAGCGAATAAGGAGAAGCTGGAAAATAAAGAAGAAACAGAAACAGAAGCTCCAGTGACTCAAGTTGTAGAAGATATGGGAGAACCAGCAGCAGCAACTAAGGCTCTTAAGGATTTCTCGCAGCCAAAGATCAATGACATTGCATCGAGTATTGTCAGACCAGCAATCGCAGCTAATACCTTCGAGATCAAGCCTAGCACTATACAGATGGTCCAGAACTCAGTTCAGTTTGGGGGTGCTCCTACCGAAGATCCCAACATGCATATTCGAGATTTCATAGAGATCTGTGATACCTTCAGAACCAACGGGGTGTCTGAGGATGATGTTAAGTTAAGGCTATTTCCATTCTCTCTGAGGGAAAAGGCGAAGAGTTGGTTACACTCTTTACCAGCAGGTTCTATCACTACATGGGAAGATCTTGCACAGAAATTTCTCACAAAATTCTTTCCCATGGCGAAGACAGCAGCTATCAGGAATGCTATCACTCAGTTTTCACAGCAGTCTGGAGAATCTCTATGCGAGGCTTGGGAGAGATATAAGGAGATGCTAGGAAGTGTCCACATCATGGGATGCCTGATTGGATGATAATCAATTGTTTTTATAATGGTTTGGGTGCACAGTCGAGACCCATGCTAGATGCAGCATCAGGTGGAGCTTTGTGGGCCAAGAGTTATGAAGAAGCTTATGAATTGATCGAGATGATGGCTGCTAATGAATATCAGAATCCTACAGGGAGGTTATCTCAAGGCAAGGTAGCAGGTGTTCTTGAAATTGATACAGCTACAGCCATTGCAGCTCAGTTGAAGGCCTTGTCAATGAAGGTCGATTCTTTGGCTAACATGGGAGTTCAGCAGGTAGCTAGTGTTTGTGAGTTGTGTGCGGGCGCATGATACAACTCAATGTGCCATATCTTCTGAATCAGCACAATTTGTGAGTAACTTCCAGAGGCCACAACAGCCAGTTCCAGCCACCTATCACCCGAATAACCGCAACCATCCAAATTTCAGCTGGAGTTATGTGCTTGACATCAGTGGTCGTTAAAGTTCATTGACTCGGATCGGTTACTAATAGTTTTTGTGTTGTTTTGTGTTTTCAGGTACTTGAGCGTGTATGCGAACGCGTTCTCAAGCGAATAAGGAGAAGCTGGAAAATAAAGAAGAAACAGAAACAGAAGCTCCAGTGACTCAAGTTGTAGAAGATATGGGAGAACCAGCAACCTTACTGTAGAAACAGTAAACCTTGTCTTTCTTAGCAGAGTTTAGATCTGCAACAAACAAGCTTCCTTTCCTGACTCCTTTTAAAGAAAGGCTTCCATTCTTCTTGTGATAGATGTTGCAAACTATCATATCAAAATCAACCTTAAATCCCCTGTCATTGAATTGGCTGACACTAAGTAGGTTGTGCTTCAATCCATCTACAAGAGCAATATCTTCAATGACAACATTTCCAATTTCCAAATAGCCATATCCCACTATGTAACCTTTGCTGTTGTCTCCAAAAGTTCTGATTGGGCCAGCTTTCTCAACATAATGTGATAGCAGGGCTTTATCACCTGTCATGTGTCTAGAACATCCACTGTCAATGATCCACATGACTTGTTTCTTTTTCTTGCCCTGTAAAACAGATGATATTTAATTTGCATCTGGTACCCAATCCTTGTTGGGTCTTGCAGTTACAGTATCACATTTTATATCATCGTTAATCACATTTGAATCAATACTTGAATAATCCGGTTTGACTTCTTTTGCTACCCACTCAGTTATAGAATAAGACTTGGTCTTTTTATAAGTGGACGCTGCCTTTTTACCAACATTGGCAGGCTCAGAAGTCTCAACAGTTTGCATATAGGAACATTTTTCAATAGACAGAATAGGCAGATTAAAACATGTACTCATGGCAGTGATTTTGCATGGCATGCAGTCAATGTCACTACAAACATTCATTGTTCTTTGCATAATGGGAGTTCTGTGTAAGTTACCTTTAACCTTGGTTGCATTAACCTTGTTCTCATTAGGTTTCTTATAAACATGTGTTAAGTGTTGAGAGGAGCCACAATTATTGCAATGCTTCCTAGGAGCATTCTTGACATAAGCATAGCCATTTTTCTTATCAATTCCTAACTTGCCATTCCTATTCTTAGACTTGTAAGCATCTATGTTGACAGTATGTCCTGAAGTTGATGTCGAGTTACCCTTGACAGTACCTTTCATACCTGCTGTCTTGACAGTAGATTTGGAAGTTGCTGTCCTAGGTACTCTCTTGACAGTATCTTTGAAAGTTTCTATCTTATCCTTGTTGACAGCTTCTTTAGAACATTCTGTCTGATTGTTTGGTAAAGTTTCTGTCATGGGAATCTTGACAGTATCTTTCCCTTCAGTAGATGTGCTGTCAATACACTCATCTTCATCACGAAGTTCTTGTTTGATGAGCAAGGAATTCTCATCAAAATCAGCTTGAATAGTTTTGAAAATAGGTTTACAAACTCTCTTGAGAATATGAGGTTTGACAGCATCACCATCTGAACAATCATCAATCACAGCTGCCTTTCCAGGCCTCCTACCATAGTCGAAACCTATTCCAACCTTTTGGTTCTCAATGTGATTCTCATGATATTCCTGAACTAACTTAAAAGAATTTCTAAAGGCCTTAAGCTTAAATTCATTTTTAGTAATTTGATTTCTTTAAAATTCTTCTATCTTCTTAACACAGACAACATCATTTTTTAGTCTTTCATTTTCTTGAGCTAGTGAATCTAATGGACTGGTTTTAAGCAAGATCATTTCATTCTCAGTTTTGAGTGTTTCATTCTGATTAGTTAACTTAGCAATTTCTTCATTAGCAGCAGATAAACTAACATGAATGTTAAACATCTCAGCATTTAATTCTTCAATATTTTACTTATACTCAGTTTTAGACATATCAAGTAAAATGAGAGATGGTACCTGATTTGAGGAGCTTGATGCTTCATCATCAGATCTAGCCATGAGAGCTAGATTTACAAACTCTTCTTCTTCCTAATCATCAGAATCATCCCAGCATTTTCCTTCAGCCACATAGGCTCTTCCTTGATTTCTTTTAAACTGACTTCGAGATCCTTTCTCCATTCTTTGATTCTGTTTTGGCCTTCTGCACTCTGTGGCAAAATGACCTAGCTCATTGCAGTTGTAACATCTGAACTTTGACCTATCCACCATCCCTGTCTTGTATCCTCCTATTGTGGCACCACCAACAGCTTTTGAAGAGTTTCCCTTGTTGAACTTAGATGTCTGACCCTGTGGCTTATATGGCTTATCTCTTCTGAACTTTATATTCTTGAATCTTTTAGCCATATATGCCATGGATGGATTATCCATGCTTTCAATCTCTTCTAATGAATAGAAGTCTTCATCTTTAACATCTTTGAGCTGTAGAACCACTTTCTCCTCATTATCCAACAACTCCTCAATCTTTAGAGATGGTGCTTGTGTTGGTTGTGAACTTTGTGAGGATTCACTTGGTAGAGAGACAAGTGGCTCATGAGCTACAAGGGCACTAGACATGTTTGCCATCTTTCCTTTGGCTCCAGTTTGAATAACTTTCTTTTGAAAGAGTTCAAGTTCATATGACTTAAGTACACCATAGAGAGTCTCAAGAGAAACATCATTCAAGTTTCTCCCTTCTCTTATGGCAGTGATTTTGTGCTTAAGGTGCTCAGGAAGAGTGAGCAGAAACTTGACATTAATCTCCTTTTTTTCATAGAACTTTCCATTAATTTGTAACTCAGCTATTAGCTTACTGAATCTTTCAAACATGTGAGTGAGCTCTTCACCAGGCTTAGCTATAAAGGCTTCATATTGTGACACAAGAATTTGTCTTTGATTTTCTCTGACCTCTTCACTTCCTTCACACAACAACTCTAGCTTGTTCCACATCTCTTTAAAAGATGAGCATCCCATAACATTTCTTCATATGGCTTTGTCCAAGGTGAGAGAGTCAAGTAAGATAAGTTGTAAGTAGTCATCCAAGGCTACCTTTCCTTTCTCAGACTCTGTGTATTCCGAGGGTCTCTTAGCAACCCAGTGAGCTGGAATTACTTCACCATTCACAGTGGCAGCAACTACTTCTTTCTTAGGAATGAAGGGGCCATTCTCAAGGTTGCCCAAGTACAGTGGATGTGCAGCTTTGATAAATAACAAGATCTTTCTTTTCCAAAAGTCGTAGTTCTCTTTATCAAATACTGGAATCTAGATACCACTTGATTTCTGTATACTCGTCATGATCTCAGATTAGTATATCAATCTGTTTGCTCTGATACCAGTTGTTGGTCCCGGAGTATTGCAGAAGGGGGGGTTGAATTCAATACTGATAAATTCAAATCTTTACTTCAACAACAATAATAAAGATTATAATCTATCAATATACGAAATACAAACATAAGTGATAGCTCAAGATATTCTCACAAAATAAATGTTTTATTTATTTTGCGAAGTGTTGCTACAACCTTGAGAAAAAAGTGTTTTCTCAAGCTTCGGTTTCTTGAGTGATTACAATGAAAATGAATTTACGAATACTTAAAAAGAATGAGAGATGATTCTCTATGTAGACTAATTTGCTCTAATATCTCTATCACATGGGTTGTGGAGCTGCTGTCATTTTCAAGTGGCAGCTCCTTACAATTTGCACACCCATGTGACTTTCCTAAATTGCTATACAAACAGAATTATCATAATATGTAAATCAACCTAGATTCGTTCTAATTCAAGCTAATACAATTCTAGTAGATGTAAATTTGTCATACTCTTGAATTGATGAGCTTTGTCTTGTGATATCTCAAGCTTTTGTCGTAGTCTTGCAGGTCTGCTACAATCTTTGACAAGTTGTAGCAAATCTGTTTCTTTAACATCTAAACTGTCACGGGTTTGACTGGGATAAATCCCTAATTCAAATAATTCAGTGAGACAGTAACTTTAACCGCCAAGTCTGCTGTCAAGAGAATGTTCCTTGGTTGACAGTATGAATCCCCGCCAATGTTGCTGTTAGGAATCCCGGACTTGTTGTCAAACTGTGAGAATGTTGCTGTCTCATGCTTCCGCCAATGTTGCTGTCATATGGAGTCTGTTGTCGTGACTTGCAACATGCTATCTTCTTGTAACCTTACTGTCAATGCCGTGACAGTAACATTTATTCTTGCTGTCGAACTTATGTAATCTTGAGGCTTGAACAATTGAATGAACTTCTTCCAAGAAACATACTTATTGAATTACAGCAACTATTTTGGTCACAAGAACACACTCTGGCTGTGATAGTATGTTCTACTTAACAAAAACTAAGTATGATAAAATCTAGTTAAGTTGTCTCTAAGCTATCACCCATAAATCCCAACAGATAATTTTACCGCCCACATGAAATTAGCAAAATAATCTTTAATTTAGTGATGGCTTAACAAATATTTTCCAATTAAAGCTACGTAGGAACAAAAGAGAGAAGAAATTGACCATTTTTTACGTTTAAAATTCTATTCGATTTATAAAATCTACTTATATTTCGTTTTAATTATCAAAATACCCTTCTTATTATTTGAAGATAGTTCTACTAATAACCAAATACAGTTTTAATAATAAATAAGAACCGTTAGATCATAAAATAAATAGATGAAAAACGATGGATCTAGCATAAAAAATATTTTATTTTTTAACATGTAAAACGTGTATTTCAATGATTTAAATCATATATTATTTGGTTTTGTACATTGAATAGGAATATCAATGTAGGTCTTCTACACCGAATAGGACTAATGTAAAAATTCGTAACTATATTTTTTCTTGAGATTCTGAGTGTTTTTATTTCGATAATAATTGTTAAATCATCACTAAATTAAAGATAATTGTATGAACTTCACGTGGGCTGTAAAATCATCCAAATCTGATTTCTAGATCTCGGGATAGGGACAAAATAGTAAATATAAACTTTTTTGATATTAATAAAAAATTCAATTATATCCTTTTTTCAAAGTAAAATCAATTGTATCATTTTTTAATTATATCCTTTTCATATTATAATTTTCTTTTCAAAATTCAATTCCAATACAATATTTTTTAATTATATAGAATATAATTTTCTTTTTAATATGATATAATCTTGATCGTTTATTTTCAAAAATATTAAATTCGATGGTTGCGATTATTTTGGTAGTACAGTGACCAAACCAAGGTAGTACAGTGACCAAACCAAAATTGTGGATAAAATCCCTTTTACGCTTATTATATATAAGGATATAATTGTTTGATAATATTAATATTAATGCACTTGGTATAAATTGATGATAATTTCATATTTAAATTTTAATAAAATTATCTTTTGTTTTTTTCTAAATAAAGATTAAATAGTATGTTTATATTAATTAATTAATAAATTTTACCGTTCGGTGCGTAGCACGGGTAGCACGCTAGTAGCTACACTGCACACGGATAGCCAATGATTTATCAATGTGTACAAAATATATATTTGCCATGGTTATATATATAATGGAAGATGTATGCAGTAATTTTGTTTAGGCAAAAAATCAGTGAAAATGTATAAATATATAAAATACTTCCTTAGTAGATTAAACCAATAAGCAATATACTTTTTTGAATGTGTGTTTAGAAGTGATTACTTTCTTTTTTGCAATAAATATATTTTTGCAACAAGGGGCGCGCGATCCACAACCCCCTGCGAATATCCCCACCCGCAATGGTTCATTTCGGGTCCCGCAATGTTTCATTATGAGGGTGACACCTGCAATGTTTCATTGTGGGGGTGAATTCTAATAATTAAATAAAAATAGGGAATAAATAATTAAAAATAGAAAAAATAGAAAAAATCCAAATTTTTATTCAGAATTTATACACACCCATGTAGTAATATGACTACTTTGCTGTGTATGAATTTATGTTTAAAAATTGGCATTTTTCTATTTTTATTTAATTTTTTAATTTATTTTATAAACTAGTTAAAATAGGGAAAAAATCAAAACAAATGGAAAATTAGTGAAAGCAGTGTAAAATTCATCACCCAAATAGTGAGTATGACTAATTTGGTTTGTATGAAATTATGTTTAAAATTCTGCATTTTCCTATTTTTATTTAATTTTTTATTTATTTTACAAACAAGTTAAAACTAGGGAAAACATAAAAAAAATGGAAAATTTGTGAAAGCAGTGAAAAATTTATCACACAAATAGTTAGTATGACTACTTTGTTTTGTATGAATTTATGTTGAAAAATTGGCATTTTCCTATTTTTATTTAATTTTTTAATTTATTTTACAAACTAATTAAAAATGGGGAAAAAATCAAAAAAAAATAAAAAATTAGTGAAAATAGGGTAAAATTGATCACACAAATAATGAGTATGACTACTTTGGTGTGTATGAACTTTTATTCAAAAATTTGCATTTTCCTATTTTTATTTAATTTTTTAATTTATTTTACAAACTAGTTAAAAATGGGGAAAAAAATCAAAAAATGGAAAATTAGTGAAAACAAGGTAAAATTTATCACAAAAAATAGTGAGTTTGACTACTTTGGTGTGTATGAATTTACGTTTAAAAATTGGCATTTTCCTATTTTTATTTAAGTTTTTAATTTATTTTACAAACTAGTTAAAAATGGGGAAAAAATAAAAAAAAATGGAAAATTAGTGAAAGCAGGGTAAAAATTTTCACACAAATAGTGAGTTTGATTGCTTTGGTTTATATGAATTTTTGTTTAAAAATTGGCATTTTCCAATTTTTATTTAAGTTTTTAATTTATTTTACAAACAAGTTAAAAATTAATAAAAAATAAAAAAAATGAAAACTTAGTGAAAGCAAGGTAAAATTTATCACACAAATAGTGAGTATGACTACTTTGGTGTGTATGAATTTGTTAGTCACAGAGGCATGCCTGAATACATCTAATAACAAGCCTAAGTTATTTATAATGCTATGCATTACTTACATGACCTCTTAACTGAGGGAACCTCTAGTTGTAGAGTTTCTACTGGTTTTGTACTTGTAATAGGCATCAAATTCTAGCTGTGTAAATGTACCTATTAAGTCAAGAGTAATGCTTGAAAGAAGTTCCAAGGTTCATGCCTCAAGCAAGGAGATAAAGGCTGCCAAATAATCACAGTTGGGATTTGAAGAAATGAAGAATTTGCCTAAGTACCAATTCGAGAAGTACATTTGTCTATTCGAGAAGTCTAGCATTCGAGAAGTCAGGGATTCGATATCTCAGAAGACACTATTCGATATCTCTGAATATACTGTTCGATATCTCATTCGATATCTCATAGATTCGATATGTCTATTACTCTGTTCAAGAACTCAAGGAGTCAAAAGGTCAAAGGTGACATTCGAGTTCTCAAAAGGGTCAACAAGTCAATGCTCTATTCGATATCTCAAAGACTCAAGATGCTATTCGACATCTCAGGGATTCGATATGTCAAAATGTTCTATTCGATATCTCAAGGACTCCCAGAGAAAAGAGCTATTCGAGAAGTGATTCGATATGTCAATATAATACTATTCGAGAACTCAGAGTTATCGATTAAGTCAATTCTAATTCTCGAATCATTCACTTAGCCACTTCTCGAATACATTCTTGGAGACAAAATACTGAAGAATTGTACAAGTTAGAAACCTGCAACAAGCCAAGACGCTTTATTTGACTATATACTATAAAGCACGTTGGAAAGCCTACAAAGAAGCTTGGAGAGATAAGACAGGGGACAAGGAGCTAAAGAAGTGGATCTGAACAGGCTTTGCAAAGTCAAATTTGTAGCCGTTTGGACTCTTACTCAAATGAGATAGACAGACTGGAAAGTATTTTGTTTACCTACCTTATTTGTAGTAAGTAGGTGTATCCATGTCTATAAGGATACAACCTCACTTCCTTAGCTGACAAGAGATAAGTTTTTCATATACATCACAAGAAATATCTCTCAGAGAAAAACGTAGCTGAGAATACTATCATTTGTATTCACAGATTGTAGCAAAATCTTTATCTAATAAAATATTAGATTAAAGTGATATTGTGTTGTGTTTGTCTTTGTTATCCGCACTTACATATCTCACACACTCAACACATATCTTGCTGCAAAGATTCAAGAACAAAGAAAAGTTCAAGAATCCATTCACCCCCCCCTCTGTATTCTTTTACTGTATTCAATACTCAACAAGTGGTATCATAGCAGGCTGTTTAATCTAAACAGAAAACGATCATGAGTTCGAATACACCAAAGACTACAGGTACGGTGAAGGTCCCTAAGTTCGACAAAGAGAATTACAACCTCTGGAAAATAAAAATGCTATTGTTGATCAAAGCTGCCAATCCTCTCTACCCTGACATCCTCAAGAATGGTCCATTTGTACCACAACAAGAAATTGCTGAATCTACAGTGGGCACAATAGTCATTCCTAGATCATATGTTGCAAAAGAGCCATCCAAGTGGACGGACTCAGAGAAGGAAAAGGTTGCCCTAGACAGTCATCTCATGTTGCTGATCATAGACTCCATGGATATGTCGATGTTTTCCAACATAGCATCATGTACATCAGCCAAGGACATGTGGAACCACATCGAGGTGTTATGTGAAGGGACAGAGGAGGTAAGAGAGAATAGGAAACAGATACTGGTCACACAGTATGAGGCTTTCATGGCACAGTCCAAAGAAAGTATTACTGATATGTTTGAGAGATTTCACAAACTGGTGACTGAGATTCAAATGAATGGGAAGGTTTACAGCACTAAGGAATTAAACATGAAGTTTCTACTATCTGCACCAAACCATCTAGAGCAAAGGGTCATATCTCTTAGAGAAAGAGATTTGAACAAAGTCACATATGATGTGCTCTATGGGGTTTTAAAGACTCATGAGCTTGAGCTGCTTCATAAGAGGGCTATCCAAGCCAACCAAGGCAGAATGATAAACACATCATGTGCCTTGATTGTCAACAAATCCGTTCAAGACCTGGAAGCATCTACAAGTCAGCTGAGAATAGAAGAGATAGTAGATGATGAAGAAACTGAAGAAGAAGTGACTGAACCTGTTGATGAAAAGGAAGAAGATGAGTTCTACACTCTTGAAGAGTTGGATGCCATGGAAAACACTTCATATGCTTTTATGGCTAGAAAATTCTAAAACATCAGATTTAAGAGGAATCAGCCCTTCAAGTTTAGATCTCAAAATCATTCATTCAACAAGAGCAAGGCACCTGTGAATGCAAACAAAAACAAATTCAAAACCAGCTATGTGGATAGGTCATCTGTGAGATGTTATAGATGCAATGACCTAGGGCATTTTGCCAGTGAATGCAAGAAGCCTAAAAAGAAGGATAAGGAGTTTCTTGAGCTTGAAGCTAAGTATGAGGCTCTGCTAAAGAAGTATACACCAGGTAAGGCCTACATAGCTGAAGGGAAGTGTTGGGATGATTCTGATAGTGATGGAGAAGAACAAGAATTCTGCAACTATGCCTTGATGGCCAACTCCAAGGAAGAACCATCTGAATCAGACTCTCAGGAACCATCCCTCACTACTATAGACATGTCTGTTTCTAAATACAAATCTATGGTTGAACAACTATCTGTTGAGATGTTTAATATTCATACTAGTATGACTGCTGCTAATGAAGAAATTGCTAAAATGTCTACTAAGAATGAATTGTTGAACAAAAGAAATGAGGAACTAGAACTAAATGCTATGCAAATAGAAAACCTTAAACAAGAAATCGAATATCTAAAGAATAAGGTTCTATGTGCTAGTCAAGTTGAGAAAGCTCTTAGGGATGAACTAGCTGAAAATGAATTTAAATTGAAAACATTTAAGAATTCCTCTAGTCTATTGCAGTCCTACCATGAGAAAAATCTAGCTAGACCTAAGGCTGCTATTGGACTTGATTATGACACTATCAAACAAAGGAAAGGCTATGCAGTCATTGAAGATGACATTGTTGTTCAAGAGGAAGTGCCTCAGGTTTTGAAAAAGGCTGAGACCCCAATATTTAAAATACCAACACTTGAGATTGATGAGGATGCCTTACTCATTAAGCAAATGTTGGATGATGAAGATAAGGCACAATCAAATGAACAACAAGCATCCTCTAAGAGTGAGAATGTCAAAACCAAAGCCAAGGAGTCAGTAGGAGGTAGACCTAGACTTGAGAAATTTGTGAAGTTTGTTTCAGCTGGGAATAATGAGTTTGAGAAGAAAGTGGCTAAAAAGAAACAAAACAGGAATGGCAAATTAGGGATTAACAAGGACAACAATTATGCTTATGTGCCAAATGCCCCTAGGAAAGTTTGTCAAAATTGTTTTAGCAATAATCATTTAACTCATGCATGCACGAAACCATCTGGTAGTGTTGCTAAACCATTCTATGATTGCTCTGTGCCTTTAAGACATAGAGACTCTCATTTCTGTGATAAATTTGATTGTATGCCATGTAACATGAATGTAATGACTAGTTGCTTTAGTTTGAGAAGACAATTCATGGAAGGTTGCATCAGTCACAATGTTCACACACACTACACAAGAACAAAGTCTTCAAGTCCTCCTAAAGTTAGGAAGGTGCCTCTGTCACCTAAGTCTAAGAACCCTAATTCTAAGACTTCTAACAGTGACAAGAAGACTAACATCAAGAAAATTGATAAGCATGCTGTTTATGATAAAACTGTTGCTAAGCCACATGGACCCAAACTTGTTTGTGTACCAAAGGAGAAGTAATACCTTTTTGTTTTCAGGGCAAAGAAAGAGAAAGGAAGGTCATGTGGATTTTGGACAGTGGATGCTCAAACCATATGACTGGTGATATGGCCCTGCTACCACAGTATGAGGAGAAGGCTGGCCCAATGGTTGCTTTTGGAGATGACAGCATTGGCAACACACTGGGATATGGCAAGTTGGAAATTGGAAATGTCATCATTGAAAATGTAGCACTGGTCAAGGGACTCAAGCACAATCTACTGAGTGTTGGTCAATTTACTGACAGAGGCTTCAAAGTGAATTTTGACAAAGATGAATGTTTGATCACCCACAAGAAGACTGGTGACTTTGCTCTATCTGGAGTAAGGAAAGGAAGCCTGTTTGTAGCAAATATGAACTCTGCAAACAAGGACAAAATTCGTTGCTTTTACTCAAAAGCATCAAATGAAGATAGTTGGCTATGGCAGAAGAAGCTATCACACTTGAACTTCAAAGGCATTAATTCTCTAGTCAAAAGGGAGTTAGTGAGAGGCATGACCATACTTGAATTCTGTCAAGAAGGAGTGTGTGAGGCTTGTCAAAAGGGAAAAATGAAAAGATTAAGCCACAAGTCAAAGACAGTGACATCAATAACCAAGCCCCTACAACTAATTCATATGGACTTGTTTGGGCCTGTCAATATTATGTCACTAGGAAGGAAGAAGTATGCTCTGGTGATGGTTGATGATTTCACAAGGTATACATGGGTAGAATTTCTGGCATCAAGGGATGAGGCTCCACAAGTAATCATTGAGCATATAAAGAAAATTGACAAGGAAGCAAAGACCAACAATGCAAGTGTGATTGCATTAAGAAGTGATAATGGAACAGAGTTCAGAAATGCCATGCTTGAAGCATTCTGCAAAGAGAATGGTATTTCTCAACAATTCTCAGCTCCAAGGACTCCACAACAAAATGGAGTTGTTGAGAGAAAGAATAGAACTCTGATTGAGGCTGCTAGAACAATGTTACTTGATGCAAAGATGCCTACATGTTTTTGGGCTGAGGCTGTGAGCACTGCATGCTATATCCAAAACAGAACCCTCATCAACAAAAACACTGCAGAGACACCTTACAACTTGATGACTGGAAAAAAGCCCACTCTAAAGTATGTTCATACTTTTGGAAGCAAATGCTTTGTGTTAAAAGACAACTCAGAATATGTTGGAAAGTTTGATGCAAAAGCATTTGAAGGAATTTTTCTTGGCTACTCTATGGAAAGAATTGCATACAAAGTTTATGTCATCACTTATGGAAAGCACAGATGTGACATTTGATGACAACAAACTACCTGGATTAGAAGAAGCCAATGATGAAGATAAAGATCCTTTGAAGTTTGACAATCTAGATGATTCTGATGAGGAGATTGAAACTGAATTTGAGCCCACAATCCAACAAACTCAAGTGAATGAAGAACCCGTGTCAACCAATAATGAAGAACAAGCATCCAAGACACACCTGTGATTAGTGGAAACTTCACAAGGGGAGGAAATGTAAATGATCATGATCTGGATGATGAAGCAACATCAAGGCTGAGAAATCAATCTGAACATACAAGGAAATGGGATAGATCACATACTGCAGATCAGATAATTGGAGATCCAAATACAGGAGTGAGGACAAGGAGAGCAACTCTAAATGAATGTCTCTATGGTTGCTTTCTATCCCAAGTTGAGCCTAAGAAGCTTGAAGATGCATTGTTGGATCCTGATTGGATAATTGCTATGCAAGAGGAGCTAAACCAATTTGAAAGAAGCAAAGTATGGGAACTTGTGCCTGCACCAAAGGATAGAACCATTGTTGGAACAAAATGGGTTCTAAGGAATAAGATGGATGAAAATGGTGTAGTCATAAGAAACAAAGCAAGGTTGGTTGCAAAAGGATACTCTCAACAGGAAGGCATTGACTATGATGAGACTTTTGCCCCTGTTGCTAGACTAGAGGCCATCAGAATTTTCTTGGCATTTGTTGCACATTCTAATTTCAAGGTTTATCAAATGGATGTCAAGAGTGCATTTCTGAATGGGGAGTTGGAAGAAGAAGTATATGTGCAACAGCCACCTGGATTTGAGGATCCACAATTCCCTCACTTTGTCTACAGATTGCTTAAAGCATTGTATGGAGTTAAGCAAGCTCCTAGGGCATGGTATGACACATTGTCAAAATTTCTACTGGAGAATCAATTAACTAAAGGCACACTGGACAAGACACTGTTTTAAAAGAAACATGGTGATGATATTATCTTAGTTCAAATCTATGTGGATGATATCATATTTGGCTCTACAAATGAGAAGCTGTGTGAGAAATTCTCTAAGCTCATGCAGAGCAGATATGAGATGAGTATGATGGGAGAATTAACATTCTTTCTTGGGCTGCAAGTGAGTCAAAGGAAGGATGGCATTTTTATAAGTCAAACCAAATACATCAAGGATCTATTGAAGAAATTTGACTTAGAAGAATGCTCAACTGCAAAGACACCCATGGCCACTGCCACCAAGTTGGGTGAAGATGGTAAGGGCAAGAAGGTAGATATCTCAATCTACAGAGGCATGGTTGGTTCTCTACTCTACCTCACTGCTAGTAGGCCAGACATCATGTTTGCAACATGCTTGTGTGCAAGGTTTCAATCAAATCCAAAGGAATCACATATGATAGCAATAAAGAGGATTTTCAGATATCTGAAGGGCAAACCAAACTTGGGATTATGGAATCCTAAGAACACAGGGTTCAATCTGATTGGTTATTATGATGCTGATTATGCTGGATGCAGAGTGGATAGGAAAAGCACCTCAGGTAGCTGCAAGTTTCTTGGACAAAGGTTAGTCTCTTGGTACAGCAAGAAACAACAATCTATGTCAACTTCCACAGCTGAACCTGAATACATAGCTGCTGGAAGTTGTTGTGCTCAAGTGCTTTGGATCAGAAACCAACTTAGAGATTATGGACTTGTGTTGGAAAGAATTCCAATCATGTGTGACAACACAAGTGCAATCTCTATAGTTTCCAATCCTGTCAATCATTCTAGGACAAAGCACATTGACATCAGATATCACTTCATAAGGGAGCATGCAACTAATGGAACCATTGAGTTACATTATGTTCCCACAGAGAAACAACTAGCTGACATATTCACTAAGCCATTAGATGAAGCCACCTTCACAAGGTTGGTTAGTGAGATTGGAATGTTGAATTCTTCAAATTCTGGCTAAGTGAATATATCAACTAGATTGTTGCAGCAGTAAATACTTACTTTATCAAATGCTCAATATTTTTGAAGTAAGTATTGGCTGGATTATGATTTATAAATATTCCACAATGCTGCATATGTTGAAAATCATACATCTTTAGCTTGAAATTTCTGTGAAATTTTGAGAGAATCACTATTTAATTTAGTAGAATATTCTTCAGTGAATATTTCTGGTAAATTTTAAAAGATAGTGAAAATTGAATTTTATGAGTGCAAAGTATAGCTCGATAAGTCAGACTTCTCGAATGGTTCATTGTTTTGTCATGGCTCGAGTTCTCGAATAGGCCTATCTAGAACCCTCCTCAGTTCTCGAATAATGTCTTTTGGAGAAATCGAATAGCACACTCTGAGTTCTCGAATAGAGTATTTTAGTTCTCTAATGATGGAGTTCTCGAATACTGTATTTGAGTTATCGAATCATTTGAAAAGGCTGATTTCTCGCTGACACTTAATCGCTTTTTGGATTTATATTCAAAATTTCATTTCGCTCATAAAAACATATTTTATTTAGCTTAGAATTATTTTCTGAGTTAAATAACTGCCAGCTGTGGGTTACAAACTGCTTGAGATATCGAATAAGCCTTTCTTGACTTATCGAATAGTTGTTTTATACTTCTCGAATGATTGTCTTGTCGATATAAAACTTAGATCTAATCGACAACTCAAGTTAGTCATATATACACAATTTCACAACTGTTCAACTCATTTCGTTCGATTTCTCAAGCATCTAAACTCTTAAAACCTCTAAAAACCCTAACTGCGAATTTCTTCTTCAACCTTAATTCTCTTTTCTTCTCTACCCAAATGGCAAACACTCAACTCACCATACCATCCCAAACCAATTTCATTGCAATTACCAGTGATGTGGAAGCGCCAAATGCTAATTTCAAGTGCTTTGTTCGAAGGCTGTCTGAATCTTACATCAAGGGTGCACTATCAGCCAACCCAACCCTGTACATAGACTTATTAGAACAATTCTGGAGGACAGCTATAGTGGAGGTCATCGCCCTTGAGAATGCTATTACCTCATATGTTGTCTACTGCAAGATTCAAGGCGTGGATATTACTATCACTACTGCAGACATGAATGAAGCCTTGGATTTGCAGCAAGAGGCATATGACTCCCTGGCCACAGATGTTGAGTTGGAAGAATTCTTTGAATTTATCAACTACTCAGAGGCTATTAAACTTGGAAAGCTGAATAGGAAGTACTTGAGAAAGGAATGGAGCTATGTTTTTACTACACTCCTTCAGGTATTCACTGCCAGGAAATCGAGCTTTGATCAGATTAGTACACCTGTGCAGCAGCTTGCCTATGCCTTGGCTCATGGGAGAAAGATAGATGTTGGACATCTCATCATACAAGAGCTATATGGGAGACTTGGTAAGAACACAGCCAAGAGAGGTACTGAAATTTTCTTTCCCCACTTTATTCAATTAGTACTTAATTTTAAAAATGCTTCATTGATTGAATTGCCTGGATTAGATAAAAGTAAAATAGGCTATCCTAGGTCCATGACCAAACTTATTTTTGGTAACTTGGAGACTAGGAATGATGTGGATGTAAGGCTTAAGATAACTCCCCACATGGAGGGTTTGTTTAGGTCTTACCCCCACAACATGCCAATATTTGAGTCTAAGTCTCAGTTAGCACAGCCTAAGCAAGAAGAACACAATGCCAACCCAAGGCTTGCTAACCAACCCTCTCAGACAAACACTCTACCAAACACAGAGCCAACTGCATCATCCTCTCAAAAGGGTGATGTTAGTAAAAAGAAGAGGAAACAGGTTGGTTCTGAACCTTTAACCATCTTAACTGAAGCAGCCTTGGTTGTAGAACTAGGTTTAGGAGGTGAGGAAACTGAGTCACCTATCATTAACCTAAAGAAGAAGAAGAAATCTAAAACCACCTCTTCAGTCACCCAAATGGCTGAAGTTGTAAAATCAGGGGCACACAGCTCACTAGATGTATCCTCTCAACAGGGTGCATCTATAGAATCAAGCATCCTCCCCAATGCACCTATTTTTACAGAGTCAGCACATGGGAGTGATAAGGCTGGCACAACACTGAGTGGAGAGCACATCACAATTGAAACACCCTCTATCTCTCAGGGGGAGTTGCCAAAATCTAATCTACAACACACTTCTCTTCCAGAATCTACCACTCATATTTCTTTGGAGCCTGCAACTCAAGCAATTGAGGAGCAAGGTGTGACGCCCCCAGATCCGTGGTCGGAGATCTAGGCGCTCACGATCCATTTTCCATTAATAACATACCTGTTCTTGCACATAATATATATAACACAGCCATCGACCCCACAATAAACTCACACCGCACACACACACACACAGGTTAGAGCCTCAGAAACGTCACACATTGATTAAATAGTAATAAAATTATCAGAGTTATTACAGACCGAATTAAATAGTATTTATGCTACCAGCAACACTTCGATATGAAGCGAAGTTGGCGGCTTGAAAGTTTGTTATGATACACTGCCTTGCACAGGTCATACTGATAAATAAAACAAACTAACAAAAGCTGCCAACCAATCCGGCTAATGGGGCTTACCGGTGGAATCTCAAGTGCTGGCTCGGGTCTAGTCACCTGCTTTCGAGCAGTCTGTCTGGTTCTTGCCATTTCGCTTAGCTGTTGTGTTTGTAAAATTTGAAAACAAGCAAGAGTGAACAACTATAGCTCAGCAAGAAATATATGTATAAGGTAAGCAATATAACATTTCATATGATCGGCAGTTATTAAACTTGTTTGTATCAATCAGATATAAAATCACTTGTCATAGTTGATAAATCTCGAAGGTGCAACAATATGTGTCCTTGTTTTCAAAATAAACTTGAAGTTCTAGATACTGCATTGAGTCAACATCTTTCTCATCAAAATAGAACAATATCAGCAACTCGGCACAAAAGCCTAAGAAGCAGTGTCAAAGCATTTTTCCAAAATGGAGGAATGGGACTTAAAGAAAACACAAAACCTGACAAGGATTGACGATGATCAGTCGCCACATCCAAGTCCAATAATCGGGTCTTCTCTACCGGTAGAAGGATAGAAACTACATCCGTAACTATCCCTCGGGTGAAAACTACATCCGTAATCACCCTCGATGAAAACTACATCCGTAATCATCCTTCGGCAACACCTGGGCCGGAATAATAATTGATGGACCGCCTGGCTCACGGCCGCTTACACATCCCGGGAATCGTTCGTCAACGGTTCCCACACCTGCCAGAGTCCCTTTTTCTTTTTCTTTTAAAACTTGATTTTGATTGAAAACAGAGTAATTGAGGTTCGACATCAGTCGACCGATGATTCTTGAAATCATACGAGAAGCAGAATCTGACCGGGGGTTTTCGAAAATGTTTTGAGTTCGAAAGAGTTCGAGTTTGAAAGTATTAGAAAGTATCTTGGATTAACTTTGTCTTTAAATAATGAACAATGATTAATAAATAATATTTTAAGATTTAATATTAATAATTAATAAAATAATTATTCGATAAAATAAACTTTTATTCCAAGATAGGGTTTCGAGTATTTACGAAGATATAACAATAGTTACTTGAGTATACGATACTACCCGAATGACCCTTCGGGTTTTCGCAAACTAGATACGATATAATAATATACCGCTCCCCGGTCAATAGTATATACGGACCGCTACGACCTCTATTGCTAGAGTCGTTGTCCGAAGAAAACATTTCAATCTAAGTTCAAGGGGTATAAGCATATATGTACTTATTCAATTTCAATTGCATCAATACTTCGATAAACATAGCATTTGATATAATTGAAAACTACAAACACAACAGTGAAAGTCCTTGTATATGGATAAGTTTTGAAAAGTAAACTTGCCTTGGTTTGGTTGGGGTGGTCGAGCGTGCGGAGTCGAACGATCTATACATAAGCAATAACCGCTCGTTAGTACCTTAACAATATCTCTTTAATTACGGGGTTTAGGGGGTACGAAATTAACTTAACGACTTCGTCTTATGACTCTCTAGCCCCACTATAGGTTCATGTCATCACTCGATTACGCTCGTCACTTAATCGACTTAATTTAGTTACCTCATTCGAATAATAACCATTAACCCTAGAATCATGCTCCACTAATCGACTTTTTCCCTTGCGCGAATTTTACTCTAGCATTTTTATAAAATCCAAAAATTCATATTTTAATCCAATTCTTTTTGGGTGGTCTTCACCACTGCATTCCCTAGCTTCTCAAAGTTTTCCATGATCCCACATATATTTTTAGGGGTTTAAACAAGGTTCACAAGGGGGTCACTTAGTGCAGTCCGGAGTCCATAAACACAATTCACTTCTCCGGCCATAACTTAAAATCTGCACATCACCTAGCCATGAACCTTACATTTCCAGAAACTACATTCAATTATCTTTCCAACAATATATGGTAGGACATCAGGGGACAAAATTTTGGGGTTCAAAACTGTGTTACAATACAGGTCAATGCTCCTGGACAAAACTCAGCAAGCACATACTACTTAGATCAACCATTTTTCACAATTCCACAACACAACCAACACTTAATACACTTAGTTCATGGTTCATAACACTCATGGAGATATATATTATCCATAATCATAAAAGTCACAATCTCAACATCAAAACTCAAGATCCATGTCATCCAATACTTATACAACCAAGATTAGCTCACAAACACATGGATCTACTACCACACATTATAAATAATACATAACCAAGAGGGTTTGAGATTTTTATACCTTCTTGAGCACCTAGGGGCCTTGGATAAGCTTTTCACAACTCAACAACACCTTAAATGGTCTCTTACAACACTTACAATCCAAGATCTAAAAGAAAATCAAACATGGTTACTATTCACCAAATCTTTAACAATTTATAACTTGAATTTGGGTGGATGAAATGGCTTGAAATTACTAACATACCTTGTCTAGATGATGGAGATGGCCTAGGATTTATGTTGTGATTTATGAGTGATGGAAAAGGGGGAAGAAGAATTTTTCTTCTCCTCTTTTTCTCTTGGCCGAGAGCAAGCTAGAAGGGGGGGGGGTGTGTTCGTGTTTTTGTGTTTTGTGTGTTATGTTTGGTTGAATAATTGATGTAAGTGTTGGGTGATACATATAATGTATGTATAGACAAGTACTAGCAAGCATGGGCATGTGTACTACTTGTCTCTCTTTTTGAAAAAGCAAGTAACTAGGTACTATTCATCTTCCAATTGCTAACTAGTTTGCTTGATTTCTAACCACTTGGTTGCATGGGACTTGCATGCAATACTACTCCTTGTATCATTATTCTTCCACCAATGCTTGTCATTTAATCTTTAATTCGTATCGTATTTTAATTAATCTCTCGTAATAATATTTTGTCGCGTAGAGTGATGTGCCGAAAATATGACAATTAAAATCGCAAGCGCACGATCATCGTTTTAGTATTTGAGATTCGATCCACAGGGACTAATATTTATTTTGCAAAACCTTAATTCTTAAATTAGGCGAATTAGAACAATTTAATTTTTTTAGAAGATTTTTTAACTAATTAACAATGAAAATTAAATTCCAGAGAAAAACAAAGTCAAAACAATTAGAATACATGATTTTAATAACACTAATTAATTGAAGCAAGTGATTAAATAATAAAATTCAAGAACCAAGAGATCCACATGGTACTGAGACAATGGAGAGAAATTAAAACAAACAGACAATTAAAACCAAACACCAATTTTTATTCTACACTAAAATGGATACAACCAAAAATATGAGAAATGTAATGGGTTAGAAACACTTGCGGGTTATAAAAAGAAAAGGACACATGGACCGGAATACACAAACAAAGCTTGGGCCAAGTATGAATTTAAAATGGGCTCTCTTTCGGGCTTAAAGTGAAATGGACATTTAAAAAAATGGATCATTAATTTAACCACTAAAATTCTTAATGGCTACGAAAATAAAACTAAAGAAAAAAACGGAAGGGAAGAAAACTAGAACAATTAATAACTAGATTTAATTAATGATAATAACTAGATTGAATTGGTAATTTAATGCTATATAATTGATTATTAGATCTAAAGATGAATATTAAAATATGCAGAATGGAGCATACACGCATGGAGCAGGAAGTAAAAAAAAAAACAAAAAACAAAAGGCCAAAACAAGTAAATACAAAAACTGCGAAGAAAAAAAAAATAAAAAAATTTACTATGAAACTAATCAAACGTTACAAACTACAGCGAAGAACTCGACCCCATCTCAATTTCCGAACTCAGTACAGATCAAGAAATCAACTCTCAACAGAAAATCACAAATTTGAACTCAAACTACTTGAGATAATCAGCTTGTAGTGACGAATAGAGTAAGAAACAAGGCTGGGTCTTGTTCATGTTTGTGTTTGGGCCACAACGAAAATAGAGGATTAAACTGGGTATTGGGATAAAATGGGGGGATGAAATAAAATGGGCTAGGTTTGATACTTTTACTAAAATAGAGGAGAAGAACTACTACAGAACAAACAAATTTCAGCAGAAGAAAAAAAACATGTATATAAGAAAAAAAAATTGTTTACAAGAAAATTTACAACTTAATTTAGAAGTGTACTAAAACTAAGGGGTTCTAATCCTAATTCTAAGTGGTTTTACAAGAGAAAAAATGAATATATTTATAGGAAATAGATTGAGATTTGTGGTTGGTGTGGATTAATCCCCACCATTCATTTTTGTTTGGTGGGATTAAATCTTAGCCCTCCATTTTTATTTATTTTTTTTATTTTTTTATTTTTTTTTTCTTTTTAGTTTTTAAATAAAAATTCAGCTTTTGCACCAAACTCCCTCTTCTTTCCTTTTCTTCTATTTTAGTCCTTCTTCTTCTTTTTCTCTTCTTTGACCTTTATTTCTTTATTTTGCAATTTCTTCAATTTTTCTTGAATTTCCTGAAATACAACAAAATAATTTATTAAAATACGAATTCAAACAATAAATAGGTAATAAAAATATGCAAAAATATGCACTTATCAAATGCCCCCATACCTATCTTTTGCTCGTCCTCGAGTAAACAAATAGAAAAATGCAGAATTAAAAACCTATACTCACTGTTGTAGGAATCACGGGTAATTTTAGGTTTACCAACCCGTTAAACTCATAGACGATCTCTACAAGAGGAGTGTTGTCTCCTAAGGGTTTACAGAAGATATACCCATAAAATCTTTCAGATAAATTAGTCAGTATCCAACTTTCCTCTTCCAATCTTGCTTTCATTGGTGTTAATAAAACAATTTTGTAGAAAATATATGCCTTAAAGATTATTCTAATAATAGCCAAGTTATAGGTTCCCACAATCCACTTGATTAGACTCTAAAAATTTACAAAAAATCCCAAGGTGTGTAGTGAATTTAAGGCCTATTATGGATAAAGTGCATACAAACATTTTCTCTTTTTCAACCAATATTGAACTGACCCAATCTCTATTAAAACAAGTATCTAGCCAAACTTCACGTTCTTAGTAGTTAGACCGATCGTGCAATGGTTGAGGTCCCAAAAGACTTTTGCATCAATACCCATTTAGCGAGTTTTAGGTCAACAATCCCAGACCATAAAGGATCTTAGGTTGCTAGGCACAAAGTCCCCTCGGACTTACTTACTCGGGTTATTAATGAGCCCAACCTAGCCGATTGCCCTACTAAGAATTTATTATTACAAAATTACACTAGCACTCAACAATTACAAACATTTATTGACTCTTTTTCTTTTCTTTTTTTTTGATTTTTTTTTGATATTTTTTTTTTGACACTATAGGAACCAAATTTCGCAAAGGTTTGATTCGACATTGTTCTAACATGTGGGTTCTCTCTCAGGTATCGAATAACATTCCTATACAATTTTTCCATCAAAAGTCTTGTGCAAATGTGTCGTCTTGGACTTTTAAGCAAAAATTTGTTCGACACAAGTTTCATGAGGAAAACCTTACTTGACTACGTTCAAATTATCTAAAGGCATTATACATATAATTTTCGAAAAATAGTCAACACCAACTAGTTCTAGAATTTAAAGAGTGGGAAGGACAACTAAGCTAAAATATCTTTATTTTTGGATTTTTAAAATTTTTCAATTTTTTTGGATTTTTCAATTTTTATGTATTTACACTAGACACTCCCCCATACCTAAATCATGCATTGTCCTCAATGTATGCAAAGGTATAAAAGAAAAGTAAGAAATACGCCCCTAATGCACAAGCATGAAGTATCGAGGCACGGATTGCCACTCCAAAAACCTGTTGCGTGGGACCACCACGAAAAAGCATCAACAGCTTTTTTCTTAATCCTGCACAAAATTTCCAAACAAGCATTAGCAAATTTAGCCACTACATCAATAAATAAAAATTGATCAAGAAAATATGTAGTTTTGGAAAATTTTGTGATAAGCATCGATAAAATTCATAGCCCCGAAAACGCCGAACTCCCTTAATAATCACGCGAGGTGGAGGCTCGGGTGGTGGTTCTTCTCCCTTCCTTACTTTCTCTGGAGCTATTTGATCCTCTTGGCTTTTTGAATCAATGAATAAGGAGCATTTATCAGGGTCTCCTTCTTCCGGGGACTGAAGGGTAATAGCCGTTTGGAATGGATTATCAAGCAAAATTGGAGAAAAATCTTCTTGGACAATTTTTGACATCACGTCAACCTTGAAGCATAGATTCTCATTTTTACTCACAACATCCTCAACAACATCATTGATTTTAACCTCGATGGAAAGCTCCTCTTCTATTTCAATAAGTACATCATCAACACACACCGAGAAACTATTTTCCTCTTGATCATTTGTAAGAATGATCGAATCCATTTCATCTTCTGGTGGTATAGATGGCGGCGGTGTAGAGTCAGGCTGCCATGCAGTAAAAGAGCTATCCCATTCTGCAATTTCAGCTCCCATCAGTTTATTTAACTCCTCTTGAATCTTTTGAGTTTGCATTAGAAGTTCCTCCGCCTTGCTCAATATATCAGGTTGCGCATTTTCATTGGTTTAATGAACCTGGAAATTCTGTGGTGGAGGATATTCATATTTGTGACAACCCGAATTTTCAAAATAAATTATTATTATTATTTTATTTTTACGATTTGTGTTTATAAATTATTATTATTTGTAAAATGCATATTAAATTGGAAAATTGAGATTTAATTCTAATTCCTTCTCCGTAAATCTTTAAAAATATCCTAGTATTTAATTATGCTAGAAATTTTTATTTTTACAAATTAGAGTTTTTAACTAAAAATGTTATTTAAAGACATGTAGTATTGAATTGTAATGCTTTTAAATGTTATTGGGCCTAAGCCCATTAGGGTAAAACAAACACAACAGCCATAACTCAGATATACAAACACGCAACGCAGCCGCATACATTAGTCGGGAGAAGAAGAGTAAATAAGGAGAGAAAGGGGAGAGGAAGAATGAAGAGATTTCTTGATAATTTGCTCGATTCTTGTCGGAATCGCTTGATTTCGGTTTCGTTGTTCACCTCTCTTCGGACCCGTTCTTTCCTAGCCATCATCTTCATCATCAAGCACCACTTTCCACCATGATTTCTTGTAGAGCAAAGGCTGCGTTTTTGGGGAAAACCATAGCCTTGATTGAGTGTTGTGTTGTTTAGCTCAAATCGAAGGTATAACCCTCCCCTTGCTTTGTCTATTTGATTTCTTGATCTTATTTCTTGAGCGTAACTGATTATTATGGCTTAAAGTTGTAATATGTTGATTGTTGATTTTGAATTTGAATTGTATTTGTTAAGAGTTGAGTTTTATAAATTGTTTGAGTGTTAATGATTGTCATAATTATTATAGGTTGTTTAAAGGGTGGATGTATAGTGTAATCAAGTCAATGTTATATGTGGTATAGCTTGATTTTTCTTTCTTAATATTCAGATTCTATATAGTTAAGCATGCCTACAAGTTGTTTGATTTATTGTCTCAAAGAAGTTAAGCATGATTCTTAGTTTTGATTATGAAATCCCAGCAACTGCCCTGTTTTGTGCTGTAATTTCGAGACAGTTAATGACCTTATTTGGTCTTGGCTATAAAATATGAATTATAGCTTGTGGTCTCTAGTTTGTGTAGGAGAAAACGGTGCGTAGTTTGAGTTAACGAGCAAGGAGAAAACGTTGTTTTAGTGACTGCTGTTCATAACTTCGCTGCTCTCGGGAATTGCTACTTTGGAAGTCTGTTTCACCTAGTTAAACTTGTTCTTTTAAGTTGAAAAATTTACTGAGTATAAAGGAAGGAATTATAAAGATTACAGAAAAGATTTGAACAAAAATATGAAATGTTCGATTTATTAAAAATGCTAGAGTGTGACTGGTACATGAGAATCTGCCCTTGTGCTAATGGTCGTAATTAGATTAGTATGGTAAATTTTTATATATTGTTTAATTGTGGTAATTTAACTAATAAGTGTTGTAATTTAAATCGATATAAATTGTGAGATTAATTGTGGGTTTGAGTATATGTTTTGATGATTATTAATGGTTAATTGTTGTTGTTGGGTAATACTTTCGGAAGTGGAATTTGAGGATTTTGGATATAAGTCGAGTTTGAGTAATTATCGAAATTTGTAATTGTCGAGTACTTGGTATTGATTAGTAAGTGGTTACTAATTTACCTTGATAATTGTTAGTTGCATAATGTGTGAATTAGTAATTGTGAAATGTTAACTGTTAATGCTATGTGCTAAATGTTATAAATCGAGTCATAGTATTCGTTGAATATATCATTGTCAACTGCTTGGTGTTGATTTGTAAGTGGTTGGTTAATAGTCAGTTATTAGTAACAAGTACTTGGTGTTGGATTATATTTGGTTAAATGGTTATTGGTCATGTATATCGGTTTTACTTATGTAAGTCGAATTATGGATATTGGTGGATTGGTAATGTTGGTATTATTTGTGGAGTTATATGAGTTGACTAAATGGTAAGTATGGGAATACGTGATACATGTTAAATGTTAGAATTTTATAATAATTAGAATTGTGCTAGGGGTTATGAGAAGATCACAAGTTTTTAAATGTCAATATTTAAAGGACTTGTGTAATTCTTTTCGACTGATCCCTAGGGCTTACGAATATCCATGATTAACTATCACGGGTATAATTCATATACTTATGTGGTGTGATCATCTATAGCGTAAGTAATAGTTAGTGCTAGGGGTTGTTCCCTAGGGCTTACGAACATCAATGATTGGTTGTCACGTGTATCATTAAAATGCGTGAGAAATACGATCATTGGTGTAGCGTAAGTAGTAGTGTAATATAAATCATTATGTGCTATGTGCCGCATGTCAGGGCGGATACTTTCTTATGTGTTTATTTTATGTTGCTGCAAGTTGAGGCAGCTTTATTTTCATAAAAAACAGGGTTGTATTGTAATTGAGGGGCTGTGCCCATAGTCCGATAAACGAATAGGTCATGCCGAAATTTTCTGAAAATCTCCTGCATTTTAAATTCATTTAACTTATTTGACTTTAATGGTCTAAAGGCATGTTTTGGGGTGATAAATGTTAATGTGTTATGTGTACTAAGTGATAATAGAATAGTCAACTATAGGGAGGACACCTATAGTTTGACTTTATATGATTTAGTGACAATTCCAAGTTGTGTTACTCGAGGTACGAGGTAGGACTGACACGTCTCGTAACTATTTCAGTACCATTAGGGTATAATCAAGTTGGAACGACGTGCATCAAAGAGGAAAGGTCGGGGCGTCGCATGAAGAAAGGTAAGGTACCCCATGGAATTGCTTGGACAAGGTGCGAAGGATTTATTCGCGATTTTCTGCTTTATGCTCAGGACCAGAGGCAAGTTTATCTATGCATACTCTATCGTTCAGAGTATCCGTATTTTGAAATATATGAAATGTGCGAACTAGATTTAAATCCATAAAAGCAAATATTCTTTCTAGTGGTTTATACCAAATCTTATCCATGCAATTTACATGCATATCTATTATTGTTGAGCTGTTTATTACAAGAGATGTTTGCAATTTAGTTTATAAGTTGGTTTATATTGTTGAGACGTTTATCGAAATACTTCTTTTGTATTCGTAGAAGAGATGATAAAGATATATTTAATAATATTTTCATACGTTAGAATATTTATATTTAAAAGTGGGATTATATATATGTATATATATATATATATATATATATATATATATATATATAAAGTAAGTTGTGATTTATTGCTTCTAAAAGCAAAAGTGACCGGAGTAACGCACCGGCCCAACGGTTACATATAAAGGGTGAAGGGCCGAGAAAGACGGCTCACCCTTCTGAGAAGTTTTATTTGGGTGGTTCGAGACGTCGACCATCCTTTCTATCGATAGAAAATGAGATGTGACAATGGACTGATCATCCATTACTTGAGAAGGCGTTTCGAGAAGAAGTCCAATCTTAGATACCTTAGACTGTTAGCGGATGCCTTTGTGGTTCTGTTAATAGTAGAGGGTGTTGATCCGAGAAGTTATTAAATTATATTCGAATGGTATTTTGAGAAGTTATTGATTTATCTTTGAGCAGTATTTTGAGAAGTTATTGATTTATCTTTGAGCAGTATTTTGAGAAGTTATTGATTTATCTTTGAGCTGTATTTTGAGAAGTTATTGAGATGTATTTATTCTTTCATATGAAGAGTATTCTGAGAAGTTTTTGAGATATATTGGAGTAGTATTTCGAGATTTATAAGCATTTCTGAGTTGATCTTTTTCAAAAGTATTTATATTTATAAGTCGTATGGAGTAGTAAAAAATATATTTTGAATAAGTTGTGGTAGTATCTTAGTATACTCTATTATATTACTTGCTGAGCGCCTCTTTCGCTCATTCTTGCTTTTGTTTAAATCTTATTTTACAGAGATAGATAGTGGATGCAGTTGACTTAGTTTAACTCGAAGCAGGGCTAGTCATGGATCGAGTTGATGATCGGCTCAGAGTGATTCTGTATTTTGAGTTTGTCTACCAGATGTTTAGTTAGACTGGTATGGTATTCATATTCCTGAGTTGTAATATTTGTTGTATTAGAATATTGTGGTTGTTGTATACCTTATGTCAAGGTGATACTAACATCATAAGACTGTAAGAGAATTGTTGTACTAAGAGTTGTAAGTTATTATAAGCATTTTTGGATTTCTTGTTTCCAAGTCTATAACCTGAAAAGATTCTTGGTAGTTAGGGGTCGGATGTCATGTTTCAGATTTATTATCGGCAGTTGATTGTTTGGTTGTTAAGGTTTTCCGCGGTAGCGACCCATATCCCTGACCCCGGATTTGGGGGCGTTTCAGAATGGTATCAGAGCAAGGGTTATAGAAACTAGAAACAAGTGAGAGCGTAGGATTATATATGTAGTTATGTGAGGGTGTCTGAACTCACATAGAGTTCCTGTTGGATTATCGGATATATTCCAATGAGTAAGTCGAGATTAGGATTCTACCTTAGGATGATGGTTCCGAGCCGAGTAGAATTCCTTGCGATTGGAGATTTCGGCAGTAGAGTCTTTAGAGACTGCTATGAGTTGTTATCGATGTAGGGTATCGTGTATCTTAAGACGTTGCGAAGAGAGTTTAGAATTGATTGATCGTTCGTCAGAAGAGCCGACCGAGGAAGGATGCATCTGTGGAGATCGCGGCAATATTCTTTTTCATCCATAATTTATTTGATACTCCTTCATTGGAGGATTGTGTTGGAAGATATTTTCCGTCTTCTAAGTTATAATTCTTTTAAACATTTGTATTCACCCGAATGTTGGGTTTCGATTGTGTCAGAGGCGGTCATTATACCTATTTTTCAGGTTTTTCTGAAGCCCTGATAGGTTTGTTCAAAATGAACTTCCGCCTTAATTTTTCTAATGGTGGATAAATTTTATTCGTGGTACAGCACTACTTGCTCGTCATGTGCTAGTATTTTCTCCCGTTAAATCTTTCTTTCGGGAATAACACCTTTGGAATTTGTTTAGTTTTGTCCAAGGTGTACGTTTGAAAGTTTCTTGCTATAAGATGCTATTTATTTGTTTAACCAGAAATTTCTTTCCAAAACTCCTTACTCTAGCTGAGACAAACAACCCTATTATATAGGGGACACAAGGACTATCTGTCTGTGTGATAGAAGTTGGATGGGGCGCCATCACTTGTGTGTTGTGCAATGCAAGAAGGCTAATTACCTTTAGTAATGTCTTAACTGAGGCACGCAACGTTGAGTTTCTTGGATCATATTGATCTCTCAGTTATTCTTTTGTAACCTTTAATGGTTGCCTCAAGCTTTTAATCATGATCACATTGTGTGACATTCAAATTGATAAGGAATCTATTTTATTCAAGGATTCCGTCATTTCAGTTGTTCTCATTATTCTTTTGTGTCTTAACGAATGGCGACATGGTGTTCGTGTTCTAGCGTTGTTGCTCGGTAAACCGTTGAATAAGGAATAAATCGAGATCTTCCGATTGTTAGGTTCCTCGATCGACATTGTACGTTGAAAGTGGAATCATGGCTATTAGGGGTTTCTCGAAATTCTTTTCACGGTTTAACCCGAAGCACTATGGATATGAAGAGTTGGAATATGTGTACCGAATCGTCTGAGTTGCGAGATAGCGAAGTTGCGGGGATTTCCGTAGGCCTTGGGAATTACAGTCGGAAGGAAGCGGTGCGTCTTAGAATCTCGTTCTTTCTTCTGCGGATTCCGGGGACGGAATCCTGTTAAGGAGTGAAGACTGTGACAACCCGAATTTTCAAAATAAATTATTATTATTATTTTATTTTTACGATTTGTGTTTATAAATTATTATTATTTGTAAAATGCATATTAAATTGGAAAATTGAGATTTAATTCTAATTCCTTCTCCGTAAATCTTTAAAAATATCCTAGTATTTAATTATGCTAGAAATTTTTATTTTTACAAATTAGAGTTTTTAACTAAAAATGTTATTTAAAGACATGTAGTATTGAATTGTAATGCTTTTAAATGTTATTGGGCCTAAGCCCATTAGGGTAAAACAAACACAACAGCCATAACTCAGATATACAAACACGCAACGCAGCCGCATACATTAGTCGGGAGAAGAAGAGTAAATAAGGAGAGAAAGGGGAGAGGAAGAATGAAGAGATTTCTTGATAATTTGCTCGATTCTTGTCGGAATCGCTTGATTTCGGTTTCGTTGTTCACCTCTCTTCGGACCCGTTCTTTCCTAGCCATCATCTTCATCATCAAGCACCACTTTCCACCATGATTTCTTGTAGAGCAAAGGCTGCGTTTTTGGGGAAAACCATAGCCTTGATTGAGTGTTGTGTTGTTTAGCTCAAATCGAAGGTATAACCCTCCCCTTGCTTTGTCTATTTGATTTCTTGATCTTATTTCTTGAGCGTAACTGATTATTATGGCTTAAAGTTGTAATATGTTGATTGTTGATTTTGAATTTGAATTGTATTTGTTAAGAGTTGAGTTTTATAAATTGTTTGAGTGTTAATGATTGTCATAATTATTATAGGTTGTTTAAAGGGTGGATGTATAGTGTAATCAAGTCAATGTTATATGTGGTATAGCTTGATTTTTCTTTCTTAATATTCAGATTCTATATAGTTAAGCATGCCTACAAGTTGTTTGATTTATTGTCTCAAAGAAGTTAAGCATGATTCTTAGTTTTGATTATGAAATCCCAGCAACTGCCCTGTTTTGTGCTGTAATTTCGAGACAGTTAATGACCTTATTTGGTCTTGGCTATAAAATATGAATTATAGCTTGTGGTCTCTAGTTTGTGTAGGAGAAAACGGTGCGTAGTTTGAGTTAACGAGCAAGGAGAAAACGTTGTTTTAGTGACTGCTGTTCATAACTTCGCTGCTCTCGGGAATTGCTACTTTGGAAGTCTGTTTCACCTAGTTAAACTTGTTCTTTTAAGTTGAAAAATTTACTGAGTATAAAGGAAGGAATTATAAAGATTACAGAAAAGATTTGCACAAAAATATGAAATGTTCGATTTATTAAAAATGCTAGAGTGTGACTGGTACATGAGAATCTGCCCTTGTGCTAATGGTCGTAATTAGATTAGTATGGTAAATTTTTATATATTGTTTAATTGTGGTAATTTAACTAATAAGTGTTGTAATTTAAATCGATATAAATTGTGAGATTAATTGTGGGTTTGAGTATATGTTTTGATGATTATTAATGGTTAATTGTTGTTGTTGGGTAATACTTTCGGAAGTGAAATTTGAGGATTTTGGATATAAGTCGAGTTTGAGTAATTATCGAAATTTGTAATTGTCGAGTACTTGGTATTGATTAGTAAGTGGTTACTAATTTACCTTGATAATTGTTAGTTGCATAATGTGTGAATTAGTAATTGTGAAATGTTAACTGTTAATGCTATGTGCTAAATGTTATAAATCGAGTCATAGTATTCGTTGAATATATCATTGTCAACTGCTTGGTGTTGATTTGTAAGTGGTTGGTTAATAGTCAGTTATTAGTAACAAGTACTTGGTGTTGGATTATATTTGGTTAAATGGTTATTGGTCATGTATATCGGTTTTACTTATGTAAGTCGAATTATGGATATTGGTGGATTGGTAATGTTGGTATTATTTGTGGAGTTATATGAGTTGACTAAATGGTAAGTATGGGAATACGTGATACATGTTAAATGTTAGAATTTTATAATAATTAGAATTGTGCTAGGGGTTATGAGAAGATCACAAGTTTTTAAATGTCAATATTTAAAGGACTTGTGTAATTCTTTTCGACTGATCCCTAGGGCTTACGAATATCCATGATTAACTATCACGGGTATAATTCATATACTTATGTGGTGTGATCATCGATATAGCGTAAGTAATAGTTAGTGCTAGGGGTTGTTCCCTAGGGCTTACGAACATCAATGATTGGTTGTCACGTGTATCATTAAAATGCGTGAGAAATACGATCATTGGTGTAGCGTAAGTAGTAGTGTAATATAAATCATTATGTGCTATGTGCCGCATGTCAGGGCGGATACTTTCTTATGTGTTTATTTTATGTTGCTGCAAGTTGAGGCAGCTTTATTTTCATAAAAAACAGGGTTGTATTGTAATTGAGGGGCTGTGCCCATAGTCCGATAAACGAATAGGTAATGCCGAAATTTTCTGAAAATCTCCTGCATTTTAAATTCATTTAACTTATTTGACTTTAATGGTCTAAAGGCATGTTTTGGGGTGATAAATGTTAATGTGTTATGTGTACTAAGTGATAATAGAATAGTCAACTATAGGGAGGACACCTATAGTTTGACTTTATATGATTTAGTGACAATTCCAAGTTGTGTTACTCGAGGTACGAGGTAGGACTGACACGTCTCGTAACTATTTCAGTACCATTAGGGTATAATCAAGTTGGAACGACGTGCATCAAAGAGGAAAGGTCGGGGCGTCGTATGAAGAAAGGTAAGGTACCCCATGGAATTGCTTGGACAAGGTGCGAAGGATTTATTCGCGATTTTCTGCTTTATGCTCAGGACCAGAGGCAAGTTTATCTATGCATACTCTATCGTTCAGAGTATCCGTATTTTGAAATATATGAAATGTGCGAACTAGATTTAAATCCATAAAAGCAAATATTCTTTCTAGTGGTTTATACCAGATCTTATCCATGCAATTTACATGCATATCTATTATTGTTGAGATGTTTATTACACGAGATGTTTGCAATTTAGTTTATAAGTTGGTTTATATTGTTGAGACGTTTATCGAAATACTTCTTTTGTATTCGTAGAAGAGATGATAAAGATATATTTAATAATATTTTCATACGTTAGAATATTTATATTTAAAAGTGGGATTATATATATGTATATATATATATATATATATATACATATATATATATATATATATATATATATATATATATATAGGGTCTTGTTCTAATAGAAACAAACTTAGAATAGAAACTAGAAACTAAACCTAAATTAAATATTTCAAGCTAATCTAATGACCAAATTAGGGGTACCCCAATACAAAAAACATTTAAAATTCTTGGCTCTATTCAACAAAAATATAAAAAAAATTAAAAAAAATTAAAAAAAAGTTACTGGCCATATGATGACGTGGCACGTGAACAGTAACTTTTTTTTTATTTTTAATTTTTTTTTTTATATTTTTGTGGAATAGAGCCAAGAATTTTATAAGTTTTTTGTGAAGGTGCCCCTAGCGGGGCCATTAAAATAAATGAAATATAATTTATTTAGTGTAGGTTTCTAGTTTCTATTCTAAGGTTGGTTTCTATTTGAACGCTAGCCTATATATATATATATATATATATATATATATATATATATATATATATATATATATATATATATATAAAAAGTAAGTTGTGATTTATTGCTTCTAAAAGCAAAAGTGACCGGAGTAACGCACCGGCCCAACGGTTACATATAAAGGGTGAAGGGCCGAGAAAGACGGCTCACCCTTCTGAGAAGTTTTATTTGGGTGGTTCGAGACGTCGACCATCCATTCTATCGATAGAAAATGAGATGTGACAATGGACTGATCATCCATTACTTGAGAAGGCGTTTCGAGAAGAAGTCCAATCTTAGATACCTTAGACTGTTAGCGGATGCCTTTGTGGTTCTGTTAATAGTAGAGGGTGTTGATCCGAGAAGTTATTAAATTATATTCGAATGGTATTTTGAGAAGTTATTAATTTATCTTTGAGCAGTATTTTGAGAAGTTATTGATTTATCTTTGAGCAGTATTTTGAGAAGTTATTGATTTATCTTTGAGCAGTATTTTGAGAAGTTATTGATTTATCTTTGAGCTGTATTTTGAGAAGTTATTGAGATGTATTTATTCTTTCATATGAAGAGTATTCTGAGAAGTTTTTGAGATATATTGGAGTAGTATTTCGAGATTTATAAGCATTTCTGAGTTGATCTTTTTCAAAAGTATTTATATTTATAAGTCGTATGGAGTAGTAAAAAATATATTTTGAATAAGTTGTGGTAGTATCTTAGTATACTCTATTATATTACTTGCTGAGCGCCTCTTTCGCTCATTCTTGCTTTTGTTTAAATCTTATTTTACAGAGATAGATAGTGGATGCAGTTGACTTAGTTTAACTCGAAGCAGGGCTAGTCATGGATCGAGTTGATGATCGGCTCAGAGTGATTCTGTATTTTGAGTTTGTCTACCAGATGTTTAGTTAGACTGGTATGGTATTCATATTCCTGAGTTGTAATATTTGTTGTATTAGAATATTGTGGTTGTTGTATACCTTATGTCAAGGTGATACTAACATCATAAGACTGTAAGAGAATTGTTGTACTAAGAGTTGTAAGTTATTATAAGCATTTTTGGATTTCTTGTTTCCAAGTCTATAACCTGAAAAGATTCTTGGTAGTTAGGGGTCGGATGTCATGTTTCAGATTTATTATCGGCAGTTGATTGTTTGGTTGTTAAGGTTTTCCGCGATAGCGACCCATATCCCTGACCCCGGATTTGGGGGCGTTTCAATATTGCTGCCATGATGGTTGCTCAAATTGTTGTTGGTGATATTGTTCTTCATATTGTTGTTGCTGGAATTGTTGTTGATCATGATATGAGAAATTTTGAAAGTTGTTGTCCGTGTATGAAAAATTTGGTTGACCCGTCCAATCTTGATTATATGCATTAAAGTACGGATTTGACTTGTATCTTTCTTGATAATCATTCACTTGTCCGAATTGAGCATTGTAAGCATTGTAAGAACATTCAAAACCAAAGTGACCATAAATACCACAAATTTCACAATATGTGTAAGCTTTAGGGGCCATTGGTGACATCTCATTATTACTAATCGGACATGTAGCGTACAAAGAATTAATTCAAACACACAAAAAGAAATGGTGAAAAATTCAAAAGAAAAATTCTAGACCTAGGGTTCCCTAAATAAAATAACTAGACATTGCTCACATAACGTTAAGACATACTAAAAAAATTTCTGTAAATTAAGAATTATTCAGACCGATTCGGCCAGATTAGAGCAGGCATTGCCAAGAGGCCAAACTCGTCACTTAGACACCGAATCTTAACAGCCAGGCGAACCTTAGACACTGAAGGTCGTGAATAAGTCTTAATTACATTTATTTGATGCAACAAACAAAAAAAAACGATAAACAATTATGGATGCTCTACACTACGTATTCTAAACTAAAGAAAGGAAGAATTTAACGTACCTCGGTCCGCTAGCGATCACCACAATTTATAGGTACGAAAAATTAAAAACAAGAAAATAAAAATCTAGATGATGTGCCCTAAGTGATGAATGCATGATGCAACAAATATGTATTTAGAACTATTTTTATTTTTTTATTTTTTTTTATTTTTCAATTTTTTTTTTGTGATTTTCAATTTTTTTTTATTTTTTTGTGATTTTTTTTTTAAAAATAAAAAGGTGAAAAGAGAGAGATACGGGTTACCGAAGCATGCTTCCAAGAATTCCGATTTTTCCAAGCTCCGTGAAAAGATTCCCGAAATTCCAAACTTTCCTAAAAAAAATGAAATAAAAATAAGGCAAGCGAAAGAAAACTAATCCAAAAAATTAAAAATTAAGGTGCGACAAATAATTAGTCCCCGGCAGCGGCGCCAAAAACTTGATGTGCCGAAAAATGACAATTAAAATCGCAAGCGCACGATCATTGTTTTAGTATTTGAGATTCGATCCACAGGGACTAATATTTATTTTGCAAAACCTTAATTCTTAAATTAGGCGAATTAGAACAATTTAATTTTTTTAGAAGATTTTTTTAACTAATTAACAATGAAAATTAAATTCTAGAGAAAAACAAAGTCAAAACAATTAGAATACATGATTTTAATAACACTAATTAATTGAAGCAAGTGATTAAATAATAAAATTCAAGAACCAAGAGATCCGCATGGTACTGAGACAAAGGAGAGAAATTAAAACAAACAGACAATTAAAACCAAACACCAATTTTTATTCTACACTAAAATGGATACAACCAAAAATATGAGAAATGTAATGGGTTAGAAACACTTGCGGGTTATAAAAAGAAAAGGACACATGGACCGGAATACACAAAAATTACACATAAGTAATAAAGGGACCATGGCAAAAAAAAATCATATATATGTATATATTTATAAATATATTAATATTATATAACATGCGGTGCGGTTTGAACCGCGAGATTAAATCCAAAACCACAAACCGAACCGCACCGCGCGGTTTGGCTAAAATGCAAACCACGACCGCAACACAAAAAATTTAAACCACGCGGAGCGGTGCGGTGTGGTACGGAGCGGGCGGTTTGTGCGGTTTATGCGGTTTGATGAACACCCCTAACTACAGCGAAGAACTCGACCCCATCTCAATTTCCGAACTCGGTACAGATCAAGAAATCAACTCTCAACAGAAAATCACAAATTTGAACTCAAACTACTTGAGATAATCAGCTTGTAGTGACGAATAGAGTAAGAAACAAGGCTGGGTCTTGTTCATGTTTGTGTTTGGGCCACAACGAAAATAGAGGATTAAACTGGGTATTGGGATAAAATGGGGGGATGAAATAAAATGGGCTAGGTTTGATACTTTTACTAAAATAGAGGAGAAGAACTACTACAGAACAAACAAATTTCAGCAGAAGAAAAAAAACATGTATATAAGAAAAAAAAATTGTTTACAAGAAAATTTACAACTTAATTTAGAAGTGTACTAAAACTAAGGGGTTCTAATCCTAATTCTAAGTGGTTTTACAAGAGAAAAAATGAATCTTTTTATAGGAAATAGATTGAGATTTGTGGTTGGTGTGGATTAATCCCCACCATTCATTTTTGTTTGGTGGGATTAAATCTTAGCCATCCATCTTTATTTATTTATTTTATTTATTCTTTTTTTTTCTTTTTAGTTTTTAAATAAAAATTCAGCTTTTGCACCAAACTCCCTCTTCTTTCCTTTTCTTCTATTTTAGTCCTTCTTCTTCTTTTTCTCTTCTTTGACCTTTATTTCTTTATTTTGCAATTTCTTCAATTTTTCTTGAATTTCCTGAAATACAACAAAATATTTATTAAAATACGAATTCAAACAATAAATAGGTAATAAAAATATGCAAAAATATGCACTTATCATAGAGATTTCCCCTACAATTCCTTAAGTACTAATTGTGTAAATTCCTCGAATGTCCATAATTCCTCGTCATAATTCTTACTAAATCCTTTAATACTCTAACCATTCTCAAATCCCAAGTTTTATAAATCTTACTAACAATAAGACTCCCGCCTTCACAATCTTCCTTTTTTTATCTTACATAATGAATGCAACAACATAGCTTCTCAGACAATCAATTCTATTAAATCAACAGGGATGACTAGGAAGGTTCCAAATTGACAATCTCACATGATATTAAATAAAAGGAAATATTACCAAAAATTAGGGTTCTTACAGCCTCCCCTCCTTAAAAGGATTCCGTCCCGGAATCAGGTTGAAAACAGTTGGGGGTGCTTTTCACGCATCGCGCTCTCTAGTTCCCATGTTGATTCTTCGACATTCTGATTTCTCCACAAAACTCTCACTAATTTGACAACCTTGTTCCTCAGCACCTGTTCATTTCTATCCATGATTTCTACGGGTTGCTCTACATATGTTAAGTCTGGTTGCAGATCCAATTGATCATGTTCTATCACATGTCGGAAGTCGGTATGGTATGGTCGTAGCATGGACACATGGAACACATTATGTACTTGCTGTAGGCTCGGGGGTAAAGCCAATTCATAGGCTAACTTTCCAACTCGTTTCAAGATCTCAAAAGGTCCAATAAATCTCGGGCTTAGTTTTCCCTTCTTACCAAATCTCATCAATCCTTTCCACGGTGATACCTTCAACATCACAAACTCTCCTACCTCATATTCTTTGTCCTTGCGGGTCTGGTCCGCATACTTCTTCTGTCTGTCTTGGGCCGCTACCAGCCGTCCTCTTATGAGCTCGATAGTTTCTCTTGTCTGTTGGACCAGTTCAGGCCCTAAAATCTTCCGCTCTCCTACCTCTTCCCAACACAAGGGAGACCGACATCTTCGTCCGTATAAAGCTTCATATGGGGGCATGCCTATACTCGCATGGTAACTGTTGTTGTAGGAAAATTCGATCAACGGCAAGTGGTCATCCCAACTTCCCTTAAAATCAATGGCACATACCCTCAACATGTCCTCGATGGTCTGGATGGTTCTCTCACTCTGTCCGTCTGTTTGGGGATGGTATGCAGTACTCATGTTTAACTTGGTCCCCACACAATCCTGAAAACTCCTCCAGAACCTGGAGTTGAATCTTGGGTCTCTATCTGATACAATGCTCACAGGAACCCCATGCCTAACCACAATCTCCTTTAAGTAAATATCTGCCAGCTTGTCGACAGTATATCTCTCGTTGATTGGAAGAAAATGTGCTGACTTGGTCAACCTATCGATAATTACCCAAATGGCATCATGATTAGTCTTGGTCCTTGGTAATCCGACCACAAAGTCCATCGCAATTTGCTCCCACTTCCACTCGGGTATCTCTAAGGGTTGCAACAATCCACTGGGCCTCTGGTGTTCGGCCTTCACTCTTTGACATGTCAAGCATTTACTTACCCACTCTGCCACGTCCTTCTTCATATTTGGCCACCAATAGTATTCTCTTAAATCTCTATACATCTTAGTGCCTCCAGGGTGAATTGAGTACCTTGAACTATGAGCCTCTTGCAAAATCTCATCTTTTAACTCCTGAACGTTCGGGATCCATATCCTAGATGCGTACCTCATAATTCCATTCCCGTCCTTCTCACACTTAATTTCCTCGCCAGTCAAAATTTTCTCCATCGAATTCTTTTCTTCTTCTATCTTCTTTTCCTGGCATAACTTAATCTTTTCCAATAGCGGTGGTTGGACTTTTATTTCCATTAGACTCTCTTGTCCAATTCCTGGTAACCTCACTTCAATCTCCAGTTTCTCAAGGTCCTTGATCAATTCGTCCACTGACGTTATCATCTTAAGCTTCTCCTTTCGGCTAAGTACATCGGCCACTACGTTGGCCTTCCCTGGGTGATAATGAATCTCACAATCATAATCCTTGATTAGCTCTAACCATCTCCTCTGCCGCATGTTTAACTCTTCTGAGTGAATATGTACTTTAAGCTCTTGTGATCCGTGTAGATTTCACACTTTTCTCCGTAAAGATAATGTCTCCAGATCTTCAAAGCAAAAACCATCGCTGCTAATTCCAAATCATGGGTGGGGTATCTTATCTCATACTCCTTAAGTTGTCTGGATGCATACGCGATCACTTTACCGTGCTGCATAAGCACACACCCTAAACCTTTATGGGATGCGTCGCTATAAATCACAAAATCTCCCTTATCATCAGGTAGGGCTAGTACTGGTGCTGTCACCAACCTCTTCTTCAACTCTTGGAAGCTCTCTTCGCATTTTTCAGTCCACACAAACTTCTCGGTCTTGCGAGTTAGTCGGGTCAAATGGGCTGCTATCTTGGCAAAGTCTTGGACAAATCTCCTATAGTAGCCAGCCAACCCTATAAAACTTCTCACCTCTGTCGGAGTGGTTGGTCTCTCCCAATTTGATACAACCTCTATTTTGGCTGGGTCCACTAGAATGCCTTGTTTGCTAATCACATGCCCTAAAAACTGAACTTCCTTCAACCAAAATTCGCACTTCGAGAACTTAGCGTACAACTTTTCTTCTCTCAATGCTCCCAATACAATCCTCAAGTGCTCTGCATGTTCCTCCTTCGTCTTGGAATAAATCAAGATGTCATCAATGAAGACTATAACACACTTGTCCAAGTACTTCTTGAAGACTCGATTCATCAAATCCATGAAAGCTGCAGGGGCATTCGTTAACCCAAATGACATCACTAGGAACTCATAGTGTCCGTACCGGGTGCGAAAGGCCGTCTTTGGTATATCTTCTGGCTTAATTTTTAACTGGTGATACCTGGTCCGCAAATCAATTTTAGAGGAATAAACTGCATCTTTCAATTGATCAAACAGGTCATCTATCCTGGGCAAGGGATACTTATTCTTTATAGTCACCTTGTTCAACTTCCTGTAGTCTATACATAATCTCATACTACCATCCTTCTTTTTCACGAATAACACCGGGGCTCCCCACGGTGACACACTAGGTCTTATCATCCCTTTATCCAACAACTCTTGTAACTGAGTGGCCAGCTCTTTCATCTCCACTGGGGCTAGCCGATATGGGGCTTTCGAAATTGGGGCCGTACCCGGAACTAAGTCTATAGCGAACTCGATGTCTCTATCAGGTGGTAGTCCTGGAAGATCATCCGGAAATACGTCCGCGAACTCATTAACGACAGGGATTTCCTGTAGGTTTGGTGCCTCTTTCTTGGTATCCTTCACATAGGCTAAATAGGCTTCGCATCCTTTACGTAATAGCTTCTTAGCTTGAATCATAGTCAGGAACTTTTGGTCTTGCCGTTTCCCACTAAACACTACTTCCTCGTCCCCTGGCAGTCTCAAACTTACTTTCTTCTTGACACAATTAATATGGGCTCCGTGGGTTGTTAACCAATCCATACCTACTATTACGTCAAACTCCCCTAGTTTAAAAGGTATTAAGTCTACCCGAAAGTGTCGCCCTTCTATTTCTAGGTCACAACCTGGACATACTTGGCTAACGGGAATAATTTCATGATTAGCTATCTCTATTTGCAATCTGTCTTTCAATGGTTCAGTCTTAAGGCCTAACTGACATACAAAATCTAGAGATATGAAAGACTTGGTAGCTCCCGAATCAAATAAAACATTTGCCTTAACTGAGTTGAGTAGTAGAGTACCTGCAATCACATCCGTGTTCCTCACGGCATCCTGCACCGTCATGTTAAAAGTTCTTGCAGTAGGGGCCTTGTTAGAAGCAGTTCCACTCACTCTCGATGCAGCTGGCCCAGAGGACATACATTCCCTCATTCGATGCCCTGGTTTCCCACACTGGAAGCAATTACCTCCGGCACTCGGGTTGTTACTAGTTCCGCGACAGGCGTTAGCATAATGCCCTGTCAGCCCACACTTGAAGCACTTCACATCTTGCAGGTTACACACGCCCGCATGTTTCTTTCAACATTTATTACATTCTGGGGGTTGGGCTCGGGATGAGGTAGAGTAAGACGATCCCTGTGGTCGGCCGCTCTGGCCCACACTCCAACTTTCAACTCTCTTTGTTCCAAAGTTTTCGCTGGGTTGGGACATCGTTCCTCGCTTAAATTTGCTCGGAAAGCTCCCACCCGCAGAATTTCCCTTCCGACTATCAAACTTTCTCTTCTTTCCTTCCCTCTCCTTCTGCATCTGTTCACTCCCAGCCTCAACAATTGAGGCTTTCTGTACCAGGGTGGCGTAGTCTGTCAGCTCAAGAACCGCCACACGATTCTGAATCCATTGCTTTAGCCCCAATTGAAACCTTCGGGCCCTCTTTGCCTCAGAGTTCACATATTCCGGCACAAACCTCGACAACTCAGTAAATTTGGCCTCATACTCGGCCACCGTCATGTTACCTTGCTTCAGTTCCAAAAACTTCAGCTCCATTTGTGTCTCCATGAACCTAGGAAAGTACTTCTCCAAGAACAGCTCGCTAAATCTATCCTAGGTCACCACACCTCTTCCTTCCAAATTCTTCTTAGCTTCCCACCAATAGTTTGCCTCACCTTTCAGAAGGTAAGTGGCGAAAACAGTCTTCTGCTCTTCAGCGACACCTAGTATCTCGAAAGATTTTTCCATTTCCTTCAGCCAGGCCCTTGCCTCGACCGGGTCGGCAGTTCCTTTAAATTCTGGGGGTTTCAGGGATTTGAAGTTCCGGAAAGCATTAGCATTAGCATTTTGGGGTGGTTGCTGAACTGGGGGACGGTCCAAGTTCTGCCTAAGTAACTCCATGAACTGTTCCATAGGGCCTCCCCTAGGATGTTCTACCTCTCGGGTATCATCACCGGCTTCTTCTTCTTCATACTCAGAGTCATCAAACAAGTTATGATCGTTGCCCTCATTCTCACTCAGGTTGGCATTCTCCCCTTCATGGTTCTGGTGGCCTCCGGTTCCATGGTGGCTACCCTGGCCCTCAGAACTGATCGGGTGAGCTCGAGTGTTCATTCTTCTGGGTGGCATGATTCTGATAATAAAACAAGAAAGGGGTTAGGGTTTTCCAATTACCTGATAGCGTTTGCACGGGTCAGGAGCGTATCGTTCCTCCTCATAAGGGTGGAAGTTGCAAAAGTTTTAATAATCCGATGTTGGAGATAAAATGTCAAACATTTTTTTTAATTTTTTTTGGGGAAAAGTCCCTTTGGGATGCGAAAGCATTTACAAGAATTTTCAAAACTTCGAAACCTCAAAAATAATTTTTTTTTTTGAAAAAAATTTATTTTAAAAGATTGTAGGAACATTTTTTTTTTGGAAATTGTAGAAAATAATTTGAAATCGCATATCGTAAATTTGAACCAGCATGGTTGTATTTGTGGCTTGTAGCAATTGTATAATCACAGTTGTATATCAAAACAGTAAAGCATGGCATCGGAAAGTAAAGCAGTTGAGGCAATATTAAGGAAACTCAAACTAAATAAGTACGGTACAAGGGTTATCACAAAGTTTGGATGTTAGAGCCAAATACATAGTTCCGATGTCAAAGTCTAGCAAAAGTGGAACAAATACAAGTACATCATCCGAATAGTCAGGCTACACAAAAGTAGGGCTACATCCGTACATACTACCCGAAGTCACATCTACATATCTGTAGGTCAGTCTACTCATCCACTGGTCAGAAAGGATACCACTGCACGAGTCAACTATCCCGTAAAATCGACACATTAATGTCATCTGAACCTAGGGGACTGAGCTATCAGTAACACATCACGGGGCCGCGCCGCGACGGAGCAAGGTCCTCACTCGGGCAAATGCACGACGCACAACACGCCTAGCATCCATAGCCTGGATCACTCCGCCCCCGCGGATCCCTAAACCAAGAATCCTATCACGGCTCCTCCTCTCAATCCTATGGAGTCGAGCCCTAGTCCTCCTAGCAACAGCGGTCCTCATCTCAGCCTGGATCCTCAAGCGCGCCTCGCGCTCCTCCACTAGTGCTCGCCTCGCCTCGTTAAGTCGGGCCTCTGCAGATAGTAAGTCTCGGGTCAGGAACTGTACCACGTAAGCGTGCTCAGTACCCGACACTGGGGGTAGGTCCATCGGTGGAGGTGGTATGACAGGAACAGGAGTAGGTGCACCAGCAGTAGCAGGAGCAGGAGCAGTAGCAGGGGTAGGGTCAAGCTCCTCCTCGCCAGAAGTGTCATCCTCAGAGTCACCGTCCGATGAAACAGGGCTAGATGTTTGTGGAGAAGGTGGGGGTGACACAACCCGACCCTCACCGGATCTCACACTCTCCTCATCAGTAGCTACAGGAGATGGGGTAACAGGCTCTGGCTCAGGCTGTAACACCCCCAGATCCGGGGTCAGGAATCTGGTGGTTACGGTCTTACATCCATTCATAATACTTGACTTGAGTCCATAATAAATAAATCACATGCTGTGACCCCACAATAATTACCACTCACACACACAACAGTTATAGTCCCAGAGATGAAATTGAAATAAGTCTTACATTAAAGGGTTTACGAATAAAAGTTATTACAATCCCAAAAGGATAACATCATAGGTTTAAAAGTTTTGCCGTTGATTACATTAATTATACATATAGTTAAACAGGAAACAAAAGCTGTCTAACTATGCTACCTCAGCAATGGCGGCTAGCATCTCAGCGGGTAGTCCGGTGGGTCGGGTAACCTGCTTGCGCCGAGTGTGCCTGACGCGAGCCATCTGTCCTAGCTGTTGTTGTGACATAATATGAACAAAGCAAGGGTGAGCGAAAGCCCACCAACAAATATATAACTGAACAATAATTTAAAACAGTTCAAAGCTATCTTTTAAACCATATGCCACGCATTTACGGAAATGATGCCAGTATAATATGAACGATGAAGTTACAAGGTAACTGAAAGTATTTGTTTGAAGAAATATCTGCTACATCAAAGTAAGCGAGATATTCTTATTGTTATTAAGAAGAGGAACTTGCAAGAAAAGGTTGCAATTCCAGTTATGACACTTTTCCAATTCTGCCAACAGTAATCATGTTGCGGGAAATAAATAAATTTGGATGATGAACCAATGATGGAGTATTCACCGCGCCCGCTGTTCCAATCTTGATGATCAGTCGAGATCGTACAGCTCAATTTAGATTTACTACCGGTAGAAGGAAGAACTGACGGCTTTACTTGTATACCGCCATGCTAGCTCTCCCCGGCCAACGGTTGGGCCAAGGGGATGGACCGGCGCTACTCGGCCTCTTACACGACTCCTAGTTCAAATAGAATTCATGATTCTGAATATAACGTTCGTCCCCCTTTCCCCAAGTATAATACTTGTTGATAAGACTCCACAAAGTAGTCGTATCTAGTTGGAAAGGAAAATTTACCAATAACCCCCAAGCTATTACTTGGTAACGGATATCAACTTGTTCCAGTAATCTTACCCCTCGAAAGATGAGAAGGTAAACAACGACTTAATAAGTCAACAGCACCCGAGTTGCGAGTGAAGGGAATACTTTATGACCGGGAAGTCGACAAGATAAATAACATTTTTCCAAGTAAGGTTCCCTTATTATTAAGAAGATAGACTCAAAGATGAATGATGTCTGGGAACCTTTCTTGATATAAGATTAATAATAATATGACTTCGACATATTTTCTGTAATAATCGAAGAAGATAAACCTTATCGAGATTATTCTAAGTATGGAATAAATATTCAGAGAATATTTAATAAGTTAAAATATTGAAAGAATATTTGGGAATATGAAAGAATATTTTTAATCAGAGTATTTCTCAAAATAATCCCTGAAGAAATATCAGGAGAATATTTATTGAATAAATAAATGTTTAAATGAATATTCAAAACAATATTCATTAATTAATAAGACCTGAAAAGAATATTTAAGGTAATATTCATAATTAATTAGGAATTTAAATGAATATTCAAAAGTAATATTCATTTAATGAATAATATCCTAAATGAATATCAAGTAATATTCATTTAGTAATCCAAGCCTTAAGGAATATTCGAGATAATATTCGATAATTAAATCAAGCTTCAGATGAATATTAAAATAATATTCATCAAGTATTTAATATCTTAAATGAATATTCAAAAGTAATATTTATTTAATAAAATAATAATCTAAAAGAATATCCAAATAATATTCATTTAATAGACTCATCTTTAGAAGAATATTCGAAATAATAGTCGATAATCAATTCGACTCTGAATGAATATTGAGAAATATTACTCGTTGAATAGTTACGTTCAAATAATTATTTGAAATAAGGATCATTAAATAAATAATCTCGAACGAATATTCAAATAACATTCGTCGCTTGAATAATAGAAAATATTTACTTAAATATTTTCTCCCGAGGTAATCTCGATATATCAAGAAATATTGACTCCCGGTCTATATTTGATGAATAAAGATGTATACGCCCTTCTATGAGGGTCTTATAATAACCGGCTTATAACTGATATATAACTATCTAGCTTATAAGCCAACAATAACATTCAGGGAACAAGTATATCAATTCAACTTGAAAGTAGGCATGCATGCAATGGCATATGTATATCAGCAATCATATATATATATTTATTCAATCACAACAACAGCCTAAAAGAAGGGAATCGAAACTTGCCTGGTAGTCGAGTACGGTAAGGGGTAGTGGTAGCGGGTCCCGGTTCAGCCTGGTGATCTATAAATAGCCAAGGCATTCGGAATTAATCACTTAACATATTAAACGTTAAGTTATACTTAAATCGAAACACGTTCTCGAGTCATCTCGTTATACCCCTTTTAGTGGATTACTTATTATCACTGATCCGACCCGACATTTGTTCGTTAATACGACATGTCACTGCACTTATACTTGGGACATACTTAAGTCATATGAGTTCTAAGGTTGATCGTTACGAACCAATATTTTACTCCGAGTTTTATCGCCCGTTTTCTAAGTGTTTTACCAAAGTTATAAAAGAGTCGTCTTTTAGGGGTTCGTTCGCGTTTAACCTTGACTCGAACATTTTTAATAAATCGAAAAATGCTCTTTTGACATACGGTTTTCTTCCACACCTTCCTTCTTACCCCTAGTATTTATTTACCAAGATTCGCCATGACGTTACATAGCTTACGAGGGTTCAATTTCAGTTACGAACTTTTGTTTACGGATTCGAACTACTTTTAGTAATTTAGTCATAAATCCTAAACCGTAAGTCCGTTTCACGTGATCTTTATATCAAAACGAAGCTTAGAGCATTACCTATCCTATCATGGCAGATAAGGTCTCTGGACAGTAGGGGTTCAACATGGAAAATGGCATACAAAACATGGTATTGTAAAATCGGGCATTATAACGGCTGTAAATCGAATATCTATCAATTTCGAATCTTCCCATAAACATAGCATCCAACCCAAACAACATATACATGACTTATATACATGAACTGAGGCCAAGCAATGCCTTTCCGTTCATCTAAACTATTTTTAACATTTATCAAAACTACATCATATTCATGCTTATAATCATGCTAATATCACATCTTATACTAAAACCCATCAAGAGCATGCAAAATCTCAAGGTAAAGCCTAGGGTTTAAAGTTGTTATACCTTCCTTGGAGTATGATCTAGCCTCACTATGCTTGGTATGATCCTTAGAAGTGCTTAAGCTTGCTAAATCAACCAAAGAAATCAAGGAAAAACAAGATTAGTTCATGAAAACACTATTCACCCTCCTCTTAAATCATTTTTTTGAAAATGGAAAAAGAAGAGATTGAAGCTAGGATTTTGAGGAGATCATTTATTTGAAATGTAAGTCTCACCATAAAAGTTTCAAGATCAACAAATGGTTGGAAGTTGGATTTTGAATTTGGAATTTTGCAAGGGGCCGAATGGAGCTTCAAGGGAGAGTTTTATGTTCTTTGGTGTTGGTTGATTTGGAATAATGCATAAAGTGACATTTGCTAGATAATATCTCATCCAAGTGGTGTTAGTGGAGTGTGATGTAATGGATGATGATTTTTGTAGGACAAGTGTTGCATTTTGCATGGTTGAAGGCTAACTAGCTAGTTGTTCTTGCTAAGTACTTGGTTCTTCCTCTAAGGTGCTAGTTCCTTGCTTCTAGTTTAGTTACTAGATATTTATACTAGTAGCTTGCACAAGACTCTTGCTTCCTCTGCTTGTTTCTGTGTCCGGTTATTACCCGTTTCGATTGATCGTTCGTGAGAACATTTCACGGATTTCTAATTAGGGTTTACCGGGAATCCTCTTTAATATTAATACTTTCATTCTCCATCTTTCATTCTAACTTTCCATTATATATTCCTTTAATCCATTCGTTAAATACTTAAGGCTATCAGTGTCCAGGGAACTCTCGGAGAAAATAAAAGTGCGGTTTTTCAGAATCCGACAGCTTTTACATACACTTATTTTCCTCCTGGATCACTAATACGAACTCAGAAATCCGTTCCGAATACCGGGTATATCATTATTATAATAATATTCCAAATTCCACCAAAATCACTATTCATCACTTATTTTTATTTAATTCCTATAATTAGGAAAATGAACCTGGTTCACTCTCGAGTGCTTCTTAACCTTTTTACGGAACCGCTGGACTTATAACAGATATTGATTTGGATGACATAAGAATAATCTTACTTGAAGTAATATACTTATATTCTTAGGAGATAGATCATTCTTATCTATGCCGTCAACCAAAAGTATTCTGCATGACATATAAGTAATTGAATTCAAATCCGTTCCATTTATTTAATAGATCTTCGTTACATCGCAGTCATAACCACTATTCATTCTTACATCATTAAATACATAAAAGTTTTAAATCCCACCCAAAATCTGGGTTCTTACAGTCTCCCCTCCTTAAAAGGATTCCGTCCCGGAATCAGTTTGAAAACAAGTGGGGGTACTTTTCTTGCATTGCGCTTTCAAGTTCCCAGGTGGATTCTTCTACATTGTGGTTCTGCCACAAAACTCTGACTAGCTGAATGACCTTGTTTCGGAGCACTTGTTCTTTCCGGTCTATGATTTCCACAGGTTGCTCCACATAGGTCAGGTCTGGTTGCATGTCCACTTGCTCATACTCTACAATATGCTTAGCATCCGGATTATACTTCCTCAGCATCGAAACATGGAACACATTGTGCACCTGCTGTAGATTCGGGGGCAATGCGAGTTCATAAGCTAGTTCCCCAATCCGTCTCAAGATCTCAAATGGTCCAATGTATCTGGGACTCAGCTTTCCTTTCTTCCCAAATCTCATTAAACCTTTCCAAGGTGACACTTTCAAGAACACTAGGTCCCCTACCTCGTATTCCTTGCCTTTCCGAGCTAAGTCGGCATATTTCTTTTGTCGATCCTGGGCTGCTACCAACCGTCCTCTGATTAGATCTACTGCATCTTTAGTTCGTTGGACCACTTCGGGCCCGAGCAGCTTCCGCTCTCCAACTTCATCCCAATACAAGGGAGATCGACATTTTCTTCCATAAAGGGCCTCATAAGGTGGCATCCCAATGCTTGAATGATAACTGTTATTATAGGAGAACTCAACTAATGGCAAGTGATCATCCCAACTCCCCTTGAAGTCTATCGCGCAGACTCTCAACATATCCTCTAGCGTTTGGATGGTCCTTTCACTTTGCCCATCTGTCTGGGGGTGGTAGGCTGTGCTCATGTTCAGCCGGGTCCCTACACATTCTTGAAAACTTCTCCAAAACCTGGAGTTAAATTTAGGATCTCGATCGGATACTATTGCGACTGGGACTCCATGTCGCGCCACTATCTCTTTTAAGTAGATGTCCACTAGTCTATCGACCGTGTACCTTTCGTTGATCGGGAGAAAGTGAGCCGATTTCGTCAGTCGATCTACAATTACCCATATGGTGTCATGATTCGCCTTGGTCCTGGGTAAACCTACTACGAAATCCATGGCTATATGTTCCCATTTCCATTCTGGAATCTCTAAGGGATGTAGAAGTCCGCTGGGTTTCTGGTGCTCTGCCTTCACTCGTTGGCAGGTCAAGCATCTGCTTACCCACTCTGCTACGTCCTTTTTCATATTGGGCCACCAGTAATACTCCTTCAAATCCCTATACATTTTAGTGCTACCTGGGTGCACTGAGTATCTTGAGTTGTGTGCCTCATTTAAAATCTCATCCTTGAGCTCCTGAACATTTGGGATCCATATCCTGTATGTGTACCTCATGATCCCTTCCTTGTCTCTTTCGCACTTAATTTCCTCCCCGGTCATTAGCTCTTCTGTGGAGTTCTTTTCTTCCTCCATCATCCGTTCCTGGCACAGTCTAATCTTTTCTAACAATGGAGGTTGGATTCTAATTTCCATCAACTTTTCTTGGCCCTCTCCGGGTAACTTAACCTCGATTTCCAACTTCTCAAAATCCTTCACTAGCTCTTTCTCTGAAGTTATCATCTTGAGCTTCTCTTTCCGACTAAGGGCGTCAGCCACCACATTGGCTTTGCCCGGGTGATAGCGAATTTCACAGTCGTAATCCTTGATTAACTCTAACCACCTCCTCTGGCGCATGTTAAGCTCTTTCTGAGTGAAAATGTATTTGAGGCTCTTATGGTCTGTGTAAATCTCGCATTTTTCCCCATACAGGTAGTGTCTCCAAATCTTTAGAGCGAAGACTATGGCTGCTAGTTCTAGATCATGCGTGGGATATCTGACTTCATAATCCTTCAATTGCCTAGACGCATATGCTATTACCTTGCCGTGCTGCATAAGCACGCATCCCAGTCCTTTATGCGAAGCATCACTGTAAATCACGAAATCTCCTTTTCCATCAGGTAATGCCAGCACTGGGGCTGTCACCAGCCTCTTCTTTAACTCTTGGAAACTCTTCTCGCATTTCTCAGTCCATTCAAATTTCTCGGTTTTACGGGTAAGTCGAGTTAATGGAGCTGCGAGTTTCGCAAAGTCTTGGACAAATCTCCTGTAATATCCGGCTAGTCCAATGAAACTCCTCACCTCGGTTGGAGTAGTTGGCCGCTCCCAGTTTGAAACTGCTTCTATCTTGGAGGGGTCAACCAACACTCCTTCTCTATTGATCACGTGCCCTAAGAATTGTACCTCATTTTTCCAAAACTCACACTTGGAGAACTTGGCATATAACTGCTCTTTCCTGAGTATTTCTAAGGTTATCCTTAAATGTTCAGCGTGTTCTGCCTCTGTCTTTGAGTAGATGAGAATATCATCAATGAAAACTATCACGAATTGGTCCAAATATTCCTTGAACACTCTATTCATTAAGTCCATGAAGGCTGCTGGGGCGTTGGTCAATCCAAATGACATAACTAAGAACTCATAATGTCCGTATCTGGTGCGGAATGCAGTCTTCGGGATATCTTCAGGTTTGATCTTCAGTTGGTGATATCCTGTTCTCAAATCAACCTTAGAGAAGTATTCAGCTCCTCTTAGCTGGTCAAACAAATCGTCTATCCTGGGCAATGGATACTTATTCTTTATGGTTAGCTTGTTCAATTCTCTGTAGTCGATGCATAACCTCATACTTCCATCCTTTTTCTTAACAAACAACACTGGTGCGCCCCAAGGCGACACACTGGGCCTTATCATGCCCTTATCCAACAATTCCTGTAATTGTTTAGCTAGCTCTTTCATTTCTACTGGGGCTAGTCGGTACGGGGCCTTCGAAACTGGCGCCGTCCCCGGGGCTAATTCGATGGCAAACTCAATTACCCTATCAGGTGGTAGTCCAGGAAGATCTTGTGGGAACACGTCCTCGAACTCATTAACTACCAGAATGTCCTGCAATCTTGGCACTTCCTTCTGAGTATCTATAACGTAGGCTAAATAAGCCTCGTTCCCTTTTCGTAACAATCTCTTGGTTTGCGCCATGGTCAGAATTTTCTGGGTCTGTCGCATCCCCTTAAACACTATTTCTTTCTTCCCTGGGGTTTTCAACTTAACCTTTTTCCCTTTACAATCTATCTGCGCATCATTGCGAGACAACCAATCCATACCCAAAATGACATCGAATTCCCCTAGCTTAAAAGGAATTAAATCGACATAGAAGGATCGTCCTCCTATTTCTAGCTTACAATCGGGGTGAATTTGATTAACCGGTACAATTTCCTGATTAGCTATTTCTACTTGTAAGGAATCTCTTAGTTGCTGGGTTTTAAGTTTCAACTTATGTGCAAAATCTCTAGATATAAAAGACTTAGTTGCTCCTGAATCAAATAAGACATTTGCACTGACTGAATTGAGAGAAAAAGTACCTGCTATCACATCTGTGTCCCTCACGGCATCTTGTACTGACATATTGAAAGTCCTAGCAGTTGGTGGCCTATTTGAGGCAACCTTGCTTGCTCCTGATGCTGCTGGTTTGTTCTTTGGGCAATCCTTCCTCATGTGCCCTCGCTGTCCACACTGGAAACAGGTCGTGCTGTTAGGGATGACCGTGGTGCAAGAGGTGGCATAATGCCCAGCTCGCCCACACTTATAACAGTTTATCTGCTTCAGGTTGCACACCCCGGAGTGCCTCTTCCCACATGTAGCACACAATGGCAATAGAGGTCGAGAAGGGTTGGAACGGGACATTCCTGATTGATGGCCGCCCTGGCTCACACTTACACTAGCAGATGGTTTAAACCCCACATTCCTCCCTGGTAGGGAAACCGCTCCTCGATTAAACTTGGTTGGGGGTTTTCCTCCAGCGGATCTTCCGCCCATACTAACATGCTTTCTCTTTATCCCCCATTTCTCTCTCTCTCTCTGCATCTGATCACTACCAGCCTCCACAATGGTTGCCTTCTGCACCAAGGTGGCATAATCTGTAATCTCTAAAACAGCCACCCTATTCTGGATCCACTGCTTCAGCCCTTGTTGAAACCTGTTAGCTTTCTTCTCTTCTGTGTCTACAAACTCTGGCACAAATCTCGATAGCTCAGTAAATTTGGCCTCATAGTCCGCCACGGACATATTGTTCTGTTTCAGTTCCAAGAACTTAAGTTCCATGTGGGTTTTCATGAACTTCGGGAAGTACTTCTCTAGGAATAATTGTTTGAACCTTTCCCAGGCTATGACAGCATCAGTCTCCATGTTTTTCTTGGCTTCCCACCAATAATTGGCCTCTCCCTTTAGTAGGTAAGTAGCAAAAACAGTCTTCTGAGCCTCATTGATACTCAGAATCTCAAAAGACTTTTCCATTTCTTTGATCCAGGCCCTCGCCTCAACGGGATCAGCCGATCCGTGGAACTCTGGGGGCTTAAGGGACTTAAAGGCCCTAAAGGAATTTGCCACTGAAGTGTTGTTGCTTGGTGGTGGTTGGGGGTATTGGTTCAAATTCTGCCTAAGTAGATCCATAAACTGGCCCATGGGGTTTCCGCCCTGGTTCTCCCCTTCCTGTTCTACTTCAGTTTCTCCACCCTCTATTTCCCTTTCAAATTCTTCAGAGTACAGGGGTTCATCCTCTGCTCCATACTGGGAATCTTCTTGCTCATTATAGTCCTGATCTTGTTCCTCACTACTTTCACGGTTTTCCTCGTGTTGGTTGTGACTTTCTTGGTCAGTAGATTCGCGGGGGTTAGCCCTAGTGCCCATTCGTCTTGGAGGCATTTTACTGAAAATTTGGAAAGTTATACATTAGGTTCACTTACCTGTTTTAAAGGATTTTTCCTTGCACATTTCTTTACACGATTGGATTTTAAAATCCCACAGTTTTATATCTCATGGAAACTTAATCGAAAAGTAATACATATGCTAATAAACTCGTGATCACTTCCCAACAAAATTGTAATGACTGAAATGGAAACAAATATATACCAGGTACCGAAAAGGTACAACATCCGAGTTACAACGATAGTTTAAAGTACAGCCATCCTAACAACAACAACAAGTCAAAAGTGAAATATGCTGTCTATCTGTCTAGTCTGCAAAAAGGGAAAACAAGTACAAGAAAACCATCCCTACAAAAGCCGGCACTACTATGTCCGTACATGACTAGACAACTAGACCACTGCATCACTACATCTGAAATCAGCCGCCACGACGAAACATCCTCCGAACCCTCCCCATGGCGATGCGGAAAACCTCCTCAGCCGCTGCTCTGTCTACCCTACCATGCCCATCAGTAGGCAACTGTCGCACCCTCACCCGAGCCCTCAGCTCGATGCGGGTCACAGCCCTATACCCAACTCTGTCACTGATAGTCCTCCTGCCCTGCACCCTCATCCGGGCGGCTCTCTCTGCTGCTAACTCACTCCTAGACTCTGCCAACCTGGCATCTGCCACAGACAACTCTCTATAAAGCCCGTTCACAATCAAGTTGTGAACACATACTGGGACTCCTCCTATCGGGGCATGAGGTGGGGTGGATGGCTCAGCTGGAGCGGCAGTCTCTGTCTGCTGGGGCTCTGGGGTAAGCTCCTCAAACTCGTCGGGGTAGGGGCTCACAGGTAGTGGTGGTGGGGTAGGGGCTCTCTCAACAGGGAGGAGTGGCACAAAAAGTCCAGAACTCCCTACAGCACCAACTACTGGCTCATCTATATCTCCCTCAACACCCTCATCCACCGGCACCACCTGATCCGTGGTCATGTCAGTGTCATCTCCCATAGTCCTGAACTCAGTCATAACCCAATAATCATCATCCTCAACCACTAACTCAGTATCCTGTCCTGTCTGGATCCCCTCCGGGTCCTCCTCCCCCTCAGTCTCAACAACATCTGTGTCAGCATCATCCTGGACCTCCTCAGGGTCCTCCTCCTCAGACTCGATCACATCAGTATCAGCCTCAACCTGGACCTCCTCAGCGTCCTCCTCCTCAGGCTCAGTATCCTCCTCAGGCAAGTGCTCATAGTATGGGTCCCTAGTCCGGAACATGTCCTCATCATGCTGTCTCGCAGCTGCCTCCTGGGCCGACAAGTCGCTCGCCTACACAAGACGAACTATGTTACTATCATGATACTTAAAAAGTTCCCGTAAGGGTTTTAGGTGAACCTGGCAAGGGTTCTTATTATATTATTGAATTTATTATTATATAACGTCGTATCATCTCTTGGGATATATAACTCTCGCTCTGATACCATCTCTGTAACACCCCCAGATCCGGGGTCAGGAATCTGGTGGTTACGGTCTTACATCCATTCATAATACTTGACTTGAGTCCATAATAAATAAATCACATGTTGTGACCCCACAATAATTACCACTCACACACACAACAGTTATAGTCCCAGAGATGAAATTGAAATAAGTCTTACATTAAAGGGTTTACAAATAAAAGTTATTACAATCCCAAAAGGATAACATCATAGGTTTAAAAGTTTTGCCGTTGATTACATTAATTATACATATAGTTAAACAGGAAACAAAAGCTGTCTAACTATGCTACCTCAGCAATGGCGGCTAGCATCTCAGCGGGTAGTCCGGTGGGTCGGGTAACCTGCTTGCGCCGAGTGCGCCTGACGCGAGCCATCTGTCCTAGCTGTTGTTGTGACATAATATGAACAAAGCAAGGGTGAGCGAAAGCCCACCAACAAATATATAACTGAACGATAATTTAAAACAGTTCAAAGCTATCTTTTAAACCATATGCCATGCATTTACGGAAATGATGCCAGCATAATATGAACGATGAAGTTACAAGGTAACTGAAAGTATTTGTTTGAAGAAATATCTGCTACATCAAAGTAAGCGAGATATTCTTATTGTTATTAAGAAGAGGAACTTGCAAGAAAAGGTTGCAATTCCAGTTATGACACTTTTCCAATTCTGCCAACAGTAATCATGTTGCGGGAAATAAATAAATTTGGATGATGAACCAATGATGGAGTATTCACCGCGCCCGCTGTTCCAATCTTGATGATCAGTCGAGATCGTACAGCTCAATTTAGATTTACTACCGGTAGAAGGAAGAACTGACGGCTTTACTTGTATACCGCCATGCTAGCTCTCCCCGGCCAACGGTTGGGCCAAGGGGATGGACCGGCGCTACTCGGCCTCTTACACGACTCCTAGTTCAAATAGAATTCATGATTCTGAATATAACGTTCGTCCCCCTTTCCCCAAGTATAATACTTGTTGATAAGACTCCACAAAGTAGTCGTATCTAGTTGGAAAGGAAAATTTACCAATAACCCCCAAGCTATTACTTGGTAACGGATATCAACTTGTTCCAGTAATCTTACCCCTCGAAAGATGAGAAGGTAAACAACGACTTAATAAGTCAACAGCACCCGAGTTGCGAGTGAAGGGAATACTTTATGACCGGGAAGTCGACAAGATAAATAACATTTTTCCAAGTAAGGTTCCCTTATTATTAAGAAGATAGACTCAAAGATGAATGATGTCTGGGAACCTTTCTTGATATAAGATTAATAATAATATGACTTCGACATATTTTCTGTAATAATCGAAGAAGATAAACCTTATCGAGATTATTCTAAGTATGGAATAAATATTCAGAGAATATTTAATAAGTTAAAATATTGAAAGAATATTTGGGAATATGAAAGAATATTTTTAATCAGAGTATTTCTCAAAATAATCCCTGAAGAAATATCAGGAGAATATTTATTGAATAAATAAATGTTTAAATGAATATTCAAAACAATATTCATTAATTAATAAGACCTGAAAAGAATATTTAAGGTAATATTCATAATTAATTAGGAATTTAAATGAATATTCAAAAGTAATATTCATTTAATGAATAATATCCTAAATGAATATCAAGTAATATTCATTTAGTAATCCAAGCCTTAAGGAATATTCGAGATAATATTCGATAATTAAATCAAGCTTCAGATGAATATTAAAATAATATTCATCAAGTATTTAATATCTTAAATGAATATTCAAAAGTAATATTTATTTAATAAAATAATAATCTAAAAGAATATCCAAATAATATTCATTTAATAGACTCATCTTTAGAAGAATATTCGAAATAATAGTCGATAATCAATTCGACTCTGAATGAATATTGAGAAATATTACTCGTTGAATAGTTACGTTCAAATAATTATTTGAAATAAGGATCATTAAATAAATAATCTCGAACGAATATTCAAATAACATTCGTCGCTTGAATAATAGAAAATATTTACTTAAATATTTTCTCCCGAGGTAATCTCGATATATCAAGAAATATTGACTCCCGGTCTATATTTGATGAATAAAGATGTATACGCCCTTCTATGAGGGTCTTATAATAACCGGCTTATAACTGATATATAACTATCTAGCTTATAAGCCAACAATAACATTCAGGGAACAAGTATATCAATTCAACTTGAAAGTAGGCATGCATGCAATGGCATATGTATATCAGCAATCATATATATATATTTATTCAATCACAACAACAGCCTAAAAGAAGGGAATCGAAACTTGCCTGGTAGTCGAGTACGGTAAGGGGTAGTGGTAGCGGGTCCCGGTTCAGCCTGGTGATCTATAAATAGCCAAGGCATTCGGAATTAATCACTTAACATATTAAACGTTAAGTTATACTTAAATCGAAACACGTTCTCGAGTCATCTCGTTATACCCCTTTTAGTGGATTACTTATTATCACTGATCCGACCCGACATTTGTTCGTTAATACGACATGTCACTGCACTTATACTTGGGACATACTTAAGTCATATGAGTTCTAAGGTTGATCGTTACGAACCAATATTTTACTCCGAGTTTTATCGCCCGTTTTCTAAGTGTTTTACCAAAGTTATAAAAGAGTCGTCTTTTAGGGGTTCGTTCGCGTTTAACCTTGACTCGAACATTTTTAATAAATCGAAAAATGCTCTTTTTGACATACGGTTTTCTTCCACACCTTCCTTCTTACCCCTAGTATTTATTTACCAAGATTCGCCATGACGTTACATAGTTTACGAGGGTTCAATTTCAGTTACGAACTTTTGTTTACGGATTCGAACTACTTTTAGTAATTTAGTCATAAATCCTAAACCGTAAGTCCGTTTCACGTGATCTTTATATCAAAACGAAGCTTAGAGCATTACCTATCCTATCATGTCAGATAAGGTCTCTGGACAGTAGGGGTTCAACATGAAAAATGGCATACAAAACATGGTATTGTAAAATCGGGCATTATAACGGCTGTAAATCGAATATCTATCAATTTCGAATCTTCCCATAAACATAGCATCCAACCCAAACAACATATACATGACTTATATACATGAACTGAGGCCAAGCAATGCCTTTCCGTTCATCTAAACTATTTTTAACATTTATCAAAACTACATCATATTCATGCTTATAATCATGCTAATATCACATCTTATACTAAAACCCATCAAGAGCATGCAAAATCTCAAGGTAAAGCCTAGGGTTTAAAGTTGTTATACCTTCCTTGGAGTATGATCTAGCCTCACTATGCTTGGTATGATCCTTAGAAGTGCTTAAGCTTGCTAAATCAACCAAAGAAATCAAGGAAAAACAAGATTAGTTCATGAAAACACTATTCACCCTCCTCTTAAATCATTTTTTTGAAAATGGAAAAAGAAGAGATTGAAGCTAGGATTTTGAGGAGATCATTTATATGAAATGTAAGTCTCACCATAAAAGTTTCAAGATCAACAAATGGTTGGAAGTTGGATTTTGAATTTGGAATTTTGCAAGGTGCCGAATGGAGCTTCAAGGGAGAGTTTTATGTTCTTTGGTGTTGGTTGATTTGGAATAATGCATAAAGTGACATTTGCTAGATAATATCTCATCCAAGTGGTTTTAGTGGAGTGTGATGTAATGGATGATGATTTTTGTAGGACAAGTGTTGCATTTTGCATGGTTGAAGGCTAACTAGCTAGTTGTTCTTGCTAAGTACTTGGTTCTTCCTCTAAGGTGCTAGTTCCTTGCTTCTAGTTTAGTTACTAGATATTTATACTAGTAGCTTGCACAAGACTCTTGCTTCCTCTGCTTGTTTCTGTGTCCGGTTATTACCCGTTTCGATTGATCGTTCGTGAGAACATTTCACGGATTTCTAATTAGGGTTTACCGGGAATCCTCTTTAATATTAATACTTTCATTCTCCATCTTTCATTCTAACTTTCCATTATATATTCCTTTAATCCATTCGTTAAATACTTAAGGCTATCAGTGTCCAGGGAACTCTCGGAGAAAATAAAAGTGCGGTTTTTCAGAATCCGACAGCTTTTACATACACTTATTTTCCTCCTGGATCACTAATACGAACTCAGAAATCCGTTCCGAATACCGGGTATATCATTATTATAATAATATTCCAAATTCCACCAAAATCACTATTCATCACTTATTTTTATTTAATTCCTATAATTAGGAAAATGAACCTGGTTCACTCTCGAGTGCTTCTTAACCTTTTTACGGAACCGCTGGACTTATAACAGATATTGATTTGGATGACATAAGAATAATCTTACTTGAAGTAATATACTTATATTCTTAGGAGATAGATCATTCTTATCTATGCCGTCAACCAAAAGTATTCTGCATGACATATAAGTAATTGAATTCAAATCCGTTCCATTTATTTAATAGATCTTCGTTACATCGCAGTCATAACCACTATTCATTCTTACATCATTAAATACATAAAAGTTTTAAATCCCACCCAAAATCTGGGTTCTTACACAGGCTCAGGTTCAAAGAGCTCCTCAACGGGATCCTCATCATCAGTATCCTCTATCAGTGTAATCCAGGGGCCAATCTCGGAGTCAGCACCCATATCCTCCTCAGGATCCTCGGTATCTCGCATCAGTGCCTCATCATGCTCTCTCTCGAAAGCCTCAGGGTCTGGTATCTCCTCCATCTACACAAGGGAAAAATAAGGTGGGTCACTAACCATAAAAGAAAGGTTTAGGAGTAGTTCCCTCACGGGCCTTAAAGTCAGGGCTATATCCGATAACCCGACTACAAACTCGATGAGAGTTCTAAGTATTATTAAAGTTGTTATTAGGGTTATCGTTATTGTTATTATTATTAGGGTTGCTTTCTTAAATTACTATCGTTTCTGAGAACTATAACCTCGCTCTGATACCATCTCTGTGACGCCCCCAGATCCGGGGTCGGAGATCTAGGCGCTCACGATCCATTTTCCATTAATAACATACCTGTTCTTGCACATAATATATATAACACAGCCATCGACCCCACAATAAACTCACACCGCACACACACACACAGGTTAGAGCCTCAGAAACGTCACACATTGATTAAACAGTAATAAAATTATCAGAGTTATTACAGACCGAATTAAATAGTATTTATGCTACCAGCAACACTTCCATATGAAGCGAAGTTGGCGGCTTGAAAGTTTGTTAAGATACACTGCCTTGCACAGGTCATACTGATAAATAAAACGAACTAACAAAAGCTGCCAACCAATCCGGCTAATGGGGCCTAATGGTGGAATCTCAAGTGCTGGCTCGGGTCTAGTCACCTGCTTTCGAGCAGTCTGTCTGGTTCTTGCCATTTCGCTTAGCTGTTGTGTTTGTAAAATTTGAAAACAAGCAAGAGTGAGCAACTATAGCTCAGCAAGAAATATATGTATAAGGTAAGCAATATAACATTTCATATGATCGGTAGTTATTAAACTTGTTTGTATCAATCAGATATAAAATCACTTGTCATAGTTGATAAATCTCGAAGGTGCAACAATATGTGCCCTTGTTTTCAAAATAAACTTGAAGTTCTAGATACTGCATTGAGTCAACATCTTTCTCATCAAAATAGAACACTATCAGCAACTCAGCACAAAAGCCTAAGAAGCAGTGTCAAAGCATTTTTCCAAAATGGAGGAATGGGACTTAAAGAAAACACAAAACCTGACAAGGATTGACGATGACCAGTCGCCACATCCAAGTCCAATAATCCGCGGGTCTTCTCTACCGGTAGAAGGATAGAAACAACATCCGTAACTATCCCTCGGGTGAAAACTACATCCGTAATCACCCTCGATGAAAACTACATCCGTAATCATCCTTCGGCAACACCTGGGCCGGAATAATAATTGATGGACTGTAAGAACCCCAAATTTTGGATATAATTAAAACTTTTTATTAAGTAATGATAAAATGAGGAACAATGATTCCGACAACAAGGTCACCAGCTCTAATGAATGGTGGTTTCAAAGAACAATAATTGTAATGAATGGATATTGCTTTGGACAATGATCCTGATGCATTGGTATATTGTCAGAATAGAGTAATTCGATGGTTGAGGACCTAGATAAGAATAATCTACCATCCAGGAAGGAGCTAATGGATCCTTGAAGGGAAATGAGTACGTGCATAGTGTTTCCTGTACGTGCATAGTAATTTGGTGGATGAATAGTGATTTTGTAAGTTGGAAAACTTTTCACGCCACCCTATTTACGGGACGTGATATGGATGTTTCGAAGTCATATTAGTAATACGCTGAGGAAATAAGTGAATGCAGAGACGATCGGAATTCAGAAATTCAAAATTCTTTTTCGGTATAATATTGGACCGGACAGTGGATTAAATGTAAGAACCCAGATTTTGGGTGGAATTAAAACTTTTATGTATTTAATGATGTAAGAACGAATAGTGGTTATGGCTACAATGTAATAATTGATATTTGGAAAGAATGAATGGAGTTCGACTTTATTACGTTTATGTCTTGAAGAATGCTAAAGGGTGACAACATAGGTAAGAATAATCTATCTTCTAAGGGAATAAGATATGGTAACTTCAAGCAAGAGAATACTCTCATGTCATCCAGATCGATAACGATTAATCCAGTAGTTCCGTAAAAAGGTTAAGGAACGATCGAAAGAGAATACGGACAATTATACAACCCTAAGAGAACAAGTAAAGAATACTGAATGAATAGTGTTTTGGTGGGAGTATAGAATAATATGAGACGACACTATATAGAAACATTCGGAACGGATTTCCGAGTTCGTATTAGTGATCCAGGGGGAAAATAAGTGTATGTAAAAGCTGTCGGATTCTGAAAAACCGCACTTTTATTTTCTCCGAGAGTTCCCTGGACAGTGATAGCCTTAAATATTTAACAAATGGATTTAAGGAATATAAATTGGAAAGTTAGAATGAAAGATGGAGAATGAAAGTATTAATATTAAAAAGGATTCCCGGTAAACCCTAATTAGAAATCCGTGAAATATTCCTACGAACGATCAATCGAAACGGGCAATAACCGGACACAGAAACAAGCAGAGGAAGCAAGAGTCTTGTGCAAGCTACTAGTATAAAATATCTAGTAACTAAACTAGAATCAAGGAACTAGCACCTTAGAGGAAGAACTAAGTACTTAGCAAAGTAACTACCTAGTTAAGCTCTAAACCACCATAAAACCAACACTTGTCTTGCCATTTCATCATCCAACACCTCATCACTTTAATAAAGTGACTTTATACAAGATATTATCTTGATAATAGATGAGAGTGGATGAGATTAAAACAAAAGAAACCAAGCAACTCTCCCCCCCTTGAATATTCCATTCGGCCAACACCTTAATTCCAAAATCAAAACCCCTCTTCCCACCATCTCTTAATCTTGTAAAAATTATGGTGAGTCTTACATTTCCTAAAAGTTATCTCCTAAAAATTTCAAAGCCAAACTCTCTTGTTTCCATTTTCAAATAATTCATCAAAGAGGAGGGTGAATAGTGAATTTATGAACTAATCTTGTTTTTTCTTGTTTTTCATGGTGGATTTAGCTAGCTTATGACCATCCAAGGATAGATCAAGGCTTAGGAAGGTTATACTACTCTCTAAGGAAGGTATACATCATTTCAAACCCTAAGCTTTACTTTGAGTTTATGCATGATTCATGGTGATTTTGGATTAAGTGATATTAGTAGTATTTTACCACCATGTTAGCATGATTTTGTGGTTAGATTAGCTTTATGATGATATATTGATGAAGCATGATATTCTTGAGCTTTTAAGAGATGATTATCAACTGTAGTAATTGATTAGATGCCCGGTGTGGCTTGGTTGTTGCGTAATGAATTTAGAACTCTCGATTCGTAGCCGTCGTAATGCCCGATTTTCATTAACACTAAGAAACCGAACTGGTCAGTAGCCATAACTCTCTGTTCTTGGCAAGTTAATGAACCCTACTGATAGATTTTTGAACATAGATCACTTTGGCGAAAGAATCGAAGCATTTCGATTTACGGTTTAGGAATTATGACCAAATTACTAAAAGTAGTTCGAATCCTTAAACGAAAGTTCGTAACTGAAATTGAACCCTCGTAAACTATGTAACGTCATGGCGAATCTTGGTAAATAAATACTAGAGGTAAAAAGGAAGGTGTGAAAGAAAACCGTATGTCAAAAGGATCATTTTTCGATTTATTAAAAATGTTCAAGTCGAGGTTAAACGCGAACGAACCCCTAAAAGACGACTCTTTTATAACTTCGGTAAAACACTTAGAAAACGGGCGATAAAACTCGGAGTATAATGTTGGTTCGTAACGATCGACCTTAGAACTCATATGACTTAAGTATGTCCCAAGTATAAGTACAGTGACATGTCGTATTAACGAACGAATGTCGGGTCGGATCAGTTATAAAAAGGAATCCACTAAAAAGGGGTATAACGAGATAACTCGAGAACGTGTTTCAACTTAAGTATAACTTAACTTTTATTATGTTAAGTGATTAATCCCGAATGCCTTGGCTATTTATAGATCACCAAGCTGAACCGGGACCCGCTACCACTACCCCTTACCGTACTCGACTACCAGGCAAGTTTCAATTCCCTTCTTTTAGGCTGTTGTTGTGATTGAATAAATATATATATATATATATATATATATATATATATATATATGTTTTCCGTTATACATATGCCATAGCATGCATGCCTACTTTCAAGTTATATCACTATGCTTGTTCCCTGATTGTTATTGGTTTATAAATTAGATAGCTATCGTATCAACTATAAGCCGGTTATTGTAAGACCCTCATAGAAGGGCGTATACCTCTTATTCATCAAATATAGACCGGGAGTCAATATTTCTTGATATATCGAGATTACCTCGGAGGAAAATATTTAAGTAAATATTTTCCATTATTCGGGCGACGAATATTATTTGAATATTCGTTCGAGATTATTTATTTAACGATCCTTACTTCAAATAATTATTTGAACGTAACTATTCGACGAATAATATTTTTAATATTTATTCAGAGTCGAATTATTTATCGAATATTCTTCTAAAGGTTGGACTACTAAATGAATATTATTTGGATATTCATTTAGAATATTATTCATTAAATGAATATTACTTTTGAGTATTCATTTAAGATAGTAATTACCTCACGAATATTATTTTAATGTTCATCTGAAGCTTGATTTATTTATCGAGTCTTATCTCGAATATTCCTTTAAAGCTTGGATTACTAAATGAATATTACTTGATATTCATTTAGAATATTATTCATTAAATGAATATTATTTTTTCAATATTCATTTAAATTCCTAATTAATTATGAATATTATTTTGAATATTCATCCAGGGTTCTATTTAATCATCGAATATTATTTTCAATATTTTCAATATTCCTTTCAGGTCTTATTAATTAATGAATATTATTTTGAATATTTAATTATGCAATAAATATTCTCTCGATATTTCTTCAAGGATTATTTGAGAAATACTCTGATTAAAGATATTCTTTCATATTCCTAAATATTCTGTAAAATATTTTAATTCAATAAATATTCTCTGAATATTTATTCCATACTTAGAATAACCTCGATAAGGTTTATCTTCTTCGATTAATACAGAAAATATTTCGGAGTCATATTATTATTAATCATATATCAAGAAAGGTTCTCAGACATCATTCTTCTTTGAGTCTATTTCCCTAATAATAAGGGAACCTTACTTGGAAAATGTTAATTATCTTGTCGACTTCCCGGTCATAAAGTATTCTCTTCACTCTCAACTCGGGTGCTATTGACTTATTAAGTCGTTGCTTACCTTCTCATCTTTCGAGGGGTAAGATTGTTGGAACAAGTTGAGATTTGTTACCAAGCAGTAGCTTGGAAGTTATTGGTGAATTTTCCTTTCCAACTAGATACGACTACTTTGTGGAGTCTTATCAACAAGTATTATACTTGGGGAATGGGGGACGAATGTTACATTCAGAATCATAAATTCTATTTGAACTAGGAGTCGTGTAAGAGGCCGAGTAGCGCCGGTCCATCCCCTTTGGCCCAACCGTTGGCCGGGGAGAGCTAGTAAGGCGGTAGACAAGTAAAGCCGTCAGTTCTTCCTTCTACCGGTAGTAAATCTAAATTGAGCTGTACGATCTCGACTGATCATCAAGATTGGAACAGCGGGCGCGGTGAATGCTCCATCATTGGTTCATCATCCAAACTTATTTATTTCCTGCAACATGATTACTGTTGCCAGAGCTGGAAAAGTGTTTATAACTGGAATTGCAATCTTTTCATGCAAGTTCCTCTTTTAATGACAATGAGAATATCATGCTTACTTTTGATGTAGCAGATATTTCTACAAACAAATACTTTAAGTTACCTTGTAACTTCATCGTTCATATTATACAGGCATCGTTTCCGTAAATGCATGGCATATGGTTTGAAAGATACTTTTGAACTGTTATACATTATCGTTCAGTTATATATTATTGTTGGTGGGCTATTGCTCACCCTTGCTTTATTATTATATCACAACAACAGCTAGACCAGATGACTCGCACAAGGCGCACTCGACGCGGGCGAGGACGATGAGACTACCAGAGCTGAAGAAGAAGATATTGGTAGGATATATTTATTCTTTTAGTACCAAGATTATGGTCTAGTATGACTTATGTAAATGGATGGCAAAGAGTATGTATTTATATTGAAATTCTTTTGGATTGTAAGAACTCATAATGTGATTAATAAAAAAATTTGATTGTTACTCTGATTTCATCTCTGGGACTATAACGGGTGTGTTTTATATTGTTGTGTTGGGTCATAGAGACGTAATTTATTTTATGTTAAGGAAAGTTCAATTGTTGTGGACAGAATTGGAAACCGTAACCACCGGATCCCGGACCCCGGATCTGGGGGTGTTACAGAAGTGGTATCAGAGCGTACGTTATAAACCCCAGAGATGAGGCGACGTTAAAACAATAAATTCATTAAGATAATAAGAACTCTTGCCAAGTTCATAGTCGGACTACTTAATGTAGTGATGACATATAAAACCCTTATGGGAACTCATAAGTATCGTGATAGTAACTTAGATCGATATCGTATTGACGAGTAAGGCGACAGACCTTGAGGCATACGAGCTGCAGCGCGATGATGCTTTATATGCTGAAGATCAGCGGGTAATTCGATGGAGTACCCTACTGGAGACCCGGAAGAGGTTCCAGCAAATACGGAAAAATCCTGTTAGGATAAGGAGCTTACCCTTGAGGAATGAGGGTTGCAGCCAAAAAAACTGTGATGATTAAAGTATAGTGCTCAGAAAATGGAGCATAAAGAACTGAGTTATTAGCAAGAGAACTGAAGATTCATGTTGGATTCGTAGCCGGTCTACTGGAGGTAGTACCAGCAAGTAAGACGGATTGAAAGGATCACTTGAGATCTTATACGGAATAGACGAGAATCCCTAGAGACTTCCATATTAACGAAGAAAGAGCTAGAAGAATGTATGATTATCAAAGACATTGATTTAGGGCGAGGAGCAGAGTCCCTAGGAATAGTTGAGAAGGAGGCAGTAAGTGCCATATCATTTGATAAATGAATTAGTATGAATATGGTCAGTAATAATTCGCCATGAGAAGGCAGGTGTCGTAGGTTGTAAATTATGGAACCAAATTGAGGTTAATAAGGTGGTTTTATTAAGGGAAATGTTCATTTTATGAATGAATCAGTTAGAAAGTAAAGACATTGGGAAGTGATAGCATGATTGGATAAAGTTATATAAGGAAGTAGTAAGCAAGACAGTGACCTCAGAACCTACCGGAAGATAAGACCAGTGAGTCAAGATGAACTCGTAATGAGACTACTGCCAGAGACTAAGTATAGGGTTAATTTCAACTCAGTAAAATGATGAACCAGAAATGTTAGATGCATGTAATTCAGAGGAATATTAAATTCTTTCAAAGAATTATAGTAGTTACCTTAAGTTTATTCCGATGCGGAATTATAATAGATCAAGTAATACGATCAGCAGTTAAAGAGAAAAATGTGAGAAAATCTTCCTGGAGCTAAAAGGTGAAATTGGTAATGACCAAGAGCTGGCATTGCTTAATGGAAAAAGGAGACTTTGTGCTTCCAACGACGCTTCGCATAAAGGGTTAGGTAGACCGACATTTGGTAGTATTGAATATCAGGACGTATAGGTATCAGGACGTTGTGACAGGTTTCAGTTTGAAACTATTGATTCCCTTCTAAGGGATGGATATAATTGATTCCTCTCCAGTGGGTAAACTTCCAATCTGATGATGATTATTTCGTTAACTATGACTGCTTATGATTCCACCTGCTTGGAGGTTCATAGAACTATTCTTCAGGTTTCGAAACTGGTCTCCTTAATGTTACCAGTAGGTGGGTAGATTGATCAAAATTTCCCTGAGTCTGGAAAGGAATTCGGTGAATTTTGGCAAACCTTGTCTGTCTGATTATTAGAGAATGTCATGGAAGAGAGTAGAAACTGGAGCAAACCCTGTGATTTGGGTAAGGATGCTGTAAAATGGGTTAGTAAACGGACCCTGAGCATTACAATCGACGGTAGTGATAAAATGATGAAGTGAGATTGGACGAAAACAGGAAATGTAAGTAAAAAATTAGCCGGACGGAGAAACTCCGGGATTGACTAAAGTGAAAGGCTGTTATTCCGGGAATGGTAAGCTTGCGTGGCACGCGGGATTAATAAGAATAGTTGAAAAGATAAAAATAGAGGAAAGGCGACCGGAGACGGCGCTGAGTAGCCGATTAAGACTTATATGAAGTAAAGTTTTGGAAAGGTAGAAAGGTATCAAAGAAGATGACACTATGCCGGCAATTGCTAGAAAAGTAATGCTAATTAGCCAACCCTTAAAATCATATATTTTTATTTTAGTGTGGCCAGTTGAGGCCAAGTCACAACGGACTATAAAGTGACTAGACCAGCAATGAAAAGACAAAGCAGGGTTGCTTCTGAGTAAGCACCGACTGCAAGGGCTTCTGATATAAAGGAAATATTAATGAGATCGTAGGAATCTTCTACTAAACCCTTTGCAACCCATGTTTTTTTGGGGAATTTACTAGACCTTTTTTGGATGGGGTAACCCGTACTAAAGTGACTCATGTGTATAGGGTTGTCCAAGATTACGAGTAAAATGGAAGTATAGTGACTTGAGATGTATGATGTTAGGGTATCATGAATACCATGATCATATTACGACTAAGGGGAGTAAACAACGAAGGTTTATGAAGAGAGTATGGAAATGGTCAGAGATGGATCAGTATGCTGTAGAAATTTTGTCTAAGGCAAGTACATTTGAGAAGATTGATAAGTACTAAGAGATTCACGTTGAACTCGACCAATATCTTCCAAAACATCCTTGCTACCATTACCAAGTTCTGTAAGAGAGCAGATAGGCATACGTTGCCTTTTGGAAGGCCAAATAGGCTGACAACTATCTGAAAGAAGAGGGTGGCATTAAGCCACCGATCGATTATCAAATGAGAATGATTGAAAAGAGACCTTTATTAAGGATACATGATCTGATTGCCAATTATAAGATGCAAGAATTCCTTGGCAGTTGAATTAAGGATAGGATATCAATAAATTAAGACAAACCCTGGGGAATGCACATGGGGTGGCATTAACCCTAATAACGACATTATGACTTCAGATGATATGAGCTGGACTTGCTAAGGCAACAATGACCGGTAAGGATTATTAAAAAGAGTTATGGAAAGAACATAGATAGAATTATTAGAGTATTGATCAATGACATTTTGATATACCCGGTACCCAGAAAATACCGGAGGAATGATAAGGATGGCCTATGAAACCTTACAAGGAAAAAGGTAATATTTCGAACTTCAAAATGGAATTTGGTAAGGAATGTATGACATCGTAACAATAATGCCAGATGAGGCATGTATGAAACCCTGAGGAAGTATGGATTGAACCTATAAAGGTTGAGATTATCCTAAGATAAGGAAAGAACTAAGAAAAGAAGTATCCTAAGTAGGATTGGGAATAAACGTGATAAAGTTCCCACGGGTAGGTGGAGGCAATGACTTTTGGAGAAAGACTGATAAATATATTTTTCTCCATCAGCAGAGCATAAGGGAGAATGCTTTCACCCAACAATGATGGGAATGAGGTAGAAATGTTTGAATTGGAATATATCCAGAGAACAAGGATTACCAGAAATTATTATTATCAGGAAAGGCCAATGAGGTGGCCGACAGTCTAAGTATAAAGGAATAATTACAAATGTTCATACCGAAGAAACAAAATGATATTTGGAAAGACCTTGAAGGTCATATTGGAGTGGAGGAAGTTACATTCCTTTTGATGATAGTGCAAGAATCGAAGGTAATAATAGTTTAAGTAAAGATTCGATTCCTGATGGAGTCTTAAGCATATTACGTACCTTAGAAGGTCCCATTTTGAGGCAGACCGGGACCATGATACAAAATTAACGAAGTAAACCGTTAAGTTTCCAGTCTTTTGTGGAAGCTGCATGAGTGATAGTTTCATCAACCTGACATAGCTGCGATGCTTGAAACTCTTCTGCAATTGTATCTACTTCATGTAATATCTACATCAAGTTCAGGAAGTGTTCCTTATGGATAAGGAATAGTGATTACTTTGTCTCCCTAAAGGAATTGAAACCCGTAGGATTAGCTATTAATGCACTACGTAAACAACAAGCGATGGTGATTCTTCTAAGAAAGTAGATGACAATGTAAAGATAAAGAAAGTGCTGCCATTGATTAACTAAATGGCATGTTGATGAATGATAAACAAGGTTATGTTAGTGTACTTCTGCGCAAACAAGATAGAAAATATGAGGTTGATGATTCATGATGTTAAAGATATTCCCATAGAAAGAATTAATGAGACTTGGAGGGAAGGGCGGTTGAGCCCGAGACTTATTGGGCCACCTGAGGGTTTAAAAGTGTTCGGACGGCGGTATTCAAGCCAGCCTTACCCCCAAAACTTATAGCACGGTCATAACGGGTTTTCATGTGGCCAGGCTACGCCAGTAAAATGCAGATGCTCGATAGATGATAAGAGCATGAGCCGGTAGATATACGACCTGGTCTGACTTACGAAAGACAACCTGTGGAAAACCACGGATAGAAAAGAACAAGTGATGAGAAACAAGGTTGGCAGAAGTAGATTATATGAATCTAAGTTAAAGGGATCGGGCCAGATTCATTTCGGAAAGTTTAAATTGGAATAACGTGATGATTATAGAATAAATGTGACGGAATACCAATAAGCAGGTACCAAGTGCAAAAAGGTGTTTCAATAAAGAGGTGAAGGCGAAAGTAAATAATAGAAATGAGTAAGAATCAGATAATAAGAAGGATGTGATTGATAAAGAAAAGGCTGGGAAAGCAACTATGGAATGAGAAGCAAGGAATGTTATGAATGGGTTTTCTAATGAATTCTCAGGATGACAACCTGATAGTGTCAATATTATAGTTATGAAAAAAAAAGCTAGTAACATGATATGGGATGTCAGTAATAATGATGTCAAGTGAGAAATCTAAGATTTAACCTGAAAGGTTGAAGGATTTCCCGAATGTGAGTATCGCTAAGATTGAACAAGAGTATTTGTCCATAGAATAATGGGCAAAGCAGCAAGATATGTTGACACGTGAGATTGCGATCAAATAGTATTGGATATAATTATGATTAATTTCTTCTTTGATAAACCTCTATAGTTCAGAGGTAAATTCTGAGTATGATATTCTGCAATCATGAAAGCTTTCTATAATCCTTTAGAACTCTTTTCTCTTCTTCTCTCCTATTCATCTTCTTTATGAATTGAGAAGAACAACCCTTTTAGGAGGGGAGGTACTGCTACGTGACTATCTGTCTATGTGATAGAAGTCTAAGTGGAATACCATAACTTGTTTAATTGCTTGTCAAGTACTAAAGGCTGGCCCCCTTCTGTACTAACTGTGCAATATAACAAATGTTCAATTGATCATAGTGATCTCTCAATAAATCTTTCCACTTCTCTATACTGATCGAGATTGCGAAGATTAAAGCGATCAGGAAATGCACAGTACGAGCGAGGTTACCCTCGAATTCGTAGGGTGATAGTGATACTAATGTTACTGCAGGTATCAATAAGGATAAGACTGAGTAAGACTATAACCCGGATAGTGTGTTGTACGAAAAATGACAAAGTTGATGGAAAAGGATAAAGTATGGACTGTAGCACCAGTAGATGTGCTGAGAAAGGGCAGAACGACTAAGAGTTGACCCGGAAGCTGAAACGACAGATAAACGACTCTTGTTTTCTACCTGATTCCGGGACGGAATCCTTTTAAGGAGGGGAGACTCTAAGAACCCCAAATTTTGGATATAATTAAAACTTTTTATTAAGTAATGATAAAATGAGGAACAATGATTCCGACAACAAGGTCACCAGCTCTAATGAATGGTGGTTTCAAAGAACAATAATTGTAATGAATGGATATTGCTTTGGACAATGATCCTGATGCATTGGTATATTGTCAGAATAGAGTAATTCGATGGTTGAGGACCTAGATAAGAATAATCTACCATCCAGGAAGGAGCTAATGGATCCTTGAAGGGAAATGAGTACGTGCATAGTGTTTCCTGTACGTGCATAGTAATTTGGTGGATGAATAGAGATTTTGTAAGTTGGAAAACTTTTCACGCCACCCTATGTACGGGACGTGATATGGATGTTTCGAAGTCATATTAGTAATACGCTGAGGAAATAAGTGAATGCAGAGACGATCGGAATTCAGAAATTCCAAATTCTTTTTCGGTATAATATTGGACCGGACAGTGGATTAAATGTAAGAACCCAGATTTTGGGTGGAATTAAAACTTTTATGTATTTAATGATGTAAGAACGAATAGTGGTTATGGCTACAATGTAATAATTGATATTTGGAAAGAATGAATGGAGTTCGACTTTATTACGTTTATGTCTTGAAGAATGCTAAAGGGTGACAACATAGGTAAGAATAATCTATCTTCTAAGGGAATAAGATATGGTAACTTCAAGCAAGAGAATACTCTCATGTCATCCAGATCGATAACGATTAATCCAGTAGTTCCGTAAAAAGGTTAAGGAACGATCGAAAGAGAATACGGACAATTATACAACCCTAAGAGAACAAGTAAAGAATACTGAATGAATAGTGTTTTGGTGGGAGTATAGAATAATATGAGACGACACTATATAGAAGCATTCGGAACGGATTTCCGAGTTCGTATTAGTGATCCAGGGGGAAAATAAGTGTATGTAAAAGCTGTCGGATTCTGAAAAACCGCACTTTGATTTTCTCCGAGAGTTCCCTGGACACTGATAGCCTTAAATATTTAACAAATGGATTTAAGGAATATAAATTGGAAAGTTAGAATGAAAGATGGAGAATGAAAGTATTAATATTAAAAAGGATTCCCGGTAAACCCTAATTAGAAATCCGTGAAATATTCCTACGAACGATCAATCGAAACGGGCAATAACCGGACACAGAAACAAGCAGAGGAAGCAAGAGTCTTGTGCAAGCTACTAGTATAAAATATCTAGTAACTAAACTAGAATCAAGGAACTAGCACCTTAGAGGAAGAACTAAGTACTTAGCAAAGTAACTACCTAGTTAAGCTCTAAACCACCATAAAACCAACACTTGTCTTGCCATTTCATCATCCAACACCTCATCACTTTAATAAAGTGACTTTATACAAGATATTATCTTGATAATAGATGAGAGTGGATGAGATTAAAACAAAAGAAACCAAGCAACTCTCCCCCCCCCTTGAATATTCCATTCGGCCAACACCTTAATTCCAAAATCAAAACCCCTCTTCCCACCATCTCTTAATCTTGTAAAAATTATGGTGAGTCTTACATTTCCTAAAAGTTATCTCCTAAAAATTTCAAAGCCAAACTCTCTTGTTTCCATTTTCAAATAATTCATCAAAGAGGAGGGTGAATAGTGAATTTATGAACTAATCTTGTTTTTTCTTGTTTTTCATGGTGGATTTAGCTAGCTTAGGACCATCCAAGGATAGATCAAGGCTTAGGAAGGTTATACTACTCTCTAAGGAAGGTATACATCATTTCAAACCCTAAGCTTTACTTTGAGTTTATGCATGATTCATGGTGATTTTGGATTAAGTGATATTAGTAGTATTTTACCACCATGTTAGCATGATTTTGTGGTTAGATTAGCTTTATGATGATATATTGATGAAGCATGATATTCTTGAGCTTTTAAGAGATGATTATCAACTGTAGTAATTGATTAGATGCCCGGTGTGGCTTGGTTGTTGCGTAATGAATTTAGAACTCTCGATTCGTAGCCGTCGTAATGCCCGATTTTCATTAACACTAAGAAACCGAACTGGTCAGTAGCCATAACTCTCTGTTCTTGGCAAGTTAATGAACCCTACTGATAGATTTTTAAACATAGATCACTTTGGCGAAAGAATCGAAGCATTTCGATTTACGGTTTAGGAATTATGACCAAATTACTAAAAGTAGTTCGAATCCTTAAACGAAAGTTCGTAACTGAAATTGAACCCTCGTAAACTATGTAACGTCATGGCGAATCTTGGTAAATAAATACTAGAGGTAAAAAGGAAGGTGTGAAAGAAAACCGTATGTCAAAAGGATCATTTTTCGATTTATTAAAAATGTTCAAGTCGAGGTTAAACGCGAACGAACCCCTAAAAGACGACTCTTTTATAACTTCGGTAAAACACTTAGAAAACGGGCGATAAAACTCGGAGTATAATGTTGGTTCGTAACGATCGACCTTAGAACTCATATGACTTAAGTATGTCCCAAGTATAAGTACAGTGACATGTCGTATTAACGAACGAATGTCGGGTCGGATCAGTGATAAAAAGGAATCCACTAAAAAGGGGTATAACGAGATAACTCGAGAACGTGTTTCGACTTAAGTATAACTTAACTTTTATTATGTTAAGTGATTAATCCCGAATGCCTTGGCTATTTATAGATCACCAAGCTGAACCGGGACCCGCTACCACTACCCCTTACCGTACTCGACTACCAGGCAAGTTTCAATTCCCTTCTTTTAGGCTGTTGTTGTGATTGAATAAATATATATATATATATATATATATATATATATATATATGTTTTCCGTTATACATATGCCATAGCATGCATGCCTACTTTCAAGTTATATCACTATGCTTGTTCCCTGATTGTTATTGGTTTATAAATTAGATAGCTATCGTATCAACTATAAGCCGGTTATTGTAAGACCCTCATAGAAGGGCGTATACCTCTTATTCATCAAATATAGACCGGGAGTCAATATTTCTTGATATATCGAGATTACCTCGGAGGAAAATATTTAAGTAAATATTTTCCATTATTCGGGCGACGAATATTATTTGAATATTCGTTCGAGATTATTTATTTAACGATCCTTACTTCAAATAATTATTTGAACGTAACTATTCGACGAATAATATTTTTAATATTTATTCAGAGTCGAATTATTTATCGAATATTCTTCTAAAGGTTGGACTACTAAATGAATATTATTTGGATATTCATTTAGAATATTATTCATTTAATGAATATTACTTTTGAGTATTCATTTAAGATAGTAATTACCTGACGAATATTATTTTAATGTTCATCTGAAGCTTGATTTATTTATCGAGTCTTATCTCGAATATTCCTTTAAAGCTTGGATTACTAAATGAATATTACTTGATATTCATTTAGAATATTATTCATTAAATGAATATTATTTTTTCAATATTCATTTAAATTCCTAATTAATTATGAATATTATTTTGAATATTCATCCAGGGTTCTATTTAATCATCGAATATTATTTTCAATATTTTCAATATTCCTTTCAGGTCTTATTAATTAATGAATATTATTTTGAATATTTAATTATGCAATAAATATTCTCTCGATATTTCTTCAAGGATTATTTGAGAAATACTCTGATTAAAGATATTCTTTCATATTCCTAAATATTCTGTAAAATATTTTAATTCAATAAATATTCTCTGAATATTTATTCCATACTTAGAATAACCTCGATAAGGTTTATCTTCTTCGATTAATACAGAAAATATTTCGGAGTCATATTATTATTAATCATATATCAAGAAAGGTTCTCAGACATCATTCTTCTTTGAGTCTATTTCCCTAATAATAAGGGAACCTTACTTGGAAAATGTTAATTATCTTGTCGACTTCCCGGTCATAAAGTATTCTCTTCACTTTCAACTCGGGTGCTATTGACTTATTAAGTCGTTGCTTACCTTCTCATCTTTCGAGGGGTAAGATTGTTGGAACAAGTTGAGATTTGTTACCAAGCAGTAGCTTGGAAGTTATTGGTGAATTTTCCTTTCCAACTAGATACGACTACTTTGTGGAGTCTTATCAACAAGTATTATACTTGGGGAATGGGGGACGAATGTTACATTCAGAATCATAAATTCTATTTGAACTAGGAGTCGTGTAAGAGGCCGAGTAGCGCCGGTCCATCCCCTTTGGCCCAACCGTTGGCCGGGGAGAGCTAGTAAGGCGGTAGACAAGTAAAGCCGTCAGTTCTTCCTTCTACCGGTAGTAAATCTAAATTGAGCTGTACGATCTCGACTGATCATCAAGATTGGAACAGCGGGCGCGGTGAATGCTCCATCATTGGTTCATCATCCAAACTTATTTATTTCCTGCAACATGATTACTGTTGCCAGAGCTGGAAAAGTGTTTATAACTGGAATTGCAATCTTTTCATGCAAGTTCCTCTTTTAATGACAATGAGAATATCATGCTTACTTTTGATGTAGCAGATATTACTACAAACAAATACTTTAAGTTACCTTGTAACTTCATCGTTCATATTATACAGGCATCGTTTCCGTAAATGCATGGCATATGGTTTGAAAGATACTTTTGAACTGTTATACATTATCGTTCAGTTATATATTATTGTTGGTGGGCTATTGCTCACCCTTGCTTTATTATTATATCACAACAACAGCTAGACCAGATGACTCGCACAAGGCGCACTCGACGCGGGCGAGGACGATGAGACTACCAGAGCTGAAGAAGAAGCTATTGGTAGGATATATTTATTCTTTTAGTACCAAGATTATGGTCTAGTATGACTTATGTAAATGGATGGCAAAGAGTATGTATTTATATTGAAATTCTTTTGGATTGTAAGAACTCATAATGTGATTAATAAAAAAATTTGATTGTTACTCTGATTTCATCTCTGGGACTATAACGGGTGTGTTTTATATTGTTGTGTTGGGTCATAGAGACGTAATTTATTTTATGTTAAGGAAAGTTCAATTGTTGTGGACAGAATTGGAAACCGTAACCACCGGATCCCGGACCCCGGATCTGGGGGTGTTACATGGACCTCCTGGCTCACGGCCGCTTACACATCCCGGGAATCGTTTGTCAACGGTTCCCACACCTGCCAGAGTCCCTTTTTCTTTTTCTTTTAAAACTTGATTTTGATTGAAAACAGAGTAATTGAGGTTCGACATCAGTCGACCGATGATTCTTGAAATCATACGAGAAACAGAATCTGACCGGGGGGTTTCGAAAATGTTTTGAGTTCGAAAGCGTTCGAGTTTGAAAGTATTAAAAAGTATCTTGGATTAACTTTGTCTTTAAATAATGAACAATGATTAATAAATAATATTTTAAGATTTAATATTAATAATTAATAAAATAATTATTCGATAAAATAAACTTTTAATCCAAGATAGGGTTTCGAGTATTTACGAAGATATAACAATAGTTACTTGAGTATACGATACTACCCGAATGACCCTTCGGGTTTTCGCAAACTAGATACGATATAATAATATACCGCTCCCCGGTCAATAGTATATACGGACCTCTACGACCTCTATTGCTAGAGTCGTTGTCCGAAGAAAACATTTCAATCTAAGTTCAAGGGGTATAAGCATATATGTACTTATTCAATTTCAATTGCATCAATACTTCGATAAACATAGCATTTGATATAATTGAAAACTACAAACACAACAGTGAAAGTCCTTGTATATGGATAAGTTTTGAAAAGTAAACTTGCCTTGGTTTGGTTGGGGTGGTCGAGCGTGCGGAGTCGAACGATCTATACATAAGCAATAACCGCTCGTTAGTACCTTAACAATATCTCTTTAATTACGGGGTTTAGGGGGGTACGAAATTAACTTAACGACTTCGTCTTATGACTCTCTAGCCCCACTATAGGTTCATGTCATCACTCGATTACGCTCGTCACTTAATCGACTTAATTTAGTTACCTCATTCGAATAATAACCATTAACCCTAGAATCATGCTCCACTAATCGACTTTTTCCCTTGCGCGAATTTTACTCTAGCATTTTTATAAAATCCAAAAATTCATATTTTAATCCAATTCTTTTTGGGTGGTCTTCACCACTGCATTCCCTAGCTTCTCAAATTTTTCCATGATCCCACATATATTTTTAGGGGTTTAAACAAGGTTCACAAGGGGGTCACTTAGTGCAGTCCTGAGTTCAGAAACACAATTCATTTCTCCGGCCATAACTTAAAATCTACACATCACCTAGCCATGAACCTTACATTTCCAGAAACTACATTCAATTATCTTTCCAACAATATATGGTAGGACATCAGGGGACAACATTTGGGGGTTCAAAACTGTGTTACAATACAGGTCAATGCTCCTGGACAAAACTCAGCATGCACATACTACTTAGATCAACAATTTTTCACAATTCCACAACACAACCAACACTTAATACACTTAGTTCATGGTTCATAACACTCATGGAGATATATATATATATTATCCATAATCATAAAAGTCACAATCTCAACATCAAAACTCAAGATCCATGTCATCCAATACTTATACAACCAAGATTAGCTCACAAACACATGGATCTACTACCACACATTATAAATAATACATAACCAAGAGGGTTTGAGATTTTTATACCTTCTTGAGCACCTAGGGGCCTTGGATAAGCTTTTCACAACTCAACAACACCTTAAATGGTCTCTTACAACACTTACAATCCAAGATCTAAAAGAAAATCAAACATGGTTACTATTCACCCAATCTTTAACAATTTATAACTTGAATTTGGGTGGATGAAATGGCTTGAAATTACTAACATACCTTGTCTAGATGATGGAGATGGCCTAGAATTTATGTTGTGATTTATGAGTGATGGAAAAGGGGGAAAAAGAATTTTTCTTCTCCTCTTTTTCTCTTGGCCGAGAGCAAGCTAGAAGGGGGGTGTGTTTGTGTTTTGTGTGTTATGTTTGGTTGAATAATTGATGTAAGTGTTGGGTGATACATATAATGTATGTATAGACGAGTACTAGCAAGCATGGGCATGTGTACTACTTGTCTCTCTTTTTGAAAAAGCAAGTAACTAGGTACTATTCATCTTCCAATTGCTAACTAGTTTGCTTGATTTCTAACCACTTGGTTGCATGGGACTTGCATGCAATACTACTCCTTGTATCATTATTCTTCCACCAATGCTTGTCATTTAATCTTTAATTCGTATCGTATTTTAATTAATCTCTCGTAATAATATTTTGTCGCGTAGAGATTTCCCCTATAATTCCTTAAGTACTAATTGTGTAAATTCCTCGAATGTCCATAATTCTTCGTCATAATTCTTACTAAATCCTTTAATACTCTAACCATTCTCAAATCCCAAGTTTTATAAATCTTACTAACAATAAGACTCCTGCCTTCACAATCTTCCTTTTTTTATCTTACATAATGAATGCAACAACATAGCTTCTCAGACAATCAATTCTATTAAATCAAGAGGGATGACTAGGAAGGTTCCAAATTGACAATGTCACATGATATTAAATAAAAGGAAATATTACCAAAAATTAGGGTTCTTACACAAGGCATTGATCATCAAGAATTCTTTTCTCTTGATGAGCCAATGGATTCAAGTGACTTGGTGCATGACACCTTGCTCAACACCCAGGTACCACATTTAGATGGTCAGGAAACGCATGCTGGGGCATCTCCTAATGACACCATCACAAACACAGAGGATTTACTAGTTTTAACTAGAGACTTTGTGCCTGTGTCAACTACTGTTGTAACTCATCCCACTTCTGTGGAGACAACAGTAGCAGAGTCTTTCCATCCGGTTACAGAAGTTGCATCTGTAACTGAGGAGTCTAGCTTGCCTAGCTCTAGCTCTCACTTTCTGTCCCAATGGCTGAAGCCTGTGCAACATGACATTGCTTCAGGATCAGGGTCTGTTCCACCACAAATGTCCATTGAAGCTCTTCAAAGCTATGTTGTGGATCAGATTCCTGAGTTTGTAAAAATAGCCCAGAACCTTGTCACCCCCAACATCTCAAATCCAGATTATGAAGCCATCCTACTATGCCATAGGGATGATGTGGAGATGCAGAAGGCCAAGATTATTGATGATGCTGAGAGAGATGGCAATGTAGATGCCTGGATGCAAGGAAAGTATGATGTAACTCTCAGTGAAGCACTTCAATATCTTAGAGAGGAATACATCACTTCACTGGGTTCAAATGCAAAATCCCTGTCCCCTAGTGAAGTGTATGAAGCTGTCAATGATTCCTACAAGGGTTTCCTCAAGGCTGCACACTACCTTGGCAAGGGAGTCAAAACTGAAGTCAACAAGGTGTGTGACAAGACAGCCACTTCAGTAGAAGAAATAAAGAGGGCCTTTGATGCCAAATTTCCTCAACTAGACAGTGTGGTCAAAGATCTCAAACACTGCAACACCACCTGCACCAAGATGGATAATGGTCTAGCTCTACTTATAGATACAGTCACAGGTCTAGGAAGCAAATTTCAAATTCTATCTGACCAGACTACAGAGGCCAATGCCATGCTTAGGACACTCTTTGCAAATCAATATGGAGACAAGCTGGTCACTGAGGTCCCTGTGCATGAGCTGTCTAGATTTGAAGTGCAGAGACTTAAAGAACAATCCCTGTCTGGCTTCAAATTTACTGCATTATTCAGTAAGGTAGATGCACTTGAAAAAGAGGTAGCTACTCTCACTCAGTCTAATGCTCATCTTACAGACAAGGTACAAACTCTGACTGAGCAGTTGAACACTCAAGCCACCACCACAGCTGATGTTCTTCTGCATCAACAATCAATGTTGTCTACAATGATGAAGCACATGGGTCTCCCTCTACCTGAAGAATCTTCAATCCCAAAGGTCAATCCTACAACCTCTATGCCTGACAACAAGCCTAAGGGGGAGAAGAGGACATCAAGAAATTCAAATACAAAGGGGGAGAAACCACCAGCAGTAAAGGGCATCAAAATCATTGAAGGTGCTCATCAAAGAACTTCCAAATCTCTAATTCATGTGCCTGGCAAAGGAAAAGACAAAGTTGATGAGCCTCTTACTTCTCTGCCAGTTGTCACTCTACCAACTGTGCACATCACTACTTCCAGTGGTCAAAAGCAATCTATTACAACCACAGTGGTTGCAGGGAGTATGCTATCTGACAGACCTCGAATCTCCATATCTAAGAGTGCCAAGCCAGTAGAAGTGAAGGTAGTCACTGAGGCCAAGCTACAAGAAATTGCAAACTCAAATGTCTATCATGATGATGCATTCTTGAAGTCTCAAGGGAACAGGCTGGTGATGCTTTATCATATCATGGGAGTTTGAAGAGTCAGATTGACTTTCTCACTGTAGTACCAAGGAGAGTTGATGGCCTATGGCTCAAGAGATAATGATGGTAGGCAAGAATAAGATATGACACTTAACCATCAACACTCTACAGGGTCTAAAGCACTCAGAAGTGGATGTGTTCCTTGGAATGATTGAAAAGAAGGATGAAAACTGCAAGAGTCTCTTTGAAGAGTTAAGGGATGGTCAACCAGCAAGGCTTCCTGAAGTATTCACAAATCCTAGAACAATTATCTATCAGGCTGCAACAAGAATTGATGATATCAAGCAGCTGGTCATCCCTGAGCATCTAATTCCTCAGAACAAATCTCTCATTATTGCCATCATTGAGCAGCTGAACAAGAAGAAGGGTTTAAGAACAGCAGAAGAATTGGAAGCTATATCTTATCTCAGGTCATACATTGCAACTGGCATTGTACCTGAATCTGCTAAGTTCAACCCTAGCAAGGATGGTGATCAAGACAAGGATGGAGACAAAAGTGATGGAAGGAGAAGACATCACAGGAGTGATAAGGGTGATGAAGATAAAAAGAAAAAGAAGGATGGTAAGGAGAAGAAGAATGATGATGACCAAGGTAAAGTCTCTGAGAGGAAGAGTGGAAGACAGCAACCCTTAGGCATTGCTGACAGTAACCTCACCACATCAAAAGACTCTAAGTCTAGGGTGAATGCTGTTAGTATTGACCTACCAAAATCTACATCTATGGCTTCTGCAACTGTCTTTCCACCTCAAGAAGAGAAGAAGATTCAAGTCAAGAAACCATATGTATATTTCAAAAAGCATACTGCTAATGGAATACTACAATGGTCCACAAACAAAGGTCACACGCTACTGCCAGGCAACCATGTTAAAAGGATCAAATTCAAACAAGCTGCAAGGAAACCAAAGCTATCCAAATCAAGGACTCTGACAATCTATCCAGGCTCAAAACTACAACCACTAGATGAAGATTTTGATGAAGACCAACTGCAATTCTTACAAGCTCAAAGAATCTATCATGCTGCCATTGTTGATAACTGCATTGAGATCAAATATACTGATGGAAGGGAGGAAAAATTCAAACAAGGAGGATGTCAACACTGGGGAAGCTACATGACATAGAAAGAATCATTGCATTGTTGAGCTCAGAAGATAAAGTGGAAAGAGTATGGAAGCTGGAGCAAATTGATTTTGTGAAGATGAAGAGAGATCATGAGGAGAGAATCAGAAAAGAGTGTCTTGAGAAATGGCTAGCAAGGGAGAAAGAAATTGAGAGACTGGAGATTGAAGCAGAAAAGCTAAAGGCAAAGGGTTTGTGTAGAGTTCAGTTTAACCCCTATGTGGTGAAGTATAGGAGGAGAAATGGGGATCAGGTCCACATCAGAATGAATGTACTCAACCACTATCCAGAAAACATTCTGAAACCAGTACTTAAAAATTTCAAAGACTCAATTTTGCTTGAAGAATTGGATGCTATGGCAGAAATAATAAAAGCTATGGATGAGAATACAAGGAAGGAGAAAGAAAGAAGACAGAAAGCATATGATGATTTGCAAGCCAAGGCTATGGAAAGGGAAACAAATGACAATGGCTATTACTTCATCATAGGTTGTAAGATTACTCACCCTGTAGTTCTATCCACATTCCTAATCGAAATTCATACATGTACTGTCAAGTTTTATCTTTATGTATGTTAGGCTTGTTATCAGACATGAAATTGTGACTAAGGGTCTTACTCACAATTTGGGGGAGATTGTTAGTCACAGAGGCATGCCTGAATACATCTAATAACAAGCCTAATTATGTGTAATGCTATGCATTACCTACATGACCTCTTAACTGAGGGAACTCTAGTTGTAGAGTTTCTATTTGTTTTGTACTTGTAATAGGCATCAAATCCTAGTTATGTAACTGTACTTATAAAGTCAAGAATAATGCTTGAAAGAAGTTCCAAGGTTCATGCCTCAAGGAAGGAGATAAAGACTGCCAAATAATCACAGTTGGGATTTGAAGAAAAGAAGAATTTGCCTAAGTACCAATTCGAGAAGTACATTTGTCTATTCGAGAAGTCTAGCATTCGAGAAGTCAGAGATTCGATATCTCAGAAGACACTATTCGATATCTCTGAATATACTGTTCGATATCTCAGAGATTCGATATGTCTATTACTCTATTCAAGAAATCATGGAGTCAACAAGGCAATGCATCATTCGAGTTCTCTAAGAGTCAACAAGTCAATGCTCTATTCGATATCTCAAGGACTAAAGAAGCTATTCGACATCTCAGGGATTCGATATGTCAAAATGCTCTATTCGATATCTCAAGGAGTCCCAGAGAAAAGAGCTATTCGAGAAGTGATTCGATATGTCAATATAACGCTATTCGAGAACTCAGAGTTATCGATTAAGTCAATTCGAGTTCTCGAATCAATCACTTAGCCACTTCTCGAATACATTCTTGGAGACAAAATACTGAAGAATTGTACAAGTCAGAAACCTGCAACAAGCCAAGATGCTTTATTTGACTATGTACTATAAAGCACATCGGAAAGCCTACAAAGAAGCTTGGAGAGATAAGACAAATGGACAAGGAGCTAAAGAAGTGGATCTGAACAGGCTTTGCAAAGTCAAATCTGTAGCTGTTTGGACTCTTACTCAAATGAGATAGACATACTGGAAAGTAGTTTATTTTACCTACCTTATTTGTAGTAAGTAGGTGTATCCATGTCTATAAGGATACAGCCTCACTTCCTTAGCAGATAAGTTTTTAAGAGATAAGATCAGAGGAAATATCTCTCTGAGAAAAACGAAGCTGAGAATACTATCATTTGTATTCACAGATTGTAGCAAAATCTTTATTTAATAAAATATTAGATTAAAGTGATATTGTGTTGTGTTTGTCTTTGTTATCTGCACTTACATATCTCACACACTCAACACATATCTTGTTGCAAAGATTCAAGAACAAAGAAAAGTTCAAGAATCCATTCACCCCCCTGTATTCTTTTACTGTATTCAATACTCAACAAGTGGTATCAGAGAAGGCTGTTTAATCTAAACAGAAAACGATCATGAGTTCGAATACACCAAAGACTACAGGTACGGTGAAGGTCCCTAAGTTCGACAAAGAGAATTACAACCTCTGGAAAATAAAAATGCTGTTGTTCATCAAATCTTCCAATCCTCTCTACCCTGACATACTCAAGAATGGTCCATTTGTACCACAACAAGAAATTGCTGAATCTACAGTGGGCACAATAGTCATTCCTAGATCATATGTTGCAAAAGAGCCATCCAAATGGATGGACTCAGAGAAGGAAAAGGTTGCCCTAGACAGTCATCTCATGCTACTGATCATAGACTCCATGGATATGTCGATGTTTGCCAACATAGCATCATGCACATCAGCCAAGGACATGTGGAACCACATCGAGGTGTTATGTGAAGGGACAGAGGAGGTAAGAGAGAATAGGAAACAGATACTGGTCACACAGTATGAGGCTTTCATGGCACAGTCCAAAGAAAGTATTACTGATATGTTTGAGAGATTTCACAAGCTGGTGACTGAGCTTCAAATGAATGGAAAGGTTTACAGCACTAAGGAATTAAACATGAAGTTTCTTATATCTGCACCTAACCACCTAGAGCAAAGGGTCATATCTCTAAGAGAAAGAGATTTGAACAAAGTCACATATGATGTGCTCTATGGGGTTTTAAAGACTCATGAGCTTGAGTTGCTTCAGAAGAGGGCTATCCAAGCCAACCAAGGCAGAATGATAAACACATCCTGTGCCTTGATTGTCAACAAATCCGTTCAAGACCTGGAAGCATCTACAAGTCAACTGAGAATAGAAGAGATAGTAGATGATGAAGAAACTGAAGAAGAAGTGACTGAACCTGTTGTTGAAAAGGAAGAAGATGAGTTCTATACTCTTGAAGAGTTGGATGCCATGGAAAACACTTCATATGCTTTTATGGCTAGAAAATTCCCAAACATCAGATTTAAGAGGAATCAGCCCTTCAAGTCTAGATCTCAAAATCATTCATTCAACAAGAGCAAGGCACCTGTGAAAGCAAACAAGAACAAATTCAAAACCAGCTATGTGGATAGGTCATCTGTGAGATGTTATAGATGCAATGACCTAGGGCATTTTGCCAGTGAATGCAAGAAGCCTAAAAAGAAGGATAAGGAGTTTCTTGAGCTTGAAGCTAAGTATGAGGCTCTGCTAAAGAAGCATACACCAGGTAAGGCCTACACCAGTATGAGGCTCTACCGCACGTATGTCAATATATATCTAATTTAGTGATATTCCCAATATTTTAAAAAATAATAAGTTTATATGGATGGTAAAGAGTTGACCCGTACTAGTAACTATTGCTTTGTCCCGGATAGTTGTTTCTATTTTTAAAAAAATAATTATCGACGATCCAACCACACGTATGTCAATATATATCTAATTTAGTGATATTCGCAAGATTTTAAAAAATAATAAGTTAATTTGGATGGTAAAAGTGGTAGTCAACTATCGATTTGACCCGTACTACTAACTAGTGCTTTGTCCCGGATTGTTGTTTCTGTTTTTTAAAAAATACTTATCGAAGATCCAATTGCACGTAAGTCAATATATATCTAATTTAGTGATATTCCCAAAATTTAGGATTTTTTCTCTATTTTTATTTAATTTTTTGTCTTTTTTCCTATTTTAAGCTCTTAATTAATGTTTCAATGGTGGATATGACTTTCACTTTGATCGAATCAAGTCACCTAAGAAATATTTGTCTGAATAACACAGATGAATGTACTTGCTAATAAATAAAAAGTAATTGGGTTGTACAAGTACTAGTTAAGAGTGTCGTTTACTCGTATATCTATATATTCGGTAGATTTTATTATATTATGTCAGAATTATGTTGGATTTGTCTAACAAAAAATGACAGTGTACAGGTAAGCCTATAGGATAGTTGAATTATGCTGTTAAGTTAGAGGCTTGCTTTATAGACCACTGTTCATCTCACAAGTTTACCGACGGTTTGCAAAAATTTTTTATTTTAAAATAATTAGGCTTGTATGTTGTACAAATTAATATTATTTATTTTATTAAATCTCGAGATAGGCGATAGTCGAACCACAACTCAGGATGACGGAGCGCAAGTTATTAATTGCAATATTAGTTACATATATTATATCCCTTGTTTAAAAGAAGTAAAAAAATAATTGTATACACCATTAATAGATTAAACCAATAAGCAATTTATCTTTTTGAATGTGTGTTTAGAAGTGATTACTTTCTTTTTTTTTCAATAAATATAGTTTTGCAACAACAATAAAAATGGGAGGATTGTTGGCGAAAATTCATCGTTGGTACAGGATATTTGTTGTGGAATAAAAACTAAGTTGAAAATATTGCGGCTAGGGTTTGTATATTTAATGCTAGGGTTCGTGAGCTTCGTGCTTTAATGGCTGCTTCTGCGTTCGAGACTTAAACGGTCCTCACAGAATGCCTACGTATCTCTGTAAATTAGAGAATCAAGCCAATAAAACGTAGTTCTGAGAATGAGGGGTCAGGCCCTTTATATAGGCTGAGAAGCCTTAGAATTATGGTAGGATTCGGAGACTTGATGGACAAGTCTTTGAGGAATGTTCTAGATCTATTCCTTGTTGGAATCAGTTTCCATATTGAATTGGATGCCTTATTGGATAAGTTTGAAAGGGATATTATCCTTATCCAACTCTTATTTGCTGAGCTGTTTATTACCCTTAATATTAATTACGAAATTAATATTATATTTAGGGTTTTGGGCCCAGCTGGTGGGCCCCACGTTTGGACTATTCTCGGCCTAATTAATGCCACATTAAATGTGTCTTTAGGGCTTATTTTTAGCCCATATCATTTGCCCCCCAACTTCTTAGGAAAACTGATCAGGTTTTCGTAGAAGTTATATTTGCCTTAATCGAGACTCGGGGTCGTTTTTATCCCTTACCTGGGACTTCTTAATTTTCCTACCCTTATATGGGAGTTTTGGTTTACACTAGTGTTTCACGAGTATCGTCTTGCTTGTAAAGTGTGGAGCGACCTACACATTTACGACGATTTGCCTTATTCGAGGCTTTAATTTGTGCTTGCTTTTAGCAATTTCCGCACTTTCATAGAGTTTTTAGCATATATTATTGCTCAACTTGTCAAGAAAATATTTCTATAATTTTCCTCGTATTTTTCTGTACTTCTCCTAATATTTTAGGAATTTTTATGTACCAACAGGTATTTTTTGTAATTTTTCCTAATAATTTAGGAATTTTTATGTACCAACAGGTATTTTTTTGTAATTTTTCCTAATAATTTAGGAATTTTTATGTACCAACAGGTATTTTTTGTAATTTTTCCTAATAATTTAGGAATTTTTATGTACCAACAGGTATTTTTTGGGAATTATTTTTTAATTTCCCAACATTATTTAAAAATTTTATAAAGTATTAACTTTTAAAAAAGTCACCTTGGCAAGAAATGCCTCCTGGGCGTGGGTACCCCCGCCAAGGAGACACCCTCCTTAGGCACGCCTAGGGGGTTTGGTCTCCTGGGCGTGGGTGACCTTTGTCCCTGGAAATGCTTCCTGGGCGTGGGTACCCCCGCCAAGGAGACACCCTCCTTAGGCACGCCTAGGGGGTTTGGTCTCCTGGGCGTGGGTGACCTTTGTCCCTGGAAATGCTTCCTGGGCGTGGGTACCCCCGCCAAGGAGACACCCTCCTTAGGTACGCCTAGGGGGTTTGGTCTCCTGGGCGTGGGTATAGCCTTCTTTAGAGAAAATCGAGCTAGGCGTGGGTACCCCCGCCAAGGAGACACCTTCCTTAGGCACGCCTAGGAGGTTTGGTCTCCTGGGCGTGGGTATACCCTTCTTTAGAGAAAATCGAGCTAGGCGTGGGTACCCCCGCCAAGGAGACACCTTCCTTAGGCACGCCTAGGAGGTTTGGTCTCCTGGGCGTGGGTATACCCTTCTTTAGAGAAAATCGAGCTAGGCGTGGGTACCCCCGCCAAGGAGACACCTTCCTTAGGCACGCCTAGGAGGTTTGGTCTCCTGGGCGTGGGTATAGCCTTTTAATTGGGCTTCCTGTCTTTAAATTCTAACGGGATTTTATCCTGTTTTCTAAAAATGTCGTAGAACATTCTAGAATTATTTCAAAATTTGAATTTCATGGGCTTCCCGCCTATTCAAAGGCCCAGTCACCTGTTGGCAGCCCATTTACTGGATATAACCGGTTGAATGACCAATCATGAACTCTATAAAAGAGTAGTGTGCATCCCTCATTTCTCATTTCACTATTCAGCAAAAACTATCATTCCCTTATCACAAATATTTTTCAAAAAAGCTCTGCTAGGGTTCTGTCGTGAGGCGATTTCCGGCGTTTTTACTCCGCCTTACTTTCCAGTTTCCGTTTGAAGATCGTTGAATCTTCATCTTCTTCAACCTCTTTTTTCAACTTTTCTGGGTTTCAAGCCTTCAAGGGAAGCATACCAATGGAGGATTCTAGCTCTTCAGGCCAGTCACAGCTCGCTAACACTTCCACCACCGCTCCACGGCTTTCAAGGGGTAAGAACCCTAAAACATCTCTTGTCCATGCCAGTGTTTTTTCCCTTAGGGATCTTTTAAATGAGTTTGGTCAAGCTTTTCCAAACATGCTTCATTTAGATGCTTATGAATATAAATCGAAATATAAACAACATAGGGTAGACATTCTAGCCCAACTTTTTCATATTAATGGGCCTTATAGGGCCGTTGCTCCGGCCTCAAACGAAAGGGCTTGTCACCCAAAGCCTGGGGCCATTAGGATTTATAAAGAAACTTTTTATGCTGGTTTTCGCCTACCTCCTCCTCCTTTCGTTTACCGTCTTTTGGCTGAAGCCCGGGTTTGTCCAACCCAACTTATGCCAAATGCATGGCGTTTTATCTATTGTTTCTTGGTCCAATGTAAGAAACATGGGCTTGAGCCCAGCATCTCTGTTTTTCGATATCTATTCAAATTTGTCAATTCTTCTGATAATTCGGGCTGGGTCAAAATCCAACACCGTTCCTTGGCCCGTTCTTGTTTTGTTTCGGATTCCGCTCCTGATTCCCTTCCTAATTGGAAAAGGGAATGGTTTTATATCTTTTTGGATGGGGATGACTGGGACAACTATTTTCGGCCCACCTTCTGCAGAGCCGTTGATGGGCCTGTTAGGAGTTTAAAATTGGGCGTGGAAGAAGAGGCCGCCATAAATTTATTAACATCGGATAATTTGCATCAATGTGCAAATTTGATTTCTGAAGATTCGTTGCAGGCCTATGGGCTAAGCGATTTGGGCCCTGAGGGTAATTCTCACCTCTTACTTTGTTAATATTTCATGCTAGATATAATTATCTAACTCTCTTGTAATCATTTTGCAGCCAAAACTGCCCTGGGAGCAATTTTTAAACAGAGGGAGACTGCTGCCACTGCTAGGGTGGTAACAGAGAACCCTAGGGCCAAAAGGGCCAGGACAGATGAGGCCTCTGCCGCGGTGGAGCGTGTTCCTGCTTTTCTTCAGGAAAAGCCAGTTCCTATTGAGGAAGACCTCACTCCCTTTACAGTGGGATGGGGTTTATGCAATAGGGACACAGCTGTAGGTGACTCCAGGGCTGCAGCTGAGTGGTCCAGGAGCGTGGTTACTCCACGGGACAGGGTCCACATTGTGGAGTCCTCTGATGACTTGCAGATTGAGCTTCTCGGGGCTCAAGCTGTTGCTTCGGTAATTTCTTATTCAACTTCTTTAATTTAATTGCATTTACTTTTCCCTTATTTACTTGTTTCCTTTGCAGATGAACGCCTACCTTCAGGCCGCTGTTCATAACCTGAAGGAGGTGCGTGCTGAAAAGACCATTGCTGAGAGGGATAGAGACAGATACTTTGATGCCTCCGAGGCAAACTTTGCTCGTTTTAGGGAGGTGGAGAAGGAGCTGGCTGCTGAGAAGGAGAAGAACAGGAAGCTTCAGCTGGAGGTGCAGCAGAACAGGGAACACATCATTGCTGATTACAAGGCTTCTAAGGACTTTCAAGATGTCCTGAATGCCGAGTATGATGCAAACTTTCCTGGCACCTTCAAGGAGTGTTGGGAGGGGATCATCGAGGAGCTGAGTGGGAAGATCGAGGGGGTATCCTTGGAGAAGTTCCCGGTACCTGCTATCCCTGGATTGACAGATACCTTGGAGATCGCTACAGAGACAGCAGTGGATGGGGACTCTCAGCCCACTCAGGATCCACCTTCTTCTCCTGGGGTAGAGACAGCAGATCCTTCTTCCACTCAGGGAGATGTAGTTATTGAGGATTTAGATGAGTAGATGGCCCTGCGTGGCTTATTTCTGTTTATCTTTATTTATTCCGAACTTTTGCCCTTCGGGGCTTATGACTTAACTTTATTTATGCAGTAGTTCCTTTTGTTTCCATGTTCTTATTTTTTTGCTTATTGTTTGTTAAACTTTAGAATTTCTCAAGTACTTGGCCTCCTGGCTGGTACTAAACTCACAAGTTAGTTCAACGTTTGCCTTTCGTGTTTATTTTAACAAAGAGAAGTAACTCATAAAAAAAAAAACAATATAAATTCCATTATGCTGTCAATGGATATCAATAGAATGGGTTCAACCCTTACATAAATACTCTATCTTCTACTGGGAGCAACATGCTCTGAAATGGTTTCATTCGAACCTTATTCCTAATAAATAGATAAAAGTCCAAGCCTTTGTCAAAAGAACTTAGATATAATAAACTTTGAGGTTCACAGCATGCCAAGTTCGGGGCACCTCAACCCCATCCAAGGTTTCTAACTTGTAGGATCCTTGCCCTAACACCTTTCTGACTAGATATGGTCCTTCCCAGTTTGGTGCTAACTTTCCTTTCTGGCCAACTCCTGAGGCTTCAATCTTCCTTAAAACCATGTCACCTTGTCGAAAGAATCTTTCTTTAACTCTCTGGTTGTAGTGAAAAGATGCTCTCTTCTGATATTCAGCATTCTTCGCATTAGCTCCATCTCTAACCTCATCAATTAAGTCAAGGGCGAGTCTCATTCCTTCGTCATTAGTTTCTGGCTCATATGCCTCAACTCGAGGTGATGCTTGCATGATCTCTAAAGGCACAACTGCCTCGGCTCCATAAGCCAGCAAAAATGGGGTTGCTCCAGTCGTTACCTTACAAGTGGTACGATATGCCCAAAGTATGGGCAACAACTCATCTACCCATGTATTCCTAGAGCGTTCGACCCTCTTTTTCAGTCCATCAAGGATAATTCGATTAGCTACCTCAGCTTGCCCATTGGCCTGAGGGTGTGCCACCGAGGTAAAACGGAGCTCAATTGCATTCTCTTCACAATACTTCTTAAACTCCTCATTGTTGAATTGTGTCCCATTGTCTGTCACAAGGATTCGTGGGATTCCGTATCTGCAGATGATGTTCTCCCAAAAGAACTGGGAAACTTGCTTGGTGGTTATCTTGGCCAGGGGTTTAGCCTCAATCCACTTAGTGAAATAATCAATTGCTACTATTAGGAATTTCCTCTGTGCTGAAGCCATGGGAAAGGGTCCAAGTATATCCATCCCCCACATTGCAAATGAAATGGGAGAGTTAATCGAGGTCAACATCTCAAGCGGTTGCCTCACAATTGGGGCATGCTTCTGGCATCTCTCACATCTCTTGACATAGTTTTGTGCATCAGCCAACATCTCCGGCCAATAAAACCCTAAACGAATTATCTTGTGAGCTAGGGCTCTGCCCCCCAAGTGTTGCCCACAGATCCCTTCATGAACTTCTTCCAATACTTCTCTTGCCTCTTGAGGCCTTAAACATTTCAAGTATGGAATGACAAACGACCTCTTATACAAGATGCCTTCAATCAAAGTGTATCTCAATGCTCTTACTGAAAGTTTTCGTGCCTCCAAGGCATTGTCTGGGAGCCATCCGGTCTCAAGGTGTGCCTTGATAGGGTCTATCCAAGAGCCTCCTATATCGATTGGCGCCAATAACTTTGAATTAACGGTTGGGGCCTTCAAGACCTGAAAATAGACACTCCCAGCATAATTCTCTATCTCGGAAGAAGCAAATTTAGATAGGGCATCGGCCTTAATGTTTTCTTCTCTTGGAATGTGCTCAACATAGCACTCCTCAAACTGGGACATAACAGCCTTTTCTACTCTCAAGTATTTTGCCATAGTCTCATCCTTAGCCTCGAATTCACCATTTACTTGTGCTACCACAAGCCTTGAATCTCCACAAGCTTTGAGATTCTTGACCCTCATAATTCTGGCCAAGCCCAAACCAGCTATCAATGCCTCATATTCCGCCTCGTTGTTGGTAGTAGGGAAATCCAACTTTAAAGCGTACTCAACTGTGAACCCATCGGGGCTTTGCAAAACCAAACCTGCACCACTAGATTTTGTTTTTGATGCTCCATCAAAATAGAGCACCCAATATTCCTTCAGATCGGGTGTGAGTTTCTCTTCTTTATCCTCTTGCCCAGGGGTAGTCATTATCTCTTGCCCCCCGACTTCTTGGTTGTTAATAGTACATTCAACCACGAAGTCAGCTAATGCCTGAGCTTTGATAGCTGTCCGAGGCTTGTATGTGATGTCAAACTCTCCTAACTCAATCGCCCATTTGATTAGCCTTCCACTGGCCTTAGGGCTATGCAATATGTTCCTCAATTGCTGGTTTGTCAGAACTTGAATCTTATGTGCCTGAAAGTAAGGCCGCAGCTTTCTTGAGGCAGTTACTAATGCCAAAGCAAACTTTTCTATGGGTGAGTAATTCAACTCAGCCCCATGCAACACTTTACTCACATAGTAGATAGGTTTCTGGACCTTCTCCTCTTCCCGAATAAGGACGGCACTCAGGGCTTGTTCGGATACCGCCAGGTATAAACTAAGAATCTCCCCAGGACTTGGTTTAGTCAACAACGGGGCTTCAACCATGTACTTCTTCAGTTGCTCAAAGGCCTCTTGGCTTTCAGGTGTCCACTCAAAATTTTTCACCTTTTTTAACGCTTGGAAGAAAGGCAAGCATTTGTCTCCAGACTTGGAGATGAATCTTCCTAAGGCTGCAACTCGACCTGTCAACCTCTGCACATCTCTTATAGAGCGTGGTGGCTCCATGTCTAAAATCGCCTTGATCTTGTCAGGATTGGCCTCAATGCCTCTTTTCGAAACCATCAGCCCTAAAAACTTCCCCGATCCAACGCCAAAAGCACACTTGGCGGGATTCAACATCATCTTGTGGTGCCTCAGCACTTCAAATGCCTCTCCGAGGTGCTTGATATGATCAGCCTTAAGTAGGCTCTTGACTAACATGTCATCAACATATACCTCCATGGTTCTTCCAATCAGATGGGCGAATATCTTATTCACCAATCGTTGGTAAGTAGCTCCTGCATTCTTTAGACCAAAAGCCATGACAAGATAACAAAAGACACCAAAGTCAGTTATGAAAGATACCTTAGGTATGTCATCCTTGTGCATCTTAATCTGATTATAGCCGCTGAATCCATCCATGAAGCTTAACATCTCATGTCCAGCTGTAGCATCTATCAACATATCAATCCTCGGCAGGGGAAAACAATCTTTTGGGCATGCATCATTCAGGTCAGTGAAGTCTATACACATTCTCCACTTCCCATTTGCTTTCTTGACCATGACTGGGTTCGCTAACCATTCAGGAAACTGAATCTCTTCAATAAAACCAGCTTCCAAGAGCTTATTCACTTCTTGCCTAATGGCCTCTTGCCTCTCCGGAGCAAAGTTTCTCTTCTTCTGCTTTATTGTCTTTCTTTTGGGATCAACATTTAACCTATGAGTTATGAGTCGGGGGTCAATCCCTGGCATATCAGCTGCTGTCCAAGCGAACACGTCGCTATTCTTCTGTAAGAATTCTATTAACTTGCCCTTCAGGGGTTCTTTCAGAGATGCTCCAACATAAGTAACTTTTTCAGGGTCATTAGGTTCTAGAGGTATGGGAATCAAATCCTCTGCTGGCTTCCCTCTATGCTCTTCATCATCACGGACATCCATGTCTTCAATCGGAAGGACCTGCCCCCCGGCTCCATCGGCCCTCAGTGCGGCCACATAGCAACTTCTTGCCATCTTCTGATCACCCTTTTGTTCTCCGACACCATTCCGTGTCGGAAACTTAATTTTCATATGATAGGAAGAGGCCACAGCCTTAAACGCATGAAGTCCAGTCCTTCCAAGGATTGCGTTGTATGTTGATGCTGCCTTGATCACCAAGAAATTCAACATCTGAGTCGCCTCTTTAGGCTCCTGCCCAATAGTCACGGGTAGCTGAATAGTCCCTTCAACGTTGGACTCCACTCCGTTAAACCCATATATAGGCATGTTCGTAGGGGTCAGTTGAGAGTCATTGTAACCCATCTTTACAAATGCATCATGAAATAAAATATCCACAGAAGCCCCATTGTCTATCAAGACTCGTTTTACTTCGGAGTTTCCAATCACGGGAGTTATGACCAGCGGGTCGTCATGGGGGAATTTCACCCCTTCCAAGTCTGAATCATCGAAACCAATTACCATCTCGGTTTTAGCACGCTTCGGGGCTTCTCCCACAATGTGCATTACTTCTCTAGCATAAGCCTTTCGAGAATTCTTAGTTGTGCCAGCTGCTGTCGGGCCTCCCCAGATCATATTGATAACTGCCCTTCGGGGCTGGGGATTGCGATCATGGTTGTCATCCCTCCTATTATTATCTCTCCTTTCATTGTCTCTTCTGTCATTGTCCCTTCTCTGGTTCCCACGGTCATCACCCTTGGTGAACTGACTTAGTTTTCCTCTTCGTATCAAGAACTCAATCTCATCCTTGAGTTGCCTACAATCGTCGGTGTCATGTCCCACATCTTTGTGGAACCTGCAGTATTGCTCCTTATTTCGCTTAGCTGGGTCTCCTCTAAGTGGCTTCGGCCATCGGAAATCCTTTTCCTTTTCAATGTCCAACAGGATCTGGCTTCTTGGAGCATTAAGTCTGGCATACTCTGAAAACCTTGGACCCGAGTTCTTTTTTGGAGCAGATTCAGAGTCTCTGCTAGCTCGGGGATACTTGTCCCTAGCATCGTACTCTTGTTCTTGCTTCCGCTTGTTCCCTCCATTGCCCAACGTGGCTTCTTTCTTGATGCTGTCCTCAGCTTTTATATACTTGTCCGCCCTTCGTTGAAGTTCATCCATGCTTTCAGGGGGGTGTTTTGCCAACGACCTCTTAAAAAAGAGATCCGTGGTTCCATGCTGCAAGGCTACCATGGCCACCTTATTTTCCAAATCGGTTATATTCAGAGTTTCCTTAGTGAATCGCTTGATGTAATCTCTCAAGTTCTCATTCTTTCCCTGTGTCACATACATAAGGGATGCGGAGCTTTTCTCATGAATTCTTCCGCTAATGAATTGACTGACAAAAGCGGTACTCAACTCCTTGAAAGAGCTAATAGAGTTTGGAGGTAAACGACTATACCAACGTTGCGCCATGCCCGACAGGGTTTGAGGAAACGCCCTACACTTAAGGGCATCGTTGGCAGGCTGCAGTAACAAGGCGCTCGTAAACGTTCTCACATGAGTTGCGGGATCCCCCGTTCCATCGTAAGCTTTGATCGTGGGCATCTTAAACTTTCGGGAGATATGTGCATTCATCACCTCCTCAGTGAATGGAGGGGTCGGATCATCCAGATCTCCTTGTAGCATCAAATCTCTAGGATTATTCTTGGGGAGTTCCACCCTGGTAGTTCCTCTGGTTGGGGCTTCAGCCCTTCGGTGTCTCCTTGAAGACCTCTCCAGATCTATGAAGGGAATCCCTCCTGAAGTCGGAGGAGGTCGAGTCTGATTAGGGTTCTGTCTCTCTAGTTCCCTTGCTTGGTCGTCCTTCAGCTTCTGAATCTCGGCTTCATAAGCCTTAATTTTCTCTGCGATTGTTAAAGGACCATCTCGGTTTGATGGATTCCTCCCTAGAGGTTCCTTACTAGCGCGTCGCCTCCTTGGGGCTTCGTCTCGATCATCGTCTTCAGACGACGAGTCTCCGGTATAAGGACCAGAGTAATCATAGTATCCTGGTTCAGGAGGAGCCGGGCCTCTAAGATAAGGGGATTGTTGTTGCCCATGGATCAACCGAGCATGACCGCTTGGTCCTGGATCCCTTGGATCTTGGGGGTAATTAGGTAGCCCATACATTGGGTTAGTATTGACAGGGAGCGAAGAAGTGGAGAGACTGTGAAGCGGCGGGCGGCTACTCAGAGGGAGAGGAGAGACCACCATCTGGAGCGGGTTAGTCTCCTGTCCTAGAGGGACGATTTCAGGTTGAGATCTTTCAGCGGGAGGATCCGTCCCTTGTGGTTGAAAGGCCTGACTGCGAGGGTTTGTTTCCGTCAATGGGGGTACAGACCCTGGCCCTGTACCAACAGGAGGAGCAGTGATTGGTGGAACGATGGTTCCGGAGGTAGCCTCGGTTGAGATCGGTGTTGTTCTTCGAGTGGTAACCATGGTTGATGTCTTCTTCCCACAGACGGCGCCAAATGTTGTGGAATAAAAACTAAGTTGAAAATATTGCGGCTAGGGTTTGTATATTTAATGCTAGGGTTCGTGAGCTTCGTGCTTTAATGGCTGCTTCTGCGTTCGAGACTTAAACGGTCCTCACAGAATGCCTACGTATCTCTGTAAATTAGAGAATCAAGCCAATAAAACGTAGTTCTGAGAATGAGGGGTCAGGCCCTTTATATAGGCTGAGAAGCCTTAGAATTATGGTAGGATTCGGAGACTTGATGGACAAGTCTTTGAGGAATGTTCTAGATCTATTCCTTGTAGGAATCAGTTTCCATATTGAATTGGATGCCTTATTGGATAAGTTTGAAAGGGATATTATCCTTATCCAACTCTTATTTGCTGAGCTGTTTATTACCCTTAATATTAATTACGAAATTAATATTATATTTAGGGTTTTGGGCCCAGCTGGTGGGCCCCACGTTTGGACTATTCTCGGCCTAATTAATGCCACATTAAATGTGTCTTTAGGGCTTATTTTCAGCCCATATCAATATTGGAAGCTGTAATACAGGATATTGGAAACTATAAGAACCACTAAGGTGAAAAGTTTTAGTGAATACTAGCAATATGTCGGTGTTTAGTGCATAGAACATAACTTTTGTTTTATTAATTATAATATTTTTGATAAATAATTTATACTCTTTATTAATATGTAAAATCATGTTTTAATGGTACACAATAGTACCGAAGTACCAAATTTGGTTATCACTTGACTTGGGGTTCGATTCCTTCTAACTGCATAATTATACAAAATTTATTTATTTAATTTCATCCCGTGTTCGATTCTCTAAAGCCACATAATTAAATAGTGTTAATTTGTTATATATTTTTATCATTCAATTCTTTGCAAGTTTATATTTAAATAATACTTATCAATTTTTTTAATTTCACCCGTATTCGATTTTCTATAATTACATAATTTAATAGTATTTATTTATCATATGCTTTTATCACTCAATTTTTAATAAATACATATTTTAATCATACACATTAATTATATTTATTATCGATAATTTACACGTGCCATGTCCATGATTTCCACGGGTTATCGGCTAGTATATATAATGGATATCGGATCAAGGCACCTATGAAATATATGCGTGACTAACACAGATGAATATATTTGTGTGACTAACACAGATGAATGCGCTTGCTGATAAAAAAAAGTAACTAGGTTGTACAAGTATTGGTTAAGATTGTCGATTACTCGTTTATTTATACACGGTAGATTTCATTATATTATGTTAGAATTTTGTTGGATTTGTCTAACAAAAAATGACAGTGTACAGTTAGGCCTATAGGATAGTTGGATTATGCTGTTAAATTACATGCTTGCTTTCTATGATTTAACACACAACAGAATGTTGAATCTGTAGAAAATTGTGTTTCTATATTTCTACAACAGAGTGCTTGATTTCGATTAGGTTTTTTTTAGCAGGAAACCCTATTCAAACAAGTGCTTACACTTTATTTAAATTTCTAGCGCTACTCATCATCAGACCACTGCCACAAAAGCACATTTCAACACTTAGCTAGGGTAACAAAATTCAATCTATTTCATAATCAAATCCAATCTATTTCATAATCACTAAAATTAGCTAATAATCGGGGGCGGATCCAGGATTTATCATTTGCCGTGCTAATTTTTTTTACTCTTAACTTAATAATCCATATAAACTTAAAAAGTCATATGTATATTATTATTATTATTATTATTATTATTATTATTATTATTATTATTATTATTATTATTATTATTATTATTATTATTGATATTGATATTTAAAGGTAAAAGACTATAAAGATGGTAAACATTTTTATCTCCTTTTTAAAGAGAAATCATCATAAATCAATTCAGTTTATTTTGTCAAAATAATAAGCAGGAGGCACACATATAAAATCAGCAGGGTTAGGGTACTCAAATATTTGCAAAGAAAATTTATCAAGTGATGTGGCATAATAAATGATTGTTTTAATTGATATGGTTGATTTGAATAGAAGAGGTACAACTTATTAATATTTTAATAACTAATTAAATTGATTTTGGAATTTTTTTAAAAAATATTTTGAGTTCCTAATAGTTTCCACTATAAATCTCCAATGACAGATAGCTACCGACGTATATTTTTCTTTTCAAAATTTTAAAATACTATAATTGATAGATGTAAGGGAGTAATATACGGTTAATATTATTACTTGAAGAAAAATAATTATAACAAATTAACAGAATTAAAATCCAAGAGATACGTGTCGCATAAATGACAAACAGAAAAAAGAAAAAACAGAACAAACGAGAGTAACAAGTAAAACAAACGAGAGTAATAAGTTGGGCTAGATCAATGACATACCAAACTTAAAAGTTTTAAAAAGAAATGAACTTAAAAAAATGTTCAACTCTTTTTTCTCTCAAATGAGAGTCAGCCGATCTCCATAAACTCCGATCTCCTCCTTCTTCCTTCTCCCTCCTCCTTCTCCAACCAAGCCTTCACCCACCTTCACAATTCCCTTTCATCTCTCCATAAATCGGAATTTTTTCCTAAAAATTTCGAAAAACCCATTCGAGTTCTTTTCAGATCTGTTTTGATTTAGAACTCGAAATATCAAATAAACACATTTCTTAGACTCAAAATCTCCTTTTTAACATCATATCAAAATTTGGTGTCAATCCGAGATCTTTGACTTTTCGAATTGTATCGCCTTGGGCGAAGTAACGCTTTATGCGTATGTATGTCTCTCCTTTTGGAGTGGTCCGTATGTTTTAGTATGTTTTGTTTTGTCTTGTTATTTTCGTCCTTCGAGAATGTTTCAATTGATGTCTCGAGAGATCTGGAAAGGCCGCATCGAGGCTGGGGCAGTGATGATTATTGCAAGAGCTCACCTTTCACAACAGGAGAGTGTTCATCCTATGGGAGTTTCCATTTACGGCATGTCTATAGCTGGTTCCCGAAAAGTAGATAGCTGGGGTGTAGTTTCTCCATCTGAACATCGGGCTACTAATGGTTCTTACGTGTTAAGGTCAACTGTGATACTACTGTATTCAGGGATGTTGGTGCAATCTAGATTTATTGGGTTGTCTTTGATTTCATTTTCAGTTAAAAGAATTTTTTAATTCTATTTTGTCAAACGGTCAGGAAACAAATCAGCTAAGTGTTTTAGCTTGCCTTTATTTTTCAACCTGGTCGTATCGCCAGTTGGGGGTTTATCTCGGCTGTGTGTTTGTTCTAATTAATGAAAATTGTTATTTTTTCTGGCAAAAAAATAAGTTGGGCTAGTGTTTTTACATACCCGGGCTAAACTCACATATGATTATGAATAAAAAATTAATGATTTTTTTCAGGTAAAAAACTTTGAGCACACGAACTATAATCCACCGTAGCCCATGTTAGGATCCCGCCCCTGCTAAAAACTATGACATATGCAATTTAGTTTGACAACTTCATTTTCCTAATCACTTTGCATCCCCACTAACTTTCCGTCTAAGTGTGCTATTTTTTGGGATGCATAATGCAAAAAATTCTAAATTAAAACATGCAGAAGGCGTATAAGTCTAATTAGCTCAAGTGGTAATGACTTATTTCATGCCATAAGGGACTTATCTTGATAACTCCAAGACCCAATCTAGTGCCTCCTCCGCCGTTCCCACGCCTGGTGAGAGGTAATGCTGGTGGTTGGGCCTCTGCAAAACAACACCGGAGGGGGGTTTGAGCCCCGCGATGCCTCCGGCATGAGAATAATTGTCGACTTTGGAAGGTAAAAGATAAGGATTAGAGTATCTAAAATGTGGGGGGGGTGTGTAAAAGAACGTAACCCCTACACCTTTTTCTCCTGGTCTATTTATAGGCCAAGGATTAGGGTTTAGGGGTTGGTACCTACAATCATGAGCGTTGGATCCTAGGTATGCGGGACACTTGTATGCTGCTGATAGTCCCTACCTGTCCAGGTGATTATTGTGGTGGCGTGTGCCAACGGCATGTTAGCACGTGGATTGATAGGGACATGATTGTGCCAATCCTAGGATTCCCTTATCTGTCGCTATCATGTGGGACCATAGTCATGACTCGTGTGTGCCAATCCCATAGTATTATCTCCCGTGTCCTGGGCCTGGGCTGCGGGTCCATTTTCTTAGGATTGGTCCAGTCAGGATTGGTTATAGCCTATCATTTGCCCTCCACTCCCTTATGCGGATTTTCCGGATGGGGGAGTAGAAGTTAAAAAATAATCCTGAATATAGCTTTTTGTCAACAATTCGGTTTGAGGCTACAAAATTTCGGATTCGGTTTGAAGAAAATTTTTGGTTGAATATTTCCCCCTAATCCGAATTGTTGATAAGTGGAGACAATTCGGATTGAGGTTACATGAAGGAAAATTTTTGGTTGAATATTGCCCTCTACTCCGAATTGTTGATCTGTGGAGACAATTCGGATTGAGGTTACAAGAAGGAAAATTTTTGGTTGAATATTGCCCCCTAATCCGAATTGTTGATAGGTGGAGACAATTCAGATTGAGGTTACAAGAAGGAAAATTTTTGGTTGAATATTACCCCCTGGTTGAGCGAGGGAAACAACCCGGGCTCGAGAAGTCCTGGTTGTGTTGGAATTCCAAGCAATTTTGGGGGTTTTCCCTCTATTAATTTCAAAAATATATTACTCCACTTCTCCTAAAAAGACGTATCACAGCTGTCCACCATTATGGCTTTTGCCTCTTCACGTTTCTGATCATTTTCCAGCCAATGAACGCATGCCACGTGGCCCTTCAAGCTGTTTCTTTTTTAGAAGCTATATATAACTTGCTTCCTGTTCCAATTGTACTTTTATTCACCCTTTTTCCCAAAAGTCGAAACCAAACCCCTTCATCTCTTCTTTTTCTCTCGAAATTTACACCATCACCGGAGTTTATATTTCTGGGCTTTGGATCTCCTACTGTCATCCTTTGGAGAGCTCATCTTTGTTAATCTCTTCTCTTCTTTCTCTTCCTCTCTTTATTTACCCCCATTTGCATGCCATTTGAGAAAGGGTTTTCTCAACCGTTCATCTTCTCGAATTTTGCTTAGAGCTATACGTATTGTTTTTGTGTTTTGGAGTAGGATTGTAGTTTGTTTATGTGTTTATGTGTAATTCGAGTTTATGTGTTTAAAGTTTTAGAATGGGGGGTTTTGACTGTTTGTGGGTCTGGGTTTGATGTTCTTCGTGTTTATGAATTTCTGGGTTTAATTTGTATGTATATGTGTATGTATGTGTCTAGATCATGTTTTGGTGTTTTAGATTTTTTGGATCATGATTCTGGGTTTTGTGTTGGTACCTAACCCGAATTAGGTGCCCCGGGAAAGAGGTGGGACACCTAATCCGGACTATATGTGCATTGGGTTTAGGCCTTTAGAAAAGATCACGCTAACCCTGAGTAGGTTAACTAGTTAGGAGAAATCATTGCCCGGATTAGGTTTAATAAGATACTGTAAAACGAAAAACTTGCAGATAAATGTGGAATAGGGGTAAAGGAAAAAGACTTATCTTTGGTGATTTCCTCAGGTTTTATGGTTCGTCTCAAAAGCCGGGCAAGGAAATCGAAGCCTCCTTCCAATATCTTGATTATTAGCTCTGACCGTAGCACCGGTAGTACTAGTTTCGTAAATCAACCCTCATCAGTAATAGACCTAGAGTGGTGCTTGATGGCAAAGAAGAAGAAAAGTGGAAAGAAGATATTGACCCAGCTCTGCACTAAGGACCGGGGTCTCGGACAGGCCTGCATGACTCCGGATGTGTTCTGGGTAGATAGCAAATACTTTTTCGTCCGGAAATATGAGGTCGAGGAGACTCTCTTCTATAGTGACCTTAGCTTCCAATATAAGCATAGGCAGCCACATGGGGTACCCGGTCCCTATGATAATGCCCGTTTGGATGCAATCTTATCTAGGACTATGCTGAGTGAGGCCCCCTATCCCCTCTCTCCAACGTATGCTGCATATTCTGAGTCCGAAATGGACGATGCGATCCAGTCTGTATTCCACCTCGGGCCCAAGATTTAGTGGAGGTGGCCCCGGCATGGTGAGAGAATATACCACAGACCGGGAGACGGGTATGTAGGAGTCTGGCTGGAGCATCTCCGATCTGGTTGGAATTCGGAATGCCACATCTTTATCAAACAACTCTGTAAGTATGAATATGGGATATCACTTATGCAACTAACCCCCAAAGCCGTGAAGTGGATATCCTGGTTCCTGGCTGCCTGTAACCGGAGTGGCATTTTTCCTAGTTTCAAGTTGTTTCACAAACTTTTCACCCTTATTCACTCAAGTAAGGATCCTTTCTATGAGCACAGGTTCCGGGGCGATAAGTGCGGTTACTCGTCTGGGACCGCGAAACCGGTCATCCACCAATCCTCTCTCAAGGGTTGGAACCGGGAATGGATCTATATAAAAGGGGTAGATCTTGAATTTATGCCCCTCTTTGCCAAGCGTATGAAAGATATATCCATGAGAAGGAGACCTTTGAATTCGAGGGGGCTACTTTTGACCGGATGCATAAGTTCTGTGAGAGTGTCGGTTATCAAATGACCCGGGACACTTTCATGGATCATGAGAAAATGTACCAACTTGGATGTAAGCTATTTTCATTCCTTGCCTTTTACTATTTTAATTTTTGTATGCTAACTCTCTTCTCGTTTACTTCTTTCAGGTTTGCATTACTACGATCCAGCATTAGTTGAGAAGATGGCTAAGAATGCTGCTACCCAAGCTCTTGCTTCCAAATTGAAGAAGTTAACAGGGATCCATCAAACTAAAGTTCCTAGCAATCGGGTTCCACTGAATCTGAAATCGGTACTGGCGGCGGTTCCAGTGTCCCGAAGGAAGGGGGTGATGAGTCTCAGGTTCAGGGAGGAGTTGGTGATCAAACCCCGATTAATCAGACCTGAACCGACTCGCCTCCCTCCAAGAGGCAAAGGTTATTTGAAACAGATGATAACTTTGAACCGGAATCACTCAGAGGTGTCAATGTTATGACCATCCCATCCATAAGAACGGATGCCACCCCACCCGGAGAGGCAGGGACTAGTAAGAAGAAGGGTTTTCAAGTTGGGAATTTCAGTATTAAGGAGATCGCTGAGATGGCTGGTTCCATTCCTGAGGATAAAGACTGGAAAGTGATGGAGCGGCTCTCCAAGTCCGAGATTATCAAGCGGAATTTTGTTACTTGGGCCCAGGTAAATCACCCTTCCTCCTTCGATCACCTCCATGAAAGAGAAGTGTCTTAAATCCAATCATGGATGATGAGTTAGGATAAATTTTCTTGTAATCTTAGTAGGTTTTATGATTATTAGTGAAAGACATATTTGTCTTTATACGAGCTTTATCTATTTAAAGTGTATTAAATCAGATGTTCCATAGTTTAGCGTAAATCTTCTAGAATTATAATGAGATTATAATAGTGAGATCTAGAAGATGATAACACTAGACTTAAAACTGTTCCTGATCATAGGATAACTGATTGGAAGTTAGTTAATCCGTAAAGATCAGTACATACTATGCTAGCTTCCTAGGAAGGGTGTCTGTTCTCATAGGCATTTGTGTGGTGACACTGTAGCTAGTATGTATGTGCTTATTATGGAATAAGTTCACTGAACATGACTCGATCAGTGGAGCAACTAATGGAGTTTACTCACGTGTCAATAGTTGTTCACTAAGTGATAGTTGTACAAGTGTCCTTAGACTTGAGATCGTTAGAGTAATCTTGTATATAATGAACTATGCTTTGGTTTAGTCCTAAGTCTCAAGGACACCCATTAGGTCTATTCTGGGCTTAGGGATTTGTGTATGGAGATAGTTAACGGTCAATAAAGGATCTACCCCTTCTAGTAAAGGAAGAGAATATCCTATGCTATTCTTATTATGCTAGTTCCGGAATCTCTGGCCAGAGTGAATGAAATTAGAAAGGAGTTTATAATTTGCATTAACATGAACTATGCATTGGGAATAAAGAATCATATGATTAATTTGATAGGCTTGACACGAGTTCCATGCCTTGTATTTAATCGGGATATTGTAGGGTGGAAGGAATTAAATTGTACGGTAACTATTCACTGACTAGGTTCTAGGTATTCTAAGCAGTGAATTCATATTATCCGGATAGTCGCGATATGCTAAGAAGTATCACTCACGATGTAGAATAAATATGATTAATTATTTAATTAATTATATTTAATGAAATAGAAGAATTCATATAAATAATAATAAAATAGTTTTATTATTATTTATTTCTACTACCGGCTTAATATTGAACCTACAAGATCACACAATAGAAGAGACTGATTTATTGGTGGAGGAATTAATTAATAATGGCTAGTAATTATTTATTTCAAATAAATAATTAATTAGCAATTTTATAATTGATTAAATGAGATTTAATTGATTATAAATTAATTAAAAAGAGTTCTTAATATTATTAATTAAGGATTTAATTTAAGAAATTAAATCAAGTGAGAGAATTATTTTCTAAAGTGTTTAGAAAGAATTAATGATTAAAAGAGTTTTAATTATTAATTAATTGATTAATGAGATTAATTAATTAAAAGGGTTAATAATTATAAGGAAAATATCAGCTGAGATATTTCCCTATAAATATAATGTTATAAACCCTTTTAGCCTTAGTAGTTTTTAAGTAAGTTTGCCAGAGGCAACCCTAATTTCCTCTAACCCTTCTCCTTCCTCCATTAACGAATCTTTCTCTTACTGGATACTTGTGGAGTGCTTCACAAACTGAGGAGCAACTGCTAGGAGCCTCTCTACGCATCCTTGGATCGCTTTTAAAGGTTATATTACGAATCTCATCTTTTATTCATGAATCATATGTATATATATGCGATATATATGCTTTAATTTATGTTTTACGCTTCCGTTTATGCATAAAAATTCTTTAACGGTATCAGAGCATAGCATGTATGCATATAGATACATCCGTAATTTTTTAGAATTTTTGAATGATGTATGAACTAATTTCGAATTTTACAAGGTTATTTTGATTTAATTATTAGTTAATTCGAAATAAATTTTGTTTTGATATTTAGCCACAGATTTGGGTTCGACAATTGTTGTGGACCGTCTGGATATTTTTTTCATAATTTTCTGATGTGTAGATTATTTATTATGAATTTTTGAAAATTGTTTTCAATTAAATTCGTTTTATTAATATATATCAAATTTGAATATATATGTAAATCTCTGATTATTGATGTTGCACGGGATAAAGGCATTTGATTTGATCAGTTGATGAACCAGACATGTTAGTACTGTACTTACTGTCGTTGTGTCGGTGATTGATTTTGAATTGTTTCTGTCGGCTGGTACATGATGCAAACGGTGGGACCGCCAGAAAATTATGCGTTACAGGTCTATAACGCATTCTAAACATGCGTTACAAGGTAAAAAGGGGTTTTTACACCTGTAACGCGTACTGCAGATGCGTGACAGCTTGATCTGTTTTATTCTTTTCACTTTTCCGGGAGCTTGGAAGCTCCGTTTGGAACGTGCAATATATCTTTGGATTTGTTTTCCGAGATGGATCTGATGGTGTGGTCAAATATTTTTAAAAAAATAGTTTTGAACTATTTATTGCCTAAAAAGTGTTTTAATGCATGTTTTTAAATGTTTAATTGTTTTATAATGCAAATTATGATACATAGAGATGTATATAATTGTGTTAGATGTTATAACATGCCTACCTTCATGTTTCTTTATGTTTATATATGTGATATATACCTATGTTTACCATGCGATGATAGATTTAGGTGCACTTAAATCAACATAAGGCGTAGTTTAGCAAATTTAGGATTTGTGAAATTGTTTCACAAGTTTAATATTAATATTATGTATACAATCATGAGATTCTTGTGTTTGTGAAACACGTAATTAAATATGAATTTACAATATTGAGAGAAAGGTTGATTATGTCAAAAATGGATTACGATATGTAAGAAAGGGGTATTAAGTGACGCCTCTTGACAATGCTCCCCCCGATATGGGAATCATCCAATTATCGATTATTGATTTGAAATATTTAATTTAAAAGGAAGAATCTCTTTATAATATGATTATGATTGTAACATAATATAATCCCTCTAATATTAAATAAGTCAAGTTGTAATTGGCCAAAGACACAAAAGGGTTTGTGTCGGTTATGGTCTTCCAACATGATAGAAAGTGTTTCTTGTTTTCGGTGCATTGTCGTTTCGTGCTACAGCTGAGGGCTTTGTTACCGATCAACATGAAAGTACTTGTCTATTACATTAGATGTGTACAAAAAAAATTAGATTTCAGTGGTCGTTACGTGCTACAGCTGTGGGCTATTGGAATCTTATTTAATTGTACGAGATGTTGGTTCTGACCTGACTTGATAATATTGAGTTTTGTAGTGTTTTTATTATAGATTTAGATAATCTATTAAACTTAAAACACGTTAGAATTATAGGTTTATACGAAAATGTTTCGTAACCTTAGTAAAATTAAAACCCTCTTTTATTAAATATCAAGTGATAAAATGGCCAAAGGCACAACGGGCTTGTGTCGGTCATAGCCATCCAGCATGGTAGAAAGTGGTTCTTATTTTAGGGCATTGTCGTTTCGTGCCACAGCCGAGGGCTTTGTTTCTGAAATAGGAGGTACTGGTCTATTACATTAGATGCGTGAATTAATTAGAGTTCAATGGTCGTTACGTGCCACATCCGTGGGCTATTGAAATCTGATCTAATTTGAACGAGATGTTGGGTTTGACTTGACTTAGAATATTGGGTTTGTCATGCCACAGCCGTGACTCAATGATTCAAGAGGCTAAAGTTTAATTATGGAATAACATGAGATGTAATTGATAAGAGTTGTCTGCCTATGGACCATCACATGGCGTTTCGTGCCACAGCCGGGGTTGTGTGATGGAAAGTAGGATCCCTATTCTCACCAGCATTGTGAATGCTCAGTTATACATATAGAGGGTTATATAACTTAGATAAAATAGTGGGAGCCGCCAATGAATAAAGACCCGATTCATTTGGTGTTAAGATTATAAAATCGAATATTCTACTTATGTTAATGAATAAAGACCCGATTCATTTGGTGTTAAGATTATAAAATCGAATATTCTACTTATGTTGTTAATTTTATTTAAAGATTTAAAATATAAATGTGATGTCTTCTGCACTGTAGAAATAGCATATTGGATGCTAGGTCAATGACTTGTTGACAAAGGAAGTGAGAATAGTTTTCACAAGTAGAATAGATTATTTTTCGTCTTGAACTCACCAATCTTTGTAAGTTGTGAGAGATGTATCTAATGATGAGTGAGATGTCTCATTTTGTTCATCTACAAGGGTTGTTAGATGAATAAGTTAGGGACATAGATATTAGATATCGATGTTGTTTATCGATAACAACGGTTTAGTAATATTTCTGTCAATGACCTTGTTTTATATGATCAATTAGATTGTTCATTAATATAACTGGTCTTTAGATAGATATATAGTTAATTCAAGGTGTGATTTTGAAATCTCATTGTAATAATAAATTCAAGATGTGATCTTGAGGTCTTATTATAAGAATAGGAAGGTGAGTTAAAAAGACACAATATTTAAGATAAGTGTTAGCCAAGAAAGCAAAGGTATTAGACTTCCACTGAATAAGGATAGGATATTGGAATTGGATTATGTAAGATAAGTCTTACAGAATCAAAGAAGTAAAAGGTTAGTGTAACCTCAACTTCAATATAAGTTTGTTAATAGTTGAAATGAATAAGTCTATAAGTCAATCATCTACTTGGGTATTAGACACCACTTAGGTTCAAGGATTACAAATCTTAACCAAAGGACAAGTAGATAGCTAGACATCGATGAAGTCCTACATAATTGAAAAAACAACAACCGTTGTTGTTTCAATTATGAGAACTTGTTTATTTGTCATGCTGTTGGACTTATGGATTATATGTTTCATATTGAACAAACTAGATATAATGAGATAGATTAGGTTTGATACCATGTCACATTCAATGACGATCATTATAAATAAGGATATGTGTATTTGTTGAAATACAAAATCCAAGTTTTATTGATAGGTTCAATGAATGCTGAGGTATGACAACTAACTATTTTAGAGTATTGGAAACATTGAATAAGATTGAGGTTTATCAATATTTAAATAGTCAGTTCCTGAATTATCTCACATATCATGATATTAGTTCACTGAAGACTCTTGTTAGACAAGGTTTAGTTCATGGTGAATGATATCAATAATTCCGGTATCTATTAAGAAAATGACTTAGTAGAATAGTCAAAATACTTGATAAGGTATCCTCAACACATGTTAACTTAAGTCTCCATGAGATGTGGATTAAGGAAACACAAGTCTCAGTTGTCTTAAGATTTGGGGTTGTCTAGCCTATGTCAAGAGTTGAATAAGTTAGAGACTCAATCTGAATAGAGAAGGTTTGTGGTTAGTCTTAAACAGAGTTTAGGACAACTATATACAATCTTGCTGAGCAAGGAGTATTTATTTTATAGACACTATGAGTGTTTTGTTTTGTAGATACTCCACCTTTTTGGAAAATTAGTTTACCCTTCAAGGGCTCAGTGGGAACTATAGTGAACTTGATGAAGTTCAAGAACCACAAATCATCGCGGATTAAGTATGGAACCTATTTGAGTAGTTAAACTTTCTGTACAACAACACTGTTGTAATCTAGGAGGGTATCATGGTTTCATCATTTACAATGGTGATGCGATATCCACTATAAATGATAACGACAAGGTTTTGAGTTTTAATGACTCTGAGAAGTGACAGGGTGTCATGGAATCAATAATGGTTTTGTAAGAGAGTTTATGAATGGATGGCAAGGTAGAGACCTATAAAGCCAGGCTAGTTGTGAAGGTTTAAGTGAAGGTAATGTAATCACTTTAAAGAAACCTTTATCGAGTAGCCATGGTCAAAACCACGAAGATTTCGCATGCATGCTTCTCGGTAATGGAACATTAATTTTGATGAGATAGTCAAAGAGTTTAACTTTATCAAAAAGGTGAATGATCCATTTAATGGTACAGGAGTTTAGTGGGAGTGATGTAATAAAGTAGTATATGGGGATATATTAGTGAAAGTATACCTTTGATAATTTTGGTTTTCATTAAGATTAAGATATCAAAGAATTTCTCCTTGGACTATAGTTAGGCCTCGAATAAACTAAGTGTGATGATCTATGTTGATAGATCATGATTAGGATAAGAGGTCTGACGTAAATATTGTACATTGATTGGATGCTAAAGTGTTTAGCATGGACACTCCAAGTGATGTTTCATAATGATGAACATGGGAGAATATCTCTCTGAGAGAGGACACGTGAATGAAATGTCTTTGAGAATCATTTTAATCCATTCTGTGTTACATGATATGTGCAAATAATGATATTTCTTGTTGTGACAAGAAAATATCAATCTACTCCTAGGAGAAAAGGATCAGATCACAATAAAATGTCGCAGTATACTTGAAAAGGCATGGCGAATATTTATTTTCTCTGATGGATCTAAATTAAAACTAAAGGTCCTTGTAGACTCAAGTTTTTAATCAAGATCAGTTTGATAGTAGATTCATTTCGGGGCACTTGATAGTCCTGAGTGGAAAGACAGTGAGTTGAAATAGTTTCAAGCAGTAGACACTCATTAATATTAAATCGGAAAGCATAGTGTGTTTTGTTGCAAGTGTGTCGCAACAGTGGATTGGAAAACTAGTTTCTGTGTTGAATAAGTTCCTCGCAGATATTGAACCATTGAGTTGTATTGTAACAACTCAAGGGCATCAGATTATTGCATGCTAAGGAGCCGTGACCCCATCTAAGGTCTAAACACATATTGCGGCTCTATCATCCGATTAGGGAGAACGATGTAAGAGAGGTTGTCAACATTATGAAAGTTGACATACACAAACAACGTAGTAGACCCATTGTTAAAGCCATTTCTCAGACTCACTTTGAACTTTACATAGTAAAGATGGGTATGGGATACCGAAGTGATTGGTTTTAGTACAAGTGGGAGATTGAAAGAGATGTGTCCTAAATCCAATCATGGATGATGAGTTAGGATAAATTTTCTTGTAATCTTAGTAGGTTTTATGATTATTAGTGAAAGACATATTTGTCTTTATACGAGCTTTATCTATTTAAAGTGTATTAAATCAGATGTTCCATAGTTTAGAGTAAAGCTTCTAGAATTATAATGAGATTATAATAGTGAGTTCTAGAAGATGATAACACTAGACTTAAAACTGTTCCTGATCATAGGATAACTGATTGGAAGTTAGTTAATCCGTAAAGATCAGTACATACTATGCTAGCTTCCTAGGAAGGGTGTCTGTTCTCATAGGCATTTGTATGGTGACACTGTAGCTAGTATGTAGGTGCTTATTATGGAATAAGTTCACTGAACATGACTCGATCAGTGGAGCAACTAATGGAGTTTACTCACGTGTCAATAGTTGTTCACTAAGTGATAGTTGTACAAGTGTCCTTAGACTTGAGATCGTTAGAGTAATCTTGTATAAAATGAACCATGCTTTGGTTTAGTCCTTAGTCTCAAGGACACCCATTAGTTCTATTATGGGCATAGTGATTTGTGTATGGAGATAGTTAACGATCAATAAAGGATCTACCCCTTCCAGTAAAGGAAGAGAATATCCTATGCTATTCTTATTATGCTAGTTCCGGAATCTCTGGCCAGAGTGAATGAAATTAGAAAGGAGTTTCTAATTTGCATTAACATGAACTATGCATTATGAATAAGGAATCGTATGATTAAATTTGATAGGCTTGACACGAGTTCCATGCCTTGTATTTAATCGGGATATTGTAGGGTGGAAGGAATTAAATTGTACGGTAACTATTCACTAACTAGGTTCTAGGTATTCTAAGTAGTGAATTCATATTATCCGGATAGTCACGATATGCTGAGAAGACTCCCTCACGATGTAGAATAAATATGATTAATTATTTAATTAATTATATTTAATGAATTAGAAGAATTCATATAAATAATAATATAGTTTTATTATTATTTATTTTTACTACCGGCTTAATATTGAACCTACAGGGTCACATAATAAAAGAGACTGATTTATTGGTGGAGGAATTAAATAATAATGGCTAGTAATTATTTATTTGTGAAATAAATAATTAATTAGCAATTTTATAATTGATTAAATGAGATTTTTTTGATTATAAATTAATTAAGAAGAGTTCTTAATATTATTAATTAAGGATTTAATTTAAGAAATTAAATCAAGTGAGAGAATTATTTTCTAAAGAGTTTAGAAAAAGAATTAATGATTAAAAGAATTTTAATTATTAATTGATTAATGAGATTAATTAATTAAAAGGGTTAATAATTATAAGGAAAATATCAGCTGAGATATTCCCTATAAATATAATGTTATTAACCCTTTTAGCCTCAGTAGTTTTTACGTAAGTTTTTCAAAGGCAACCCTAATTCTCTCTAACCCTTCTCCTTCCTCCATTAACGAATCTTTCTCTTAGTGGATACTTGTGGAGTGCTTCACATACTGAGGAGCACGCTGGGAGCCTTTTAAAGGTTAGATTACGAATCTCATCTTTTATTCATGAATCGTATGTATATATATGCGATATATATGCTTTAATTTATGTTTTACCCTTCCGTTTATGCATAAAAATCCTTCACTCCATTCTTTGCTAGAATTTTTTATAGAGTTTTGATATTTTCTGCAGTCCGGGATTATGCTTGCCGGGGCTGTGGCTAATGCCGGGATTATGTTTGAGTCCGGGGATTTTAAGAAGCTGGTAGGCGAGCTTGAGGCTGAACTTGGCGGGCGCAAACCAGCGGAGGAGATCATCACTGAATATAAGAATTCTGAGAAGTATACCGATGCTGGCTTGTCATAGAAAGGCTGATCCTGAGTCTTCTTGGGTCAAGTTTACCGACCTTTATATCGCCGTTGAAGAGGCTCATGACCGGGATGGTTCAGAACCGGAACCTTACAGTGGCCCCAATCTGATCCTTCCTGCTATCCCTCCTGCCATCGAGAATTCGAATGACACCACTGCTTAAATTTTCGGTCTTTTGAACTCATGTTTTGTAACCTTAATCCTTTGAATTTGCGCCTTCCATGCGCTCGCGTTGAACTTGTGTGAATTTTTTATTCCCAATTATCTCTGCTTTTTTTTTCGCATATATTGTGTATATTTGTTGCCCCCAATCCGGATTATATTCCAAGGGATGGAATCTGGATTGTGGTAAGAGTTTGATATTTTCCTCCTAAGTCCAAAGTTTGAAGACTTTGAGCAACTTAGAGAATTTTTGTAGATTTTGCCCCCAATCCAGATTATGTTCCAAGGGAAGGAATCCGGATTATAGTAACAGTTCAATATTTTTCAGTCCAAAGTTTGAAAACTTTGAGTAACTTAGAGAATTTTTCAAGAATTTTGCCCCCAATCCGGATTATCTTTGTAAGAGGGAGTCCGGATTGTGGTGAATGCAGATTTTCCAAGTCTAAAGCTGTAACAACTTTAGTTTACTTAGAAAAATCATAAACTGATAACGTGAAGTCATACTTCTGTAGATTTAGATAATTTTGATACTTGCATTCTTCCTTGTCAAATGTTCAAAGTCTTTGCATTTGACCCTCGTATTCACTGCAATCCAATTCCCCAAGCATCATGGGGAGGTGGGTTCGTTTGAATTCCAAAGTATTCCCCCCTATTTCACCTCTATAAATATTGGTAGCCATTCAGTATCTTTTTTTACCTTTTCCTTTCATAGCTTCCCAAACTTTAGGTTATCTCCTTCTTCTCAGAAATCCTCTGCATCATGGGCCATGGTTTGGTCTACGATTACGAAAATAACAAGGTCATTGTGGACGGTACGTTTCTTTGTGGATTCCTATACGAAGGTTTTGTAGATGTGTCTCCGAGTATTCCTTGATCATTTCCTCCAAAGAAAGATTTCCTCCAATTCTATGATTTTTTTGAGAATATTTTGTACTTGAATATCATTCAAAAAAATTTCAGATTGCCTAGTATTCCACCAATAAGTAACCCAAGATTCCAAACTTTTATTAAATGAGAGAGAAATCCACCAGGGCAAAAATACTACAGAGGCTGATTTCCCTAGAGTCCTTCAAAGGATTGAAGAAGCCCTGGCGCTTCGCAAGATGGTTCAAGAGGAGGCTAAGAAGAAGCCTGGAGCAAGTGGAGAGGGTTCCGGCGGCTCTTCTTCGACTCCCGGAGGAAAAGCCGTCTAGATCCCCAGCTCGCTAACGAGCATTTTTATGATTTTAAACTCGCAAATAATGTTTTATTCCTCTTTGTTTATCAATAAAAATGGGTTGCAAAACAGCCATAAAAGTTTGTTTTGCTTTTTGTTGTTTTCTCATCTCCATAGGTCTTGGTTGCAAGCTTGCATTTCTGCGGTTTGCCCCCCAATCCGGATGTACTTCGTGGGAAGTAGTCCGGATAGAACATCCGGATTGTGGCGGTTATTTTTGAAATTTTCGCTGTCCAAAGTTTGAAAATTTGGGTTGCTTAGAAGTTTTTAGCTTTTTGCCCCCAATCCGGATATCTTTCGTAGAAAATAGTCCGGATTACGGTAGTTGTTTTTGAGTTTTTTGGTTAAGTCAAAAATTTGAAAACTTTGGGTTACTTAGAAGTTTTTTAGCATTTTTGCCCCCAATCCGGATATCTTTCGTAGAAAATAGTCCGGATTACGGTAGTTGTTTTAGAGTTTTTTGGTTAAGTCCAAAGTTTGAAAACTTTTGGTTACTTAGAAGTTTTTTAGCATTTTTGCCCCCAATCCGGATATCTTTCGTAGAAAATAGTCCGGATTACGGTAGTTGTTTTGGAGTTTTTTGGCTAGGCCAAAGTTTGAAAACTTTGGGTTACTTAGAAGTTTTTTTTAGCATTTTTGACCCCAATCCAGATATCTTTCGTAGAAAATAGTTCGGATTACGGTAGTTGTTTTCGAGTTTTTTGGCTAAGTCCAAAGTTTGAAAACTTTGGGTTACTTAGAAGTTTTTATCATTTTTGCCCCCATTCCGGATATCTTTCGTAGAAAATAGTCCGGATTACGGTAGTTGTTTTCGAGTTTTTTGGCTAGGTCCAAAGTTTGAAAACTTTGGGTTACTTAGAAGTTTTTTAGCATTTTTGCCCCCAATTCGGATATCTTTCGCAGAAAATAGTCCGGATTACGGTAGTTGTTTTTGTTTTGATCCCTATGTTGCCTATGGCTCTGGATCGGTGTAATGTGTGTGCAAGTGATAAGGTATCTTTTACAACAAATGACAAAAAATACAAGGCAAGGCCCGATTTCATTAAACATATCGTTCGACTTACAAAAGATTTTTATTCTCGCTTCATTATAGAGACTACTCTATCCGTTAAAGACTTTGGGCTCTAAAGTAGCTCCTTGATTGGTTCCTCAAGCCTTGGCCAATTTATTACTGGTAGAACTTCTTGAGTCTGAGGCCATGCCAGGTGTTGGGGACCTCAAAATCATCCATATTACTGAGCTTATAAGTTCCGGGACGAAGAATTTCTTTGACCTTGTATGGACCTTCCCACTTAGGCATTAGCTTCCCGGTATTTGTCGGGTCTGAAGCTTCAGTGTCACCAAGGACTAGGTCTCCAACTTGAAAGTTCTTGACTCTAGCCTTCTTGCCAAAATACTCTCTTGTCTTCTCCTTATACTTTTCCATTTTCTCCATAGCTTTATCCCGGACTTCGTCAACTAGATCTAGGTTAACCCGTAGACCTTATTAATTTGCAACTTCTTCGAAATTTATAGCTAGGTATGATGGAGATCCCACTTCTATAGGTAACATAGCTTCAGTTTCGTAGGCCAGTTTGAATGGCGTTTCCCCGGTACTAGTCCTTGGACTAGTCCTGTATGCCCATAAAACATTTGACAATTCCTTCGGCCATTTGTTCTTGCTTTCCTGGAGCCTTTTCTTAATTCCCCTGAGAAGAATCCTGTTAGTAACTTCCACCTGACCATTTCCCATTGGGTAGGCTACCGGCGATTTCTTATGCTTAATCCTCTTTCCTTCAGATAGTTTTCAAAGTCCGATCCAACGAATTGTGGGCCATTGTCAGAAACCAGGACTCAAGGTAGCCCGAACCTCATCAGAATGTTATCCATGAAACGAATGCAGTCCTGTTGATTTATAGTTCACATAGCTTTAGCTTCTGCCCACTTTGTCGTATAATCCATCGCCACAAGGAGATACCTCAAGTCACCCTTGGCCCGGGGAAAAGGGCCCATGATGTCAATTCCCCAAACAACAAAGGGTATGGGAGACAGGACTGAGGAAGGCAAGACCGGACTCTGCCTTGGGATATTGCTGAACAGTTGCACTTCTTGCCTCAACTGCATCACTGTAGATGGTCGGCCAGTAGTATCCTTGTCTTATAATCTTATAAGCTAAAGCCTTCGCAGATAGATGATCCCCACAAATTCCTTCATGAACCTCCTGTAGGCAATATTCGGCTTCGAATGTTCCAACACACTTTAGGACCAGACTGGAGAAGGTTCAGCGGTAAAGCTGTCCTTCCTCGACAAAGAACTTTGCTGCCTTAGCTTTGAGTCTTTGTGCTTTGTTTTTGTCTTCAGGTAATTCTCCCTTATCCAGGTACAAGATTAAAGGGGTCATCCAATTCGGTTGATCATCAATCTCCATAACTTCGTCATTTTCAATCGTGGGCTTCTCAATTTCTTCAAAGTAGACGGAGCTGTCCAGTTCGGCATCATTCTAGATTAGCATGGATAATGAATCGGCTTCTGTATTTTCTTCTCTGTTGATCTGGACCATTTCAAACTTTGGGATCGTAGTCAGGAAGCTCTTAACCAGGGCTTGCTATTGATCTAGTCTTGGATCTTTCGCAATATACTCCCCTTTTGTTTGTTTTACCACAATCTGGGAATCAATATAGATGTTCAAGCTCTGGACTTTCAATGATCGGGCTAACCGGAGTCCGGCCAAAAGTCCTTCGTACTCCACTTGGTTATTGGTGGCCAAGAACTTGATGGTTATAGCTTGTTGAATCTGGAAACCGTGGGGACTTTTCAGGACTAGACTCGCTCCGAATCTTTCGCTTGTTGAAGATCCATCAACATACAGAGACCATGCTTCCGAATCAATGATATCATCTTCCACTGCATCCACAATCATGGGACTAGATTAGGGCCCGGGAAAGGAGCATTCCATAATGAAATCAGCTACAACTTGGGCCTTGATTGCTGTTCGAGGTATAAAGGTGAGTTAGAATTGGCTTAATTTGACAGCCCAACTGACGTGTCTTCCGGACACATATGGCTTATGAATTATCCTTCTCAAAGGTTGATCAGTTATGACCTTGATCTCTCGCCCTTGGAAGTAGTGCCTTAGTTTCCAGGAAGCTGTTACTAGAGCAAAAGCAAAATTTTAAAAGTTAGGGTACCTAGTTTTAGCATCTTTCAACACCTGACTGACATAGTAGACCGGTTTCTGTTGGCCGTCTTGTTCCCGGATTAAGGCTACTCCCACGGCTAGCGGTCCTGCGGATAAGTAAAGAGGTAACGTTTCCCCGAGCTCGACTTTAGACATGACTGGTGGAGATGACAGAAATTCTTTTATTGACTCGAAAGACTTCTGGTACTCCGGACTCCAGTCTATCTCCTTCTTGTTTTTAGCCCCCTTAAGCAGGTCGAAGAAAGGTAAACAACATTTGGCTAGCTTATGAATAAATCTCCTCAATGTGGCTAGTGAGCCTTCCAATTTTTGTATCTCTTTCTGAGTCCGGGGTGGTTCCATTTCCATTATCACTTTAATCTTCTCTGGCTTGGCATCAATTCCTCTTTGACTAATCACGAATTCCAAAAACTTTCCCACTTCCACACCGAAGGTGCACTTCTCTGGGTTTAGTTTCATCTCATGCTTCCTTAGATTCTCGAAGCATTCCCGCAGATCCAGGACATGTTCCTCGACTGTTTTTGACTTGGCTATCATATCCTCCACATAGGGCTCCAGGTTCCTGCCCAACTGATCTTTGAACACTTCAACCATTGCTCTTTGATATGTTGACCCAACATTCATTAATCCGAAGGGCATGTATTTGTATGCATACACAGCTTTGTGGGTTATGAAGGCAGTTTTGGCTATGTCAGTCGGGTTCATCTTGATTTGGTTGTAACCAGAGAATGCGTCCATGAAGCTGAACATCACATGACCGGTAGTGGCATCAATGAGTTGATCAATACTCGGCAGGGGATACAGATCTTTGGGGCATGCAACGTTTAGGTCAGTGTAGTCAACACACATTCTCCATTTTCCATTAGGTTTTTTGACTAGGACCACATTGGCCATCCAATCAGGGTACTTTATCTCGCAAATTATTGGCTCGCAAATTATTCCAGCTTTGAGAAGCTTTTCCTTTTGCCTTTCCGCAGCGAAGTTTCTCCGTTTTTGCTTTACAGGATTTCTGTTGGGATTAACGTCAAGGCTGTGCATAGCAACGGACTCTCTGAGTCTGGGCATGTCATCAAGGCTCTAAGCGAAAACATCTACGTAATTTCTGTGTAGTTGAATGAGATCTTTCTTGAACACAGGATCCAGTCCGGACCCTATCTTTATTCTCCTATCCAGATTGCCTTCTTCAAGTTTGATGGCTTCTATCTCAATGGCGGGTTCCACCCTACCCAGATCCTTTTTCAAGGCAAATTGCTGAATTCGGGCTTGGGTGTTGGATTTCAGGTAGTTTCGGGCTTTAGCGATCAGTTCTTCCTTAGTTTGGGCTTCCATACTTTCGATGTTTTGGACTTCATGTCCGGGCTCCTTCTTGAAATATGCTCTATGCTTCTTTCGACTTAAGTTCTTTTGATATAGAGAGGCTTTCTTTTTGTTTTCTGGATCAGTTTCATCCATGACCAAAGCTTGGCCATTTCATCGTCCGACAATCTCTGAATCTTCTTTGACTTCTCCTATTCCAGACGGTGTGGGAAATTTGAACTTTAAGTGTGGTGTGGAGGTTATGGCTCGGAGCTTAGTTAAGGCTGGTCGGCCGAGGATCATGTTGTAAGAAGACGGGGTATTGATGACGTAAAATTTCACAGTGTGGGTAACTTGTTTTGGGAAAGTTCCAAACTGGACTGGTAAGTACAAGGTTCCCTGAATTGGGACGAGGTTGTTCCCAAACCCGAAGAGAGGGCCCTCTCTACACTCATTCATCCTCACGCTGCCCAACTTCATTCTGTCAAAAGTATGTTTAACAAGGACTTCACTCAATTGAAGAGGGGCTAGGCCATAGAAATCAAGGACTTCTCTCAAGAACGGGTGAAGAGGAAAGTAAACACCAACCTTAAAGAAGGCGGCTGAGGTTACGGCATTGGAAATCCCACGATCAGGAGTTCTGATATTGAACCTGTGAGCTCTCTAACCAGGTTCTGGGATCATAATGGAGCAGGTTGGATGGGGGCACTCTTCGTATATCTTCTCTAGTCTAGCCGTGGTCATAATGGAATCAAGTTTTTCACAGAAAAGGACAATTTCTTGCCTATACAGTTCTCTGTCAACGGTTACCTCATGGTCAAAGTCAGGCTCAAGAAATAGGTCATGATCAGGTTTTGACACCTCCTCCTCATCAGTAGGCCAGTCATCTCCAAGATCCACAAAGGTAGGAATATGAGGGTTTGTAGACGGTGAAACCAGAGATTTGATGAGAATATTTTCAGGTTCGTTTACATTGAGGATGACAACCCTAGACCTAGTTCTTTCACCTATTGGCATGGTAGATAAAGGTTAGATTTAGGATTGGTGATCAGAATGAGTGGACTCATAAGACATCTGTAAAGACAGACGAAGAAGGGTCAGGTTTGAAGGAACCTAAAAGAAAGACTAAGGTCCTAAAATACTTGGACAGATGTAATTAAAGACAAAGAATAATCTAAGAGACTTCAAGGAGACGTACATCGACCATAGCATGAATAAAAAACAAGTGGGTATAGAAGATGAACAGACGATTGAAAGTTTCAAGACAATACGACCGTAAACTGATGAACAAACAACCATCAATACAAGGTATAGTGAATGATTATGTGTAAAATATGGAGTTTGAAGAACAGATACAGACATATACATACAGAGACGAGAAACAAAGGAAGAGATGACATGCAAGATTGAGACAAGTAAATAGTTGAATACCAAATTAAGATTATGATAGAACGGGAAAGAGGAAGTCGAAACCATACCTTAGATTGAAGAAAGCAGCGGCGAAGAGATTGGATTAAGTGGATGGCCGTCGGACTTCTTCGCTTCTCTCTCCCACGGTTTAGTAAGTTTTTTGGTAAAGGTAAAATGAACCTAGATGTAGGTATATAGTCGAGGTAATTGAAAGGCAGTCAAATACACGTGGCAGAAAATTACTGGAATGGTAAGTGATCAGGTACACGCGCAGGAGGCGTGTGAATCTTGGAAACACCTACAATAACTGCAGCTTCGGTAATTGATAAGGTTAATTTGAATTTTGAATTATCCCTCTAAGATATTTGTTGTCAACCATTATCTTCCCCTATGAATTTTGAAATGATTAAATTCGAAGAAACGTGATAATGTTAAGCATCCAGTCATAATGAAGGTTAGACATTGACTTTGGAAGCTATAATTTGAAGAAGAAAATAATAGGAGAACAGGTTCCTTGATGGAAAGAAAGCCGGCCAAGGATGTACTAGCTGAAAATATTTTATGTCAGGTTTCCTACGCCGAGTTAGCTCATATATTTCCTTATCATCATCAAAATTCAACTACAGTCCATTTTACTACTACTACTCCTTGTAATTCATATTCATTCTTGGACTGGTTGCCTCAAGGTGAATCTTCATCAGCTAATAGAGATTTTTCATCATCCACTTCTGTTGATGCTAATGATTTTAGCAATGTTCATTCTCCCAATAACAGTTCAGAACCTACATCTTCTCCACAAGATGATACACAACCTCCTGTTATTGATACACAACCTACTGTTGTTGATACAATTTCTAATCCACTAAATTCTGCAGAACCTCCTGTAGCAAGACAGTCTCAGAGACCTAAATATAGACCTTTTTGGTGGCAAGATTATCATGTTCCATCATCCAAGTCTACTCCACCTCCACCACCTGTCTCCACAGTCTTGCATACTAAATTGATAGACTCATCCCCAGATCCAATTCCATTGGTTGTGCCTACACCACCTATTTTGGATCCTTTACCTCCAGTTTTAACTGATTCTTTGGACTCTTTGTCCATTCATATGTCTCATCATTCTTATGACACTTCTAATCAGGAAATTCTTGCCTATTCTCATAACTCTAAAGTCATCTTTGATCCAAAACACTATCATCAGGCTATTAAAGACCCTAGGTGGGTAAAAGCTATCAACAAGGAACCTGCTGCTTTAAAATCTAATAATACTTGGGTTTTAATGCCTTTACCTCCTGATAAAACTTGCATTTGATTGCAAGGGGGTTTTTAAGGTGAAATAACTACCAGATGGTCAAGTTGAGAGGTTTAAAGCCAGGGTTGTGGCTAAAGGGTACACACAGACTACAGGAATTGACTACCATGACACATTTGCTCTAGTGGTAAAGTTAGTGACTGTCAGAAGTTTACTTGCAGTGGCAGTTGCAAAAGGATGGTTCATTGAACAACTTGATATCAATAATGCATTTTTGCATGGGGATTTATCAGAGGAGGTATATATGAAACTACCTTTGGGTTATCATCCACCTGGTTATTCTTCTACCTCCAAAATAAAGAAATAAATGACAAAAGAAGAAAAAGAAGGACCAAAACAAGAAGAAAAGGAAAAGCAAGGGGTGGTGGTGCATATTTTTACCAAACAAAATGGATGGCCCAGATTTAGCCAACACTAAACCAAATCAATGGCTAGGATTTACCCACACCTACCTAAAACCCTAAAATTTTCCTATAAATAGGCTTCATTTCTTCACTTGTAAACATACAATTACCTTAAATACTAGAATTATGTTGTAGTAGTTCATCTCCAAAAATTGTAGTTGTAATTTTCTATTTTTCTTGTAAACACTCTTTATTTTTATGCAATTTCAAGTTTCATTTAATTTCTTGCACTTCTCTTTCATTTATCTCCTTGTTCTTTATTTCATTATTTTCGTAAATTCTCGGGTGGATAAAGTAGCGAAACGCTCACCACTCGGGGTTGAAAGTAACGATTTTAATTTCGTGTTCCCAATTAAAATTTTAGATTTGAGCCCTTTTAAATCTCAATTTTATTGTGGGTTTCATAATTTTAATTACAAATTTAATTTTTATAATTTATGTGTTAGTGTAATTAAAAAAAAAAAAAGAGTGTCAATTTTATTGATTCCCAGTACGTATTTTCGGCATTTGTTTGGTTTTATTCGAAGCAAAACACACCCCTTCCCCTGTTTTCTTTTTCTTTTTCGTACCATTCTACCAAACCCAGCCTTTTTTATGTCTTCTTCGTCAAAACCCCCCTCCCCTCATTTTCATTAATCACAAAACTCACCTCTTCTTCTTCTCTGTATACAAACCCAGCATCCCTATTTACCCATTCCCCTATTTGTCTTTAGCTACGAACATAAATAAACCAAATCTACATCCCTCTTCTTTTCTTCTTAATTCACAGCCTTTTTTTTTCTCCCCTTCTATCTCCTCATTCTCCTTCTTCCATTTCTTTTCTCTTCACTCGCTGCAAACGCCACGCCCTCCTCCATTTTTTTTCTTGCTTTATTCTCTTCATTTTTTTACCTCTGCTGTTGGTCGAGTTTTCGATGAGTCCATATCGTTGTTGTGATGAGTTTTGATTCACCGAGTTGAAGTTTCTAAGTTCGATGCGAGTTTTCTGAGTTTAGTATTAATTCACTTGTTTTAGAATTGAGTTGATGCTGAGTTTGAAGTTTCATCGAGTTATATTCCGAGCATTTTTTCTGTTTTGTTTCTGTTTGCTTTTTGTTCGCTAATGTTCTGCTAATTCTGATTTGATGTGGTTTTGCCTAGTTCGTGAATTGGGTGTTTATTTTTGTTTAATGGTTAAGTCTGAGTTGTTGCTGAATTTTGAGTTACGAATTCTGAGATTGTTGCTGACTCGAGTTCGTTGGTTGTTTCCGAGTCCCGTGAGTTCTGAATCGGTTCTGAGTTCTGAGTTTTCGTCACGTTTATGATGTTGGTTGTTTGATTTTCGTGAGTTTTGATTGTTTCCGTTCATTGTAATTCCTGAGTTGTTCGAGTTTTGAGTTTCTGAGTCGCTGTTTTTCTGGGTTTTGTAGTAGAGATTTCTTCGAGTTCATTGTTATGGCTGAGTTGAATTTCGGTGATTTTAAGTTCCTGAGTTTTGATTCTGTATTTACCGAGTCTTGTTTGTCTGAGATTCATTAAGCCGCCAAGTTACTGTTTTTCTTTTTTGGTTTCATTTGCCCATGTTTTCCCGAATACTGAGTCTGCCTATAGTTTTAATTTTGCTGTTTTGTTCTTGGGTTTTGCTTTGTAATCTGTCTTTGGTTTATTTCTGTTAAGTCATTGGTTCGAGTTATTTGCAGTATTGTTAACCATTGCTAAGTTCGGGGCTGAGTTGAATTTATGGTTCATGGTCGAGTTTGTAGTGTATAATTGTGTCGAGTTCTTGTTTATGTCATTGTTTCGAATTTAGGAATTTTAGAATAATTTTAATTTGATTGTTTTTACTCTTTTAATTAATTAGTTTAGAGTTTGAATAATAATTTAAATTTTGTTTTTTTAAAATAATTTAAAATTTCTTTTAATTAAAATTCAAAACACCTAATTTGCCTTAGTTCGATTAAATTGGAAATTAATAGTTGCTAATTTTTTTTCTATTATTTTGAATTTTAATTTGTTAAATTAAATTAGATTCACTTTTTGTAATAAATTAAATTTTCCTTTAGGAATTAAATAGCATAAATTTATAAAAATCCCAAATTGTTGCAAAATTCAGTTTTCAGTTTAAAATAAATTAATTTAATAGTTTTAGGAATTAATAGAAGAAATATAAAAATCCAAAATTGTTCTAATTCGCCTAAATTAATAGTTAAGGATCGCGAAATAAATATCATTCCCTGTGGACCGAATCTTAAGATACTAAAACGAAGATCGTGCGCTTGCGATAATTAAATGTCATATTTTCGGCACATCATACACAATCTAAACTTGATCATTCCTTGTTTACTTTTAGAGCTGGGAACAGTTTTATAGCTGTTGTTGTCTATGTTGATGACATCTTACTGTCTGGTAATGATTTTTCTCTAATCCAAGCCTTGAAGAATTTGCTTCATGATAGGTTTAGTATCAAAGATCTAGGTCCTGTCAAATTTTATTTAGGCCTTGAAGCCTTTAGGAATACACAAGGTTTATTTCTTAGTCAGCACAAATTCATACTTAATCTACTTAAATCTGCTAACATGGAGAATTGTAAGCCTTTTTCTGTTCCTTTGGATCCTCATATTAAATTGTATGTTGTTGATCTTTCTGGACCATTGTTGCCTATCCTACGTTTTACAGAGCACTTGTGGGCAAATTGATTTATTTGACCTCTTCTCGGCCAAATATTTCTTTCTCTGTTCAACTATTAAGTCAATTTCTACATGCTCCCAGACAAGCTCACTTAGTTGCTATTGAAAGAGTGCTCAGGTATTTGAAGTTGACTTCTTATCATGGCCTACTTTTTCTGCAAATTCTTCTCTATATTTCCAAGGCTATTGTAGGCTATTTTTTTATGCTTGGTACTACTGCAATTTCTTGGAGATCAAAGAAACAGTCTTTAACTTCTAAAAGCACCTGTGAAGCAGAGTACAGGGCTTTATCTGATGCTTCTTGTGAAGTACTTTGGCTTACGAATCTCTTGGCTTAATTAGGTGTTACTATTTCCAAGCCTGTTCCTTTGTTCTGTGACAATAAAGTGGCCCTTGATCTTGTTGCTAATCCAGTGTATCATGCTCGAACTAAACACATCGAGTTGGATTGTCATTTTATTCGTGAAAAGGTATTGTCTGGGTTGATTGTTGTTTTTTATATTTCTACAAAGGATAATACTGCAGACATCCTCACTAAATGTTTGGGAAAGGTTCCACACTGGTCTTGTTCTTCTAAATTGGGACTTACGTTCTTTACTTCGTCCTCAATTTGTGGGGGGCTTGCTGCTGTTGTTTGTTCAGATGACCAAGACTCAGTTCCTGGTGATGAAGCTTTGGAGAAGACTTCCATGTCAGTTAGAGCATCTCCAATGGTATTAGCTAAATATGGTTGGCTAAATCAGATAAAATATTGATTATGTAAAATTTGTTGAACCTGTAAGAAGTTGTGCTCCAATGGTATATTGACTATAATGTTGTATATATTGTAAATATAGTATGTTATTATTATTTCAGGTTGTTATTAATAGAATCTATTTTTTTAAGGTAATAGATCATGAAAAATCTTCCTTACAGGTCTCTAGAGGTTGGCCAAATATAGCCAACGAAAAAGGATTATGTAAATTTTTTGCTAAGAGTAATGTGCCATTGGAGTGATGTTTTTTTTACATAATTTCTATAAATTTTATTTTTGGTAATATATTTGTAATTTTAGCTAAGGGGTCTTCTCCATTGGAGATGCTCTTAAAGGGGGGGCTATTGAGACTGGTTTATTGACCAAGTCAATTAGTAATAAGTTGAAATTACCATTTGACCAAACACGGTCTTATAGCTCTAAGTGATTCTATTGTAGTAGAGTCAACTAGTATAAATACTCTTGGATGAATCATTTTACCACTTAAGAAAAACATTTCCACAATTATGATTGTAATATGATTTTTAGTTACATTTCTTCCTTCTTCTTCTTCTGCCACATACTTACATGTTTTGTATATACAATCTATAGAAGTTAATATCTCTCTCTCCACGTTTAATGTCCATTCAACATATACCATATAGCCAACACATATACTTTGCCATATAGCCATATTAAATTTATTAAAATTCTACTCCAAGTTCCATCAAACTGTATCACCACCACCTTTCAAGCCTTCTTTTCTTTCTAATACTGGTGGTACAAAAGTTTCGAGACTACTTTCTTTTTCTTCGGCTATTTACACTGATGGAGTTGGCATTTTTTAGAAAGTTTAGTTTTTTCTTAAATACGAATTTGTAAAGCTTCTTAGAGCATCTCCAAGGGAGATAGCTATAACTGTTAGCTAAAATCAGAAAAATGGATGATTATGTTAAATTTGCTGGTGTTAGCTATAAACATTAGCTATATTTAAAAATCTGTTACTTTATTATTTTTTAAATCCTAATGACTATATTTTCAAATAGTAGTTATTTATTCGGGATAAAACTCAAAAATAATTTTTTTTTTCTAAATTCAATCAAATAAACTTTTTACATTAACATATATGTTATTTAATTAATTTAAATATCTTATTATTTGAAAATATGTTATTTATACTATTGTCAAATTCATCAAATAAAGGTTTTGCATATACAAGGATATATGTTATTTAATTAATTAAAGTAATTTTATTATATAATACAAATTGTACATTTTTTTAAATTTAATTTCATTGCTAATTTTTTAAAAATATTTTAAAAATAAAAACTTCATATTTTGTTAGCAAAAAATAACATATAAATTATTTTCTCATAAAAATATAATTTTTTTATAGATAAACCAAAATGATGTAAACAGTGCGTATTAACATGTGTGCAGACGTGGATATTTTTAGATGACAGCTGATGGATCAACAAATATAGATGACATATCGGTGTTATCTAAAATTTTTGCTAACTGATGGGCTCCCTTGGAGAAGCCCATTTTCTAGATATTAGGTAAAATTATATGCCAGCTAAAAGTTGCATCCTCTTGGAGATGCTCTTAATCTGTTATATGCTAATGTTAACTATAGTTTTTCCTGTTCTAACTTATATTCTGTGTTAATTGTGAGTAATAGAAATTATCCTGCAGATGTTTTTTCTATACGTGAAAACAAGTAAATGAACTAGAACGAGTATGTAAACAAGAGGGTAGCTTGAGATTACTTTCATTATTACTAAAAAAGTTATTGCATAATGGGCATAGTTCGAGAAGAACACAAATTTAATTTAAATACAATCTAGAAATTGGTGGATGTAATTTTTAAATTTGAACTGCTAAATTTTATTTTATTTTTGAGAGGAAAGAAAATCTTATAAAGAAGCAGACAAATTAGGGGTGTACATGGGTCGGCCAAACCGATCAAACCGACCCAAACCGGCCCTATTTTCACCCGACCCAAACCGAGTAATTTCAAACCGGAACAAGGTTGGGTCAAAAATAATTTAACCCGGTATTAATGGGTTGGGTATGGGTTTGGATTTTTTTCACCCAACCCAACCCAACCCGTTTAAAATTTGAAGCCCATTAGTTGTCAGTCCAGGTCCAGGCGTCCAGCCCACTAAGTCAATAACCTATCCATTCATATCGTGTGTTCACGCTTAAAATTAGAATTAGGTTATACATCTCTCTCTCTCTCAAACAAACGCCGCTCTTCTTCTCTTCACAGCTTCTTTTCTCTTCACAGCTTCTTTTCTCTTCACAGTTCGGGTTCACGCTTCTTCTTCTTCACACTCTATTTCTTCGTTCATCAAGCACAAACAGGTATCACATCTTTACTGATAACGTATATAGTGAATTAGTGATTACTGATTGTTTATATTTGTTCTTCTTTAAATTGATAATATATGATGGGGGAATTGTTCTTCTTTAAATTGATAACGTATATAGTGAATTAGTGATTACTGATTGTTTATATGTGTTCTTCTTTAAATTGATAATATATGTATTGATAATTGATTGTTCTTCTTTAGTAATCAGTAATGAGTTGAGGTTATCTGTTTGGAATCATGTTTTTGAGCTTATAAAGGGTCTCAGGTAATGTTTATTTGATCTTTATTTGTGCCTTGTTTATATGTAGTTTATGTTTGTGTATTTGCTTAGCTAAATTTGTACCATGCCTATATACATTGTTAATAAAATAGTAACTGGTTGCTTGAATGTGAGATTTGTGTTTATTGGGTGATTCGAGTGTTGAGAAGATGTTAAAGATGTCACGTTGGTGTGTCCCCTGTTGTGTGTCCCCTGTTATATAAGTTCAAATCTGATGTGCTGTTGTTTGGATTTTATTACACACGATATGATCTTTATTTGTAAATTGTTAATTGTTTTTTTTTCCTGAATAAAGATTAAGACATTGTGTACTGTATTACGCCAGAATATTGACACTTGTATTATCTACACTGAATATTGACACTTGATAGGTTGATGCTGGGACCAAATTATCGCCAAAAAGTGTTGGAATTGTACCAAATAAGAGGAGATTACTAGAAAATTATATGCATCAGCAGAAAATGGAGATAAACGAAAAGAAGAATGACACTGATAGGTACTTAAATGAAGAACCTCTTAATCCGATGAATTCTTCATTCAATATTTTACTGTGGTGGAAGGATAATTGTGAAAGGTACAAGGTTTTGTCATTAATTGCTCGAGATGTTCTTGCAATTCCCGTGTCTAGTGTTGCTTCTGAATCTGCGTTTAGTACTAGTGGGCGTATTTTGGACCCGTTTAGAAGTTCATTAAGTCCAAATATGGTTGAAATTCTAGTCTGCACTCAAAGTTGGTTGAAAGGGTACAAAGGGGGGCTGAAATTAGATGATTTTCTGGATGATACCCACTCATATAATTTTCTTGAAGAAGGTATATTATCCAATATTTACTTTCTAGAATCTAGATTGAGTTTAATTTCAAAATGTATTATGTTTTCTGTTTTTGTTTACAGCTAATGAATGTATTTTTCTTTTTGTAGAGAAAGCAGCAGGTGGTAAGATGAAGGAACAGGCCACAACCAATGAGAAGAATGTGACAAAAAACATCAATGTCATTGATGTGTGATTTAGCAATGGTTTATTATGATTTAGTTTGAACTTTGACTTAGTTTGTGAACTTTGACTTAAGTTATCTTGTTTTATTCAAGCTGGATACCAGAACTGTAATATTTTTATTTGGATTGTGTTGAATTTGATCCAGTGCAGTAGTGAGTTTAGTTTGTTTCCTTTTTATGTATCTTTTTTTTTTTGTATAAACAACCCATCCAAACCGACCCAAACCAACCCAACCCGACTTTTAATACATAGGGTTGGGTAAAAAAATTATTTTTCACGGGTTGGGTTAAAAATATTTAAACCGATTAAAAATGGGTTGGGTTGAAATTTACTTCGAACCCGGCCAACCCGACCCGTGTACACACCTAAGACAAATTGTCCAAGAATACAAGGGAAGAGATTTCTCTGGGGCAACAATTTTCCCATACTTGTTCAAAACCAAAAGGAAAAAGCCTAGCTAGGGCATGCGCAACTGCATTGCCCCTTCTCCTAACGTGCATCCACGTGATAAATTCGAAGTTGGAGCTTGCTTGCAGAACGTCTTCCAGAAGGGAGTCCAAGTCAGCTAAGAAGATTGAGTTTTTGGTGATTCGATTAATCAAAACTTGGCAATCCGTTTCCATAATGATCTTTGTTAGGCCATGTCTACGCGCTAGTTGCAAGCCAAATATAAGGGCTTTGCACTCTGCTATTACTGGAGACCAACGAGCTCTGGTTCTTCTAGTGCCAGGAAAGAGGACATCTCCTATAGCGTTCCTCGCGACGACACCGAGTCCTATCCAAACCCCTGAGTCTAAAGAAGCATCACAATTGATCTTGATGAGATCCAATGGTGGAGCTTTCCAAGTGTTTGAGTTTTGGGGTAAGGTTCTGTTGGAACGTCCATAGATTTTGATGTTATATTTGTCGTAATCTGATGAGGTTCTTCTTTGTCATTGAAGATCTTGTCATTTCTTCTGTTCCAAATAGCCCACATTAGCACTGAACCCGTTTGTTGTTTTTTCTCAGGTTTTTGGCTCCATGACACATGAAGTGATTTGAAGTCCACTTCTTCATCAGCGCTGGGAAGGTCCTCGCAGTCGCACTCTATCCATAGATTACTGACAGTGCGGCATTTGAAGAATGCGTGGCTTATTGTTTCTGAATGACCAGGGCACCAAGGGCAGTCATCACTTTCTATCATGTGGCGATGCTTCAACAAGGCCTTGACTGGGAGAGAGCCTGTACAAATTCTCCAAAGGCAGTGACGAACTTTCGGGGTTGTCTTAACCTGCCATATGTCCTTCCAGACGCGATGAGCACTGTCGAAGGTAAATGATTTGCCAAGCATGTACGCAGATTTGACTGTGAAGTTCCCATCATCTGATAGAGCCCACTTCAAGCAATCTCTTGGATATCTAAGGCTCAACGGAATGGCAATAATGCAGTTTACGTCTCTTTCATTGAAGGTCTCAGTGAGCAGCTCATAGTTCCATTCGACCTTGTCAAATTCAATGAGGTCACTAACTAGGTTGACAGAGTTGTTTTTTGGAGTCGTTATGTGGTTTCCCTGATTATCATTGACCCATGGATCATCCCAAATATTGATGTTGCAACCATTACCCACCCTCCAACGGATTCCTTCTTTAACAAGAGATTTGGCTCCCCAAATGATCCTCCACGCATAGCTTCCAGCCCACCCCAGATATGAGTTCAGAAAGTTGCTGTTCGGATAATATTTGCTCCGAAAGACTCGACCAAGCAGGGACTCAGGTTGCGAGATTAATCTCCAGGCCTGCCTTCCCAAGAGTGCCGTATTGAACACTTCCAAGTCTCTAAAGCCAAGACCCCCGAGACACTTCGGGATGCATAGAGAATCCCAGCTCTGCCAGTGGATTTTATTTTTTGAATCAGATTGGCCCCACCAAAAGTTTCTCATCATGCTTATGATTTAATCAATCACACCAGTAGGAATTTTGTAGATGCCCATTAAATAAGTTGGAATAGCTTGAATCACAGATTTGATCATGATTTCCTTCCCTGCACGGGATAGATATTTGCCCTTCCACCCTTGTAACTTCTTCCAGATTCTGTCCTTCAAGGCCGTGAAAATCACTTTCTTGGATCTCCCTATGAACGTTGGAACACCCAAGTATTTTTTGTGTTCACCAACCAACTTCATTTTCAAGACACCCGTCATCTCCTCCTTGGTAGAATCTGCCACTCCTTTGCTAAAGGATACCTCGATTTATCATAATTAATTTTTTGTCTGGAAGCCGCTTCGTAAATGTTGAGAATTTCAACTATCTTTGTGCATTCCGTTCGGTTGGCTCTAGCAAAAAGTAAGCTGTCATCTGCAAATAGAAGGTGAGAAACGATTGGGCCATTCCTACTTGCTCTAGCTCCATGGATACTCCCCTCTTCTTTTGCTTTGTTCAGGAGACCTGAGAAGGCATCAACAATCATGATAAAAAGGTATGGAGAGAGAGGGTCGCCTTGGCGGAGACCTCGAGTCGGTTTTACCTTGCCACAGACCTCTCCATTTATGATGAATGCATATGATACTGTAGATACGCAGCTCATAATCACCTTGATCCAGTTTTCTGCGAAGCCCATCTTCTTTAACAGCTTTTCCAGGAAGGTCCATTCAACTCTATCGTAGGCTTTGCTCATGTCTAGTTTTAAGGCAATTGTCCTTTTACGACTTCTGCTTCTTTTCTTCATTGAATGGAAAAGTTCGAGAGCAATGAGAGCGTTGTCTGTGATCAATCTGCCCGGAATGAATGCGCTTTGGTTTTCAGAGATTACTCGAGGCATGATTAGACGCAGTCTTCTAGCAATGGCTTTGGTGGCTATCTTGAGTAAGACATTGCATAAAGCAATAGGCCGAAATTCTGACATCCGCTTGGGGGACTTAACCTTTGGGATCAAGGCAATATTTGTCATGTTTACTAATTCAGGAGAATGGAGGCCGTGGAGAATACTACATACATGGTCAGTCACTTCATCGCCAATGATGTGCCAGAATTTTTGGTAGAAAATCGCATGCATCCCGTCTGGCCCCGGGGCTTTGCAAGGGTGCATCTCAGAAATTGTTTCAAACACTTCATCTTTAGAGAAAGGCCTGAGGAGGTTGTCATTGTCCTCTTGGGTGATCACAGTTTGCATAGACTCGAGCACCTTGTTACAAACTGTTTCTACGGGGCCTGAGGAGGTGAACATTTTTTCATAATAATCCTGGGCAATAGCCTCCAAATCTTCATCTTCAGTGCACCAGTTTCCATTATTGTCGAATAGACCTTTTATCTCATTTCTTTTCCTACGTTGTGAGGCTTTGTGATGAAAATATTTTGTATTTTTGTCCCCATCCTTGATTTCAGCTGATCTTGACCTGATATACCAATAAGCTTCTTGCTTCTCATATAATTCATCTAGCTTCTTTTCGATCTCAACACATTTAGCAATATTCTCCTCCGTGATTTCAGATTTTTGAGCTTCCTTCAGCTGGTTTTCTATCTCCTTAATTTCTATGCTGAAATTAGAGAGAAGATCTCCACTCCAGCATTTTAGAGAGTTCAACATCATGTCCAGTCTATCCGCAAGGTCCCTTCCCTCCGAATTTTCCCACGTTTGTCTGACCACGTTGATACAAGCCTCATCAAGGAGCCAAGCTGTCTCGAACTTGAAGGATTTTTTGCCTCGATTACGCTTTCGCTTGGGTCTCTTTTGGTGCAGGAAGATTGGAGTATGATCCGACTTATACCGAACCAAGTATTCCACCGTTGCATCCGGGAACAAACTAATCCACTCAGCGTTCCCACAAAACCTGTCAAGTCTTTCCCTGATCATTGTTGAGATAGACCGACCTCGCTCCCAAGTGTACCATTGGCCTTCAAAGCCTAAGTCTCTCAGGTTGCAGACATTTAGGACCTCTTGGAAGCTATACATGTCTCGTCTGTCAGTTGTGGTTCCACCTTCCTTTTCGTCGTGACATAAAATCTCATTGAAGTCTCTACCGAAAATAATAGGCCCTTGAAAATTCTCTGTAAGGTCACGAATTAGACGCCAAGTATAATGCTTGTCTGAGCTACTGGGCCAACCGTAAATTCCAACAAACCTCCATGAAACATTTTCTCTGTATACATCCCCACAGATATGGTTTTGGGAGAAGGACACTAAGGAGAAAGAAATATTTTTGCTATTCCAGTACATGCACAAGCCTCCAGATTTTCCGATACTGTTTACTCCTATTGCACAATCAAAACCTAATTTGCTCTTAATATTCTCCGAATCATTTTTGTTAATCATAGTTTCAGACAGGAAAAGCAAATCAGGGGTCAGCTTGTTGCACCACTTGCGTAGTGCACTGACTGTTCGGGGGTTGCCAATTCCCCGACAGTTCCAACATAAGGTTTTCATTGTCTTTCGCGGGGTTGGTTGTTGCCAACTCCCGCTACTATCAAAGAGTCATCACTTGAGAGGAGAGAAGCATCGTGTTTCGTTCTTTTCTCCCTTTCAGTGTTGACAATGCCGTTAAAACCACCTAAAGTTGTTGTACTCTAGGTTTTTCTCTTTTTGTTCCTATCTTGATCTTTGACATCCATACCGTTTCTGTTGAGATGCAGGCTGTCACTCCCATTACTACTCGGGATTTCTCGTGTTTGCCTTGTCCATCTTGGAGATGTCATTGTTTGATTCTTCTCATTGATGTCCAGAATAATGGAAGTTGAAGTAGGAGAAGTCTGCTCAGAAGTTTGTTGCTCCCCCACATTTGGCCTATCTCTGTCACGTGTCATGTGTGTTGCAGATAGCGAACCTGAGGCTGCTGTATGAGCTATAGTCTGAGTGGTTAAGCATTCTTCTGTTCGTGTGGTGTGTTCGTTAGGCTGACCAAGTGAATTCCTGCAGTTCGGTTCGGCCAAGTCTGGTCCTACCATTCCCATGGTTCTTTTTGTCCGAGTTGACTCAGCATTTTGTATATCCTTTGTCCTGGCCCTGCTTGCGTTTTCGACCCCAGTCTGATCGACCCCACTCTGATCTGTGATCATCTTGGTGGTATGCCTGTCACTGTCATTTACCTTTAGAATTTCTTTATTGACCTCCCACGTGATGCCTATGGCATGCGTATCAGAATCTTTGGCCTTTGTTTTATTAATTCCCCGCATGTTGCTTATAACGTGCCCCTCAGTCGCTTTTTCCTTGTTTTTGTTTAATAATTCTGACATGTTGTTAGAATCTTTTCTGTTCCCAAGAGAGGTCTCCACCACTCCGGTTTCGGTCCATGAAGCTTCACCGGACTGCCCCATATTCTGGTAATCTGTCGTCTTCATAGGAGTTGCGTTTTTGCTGTTTGTTCTTATCTCTGCTGTGTCATCTGTGTCAAGCTTATTCAGAGCTCTGGCCACAAAATCTGCTTTTAGCCAAGGTCCAAAGGCCCTTGCTTCTAAGGCTCCACCCTGAATAAGCATCTCTGCTGGTCTGTCGCACCATTTTTGATCATGCCCCATGCAACCACACTTAAAACACATGTATGGAAGCCTCTCGTATCTAAATTTGATCCATGTTTCCTGACCCTCATACATGACTGCTATTCCGGGAACAAGGGGCTATTTAAACTAAGCTCCACTTTGAATTTGGCGTGCCCTCGAACTATGATCCTTTCCGGGGTTTCCTCTGGAATGAAGAGGGCTCTACCAGCAGCATTTGCCATCCTTTGAATGTTCTTATTTGTCACCATCTTCACTGGGATATCCATGGATCTTACCCATAACTGCACCTTGTTCAGCACTTCTGTCCAATCTCTTTGGATTTCCATAATCGATCCCACCACCAGGATTCCATTATTAAGGAACCATGGGGCTTTTTCAGTAACTTTCTTCGTATGCTTTTCCTCCTTAAAGGAGAAGATAAGGATGTTTGAGTCCTTTAGTTTCTCTTTGATCTTTACAGTCCATTCATTCGCCTCAATCTCCCAAACTCTGCTCATAATAGTTTTGATAAGCTTCCTATTAAATTTGCGATTTGACCACAATCTTGCCAAGCACATTATGTTCTCCGTTAAACCTTCCATGTTTTCATCGACCTCCCAATCCTCTTCTTCTTAAACTTGCATCTTTTTTGTTCTTTCAACGATCTCTTCCATTACTGCTTTTAGTATGCTATAAAAAACTAGAATGCAGGCCATATTACGACTTTATTCTAGCATCCCTCTATTTGAAACCATTAAATATTACATTGAAGATAAGTTTGTCAAACTTGTTAGGCAGAGAGAATGAAAGAAGAATCCTACGAGCATCCTACCACATTTATTTTACTAGTATTCTCACCCTACACTTCTACATCATGGTATTTATATGCGCTTCATATCTAAATTCTTAGGATGCATCTGGTTGATTGGAATGTAATCCACCTTTGGCTAATTTGCTAACATTTTTGCATAATTTTCTCCACTCATTTTGTTTCATAAATTTAAACAAACATTATTTTCTTCCATCTTAGAATTACATATTCATACCTTTTTCAACTGGCGTCCGTCTAGGCAAAGATTAATTATTAGCTGAATTTGCATAAACTGGGAACTGAAAACAATATACTCTTTATATTATATTTCTGATTGTCAGTTATATATTTTATATCTCATGTTCGATTATGTGTTGATGTATCAGGTGAAGAAGTCCTTATTCTCGAGTGAGGGGAAGATACTAGAAAAAGTTGATCAGACTCCTGTCACAATTGTAGATTTTGGAGTTCAGGCACTAGTCAGCTTAATTTGGTATCTATCTCATTTTCTTATATAAAATTTAGAATGCTTCTCAATCTGTTATATGCTAATTTGTTTGGTGTTTACTTATAGTCTATAGATAAACACTTAATTTATTGCGATAAGGACAAAAATTTAGAATTTTTAAATTTTCGTTTTCATTATCCGTGTACAAGAATATATATATGCATTAGGGACTTGAACCTTATATATATTAAAATCATCAATGATCAGACCACAAAAATTAGCAAAAAAAAATGACCAGACCATATATGTGTGTGTGTTTCTGTCACGCCCCCATACCCGGTAACCGGATAGGGTGCCACCTAACCAATAACAAATACAAATACCTGAATAATAAAACTTATTACATCAACGATTCCTCTCCGAGGATCGATTCCAGGTTGTGGTATGAAACAAGAATCTATATTATACAAATTATTACAACTTTTATCACTGCTCTGAATACAAACCACTATACCGCCTATCCTGTAACTTAATCTCAATCCGTGTTTACCCACTCTAGCTTTGAACTTTATCCTGTATAGACTGTCTCCTCGCTCTCATATGATTTGTAAGGCGTAGGCATCCATCTTTAATCCTAACTGAAAGGTTAGGGAAAAATAGAGCAACAGTGAGTCAACAATGCTCAGCAAGTGCAAAGTATAGTGAAACAACAATTTGTCAATATTTCATTGATGAACAATATCAATGATCAAACCATCTTGAGGAAATAACTCAATTTCTATCATAAAATAAAACTTTCTATTTTCCTGTAAATCATAACTTTTTCTCAATTCATTACTTTCCTTTAAATCATTCTATTAACAAAACATACTTTTCATAAAACTAGTTAAAACATTTAAGTTGATTGGAGTTTTTCCACGATTCCGGACAATACGGGTGATCAGCCACGTAAAGTCTCCATACCGGACACGAAGTCCCTCTGGACATAAAATTGGGTTCCCAATTAGGCAAAACATTGGCCTTTAATGCTGGACTAGGGGAACCACCCCTAGCCTCTTACGCTAAATAAAAGGTGCTGGACTAGGGGAACCACCCCTAGCCTCTTACGCTTCTCCAATCTATAAACAAGTTTATAAATAATTTAAAACATTTCACTTTTAAGTCCTTTATATTCACTGATAACAGATCAACCCAGTATAAAGAATTTTTAAAAAACATCTTTAATTCATTAAACCATTTTAAGGAGCAACAATAAAAAATTGAGGGACAGAGAAGCATTCGATAAAAAGAATCATAACAATAAAGCAGTAAGATTTAAACTAAGAATGATGTAGTTTCGCAAGACAGAATTATGAATCAATAGATCAACAAGGCATCATTAATAAGTTAGAGAACAAGCAATTACTAAGATTCTAGAAATTGAAAAAGCAATTATAAGGGAATTAAGGAATAAAGTGATCTGAATTTCAACAATAGATTTGAGTACTGCACAAGCTATAACCACTTATTTCAAAGGTTACCAACTGATAAAACTTTTCATGGGAAAATTAAAATTTACATTGAAGATTTGAATAATTTAAAATGAAGATTTAAGAAATTCTCAATTACCCTAGGTCTCACTCTTGTCAACTAAGCACTCATAGGCTTTAGCTGCCAAACCGGTATGACAATAATGAGTTTGAATAATTAAGAAGATCTCAATTCATTCTCGGCTTTAACCGTTATTGAGCAACACATGCCTCAACAACAGTATAAACCTCGAATTAGTTTACATAAATTTGAATGAAAACATACTTTGAAGAATATTAGCATAGACAAGGAATATTGAAATAAAATGATTTTAAAAGAAATCATCACCTGAAAGATAAGTGAGGAGCATAAACAATAATAGAATAATTTGAGAATGTATGTTTATGAATTATTAGAAGAAGAATGTCACTGGAAATAAAAATGAAAGGTAAAGACACTAGCACATAATTTGAAAAGAATAACATATAATTAACGGATCAAGTTCACATTACTCAGAATAAATATGAAGAGCATAATTGATTTCAAGAAGGGATTTCAAAAGAACAATAATTAATACAAAAGGTTTCATATCACTTGAACAATAAGTAAGGGATAGTAAACTTTCCTCAATACATGAAATTTCCATTTCCATCACACTGATTCATCATTCACTTTACATTAATCTCTACTGCTATATACGTTGGCCTCTGCTCGATCGTACATCCGTCTTTCATTTCCAAATTTCCCCTTTTACACTTGTACTATCTCGTAATCGGCCTCTCACTGGTACCTATATAAAGATAAAGCACTAATTCAGTCCACTATAATCCTTAACCGTCTAACTCTTTTCTACCCAAACTCGTCCTATAATGCTTTATACTTAACACATATAGTACATTTGGTTATACTCGTAAAATAATTTAATATAATTAGATAAACCACATAAACACTTAGCACGTATTATGACTCGATATCATATATTAATCACGTAAATATGAGTCACATATACCCATAAACTATTAACAATCATAGCATATTTTCAGATCATTTGAAATCGAATAAGTTAAATAGATGTAGATACATGGGATTTTTAGAAAATTTCGGCAAGAAGTAATCGTAAATAGGACTATCCACCTGTTTTTCAGTCCAATAATTTAACCCTGTATACAATAAATGAAAAATAAAGCTACTCCAACTTGTAGGAAACAATTAAGAAAAATAACTGCCATGACTTGCAGCACCCAAATAATTAAGAAAAATAACTAATAGTTTATCCTTGCTATATAACATTTTAAAATCATACAATTAGATTACATACAAAGATCATTCTTGTTGAAATACTTTATAAGATATATGCTGATTTACCGAAATTTCGACAACACTTCCTCTAAAATATGATCTAACCCGTCGGAATACAACCGACCAACCATTATCATTCAAACAATCTCATAATCAATTACTAACTCCACCTTATATTTACAACTCATAGTTTACCATACACTATCAATACAATTGCATCACTGGTCATTGACAAAACTCATATTATTAACTTACGCAGCATTATCAACAGCTACTAAGAGCACTTGGTAATCTATTACAATCAAGTTACTATCACCTTACGGATTAATAATCTAAAACCGAGTCATATACTACACATTATCATATAAAATCAACTTGTAAACTTTTAATATCATAATTTAATCATGCAACTTATAACCAGTAGCCCAGTCTTTACAATGCCACTAATCAGCAATTTAACGATCCATTAATCAATTAATAGGCTACTAACAATAATCATCACATCGAACTAATTAACTCTTAACATTAATCTACCAATATTTAATTAGTACTAACATTCAAATACATAAAAAATTTCGATACCCACATACACGAACCAAAAATCAACATCAAATTTTTAGCACACATGAGCACATACCCTCAAAAACCATCATAGCCTCTCCTCCTCTCATTTCCCTGCCTCAATTGACAACCGCGTATAAAACCCAACACATATCCCGACCATATAAATCCCGCTTCTCCTTCCTTCTTCCCCACTGCCACCATCGCCATTAACACCCTCAACATCCCTTGCTGCTACCATCGACATCACCCTATTAGCCTTATATCACACTAAACAAAACTTATACACATGGACCACTTATACACTTACTAGCAACATCTTTTCCCCCCTCCCTCACAGCCTCATTTCTTACCTCCCCTGTTTTCTTCGAACACAATCAGACTCCACCAACTGCTGCACCATCCGATGAACCTCAACCAAATTCTACCTCACTCTAATCCTCATAGAACAACACAAACGAAACCCACACAAGCTCATACACACACCACAGTCAACAATACACCCACCCCGTTAAATGTACTCACACAATACTCGACACAACCCATGCACACACGCGACCGTATACATACACACAAACAACGCACACATCACAGGTGCGATCAATCCGATGCTAGAAAAACAGACGGGGACAAACAGAGGGGGTCGCGAGTGAGATATAGAGGGAGATTGAGAAGAGAGAGTGAGCGGGATTGAGAAAGTTTTAAAGAGAGAGATGAAGAGAGGTTCACTAGAGTAATTTGAGAGATGATTTTGAGAGTAAAGGAGAGAACAATCGAGAACTCTCAAGAAATTGGGGAAGGAACATGGTAACTTAGGAATTAGAAATAAAAGAGGGTATTTAATAATTCTACAATGCTAAAACAAATAAAAATCAATTAAATTATTTCTAAAAATCAAAATTAAATGGAAAATATGCGAACCTTCAAACTTTAAAATTTTAAAATAAAGAGTATGAAATTACAAACTCCCACATATTTTTAAAATATTTTTAGGGTCAAAAATGAATTAAATATGAATTTTGCAAGTTTTGACCCTTTAAATGAAATTAAACTCTAAAAATCATTTTACAATACTTAAACACCCAACATAATTCACCCCATAATTTCAAAAACTAAATAATTATACAAATATGATATTGCAAAAGATTTCAAAATTTTTAAATACTCCGATGATTTTATAAATTTTTTTCAAAGATCAATAATGCATAATTTAAACAGATTTTCATCATAAAAAAATTCAAATAAAACTATACGGACTCACATTTCACATATACATCATCATATTAGCATGTAAACATGATGTCACATATATTCATTCCTAAAAATTTTTTTTACCTCATATAATCCACATTCAATATTAAATAATAATAATCATAAGTACAATATTTCTAGGGCGTTATAGTTTCCATCATATAGTGGTCCATAATAACATTTAGCTATATTTCTCAACACATATCCATAGTTTGAAATGGAGAAAGAATGTTTTATCCAATTGAACAAATTTATATTCAGGACAAATTCGTGGAAGTGGTAGAACGAAAACAGTGAGATAAAAACAAGATCATAAAGAAGATATATATGAGACCTAGCTTGTCCCACGGGTTTTGTACTATTCATTTCAACAACACATAAAATGCATATAAAATGCTTGCATAAAGTTCTTACCGACCTTGGTTCAAATTTATATCAAGTTACCAATTTCTTCCATCAGGGCGTAATGCTTGATATATATAGGCTTATATATTTTGTTGTTTTTTCATTTTTTATTTGTATTAATCTAGCTCCAATGACTCACATGCATGTATATGGTTAATATTTATACTTTTTCGCATAGTGTATTTTGATCAATATTCAGCTCCAAGTAGTGGCGGGTGCAGTGTATGTCGAGGGTACGCGACCGAGTACGCTAAACTTTCAATTTCCATTTTTTTTTTGCATTTGGTTTAGTTAATGAGTAAAATAAAAAAAAAATTAAATACACAAGTGAGCCATAATCATCTATATCTAATTAATAATTGGTATATAATTTTGCATAATTTATACAATTTCTTCCTACAAACTTGAAACAAAACTACACACTACTTTGAGGGTTTAAATTGTTTTGTCGTTGGTGTTGCAGTGAGAGTGAGAGTATTACATGATGACGAGTGAAGCAGGCACAAGCAATACAGGATTTGGTGGCGATGATCGTGAAATTGGTGAGACCAGTTCACATCGAAGCTTTAGATGTAAGATTTAACCCTTTCTTTTATCTATTTATTAATCTAGATACTCTCATGTTATTTATGTATATTTTGTACACACACTCTTACATGTCATCTTTCAACTCACAAACATCAACCTGATTATAGTTTATTCTAGCAAGATGTTGGGTATCTCTGTTTATCTTACAATAGTTTTGGGTCTATTTAGGTGATGTCAGTGAAGACTGTATTTCCATTGACCCTCATGATAACTCGGCTATTATCCCCACTAACCCAACCATCATCCCCTGTCACGATGTTCCTAACAATCCAACTGTTATCGCCCATGGCGATAACATATTTTATCGTTCCTTTAAATTTTATTTTTTCATATTCATCGTCTTATCGGTATCATCTGTTCATTACTTGCATATTTTCATTTCAAAAATTTCAAACCCCATCTTAATGTGCAAAGTTTAATAGCTGATATTGAGAGTTTTAGTATCAAAGATATGCAAATACCTTTCAATGCTACTTTTTTTTTAGCGTTCTATAACCCTCATTTTGCAATTAGTTTTCATGTGAGTCATTGTATAGTTAGTTTAGATTTTGATCACGGGGGACGTATTTGCAAAAACCTTCTTCCTACATCCTTCAAGCCCCATGTCTCAAAGGTTATTGAGGTTGATTTTTTCCCAAAACTTTCTTCCTACATCCTTCAAGCCCCATGTCTCAACTTACAAATGCTGCATAAATGGAAAAATGGAAGCCTCCAACTTATGGGTCTCCCAAAATGAATGTAGATGCTTCTGTATACGAGGAGGATTTTTTTCACCATTGGTTTGGTTATTCATGATAACACAGGTCTTTTTATTCAAGAAAACAACCACAAAGTTCGCAGGGAAGGTTGTCTTTTTATTCAAGGAAAAACTACAAAGTTTGCAGAGAAGGTCTCAGTCTTTGAAGCGGAGGCTACAGGATCATGGAAGCACTATCCTGGATTCATTCACTCACTATGAAGGATGTTGAAATTAAAACTGATTCTCTTCTCACGGTCTCCGCAATCAAGAGTAAGAAATCAAATCGGATAGAAGAGGGTAATGTTATTGACAGCTGCAAACAATGCACTTCAACTCATTAGCCTGCTTAAAAAGACTGACAACATAATGAAGATCATCCTTATCACAGTAATGGGAAACTTGTTTTGCTTATCTGTTGCTTGTAATGAATCCTATCTAGTTCTAGAAATAAATGGAAAACTTGTTTTTCTTATCTGTCGCTTGTAATGAATCCTATCTTGTGCTAGTCTTTTTGTTTCTTCCAGATTCCTTTAATATCAACATCCTTTTATCAACAATACTAAGGCTAAATTTATCAGGCTTTATACCCATACTCTTCATTTCATAAGAAAAACGTAAAGAGAAAGAGGAATGTAATCAAAACATCATGTTTACACGAATATCATATCTCATTACCAAAGGTGATCCTGCAAAAAAATATAGGCAGTGGGAGCCAACAAACTGAAAATATATATATATATATATTCGATAAATATATATGAAGGGAATAGAATATATTACATGCTTGTCCAAAGACACAAATATCATAATTTGCTCCTTGATGCAAGTCCACTGGAATTAAACAAAAATTCATTTGCTTCACTAGTCACACTACAACGAATACATATATCTCCAAACCCAAATTTGTATGTAAAACACGATCTCAAAGAGAAATGCTCTCTCGCCCTAAGCAACAAATACATCCCTCTCCAAACCTAATTCACACTTCACTACTAGAGTTACAGCTTGCATAAAACCCATCATAACTAATCTGGAGATCTCCTGTAACCAAGCTCATCCTTCGGTGCACTGATACCAGGTCAGGTACGGCCAATAAACAAAGCAAAGCAACCCTGGTCCTACACATACCTCATCATAACGAGCCCGAAGCCACTGATGATCATAGTATAAAGACAGGGACCATAGCCTCGTCTCCTCCAACCAACACTGGAGGGAACACAGGAAATGGATCTACAGATGCAAGGCCAGGTGGAGGAACAGGCATAGTAGAAGCAGGAGGTGTGGTATCGTACATAAAAGCAGGAACTACTGGTGGTCGGAGGGAGTGTTGGCTGACCTTCTTTTACCTACAGGTAACTATAATTAAGAGTAAGTATCAAGATGAAATTCATGTGAGGTAATATACATTTTCTTGCAACTTACATTTTAATAATATACTTAATTCCTAGTTACTAACTCGGATACTAATTTCAGCGGTAAAGGTGAGTGATTGGTACAGAGCTAACCGTTTCTGGCTACTTATTAGGGTAGAAATTGTGGAACAATCTGTGAATAAAATCAATAATATAATCGTGTTTGTGTGCAAAGATGAATAACAACGAATACAAAAGCCAGAGCAAGACAATAAATGATATGATAAATCTGAGTCCAGTGCATAACTGTCTCCTTAAAGCATATTCACCCCTCACCGTATGTGTAAGACGATAGTTTCCCAAGATAAAACGGATTGCAGTGGCGTTGCGGAAGAACGACACTATTAGCGAGCTAGAACAGAGCAAGAAAATTATCACTGGAAGAGAGAGGGTTTGATATGTGTTTAGACGGCTGTGTTTATGGATAATAAACCCTAACGCCCTATAAGAGTATACATATTGGCGATGAGACTTGTGCGCTACCCTGTTACCCAGTAATGAACAATTGTAGAAGGGGGGTTGAATACAATTGTATAAGATTTTCGACGTTTAACAGAAATGATAACACAAGTATGAATAAATAATAGCTTTATTAACTCTGATATAAAACTGTTACAAACTCTCTCAAGAAATACTGATGTTCTTGAGAGCTGCTAGGTTACAAGATATCTCGTGTAAGCGATTACTAAAATGCAAAACCTAAACTGTGTTTATATACATCACACAGCTGCTCTATCAATTACAAGATATGTTAAATCAATTAACAACTGTTTACAATGCACATCCTAACTGATAGCTACGATCCTATAAAATAGGAGTCGATAAATCAATCTTCCTTGATCTCTGGACTAATATAAATCTTCACGTAATCCTGATCAGCTTCCAATACTGATAACAACCCTAATACTGATGTTGTACTACTGATGACATCAGCATCAGTATCTGATCAGCAGTCCAGATCCTAATATCACTTGAATCAACATCTAACAATCTCCCCCAATTTGTACTTTGTAAAATAAAGCACAAATTCCTTGATTTAGTGATGTCAAAAACTCAAAACAAAATATCTTCTTGAACTCATCAGGAACAGTTTCAGAAATTCTTTGATAGAAAAGATTCATCTTCAAGAAATCTGACAGCAACTCTTCTTCCTTGCTTTCGAGAATTTGAACCAGTTTCTTCTTCAGATTCTTGAGTTCTTCAACTTCCTCATTAATCTGATAAATAGCTGCCCCGAGATTTTATATTGAGCTTCTAGGTAAATCTAATTCTCCCAACAGTATATATGCAACTCCTTCCCATCAGGATTAAGAGACAATTGTTCCACACCAAAGTACGTACTCTTCCTTAACAGCAGTGCCTCTCTGCATTTCAGTTTCTTTTCCTCTAGAATTTAAGTACATGGGAGTATAGTTACCATCATACCTTGTTCCTCCATCCAGAACTCTCTGTCTGATAGTTCTGAGAATCATACTATACCAGTTCTTATAGACTTCAATCTCTTTAACTTTGATTCTTTTACCCTTGAGCAGATAAAGAACATATTTCAGTTCCTTTGTAGATTTGCATAACTCATCAATATCTAATTTCTTGACAGTCTTGTCTTTCATGAAGTACAGCAATTCCTCCACCTTCTTGGCACTAGCATGACAATCAGCAATAATAGCAATAGCTTCAAGTTTCCACAGATGATCAGTAGTTAATTCCTCACCAATATTGTCAACTAGAGCATGCTGATCTGTCTGTGCAGTAGAAATGATTTGATCCAAATAGGCTTCAAGTTGGGGTTTAAGTAATAAAACAGTATGGTCCATGTAATATGCAACATTGTAGGATGGCCCATTTGTTAAATTTTTCTGGTAATGAAGCTAATCAGTAATCACCAATGCTACAAGCTCCTTTGCGACATCAATCCTCGATTGTTCAACTAATTTATCCACCACATAATCTGGTAAGTTTACATAAACAAAGTTAGTGCTTGAATGAGTTAGCAAAAAACCTAAAATATTAACAAAGAATTAAGTGAGGAAGAATAAATATAGTACCATTTTGGATATTATTATGTCATCATGTACCGATATAGTAGGTTTTATTTTACCAATAAACATTATTTTGTTTTTGAAGATGATGTGATGTACTAATATATGAAACTATATATGAAAGTGAAAGAAAATTTGTAAAGTTAACAAGTTAAAAGTCAAACGTATATTAATTTTTTTATTGGAAAAATATTAATGTTAAAATATAAATTTGTATATAAAAAATATAAAGGAGTGGAACAATTAAATAGTTCAAAATTACTTTTAAATAACTCCAAATCTTTTTATAAAATTAAGATATCGAATCTAGTATTTCTAAAATTTTAATATTTTAATTTTTTTTTGTAGAACTTGTAATAAATTCTAGCGATTCGTGTCGAATTTTGCCCTTTCTATTAAATTAAATATTTTTACTAATCTCATAATTAAATATTATTTAGTTACTAAAATAAAATTTCTTGAGTAACGTATTTGTTTACTACTGTTTTTTAGTGAATGAGTCAACTGAAAATTTGTAAATTGTATAGCGATAAAATAGCTTATTCATCCCGTTTACACTTCTCCTAGTTTTGATTTTTTATTTTATGGAAGTACAAATTTTATTTTATTATCTATATAATCTTAATTCCTGAATACAAAAGTTTTGGAAAAAGACCATCTATATCCTTTTCAATTTTAAATTTAAAATAGCCCATGTCTATTTTGGTCATTTCAGTTGTATTTGGATCGCCCATTTACTTTGGGATCCGATCCGGATCCTATTCCATTTAATAAATTAATATATTCCCTCTTACCCGAAAACAAACGGGTAATACTCTAATACCCATGAGTTCAAACAGAAAAAGGCAGTTCATTTGGGCGTAAATTTAGGCTTAAAATTTTCTATATCCATTTCTTCTCTCTTAGAATCAGTTTTTATCCCTAATTTCAAATTTATACATACGCATAACGCATTATCATTTTGATACACTTTCCGCGTCTACAAAACATGTTTGTATCATTCATCTCTCATTGCTTTAAGATGATTTTATATTCTTATGTGTGTTTGTAGTTTGCAGGATCATTCCTTTATTCACTCCATTGTCATATACGAATAGTAACTCAGGGAAATCACATTCATCTGCACAACGGTAATATGTGGTAATACTAATACAATTGATTCTTGATTTGGAACCGATTTTTTTATCGGTTAACCGAAACCGAAAAATTGGAAAAATATCTACCGAAAATTGAACCGAATTATATTCGGTTTTATAACCGAACCAAATATTTAATTCCGGTTAAAACCGAAAAACGAAATTAAAAATCAAAATCTCACAAAAGCTACTAGAAATACATAAAAACATTCTGAATTTACGTGATTTTTGTGGGAAGTTGACATGTAGCTACATAATAGCTATTTGGATGTTAATGGAACTGAATGTATTGCGTCTGAAGTTACCCATTTCTTTTTTTAGTTTTGACTAGTGACTACCCTTCCCATCAGCATTCACGCCCATATCTGGTCTAACCTTCTCTAGAAGCCATATGGACATGTGGAACCAGCACTAAGAATGTACACAAGATTAAAAAAAGTAACTATGTTGTACAAGTATTAGTTAAGATTGTCGTTTACTCATTTATTTATACACGGTAGATTTCATTATATTATGTCAGAATTTTGTTGGATTTGTCTAACAAAAAAATGACCTATAGGATAGTTGGATTATGCTGTTAAATTACATGCTTGCTTTCTATGATTTAACACACAACACAACGTTGAATCTGTAGAAAATTGTGTTTCTATATTTCTACAACAGAGTGCTTGTTTTCGATTTGTTTTTTTTTTTCCTTTTTTAGGAGTAAAGCCTATCAAACAAGTGCTTACACTTTATTTTAATTTCTAGTGCTACTCATCATCAGACCACTGCCCTTACTCCTATTTTAGCACTTAGCTAGAGTAACAAAATTCAATCTATTTCATAATCACTAAAACAAACTAATAATCGGGGGCGGATCCAGGATTTATCATTTGCCTTGCTAATTTTTTTTACTCTTAACATAATAATCCATATAAACTTAAAACGTCATATGTATATTATTATTATTATTGATATTTAAAGGTAAAAGACTAGAAAGATGGTAAACATTTATATCTCCTTTTTAAAAAGAAATCATCATAAATCAATTCAGTTTATTTTGTCAAAAAAAAAAAACAGGAGGCACACATATAAAATCAGCAGGGTTAGGGTACTCAAATATTTGCAAAGAAAATTTATCAATTGATGTGACATAATAAGTGACTGTTTTAATCCGGTATCTCTTTAGAACAAATACTCATATAAGATATATAAATCTAATTATTAAAAAAATGCAAAAAGAAAAGTACACGGATGCAACAAAAAGAAGGTTTGGCTCAAACTTGAAGCATGACTCATAAATGGAAACAAGGTATGGGAAATTCATAAACAACAAGATCGGTACTTTTATAGGCTACTACTTAAATATAAACACAATCTAATCAAAAGTAGGTGCAGAATTGCTTTCAAAACAAAAAAAAAAAATAGGTGCAGAAGCATTTAATATGATACATGAAGAGAATGACAAGTCACCGTCTAAGAGGAATAAAATCGGGCCTTCCCAAGATTTGATTTTTTTTTGATTAAATTTATTTTCTTATATTTAATGACATCTTAATTAGTCATTAGTTACATTTATTAAATACATATAATACTTACTTTATTTATTTATATAAGTTTAATAACCTCATTTGAACATTATAATTATTATTTCAATGTAAAATATTAATTACTATATAAAAGTAAGATTATTTTTTGGTAAAAAGATGATTAAAATTATTTATATTGTGTCATTTTTTATTCCCTATTCTAGATCATTCCAATTTTTTTGGATGATCGTATGACAAACGACCTTAACTTTTCGAGTAATCTTTTATCGGTGACTGTGGGAATAATGATAAGTTATAGAAGTATATAAATATTTCAATTAATAAATTTTGTATACAAGTAAAATTGATAAGTTTTTACTTTTGCACATGAATAAATTACACATTGGATATGAACGATCCGATTAAATTGAACTAACCGGATCATTTCCTCCGTTGATTAAATCAATAAAAAAAATTATATACCAGTTGTTTCATTATTTTGTGTCGAAATAAATTAATATTTTAAGTAAATAAATTCGTATACTAATATTCTTCAAACTATTATTGAGCATTTATGTTATGAAAAGGATATCGCCTTTTAAGAACGTTATTTAGTTATATTTAATATTTATAATTTTTTATCATAAAAATTACGTTCATATTGTAATCAGAGTACTAATAATTCATGATATTTTTAAGATTATTGAAATTTAGATATATAATAAAAGTATTTTTCCAACTAATAATTCTTGCAAATTATTTTGAATCAATTGTTTTAGGAAACTCTTAAAATATCTATCAACTTTTTAAATAATAAAATTAATTTTTATTATTTTTAATATTTAAAAATAAAAAGTTATAAATCGCGCGAAGCGTAGATAAGTTGCCTAGTAGTAGTAATACCATTCCTACTTTCTATCTTTATAATAAATGTTCTTGAACAACATATACCACATGTGTAGTAGCTAAAAAAATTATTTTATCTCGTAAAAAGTTATTATAATTTTATATCATTTTTAATTCAAAGAACTCCAAATATCTGAAAAAATGGGTACCTTGACATATGTAACGCAGATAAATCAAGAGAGAATTACCAAAATGCCTATTTTTCAAAAGTTTTTGCCCAAAATACTGATTTTGAAAAAAATGGCCCGAAATACCGACGGGATACGGAGAATCGTCCTCCGTGTTAGCGTAATACGGAACACAGTGTTCCGTATTATGCATGATACGGAACACCATCTTCCGTGTTAGCATGATACGGAACACGGTGTTCCGTATCCGTGCATGATACGGAACATGGTGTTCCGCAACACCCCATGATACGGAACACGGTGTTCCGCAACACCCCTCATATCACGGTAGACGGTGTAGCGTTTTCAATCAGTAAAAAGGGTCAGCATGGCTCCCATATGAATATTTTGGGCCATCACCCATAAATCAAAAGAAACCCAAAAAATTCCAGCCTCAAGACGTTAAACTCGAATTTAATATTCAATTAATTTAAATATGAATTTATATATATATATATATATGTATATATATATATGTATATGTATTTTTTTTTTCATTACCCACCGAATAAATTAAATCCCATTCTTTTTTTTTGCCACAATTAAATCCCATTCTTAGTGTTTCATAAAATAAATTATAAATACGATTTTTGTCTGCTCATACATATTTTTTATATAATAAATAATCATTTGTGATAATTGTCGTGGAGACTTTGGAAAAACCAAAAATCTTGACAGAACTCTCATCATCAAAAAGTAGTATTACTTATCACAATAATATAATAACAATTCATATCTTTAATTAACTCATACTCATATTTAATAAAATTAAAAAAATATAATATATAATGATGTGCGTAATACGAGAATATATGAAAAAGATGTAAATAGATTTTAAAATTTTGTTTTTGGTATTTATTAAAAAAATAGAATAAAAAATAGTAGAACTTAGTAGAATCTAAGAACTTAATTTTCAAAAAGAAAATATGATTCAAATAAGACCAGACAAGCCCGCCCAAACTTAACCCAGTGGATACATATATCTCTCTATCAGCAGAACATATATAGCAAAGGAATGGGCAAAGAAAAGAAATATAAGACTGCCGATCATCATACAGTAGTCTATATGTAATTAGCAACGATACATATATTCTGAATCATTCAAACAAAAATCAAAGATTAGTATGTGGAGAATCTATATGTAATTAGCAAAGGGATGGGCAAAGAAAGATTATCAGAGGTCTTGGTCTGTGGTATTGGTATTCTCTTTGTCTACAAATTCAGATATCCCAACCCTTCTACACAGAAAACCCAGCTCTCGTTAAATCAAACCAAAAACACAACACAGTCCCTTGTTTTCTTTTTAATCCGAACCCACATCTTTGATGATTTACTACTTAATTATAAAGTGCGTCAATGTATAGATTTACTTCTTACAAAAGCCCCATACTCTGCCTTCTGCACTCGTGTTCTCTCTGTATCTATTTTATATTCACTCTCTCCCTCACTTTATATATCTTTAACTCTCTGTTTGCTGTTCTGGGCCACTGATCTTGATCCAACTGCTTATGAGCTGAAAGTTCCTATTTAAGGTAAACTGTTTATCTTTCTTGTTCCTGTATAGTGGCTTAGTGAGTTGGATTGTTTACAAGTCTTTTTGTAGTTTGTGTGCAATACTCTGTTTCACTTTCAGATCCATGCCTGCTGTTTTTTATCAATCTTGTTGTAGATTATGGCTGCTGTTTCTTGTTTTTCTTTACTTGCCTGTCAGTTCATTACAGAAAGAGTTTGTGTCAGCCAATACCAAACAGTTCCCATTTTATGTTTTAACTGACTTGTGAGGATCTGGGATTGTTTAATTTCTTTTTCTTTGGGCATTTAGTCAAATCTACTGAGCTTTTGATTTGTGGGAATTTATGTTTGTATTTAATTTTTGCCTTTTGTGATTTTATGAAATCATGTAAGCACTTCTGGTTTCGTTGTGTACTGATGATGGCATTTCTTCATGGCCCTCTAAATTTTTGTTGATCAGTTAGCTAATTTAGGTTGTATGTCTGCTATACTTGAGAAAGTGCATATATGATAGAACAGTAACTGTACCAGCTCTTCTAATTAAGTGTACCTTTTGACTCCTCCTTGGAACTATGTATATGTAAAATAATATTCTACCTATCTTATGCAATGTTGTATTTTATATTTTTCAGATATTACGGAGTTTAAAGTATTGACTATTGAGCGGAAATCTACTTAAGGAACTTGATAAGGTTTGATAATCATTCGTCATGCAACATTGATCACAAGTGGAGTTTTGTTTTGTTTTTGTTTTGTTGAGTCGTGTGAGAGCAAGTCCAATGCTAGATGCTAAATTGCTATTGCTATTGCTATAATATAGAACCAAAAAATGAATTTTGGTGCTAAAATAAAACTCAACCTCCAAAGCTAGTTCTATAACTAGTTTCAAATTTAACCAACTCTTTTAACTTTTATCTAACTCTTTTAACTTGTATTGAATATTCTCAACAAACTCATCTCATTCTAGTTAAATGATAATGTGGCATGGATGCATAAATGCATCTTTGGTTTCAAATTTAGCACCAAAGATACATAATATAGCAATAGCACCAATGATGCATCCAACTATAGCACCCCTTTGGAAATGAGTTTTTTAGCACTTGGTGCTATAATATAGCAATAGCACCAAGGATAACATTGCATTGGACTTGCTCTGAGTGTGTGTTTTGCTGAGAGTTGCTTGGGAAAAAAAGAGATTTACAGAATTGGTATATAATTTTGCATAATTTATATAATTTCTTCCTACAAACTTGATACAAAACTACACACTACTTTGAGTGAGGGTTTAAATTGTTTCGTCGTTGATGTTGCAGTGAGAGTGAGAGTAGTAAATGATGACGAGTGAAGCGGGCACAAGCAATACAGGATTTGGTGGCGGCGATGATCGTGAAATTGGTGAGACCAGTTCACATCGAAGCTTTACATGTAAGATTTAATCCTTTCTTTTATCTATTTATTAATCTTAGATACTCTCATGTTATTTACGTATATTTTGTATAAAAAATGACAAAATTGACCATTTTTTAGAATACTAAAAACTCAACTCAACTCAACGTACTCAGTATATCCCGCATGAGCAGGGTCTGAGGGGGTAGGTTGTACGCAGCCATGCCTCTACCCAAAATTGACCATTTTTTATAATATTTTAACAAAAATAACAACTTTCCGGTAATTGGCCAATTATGACCGTTTGGATACAAAATTGGTGGATGCGTATTCTGACTATTGTAAACGAACTACATGTTAGAGTTCACTGCAATGGAAAAAGATGTGGGACCATGTTCTGTGATTGTCTTAGTTCACTATACCATCCTAATACCTTTTTAAAAACAACAAGGCTGCATCTCTATAAGGCTGATCAGATATGGTATTACGCATTTATAAAATGCATATTAGATAGTAATACGCGCATATTAGATAGTAATACGCATTTCTTATATGCTTATTATATTCATAATACTCCTTTTCAATTTGCGTATTCTATAACATAAATTGAATTTATTATAAGTTACTTCGATGTAAGATGCGTATTAAATCATCCCGTTTTGTAATGCGTATTCAATCTGTTATAGTTGGCCACTTATTTGAAACTGGTTATTTTTGTGAATATTGATTAAAAAACTGGTTATTGTTGTCTTTCACCCTATTTTGTACACACTCTTACATGTCATCTTTCAACTCACATTTCAACTCACAGACATCAACCTGATTATAGCTTATTCTAGCAAGATGTTGGCTATCTCTGTTTATCTTACAATAGTTTTTGGGTCTATATACAGGTCATGTCGGTCATGTCAGTGAAGACTGTATTTCCATTGACCCTCATGATAACTCGACTATTGGTGACGATGATCGTGAAATTGGTGAGACCAGTTCACATCAAAGCTTTACATGTAAGATTTAACCCTTTCTTTTATCTATTTATTAATCTAGATACTCTCATGTTATATATGTATATTTTGTACACACACTCTTACATGTCATCTTTCAACTCACAGATATCAACCTGATTATAGTTTATTCTAGCAAGATGTTGTGTATCTCTGTTTATCTTACAATAGTTTTGGGTGTATGCAGGTCATGTCAGTGAAGATTGTATTTCGATTGACCCACATGATAACCCAGCCATCATCCCCACTAACCCAGGCATCATCCCCCGTCACGATGTTCCTAACAATCCAACTGTTATCGCCATGGGCGATAACAGATTTTATCGTGACTTTAAATTTTACTTTTTCATATTCATCATCTTATCAGTATCAGTCTGTTCATTACTTGCATATTTTCATTTCAAAAATTTCAAACCCCATCTTAATGTGCAAAGTTTAACAGCTGATATTGAGAGTCTTAGTAGCAAAGATATGCAAATACCTTTCAATGCTACTTTTTTCTTAAAGTTCTATAACCCTCATTCTGCAATTAGTTTTCATATGAGTCATTCTATAGTTAGTTTAGATTTTGATCACGGGGGAAGTATTTCCAAAAACCTTCTTCCTACGTCCTTCAAGCCCAATGTCTCAAAGGTTATTGAGGTTGATTTTTTCCCAAAAGATCTAGGACTCAAAACCATGAAACCTTTTGTACAGGACAGATACCATTTCAATCTCACCATCGGAAATAGGATGAAAATTCGTTTAGATAAATTTCGATTATCTTATTCCCGTCATGTGGTGCTAAAATGCTTCATTTTAGTTAGGGCCCACCCTCACCCGGTTTTAGAAGAGTACAGCTGTAAATACATTAAATACGTTTAGTTCCTATGGTGTATTGATTTGAAAAACTGGAACACCGAATCGAAGGTGTTCCAGGGTATCATTAGGCTTGTGATCATGTTTCTTCTTTGGTCAACGTTGAGTGAAATGTGTCACATTTCTTCTTCCTCCATGTCTCCGACTCTTCGTGTTGGTGATCGCATCTTTGTCGAAAAGGTATTTACATCCACTTCCTCTTTTTGCTTTCTCGATATGTTATATGTATGATTTGATGATTTACTTATGTTTATTATCATGATCTATGTTTTTAGAGTATCTGTTTGACAACTTTTGATGGATTTGATTGTGTACACTGTATATTAAAACCTCGATAAACTTATACTGGTTGAAAATTGTTACCGTATAGAATGCCAGACTTAACTGTAAAAGTGGATGTTTTGTAAATGTAACTTTAATTTTGAATTGAGTACTAATTTGTAGCTCTTTTTAATGATTTGGAAATGTCAAGACTATGTTTTGTTGACAAATGGCATCTGTAGGCAACCTATAATTACTAGAGCCTAAGCATCTTTTCGTTACTAGCTCAACAGTAAAGAAGTTTCCATTCTTGAGAAGTTATGATAAGTCCTCTTTGCAGAAGTTTACTATGAAATCGTTAAAGTAGGATTTGAGAACCTGCACATGTGCTTCCTGTATCAAGTGTAATACATAAATACTTTAGTAGTATATATATCGTAAACACAAAATACAGAGCAAGAATATATTTACTTTCTGCTAGTGTCTGAGCATACTGCGATTCCAAATCATGTCCACATAAGATTTAAACATGATTGTCAGACGTAAAATGTCAACTTTATTTGCTGTTAAATATTATTCTGATTTCTTAGCTCATAAAGTTTCCTTGTTTTTTTCAGGTTTCATATTTCTTCAGACGTCCTTCTTAACATGATATTGTTACATTTCGAGCACCTCTGGATGTGAGTTAATTATGGAGGAAACTGTGAGTATATCAACTGATGATCTTAAATTATTACACTAATTTAACTTCAATCCCTTGCCTACAGCAACCTGGTTTCAGAGAAGGAGACATCCTCATTAAAAGAATTGTTGCAAGAGCCGGAGATTTGGTTGAGGTATACACACTTGTCTTGCCTGCTGCAAAATTTGAGTTACAAAGATCAACGGGTCACTATATCCTACTTGGTCTAGTCATCTATTTATGCATACTCTGACTCACAACATCTATTTATGCATACTAGGACTTGGGAGTTGTCTTTTGCAGTTTATACAATTAATAGTTATTTTAATAAACTTTGTTATATCCACTTGTCACTTGCCAAAACCTTTAGTATATGGTAAGTAGGGTGAAAGACAAATTGATTGGTACGTAAAGTGTAACGGTGGGTGGGTGGGGGTGTAAAAAGTTTTTAAGCAACTAATATCAGAAGCACGTAAATAATGAATTGATATTAGTAAGATGGCTAAAGAAAGGATTTCCCCAAGTTATCGAAAGATCATACACGCTAAGTGATATTGTACTGATGATTATATCTTTTCCTATCACAACAATCTAGTGAAGCACATAAGTATATCATGTTTAATCAATTTGATATTAAAGTTATATAAGTCAAGTTTGATATAGATTGTACGATCAAGAGGAGTTTATAACAAACAAATGAATCAACTAAGTCGTATTTATTGAGTGAATTCTAGCATTTTACTTAATTCTAGAATGTGCCCCCCCAAATTAATTAGTCTTGCCCACTGTGGAGGATATCATCATGTGCTTAATTGCAGTTGTGCCAAAGACCAAAGACTTGAGTGTGATAAAAACTACCTATAACTGATTATAAAAGCATCTCCCCTGAAAACTTAAAATGTAAGGTAAGAATTTCTACATGTTGTCTTAGGTATGGTTAATTATATACCTGACTAGGCTTCCTAATGGTTGTTTATAAATTGCTTATGTTCTTTATTTCTGGTTTCGAGCTGATTGATGAGAGGAATTTTAGGGCACACAAATTAGAAAGTTAGCATTGACGACAGAAAAAGAAAAACAGACGGATGACCATCGATGTCAATGTGGGAGAGCATAGTATGCCAAGAGCACCAAATGTGGCCATTTTCTTAAGACTGTATTGTAAAATATAGGAAAGAAAACAACAAAGTATAGACCTTGAGGAAGGACTTTAGGATTGCTGTGTTGCAGCATTATATGAAACCTGAGCTCAAATTACATTATTAAAAAGGAAACAACTGTGCAGTTATAGGAAGTTAGATGAATTTAAACTTTCTGAACAGTTTTGTTTGGCTTTGACTAATTTCAGGTTCATGGCTTGCTAAGAACGAAGATTTTGTGACAGAAAAACCAATATATGCAATACAGCCTACTGTATGTCCTTTATACTTCTAATTTTACTAATTTTTCTAATTTTGCAATGGGGTTACCATCTCTAAAGTGTAGAAAAGTCAATTATGGTTCGTAGATTTCACAATGATGCTATTGACAGCTTAGCTTGTCATGATTCCCGATTAATATATGTGGTCTTCAGAATAAGCTTGCCACAGAGTCTATGAAATTTCAAATAGTTTTCTCGAGTGCAAATTGTTAATTAACAATTATTTATGTTTGGATAATGCAGTATGTGCCCAGGGGTCATGTACATGTGCTGGGTGACAATCGCAATAACAGTTGTGACTCTCATATATGGTTAGTTCCTGAACAGTTCTTAGTTTATAATCTGGACTTATGAATTTTATGCAGGAAAGGAAAGTATTGGTAAGAGAAGTTTCTGGATAGCTTTAATACGATCATGATCTTAGTACTTGTATATTGTTCACATTCAACAATATTTTTGAGTTGGTATTTAATCCTTTTAATTGTAAGTAAAGTTAAGACACAATTTTCCGACATTGTTTTTCTTCTTTTTGTCTATAAGGGGTCCACTTCCTATTAAAAATATTGTGGGAAGATATGCAATGTGTTTCTATAGAAGACCAGTCATCTGACGTGCTCTAGTGCAGAGGAATATGGATACAGGTACTAATCCTCATCCTATCTGTCGCTGGTGGTTGGTTATATACCTCCAATGTTATGCATATCATATTTTGTTGTCATGTCTGTTTTTCTTTCTCAATTTACTGGTCTCATCTTTGTAGTTTGTAATGTGACATAGGACTACTCCCTAAAACATGATGAACATGATATGTGTTGTTGAATTTAATTTGTATTGAGAGAGTAGTGTAGGCTATTGTATTATTGCAGCTTGTCTTCTTTCTTCATTTAAGTAAATGTTTGTTTACCTTGTGACATCTGTTATACCGGTTTCAGTTGAATATCCTCTGATTCATCCCTACATTCAATGTCAGAGCTGCTGTTACAAACCTACTTTTCTTCCGTTTACAACACTCACCCTACACGGCTACACTCTTTCAGAAATCTAACCATATGAAATCCTTATATTTACATGGAAAAAGGAAAAATATTACTCTTCAGACAAGTTCTCTGACGGGGATTGTTCAATTGGTGTGGAGATAACATCGATCCTTCTGTTGAATTTCTTTTGTGTTTTCTCTATAAGCATGTAATCTTCATCTATAAGTTTGTTCAAACTTTCTGCGCACTTCACCTAATGACCGGCAACTTCCCTTTCCGAGAACATAATTGCTTATCTCCAGTCAAGAAACCAGAGTCCAATATTTCCACAAATTTTTTCCTGAAAATATTGTTCGTTACAAATGTAGTCACTGCTAATATGACATAAAAAAATTAACAGTTTTTATTCCAAAATTTACCGTAACATGTTAAGTCTGAGATCTATAGCTTGTCGAGGCCAAGTGACCTTGCTCTGGTTGGGAGCTTAGGTCTTACAGATCCTTTTTCTTAAGATATGCTTTTTTCTATACAGAATGTACCTTTGACTAACTGCTTACTATGTGATAACAAAATACCAAAGTTTCAAAAATAATTAGTAATTCTGAATTAGAGTAAACGGGATGGATGGAGTAATATCCACCAGTATGAATTGATATCTTTGAATGTTTATGCAGATTTGACATGGAATATGATCTTTGCTCGTTCTCATAATAGCCTGGAGATTTGAGAAGTAGTTTATATCATCTTGGCAATGCATAATTGCAGGCAAACAAAGGCACCTTGAAAGGTTTTCGGGACTGCTAAGGAGTGGGTGCAACATTTTATAAACTCGCATACTTACTGACATACAAGAATCAGGATAATACCAGAATCCAGAGCAGCAGCTTGCTGTCACAGGATACTCATCAAGTCTCATATACTTTTGAGTTCTAAGCATTTTGATCAAAATTAGACTTCAGTATTTTGTTGTTAAATTCAAGTCTGGATGGTGAAACAGCTTGCTGGTCGGTCAAATATCACAGATTAAAATGTCATCTGTGCTGCCACTTATTCATGTCTGAACAAGGGTTGCTAGCTCTCTGTTGGGAACCAATCCTGTTGAAAAATGTTGCACTATATTTGTTCAGAAAAAAATGTTGTAACCCAATTATGTACATCATACACCCCTAATATACTCTTCATGCAAAGCATTCTGTTCTCGTTTAAACTTACTCTTTTGATGTATAATGATCACAACCCCAGCTGCCAACACTCCAGTTAAAGCACCGAATAATCCAAAAGCAAATATAAGTATCTTTGTTTTGGACATACCTTCGGATCCAGTACTATATGCCGAGTTTGATGAGAGCAATCAAAATATTCAACCAGCTGCTCTAATATCCTTTGGCCCGTGCTTAATTACATTGCTAGCAGCATACAAAAGAGTGTAATCATAACATTTTGTTGAGTTGTGGTTAAAAGAAGTCAATTTAGAGCTTACCGTCGAGATAGCATCAAGTCGAGCTCCACTGTCATACCGATAAAATCTGAACCGCAAGATAAATCAAGCTCACTAGAACTTCCAATTTTGTCATCCCAATCTCTTGTTGCTATTCCAGCAGAATTCAAAGGGCTAACCACTAGATCATTCGTCATGTTCGGGCACACTGGGAAGAGATTCATGGAAGTAAGCTTAGCCCGAAAATCGATTAAGCGTGAAGAGGCTGCATCTGGATTGGGAAGATAAAACAAAGAAGAATCTTTAAGGTGTTTGGGAAGGCCAAGGCCAAGGAGGCCTTCAATAGCCTGACAACAACCTTTAGCTATTGGTTCGCTACACAACGAAGTATTCCATGGAAAATCTTTTAACATAATCAAATAATGTGGCATGAAGAATCTGCAGAGGAAATCAAGTATCAAGGTGATCAAACAGAAAATTAAAGCTAAGAAGGTATTAGTCTTTCCCATGATCTTGTTTTCGCAATCTCTATCCACAAAGAAAACAAACAGTGGTCCAAGTTCATATTACATTGGCTTTATTATATGTTGCAGCAAGCACTTTAACATCTGAACTGGCTGATGGTCCTGGACTCATGGTCAAACTAGCGCACAACTGACAACTGATGAATTACAAATGAGGAAAAAAACATGATCAACATATTAATGGACAACATTTATGTGTAATGCTTATGATTATGGACTAATTGTCACATTAGTCACAAGAGTAATCCCATTATTTATGGGCAAGTTTCTGGATAATGAAATTTCTGTAAAGTTCAGTGATCTGCAAAGACCTTTGGCTTCACTCTGAAAAGCCTGCAAAGACCTTTGGCTCACAGGGGATATGATAAAAATAAAGTTGGCAAATAATGAGGCAATTCATTTCTTTCGTATTCAGTTTTCAGCTTGTACAAATATTCAAGTTGTAAAAAATAATTAGCAGAACCAATCGCAGAATTCTAATCCTAGTCCCTGATACATACAGGTGATTAAAAAAATTCCAGTTTGAGTGCTACTGATACTCGACCTTGTCCCTGATGACATTGTAAATGGTGATGTGTTCGAGTGCAGAGAAGATCTAAACGACTCATGGCCCAGAGGCAATGGCCTCTCGGGCAATCTAGGGATATCAATATCACCTTCAAGCATCGGAAATTTTTGGCCTGAGAGCCACCGTTACGTGAGCACAAAGTATGCCAACATGTACAAATCTTTCCATTATTTACAATGGAAAATTAAAAAATCTCATTTGCATCCTCTCTCACAATGGGATCAAAAATCTCATTTACATCTCCAGACTTGACAAAGTCAGAGTAAATTAAAGTAATTGATCAGGTGGGCTTTCCAGGAATCTGCTTGTCGGTAGTGTTGGATAATGTTGTAGGGATTTAATTATATAGTAAATAGAAACAATAATTCTTCTTTACCAAAAAGGCAAAAAGATAAAAAGATCGACCTTTCAAAAATCCAAAATCGAACCGAATCTAAACCAAACAATATTTAATGGATTCAGATATGGATTTACGTCGATCCGACCTCCCCATGATATTGGTTATTTTTGTTGAATATCTACAGACCTCCAGTAAAATTCCACATTATCTATTACCATATTAATATATATTATTTTATTTATAAACAAATTAAAATAATATTAATAAACTATTTTGAAAATATAACTAATCATTATATCCAATTCCACTAGAGTAAATATAATTTATCTGTTCAATAATTTTGTATATCATTATTTTATATTATTTTAGTCAACTATTTTAGTCAACATCATTGAAGATGTTCTAAGTAGATTGTACACACCAACAGAAATCTCGACAAAAAATCGGGTTGAACAAGAACGAAAAATAATGGGATTCGCATTATGTAGTATACTCCTTTCGTTCACTTTTACATGTTTTGTAAGAAAAAAATGTATGCCAAAATACTTATCCTTTTTCTTCAAAATAATTTTTCAAATTTTTTTTCCAAATAATATTCTTGTACTACAATTCTCAACTAACAATTGATCAATTTAATTCACTTATCAGGGGTAAACAAGAAAACAAAATATTCAACGATTTTTTTCAAAAGGGACATGTAAAGGAGACGGAGAGAGTATCATATACTTCTTATGATACTCTCTCCGTCTCTAAATGCTTTAACTTTTGGTACAGATTTTAAACTGCTTTGACCATAAACTTAAATCTATTACTTTTTTGTATAGAATATTTATAAATACTTTTATTAACAACAAGAAAATATTAAAAGTAATAAATTAAATTCTATAGTCAAAACACCTTAAATCGTGTGTTAAAGTTCAAAGCGCTAAACATTTTGAAGGGAGGGTGGGAGTATATTTATTCCTCAAAAAAAAGCATAATTGTCTCATTTATAGACATACTTAATAAATTTAATATAGTGCATAAGTTACATAGAGTAACAATTAACATATACAATTAATATTTTTGTCAAAAAAAACATATACAATTAATATCAATCAATTTGTAACTTCAATTTACCTTTGTATATAAAGTACTATCAACTAACCCTTAATTTTTCAGTAAAAAAAAAAACTAACACTTAATTTTTAGTATCAGGAGCTCGTATTGTATTGAAAAGATATCAGACACTTGTAAGTTTTTTATATATGATCGATTGAGTTTCTGTTTAGATTTTGTATTTATTTAATTGAAAAGAAAACTTGAATCTAATATTTCGACTATAATCAATGTAGAAAAAGGTATAGATTTGACAAAGGAAAAAGAGATTTATTTTTACTTGAAAATAATCTTCAAAATATTCTGTAAATTGTTTAATATGGACTCTGTTTTCTCATTCACAAATCATTTCCCTACGGATGCTCCTTCCTTTACTAGTGTCGATCGCTATCCCTGCAGGTATTTTACCCGATTTGAAGAAGGATGCACCGATCGTAATTGCGTTGCCTTCTGTGTAGGTAGATATTTTGATAGGTACCAAGATAGTATTTGTGTTCCCGAGGCAACATGCGTATGTGTATATAATTGTTAAAAAAAATTATATATCACTTTTTTTTACTATAAAAATTATATATCACTTAGATACATGAGAACATCAATAATTTAAAATAATAAATATTTTTTTCAACTTTTACAAAATATTTTTTTTTGAGTTCATTAGAATCAAAATAAATAAAATTCTGCCAAAAAAAAGAAAGATAAGTAAAATTCATCTTTTACAAAAAAGTTTGGATTTTATTGTCAAATTAACACAAATTAACAATATTGTAAAAAGCGGGAATCAGATTTAATCGATAGATTCACCGAACAAAGATTGGATAATCGGGGATTAAACGGAATGATTAATCGGACCATTAACTTAAATAATTGAATTTACTATAAAATAAATTATAAATAATTTTCAAATTTTGATCAATTAATTGCCGATTTTTGACCGATTTATCCAATTTTTGATCGATTTTTACAAAAAAAATGTTTTTTGACCCGATTAATAAAAAATCAGTTCGAAAAGTTAACGAACTGCAATTAATCGTTATCAATCGCCACTTTTTTAAACAGAGCAAATTATTCAGTAGCGCAAAAAAAGAAATCAATGTAATTTTTAAAATTGTGGTGCGCTACTCCAACAAAGTGGAAAATGTAGTAATAATTGATGATAAATCTTTGCAGGAACTCCAAAATCTTAAGTTTTTCTAAAAATAAAATGGAGATAAAAACTGAAATTACAAGGAATAGAAAATACTGAAATTACAATACCGGAGAGAAAACAAAACAGACAACATTCTCCTAGGCCTAGCCCAAGCTCTCCTTATCCCAGAACACGATATATGTTGTTGATATATGTTGTTGGACAATCCAAATGGGCTTCAAGTCAGGCTTTAAGTAACAAAACAGTGTGGTCCATGTACCTGTCTTGCCCAAAATATGTAACATTGTAGGATGACCCATTTGTTACATTTTTCTGGTAATGAAGCTAATCACCAAAGCTACAAGCTCCTTTGCCACATCAATCCTGGATTCTTCAACTAATTTATCCACCACATAATCTGGTAAGTTTACATAAACAAAGTTAGTGCTTGAATGAGTTAGCAAAAAACCTAAAATATTAACAAAGAATTAAGTGAGGAAGAATAAATATAGTACCATTTTGGATGTTATTATGTCATCATGTACCAATATAGGGGGTGTTTGGGAGAACTTATTTTCAGAATAAGTCAACTTATTTTAAGACAAAGTTAGAGATTCCTAACTTTCCAACTTATTTTTGCAACTTATTCAATCTCAAACATACATTAAATACTTTTATAAAAAAAATTATCAAAATATAAAATTTTTACCCGAAAATAAGTTCATAAGCCCTCAAAAGAAGCTGAGCCAAACACCCCCATAGTAGGTTTTATTTTACCAATAAACATTATTTTGTTTTTGAAGTTGATGTGATAGCTTCCAAAAGTACTAACATATGAAACCATATATGAAAGTGAAAGAAAATTTGTAAAGTTAACAAGTCAAAAGTCAAACGTATATTAATTTTTTATTGAAAAAATATTAATGTTAAAATATAAATTTGTATATAAAAAAATATAAAGGAGTGGAACAATTAAATAGTTCAAAATTACTTTTTAATAACTCCAAATCTTTTTATAAAATTAAGATATCAAATCTAGTATTTCTAAAATTTTAATATTTAAAAAAAAATTGTAGAACTTGTAATAAATTCTAGCGACTCGTGTCGAATTTTACCCTTCCTATTAAATTAAATATTTTGACTAATCTCATAATTAAATATTATTTAGTTACTTGTTTTATATTTTGACTAATCTCATAATTAAATATTATTTAGTTACTTGTTTTATTTATACCAAACAGTGTAATTTTAAGTTATTCGAGGACTTCTTGAATTAAATTAAAGTGATTGTTTTATCTCTAACAGAAACGATGAGTCAGATGACAATGAATCCGACGGTGGGTCGGGTTACACTGATTCTGATGAGGTTTGAACCATTTTATTGATATAATCAGTTTCAAGCATTGTGTGAATATAAGTAATTTCATAATCTATCGCAATATGCTTCATTTTTAACTAATTATCTGGGTATGGTGTGGTGTAGAAGCTTAGATGTTAGGAGATGTTGATGTTGAGGATGTGGATGGTTGTGCTTCGAAGACATTGTATACTTATTTACCAACACTAACTTATGACCCGTCCTATGCACGGTTACTTTTTATATTTATTGTTTTTTAATAAAACTTTATTTTATTTTAATATTATACTGATTAATTTTGTGTTTTTTTAAAGATAATCCAAATGATAAATATATTTTGATTGAACATTTTCAGTTAACTATATTTCATGTTACTTGCTAGGTTAGGGAACTTTACACAATCCGAGATTCACTTACCACCAATACAGAGCACACACATAACCAATCGATTAGTTGACAAGATCAATCGAAGCGCGGTCACACGTTATTCAAGTATTACTTCTACTTCTATCAACAATATATAAAAGCAAAACAAGAACACACACAAATATTTGGCGTGGAAACACCCACGCCCCAAACTTGTATTATTAATCCAAACAATAATCAATAATACATCCAAACAATAACACCTTTACGGTGTCCCAACCCGATACATGAGCCAACAATGCTCAAGCATCTCCCAAACAATACTTAAGACTACATCTCTTAAGTTTTCACCACATTAAACAAATACAATATGACTATGTATATATAGCCCTCCAAAACTTAGCCACCAAGACTTACCATACTTGTTCTACAAGTCTTACTATATTTGTTATACAAGCCTTCCAATTCTTGGCACCAAATTACCCAACTTAGTGATCAAGACATACCATATATAATAATTGTCTACACATACAATTATTATCTTACCCATATATCTTGGACCACCCAAGCCCATAACATCATATTGGGTTGAAACCCAACAATCCTCCCCTTCAACTTAATACCCATATCATATTGAATGGTAACCATCAAACCATTGACGTCCATTCGCCAATGCCCCCCCTCGAACAAGAATCTCCTCTTGTTCTTCCACACATTGAGTGTCGCTAAAATCCGTATAGTGACCCTCCAAACCACCGTTCTTTATCATAATGGTATCCATCTACAAAATCACGTGCATCAACCACCACGAGTGCTCTTCCACATGTTGAGTCACCCGATCCTTGCTTTCACAATCCTTCGGTCTCCTGAAGAAAATCACTAGTATCATCTAAATAGTTCACCTGGTTGATCAAGCCATTGAAACAATTGCGATGACCTCTTCCATCTTCTTCCACCTCGAGTCCGAACACAGGATTGATCCACGGTGCAAGTCAACCGCCAAACCGCACGTAACTTTGTATCAGAGCAGTACCCGGCCGGAAGTGCAAAGGCACTGCCCGGGTTTATTAGTTTGTGTGTGGGCTCGACGAGGACGTCGACCCAAAAAGAGGGGGTGTTTGTAACATCCCATATCGATTAGAATAAGGGTGTTTGGGCCCTTTATAGATACAAGTAAATAGCTAATGCATACCAATTTGCTAGCACTTTTGGACTGACCTGTGGTGGGTTGTTGGGGTCCGGTATGCATTCAAAAATGGGCTTGCATGTTATACATCGTATCTAGAGCTAGGTTAATTCGATCTGGGATCGGTTGATTGAGAATTGAATGTGATGTCTTCTGTATGTTGGATTAAAACATGTGCTTCAATTTTTTTTTCTCTTCTCATTTTTTTCTTCAAATCGATTGTTTTTTTTTTCTTAGATGATATTGATTTAGGTTTCTAATCTTGATTTTTTTTCGAATTAGTTAATATGAGTTCTTTGGTTGTTTTGATTATGGATTTAGCCACTCTTCCGATAATTTTTTCTCTCCTTCATCTTTTTCTTCCTATTGGTTGAAGTTTTCTTGGGTAAAAGTTGATTTTGGTTAGGGGTTTTCTGCTGGTTTTGTTTTTGTTCTGGTTGGTACTCTAACACACGTACGAGTGAGCAACCTACTCAACCACATACACCTGTAACCAGAAAGGAATACAGCGGAATCCTTACACGGATCCAAACAATGGAGAAAGAGTTGCCAAATATCTGTAAGTCCATTGCAGAAATAAAAAATTTGCAACTTATTAAAAATGATGCATTCCAGGTTCAATTAAATTCAATGGTAGCCCAGTTTAGTCATGCAATTAATTCCTTGGTAAAGCCATCTTCGTCTAATTTACCAACTCCACATCCTATTACTCTGGAGGATAACCCAACTGAGGGGGAGAAGGTGGATGACCAAGAAAAATCTATTAGGCGTAAGGGCAAGGAAAAGGTTGTTGACACGGAATTAACTTTATTTTGGGAAAGGAAAAGCTAATGGGAGTATTAGTGCTATGTGGAAGGAAAGCAAAGACAAAATTGAAGATATGTTCAGTCTAAAGGAACAATTGTCTTGCACTTGGTTAATTTTAGAAATCTAGAAAATGTATATATATGATCCAGAATGCACTTTAATATTATTTATCTTTGAAATTTATTTTTTTGTTGTTGTATCAGTTGAGTTATCCTCTAGGAATTTGCTTGTCAAACCATACTAATCAAATAGGGGGAGATTGTAAAGCATAATGTAATGTAATATGTAATAGAGGACATATATAACTCAACTAGGATAAAAGATAAATAATATTAACTCTATACAGGGATCATGAAATTTGAAGAACAGGCATCAACAAGGATCAAGTCGCTGAAAGAAGTTCTTTAACATGATCAAGCCTCAGTGACAGAATAATATGTACAGATGATTCAGTTGAAGGGCCAAAAGATTCCATGTATTCAAATTAATTGAAGATACTGCTGCAGGCTAATCAATTGGAATGTAACGAAGGTGTGAAGATCAAGATCAGTGCTAGTCACTTGTGAACCAGACCAGTGCACTAACTATTAGCACATACGCGAAGGATCAACACATTAATTCAAAGAAAGAATTGCCAAAGCCTATTGACGATCAAGGACAAACATAATATCTCAAGGTATTGTCAAAAATTAATTTACTCTGAAAATTAAATAAGTAACAGATTAATTAATTATTTATAACAAAATAATTAAATTAATCTGGTACTTGGATTATTTTTTGAGATAAATTAAAACAGCAGAATAAACAGAAGAGAGAAACCCAAGAGATATAAAAAATAGTAATACTATGCGCGGTTACTATGCAAGATTACTATGCGCGATTACTATGCAAGATTACTATGCATGGTTACTATGCAGGTACTGTGCAAATAGTGGTTACTGTACAAATAGTGGTTACTATGCAGGTGGGGCCCACGTCCAAAATCAATTCAGCAGACACGGTTTTGGGGCTGTTGGAATAGTACAGCATAGTGACTTTCTGTAGCCTATAAATAGGCCTGTTGTATTTCATTTCAAAACACACCTCAACACACAACTTTCTCTTCTCTCTCTTATATCTTCTCTTTGTAAGCTGCTAGATAGTCCGTCTAGTAGGAAAGCCGGCTTAGACCCCTTTCAGGAAGTGTCGAGTAGAAGGTCCTCGTGCCTAAACTATCCTAGGAGTGTTTGATTTTGTAGCTGATCCATATGATTAGATTGTGTCGCAAACCTCCGGGTTTTATCTATTCAAAGATATTTCCCAAACAGTTGTGTTATTTCGATTCAGTATTTTTGATCTCATATCCACATCAAAAATCAAAATATTTTTGAATAACGCATTGAACCCTCCTTCTACGTTATTCCAGACCTAACAACATTCTAATTCACAAAACTCAAATTCCAAACAAAACCACCAACAATCACAAAATCCACCACAACATTAACTCGGCTGCAAACTCGGACAAACCCTAACTAGTGCCTTGTCCCAAATTGTTGTTTCTATTTTTTAAAAAATACTTATCGACGATCTAACCGTACGTATGTCAATATATATCTAATTTAGTGATATTCCCAAGATTTAAAAAAAACAATAAGTTAATTTGGATGGTAAAAGTGGTAGTCAACTATCGATTTGACCCGTACTACTAACTAGTGCTTTGTCCCGAATTGTTGTTTCTATTTTTTCAAAAATACTTATCGACGATCCAACCGCACGTATGTCAATATATATCTAATTTAGTGATATTTCCAAGATTTAAAAAATAATAAGTTAATTTGGATGGTAAAAGTGGTAGTCAACTATCGATTTGACCCGTACTGCTAACTAGTGCTTTATCCCGGATTGTTGTTTCTATTTTTTAAAAAATACTTACGGACGATCCAACTACACGTACTTCAATATATATATAATTTAGTGATATTCACAAGATTTTAAAAAATAATAAGTTAATTTGGATGGTAAAAGTAGTAGTCAACTATCGATTTGACATGTACTACTAAATAGTGCTTTGCCCCGGATTATTTTTCTATTTTTAAAAAAATACTTATCGACGATCCCACCGCACGTATGTCAATATATATCTAATTTAGTTATATTCCCAAGATTTTGAAAAATAATAAGTTAATTTGGATGGTAAAAGTGGTAGCCAACTATCGATTTGACCTGCACTACTAACTAGTGCTTTGTCCCGGATTGTTGTTTCTATTTTTTAAAAAATACTTATCGACGATCCAACTGCACGTATGTCAATATATATCTAATTTACTGATATTCCCAATATTTTAAAAAATAATAAGTTAATTTGGATGGTAAAAGTGGTAGTCAACTATCGATTTGACCCGTACTGCTAAATAGTGCTTTGTCCCAAATTGTTGTTTCTATTTTTTAAAAAATACTTATCGACGATCCAACCGCACTTATGTCAATATATATCTAATTTAGTGATATTCCCAATATTTTAAAAAATAATAAGTTAATTTGGATGGTAAAAGTGGTAGTCAACTATCGATTTGACCCGTACTGCTAACTAGTGCTTTGTCCCGGATTGTTGTTTCTATTTTTTAAACAATACTTACGGACGATCCAACCGCACGTACGTCAATATATATATATATAGGCAAGTGCTCAAATGAGAACCACCTCTTAAAATGAGAACTTAGTCTCCAAAGCAAATCACCAAAATCAACCAGAATCACCAAATCGTTAAAACTAATAAAAAAAATAAAAATCACGCTAGTGGTTACATCAGCATGGTGACGTCACTGGTGACATCAGGATGCTGACGTGGCAGAAAATTTCCCGCCAAAATTTTTTCCCACCAAAATTCCACCAAAAAAGTTCCCGCCAAAAAGATAAGAAATTTTTTTGGGCACGTTTTTTCCCACCAAAAAAATGGTGCTTTGACATGTTTTCCCGCCAAAAAATGGTGATCCAAAAATCACTTAGATTAGCGTTTTCCCTAAACACAACAGTTAACCTTTAGGGTTCAACAGTTCCATTTTGGGTTTTAGAAATATTCAGAATGATGAATAAACCGTATACGGACTTAGGGTTTAGGGTTGTTACAACCCGAAACCCCAGCCCCCGATTTTTTAAAAATCAGGCCGCCGGACTTAGTAAGAAACAAAATTTGAATTTTAAAAATTTCCCAACAAAAAACTGTGATTTGGCAAATTTTCCTGCCAAAAAAATGGTGATTTGGTAAATTTTCCGCCAAAAATTTGGTTGTTTGGCAAAATTTTTCGCCAAAAAATTGGTGATTTGAAAAATTTTCCCGCCAAAAATTTGGTGATTTGGAAAATTTTCCCACCAAAATTTTTTTTTTTCCCCTGGGAAAAAAAATTGTGGGCCCCGCTGTCACGTCATCATGCTGATGTCAGCAGTGACATGGCAGTGTAAAATAGTATTTTTTTGTGATTTGATGATTCTGCTGGATTTTGGTGATTTGTTTTAAGGATTAAGTTCTCATTCTAAGAGATTCTCACTAGAGTAGCTCCCTATATATATAATTTAGTGATATTCACAAGATTTTAAAAAATAATAAGTTAATTTGGATGGTAAAAGTAGTAGTCAACCATCGATTTGACATGTACTACTAAATAGTGCTTTGTCCCGGATTGTTTTTCTATTTTTAAAAAAATAATTATCGACGATCCAACCGCACGTATGTCAATATATATCTAATTTAGTTATATTCCCAAGATTTTAAAAAATAATAAGTTAATTTGGATGGTAAAAGTGGTAGCCAACTACCACTTTGTCTCGAATTGTTGTTTCTATTTTTTCAAAAATACTTATCGACGATCCAACCGCACGTATGTCAATATATATCTAATTTAGTGATATTCCCAAGATTTAAAAAATAATAAGTTAATTTGGATGGTAAAAGTGGTAGTCAACTATCGATTTGACCTGTACTGCTAACTAGTGCTTTGTCCCGGATTGTTGTTTCTATTTTAAAAAAAAATACTTACGGACGATCCAACCGCACGTACGTCAATATATATATAATTTAGTGATATTCACAAGATTTTAAAAAATAATAAGTTAATTTGGATGGTAAAAGTAGTAGTCAACCATCGATTTGACATGTACTACTAAATAGTGCTTTGTCCCGGATTGTTTTTCTATTTTTATAAAAATACTTATCGACGATCCAACCGCACGTATGTCAATATATATCTAATTTAGTGATTTTCCTAAGATTTTAAAAAATAATAAGTTAATTTGGATGGTAAAAGTGGTAGCCAACTATCGATTTGACCCGCACTACTAACTAGTGCTTTGTCCCGGATTGTTGTTTCTATTTTTTAAAAAATACTTATCGACGATCCAACCGCACGTATGTCAATATATATCTAATTTAGTGATATTCCCAATATATTAAAAAATAATAAGTTAATTTGGATGGTAAAAGTGGTAGTCAACTATCGATTTGACCCGTACTGCTAAATAGTGCTTTGTCCCAGATTGTTGTTTCTATTTTTTAAAAAATACTTATCGACGATCCAACCGTACTTATGTCAATATATATCTAATTTAGTGATATTCCCAATATTTTAAAAAATAATAAGTTTATTTGGATGGTAAAGGTGGTAGTCAACCATTGATTTGACCCGTATTGCTAACTAGTGCTTTGTCCCGGATTGTTGTTTCTATTTTTAAAAAAATACTTATCGACGATCCACCGCACGTATGTCAATATACATCTAATTTAGTGATATTCCCAAGATTTTAAAAAATAATAAGTTAATTTGGATGGTAAAAGTGGTAGTCAACTATTGATTTGACCCGTACTACTAACTAGTGCTTTGTACCGAATTGTTGTTTCTATTTTTTAAAAAACACTTATCGACGATCCACCCACACGTACATCAATATATATCTAATTTAATGATATTCACAAGATTTTAAAAAATAATAAGTTAATTTGGATGGTAAAAGTAGTAGTCAACTATCGATTTGACCAGTACTGTTAACTAGTGCTTTGTTCCGGATTGTTGTTTCTATTTTTTAAAAAACACTTATCGACAATCCAACCGCACTTATGTCAATATATATCTAATTTAGTGATATTCCCAATATTTTAAAAAATAATAAGTTTATTTGGATGGTAAAGGTGGTAGTCAACTATTGATTTGACCTGACTGCTAACTAGTGCTTTATCCCGGATTGTTGTTTCTATTTTTTAAAAAACACTTATCGACAATCCAACCTGTTGTGGAATAAAAACTAGGTTGAAAATATTGTGGCTAGGGTTTGTATATTTAATGCTAGGGTTCGTGAGCTTCGTGCTTTAATGGCTGCTTCTGCGTTCGAGACTTAAAAGGTCCTCACAGAATGCCTACGTATCTCTGTAAATTAGAGAATCAAGCCAATAAAACGTAGTTCTGAGGGTGAGGGGTCAGGCCCTTTATATAGGCTGAGGAGCCTTAGAATTATGATAGGATTTGGAGACTTGGTGGGCAAGTCTTTGAGGAATGTTCTAGATCTATTCCTTGTAGGAATCAGTTTCCATATTGAATTGGATGCCTTATTGGATAAGTTTGAAAGGGATATTATCCTTATCCAACTCTTATTTGCTGAGCTGTTTATTACCCTTAATATTAAGTACGAAATTAATATTATATTTAGGGTTTTGGGCCCAGCTGGTGGGCCTCACGTTTGGACCATTCTCGGCCTAATTAATGCCACATTAAATGTGTCTTTAGGGCTTATTTTCAGCCCATATCATTTGCCCCCCAACTTCTTAGGAAAACTGATCAGGTTTTCGTAGAAGTTGTATTTGCCTTAATCGAGACTCGAGGTCGTTTTTATCCCTTACCTGGGACTTCTTAATTTTCCTACCCTTATATGGGAGTTTTGGTTTACACTAGTGTTTCACGAGTATCGTCTTGCTTGTAAAGTGTGGAGCGACCTACACATTTACGACGATTTGCCTTATTTGAGGCTTTAATTTGTGCTTGCTTTTAGCAATTTCGGCACTTTCATAGAGTTTTTATGCAATATTAGCATATATTATCGCTCAACTTGTCAAGAAAATATTTCTATAATTTTCCTCGTATTTTTCTGTACTTTTCCTAATATTTTAGGAATTTTATGTACCAACAGGTATTTTTTGTAATCTTTCCTAACAATTTAGGAATTTTTATGTACCACCAGGTATTTTTTGTAATTTTTCCTAACAATTTAGGAATTTTTATGTACCACCAGGTATTTTTTGTAATTTTTCCTAACAATTTAGGAATTTTTATGTACCACCAGGTATTTTTTTGGGGATTATTTTTAATTTCCCAACATTATTTTAAAATTTTTTAAAGGATTAACTTTAAAAAAGTCATCCTGGCAAGAAAATGCCTCCTGGGCGTGGGTACCCCCGCCTAGGAGACACCCTCCTTAGGCACGCCTAGGGGGTTTAGTCTCCTGGGCGTGGGTGATCTTTCTCCCTGGAAATGCTTCCTGGGCGTGGGTACCCCCGCCTAGGAGACACCCTCCTTAGGCACGCCTAGGGGGTTTGGTCTCCTGGGCGTGGGTATGCCCTTCGTTCGTTGAAATGCTTTCTAGGCGTGGGTACCCCCGCCAAGGAGACACTTTCCTTAGGCACGCCTAGGAAGTTTGGTCTCCTGGGCGTGGGTATACCCTTCTTTAAAGAAAATCGAGCTGGGCGTGGGTACCCCCGCCAAGGAGACACCTTCCTTAGGCACGCCTAGGAGGTTTGGTCTCCTGGGCGTGGGTACAGCCTTCTTTAGAGAAAATCGAGCTAGGCGTGGGTACCCCCGCCAAGGAGACACCTTCCTTAGGCACGCCTAGGAGGTTTGGTCTCCTGGGCGTGGGTACAGCCTTCTTTAGAGAAAATCGAGCTAGGCGTGGGTACCCCCGCCAAGGAGACACCTTCCTTAGGCACGCCTAGGAGGTTTGGTCTCCTGGGCGTGGGTACAGCCTTCTTTAGAGAAAATCGAGCTAGGCGTGGGTACCCCCGCCAAGGAGACACCTTCCTTAGGCACGCCTAGGAGGTTTGGTCTCCTGGGCGTGGGTACAGCCTTCTTTAGAGAAAATCGAGCTAGGCGTGGGTACCCCCGCCAAGGAGACACCTTCCTTAGGCACGCCTAGGAGGTTTGGTCTCCTGGGCGTGGGTACAGCCTTCTTTAGAGAAAATCGAGCTAGGCGTGGGTACCCCCGCCAAGGAGACACCTTCCTTAGGCACGCCTAGGAGGTTTGGTCTCTTGGGCGTGGGTACAGCCTTCTTTAGAGAAAATCGAGCTAGGCGTGGGTACCCCCGCCAAGGAGACACCTTCCTTAGGCACGCCTAGGAGGTTTGGTCTCCTGGGCGTGGGTATAGCCTTTTAATTGGGCTTTCTGCCTTTAAATTCTAACGGGATTTTATCCTATTTTCTAAAAATGTCGTAGAACATTCTAGAATTATTTCAAAATTTGAATTTCATGGGCTTCCCGCCTATTCAAAGGCCCAGTCACCTGTTGACAGCCCATTTACTGGATATAACCGGTTGAATGACCAACCATGAACTCTATAAAAGAGTAGTGTGCATCCCTCATTTCTCATTTCACTATTCAGCAAAATTATCATTCCCTTATCACAAATATTTTTCAAAAAAGCTCTGCTAGGGTTCTGTCGTGAGGCGATTTCCGGCGTCTTTACTCCGCCCTATTTTCCAGTTTCTGTTTGAAGATCGTTGAATCTTCATCTTCTTCAACCTCCTTTTTCAACTTTTCTGGGTTTCAAGCTTTCAAGGGTAGCATATCAATGGAGGATTCTAGCTCTTCAGGCCAGTCACAACTCGCCAACACTTCCACCACCGCTCCACGGCTTTCAAGGGGTAAGAACCCTAAAACATCTCTTGTCCATGCCAGTGTTTTTTCCCTTAGAGATCTTTTAAATGAGTTTGGTCAAGCTTTTCCAAACATGCTTCATTTAGATGCTTATGAACATAAATCGAAATATAAACAACATAGGGTAGACATTTTAGCCCAACTTTTTCATATTAATGGGCCTTATAGGGCCGTTGCTTCGGCCTCAAACGAAAGGGCTTGTCACCCAAAGCCTGGGGCCATTAGGATTTATAAAGAAACTTTTTATGCGGGTTTTCGCCTTCCTCCTCCTCCCTTTGTTTACCGTCTTTTGGCCGAAGCCCGGGTTTGTCCAACCCAACTTATGCCAAATGCATGGCGTTTTATTTATTGTTTCTTGGTCCAATGTAAGAAACATGGGCTTGAGCCCAGTATCTCTGTTTTTCGATATCTATTCAAATTTGTCAATTCTTCTGATAATTCGGGCTGGGTCAAAATCCAACACCGTTCCTTGGCCCGTTCTTGTTTTGTTTCGGATTCCGCTCCTGATTCCCTTCCTAATTGGAAAAGGGAATGGTTTTATATCTTTTTGGATGGGGATGACTGGGACAACTATTTTCGGCCCAACTTCTGCAGAGCCGTTGATGGGCCTGTTAGGAGTTTAAAATTGGGCGTGGAAGAAGAGGCCGCCATAAATTTGTTAACATCGGATAATTTGCATCAATGTGCAAATTTGATTTCTGAAGATTCGCTGCAGGCCCATGGGCTAAGCGATTTGGGCCCTGAGGGTAATTCTCACCTCTTGCTTTGTTAACATTTTATGCTAGATATAATTTTCTAACTTTCTTATAATCATTTTGCAGCCAAAACTGCTCTGGGAGCGATTTTTAGGCAGAGGGAGACTGCTGCCACAGCTAGGGTGGTAACAGAGAACCCTAGGGCCAAAAGGGCCAGGACAGATGAGGCTTCTCCCGCGGTGGAGCGTGTTCCTGCTTTTCTTCAGGAAAAGCCTGTTCCTATTGAGGAAGACCTCACTCCCTTTACGGTGGGATGGGGTTTATGCAATAGGGACACAGCTGTAGGTGACTCCAGGGCTGCAGCTGAGTGGTCCAGGAGCGTGGTTACTCCACGGGACAGGGTCCACATTGTGGAGTCCTCTGATGACTTGCAGATTGAGCTTCTCGGGGCTCAAGCTGTTGCTTCGGTAATTTCTTATTCAACTTCTTTAATTTAATTGCATTTACTTTTCCCTTATTTACTTGTTTTCTTTGCAGATGAACGCCTACCTTCAGGCCGCTGTTCATAACCTGAAGGAGGTGCGTGCTGAAAAGACCATTGCTGAGAGGGATAGAGACAGATACTTTGATGCCTCTGAGGCAAACTTTGCTCGTTTTAGGGAGGTGGAGAAGGAGCTGGCTGCTGAGAAGGAGAAGAACAGGAAGCTTCAGCTGGAGGTGCAGCAGAACAGAGAACAAATCATTGCTGATTACAAGGCTTCTAAGGACTTTCAAGATGTCCTGAATGCCGAGTATGATGCAAACTTTCCTGGCACCTTCAAGGAGTGTTGGGAGGGGATCATCGAGGAGCTGAGTGGGAAGATCGAGGGGGTATCCTTGGAGAAGTTCCCGGTACCTGCTATCCCTGGATTGACAGATACCTTGGAGATCGCTACAGAGACAGCAGTGGATGGGGACTCTCAGCCCACTCAGGATCCACCTTCTTCTCCTGGGGTAGAGACAGCAGATCCTTCTTCCACTCAGGGAGATGTAGTTATTGAGGACTTAGATGAGTAGATGGCCCTGCGTGGCTTATTTCTGTTTGTATTTATTTATTCTGAACTTTTGCCCTTCGGGGCTTATGACTTAACTTATTTATGCAGTAGTTCCTTTTGTATCCATGTTCTCATTTTTTGCTTATTGTTCGTTAAACTTTAGAATTTCTCAAGTACTTGGCCTCCTGGCTGGTACTAAACTCACAAGTTAGTTCAACGTTTGTCTTTTGTGTTTATTTTAACAAAGAGAAATAACTCATAAAGAAAACAATATAAATTCCATTATGCTGTCAATGGATATCAATAGAATGGGTTCAACCCTTACATAAATATTCTATCTTCTACCGGGAGCAACATGCTCTAAAATGGTTTCATTCGAACCTTATTCCTAATAAATAGATAAAAGTCCAAGCCTTTGTCAAAAGAACTTAGATATAATAAACTTTGAGGTTCACAGCATGCCAAGTTCGGGGCACCTCAACCCCATCCAAGGTTTCTAACTTGTAGGATCCTTGTCCTAACACCTTTCGGACTAGATATGGTCCTTCCCAGTTTGGTGCTAACTTTCCTTTCTGGCCAACTCCTGAGGCTTCAATCTTCCTTAAAACCATGTCACCTTGTCGAAAGAATCTTTCTTTAACTCTCTGGTTGTAGTGAAAAGATGCTCTCTTCTGATATTCAGCATTCTTTGCATTAGCTCCATCTCTAACCTCATCAATTAAGTCAAGGGCAAGTCTCATTCCTTCGTCATTAGTTTCTGGCTCATATGCCTCAACTCGAGGTGATGCTTGCATGATCTCTAAAGGCACAACTGCCTCGGCTCCATAAGCCAGCAAAAATGGGGTTGCTCCAGTCGTTACCTTACAAGTGGTACGATATGCCCAAAGTATGGGCAACAACTCATCTACCCAAGTATTCCTAGAGCGTTCGACCCTCTTTTTCAGTCCATCAAGGATAATTCGATTAGCTACCTCAGCTTGCCCATTGGCCTGAGGGTGTGCCACCGAGGTAAAACGGAGCTCAATCGCATTCTCTTCACAATACTTCTTAAACTCCTCATTGTTAAATTGTGTCCCATTGTCTGTCACAAGGATTCGTGGGATTCCGTATCTGCAGATGATGTTCTCCCAAAAGAACTGGGAAACTTGCTTGGTGGTTATCTTGGCCAGGGGTTTAGCCTCAATCCACTTAGTGAAATAATCAATCGCTACTATTAGGAATTTCCTCTGTGCTGAAGCCATGGGAAAGGGTCCAAGTATATCCATCCCCCACATTGCAAATGGAATGGGAGAGTTAATCGAGGTCAACACCTCAGGCGGTTGCCTCACAATTGGGGCATGCTTCTGGCATCTCTCACATCTCTTGACATAGTTTTGTGCATCAGCCAACATCTCCGGCCAATAAAACCCTAAACGAATTATCTTGTGAGCTAGGGCTCTGCCCCCCAAGTGTTGCCCACAGATTCCTTCATGAACTTCCTCCAATGCTTCCCTTGCCTCTATAGGCCTTAGACACTTCAAGTACGGGATTACAAACGACCTTTTGTACAGAATACCCTCAATCAAAGTATATCTCAACGCTCTTACTGAGAGTTTTCGTGCCTCCATGGCATTGTCTGGGAGCCAACCGGTCTCCAGGTGTGCCTTAATAGGATCTATCCAAGAGCCTCCTATATCAATTGGTGCCACTAACTTTGCATTAACGGTCGGGGCCTTCAAGACCTGAAAGTAGACACTCCCGGCATAATTTTCTATTTCAGAAGAAGCAAACTTAGATAGGGCATCGGCCTTAATGTTTTCCTCTCTTGGAATGTGCTCAACATAGCACTCCTCAAACTGGGACATAACAGCCTTTACTACTCTCAAGTATTTTGCCATAGTCTCATCTTTAGCCTCGAATTCACCATTTACTTGTGCTACCACAAGCCTTGAATCTCCACAAACTTTGAGATTCTTGACCCTCATGATTCTGGCCAAGCCCAAACCAGCTATCAATGCCTCATACTCTGCTTCGTTGTTGGTAGTAGGGAAATCCAACTTTAAAGCGTACTCAACTGTGAACCCATCGGGGCTTTGCAAAACCAAACCTGCACCACTAGATTTTGTTTTTGATGCTCCATCAAAATAGAGCACCCAATATTCCTTCAGATCGGGTGTGAGTTTCTCTTCTTTTTCCTCTTGCCCAGGGGTAGTCATTATCTCTTGCCCCCCGACTTCTTGGTTGTTAATAGTACATTCAACCACGAAGTCAGCTAATGCCTGAGCTTTGATAGCTGTCCGAGGCTTGTATGTGATGTCAAACTCTCCTAACTCAATCGCCCATTTGATTAGCCTTCCACTGGCCTTAGGGCTATGCAATATGTTCCTCAATTGCTGGTTTGTCAGAACTTGAATCTTATGTGCCTGAAAGTAAGGCCGCAGCTTTCTTGAAGCAGTTACTAATGCCAAAGCAAACTTTTCTATGGGTGAGTAATTCAACTCAGCCCCATGCAACACTTTGCTCACATAGTAGATAGGTTTCTGGACCTTCTCCTCTTCCCGAATAAGGACGGCACTCAGGGCTTGTTCGGATACTGCCAGGTATAAACTAAGAATCTCCCCAGGACTTGGTTTAGTCAACAACGGGGCTTCAACCATGTACTTCTTCAGTTGCTCAAAGGCCTCTTGGCTTTCAGGTGTCCACTCAAAATTTTTCACCTTTTTTAACGCTTGGAAGAAAGGCAAGCATTTGTCTCCAGACTTGGAGATGAATCTTCCTAAGGCTGCAACTCGACCTGTCAACCTCTGCACATCTCTTATAGAGCGTGGAGGCTCCATGTCTAAAATCGCCTTGATCTTGTCAGGATTGGCCTCAATGCCTCTTTTCGAAACCATCAGCCCTAAAAACTTCCCCGATCCAACGCCAAAAGCACACTTGGCGGGATTCAACATCATCTTGTGGTGCCTCAGCACTTCAAATGCCTCTCCGAGGTGCTTGATATGATCAGCCTTAAGTAGGCTCTTGACTAACATGTCATCAACATATACCTCCATGGTTTTTCCAATCAGATGGGCGAATATCTTATTCACCAATCGTTGGTAAGTAGCTCCTGCATTCTTTAGACCAAAAGCCATGACAAGATAACAGAAGACACCAAAGTCAGTTATGAAAGATACCTTAGGTATGTCATCCTTGTGCATCTTAATCTGATTATAGCCGCTGAATCCATCCATGAAGCTTAACATCTCATGTCCAGCTGTAGCATCTATCAACATATCAATCCTCGGCAGGGGAAAACAATCTTTTGGGCATGCATCATTCAGGTCAGTGAAGTCTATACACATTCTCCACTTCCCATTTGCTTTCTTGACCATGACTGGGTTCGCTAACCATTCAGGAAACTGGATCTCTTCAATAAAACCAGCTTCCAAGAGTTTATTCACTTCTTGCCTAATGGCCTCTTGCCTCTCCGGAGCAAAGTTTCTCTTCTTCTGCTTTATTGTCTTCCTTTTGGGATCAACATTTAACCTATGAGTTATGAGTTGGGGGTCAATCCCTGGCATATCAGCTGCTGTCCAAGCGAACACGTCGCTATTCTTCTGTAAGAATTCTATTAACTTGCCCTTCAGGGGTTCTTTCAGAGATGCTCCAACATAAGTAACTTTTTCAGGATCATTAGGTTCTAGAGGTACGGGAATCAAATCCTCTACTGGCTTCCCTCTATGCTCTTCATCGTCGTGGACATCCATGTCTTCAATCGGAAGGACCTGCCCCCCGACTCCATCGGCCCTCAATGCAGCCACATAGCAACTTCTTGCCATCTTCTGATCACCCTTTTGTTCTCCGACACCATTCCGTGTCGGAAACTTAATTTTCATATGATAGGAAGAGGCCACGGCCTTAAACGCATGAAGTCCAGTCCTTCCAAGGATTGCGTTGTATGTTGATGCTGCCTTGATCACCAAGAAATTCAACATCTGAGTCGCCTCTTTAGGCTCCTGCCCAATAGTCACGGGTAGCTGAATAGTCCCTTCAACGTTGGACTCCACTCCGTTAAACCCGTATATAGGCATGTTTGTAGGGGTCAGTTGAGAGTCGTTGTAACCCATCTTTACAAATGCATCATGAAATAAAATATCCACAGAAGCCCCATTGTCTATCAAGACTCGTTTTACTTCGGAGTTTCCAATCACGGGAGTTATGACCAGCGGGTCGTCATGGGGGAATTTCACCCCTTCCAAGTCTGAATCATCGAAACCAATTACCATCTCGGTTTTAGCACGCTTCGGGGCTTCTCCCACAATGTGCATTACTTCTCTAGCATAAGCCTTTCGAGAATTCTTAGTCGTGCCAGCTGCTGTCGGGCCTCCCCAGATCATATTGATAACTGCCCTTCGGGGCTGGGGATTGCGATCATGGTTGTCATCCCTCCTATTATTATCTCTCCTTTCATTGTCCCTTCTGTCATTGTCCTTTCTCTGGTTCCCACGGTCATCACCCTTGGTGAACTGACTTAGTTTTCCTCTTCGTATCAAGAACTCAATCTCATCCTTGAGTTGCCTACAATCGTCGGTGCCATGTCCCACATCTTTGTGGAACCTGCAGTATTGCTCCTTATTTCGCTTAGCTGGGTCTCCTCTAAGTGGCTTCGGCCATCGGAAATCCTTTTCCTTTTCAATGTCCAACAGGATCTGGCTTCTTGGAGCATTAAGTCTGGCATACTCTGAAAACCTTGGACCCGAGTTCTTTTTTGGAGCAGATTCAGAGTCTCTGCTAGCTCGGGGATACTTGTCCCTAGCATCGTACTCTTGTTCTTGCTTCCGCTTGTTCCCTCCATTGCCCAACGTGGCTTCTTTCTTGATGCTGTCCTCAGCTTTTATATACTTGTCCGCCCTTCGTTGAAGTTCATCCATGCTTTCAGGGGGGTGTTTTGCCAACGACCTCTTAAAAAAGAGATCCGTGGTTCCATGCTGCAAGGCTACCATGGCCACCTTATTTTCCAAATCGGTTATATTCAGAGTTTCCTTAGTGAATCGCTTGATGTAATCTCTTAAGTTCTCATTCTTTCCCTGTGTTACATACATAAGGGATGCGGAGCTTTTCTCATGAATTCTTCCGCTAATGAATTGACTGACAAAAGCGGTACTCAACTCCTTGAAAGAGCTAATCGAGTTTGGAGGTAAACGACTATACCAACGTTGCGCCATGCCCGACAGGGTTTGGGGAAACGCCCTACACTTAAGGGCATCGTTGGCAGGCTGCAGTAACAAGGCGCTCGTAAACGTTCTCACATGAGTTGCGGGATCCCCCGTTCCATCGTAAGCTTTGATCGTGGGCATCTTAAACTTTCGGGAGATATGTGCATTCATTACCTCCTCAGTGAATGGAGGGGTCGGATCATCCAGATCTCCTTGTAGCATCAAATCTCTAGGATTATTCTTGGGGGGTTCCACCCTGGTAGTTCCTCTGGTTGGGGCTTCAGCCCTTCGGTGTCTCCTTGAAGACCTCTCCAGATCTATGAAGGGAATCCCTCCTGAAGTCGGAGGAGGTCGAGTCTGATTAGGGTTCTGTCTCTCTAGTTCCCTTGCTTGGTCGTCCTTCAGCTTCTGAATCTCGGCTTCATAAGCCTTAATTTTCTCTGCGATTGTTAAAGGACCATCTCGGTTCGATGGATTCCTCCCTAGAGGCTCCTTACTAGCGCGTCGCCTCCTTGGGGCTTCGTCTCGATCATCGTCTTCAGATGACGAGTCTCCGGTATAAGGACCAGAGTAATCATAGTATCCTGGTTCAGGAGGAGCCGGGCCTCTAAGATAAGGGGATTGTTGTTGCCCATGGATCAACCGAGCATGACCGCTTGGTCCTGGATCCCTTGGATCTTGGGGGTAATTAGGTAGCCCATACATTGGGTTAGTGTTGACTGGGAGCGAAGAAGTGGAGAGACTGTGAAGCGGCGGGCGGCTACTCAGAGGGAGAGGAGAGACCACCATCTGGAGCGGGTTAGTCTCCTGTCCTAGAGGGACGATCACAGGTTGAGACCTTTCAGCGGGGGGATCCGTCCCTTGTGGTTGGGAGGCCTGATTACGAGGGTTTGTTTCCGTCAATGGGGGTACAGACCCTGGCCCTGTACCAACAGGAGGAGCAGTGATTGGTGGAACGATGGTTCCGAAGGTAGCCTCGGTTGAGACCGGTGTTGTTCTTCGAGTGGTAACCATGGTTGATGTCTTTTTCCCACAGACGGCGCCAAATGTTGTGGAATAAAAACTAGGTTGAAAATATTGTGGCTAGGGTTTGTATATTTAATGCTAGGGTTCGTGAGCTTCGTGCTTTAATGGCTGCTTCTGCGTTCGAGACTTAAACGGTCCTCACAGAATGCCTACGTATCTCTGTAAATTAGAGAATCAAGCCAATAAAACGTAGTTCTGAGGGTGAGGGGTCATGCCCTTTATATAGGCTGAGGAGCCTTAGAATTATGATAGGATTTGGAGACTTGGTGGGCAAGTCTTTGAGGAATGTTCTAGATCTATTCCTTGTAGGAATCAGTTTCCATATTGAATTGGATGCCTTATTGGATAAGTTTGAAAGGGATATTATCCTTATCCAACTCTTATTTGCTGAGCTGTTTATTACCCTTAATATTAATTACGAAATTAATATTATATTTAGGGTTTTGGGCCCAGCTGGTGGGCCTCACGTTTGGACCATTCTCGGCCTAATTAATGCCACATTAAATGTGTCTTTAGGGCTTATTTTCAGCCCATATCACAACCGCACTTATGTCAATATATATCTAATTTAGTGATATTCCCAAGATTTTAAAAAATAATAAGTTAATTTGGATGGTAAAAGTGGTAGTCAACTATCGATTTGATCCGTACTGCTAACTAGTGCTTTGTCCTGAATTGTTGTTTCTATTTTTTAAAAAATACTTATCGAAGATCAAATCGCACGTATGTCAATATATATCTAATTTAGTGATATTCCCAAAATTTACGATTTTTTCTATTTTTATTTAATTTTTTGCCTTTTTTTTTTTTCCTATTTTAAGCTCTTAATTAATGTTTCAATGGTGGATATGAACTTTCACTTTGATCGAATCAAGTCACCTAAGAAATATTTGTCTGAATAACACAGATGAATGCACTTGCTAATAAAGAAAAAGTAATTGGGTTGTACAAGTATTAGTTAAGAGTGTCGTTTACTCGTATATCTATATATTCGGTAGATTTTATTATATTATGTCAGAATTATGTTGGATATGTCTAACAAAAATGACAATGTACAGGTAAGCCTATAGGATAGTTGAATTATGCTGTTAAGTAAGTTAGAGGCTTGCTTTATAGACCACTGTTCATCTCACAAGTTTACCGACGGATTGCAATATTTTTTATTTTAAAATAATTAGGCTTGTATGTTGTACAAATTAATATTATTTATTTTATTAAATCTCGAGATAGGCGATAGTCGAACCACAACTCAGGATGACGGAGCGCAAGTTATTAATTGCAATATTAGTTACATATATTATATCCCTTGTTTAAAAGAAGCAAAAAAATAATTGTATACTCCATTAATAGATTGAACCAATAAGCAATTTATCTTTTTGAATGTGTGTTTAGAAGTGATTACTTTCTTTTTTTTCAGTAAATATAGTTTTGCAACAACAATAAAAATGGGAGGATTGTTGGAGAAAATTCATCGTTGGTACAGGATATCGGAAGCTGTAAAAATGGGAGGATTGTTGGCGAAAATTCATCTTTGGTACAGGATATTGGAAGCTATAATACAGGATATTGGAAACTATAAGAACCACTAAGGTGAAAAGTTTTAGTGAATACTAGCAATATGTCGGTGTTTAGCGCATAGAACATAACTTTTTATTTTATTAATTATAATATTTTTTATAAATAATTTATACTCTTTATTAATGTGTAAAATCATGTTTTAATAGTACGTAATAGTACCAAAATACCAATTTGGTTATCACTTGACTTGGGGTTCGATTCCTTCCAACTACATAATTATACAAAATTTATTTATTTAATTTCATCACATGTTCGATTCTCTATAACCACAAAATTAAATAGTATTTATTTGTTATATATTTTTATCATTCAATTCTACAATTTTATATTTAAATAATACTTATCAGATTTTTTAATTTCACCCGAATTCGATTTTCTATAATTACATAATTTAATAGTATTTATTTATCATATACTTTTATCACTCAATTTTTAATAAATACATATTTTAATCATAGTCATTAATTATATTTATTATCAATAATTTACACATACCGTGTTCGTGATTTCAACGGATTATCGGTTAGTATATATAATGGATATCGGATCAAGTCACCTAAGAAATATTTGCGTAACTAACACAGATGAATATATTTGTGTGACTAACACAGATGAATGTGCTTGCTGATAAAAAAAAGTAACTAGGTTCTACAAGTATTGGTTAAGATTGTCGATTACTCGTTTATTTATACACGGTAGATTTCATTATATTATGTCAGAATTTTGTTGGATTTGTCTAACAAAAAATGACAGTGTATAGTTAGGCCTATAGGATAGTTGGATTATGTTGTTAAATTACATGCTTGCTTTCTATGATTTAACACACAACAGAATGTTGAATCTGTAGCAAATTGTGTTTCTATATTTCTACAACAGAGTGCTTGTTTGTTTTCGATTAGTTTTTTTTTTCTTTTTTAGCAGGAAAGCCTATTCAAACAAGTGCTTACACTTTATTTTAATTTCTAGCGCTACTCATCATCAGACCACCGCCCCTACTCCACATAAGCACATCTTTGATTTTAGCACTTAGCTAGGGTAACAAAATTCAATCTATTTCATAATCACTAAAACAAGCTAATAACCGGGCGGATCCAGGATTTATCATTTACCTTGCTAATTTTTTTTACGCTTAACATAATAATTCATATAAACTTAAAAAATCATATATGTATTATTATTACTAGTTTATAACCCGTGCAACGCACACGGTTCCTTTTTTAATATTTATCAATATATTAATTTTTTAAATTTCATATTATATTAATTTACATATCAAATTGTTATTAAAAAATTGATATATATATATATATATATATATAAGATTTTACATATTCGATTTAATATTTATACTCTATATTGAATTCTTAAAATTTGATTTGGACGATTATAGGCCACGTGAAATTAACAAAATAATCCTTAATTTATTGATGATTTAACAATTTTTTTTAATTAAATCTACGCAGAAGAAAAGAAATTGACAATTTTTTACACTGAAAATTCTATTTGATTTACAAATTATACTTATAATTCGTTTTAATTATCAAAACAAATTATATTGAAAACGTTGGATCTACCATGAAAAAGTATTTTATATTTTAATATGTTATAAACTAAAATGTGTATTCGTATTTTAATACGAAAATGTATATGTCAATGATTTAAATCATATATAATTTGGTTTTCTACATTAAATAACATTATCAATGTAAGACTTCAATATTGAATTGGATTAATGTAAAAATTCGTAATTATATTTTCTCTTGAGATTCCGAATATTTCAATTTGAATAATAATTATTAGATCATTACTAAATTAAAGATAATTTTATGAGGTTCATTAGATTGTAAAATCATCCAAGTATGATTTCTAAATCTCAAGATAAAGTCCAAATAGTAAATATGAATTTTTTTAAATACTAATAAAAAAATAAATAAAATTTAATTTTAATACAACCTTTTTTAATTACATCCTTTTCAGATTATATTTTTTTTAAAAATTCAATTTTAATACAACCTTTTTTAATTATATCCTTGTTAGATTATATTTTTCTTTTTAAAATTTACTTCCAATGCAATTATATCCTTTTTAGATTATAATTTTCTTTTTAATATGATGTAATCTTGATCGTTTATTTTTAATCCAACGGATCATATGATTTTGGTAATTGACCAGACCAAAAATTTGGATAAGATCCTCCTATGCTTATTATATATAAGGATATAATTATTATTGATATTTAAAGGTGAAAACAACACCTAGAGGGGGGGGTGAATAGGTGTTTATGGTTAATAATGCGAATTAATGAACTGTTTTGAAAATTACTGAAAACAGCTTGCTGTTTGTAATAACACAGTTCACAAACAGCACGCTGTTTGTATCTAAAATGCAATGCAGAAAGAGTAAGAACAGTAAGTAAAAGAGACACACAATCTTTTAGCCAGGTTCGACCCCTAATCCCCTATGGTCTACGTCCTGGTCCCTTACCAAACTTGGTAAGAGAATATATTATTGATCAACTATAATCCAATTACAAGATACAACAATATATCTCCCTTAACCCTTGCTGCTTACAAATGGCTTGCTGTTTACCTGTGCTGAACCAACCCTCTAAGTACTACTTCCCAAGTATACTTCTCTAGTATAGTTCGACTCACCCTAAAACCTGAAGCCAATATTGTACAGCAACAAAACAATACACTTTGAACAATACAAATGTTTTGAACGAATTACAACAAAACCTATGAAACCTTCTGAATAAATATGCGTGTAAGTGAATATTGGGTTTTTGAAGGTTTGAAGAATTTAGCAAAGAAGGCTTGTGGTTGTATATGAATTCTTGTTTTTGCACTGTAAGGGATGATTAAGAACTGAGCATATCACGTTCTTAAATAGATGAACAAGAATGTAAATGAAATCAAATCTTAACGGCATGAATTGTAACCGTTAGAAGTGTTTTTGTAGAATAATAAAGATGATGAACATATAGAATGTGTATGTCAGATGATGATATAGGTAGGAGCGTGTTTTGTATGATGAGGAATATTTGATATGAGTTTGGAAGACATCCCCATGTGTTTGTTTGTGAGTGGAGGTGGTGTGAGGCATTAAAATAATGAAAAGTGAATCTTACTTTTCTTATTTTTATGACAAGGAAAAGGTTTGTCTCCCAATATCTATTGGATATGAGTAGATGTAACTTTAGATATATTCAGAGAGGTCCTTACAATATTCTAATATCATCTATACTTGATTCTTCATCAAAAACCGTAGCCTTCTGTTTTTCTGACAGACCCAGTCAGCGTGCTGTTTGTACAAATGGTATGCTGTTTGTACAACTGGTACGCTGATTGAACATGAAATTGTCTTGCTGTTAGAGACTGATGTAAACTGACTAAGTCTACACTTGGCTTACCAATTTTCTGTTTGAGTCATACTGATTGCACAATCAGTAAGCTGAATTTCCCTGCAAAACCAAGTTAAAGTGTCTACAAATGGCATGCTGTTTATATCTGTTACTAAGCCAAATGGCTTACTGTTTGTGATCATCAAAACTTAAGAGTTTCAATCTCCCCCTTTTTGATTATTACAACTAATTTAGGAGAAATTTTAAAAACTCCCCCTAAATCCCTGCATAACAATATTAGATATAAACCAAATTATAAGCAAACAACAAATATCCAACTTAAGCATTAAACCACAGCAATTAACCAGAACCAACTTAAACACTTAATCCACAGCAAACAACTTAGCAAATATTCAGAACAACTTAGCAAATATCCAGGCAAATATCCAGAAAGACTAAAGGTTTTTTTAAAAGTTTTTAAAAGACTCCAAATTTTCTCCCCCTTAATTCATCAAAAAATTAAGAAGCTTTGGGATCTTGAACAATGGTAGGTGGAGCATCTGATGTGGTGGCATCCGTGTCAACTTCTTCAGCTTGTTTCTGAGCAGCTTTTGCCAATTCATCCAATCCAGCTTCTTCTTCCATAGCAGAGTGAGTTGTAGATGTTATTCCAGAAGGTTTGAGCATCAATTCCTTGACAGACTTAATTTCAGATAGAAATTCTTTCATTATGCTCTTAATTGTCTGATACTCAGCCTTCACAGATTGAAGATTCACTTTCACATCTTGTAAGTCCATCTTGACAGTTTGCACATCATTTCTGATGGATTGAGTATCACTACGAAGGGAGATCAGCTCACTGGACATAATGGTTACATCTGCATGAAGTGACTGAGAAAACAGATTATGTGCCATAGAAATAGGCTCTGCAGAGGTTGTAGGAGCAGCTAATGAAGGTTCTTCTGGAGGAGATAGTACAATCCTAGATAGAACACCATCCTCAATTTGCAAATTATTCATAGCTAGGAACTTAACATCAACTTCCTTGACAGTAACCTTGATAGCATCTTTTGAATCCACTTTGAACCATTCAAACACCTTTGTTAACCAAAGCCCATATGGTATTCCACTCACTGTTTTATCAAGTGTAGCTAACATTTTCTGAAGTATCAGAGATGATACATCAAAGGGTTTTCCAGACATTAACATGGCAACAACTACTACATCTTGATAAGTAAAGTTTGATTTATTACCAATCCTTGGGCAAATGTGAGACCTAGCAAGTTTGAACAAAAGGTGAGCCATGGGTGTAACCACAGTTGTAGGAGGGGGGTTTGTATCCTTAATATTGTCATCACCCATTATCAATTTCATTTGCTCAATAATACTTAAATCAGGTATTGATACAGAACCCTGGGCAGTGTACACATCAACATCACTATCCTTTTCGATTTTCAAAATCGAACTCAAAATAGGGGGATTCAACTGGATTTTCTTACCCCTAACCATAGATACTATACTTCCAAATTTATCAGTTTGCATGTTGGCATAATACTCTCGAACTAAATCAGGGAAGTATATTTTAGGCATATCCATAAAGAAGGATTCTAATCCAACATCTTGAAACAATTTAAAAGCTCCACAACGAGTAATTGAAGGAACGAGCTTACTTGAAATCGGTTGGTTAGGAATGATGGTGCGCGATCCTAATTCCATCTCTTTAAAGCGAGATTCACAGTCGGGAGACACAAAAGACGGAGACACAGACATCTTGAGCTTCTTCGATTCGGGAGTTTGAGAAACTTCATCCTCACTTTCTTTTAGTTCCAGAACAACATCTTCCTTCATTGATGCAGATGGAGTGGGTGCTCTTCGTGCCCTTGTCTTGCGAACCATGATGATTGATGGGATTGAAAAACTGGTCGATTCCGATTGAAACCCTAATCGCCCTTTTATGAACCCTAATCGCCTCTTTTGACAGGAGTAGAGTGTTTTAAAGAAATGAACCGTCCCAAGTTCCTTGTTTTGATAAATATTAGGGGAGAAATGTTGATAAAATAAAACCCACTTAACATTTATCTAAAAAACATGCATATTTTAATACTGAGATGTTTAATTACTAATAATCACAAGATTAATCACATTAGTTCAAATCGTACATATTATCTATATTTAAACAGTACATTTTAAATCAATTAAATGAAACTAATGTAAAAATAATGTAAACATATCATGCCAATAGTAAGCTAGAAGTGGTGACAATCAGTATACCATTTGTCATAGAGACTCGAACAAATGGTAAGCTAACTTGTTCTGCAATTTTCCAAACAGCATGCTGATTTTACATGGAGCACATACCAAGTTGCATTCGAATGATTGAAAATCTTTCCTCTGCAAGGGGCTTGGTGAATATATCAGCTAGTTGGAATTCAGTTGGGACAAAGACTAACTCTATCTTGCCCTTAGCAACATTGTCTCTCAAGAAATGATGTCGAACATCAATATGCTTCGTTCTTGAGTGATTCACCGGATTCTTGGAAATGCTTATGGTGCTAGTGTTGTCACAGTTGATTGGAACCTTTTTACACTTGATATCAAAGTCCCTCAGAGTTTGAATCATCCATAGAAGTTGAGAACAACAGCTCCCAGCTGCTAGATACTCCCCTTCTGCAGTGGATAAAGCAACCGAAGTTTGTTTCTTGCATTGCCAAGAAACTAGGCTTTGTCCAAGGAATGTACAAACACCACTAGTACTTTTTCTATCAATTAAGCAACCTGCATAATCTGCATCACTATACCCAACAAGATCAAAAGTATTTGTGATAGGATAAAACAAACCAAGAGAAATGGTACCACTTAAATATCGAAATATTCTTTTAATGGCATTTAAGTGAGATTCTTTAGGGTTTGATTGAAACCTTGAACAAACACATACACTGTACATTATGTCAGGTCTAGAAGCAGTTAAATACAGTAGACTTCCAATCATACCTCGATATCTTTTAATATCAACAGCCTTACCATTTTCATCTACAATCAGCTTGCTGTTTTGCACCATGGGAGTTGATTTTGGTTTTATATCTTCAAAACCGAATCTCTTCAATAGACTTTGTGTATATTTGGATTGGTGCACAAAAATTCCATCTTTAGATTGCTTGAATTGAAGACCCAAGAAGTAATTTAGTTCGCCCATCATGCTCATTTCGAACTCACTATGCATACACTTGGAAAACCACTTACACATAGATTCATTAGTAGCACAAAAAATAATATCATCCACATATATTTGTACAATCAAAATATCTTTACCATTTTGCATAATAAATAATGTGGGATCAATTTTACCTCGAGTGAAACCATTTTGGATTAGATACTTACTAAGCCTTTTGTACCAAGCTCTAGGGGCTTGCTTTAGACCATAAAGAGCCTTCTTTAGCTTGAATGCATAGTTTGGATATTGTTCATTTTCGAAACCAGGAGGTTGTTTAACATAGACTTCCTCTTCTAGCACACCATTTAGGAATGCACTCTTTACATCCATTTGATATAGCTTGATTTTCTTGAAACATGCATAAGCCAGAAGCATCCTTATTGATTCCAAACGAGCAACCGGAGCATAGGTTTGATCAAAATCAATGCCTTCTTGTTGGTTGTAGCCTTGAGCTACAAGTCTTGCTTTATTTCGAGTAATGGTGCCAAATTCATCAACTTTGTTTTTGAACACCCATTTAGTTCCTATAAGTGAGGCATCCTTTGGTGGCTTGACAAGTTCCCAAACATTACATCTTTCGAATTGATTTAATTCTTCTTGCATGGCCATGATCCAATTCTCATCTTTTAATGCATCATCTATATTTTTAGGTTCTTCTTGAGCTAGGAAGGCTGCATGAGCACAATAATTTGCCTTCCCTCTTCTTGTAGTAATTCCATCAGTAATATCACCAATGACTAACTCAGGTGGATGATTTTTAACCGTTCTTGTTGCCCTTGGTAAAGAATGTTGAGCTATTTCTTCATGAGTTGTCTTTCTCATCTTTGATGGTGGAGACTGTTCTTCTCCATCATATAGAGGCAATTTTGCAGTAGCCCTTGATCCTCTAGGACCTTCCAAAGTCATTTTTGCTATTTTTGTAATTGAATCTTCCACTTCAGCTTGCTGTTTTGAGCTTTCAGCTTGCTGATTGTCAGTGTCTGCATCCTCTTTGGCTTGCTGACTTTCAGTGTCACTTTCATCTTCATCTTGCTGATTTGAACTGCCATTTCGCTGATTTTCACTTTCAGCTTGCTGATTTGCACTTCCAGCTTGCTGATTTGTACTTCCAGCTTGCTGATTGTCAGTGACTTGAGGTTGCACATTTTCTTCTTCACCTGCAAATCCTTCCTCAACTCTTGGTAGATCATTGTTAGGTTCTTGAAAAGTAACATCAATAGATTCTTCAACAATATTCTTATTTATATTATAAATTCTATAAGCTCTACTTGTTAAAGAATAACCAAGAAATATGGCTTCATAGGATTTAGCATCAAATTTACCATCTTTACCAATTGTTTTGAGGACAAAACACTTTGAACCAAAAATCTTGAAGTAACTGATATTTGGCTTCTTGTTTCTCAACAGTTGATAGGGAGTTTTGTCCAATAATGGCCTGATTATGATTCGATTCAACAAATAGCATGCTGTATTCACAGCTTCGGCCCAAAAACTTCTAGGTAGCTTGCTTTCTTGCAGTAGAGTCCTTGCTGTTTCTTGAAGTGACCTATTCTTTCTTTCCACCACTCCATTTTGTTGAGGAGTCCTTGGAGCAGAAAATTCATGAGAGATTCCCTTTTGTTCACAATATGTGATAAATTTGTCATTGACAAATTCACCTCCTCTATCACTTCTTATACCTACAAGTCTTGTATCATGCTTGTTCTCAAGTAGTTTAATCAGTTTCTCAAATTCATCAAAAGCACAATCTTTAGTACTAAGGAACAATACCCAAGTAAATCTAGAATAATCATCTACAATTACAAAACCATATTGTTTACCTCCAATACTTTTATAAGATTCTGGACCAAATAAATCTAAGTGCAGAAGCTCTAAGGGTTTAGAAGTAGATACCATTTTCTTAGCTTTGTGAGTGCTTCGAATTTGTTTACCCAATTGGCATGCTGAACATACTTCGACCTTAGTATATTTCAGTTTTGGCAGCCCTCTGACCAGATTCTTACTTGAAAGTTTATTGATCAAGTCCATGTGTGCATGTCCCAACCTCCTATGCCATATATATGGATCATTGTCGATTGCAGCCAAACAGCATGCTGTTTCCTGCATTTCGAAATCTAATACATATATATTTCCTTCCCTTCTAGCAACTAGTGGGATTTTGTTAGCACCAATAGTAATAATAGTTTTATCTATGCCAAACTGAACAAAATGTCCATCATCAAATAATTGAGTGACACTAAGTAAATTATATGAAAGACCTTTGACATATTGAACTTTATCGATCGAAATATTACTATTACCAATAGAACCAATACCAAGGATTCGAAGAGTTTTGCTATTGCCAATTGTAACTCTTCCTCCTTTCTTCATGTTGAGACTTATGAACTGAGACTTGTCTCCACACATATGTCTAGTGCAACCGCTATCCAAGATCCATTGTTTCGACTTTATTTTGGCGGCAAGACATATCTACAAAACAAACAAACACAAACTTAATGTTTTGGTACCCATATAGGTTTGGGTCCAAACTGGTTAGTAGCAAGAATATATAACACATTTAATTCAGCTTTCTTGATCCATTTTTGGATCACTTTTGGTGACTGTTGGCGAGCTGTTTGTCTTCTGTCAGGAGCATTCTGGTATGCTGTTTGTCGCCTGGTTGGTCCATTCTGGTAAGCTGTTTTCCCTTTACCATTGATTTTAACCACACAATGAACTTCCAGATGGCCTTTTCCACCACATTTGTTGCATGTTTTCCAAGGCATGGCATAATCATAAGGTATGCCATTTTTACCATCATATTTGAGGACTCCAAGCTTCTTGTGTATGTCCATGCCAACTCCTTCTCTGACTACAGGAACTTTTGCCTTCTTCATCATTGTTTTTAAGGTGTCTTCTCCTAGTACAAAAGTTTCCATTCCTTTCTGGAGGTCCTTGACCTCTTTTTCCAGAAGAGAAATCAAATCAGCTTGCTGATTGATAAGTTCAGCTTGCTGTTTTCGCTTTTCCACAGATTTTGAGGATTCGGCTTGGTTTGACTCTGTGTTCTTGAATGATTGTATGCATTCATTCCTTTCTTCAATCTCTGACTTCAATCTCCTAAGTTCTTTCATAAGAACCTCATTTCTTTGTAGAATCACTTTGTTGACTCCTTCGAATTGAACTAATTTCTCCTTTAAATCAGTAATAAGATCATTGTGATTTGTTTCTGGATTCTTTTCAGCCATTAAATCAACAATCATTTTCTTCAACTGATTGTTGTTCTTTTCCAGCTTGCTATTCTTATGTTTTAGTTCCATAAACTCAATTATGGATACATGATTTGGTACCTGCACGGTTAGTTCTTCTAGCATATTATGAGATGAATTTAAATCAGAATATATTGAATTTACCTCACTTGCATCATCTTCTGAATTCGAATAATCACTATCCACACAATCTTCTTTTATGGATCCTAGTGAACTTTCTTCATCATGTAAACCTACAAGGGCCAAATTCACCATGTCCTCGCTTGAGTCATCACTGGAGTCTGAATCATCATCACTCCAAGTCAGTAGAGCCTTTGCTTTTCTCTTATCCTTGAAAGCAGCTTGCTGTTTGGACTTTAGCTTAAAACAGTCCTTCTTAAAATGGCCTGGTTTACCACATTCGAAACAAGTTTGTTCCTTGGCTTTCCTTTTGGAGTATTCACCTCTTTCCTTTTTCATTCTATTTTTCTTTTCAATCAGCCTCTTGATCTTTTGTGAGATGAGTGCCATTTCTTCGTCAGATTCTTCATCAGATTCAAACAGCTTGCTGTTTGCAGACTCTGGCTTGCTGTTTGTAGAGTGAAGAGCCAAATTCCTCATTTTGGCTATGGGGACCCGAACATCTTCAGCCTGACCTTTGCTTATCTTGCTTTCAAATTGTTCTAGCTCTACAAACACAGCTAGGTGATCCATGGTGTTGATTGTTGAAGATGATTCCAAAGCCGTGACCTTTGCTTCATAAACAAATGGTACTGCACTTAACACTTTCATGTTAATTTCATCTTGTGGAATGTCTTTTCCAAGTCTCTTTAATGAGTTTATAGTAACTTGGAACTTTGCTTGACCTTCTTTGATAGTTTCATTATCTTTGAGCTTGAAGTTTCCAAAATCATTCATTAGTTTGCTAAGCTTCACCTTCCTCAAGGTTTTTGATCCTTCATGATAGGTTTCCAAAGCATCCCACATTTCTTTTGCTGTTTTTAGGGAGGAGACTTTGTCGTACTCAGCTTGATCTAGAGCATTCATTATGGAATTTCTAGCTTCTCCATTAAAACCGCATTTGATAATTTCATCCATAGTGAGATCATCAACATCTTTTGGTTGATTCTTTTCATCCAAGAATTGATAATCTCCTTTCTGTACAACTCTTAACACCAGTGGCCTCTTGGATAAGAATGTTTCCATTCTACATTTCCACCAATTGTAATTTTCTGATCCAGTGAGGAGAGGAGCCCTATAATCGGCTTTTGCTTCAAGATAATGTTCTGCCATGATCGATACTTTCCTGTTACAGAATTCACTACACCAAAACTGGCCATTAGTAACGGATATATCCGTTACTAATGTCATTAGTAACGGATATATCCGTTACTAATCGTCCGTCACAATTGCTTTTTTTTAAATTTTGTAACAGATATATCCGTTACTAATTAGTAACGGATATATCCGTTACAAATAGATTAGTAACGGATATATCCGTTACTAATTAGTAACGGATATCTGAAATTAGTAACGGATATATCCGTTACTAATTAGTAACGGATATATCCGTTACAAATAGATTAGTAACGGATATATCCGTTACTAATTAGTAACGGATATCTGGAATTAGTAACGGATATATCCGTTACTAATTAGTAACGGATATATCCGTTACAAATAGATTAGTAACGGATATATCCGTTACAAATTAGTAACGGATATCTGAAATTAGTAACGGATATATCCGTTACTAATTAGTAACGGATATATCTGTTACAAAATAAAAAAAAAAAGCAATTGTGACGGACGATTAGTAACGGATATATCCGTTACTAATTAGTAACGGATGTTGAGAATTAGTAACGGATATATCCGTTACTAATTAGTAACGGATGTTTAGAATTAGTAACGGATATATCCGTTACTAATATTAAAAAAATTTAATAAGCTCTCAGCCAGCCAATCAGAGGCTGCCACCACATCCGCCCGCCCCCACCTCTCAGCCAATCACATTGCGCCACCTGTACTCTCAGCCAATCAGAGGCTGCAACCACAGCCGCCCCCACCTCTCACCCAACCACCTCAATTTTTCCAGATTTGTTGAAGTAAGGTTTCGAACCCCTGACCTCCTCTCAGGTAGTACACCCACTCAACCAACTGTGACACGCGAGTATTTGTGATATATATGGAAATACAATCCTTATACTATGAACTTTTACATGTTTTTGTTTTATAAATTCGTTTAAAATTATAATTTTTTAAAAAATTCGTTTTAATTTAATTTTACATATTTTTTAAAATTTAATTTTTTAAAAATTCGTTATAATTATTTATTTTAAAAAAATAGAAAATAATTATTTTTTAAAAAAATCGAGAATAATTTTTTTAAAAAAAAATCGAAAATAATTATTATTTTTTAAAAAATCGAAAATAATTATTTTTTTTAAAAAACGAAAATAATTAATTTTTTTAAAAAATCAAAAATAATTAAATTTTTTTAAAAAATCGAAAATAATTATTTTTTTAAAAAAATCGAAAATAATTATTTTTTTAAAAAAATTGAAAATAATTATTTTTAAAAAAATCGAAAATAATTATTATTTTTTTAAAAATCGAAAATAATTTTTTTTAAAAAAAAATCGAAAATAATTATTATTTTTTAAAAAATCGAAAATAATTATTTTTTTAAAAAAAACGAAAATAATTAATTTTTTAAAAAATCGAAAATAATTAATTTTTTTTAAAAAATCGAAAATAATTATTTTTTTAAAAAAATCGAAAATAATTATTTTTTTAAAAAAATTGAATATATTTTTTTTAAAAAAAAATTGAAAATAATTATTATTTTTTTTAAAATCGAAAATAATTATTTTTTTTAAAAAACGAAAATAATTAATTTTTTAAAAAAATCGAAAATAATTAAATTTTTTTAAAAAATCGAAAATAATTATTTTTTTAAAAAAAGCGAAAATAAATATTTTTTTAAAAAAATCGAAAATAATTTTTTTTAAAAAACCGAAAATAATTTTTTTTAAAAATATCGAAAATTATTAATTTTTTTTAGAAAAATCGAAAATAATATTTTTTTTAGAAAATCGAAAATAATTTTTTTTTAAAAATATAATCAAAAATAATTATTTTTTTAAAAAATGAAAATAATTATTTTTTTTAAAATCGAAATAATTATTTTTTTAAAAAAAACGACAATATTTTTAAAATCTTTTTTCGACTATCCACAAAATCTTTTTTATGATATACACAAAAAATTAAAAAATTACAAGCTTATTTGATGTGATTTTATAATATAAATCTCCAAAAAACAATACTCACGATATCTAGTATCGCCCCGATTGCACAAAACAATATTTTTAAAATCTTTTTTCGACGATCCAACCGTACGGTTGTTAATATCTAATGATTTTAGTGATATACACAAAAAATTAAAAAATTACAAGCTTATTTGATGTGATTTTATAATATAAATCTCCAAAAAACAATACTCCCGATAACTAGTATCGTCCCGATTGCACAAAACAATATTTTTAAAATGTTTTTTCAACGATGCAACCATAAGGTTGTTAATATCTAATGATTTTAGTGATATACACAAAAAATTAAAAAATTACAAGCTTATTTGATGTGATTTTATAATATAAATCTCCGAAAAACAATACTCGCGATAACTGGTATCGTCCCGATTGCACAAAACAATATTTTTAAAATATTTTTTTGACGATCCAACCGTACGGCTGTCAATATCTAAGGATTTTAGTGATATACAAAAAAAATTAAAAAATTACAAGCTTATTTGATGTGATTTTATAATATAAATCTCCAAAAAACAATACTCACGATATCTAGTATCGTCCCGATTGCACAAAACAATATTTTTAAAATCTTTTTTCGACGATCCAACCGTACGGTTGTTAATATCTAATGATTTTAGTGATATACACAAAAAATTAAAAAATTACAAGCTTATTTGATGTGATTTTATAATATAAATCTCCAAAAAACAATACTCCCGATAACTAGTATCGTCCCGATTGCACAAAACAATATTTTTAAAATGTTTTTTCGACGATGCAACCATAAGGTTGTTAATATCTAATGATTTTAGTGATATACACAAAAAATTAAAAAATTACAAGCTTATTTGATGTGATTTTATAATATAAATCTCCGAAAAACAATACTCGCGATAACTGGTATCGTCCCGATTGCACAAAACAATATTTTTAAAATATTTTTTCGACGATCCAACCGTACGGCTGTCAATATCTAAGGATTTTAGTGATATACAAAAAAATTAAAAAATTACAAGCTTATTTGATGTGATTTTATAATATAAATCTCCAAAAAACAATACTCACGATATCTAGTATCGTCCCGATTGCACAAAACAATATTTTAAAAATCTGTTTTCGACGATCCAACCGTACGGTTGTTAATATCTAATGATTTTAGTGATATACACAAAAAATTAAAAAATTACAAGCTTATTTGATGTCATTTTATAATATAAATCTCCAAAAACAATACTCCAGATAACTAGTATCGTCCCGATTGCACAAAACAATATTTTTAAAATGTTTTTTCGACGATGCAACCATAAGGTTGTTAATATCTAATGATTTTAGTGATATACACAAAAAATTAAAAAATTACAAGCTTATTTGATGTGATTTTATAATATAAATCTCCGAAAAACAATACTCGCGATAACTGGTATCGTCCCGATTGCACAAAACAATATTTTTAAAATATTTTTTTGACGATCCAACCGTACGGCTGTCAATATCTAAGGATTTTAGTGATATACAAAAAAAATTAAAAAATTACAAGCTTATTTGATGTGATTTTATAATATAAATCTCCAAAAAACAATACTCACGATATCTAGTATCGTCCCGATTGCACAAAACAATATTTTTAAAATCTTTTTTCGACGATCCAACCGTACGGTTGTTAATATCTAATGATTTTAGTGATATACACAAAAAATTAAAAAATTACAAGCTTATTTGATGTGATTTTATAATATAAATCTCCAAAAAACAATACTCCCGATAACTAGTATCGTCCCGATTGCACAAAACAATATTTTTAAAATGTTTTTTCGACGATGCAACCATAAGGTTGTTAATATCTAATGATTTTAGTGATATACACAAAAAATTAAAAAATTACAAGCTTATTTGATGTGATTTTATAATATAAATCTCCGAAAAACAATACTCGCGATAACTGGTATCGTCCCGATTGCACAAAACAATATTTTTAAAATATTTTTTCGACGATCCAACCGTACGGCTGTCAAGATCTAAGGATTTTAGTGATATACAAAAAAATTAAAAAATTACAAGCTTATTTGATGTGATTTTATAATATAAATCTCCAAAAAACAATACTCACGATATCTAGTATCGTCCCGATTGCACAAAACAATATTTTAAAAATCTGTTTTCGACGATCCAACCGTACGGTTGTTAATATCTAATGATTTTAGTGATATACACAAAAAATTAAAAAATTACAAGCTTATTTGATGTGATTTTATAATATAAATCTCCAAAAACAATACTCCAGATAACTAGTATCGTCCCGATTGCACAAAACAATATTTTTAAAATGTTTTTTCGACGATGCAACCATAAGGTTGTTAATATCTAATGATTTTAGTGATATACACAAAAAATTAAAAAATTACAAGCTTATTTGATATGATTTTATAATATAAATCTCCGAAAAACAATACTCGCGATAACTGGTATCGTCCCGATTGCACAAAACAATATTTTTAAAATATTTTTTCGACGATCCAACCGTACGGTTGTTAATATCTAAGGATTTTAGTGATATACACAAAAAATTAAAAAATTACAAGCTTATTTGATGTGATTTTATAATATAAATCTCCAAAAAACAATACTCACGATATCTAGTATCGTCCCGATTGCACAAAACAATATTTTTAAAATCTTTTTTCGACGATCCAACCGTACGGTTGTTAATATCTAATGATTTTAGTGATATACACAAAAAATTAAAAAAATTACAAGCTTATTTGATGTGATTTTATAATATAAATCTCCAAAAAACAATACTCCCGATAACTAGTATCGTCCCGATTGCACAAAACAATATTTTTAAAATGTTTTTTCGACGATGCAACCATAAGGTTGTTAATATCTAATGATTTTAGTGATATACACAAAAAATTAAAAAATTACAAGCTTATTTGATGTGATTTTATAATATAAATCTCCGAAAAACAATACTCGCGATAACTGGTATCGTCCCGATTGCACAAAACAATATTTTTAAAATATTTTTTCGACGATCCAACCGTACGACTGTTAATATCTAAGGATTTTAGTGATATACACAAAAAATTAAAAAATTACAAGCTTATTTGATGTGATTTTATAATATAAATCTTTTAAAAGTATTAAATTAGTAATATATATATATTATTCCTTAGTAACGGATATATCTGTTACTAATTCTATGTATTCGTTACTAATTAGTAACAGATATATCCGTTACTAATATTATATATCCATTACTAATTAGTAACGGATATATAATATTAGTAACGGATATATCTGTTACTAATTAGTAACGGATACATAGAATTAGTAACGGATATATCCGTTACTAATTAGTAACGGATATATGTGAATTAGTAATGGATATATCCGTTACTAATTAGTAACGGATATATCCGTTACTAATTCTATGTATCCGTTACTAATTAGTAACAGATATTTAATATTAGTAACGGATATATCCGTTACTAATTAGTAACGGATACATAGAATTAGTAACGGATATATCCGTTACTAATTAGTAACGGATATCTGACACATTAGTAACGGATATATCCGTTACTAATTAGTAACGGATATATCTGTTACTAATGCCATCAGTAACGGATATATCCGTTACTAATGGCTTTTTTTATCTGTTAGTAATTTGCCAGTTTGGTGTAGTGATTGTTAGTATACCATTGCTCTGATACCAATTGAAAACAACACCTAGAGGGGGGGTGAATAGGTGTTTATGGTTAATAATGTGAATTAATGAACTGTTTTGAAAATTACTGAAAACAGCTTGCTGTTTGTAATAACACAGTTCACAAACAGCACGCTGTTTGTATCTAAAATGCAATGCAGAAAGAGTAAGAACAGTAAGTAAAAGAGACACACAATCTTTTAGCCAGGTTCGACCCCTAATCCCCTATGGTCTACGTCCTGGTCCCTTACCAAACTTGGTAAGAGAATATATTATTGATCAACTATAATCCAATTACAAGATACAACAATATATCTCCCTTAACCCTTGCTGCTTACAAATGGCTTGCTGTTTACCTGTGCTGAACCAACCCTCTAAGTACTACTTCCCAAGTATACTTCTCTAGTATAGTTCGACTCACCCTAAAACCTGAAGCCAATATTGTACAGCAACAAAACAATACACTTTGAACAATACAAATGTTTTGAACGAATTACAACAAAACCTATGAACCCTTCTGAATAAATATGCGTGTAAGTGAATATTGGGTTTTTGAAGGTTTGAAGAATTTAGCAAAGAAGGCTTGTGGTTGTATATGAATTCTTGTTTTTGCACTGTAAGGGATGATTAAGAACTGAGCATATCACGTTCTTAAATAGATGAACAAGAATGTAAATGAAATCAAATCTTAACGGCATGAATTGTAACCGTTAGAAGTGTTTTTGTAGAATAATGAAGATGATGAACATATAGAATGTGTATGTCAGATGATGATATAGGTAGGAGCGTGTTTTGTATGATGAGGAATATTTGATATGAGTTTGGAAGACATCCCCATGTGTTTGTTTGTGAGTGGAGGTGGTGTGAGGCATTAAAATAATGAAAAGTGAATCTTACTTTTCTTATTTTTATGACAAGGAAAAGGTTTGTCTCCCAATATCTATTGGATATGAGTAGATGTAACTTTAGATATATTCAGAGAGGTCCTTACAATATTCTAATATCATCTATACTTGATTCTTCATCAAAAACCGTAGCCTTCTGTTTTTCTGACAGACCCAGTCAGCGTGCTGTTTGTACAAATGGTATGCTGTTTGTACAACTGGTACGCTGATTGAACATGAAATTGTCTTGCTGTTAGAGACTGATGTAAACTGACTAAGTCTACACTTGGCTTACCAATTTTCTGTTTGAGTCATACTGATTGCACAATCAGTAAGCTGAATTTCCCTGCAAAACCAAGTTAAAGTGTCTACAAATGGCATGCTGTTTATATCTGTTACTAAGCCAAATGGCTTACTGTTTGTGATCATCAAAACTTAGGAGTTTCAAAAGGTAAAAGACTAGAAAGATGGTAAACATTTATATCTTCTTTTTAAAGAGAAATCATCATAAATCAATTCTGTTTATTTTGTCAAAAAAATAAGCAGGAGGCACGCATATAAAATTAGCAGGGTTAGGGTACTCAAATATTTGCAAAGAAAATTTATCAAATGATGTGGCATAATATGTGATTATTTTAATTGATATGGTTGATTTGAATAGAAGAGGTACATCTTATTATTATTTTAATAACTAATTTAATTGGATTTGGAATTTTAAAAAAAAAATATTTTGAGATCCTAACAGTTTCCACTATAAATCTCCAATGACAGATAGCCGATGTATATTTTTCTTTTCAAAATTTTGAAATACTATAATTGATAGATGTAAGGGAGTAGTTTACGGTTAATATTATTACTTGAAGAAAAATAATTGTAACAGACTAACAGAATTAAAATCCAAGAGATACGTGCCGCATAAATGACAAACAGAAAAAAGAAAAAAACAGAACAAACGAGAGTAAGAGCATCTCCAATGGCGTTAGCTAAATTACATAAAATATTGATTATGTAAAATTTGTCGAACCTGTAAGACATTGTGTTCCGATGGTATTGGCTATAATGATTGGCTATATTTTAAAAATGGTATGTTATTAATATTTCAAGTTGTTATTAATGGAATATATAATTTTAATATAGAAATAAGTGATGTGGCAATTCACTACAGGTCTCTAGAGGTTCGACAAATATAACCAACATCAAGAGATTATCTATAATTATAGACAACTGTTTTGTCCCATTGGAATGCAAATTTTTTTACACATTCTTTATAATTCTTATTTATGTTAATTAATTTCAAATTTTACCTAAGAGATCTATCTCATTGGAGATGCTCTAATAAGTAGAACAAACGACAATAATAAGTTGGGCTAATGTTTTTTACATACCCGGGCTAAACTCACACTCACGTATGAATCAAAAATTAATGATTTTTTTAGGTAAAAAAATTTGAGCACCATAAATGGGAAATTTGCAAAAAAAAAATTGCATGACTCATAAATGGAAACAAGGTATGGGAAATTCATAAACAACAAGATCTAGTACTTTTATAGGCTACTACTTTAATATAAACAAAATCTAATTAAAAGTAAGTGCAAAATTGCTTTCAAAAAAAAAAAAGTAGGTGTAGAAGCATTTAATATGATACATCAAGAGAATGATAAGTCACCGTCGAAGAGGAATAAAATCGGGCCTTCCCAAGATTTGATTTTTTTTATTAAATTTATTTTCTTATATTTAATAACATCTTAATTGGTCACTAGTTACATTTATTAAATACATATTAAACTTACTTTATTTATTTATACAAGTTTAATAACTTCATTTGAGCATTATAATTATTATTTCAATGTAAAATATTAATTATCTATATAAAAGTAAGATTATTTTTTTGGTAAAAAGATGATTTAAAATTATTTATATTATCATTTCAATTTTTTCGAATGATCGTATGACAAACGACCTTAACTTTTCGAGTAATCTTTTATCGATGAATGTGGGAATAATGATAAGTTATAGAAGTATATAAATATTTCAATTAATAAAATTTGTATACAAGTAAAATTGATAAGTTTTTACCTTTGCACATGAACAAATTACACATTGGATATGAACGATCCGATTAAATTGAACTAACCGGATCATTTTCTCCGTTGATTAAATCAATAAAGAAATTATACACCGGTTGTTCCATTATTTAGTGTCGAAATAAATTAAAATTTTAAATAAATAAATTCTTATACTATTATTGAGCATTTATGTTATGAAAGAGATGTCGCCTTTTAAAAACGTTGTTTAATTATATTTAATATTTATAATTTTTTATCATAAAAATTACGTTCATATTGTAATCAGAGTATTCTTTCAACTAATAATTCATGATATTTTTAAGATTAGTGAAATTTAGATATATAATAAAAGTATTCTTCCAACTAATAATTCTTGTAAATTATTTTGAATCAATTGTTTTAGAAAACTCTTAAAATATCTGTCAACTTATAAAAGTATTCTTTTAACTAATAATTCTTGTAAATTATTTTGAATCAATTGTTTTAGAAAACTCTTAAAATATTTGTCAACTTTTTAAATAATAAAAATTAACTTTTATTATTTTCAATATTTTAAAATAAAATTTATAAGTCACGCGAAGCGCAAATAAGTCTCAATTCTACATTCTATCTTTATAATAAATGTTCTTGAGCAACATATACCACATGTGTATTAGCTAAAAAAATTATTTTATCTCGAAAAAAGTTATTATAATTTTATATCATTCTTAATTCAAACCACTCCAAAAATCTGAAAAAATACGTACCTTGTGACATATGTAACGTAGATAAATCAAAAGAAACCCAAAAAAATTCCGAGAATTTATAATAAATACTAGCTTTTCTAGTTTATTTTGCAAAAATACCATCTCTTCAAATTTATTGCAAATATACTATTTAATTGTTTTATACTATTATGTATTTATTTTTAATTTTTTAATTTATATTATAATGTTGACTGAGCTATGCTGACTGTACGCTGACGTGGCCCCACACTGTTGATTGGACTATGCTGACGTGGCAGGTGGGTCCCACCCTGCTAGCGTGGCATGCTGATGTGGCAGGTGGGTCCCACCTTGCTGACGTGGCAGGTGAGACTCCTTACTTTGATGACATTGGAATAACCAAAGATCTTGACATAACTCTCATCATCGAAAACTATTACTTATGACAATAATATAATAACAATTCATATCTTTTATTAACTCGTACTCATATTTAACAAAATTTAAAAAATATAATATATAATGATGTGCGTAATACGAGAATATATGAAAAAGATGTGAATAGATTTTAAAATTTTGTTTTTGGTATTTATTAAAAGAATAGAATAAAAAGTAGTAGAACTTAATAGGAATCTTAGAAAATACTATGATTCAAATGAGACTGGGACGTGCATAAGGTAGAGCAGAGTTTTCACGTTGATGATAGCAGTCTCATTCTTCAGTTAAAGATTCCACAAAAAGAAGTCAAGGATCGTTTAGCTTGGACTGGCTCGTGTAAGGGGATATACACTGTGAAATCAGGCTATAGATATTGGGCAGAGCGGAACATAAATAGTGATAACTGTTGGATATATTCACTAATAAAGCGATACAGAGGCAGTTATATATCGTTTTTAACATGTCAAGGCCAAGTCCAGAAATGACGAAACAAAGCACGAAGGTAAAACATATGCAAATTAGTAACTGTAGAAATGATAGAAGAAAAGAAGACATACCCGAACCCATTGTTATAGCAATATATGAAAACAAGAATGTAAAGCAGCTGAGTCGTCAGAACTTCGATCAAGATCTGACTGCTCTTGAAGAGATAATCGCCCCCACTTACACTGTGTCAGGATGCTGGCGATCTTCTTCCAGGATAAAACAGCTCCGAGTTTAGATGATCACAGCAACCACAAAAACTCTACTTCGACTGGCACCTCAGTCGCCGGAATAACACTAACACTACTACTGCAGAATACAGAGGGAAAGAGGAGAATGTAGAGTGAAGGGAGAATGTATGGTGTAAATAAACCAGCAACTTAGCTCTCTATTTATAGGAGAGGCTAAGTGTAACTGGTGCCACCAGCTTTAATGTAAGAAACGTAACTGCCCAATTAATAAAACGAAACGGCTGTAACGTCCGAATTAATTTAATAAAACGGCTGATATAACATTAATTCGACAGTTACGTTATACATATAATCCACACATATCAGTATCAGTTTTAATATATTAACAGAATATATTATCACGTCCAGGTTCATTCTATATATATATATATATATTTCGAATACATCAGTTACAAGGCCCAACTAGTCCATCCGATTTTTAGTCCAACAAATCTGGTCCAGCCCAGCTCAACTGATAAGACAACCCAGCCCAATTGATAAATATATTTTAATTAAAATATTAAATCAATCACGAATAAAATCCCTCGCCCAGGTCGCCTCGCGTACGCGAGACGCCGAGACATTCGCCCTTCGACCCGACCCGACCCGACCCGAGTCGAGTCGAGTCGTGACGTGACGTGGCGGGGCGGGCGGCGGCGCGCGCGTGTGTGTGTGTGTGTGCGCGTGGAGCACACAGTAACACCATGCACTATCATACACCTTAGTAGTTGTACACTACCCATGTGTGTGATTCAATATAAAGCCAACATCCCCCTTTATTCATTTCAATGTGGGACAAAACACACTCTTATTTTCAAGCTCTTTCAAGCTACCAACTTCAACTTCATTTCTCTATGGATTTCACTAAGAAAATTACTTAGACCCATATATGAAAATTTAAGTCCTCATAGCAAGGAATAATTTCCAAACGTTAAAAACCGGAATTAACTTCAAGAACATAAAATAATTATGCTCCAAAAACCCCATTTTCTAACAATCCCCCACAAATCAATATAGAAATGCTTCAAGGTTTTTCATCATGACTTGTTTTTCAGAGTCGGTACCCTTCCAGGTTTGAACCCTCCTGAGTCCCCTACTTCGATGACTACCGGATTCAGATGGAATGTTTCACCTTGAATCTTAATCCGTTTAATGTAATCATGTTCCATAGACGACGACAAATCAAAGGCTATGGTGCCAATCTACGGCTTTGAGACGTTAATGGTCATGTCTCGATCCTGTTCGTCGAATGCTTCAAGGAATAACCCTTTCCTCTAATTGCGACCACACAATTACATTCGCTTAGCTGGGCATCTCCAGAGATGTACTGCTACCATCTCGTCAAAATGACTTGACCCCATTCAGAGATTTAACACTCTTGCTATCCAGCAGTGTCAGTACCTTCTAGGTTTACAGGGAATAGACTCAGATACTGAAGTATCATCTATGTAGCAAAAGTACTACCAATTCACCCTTACAGCTTTGTTATTACCACATTGAATACACTTCGAGGGATCTCCTCTCATGTGTATTGGGTTCCCACTGTTGATGAACTATTATGGGTTGACAGTCCCATCCCCAACCTTGACTTAAGGACCACTGCAGGTTCCAGTCCCTTAGTCAGAGGATCAGCTATATTATTCTGAGTTCCTATGAACTCTATAGCTATAATCCTATCAGACACCAAACCCCTTATAGACTTCAGTCTAACTTGGATGTGTCTCTTTGTTTTAGCATTATGCTTTTTGCTGCTAATCTTGTCGATAGTTGTTCTACTATCACAATGAATAGCAATAGCAGGAAGCGGTCTGCTTACTACAGGTATTGCGGACATTAGTCCATGTAACCATTCAGCCTCCGACCCTGTTGCATCAAGTGCACACAACTCAGCCTCAAATGTAGACCGAGTCACAATAGTCTATCTAGTCGACCTCCAGGATATCGCTCCACCACCCAGGGTGAACACGTATCTAGTCACTCCATTGGAACCAGACTTCTTAGCTATCCAACTTGCATCACTGTACCCTTCAAGTACACCAGGAAATCTCCTATAGTGTAGACTTAGGTACATTGTGCCTTTTAGATATCTAAGTACTCTATCAAGAGCATCCCAATGAGTTCTGTTTGGACAGCTTGTATATCTAGCCAACTTAGACACAGAATAGGAAATGTCTGGTCTAGTACAGTTAGCAAGATACTGCAAGCTCCCAATAATCTGAGAATACCTTAACTGAGACACTGGCACTCCAGAAGTATTCTTGACAAGGGCAACTTTAGGATCATAGGGTGTACTAGCGATTCTACACTGTGAATAACCATATTTCTCAAGTATAGATTTCTCTATATAATGAGATTGAGTCAAGGTTATTCCCTCAGCGGACTGAATCAGTTTGATTCCAAGAATCACACTAGCCTCACCCATATCCTTCATTTCAAAGTGCCTTTTCAAGAAAACTTTTGTCTCGTTAATAATCTCAATATTGGTTCCAAACAGTAAGATGTCATCCACATACAGGCACATGATCACACACTCACTACCTTTAACTTTGGTGTAGACACATTTATCACTTTCATTAATATCATAACTGAATGGCAACACAGTTTCATCAAACTTCTTATGCCAATCCCTGGGAGCTTGTTTCAAGCCATAGATGGACTTGATTAACTTACATACTTTCCTTTCATTGCCAGATGCAACAAATCCCTCAGGCTGATCCATATAAATCTCTTCTTCAAGATCACCATGAAGAAAAGCTGTCTTTACATCCATCTAATGTATTATAAGACGATTTACAGAAGCCAATGCTACAAGCATTCGGATTGTTGTCATTCTTGCAACAGGAGAGTATGTGTCAAAGTAATCAATTCCTTCTCTTTGCCTAAAACCCTTAGCTACCAATCTAGCCTTATACTTATCTATCGATCCATCTGGGTTCAGCTTCCTTTTAAAGATCCACCTGCACCCGATAGTAGAACACCCAGGAGGGAGATCAACCAACTCCCATGTTCCATTAGAAACAATAGAGTCAATTTCACTCTTTACAGCGCCCTTCCAGTGCCTAGACTCTGAAGAATCCATAGCTTGTCGGAAAGTTAAAGGTTCGTCCTCGACATTGTAAGTGATAAAATCACTTCCAAAATCCTTGACTACCTTTGCACGCTTACTCCTTCGTGGTTCCTCTAACTCATTAGGAGTAGAGCTACTACTAGGTTCCGCCCCCACATTAGTCATCTTTTCCACATGATCAGGAATAGAACTTGATGTGTGAGTAGGATCTTCATTAGAAGTATCTTGAGGCATACCAGTCTTCATAGGGTAAACATCCTCAAAGAATGTAGCATCATGAAACTCAACTATCGTGTTTGCCACTATACCATCTATGTCAGATTTTAATACTAAAAATCTCATAGCTGTAGTGGTCTCAAGATAGCCTAGAAAGATACAGTCAACAGTCTTTGGACCTAGTTTCTTTCTCTTGTGTTCAGGGACAAGTACCTTAGCAAGGCACCCCCACACACGAAGATACTTAAGACTAGTCTTCTTGCCCTTCCATAACTCATAGGGTGTCTTATCCATGTGTTTCAAAGGGACTCTATTCAGAATATGGCAAGCCGTATTCAAAGCCTCTCCCCACATGTATTTAGGCAACCCAGAATTAATAAGCATACTATTAATCATATCTTTAAAGGTTCTATTCTTTCGCTCAGCAATCCCATTAGACTCAGGTGTGTATGGTGGGGTAACTTCATGAACTATACCATTGCTTGCACAAAATTCATTAAAAGCGTTACTCGTATACTCACCACCTCTATCAGATCTCAACCGTTTAAGTACCTTGCGACTTTGTTTTTCTACTTCAGTTTTATATATAATGAATTTACTAAGTGCTTCATCCTTATGTCTAAGTAAATAAACATAACAGTACCTGCTACAATCATCTATAAAGGTAGTGGAGGAATTAAATAATAATGGCTAGTAATTATTTATTTGTGAAATAAATAATTAATTAGCAATTTTATAATTGATTAAATGAGATTTAATTGATTATAAATTAATTAAGAAGAGTTCTTAATATTATTAATTAAGGATTTAATTTAAGAAATTAAATCAAGTGAGAGAATTATTTTCTAAAGAGTTTAGAAAAAGAATTAATGATTAAAAGAATTTTAATTATTAATTGATTAATGAGATTAATTAATTAAAAGGGTTAATAATTATAAGGAAAATATCAGCTGAGATATTCCCTATAAATATAATGTTATTAACCCTTTTAGCCTCAGTAGTTTTTACGTAAGTTTTTCAAAGGCAACCCTAATTCTCTCTAACCCTTCTCCTTCCTCCATTAACGAATCTTTCTCTTAGTGGATACTTGTGGAGTGCTTCACATACTGAGGAGCACGCTGGGAGCCTCTCTACGCATCCTTGGATCGCTTTTAAAGGTTAGATTACGAATCTCATCTTTTATTCATGAATCGTATGTATATATATGCGATATATATGCTTTAATTTATGTTTTACCCTTCCGTTTATGCATAAAAATCCTTCACTCCATTCTTTGCTAGAATTTTTTATAGAGTTTTGATATTTTCTGCAGTCCGGGATTATGCTTGCCGGGGCTGCGGCTAATGCCGGGATTATGTTTGAGTCCGGGGATTTTAAGAAGCTGGTAGGCGAGCTTGAGGCTGAACTTGGCGGGCGCAAACCAGCGGAGGAGATCATCACTGAATATAAGAATTCTGAGAAGTATACCGATGCTGGCTTGTCATAGAAAGGCTCATAAAGGCTGATCCTGAGTCTTCTTGGGTCAAGTTTACCGACCTTTATATCGCCGTTGAAGAGGCTCATGACCGGGATGGTTCAGAACCGGAACCTTACAGTGGCCCCAATCTGATCCTTCCTGCTATCCCTCCTGCCATCGAGAATTCGAATGACACCACTGCTTAAATTTTCGGTCTTTTGAACTCATGTTTTGTAACCTTAATCCTTTGAATTTGCGCCTTCCATGCGCTCGCGTTGAACTTGTGTGAATTTTTTATTCCCAATTATCTCTGCTTTTTTTTCGCATATATTGTGTATATTTGTTGCCCCCAATCCGGATTATATTCCAAGGGATGGAATCTGGATTGTGGTAAGAGTTTGATATTTTCCTCCTAAGTCCAAAGTTTGAAGACTTTGAGCAACTTAGAGAATTTTTGTAGATTTTGCCCCCAATCCAGATTATGTTCCAAAGGAAGGAATCCGGATTATAGTAACAGTTCAATATTTTTCAGTCCAAAGTTTGAAAACTTTGAGTAACTTAGAGAATTTTTCAAGAATTTTGCCCCCAATCCGGATTATCTTTGTAAGAGGGAGTCCGGATTGTGGTGAATGCAGATTTTCCAAGTCTAAAGCTGTAACAACTTTAGTTTACTTAGAAAAATCATAAACTGATAACGTGAAGTCATACTTCTGTAGATTTAGAAAATTTTGAAACTTGCATTCTTCCTTGTCAAATGTTCAAAGTCTTTGCATTTGACCCTCGTATTCACTGCAATCCAATTCCCCAAGCATCATGGGGAGGTGGGTTCGTTTGAATTCCAAAGTATTCCCCCCTATTTCACCTCTATAAATATTGGTAGCCATTCAGTATCTTTTTTTACCTTTTCCTTTCATAGCTTCCCAAACTTTAGGTTATCTCCTTCTTCTCAGAAATCCTCTGCATCATGGGCCATGGTTTGGTCTACGATTACGAAAATAACAAGGTCATTGTGGACGGTACGTTTCTTTGTGGATTCCTATACGAAGGTTTTGTAGATGTGTCTCCGAGTATTCCTTGATCATTTCCTCCAAAGAAAGATTTCCTCCAATTCTATGATTTTTTTGAGAATATTTTGTACTTGAATATCATTCAAAAAAATTTCAGATTGCCTAGTATTCCACCAATAAGTAACCCAAGATTCCAAACTTTTATTAAATGAGAGAGAAATCCACCAGGGCAAAAATACTACAGAGGCTGATTTCCCTAGAGTCCTTCAAAGGATTGAAGAAGCCCTGGCGCTTCGCAAGATGGTTCAAGAGGAGGCTAAGAAGAAGCCTGGAGCAAGTGGAGAGGGTTCCGGCGGCTCTTCTTCGACTCCCGGAGGAAAAGCCGTCTAGATCCCCAGCTCGCTAACGAGCATTTTTATGATTTTAAACTCGCAAATAATGTTTTATTCCTCTTTGTTTATCAATAAAAATGGGTTGCAAAACAGCCATAAAAGTTTGTTTTGCTTTTTGTTGTTTTCTCATCTCCATAGGTCTTGGTTGCAAGCTTGCATTTCTGCGGTTTGCCCCCCAATCCGGATGTACTTCGTGGGAAGTAGTCCGGATAGAACATCCGGATTGTGGCGGTTATTTTTGAAATTTTCGCTGTCCAAAGTTTGAAAATTTGGGTTGCTTAGAAGTTTTTAGCTTTTTGCCCCCAATCCGGATATCTTTCGTAGAAAATAGTCCGGATTACGGTAGTTGTTTTTGAGTTTTTTGGTTAAGTCAAAAATTTGAAAACTTTGGGTTACTTAGAAGTTTTTTAGCATTTTTGCCCCCAATCCGGATATCTTTCGTAGAAAATAGTCCGGATTACGGTAGTTGTTTTAGAGTTTTTTGGTTAAGTCCAAAGTTTGAAAACTTTTGGTTACTTAGAAGTTTTTTAGCATTTTTGCCCCCAATCCGGATATCTTTCGTAGAAAATAGTCCGGATTACGGTAGTTGTTTTGGAGTTTTTTGGCTAGGCCAAAGTTTGAAAACTTTGGGTTACTTAGAAGTTTTTTTTTAGCATTTTTGACCCCAATCCAGATATCTTTCGTAGAAAATAGTTCGGATTACGGTAGTTGTTTTCGAGTTTTTTGGCTAAGTCCAAAGTTTGAAAACTTTGGGTTACTTAGAAGTTTTTATCATTTTTGCCCCCATTCCGGATATCTTTCGTAGAAAATAGTCCGGATTACGGTAGTTGTTTTCGAGTTTTTTGGCTAGGTCCAAAGTTTGAAAACTTTGGGTTACTTAGAAGTTTTTTAGCATTTTTGCCCCCAATCCGGATATCTTTCGCAGAAAATAGTCCGGATTACGGTAGTTGTTTTTATTTTGATCCCTATGTTGCCTATGGCTCTGGATCGGTGTAATGTGTGTGCAAGTGATAAGGTATCTTTTACAACAAATGACAAAAAATACAAGGCAAGGCCCGATTTCATTAAACATATCGTTCGACTTACAAAAGATTTTTATTCTCGCTTCATTATAGAGACTACTCTATCCGTTAAAGACTTTGGGCTCTAAAGTAGCTCCTTGATTGGTTCCTCAAGCCTTGGCCAATTTCTTACTGGTAGAACTTCTTGAGTCTGAGGCCATGCCAGGTGTTGGGGACCTCAAAATCATCCATATTACTGAGCTTATAAGTTCCGGGACGAAGAATTTCTTTGACCTTGTATGGACCTTCCCACTTAGGCATTAGCTTCCCGGTATTTGTCGGGTCTGAAGCTTCAGTGTCACCAAGGACTAGGTCTCCAACTTGAAAGTTCTTGACTCTAGCCTTCTTGCCAAAATACTCTCTTGTCTTCTCCTTATACTTTTCCATTTTCTCCATAGCTTTATCCCGGACTTCGTCAACTAGATCTAGGTTAACCCGTAGACCTTATTAATTTGCAACTTCTTCGAAATTTATAGCTAGGTATGATGGAGATCCCACTTCTATAGGTAACATAGCTTCAGTTTCGTAGGCCAGTTTGAATGGCGTTTCCCCGGTACTAGTCCTTGGACTAGTCCTGTATGCCCATAAAACATTTGACAATTCCTTCGGCCATTTGTTCTTGCTTTCCTGGAGCCTTTTCTTAATTCCCCTGAGAAGAATCCTGTTAGTAACTTCCACCTGACCATTTCCCATTGGGTAGGCTACCGGCGATTTCTTATGCTTAATCCTCTTTCCTTCAGATAGTTTTCAAAGTCCGATCCAACGAATTGTGGGCCATTGTCAGAAACCAGGACTCAAGGTAGCCCGAACCTCATCAGAATGTTATCCATGAAACGAATGCAGTCCTGTTGATTTATAGTTCACATAGCTTTAGCTTCTGCCCACTTTGTCGTATAATCCATCGCCACAAGGAGATACCTCAAGTCACCCTTGGCCCGGGGAAAAGGGCCCATGATGTCAATTCCCCAAACAACAAAGGGTATGGGAGACAGGACTGAGGAAGGCAAGACCGGACTCTGCCTTGGGATATTGCTGAACAGTTGCACTTCTTGCCTCAACTGCATCACTGTAGATGGTCGGCCAGTAGTATCCTTGTCTTATAATCTTATAAGCTAAAGCCTTCGCAGATAGATGATCCCCACAAATTCCTTCATGAACCTCCTGTAGGCAATATTCGGCTTCGAATGTTCCAACACACTTTAGGACCAGACTGAAGAAGGTTCAGCGGTAAAGCTGTCCTTCCTCGACAAAGAACTTTGCTGCCTTAGCTTTGAGTCTTTGTGCTTTGTTTTTGTCTTCAGGTAATTCTCCCTTATCCAGGTACAAGATTAAAGGGGTCATCCAATTCGGTTGATCATCAATCTCCATAACTTCGTCATTTTCAATCGTGGGCTTCTCAATTTCTTCAAAGTAGACGGAGCTGTCCAGTTCGGCATCATTCTAGATTAGCATGGATAATGAATCGGCTTCTGTATTTTCTTCTCTGTTGATCTGGACCATTTCAAACTTTGGGATCGTAGTCAGGAAGCTCTTAACCAGGGCTTGCTATTGATCTAGTCTTGGATCTTTCGCAATATACTCCCCTTTTGTTTGTTTTACCACAATCTGGGAATCAATATAGATGTTCAAGCTCTGGACTTTCAATGATCGGGCTAACCGGAGTCCGGCCAAAAGTCCTTCGTACTCCACTTGGTTATTGGTGGCCAAGAACTTGATGGTTATAGCTTGTTGAATCTGGAAACCGTGGGGACTTTTCAGGACTAGACTCGCTCCGAATCTTTCGCTTGTTGAAGATCCATCAACATACAGAGACCATGCTTCCGAATCAATGATATCATCTTCCACTGCATCCACAATCATGGGACTAGATTAGGGCCCGGGAAAGGAGCATTCCATAATGAAATCAGCTACAACTTGGGCCTTGATTGCTGTTCGAGGTATAAAGGTGAGTTAGAATTGGCTTAATTTGACAGCCCAACTGACGTGTCTTCCGGACACATATGGCTTATGAATTATCCTTCTCAAAGGTTGATCAGTTATGACCTTAATCTCTCGCCCTTGGAAGTAGTGCCTTAGTTTCCAGGAAGCTGTTACTAGAGCAAAAGCAAAATTTTAAAAGTTAGGGTACCTAGTTTTAGCATCTTTCAACACCTGACTGACATAGTAGACCGGTTTCTGTTGGCCGTCTTGTTCCCGGATTAAGGCTACTCCCACGGCTAGCGGTCCTGCGGATAAGTAAAGAGGTAACGTTTCCCCGAGCTCGACTTTAGACATGACTGGTGGAGATGACAGAAATTCTTTTATTGACTCGAAAGACTTCTGGTACTCCGGACTCCAGTCTATCTCCTTCTTGTTTTTAGCCCCCTTAAGCAGGTCGAAGAAAGGTAAACAACATTTGGCTAGCTTATGAATAAATCTCCTCAATGTGGCTAGTGAGCCTTCCAATTTTTGTATCTCTTTCTGAGTCCGGGGTGGTTCCATTTCCATTATCACTTTAATCTTCTCTGGCTTGGCATCAATTCCTCTTTGACTAATCACGAATCCCAAAAACTTTCCCACTTCCACACCGAAGGTGCACTTCTCTGGGTTTAGTTTCATCTCATGCTTCCTTAGATTCTCGAAGCATTCCTGCAGATCCAGGACATGTTCCTCGACTGTTTTTGACTTGGCTATCATATCATCCACATAGGGCTCCAGGTTCCTGCCCAACTGATCTTTGAACACTTCAACCATTGCTCTTTGATATGTTGACCCAACATTCATTAATCCGAAGGGCATGTATTTGTATGCATACACAGCTTTGTGGGTTATGAAGGCAGTTTTGGCTATGTCAGTCGGGTTCATCTTGATTTGGTTGTAACCAGAGAATGCGTCCATGAAGCTGAACATCACATGACCGGTAGTGGCATCAATGAGTTGATCAATACTCGGCAGGGGATACAGATCTTTGGGGCATGCAACGTTTAGGTCAGTGTAGTCAACACACATTCTCCATTTTCCATTGGGTTTTTTGACTAGGACCACATTGGCCATCCAATCAGGGTACTTTATCTCGCAAATTATTGGCTCGCAAATTATTCCAGCTTTCAGAAGCTTTTCCTTTTGCCTTTCCGCAGCGAAGTTTCTCCGTTTTTGCTTTACAGGATTTCTGTTGGGATTAACGTCAAGGCTGTGCATAGCAACGGACTCTCTGAGTCTGGGCATGTCATCAAGGCTCTAAGCGAAAACATCTACGTAATTTCTGTGTAGTTGAATGAGATCTTTCTTGAACACAGGATCCAGTCCGGACCCTATCTTTATTCTCCTATCCAGATTGCCTTCTTCAAGTTTGATGGCTTCTATCTCAATGGCGGGTTCCACCCTACCCAGATCCTTTTTCAAGGCAAATTGCTGAATTCGGGCTTGGGTGTTGGATTTCAGGTAGTTTCGGGCTTTAGCGATCAGTTCTTCCTTAGTTTGGGCTTCCATACTTTCGATGTTTTGGACTTCATGTCCGGGCTCCTTCTTGAAATATGCTCTATGCTTCTTTCGACTTAAGTTCTTTTGATATAGAGAGGCTTTCTTTTTGTTTTCTGGATCAGTTTCATCCATGACCAAAGCTTGGCCATTTCATCGTCCGACAATCTCTGAATCTTCTTTGACTTCTCCTATTCCAGACGGTGTGGGAAATTTGAACTTTAAGTGTGGTGTGGAGGTTATGGCTCGGAGCTTAGTTAAGGCTGGTCGGCCGAGGATCATGTTGTAAGAAGACGGGGTATTGATGACGTAAAATTTCACAGTGTGGGTAACTTGTTTTGGGAAAGTTCCAAACTGGACTGGTAAGTACAAGGTTCCCTGAATTGGGACGAGGTTGTTCCCAAACCCGAAGAGAGGGCCCTCTCTACACTCATTCATCCTCACGCTGCCCAACTTCATTCTGTCAAAAGTATGTTTAACAAGGACTTCACTCAATTGAAGAGGGGCTAGGCCATAGAAATCAAGGACTTCTCTCAAGAACGGGTGAAGAGGAAAGTAAACACCAACCTTAAAGAAGGCGGCTGAGGTTACGGCACTGGAAATCCCACGATCAGGAGTTCTGATATTGAACCTGTGAGCTCTCTAACCAGGTTCTGGGATCATAATGGAGCAGGTTGGATGGGGGCACTCTTCGTATATCTTCTCTAGTCTAGCCGTGGTCATAATGGAATCAAGTTTTTCACAGAAAAGGACAATTTCTTGCCTATACAGTTCTCTGTCAACGGTTACCTCATGGTCAAAGTCAGTCTCAAGAAATAGGTTATGATCAGGTTTTGACACCTCCTCCTCATCAGTAGGCCAGTCATCTCCAAGATCCACAAAGGTAGGAATATGAGGGTTTGTGGACGGTGAAACCAGAGATTTGATGAGAATATTTTCAGGTTCGTTTACATTGGGGATGACAACCCTAGACCTAGTTCTTTCACCTATTGGCATGGTAGATAAAGGTTAGATTTAGGATTGGTGATCAGAATGAGTGGACTCATAAGACATCTGTAAAGACAGACGAAGAAGGGTCAGGTTTGAAGGAACCTAAAAGAAAGACTAAGGTCCTAAAATACTTGGACAGATGTAATTAAAGACAAAGAATAATCTAAGAGACTTCAAGGAGACGTACATCGACCATAGCATGAATAAAAAACAAGTGGGTATAGAAGATGAACAGACGATTGAAAGTTTCAAGACAATACGACCGTAAACTGATGAACAAACAACCATCAATACAAGGTATAGTGAATGATTATGTGTAAAATATGGAGTTTGAAGAACAGATACAGACATATACATACAGAGACGAGAAACAAAGGAAGAGATGACATGCAAGATTGAGACAAGTAAATAGTTGAATACCAAATTAAGATTATGATAGAACGGGAAAGAGGAAGTCGAAACCATACCTTAGATTGAAGAAAGCAGCGGCGAAGAGATTGGATTAAGTGGATGGCCGTCGGACTTCTTCGCTTCTCTCTCCCACGGTTTAGTAAGTTTTTTGGTAAAGGTAAAATGAACCTAGATGTAGGTATATAGTCGAGGTAATTGAAAGGCAGTCAAATACACGTGGCAGAAAATTACTGGAATGGTAAGTGATCAGGTACACGCGCAGGAGGCGTGTGAATCTTGGAAACACCTACAATAACTGCAGCTTCGGTAATTGATAAGGTTAATTTGAATTTTGAATTATCCCTCTAAGATATTTGTTGTCAACCATTATCTTCCCCTATGAATTTTGAAATGATTAAATTCGAAGAAACGTGATAATGTTAAGCATCCAGTCATAATGAAGGTTAGACATTGACTTTGGAAGCTATAATTTGAAGAAGAAAATAATAGGAGAACAGGTTCCTTGATGGAAAGAAAGCTGGCCAAGGATGTACTAGCTGAAAATATTTTATGTCATGTTTCCTACGCCGAGTTAGCTCATATATTTCCTTATCATCATCAAAATTCAACTACAGTCCATTTTACTACTACTACTCCTTGTAATTCATATTCATTCTTGGACTGGTTGCCTCAAGGTGAATCTTCATCAGCTAATAGAGATTTTTCATCATCCACTTCTGTTGATGCTAATGATTTTAGCAATGTTCATTCTCCCAATAACAGTTCAGAACCTACATCTTCTCCACAAGATGATACACAACCTCCTGTTATTGATACACAACCTACTGTTGTTGATACAATTTCTAATCCACTAAATTCTGCAGAACCTCCTGTAGCAAGACAGTCCCAGAGACCTAAATATAGACCTTTTTGGTGGCAAGATTATCATGTTCCATCATCCAAGTCTACTCCACCTCCACCACCTGTCTCCACAGTCTTGCATACTAAATTGATAGACTCATCCCCAGATCCAATTCCATTGGTTGTGCCTACACCACCTATTTTGGATCCTTTACCTCCAGTTTTAACTGATTCTTTGGACTCTTTGTCCATTCATATGTCTCATCATTCTTATGACACTTCTAATCAGGAAATTCTTGCCTATTCTCATAAATCTAAAGTCATCTTTGATCCAAAACACTATCATCAGGCTATTAAAGACCCTAGGTGGGTAAAAGCTATCAACAAGGAACTTGCTGCTTTAAAATCTAATAATACTTGGGTTTTAATGCCTTTACCTCCTGATAAAACTTGCATTTGATTGAAAGGGGGTTTTTAAGGTGAAATAACTACCAGATGGTCAAGTTGAGAGGTTTAAAGCCAGGCTTGTGGCTAAAGGGTACACACAGACTACAGGAATTGACTACCATGACACATTTGCTCTAGTGGTAAAGTTAGTGACTGTCAGAAGTTTACTTGCAGTGGCAGTTGCAAAAGGATGGTTCATTGAACAACTTGATATCAATAATGCATTTTTGCATTGGGATTTATCAGAGGAGGTATATATGAAACTACCTTTGGGTTATCATCCACCTGGTTATTCTTCTACCTCCAAAATAAAGAAATAAATGACAAAAGAAGAAAAAGAAGGACCAAAACAAGAAGAAAAGGAAAAGCAAGGGGTGGTGGTGCATATTTTTACCAAACAAAATGGATGGCCCAGATTTAGCCAACACTAAACCAAATCAATGGCTAGGATTTACCCACACCTACCTAAAACCCTAAAATTTTCCTATAAATAGGCTTCATTTCTTCACTTGTAAACATACAATTACCTTAAATACTAGAATTATGTTGTAGTAGTTCATCTCCAAAAATTGTAGTTGTAATTTTCTATTTTTCTTGTAAACACTCTTTATTTTTATGCAATTTCAAGTTTCATTTAATTTCTTGCACTTCTCTTTCATTTATCTCCTTGTTCTTTATTTCGTTATTTTCGTAAATTCTCGGGTGGATAAAGTAGCGAAACGCTCACCACTCGGGGTTGAAAGTAACGATTTTAATTTCGTGTTCCCAATTAAAATTTTAGATTTGAGCCCTTTTAAATCTCAATTTTATTGTGGGTTTCATAATTTTAATTACAAATTTAATTTTTATAATTTATGTGTTAGTGTAATTAAAAAAAAAAGAGTGTCAATTTTATTGATTCCCAGTACGTATTTTCGGCATTTGTTTGGTTTTATTCGAAGCAAAACACACCCCTTCCCCTGTTTTCTTTTTCTTTTTCGTACCATTCTACCAAACCCAGCCTTTTTTATGTCTTCTTCGTCAAAACCCCCCTCCCCTCATTTTCATTAATCACAAAACTCACCTCTTCTTCTTCTCTGTATACAAACCCAGCATCCCTATTTACCCATTCCCCTATTTGTCTTTAGCTACGAACATAAATAAACCAAATCTACATCCCTCTTCTTTTCTTCTTAATTCACAGCTGTAAGAACCCGGATTTTTGGGTAGAATTAAAACTTTTATTATGTATTGATGTAAGAATGAACAGTGGTTACAACTACAATGTAATACTGGCTTTAAAGGATGAAGAATGGAAGGATAAAAGATTCCAAGGTTATATGTCCTGAAGGATGCTATTGGGTGATAACTTAGATTAGAATAATCTATCTCCTAGAAAGTTAAGATAAGATTCCCTAGAGAGAAATAGATACCCTCATGTCATCCAAATCAATATCTATTATAAGCCCAGCGGTTCCGTAAAAAGGTTAAGGAACACTCGAGGGTGAACCAGGTTCATTTTCCTAATTATAGGAATTAAATAAAAATAAGTGATGAATAGTGATTTTGGTGGAATTTGGAATATTATTATAATAATGTTATACCCGGTATTCGGAACGGATTTCTGAGTTCGTATTAGTGATCCGGGAAGAAAATAAGTGTATGTAAAAGCTGTCGGATTCAGAAAAATAGCACTTTTATTTTCTCCGAGATTTCCCTGGACACTGCAAGACTTAAGGATTTATAAAAGAGAATTAAGGAATTTAAATTCGAGAAGTATTAAGAAAGATGAGGAATAGTAGTATAAATATTAAGAAGGTTTTCGGTAAAACCCTAACAAGAAACGAATGAGTTAGTCCCTCGAACGAGCAACGAATTGAGCAATAACCGGACAAAGAACAAACAGAGGATCAAGATGCATGCATGTACAAGGAGATAAGACCAAGTAACTAAGTAGTTACATGAGCAACTAGTATACTTAGCAAACATAACCAAGTACTTAGCTTCTTGTCATCATCTTACCATTACAAACCAACACTTGTCCATTTAATTACATCATGCATGACCTAGAACTTTACTAAAGCTACTTTATGGACAAGATATTATCCAAAGACATTCAATAATTCACTTTAGATAAGATGAGAGCAAGATCAAAGCCAAGCAAACACCACCTCTCCCCCATTTTTCCAGCAGTTGCATTTTCCAGGGCAGGGGTCTTTGCCATTTTTTTTCACCTAGATCTACTCATCTAAACATCATGAAAAAATTCATGGAGCTTCTACACATCAAGGTGAAGTTGGGGATTTAATTTCATAATTTTTGAAGATCGTTTGGATGGGTAAATAAATTCGAGAAGTTCACTGTTTTTCCCCCAAAACCAAGGCACTTCGAATTTTGGAGTTTTAAGATTTCAAAATCCACCTTCCAACCATTGTTTGATCTCCAAATTTTTATGGTGAGTCCTATATTTCATAAAAATGATCTCCTAGAAATCTTAGCTTCAAACTCCATGTTTTCCATTTTCAAATAAATCCTCAAAGATGAGGGTGAATAGTGTTTTCAAGAAACTAACTTTGATTTCTTGGTTTCTTTGGATGATTTAAGCTTTGTTAAAGCCATACAAGGACTATATAAGGATTATTATAGCTTGTACACTCTCCAAGGAAGGTATAATTCTTAAGAACCCAAGATCTTACTTTGAGTTTTATATATGTTCTTGATGGTTTTAGATTAGTTAAGATTATGGTGTTGTTATATGCATAAAAGCATGATTATGTAGTTAGTAGTGATGATTTAAGAGTTTTGATGATTATGATGGTTAATTGAAACCTTCTTGGACTGGTTAAGATGAAAACCATGTATAGTATGCCCGGTGTGGCTTGGATTGATTGTTATGAATTTTAGAACGTTCGATTTATAGCCGTTATAATGCCCAATTTTGCAATACCATGTTTTGTATGCCATTTTCCATGTCGAACCCCTACTGTCCAGAGACCTTATCTGCCATGATAGGATAGGTAATGTTCTAAGCTTCGTTTTGATATAAAGATCACGTGAAACGGACTTACGGTTTAGGATTTATGACCAAATTACTAAAAGTAGTTCGAATCCGTAAACGAAAGTTCGTAACTGTAATTGAACCCTCGTAAACTATGTAACGTCATGGCGAATCTTGGTAAATAAATACTAGAGGTAAAAAGGAAGGCGTGAAAGAAAACCGTATGTCAAAAAGATCATTTTTCGATTTATTAAAAATGTTCGAGTCGAGGTTAAACGCGAACGAACCCCTAAAAGACGACTCTTTTATAACTTCGGTAAAACACTTAGAAAACGGACGATAAAACTCGGAGTATAGTATTGGTTCGTAACGATCGACTTTAGAACTCATATGACTTAAGTATGTCCCAAGTATAAGTACAATGACATGTCGTATTAACGAACGGATGTCGGGTCGGATCAGTGATAAAAGTAATCCACTAAAAGGGGTATAACGAGATAACTCAAGAACGTGTTTCGAATTAAGTATAACTTAACTTTTAATATGTTAAGTGATTAATCCCGAATGCCTTGGCTATTTATAGATCACCAAGCTGAACCGGGACCCGCTACCACTACCCCTTACCGTACTCGACTACCAGGCAAGTTTCAATTCCCTTCTTTTAGGCTGTTGTTGTGATTGAATAAATATATATATATATATGCTGATATACATATGCCATTGCATGCATGCCTACTTTCAAGTTGAAGTGATATACTTGTTCCCTGAATGTTATTGTTGGCTTATAAGCTAGATAGTTATATATCAGTTATAAGCCGATTATTGTAAGACCCTCATAGAAGGGCGTATACATCTTATTCATCAAAAATAGACCGGGAGTCAATATTCCTTGATATATCGAGATTACCTCGGAGGAAAATATTTAAGTAAATATTTTCTATTATTTGGGCGACGAATATTATTTGAATATTCGTTCGAGACTAATTATTTTAACGATCCTTACTTCAAATAATTTTTTTAACGTAACCATTCGACGAATAATATTTTTAAATATTCATTCAAAGTCGAATAGGTTATCGATTATTATTCCGAATAATCTTCTAAAGATTGGACTAATAATGAATATTATTTGAATATCCATTTAGAATATTACTTTATTAAATGAATATTACTTTTGAATATTCATTTAAGATATTACTTACTTGATGAATATTATTCTAATATTCATCTGAAGCTTGATTTATTTATCGAGTCTTATCTCGAATATTCCTTTAAAGCTTGGATTACTAAATGAATATTACTTGATATTCATTTAGAATATTATTCATTAAACGAATATTACTTTTTCAATAAACATTTAAATTCCTAATTAATTATGAATATTATTTTGAATATTCATCCAGGGTTCTATTTAATCATCGAATATTATTTTAAATATTTTAAATATTCTTTTCAGGTCTTATTAATTAATGAATATTATTCTGAATATTCATTTGAATATTTAATTATGCAATAAATATTCTCTAGATATTTCTTCAAGGATTATTTGAGAAATACTCTGATTAAAGATATTCTTTCATATTCCTAAATATGCTGTAAAATATTTTAATTCAATAAATATTCTCTGAATATTTATTTCATACTTAGAATAACCTCGATAAGGTTTATCTTCTTCGATTATTACAGAAAATATTTCGGAGTCATATTATTATTAATCTTATATCAAGAAAGGTTCTCAGACATCATTCTTCTTTGAGTCTACCTCTCTAATAATAAGGGAACCTTACTTGGAAGATGTTATTTATCTTGTCGACTTCCCGGTCATAGAGTATTCTCTTCACTCGCAACTCGGGTGCTGTTGACTTATTAAGTCGTTGTTTACCTTCTCATCTTTCGAGGGGTAAGATTGTTGGAACAAGTTGATATTCGATACCAAGCCACAGCTTGGAAGTTATTGGTGAATTTTCCTTTCCAACTAGATACGACTACCTTGTAGAGTCTTATCAACAAGTATTATACTTGGGGAAAGGGGGACGAACGTTACATTCAGAATCATGAACTCTATTTGAACTAGGAGTCGTGTAAGAGGCCGAGTAGCGCCGGTCCATCCCCTTTGGCCCAACCGTTGGCCGGGGAGAGCTAGTAAGGCGGTAGACAAGTAAAGCCGTCAGTTCATCCTTCTACCGGTAGTAAATCTAAATTGAGCTGTACGATCTCGACTGATCATCAAGATTGGAACAGCGGGCGCGGTGAATACTCCATCATTGGTTCATCATCCAAATTTATTTATTTCCTGCAACATGATTACTGTTGGCAGAGTTGGAAAAGGGTCATAACTGGAATTGCAACCTTTTCTTGCAAGTTCCTCTTCTTAATAACAATAAGAATATCTCGCTTACTTTGATGTAGCAGATATTTCTACAAACAAATACTTTAAGTTACCTTGTAACTTCATCGTTCATATTATACTGGCATCATTTCCGTAAATGCATGGCATATGGTTTGAAAGATACTTTTGAACTGTTATACATTATCGTTCAGTCATATATTATTGTTGGTGGGCTATTGCTCACCCTTGCTTTATTATTATATCACAACAACAGCTAGACCAGATGACTCGCACAAGGCGCACTCGACGCGGGCGAGGACGATGAGACTACCAGAGCTGAAGAAGAAGCTATTGGTAGGGTATATTTATTCTTTCAGTACCAAGAATATGGTCTAGTATGACTTATGTAAATGGATGGCAAAGAGTATGTATTTATATTGAAATTCTTTTGGATTGTAAGAACTCATAATGTGATTAATAAAAAATTTGAGTGTTACTCTGATTTCATCTCTGGGACTATAACGGGTGTGTTTTATATTATTGTGTTGGGTTATAGAGACGTAATTTATTTTATGTTAAGGAAAGTTCAAGTGTTGTGGACAGAATTGGAAACCGTAACCACCGGATCCCGGACCCCGGATCTGGGGGTGTTACAGAAGTGGTATCAGAGCGTACGTTATAAACCCCAGAGATGAGGTGACGTTAAAACAATAAATTCAATAAGATAATAAGAACTCTTGCCAAGTTCATAGTCGGACTACTTAATGTAGTGATGACATATAAAACCCTTATGGGAACTCGTAAGTATAATGATAGTAACTTAGCTCGATATCGTATCGACGAGTAAGGCGACTGACCTTGAGGCATACGAGCAACAGCGCGATGATGCTTTATATGCTGAAGATCAGCGGGTAATTCGATGGAGTACCCTACTGGAGACCCGGAAGAGGTTCCAGCAGATAAAGAAAATCCTGTTAGGATAAGGAGCTTACCCATGGGTAATGAGGGTCGCAGCCAAAATAACTGTGATGATTAAGAATGGTGCTCAGAAAAGTGAGTATAAAGAACCGAGATATTATTAAGAGATCTGAAGATGCATGTTGAATTCATAGCCGGACTACCAGATGTAGTACCAGCAAGAAAGAAGGATTGGAAGAATTACTTGAGATCTTATACGGAAATAGATGAGAATCCTTAGAGATTTTCATCTTAACAAAGAAAGAGCTAGAGGGATGTATGATTATCAAAGACATCGATTTAGGGCGAGGAGCAGAGTCCCTAGGAATAGTTGAGAAGGAGGCAGTAAGTGCCATATCATTTGATAAATGAATTAGTATGAATATGGTCAGTAATAATTCGCCATGAGAAGGCAGGTGTCGTAGGTTGTAAATTATGGAACCAAATTGAGGTTGATAAGGTGGTTTTATTAAGGAAAATGTTCATTTTATGAATGAATCATTTAGAAAGTAAAGACATTGGGAAGTGATAGCATGATTGGGTAAAGTTATATAAGGAAGTAGTAAGCAAGACAATGATCTCAGAACCTACCGGAAGATAAGACCAGTGAGTCAAGATGAACTCGTAATGAGACTACTGCCAGAGACTGAGTATAGAGTTAATTCAACTCAGTTAAATGATGAACCAGAAACGTCAGATGCATGTGATTCAGAGGAATATTAAATTCCTTCTTCTCTTTGAATGGATTATAGTAGTTACCTTAAGTTTACTCCGACACGGAACTATAATAGATCAAGTAATACGATCAGCAGTTAAAGAGAAAAATGTGAGAAAATCTTCCTGGAGCTAAAAGGTGAAATTGGTAATGACCAAGAGCTGGCATTGCTTAATGGAAAAAGGAGACTTTGTGCTTCCAATGACGCTTCGCATAAAGGGTTAGGTAGACCGACATTTGGTAGTATTGAATATCAGGACGTTATGACAGGTTTCAGTTTGAAACTATTGATTCCCTTCTAAGGGATGTATATAATTGATTCCTCTCCAGTGGGTAAACTTCCAATCCGATGATGATTATTTCGTTAACTATGACTGCTTATGATTCCACCTGCTTGGAGGTTCATAGAACTATTCTTCAGGTTTCGAAACTGGTCTCCTTAATGTTACCAGTAGGTGGGTAGATTGATCAAAATTTCCCTGAGTCTGGAAAGGAATTCGGTGAATTTTGGCAAACCTTGTCTTTCTGATTATCAGAGAATGTCATGGAAGAGAGTAAAAAAATTGGAGCAAACCCTGTGATTTGGGTAAGGATGCTGTAAAATGGGTTAGTAAACGGACCCTGAGCATTACAATCGACGGTAGTGATAAAATGATGAAGTGAGATTGGACGAAAATAGGAAATGTAAGTAAGAAACCAGCCGGATTGAGAAATTCTAGGATTGACTTAAATGAAAAGGTTGTTATGCCAGGAATGGTAAGCTTGTGTGGCACGCAGGATTGATAAGAATAGTTGAAAAGATAAAAGTGGAGGAAAGGTGACCGGAGACGGTGCCGAGTAGTCGATTAAGACTTATATGGAGTAAAGTTTTGGAAAGGTAGAAAGGTATCAAAGAAGAAGGCACTATGCCGGCAATTGCTAGAAAAGTAATGCTATTAGCCAACCCCTAAAATCATATATTTTTATGTGTGGCCAGTTGAGGCCAAGTCCCAACGGACTATAAAGTGACTAGACCAGCAATGAAAAGACAAAGCAGGGTTGCTTCTAAGAAAGCACCGACTGCAAGGGCTTCTGATATAAAGGAAACATTAATGAGATCGTTTGAATCTTCTGCCGAACAACCCATGTTTTGATTGGGAATTCACTAGACCTTTTTGGGATGGGGTCACCCGTACTAAAGTGACTCATGTGTATATGGTTGTTCAAGATTTCGAGTAAAATGGAAGTATAGTGACTTGAGATGTATGATGTTAGGGTATCATGAATACCATGAATATATTATGACGGAGGAAAGTAAACAATGAAGGTATATGAAGAGGGTATAGAAAAGGTCAGAAATTGAACAGTATGCTGTAGGAATTTTGTCTGAGGCAAGTACCTTTGCGAAGAACGATAAGCACTAAGAGATTCACGTTGAACTCGACCAACATCCTTGCTACCATTAACAAGTTCGGTAAGAGAAGAGATTGGCATACGTTGCCTTTTTGGAAGGCCAAATAGGCTGACAACTATCTGAAAGAAGAGGGTGGCATTAAACCACCGATCGATTATCAAATGAGAATGATTGAAAAGAGACCTTTATTAAGGATACATGATCTGATTGCCAATTATAAGATGCAAGAATTCCTTGGCAGTTGAATTAAGGATAGGATATCCATAAATTAAGACAAACCCTGGGGAATGCACAAGGGGTGGCATTAACCCTAATAACGACATTATGACTTCAGATGTTATGAGCTGGACTTGCTAAGGCAACAATGACCGGTAAGGATTATTAAAAAGAGTTCTGGAAAGAACATAGATAGAATTATTAGGGTATTGACCAATGACATTTTGATATACCCGGTACCCAGAAAATACCGGAGGAATGATAAGGATGGCCTACGAAACCTTACAAGGAAAAAGGGTAATATTCCGAACTTCAAAAATGGAAGTTTGGTAAGGAATGTATGACATCGTAACAATAATGCCAGATGAGGCATGTATGAAACCCTGAGGAAGTATGGGTTGAACCAATAAGGTTGAGATTATCCTAAAACAAGAAGGGATTTAAGTAAGGAAATATCCTAGGTATGATTTGGAGTACCTGTAGTCAAGATCGCACTAGAAAGGGGGAAGCAATGACTTTTGGAAAAGACTGATAGATGCTTTCTCTCATTCAGCAGAATTTAAGGGAGAATGCTTCCACCCTGAGTTGGAATAGATCTAGAAAACATTGATTATTATAATCAGGAAAGGCCAACGAGGTGGCCGACACTTTAAACATAGGGGAGTAAGCATAAATGCTCAGACCAAAGAAATAGAATGATAATGTAAGGACCTTGATGGTCATAATGTGGTAGAGGAAGTTACATTCCATTTGATGATTGTGCCAGGATCAACTATAAGAATAGTTTAAGTAAAGATTCGATTCCTGATGTTGCCAGTAGCACATTACCGACATTAGGAGGCTCTACGACAGACCAGACCAAATTCCCCAAGAGACTTGCCTTTTCTTTGGAAAGAGAGAAGGGAGGTTAAGTAACAATGAATTGGTAGTAAATGACCAGAAATAGAGAGGGTACAAATACTGATAAGCCAAATGGCACGATGATGAATGACAAGCAAGTTTATGTTGGTGTATTTCTGTGCAAACAAGATAGAGAATTATGAGGTTGGCAAGCGATTAAGCAAACCGATAAGCTTTTAGTCTTCTACCGGAGATATATGATTAATAATCTCACCAGCCTGTTCCAGCTGCGATGCTGGAAGCTTTCCTGCAATTTTATCTGCTTCATGTAATATCTACGTCAAGTTCAGGAAGCATTCCCTATGGATAGGGAATAGTGATTATTTTGTGTTCCTAGAGGATCTTGAATTGATAATTTTGATGCTTAGTTATTAAAGCACTGCGTAAACGATAAGCAATGGTGATCCTTCTGAGAAATTAGGTGGTAACGACTGTGGAAATGTCGAATTGAATCTAAGTTAGAGAAATCATCCAGGTTTATTTCGGATGGTGTAATTTCTGGAACGACGGGATATTTGAAATGAAGAATTAGGTTATGATGGTTCATAAAATAATTATAGTAGAAATAAAGACAAGAGACTGATAGAGATGGAAATAGAATTGGGAATTAATAAGAGAGTCAGATAGGCAGACTCATGAGAAGCTCCAGTAATGAAGCGAGAAGAGTATGGAATTGGCAAGGTAAAGGTATTGGCCAAAGCGGAAAGTTGGAATTAGGAGCATGAATGACCTACAAATTGACTCTTTTTAAGACTGGAAAATCCGAGGAAATATGGAATAGTTTGATTGAGTAATAAAAAAAGACTCATGGAATGAGAAAGTGAAATCTAGATGGTTGAACAAAGGAAAGTTTGACCACAAACGTGCCACGTATATTGAATAAAGGTAACACGCGTTCCCCTAATAAGGTGACGGTGGAGTTCAATAACAGAAGTGAATGAGAACTAGATGATAAGATGGATGTGATTGATAAAGAAAAGAATGGGAAATAATAATTGAATGTGAAGCAAGAAATGTTATGAATGGATTGATGAATGGGTTCTTCTTAATGAGCTCTCGGAATGACAACCTGATAGTGTTAGAATTATGAGTATGAAAGAGCCAGTGTCGGGGCATGAAATGTGAGTAATAATAATGTCAAGCGGGAAATCCAAGATTTAACCTGAGAGGTTGAAGGATTTTCCAAAAAGTAGTTGATACTAATATCGAACAAGAGTATAGGTCCACCGAATGATGGACAGAGCAACAAGGACATGTGATATGTGAGATTACGAAAAAGTGGAATTTGATACGAATATGATTATTTCTCTTCTCTAATAAACCTCTATAGTTCAGAGGTAAATTCTAAATATGATATTTTGACAATCATGAAAACTTTCATATATGATTATTTGAAATTCGTTCTTTTCTTCTCCCTTATTTATCTTCTTCTAAATTGAGAAGAACAACCCTTTAAGGAGGGGAGGTAATACTACGTGACTCTCTGTCTGTGTGATAGGAGTCTAAGTGGAATGCCATTAATTGTTTAATTGCTTGTCAAGTACTAGAGGCTGGCCCCCTTCTGTACTAGCTATGCAATATAACAAATGTTCATTGATCATAGTGATCTCTCAATAAATTCTTCTAATTCAATATATATACATCGAGATTGCGAAGATTAGGAATTGCAAAATTACGAGTGAGGGTATCTCCGAATTTCGTAGCGCGTTAGTGATACCGAAGTCACTGCACGTACCAATAAGGTTAATAGTATAAGATCGGACAAGAGCGTATACCGGTTAATGTGTCATGCAAAAGTATCAAAGAATTGGTAGAACGGATAAAGGGTGTATTGTAACACCAGTACGATGTGCTTTAGAAAGATTGGAATGTGTAAGGATCGACCAGAGAATTGGAAAGCGAAATAACCAACAAGTACCCAATTGCCTTCTACCTGATTCCGGGACGGAATCCTTTTAAGGAGGGGAGACTGTAAGAACCCGGATTTTTGGGTAGAATTAAAACTTTTATTATGTATTGATGTAAGAATGAACAGTGGTTACAACTACAATGTAATACTGGCTTTAAAGGATGAAGAATGGAAGGATAAAAGATTCCAAGGTTATATGTCCTGAAGGATGCTATTGGGTGATAACTTAGATTAGAATAATCTATCTCCTAGAAAGTTAAGATAAGATTCCCTAGAGAGAAATAGATACCCTCATGTCATCCAAATCAATATCTATTATAAGCCCAGCGGTTCCGTAAAAAGGTTAAGGAACACTCGAGGGTGAACCAGGTTCATTTTCCTAATTATAGGAATTAAATAAAAATAAGTGATGAATAGTGATTTTGGTGGAATTTGGAATATTATTATAATAATGTTATACCCGGTATTCGGAACGGATTTCTGAGTTCGTATTAGTGATCCGGGAAGAAAATAAGTGTATGTAAAAGCTGTCGGATTCAGAAAAATAGCACTTTTATTTTCTCCGAGATTTCCCTGGACACTGCAAGACTTAAGGATTTATAAAAGAGAATTAAGGAATTTAAATTCGAGAAGTATTAAGAAAGATGAGGAATAGTAGTATAAATATTAAGAAGGTTTTCGGTAAAACCCTAACTAGAAACGAATGAGTTAGTCCCTCGAACGAGCAACGAATTGAGCAATAACCGGACAAAGAACAAACAGAGGATCAAGATGCATGCATGTACAAGGAGATAAGACCAAGTAACTAAGTAGTTACATGAGCAACTAGTATACTTAGCAAACATAACCAAGTACTTAGCTTCTTGTCATCATCTTACCATTACAAACCAACACTTGTCCATTTAATTACATCATGCATGACCTAGAACTTTACTAAAGCTACTTTATGGACAAGATATTATCCAAAGACATTCAATAATTCACTTTAGATAAGATGAGAGCAAGATCAAAGCCAAGCAAACACCACCTCTCCCCCATTTTTCCAGCAGTTGCATTTTCCAGGGCAGGGGTCTTTGCCATTTTTTTTCACCTAGATCTACTCATCTAAAAATCATGAAAAAATTCATGGAGCTTCTACACATCAAGGTGAAGTTGGGGATTTAATTTCATAATTTTTGAAGATCGTTTGGATGGGTAAATAAATTCGAGAAGTTCACTGTTTTTCCCCCAAAACCAAGGCACTTCGAATTTTGGAGTTTTAAGATTTCAAAATCCACCTTCCAACCATTGTTTGATCTCCAAATTTTTATGGTGAGTCCTATATTTCATAAAAATGATCTCCTAGAAATCTTAGCTTCAAACTCCATGTTTTCCATTTTCAAATAAATCCTCAAAGATGAGGGTGAATAGTGTTTTCAAGAAACTAACTTTGATTTCTTGGTTTCTTTGGATGATTTAAGCTTTGTTAAAGCCATACAAGGACTATATAAGGGTTATTATAGCTTGTACACTCTCCAAGGAAGGTATAATTCTTAAGAACCCAAGATCTTACTTTGAGTTTTATATATGTTCTTGATGGTTTTAGATTAGTTAAGATTATGGTGTTGTTATATGCATAAAAGCATGATTATGTAGTTAGTAGTGATGATTTAAGAGTTTTGATGATTATGATGGTTAATTGAAACCTTCTTGGACTGGTTAAGATGAAAACCATGTATAGTATGCCCGGTGTGGCTTGGATTGATTGTTATGAATTTTAGAACGTTCGATTTATAGCCGTTATAATGCCCGATTTTGCAATACCATGTTTTGTATGCCATTTTCCATGTCGAACCCCTACTGTCCAGAGACCTTATCTGCCATGATAGGATAGGTAATGTTCTAAGCTTCGTTTTGATATAAAGATCACGTGAAACGGACTTACGGTTTAGGATTTATGACCAAATTACTAAAAGTAGTTCGAATCCGTAAACGAAAGTTCGTAACTGTAATTGAACCCTCGTAAACTATGTAACGTCATGGCGAATCTTGGTAAATAAGTACTAGAGGTAAAAAGGAAGGCGTGAAAGAAAACCGTATGTCAAAAAGATCATTTTTCGATTTATTAAAAATGTTCGAGTCGAGGTTAAACGCGAACGAACCCCTAAAAGACGACTCTTTTATAACTTCGGTAAAACACTTAGAAAACGGACGATAAAACTCGGAGTATAGTATTGGTTCGTAACGATCGACTTTAGAACTCATATGACTTAAGTATGTCCCAAGTATAAGTACAATGACATGTCGTATTAACGAACGGATGTCGGGTCGGATCAGTGATAAAAGTAATCCACTAAAAGGGGTATAACGAGATAACTCAAGAACGTGTTTCGAATTAAGTATAACTTAACTTTTAATATGTTAAGTGATTAATCCCGAATGCCTTGGCTATTTATAGATCACCAAGCTGAACCGGGACCCGCTACCACTACCCCTTACCGTACTCGACTACCAGGCAAGTTTCAATTCCCTTCTTTTAGGCTGTTGTTGTGATTGAATAAATAAATATATATATGCTGATATACATATGCCATTGCATGCATGCCTACTTTCAAGTTGAAGTGATATACTTGTTCCCTGAATGTTATTGTTGGCTTATAAGCTAGATAGTTATATATCAGTTATAAGCCGATTATTGTAAGACCCTCATAGAAGGGCGTATACATCTTATTCATCAAAAATAGACCGGGAGTCAATATTCCTTGATATATCGAGATTACCTCGGAGGAAAATATTTAAGTAAATATTTTCTATTATTTGGGCGACGAATATTATTTGAATATTCGTTCGAGACTAATTATTTTAACGATCCTTACTTCAAATAATTTTTTTAACGTAACCATTCGACGAATAATATTTTTAAATATTCATTCAAAGTCGAATAGGTTATCGATTATTATTCCGAATATTCTTCTAAAGATTGGACTACTAAATGAATATTATTTGAATATCCATTTAGAATATTACTTTATTAAATGAATATTACTTTTGAATATTCATTTAAGATATTACTTACTTGATGAATATTATTATAATATTCATCTGAAGCTTGATTTATTTATCGAGTCTTATCTCGAATATTCCTTTAAAGCTTGGATTACTAAATGAATATTACTTGATATTCATTTAGAATATTATTCATTAAACGAATATTACTTTTTCAATAAACATTTAAATTCCTAATTAATTATGAATATTATTTTGAATATTCATCCAGGGTTCTATTTAATCATCGAATATTATTTTAAATATTTTAAATATTCTTTTCAGGTCTTATTAATTAATGAATATTATTCTGAATATTCATTTGAATATTTAATTATGCAATAAATATTCTCTAGATATTTCTTCAAGGATTATTTGAGAAATACTCTGATTAAAGATATTCTTTCATATTCCTAAATATGCTGTAAAATATTTTAATTCAATAAATATTCTCTGAATATTTATTTCATACTTAGAATAACCTCGATAAGGTTTATCTTCTTCGATTATTACAGAAAATATTTCGGAGTCATATTATTATTAATCTTATATCAAGAAAGGTTCTCAGACATCATTCTTCTTTGAGTCTACCTCTCTAATAATAAGGGAACCTTACTTGGAAGATGTTATTTATCTTGTCGACTTCCCGGTCATAGAGTATTCTCTTCACTCGCAACTCGGGTGCTGTTGACTTATTAAGTCGTTGTTTACCTTCTCATCTTTCGAGGGGTAAGATTGTTGGAACAAGTTGATATTCGATACCAAGCCACAGCTTGGAAGTTATTGGTGAATTTTCCTTTCCAACTAGATACGACTACCTTGTAGAGTCTTATCAACAAGTATTATACTTGGGGAAAGGGGGACGAACGTTACATTCAGAATCATGAACTCTATTTGAACTAGGAGTCGTGTAAGAGGCCGAGTAGCGCCGGTCCATCCCCTTTGGCCCAACCGTTGGCCGGGGAGAGCTAGTAAGGCGGTAGACAAGTAAAGCCGTCAGTTCATCCTTCTACCGGTAGTAAATCTAAATTGAGCTGTACGATCTCGACTGATCATCAAGATTGGAACAGCGGGCGCGGTGAATACTCCATCATTGGTTCATCATCCAAATTTATTTATTTCCTGCAACATGATTACTGTTGGCAGAGTTGGAAAAGGGTCATAACTGGAATTGCAACCTTTTCTTGCAAGTTCCTCTTCTTAATAACAATAAGAATATCTCGCTTACTTTGATGTAGCAGATATTTCTACAAACAAATACTTTAAGTTACCTTGTAACTTCATCGTTCATATTATACTGGCATCATTTCCGTAAATGCATGGCATATGGTTTGAAAGATACTTTTGAACTGTTATACATTATCGTTCAGTCATATATTATTGTTGGTGGGCTATTGCTCACCCTTGCTTTATTATTATATCACAACAACAGCTAGACCAGATGACTCGCACAAGGCGCACTCGACGCGGGCGAGGACGATGAGACTACCAGAGCTGAAGAAGAAGCTATTGGTAGGGTATATTTATTCTTTCAGTACCAAGAATATGGTCTAGTATGACTTATGTAAATGGATGGCAAAGAGTATGTATTTATATTGAAATTCTTTTGGATTGTAAGAACTCATAATGTGATTAATAAAAAATTTGAGTGTTACTCTGATTTCATCTCTGGGACTATAACGGGTGTGTTTTATATTATTGTGTTGGGTTATAGAGACGTAATTTATTTTATGTTAAGGAAAGTTCAAGTGTTGTGGACAGAATTGGAAACCGTAACCACCGGATCCCGGACCCCGGATCTGGGGGTGTTACAACAGCCTTTTTTTTTCTCCCCTTCTATCTCCTCATTCTCCTTCTTCCATTTCTTTTCTCTTCACTCGCTGCAAACGCCACGCCCTCCTCCATTTTTTTTCTTGCTTTATTCTCTTCATTTTTTTACCTCTGCTGTTGGTCGAGTTTTCGATGAGTCCATATCGTTGTTGTGATGAGTTTTGATTCACCGAGTTGAAGTTTCTAAGTTCGATGCGAGTTTTCTGAGTTTAGTATTAATTCACTTGTTTTAGAATTGAGTTGATGCTGAGTTTGAAGTTTCATCGAGTTATATTCCGAGCATTTTTTCTGTTTTGTTTCTGTTTGCTTTCTGTTCGCTAATGTTCTGCTAATTCTGATTTGATGTGGTTTTGCCTAGTTCGTGAATTGGGTGTTTATTTTTGTTTAATGGTTAAGTCTGAGTTGTTGCTGAATTTCGAGTTACGAATTCTGAGATTGTTGCTGACTCGAGTTCGTTGGTTGTTTCCGAGTCCCGTGAGTTCTGAATCGGTTCTGAGTTCTGAGTTTTCGTCACGTTTATGATGTTGGTTGTTTGATTTTCGTGAGTTTTGATTGTTTCCGTTCATTGTAATTCCTGAGTTGTTCGAGTTTTGAGTTTCTGAGTCGCTGTTTTTCTGGGTTTTGTAGTAGAGATTTCTTCGAGTTCATTGTTATGGCTGAGTTGAATTTCGGTGATTTTAAGTTCCTGAGTTTTGATTCTGTATTTACCGAGTCTTGTTTGTCTGAGATTCATTAAGCCGCCAAGTTACTGTTTTTCTTTTTTGGTTTCATTTGCCCATGTTTTCCCGAATACTGAGTCTGCCTATAGTTTTAATTTTGCTGTTTTGTTCTTGGGTTTTGCTTTGTAATCTGTCTTTGGTTTATTTCTGTTAAGTCATTGGTTCGAGTTATTTGCAGTATTGTTAACCATTGCTAAGTTCGGGGCTGAGTTGAATTTATGGTTCATGGTCGAGTTTGCAGTGTATAATTGTGTCGAGTTCTTGTTTATGTCATTGTTTCGAATTTAGGAATTTTAGAATAATTTTAATTTGATTGTTTTTACTCTTTTAATTAATTAGTTTAGAGTTTGAATAATAATTTAAATTTTGTTTTTTTAAAATAATTTAAAATTTCTTTTAATTAAAATTCAAAACACCTAATTTGCCTTAGTTCGATTAAATTGGAAATTAATAGTTGCTAATTTTTTTTCTATTATTTTGAATTTTAATTTGTTAAATTAAATTAGATTCACTTTTTGTAATAAATTAAATTTTCCTTTAGGAATTAAATAGCATAAATTTATAAAAATCCCAAATTGTTGCAAAATTCAGTTTTCAGTTTAAAATAAATTAATTTAATAGTTTTAGGAATTAATAGAAGAAATATAAAAATCCAAAATTGTTCTAATTCGCCTAAATTAATAGTTAAGGATCGCGAAATAAATATCATTCCCTGTGGACCGAATCTTAAGATACTAAAACGAAGATCGTGCGCTTGCGATAATTAAATGTCATATTTTCGGCACATCATACACAATCTAAACTTGATCATTCCTTGTTTACTTTTAGAGCTGGGAACAGTTTTATAGCTGTTGTTGTCTATGTTGATGACATCTTACTGTCTGGTAATGATTTTTCTCTAATCCAAGCCTTGAAGAATTTGCTTCATGATAGGTTTAGTATCAAAGATCTAGGTCCTGTCAAATTTTATTTAGGCCTTGAAGCCTTTAGGAATACACAAGGTTTATTTCTTAGTCAGCACAAATTCATACTTAATCTACTTAAATCTGCTAACATGGAGAATTGTAAGCCTTTTTCTGTTCCTTTGGATCCTCATATTAAATTGTATGTTGTTGATCTTTCTGGACCATTGTTGCCTATCCTACGTTTTACAGAGCACTTGTGGGCAAATTGATTTATTTGACCTCTTCTCGGCCAAATATTTCTTTCTCTGTTCAACTATTAAGTCAATTTCTACATGCTCCCAGACAAGCTCACTTAGTTGCTATTGAAAGAGTGCTCAGGTATTTGAAGTTGACTTCTTATCATGGCCTACTTTTTCTGCAAATTCTTCTCTATATTTCCAAGGCTATTGTAGGCTATTTTTTTATGCTTGGTACTACTGCAATTTCTTGGAGATCAAAGAAACAGTCTTTAACTTCTAAAAGCACCTGTGAAGCAGAGTACAGGGCTTTATCTGATGCTTCTTGTGAAGTACTTTGGCTTACGAATCTCTTGGCTTAATTAGGTGTTACTATTTCCAAGCCTGTTCCTTTGTTCTGTGACAATAAAGTGGCCCTTGATCTTGTTGCTAATCCAGTGTATCATGCTCGAACTAAACACATCGAGTTGGATTGTCATTTTATTCGTGAAAAGGTATTGTCTGGGTTGATTGTTGTTTTTTATATTTCTACAAAGGATAATACTGCAGACATCCTCACTAAATGTTTGGGAAAGGTTCCACACTGGTCTTGTTCTTCTAAATTGGGACTTACGTTCTTTACTTCGTCCTCAATTTGTGGGGGGCTTGCTGCTGTTGTTTGTTCAGATGACCAAGACTCAGTTCCTGGTGATGAAGCTTTGGAGAAGACTTCCATGTCAGTTAGAGCATCTCCAATGGTATTAGCTAAATATGGTTGGCTAAATCAGATAAAATATTGATTATGTAAAATTTGTTGAACCTGTAAGAAGTTGTGCTCCAATGGTATATTGACTATAATGTTGTATATATTGTAAATATAGTATGTTATTATTATTTCAGGTTGTTATTAATAGAATCTATTTTTTTAAGGTAATAGATCATGAAAAATCTTCCTTACAGGTCTCTAGAGGTTGGCCAAATATAGCCAACGAAAAAGGATTATGTAAATTTTTTGCTAAGAGTAATGTGCCATTGGAGTGATGTTTTTTTTACATAATTTCTATAAATTTTATTTTTGGTAATATATTTGTAATTTTAGCTAAGGGGTCTTCTCCATTGGAGATGCTCTTAAAGGGGGGGCTATTGAGACTGGTTTATTGACCAAGTCAATTAGTAATAAGTTGAAATTACCATTTGACCAAACACGGTCTTATAGCTCTAAGTGATTCTATTGTAGTAGAGTCAACTAGTATAAATACTCTTGGATGAATCATTTTACCACTTAAGAAAAACATTTCCACAATTATGATTGTAATATGATTTTTAGTTACATTTCTTCCTTCTTCTTCTTCTGCCACATACTTACATGTTTTGTATATACAATCTATAGAAGTTAATATCTCTCTCTCCACGTTTAATGTCCATTCAACATATACCATATAGCCAACACATATACTTTGCCATATAGCCATATTAAATTTATTAAAATTCTACTCCAAGTTCCATCAAACTGTATCACCACCACCTTTCAAGCCTTCTTTTCTTTCTAATACTGGTGGTACAAAAGTTTCGAGACTACTTTCTTTTTCTTCGGCTATTTACACTGATGGAGTTGGCATTTTTTAGAAAGTTTAGTTTTTTCTTAAATACGAATTTATAATGCTTCTTAGAGCATCTCCAAGGGAGATAGCTATAACTGTTAGCTAAAATCAGAAAAATGGATGATTATGTTAAATTTGCTGGTGTTAGCTATAAACATTAGCTATATTTAAAAATCTGTTACTTTATTATTTTTGAAATCCTAATGACTATATTTTCAAATAGTAGTTATTTATTCGGGATAAAACTCAAAAATAATTTTTTTTTTCTAAATTCAATCAAATAAACTTTTTACATTAACATATATGTTATTTAATTAATTTAAATATCTTATTATTTGAAAATATGTTATTTATACTATTGTCAAATTCATCAAATAAAGGTTTTGTATATACAAGGATATATGTTATTTAATTAATTAAAGTAATTTTATTATATAATACAAATTGTACATTTTTTTAAATTTAATTTCATTGCTAATTTTTTAAAAATATTTTAAAAATAAAAACTTCATATTTTGTTAGCAAAAAATAACATATAAATTATTTTCTCATAAAAATATAATTTTTTTATAGATAAACCAAAATGATGTAAACAGTGCGTATAAACATGTGTGCAGACGTGGATATTTTTAGATGACAGCTGATGGATCAACAAATATAGATGACATATCGGTGTTATCTAAAATTTTTGCTAACTGATGGGCTCTCTTGGAGAAGCCCATTTTCTAGATATTAGGTAAAATTATATGCCAGCTAAAAGTTGCATCCTCTTGGAGATGCTCTTAATCTGTTATATGCTAATGTTAACTATAGTTTTTCCTGTTCTAACTTATATTCTGTGTTAATTGTGAGTAATAGAAATTATCCTTCAGATGTTTTTTCTATACGTGAAAACAAGTAAATGAACTAGAACGAGTATGTAAACAAGAGGGTAGCTTGAGATTACTTTCATTATTACTAAAAAAGTTATTGCATAATGGGCATAGTTCGAGAAGAACACAAATTTAATTTAAATACAATCTAGAAATTGGTGGATGTAATTTTTAAATTTGAACTGCTAAATTTTATTTTATTTTTGAGAGGAAAGAAAATCTTATAAAGAAGCAGACAAATTGTCCAAGAATACAAGGGAAGAGATTTCTCTGGGGCAACAATTTTCCCATACTTGTTCAAAACCAAAAGGAAAAAGCCTAGCTAGGGCATGCGCAACTGCATTGCCCCTTCTCCTAACGTGCATCCACGTGATAAATTCGAAGTTGGAGCTTGCTTGCAGAACGTCTTCCAGAAGGGAGTCCAAGTCAGCTAAGAAGATTGAGTTTTTGGTGATTCGATTAATCAAAACTTGGCAATCCGTTTCCATAATGATCTTTGTTAGGCCATGTCTACGCGCTAGTTGCAAGCCAAATATAAGGGCTTTGCACTCTGCTATTACTGGAGACCAACGAGCTCTGGTTCTTCTAGTGCCAGGAAAGAGGACATCTCCTATAGCGTTCCTCGCGACGACACCGAGTCCTATCCAAACCCCTGAGTCTAAAGAAGCATCACAATTGATCTTGATGAGATCCAATGGTGGAGCTTTCCAAGTGTTTGAGTTTTGGGGTAAGGTTCTGTTGGAACGTCCATAGATTTTGATGTTATATTTGTTGTAATCTTCCACGAGACGTTTGACCCGTTCGATAGTGATCTGATGAGGTTCTTCTTTGTCATTGAAGATCTTGTCATTTCTTCTGTTCCAAATAGCCCACATTAGCACTGAACCCGTTTGTTGTTTTTTCTCAGGTTTTTGGCTCCATGACACATGAAGTGATTTGAAGTCCACTTCTTCATCAGCGCTGGGAAGGTCCTCGCAGTCGCACTCTATCCATAGATTACTGACAGTGCGGCATTTGAAGAATGCGTGGCTTATTGTTTCTGAATGACCGGGGCACCAAGGGCAGTCATCACTTTCTATCATGTGGCGATGCTTCAACAAGGCCTTGACTGGGAGAGAGCCTGTACAAATTCTCCAAAGGCAGTGACGAACTTTCGGGGTTGTCTTAACCTGCCATATGTCCTTCCAGACGCGATGAGCACTGTCGAAGGTAAATGATTTGCCAAGCATGTACGCAGATTTGACTGTGAAGTTCCCATCATCTGATAGAGCCCACTTCAAGCAATCTCTTGGATATCTAAGGCTCAACGGAATGGCAATAATGCAGTTTACGTCTCTTTCATTGAAGGTCTCAGTGAGCAGCTCATAGTTCCATTCGACCTTGTCAAATTCAATGAGGTCACTAACTAGGTTGACAGAGTTGTTTTTTGGAGTCGTTATGTGGTTTCCCTGATTATCATTGACCCATGGATCATCCCAAATATTGATGTTGCAACCATTACCCACCCTCCAACGGATTCCTTCTTTAACCAGAGATTTGGCTCCCCAAATGATCCTCCACGCATAGCTTCCAGCCCACCCCAGATATGAGTTCAGAAAGTTGCTGTTCGGATAATATTTGCTCCGAAAGACTCGACCAAGCAGGGACTCAGGTTGCGAGATTAATCTCCAGGCCTGCCTTCCCAAGAGTGCCGTATTGAACACTTCCAAGTCTCTAAAGCCAAGACCCCCGAGACACTTCGGGATGCATAGAGAATCCCAGCTCTGCCAGTGGATTTTATTTTTTGAATCAGATTGGCCCCACCAAAAGTTTCTCATCATGCTTATGATTTAATCAATCACACCAGTAGGAATTTTGTAGATGCCCATTAAATAAGTTGGAATAGCTTGAATCACAGATTTGATCATGATTTCCTTCCCTGCACGGGATAGATATTTGCCCTTCCACCCTTGTAACTTCTTCCAGATTCTGTCCTTCAAGGCCGTGAAAATCACTTTCTTGGATCTCCCTATGAACGTTGGAACACCCAAGTATTTTTTGTGTTCACCAACCAACTTCATTTTCAAGACACCCGTCATCTCCTCCTTGGTAGAATCTGCCACTCCTTTGCTAAAGGATACCTCCGATTTATCATAATTAATTTTTTGTCTGGAAGCCGCTTCGTAAATGTTGAGAATTTCAACTATCTTTGTGCATTCCGTTCGGTTGGCTCTAGCAAAAAGTAAGCTGTCATCTGCAAATAGAAGGTGAGAAACGATTGGGCCATTCCTACTTGCTCTAGCTCCATGGATACTCCCCTCTTCTTTTGCTTTGTTCAGGAGACCTGAGAAGGCATCAACAATCATAATAAAAAGGTATGGAGAGAGAGGGTCGCCTTGGCGGAGACCTCAAGTCGGTTTTACCTTGCCACAGACCTCTCCATTTATGATGAATGCATATGATACTGTAGATACGCAGCTCATAATCACCTTGATCCAGTTTTCTGCGAAGCCCATCTTCTTTAACAGCTTTTCCAGGAAGGTCCATTCAACTCTATCGTAGGCTTTTCTCATGTCTAGTTTTAAGGCAATTGTCCTTTTACGACTTCTGCTTCTTTTCTTCATTGAATGGAAAAGTTCGAGAGCAATGAGAGCGTTGTCTGTGATCAATCTGCCCGGAATGAATGCGCTTTGGTTTTCAGAGATTACTCGAGGCATGATTAGACGCAGTCTTCTAGCAATGGCTTTGGTGGCTATCTTGAGTAAGACATTGCATAAAGCAATAGGCCGAAATTCTGACATCCGCTTGGGGGACTTAACCTTTGGGATCAAGGCAATATTTGTCATGTTTACTAATTCAGGAGAATGGAGACCGTGGAGAATACTACATACATGGTCAGTCACTTCATCGCCAATGATGTGCCAGAATTTTTGGTAGAAAATCGCATGCATCCCGTCTGGCCCCGGGGCTTTGCAAGGGTGCATCTCAGAAATTGTTTCAAACACTTCATCTTTAGAGAAAGGCCTGAGGAGGTTGTCATTGTCCTCTTGGGTGATCACAGTTTGCATAGACTCGAGCACCTTGTTACAAACTGTTTCTACGGGGCCTGAGGAGGTGAACATTTTTTCATAATAATCCTGGGCAATAGCCTCCAAATCTTCATCTTCAGTGCACCAGTTTCCATTATTGTCGAATAGACCTTTTATCTCATTTCTTTTCCTACGTTGGGAGGCTTTGTGATGAAAATATTTTGTATTTTTGTCCCCATCCTTGATTTCAGCTGATCTTGACCTGATATACCAATAAGCTTCTTGCTTCTCATATAATTCATCTAGCTTCTTTTCGATCTCAACACATTTAGCAATATTCTCCTCCGTGATTTCAGATTTTTGAGCTTCCTTCAGCTGGTTTTCTATCTCCTTAATTTCTATGCTGAAATTAGAGAGAAGATCTCCACTCCAGCATTTTAGAGAGTTCAACATCATGTCCAGTCTATCCGCAAGGTCCCTTCCCTCCGAATTTTCCCACGTTTGTCTGACCACGTTGATACAAGCCTCATCAAGGAGCCAAGCTGTCTCGAACTTGAAGGATTTTTTGCCTCGATTACGCTTTCGCTTGGGTCTCTTTTGGTGCAGGAAGATTGGAGTATGATCCGACTTATACCGAACCAAGTATTCCACCGTTGCATCCGGGAACAAACTAATCCACTCAGCGTTCCCACAAAACCTGTCAAGTCTTTCCCTGATCATTGTTGAGATAGACCGACCTCGCTCCCAAGTGTACCATTGGCCTTCAAAGCCTAAGTCTCTCAGGTTGCAGACATTTAGGACCTCTTGGAAGCTATACATGTCTCGTCTGTCAGTTGTGGTTCCACCTTCCTTTTCGTCGTGACATAAAATCTCATTGAAGTCTCCACCGAAAATAATAGGCCCTTGAAAATTCTCTGTAAGGTCACGAATTAGACGCCAAGTATAATGCTTGTCTGAGCTACTGGGCCAACCGTAAATTCCAACAAACCTCCATGAAACATTTTCTCTGTATACATCCCCACAGATATGGTTTTGGGAGAAGGACACTAAGGAGAAAGAAATATTTTTGCTATTCCAGTACATGCACAAGCCTCCAGATTTTCCGATACTGTTTACTCCTATTGCACAATCAAAACCTAATTTGCTCTTAATATTCTCCGAAGCATTTTTGTTAATCATAGTTTCAGACAGGAAAAGCAAATCAGGGGTCAGCTTGTTGCACCACTTGCGTAGTGCACTGACTGTTCGGGGGTTGCCAATTCCCCGACAGTTCCAACATAAGGTTTTCATTGTCTTTCGCGGGGTTGGTTGTTGCCAACTCCCGCTACTATCAAAGAGTCATCACTTGAGAGGAGAGAAGCATCGTGTTTCGTTCTTTTCTCCCTTTCAGTGTTGACAATGCCGTTAAAACCACCTAAAGTTGTTGTACTCTAGGTTTTTCTCTTTTTGTTCCTATCTTGATCTTTGACATCCATACCGTTTCTGTTGAGATGCAGGCTGTCACTCCCATTACTACTCGGGATTTCTCGTGTTTGCCTTGTCCATCTTGGAGATGTCTTTGTTTGATTCTTCTCATTGATGTCCAGAATAATGGAAGTTGAAGTAGGAGAAGTCTGCTCAGAAGTTTGTTGCTCCCCCACATTTGGCCTATCTCTGTCACGTGTCATGTGTGTTGCAGATAGCGAACCTGAGGCTGCTGTATGAGCTATAGTCTGAGTGGTTAAGCATTCTTCTGTTCGTGTGGTGTGTTCGTTAGGCTGACCAAGTGAATTCCTGCAGTTCGGTTCGGCCAAGTCTGGTCCTACCATTCCCATGGTTCTTTTTGTCCGAGTTGACTCAGCATTTTGTATATCCTTTGTCCTGGCCCTGCTTGCGTTTTCGACCCCAGTCTGATCGACCCCACTCTGATCTGTGATCATCTTGGTGGTATGCCTGTCACTGTCATTTACCTTTAGAATTTCTTTATTGACCTCCCACGTGATGCCTATGGCATGCGTATCAGAATCTTTGGCCTTTGTTTTATTAATTCCCCGCATGTTGCTTATAACGTGCCCCTCAGTCGCTTTTTCCTTGTTTTTGTTTAATAATTCTGACATGTTGTTAGAATCTTTTCTGTTCCCAAGAGAGGTCTCCACCACTCCGGTTTCGGTCCATGAAGCTTCACCGGACTGCCCCATATTCTGGTAATCTGTCGTCTTCATAGGAGTTGCGTTTTTGCTGTTTGTTCTTATCTCTGCTGTGTCATCTGTGTCAAGCTTATTCAGAGCTCTGGCCACAAAATCTGCTTTTAGCCAAGGTCCAAAGGCCCTTGCTTCTAAGGCTCCACCCTGAATAAGCATCTCTGCTGGTCTGTCGCACCATTTTTGATCATGCCCCATGCAACCACACTTAAAACACATGTATGGAAGCCTCTCGTATCTAAATTTGATCCATGTTTCCTGACCCTCATACATGACTGCTATTCCGGGAACAAGGGGCTATTTAAACTAAGCTCCACTTTGAATTTGGCGTGCCCTCGAACTATGATCCTTTCCGGGGTTTCCTCTGGAATGAAGAGGGCTCTACCAGCAGCATTTGCCATCCTTTGAATGTTCTTATTTGTCACCATCTTCACTGGGATATCCATGGATCTTACCCATAACTGCACCTTGTTCAGCACTTCTGTCCAATCTCTTTGGATTTCCATAATCGATCCCACCACCAGGATTCCATTATTAAGGAACCATGGGGCTTTTTCAGTAACTTTCTTCGTATGCTTTTCCTCCTTAAAGGAGAAGATAAGGATGTTTGAGTCCTTTAGTTTCTCTTTGATCTTTACAGTCCATTCATTCGCCTCAATCTCCCAAACTCTGCTCATAATAGTTTTGATAAGCTTCCTATTAAATTTGCGATTTGACCACAATCTTCCCAAGCACATTATGTTCTCCGTTAAACCTTCCATGTTTTCATCGACCTCCCAATCCTCTTCTTCTTAAACCTGCATCTTTTTTGTTCTTTCAACGATCTCTTCCATTACTGCTTTTAGTATGCTATAAAAAACTAGAATGCAGGCCATATTACGACTTTATTCTAGCATCCCTCTATTTGAAACCATTAAATATTACATTGAAGATAAGTTTGTCAAACTTGTTAGGCAAAGAGAATGAAAGAAGAATCCTACGAGCATCCTACCACATTTATTTTACTAGTATTCTCACCCTACACTTCTACATCATGGTATTTATATGCGCTTCATATCTAAATTCTTAGGATGCATCTGGTTGATTGGAATGTAATCCACCTTTGGCTAATTTGCTAACATTTTTGCATAATTTTCTCCACTCATTTTGTTTCTTAAATTTAAACAAACATTATTTTCTTCCATCTTAGAATTACATATTCATACCTTTTTCAACTGGCGTCCGTCTAGGCAAAGATTAATTATTAGCTGAATTTGCATAAACTGGGAACTGAAAACAATATACTCTTTATATTATATTTCTGATTGTCAGTTATATATTTTATATCTCATGTTCGATTATGTGTTGATGTATCAGGTGAAGAAGTCCTTATTCTCGAGTGAGGGGAAGATACTAGAAAAAGTTGATCAGACTCCTGTCACAATTGTAGATTTTGGAGTTCAGGCACTAGTCAGCTTAATTTGGTATCTATCTCATTTTCTTATATAAAATTTAGAATGCTTCTCAATCTGTTATATGCTAATTTGTTTGGTGTTTACTTATAGTCTATAGATAAACACTTAATTTATTGCGATAAGGACAAAAATTTAGAATTTTTAAATTTTCGTTTTCATTATCCGTGTACAAGAATATATATATATGCATTAGGGACTTGAACCTTATATATATTAAAATCATCAATGATCAGACCACAAAAATTAGCAAAAAAAATGACCAGACCATATATGTGTGTGTGTTTCTGTCACGCCCCCATACCCGGTAACCGGATAGGGTGCCACCTAACCAATAACAAATACAAATACCTGAATAATAAAACTTATTACATCAACGATTCCTCTCCGAGGATCGATTCCAGGTTGTGGTATGAAACAAGAATCTATATTATACAAATTATTACAACTTTTATCACTGCTCTGAATACAAACCACTATACCGCCTATCCTGTAACTTAATCTCAATCCGTGTTTACCCACTCTAGCTTTGAACTTTATCCTGTATAGACTGTCTCCTCGCTCTCATATGATTTGTAAGGCGTAGGCATCCATCTTTAATCCTAACTGAAAGGTTAGGGAAAAATAGAGCAACAGTGAGTCAACAATGCTCAGCAAGTGCAAAGTATAGTGAAACAACAATTTGTCAATATTTCATTGATGAACAATATCAATGATCAAACCATCTTGAGGAAATAACTCAATTTCTATCATAAAATAAAACTTTCTATTTTCCTGTAAATCATAACTTTTTCTCAATTCATTACTTTCCTTTAAATCATTCTATTAACAAAACATACTTTTCATAAAACTAGTTAAAACATTTAAGTTGATTGGAGTTTTTCCACGATTCCGGACAATACGGGTGATCAGCCACGTAAAGTCTCCATACCGGACACGAAGTCCCTCTGGACATAAAATTGGGTTCCCAATTAGGCAAAACATTGGCCTTTAATGCTGGACTAGGGGAACCACCCCTAGCCTCTTACGCTAAATAAAAGGTGCTGGACTAGGGGAACCACCCCTAGCCTCTTACGCTTCTCCAATCTATAAACAAGTTTATAAATAATTTAAAACATTTCACTTTTAAGTCCTTTATACTCACTGATAACAGATCAACCCAGTATAAAGAATTTTTAAAAAACATCTTTAATTCATTAAACCATTTTAAGGAGCAACAATAAAAAATTGAGGGACAGAGAAGCATTCGATAAAAAGAATCATAACAATAAAGCAGTAAGATTTAAACTAAGAATGATGTAGTTTCGCAAGACAGAATTATGAATCAATAGATCAACAAGGCATCATTAATAAGTTAGAGAACAAGCAATTACTAAGATTCTAGAAATTGAAAAAGCAATTATAAGGGAATTAAGGAATAAAGTGATCTGAATTTCAACAATAGATTTGAGTACTGCACAAGCTATAACCACTTATTTCAAAGGTTACCAACTGATAAAACTTTTCATGGGAAAATTAAAATTTACATAGAAGATTTGAATAATTTAAAATGAAGATTTAAGAAATTCTCAATTACCCTAGGTCTCACTCTTGTCAACTAAGCACTCATAGGCTTTAGCTGCCAAACCGGTATGACAATAATGAGTTTGAATAATTAAGAAGATCTCAATTCATTCTCGGCTTTAACCGTTATTGAGCAACACATGCCTCAACAACAGTATAAACCTCGAATTAGTTTACATAAATTTGAATGAAAACATACTTTGAAGAATATTAGCATAGACAAGGAATATTGAAATAAAATGATTTTAAAAGAAATCATCACCTGAAAGATAAGTGAGGAGCATAAACAATAATAGAATAATTTGAGAATGTATGTTTATGAATTATTAGAAGAAGAATGTCACTGGAAATAAAAATGAAAGGTACAGACACTAGCACATAATTTGAAAAGAATAACATATAATTAACGGATCAAGTTCACATTACTCAGAATAAATATGAAGAGCATAATTGATTTCAAGAAGGGATTTCAAAAGAACAATAATTAATACAAAAGGTTTCATATCACTTGAACAATAAGTAAGGGATAGTAAACTTTCCTCAATACATGAAATTTCCATTTCCATCACACTGATTCATCATTCACTTTACATTAATCTCTACTGCTATATACGTTGGCCTCTGCTCGATCGTACATCCGTCTTTCATTTCCAAATTTCCCCTTTTACACTTGTACTATCTCGTAATCGGCCTCTCACTGGTACCTATATAAAGATAAAGCACTAATTCAGTCCACTATAATCCTTAACCGTCTAACTCTTTTCTACCCAAACTCGTCCTATAATGCTTTATACTTAACACATATAGTACATTTGGTTATACTCGTAAAATAATTTAATATAATTAGATAAACCACATAAACACTTAGCACGTATTATGACTCGATATCATATATTAATCACGTAAATATGAGTCACATATACCCATAAACTATTAACAATCATAGCATATTTTCAGATCATTTGAAATCGAATAAGTTAAATAGATGTAGATACATGGGATTTTTAGAAAATTTCGGCAAGAAGTAATCGTAAATAGGACTATCCACCTGTTTTTCAGTCCAATAATTTAACCCTGTATACAATAAATGAAAAATAAAGCTACTCCAACTTGTAGGAAACAATTAAGAAAAATAACTGCCATGACTTGCAGCACCCAAATAATTAAGAAAAATAACTAAGAGTTTATCCTTGCTATATAACATTTTAAAATCATACAATTAGATTACATACAAAGATCATTCTTGTTGAAATACTTTATAAGATATATGCTGATTTACCGAAATTTCGACAACACTTCCTCTAAAATATGATCTAACCCGTCGGAATACAACCGACCAACCATTATCATTCAAACAATCTCATAATCAATTACTAACTCCACCTTATATTTACAACTCATAGTTTACCATACACTATCAATACAATTGCATCACTGGTCATTGACAAAACTCATATTATTAACTTACGCAGCATTATCAACAGCTACTAAGAGCACTTGGTAATCTATTACAATCAAGTTACTATCACCTTACGGATTAATAATCTAAAACCGAGTCATATACTACACATTATCATATAAAATCAACTTGTAAACTTTTAATATCAAAATTTAATCATGCAACTTATAACCAGTAGCCCAGTCTTTACAATGCCACTAATCAGCAATTTAACGATCCATTAATCAATTAATAGGCTACTAACAATAATCATCACATCGAACTAATTAACTCTTAACATTAATCTACCAATATTTAATTAGTACTAACATTCAAATACATAAAAAATTTCGATACCCACATACACGAACCAACAATCAACATCAAATTTTTAGCACACATGAGCACATACCCTCAAAAACCATCATAGCCTCTCCTCCTCTCATTTCCCTGCCTCAGTTGACAACCGCGTATAAAACCCAACACATATCCGACCATATAAATCCCGCTTCTCCTTCCTTCTTCCCCACTGCCACCATCGCCATTAACACCCTCAACATCCCTTGCTGCTACCATCGACATCACCCTATTAGCCTTATATCACACTAAACAAAACTTATACACATGGACCACTTATACACTTACTAGCAACATCTTTTCCCCCCTCCCTCACAGCCTCATTTCTTACCTCCCCTGTTTTCTTCGAACACAATCAGACTCCACCAACTGCTGCACCATCCGATGAACCTCAACCAAATTCTACCTCACTCTAATCCTCATAGAACAACACAAACGAAACCCACACAAGCTCATACACACACCACAGTCAACAATACACCCACCCCGTTAAATGTACTCACACAATACTCGACACAACCCATGCACACACGCGACCGTATACATACACACAAACAACGCACACATCACAGGTGCGATCAATCCGATGCTAGAAAAACAGACGGGGACAAACAGAGGGGGTCGCGAGTGAGATATAGAGGGAGATTGAGAAGAGAGAGTGAGCGGGATTGAGAAAGTTTTAAAGAGAGAGATGAAGAGAGGTTCACTAGAGTAATTTGAGAGATGATTTTGAGAGTAAAGGAGAGAACAATCGAGAACTCTCAAGAAATTGGGGAAGGAACATGGTAACTTAGGAATTAGAAATAAAAGAGGGTATTTAATAATTCTACAATGCTAAAACAAATAAAAATCAATTAAATTATTTCTAAAAATCAAAATTAAATGGAAAATATGTGAACCTTCAAACTTTAAAATTTTAAAATAAAGAGTATGAAATTACAAACTCCCACATATTTTTAAAATATTTTTAGGGTAAAAAATGAATTAAATATGAATTTTGCAAGTTTTGACCCTTTAAATGAAATTAAACTCTAAAAATCATTTTACAATACTTAAACACCCAACATAATTCACCCCATAATTTCAAAAACTAAATAATTATACAAATATGATATTGCAAAAGATTTCAAAATTTTTAAATACTCCGATGATTTTATAAATTTTTTTCAAAGATCAATAATGCATAATTTAAACAGATTTTCATCATAAAAAAATTCAAATAAAACTATACGGACTCACATTTCACATATACATCATCATATTAGCATGTAAACATGATGTCACATATATTCATTCCTAAAATTTTTTTTTACCTCATATAATCCACATTCAATATTAAATAATAATAATCATAAGTACAATATTTCTAGGGCGTTATAGTTTCCATCATATAGTGGTCCATAATAACATTTAGCTATAGTTCTCAACACATATCCATAGTTTGAAATGGAGAAAGAATGTTTTATCCAATTGAACAAATTTATATTCAGGACAAATTCGTGGAAGTGGTAGAACGAAAACAGTGAGATAAAAACAAGATCATAAAGAAGATATATATGAGACCTAGCTTGTCCCACGGGTTTTGTACTATTCATTTCAACAACACATAAAATGCATATAAAATGCTTGCATAAAGTTCTTACCGACCTTGGTTCAAATTTATATCAAGTTACCAATTTCTTCCATCAGGGCGTAATGCTTGATATATATAGGCTTATATATTTTGTTGTTTTTTCATTTTTTATTTGTATTAATCTAGCTCCAATGACTCACATGCATGTATATGGTTAATATTTATACTTTTTCGCATAGTGTATTTTGATCAATATTCAGCTCCAAGTAGTGGCGGGTGCAGTGTATGTCGAGGGTACGCGACCGAGTACGCTAAACTTTCAATTTCCATTTTTTTTTTGCATTTGGTTTAGTTAATGAGTAAAATAAAAAAAAAATTAAATACACAAGTGAGCCATAATCATCTATATCTAATTAATAATTGGTATATAATTTTGCATAATTTATACAATTTCTTCCTACAAACTTGAAACAAAACTACACACTACTTTGAGGGTTTAAATTGTTTTGTCGTTGGTGTTGCAGTGAGAGTGAGAGTATTACATGATGACGAGTGAAGCAGGCACAAGCAATACAGGATTTGGTGGCGATGATCGTGAAATTGGTGAGACCAGTTCACATCGAAGCTTTAGATGTAAGATTTAACCCTTTCTTTTATCTATTTATTAATCTAGATACTCTCATGTTATTTATGTATATTTTGTACACACACTCTTACATGTCATCTTTCAACTCACAAACATCAACCTGATTATAGTTTATTCTAGCAAGATGTTGGGTATCTCTGTTTATCTTACAATAGTTTTGGGTCTATTTAGGTGATGTCAGTGAAGACTGTATTTCCATTGACCCTCATGATAACTCGGCTATTATCCCCACTAACCCAACCATCATCCCCTGTCACGATGTTCCTAACAATCCAACTGTTATCGCCCATGGCGATAACATATTTTATCGTTCCTTTAAATTTTATTTTTTCATATTCATCGTCTTATCGGTATCATCTGTTCATTACTTGCATATTTTCATTTCAAAAATTTCAAACCCCATCTTAATGTGCAAAGTTTAATAGCTGATATTGAGAGTTTTAGTATCAAAGATATGCAAATACCTTTCAATGCTACTTTTTTTTAGCGTTCTATAACCCTCATTTTGCAATTAGTTTTCATGTGAGTCATTGTATAGTTAGTTTAGATTTTGATCACGGGGGACGTATTTGCAAAAACCTTCTTCCTACATCCTTCAAGCCCCATGTCTCAAAGGTTATTGAGGTTGATTTTTTCCCAAAACTTTCTTCCTACATCCTTCAAGCCCCATGTCTCAACTTACAAATGCTGCATAAATGGAAAAATGGAAGCCTCCAACTTATGGGTCTCCCAAAATGAATGTAGATGCTTCTGTATACGAGGAGGATTTTTTTCACCATTGGTTTGGTTATTCATGATAACACAGGTCTTTTTATTCAAGAAAACAACCACAAAGTTCGCAGGGAAGGTTGTCTTTTTATTCAAGGAAAAACTACAAAGTTTGCAGAGAAGGTCTCAGTCTTTGAAGCGGAGGCTACAGGATCATGGAAGCACTATCCTGGATTCATTCACTCACTATGAAGGATGTTGAAATTAAAACTGATTCTCTTCTCACGGTCTCCGCGATCAAGAGTAAGAAATCAAATCGGATAGAAGAGGGTAATGTTATTGACAGCTGCAAACAATGCACTTCAACTCATTAGCCTGCTTAAAAAGACTGACAACATAATGAAGATCATCCTTATCACAGTAATGGGAAACTTGTTTTGCTTATCTGTTGCTTGTAATGAATCCTATCTAGTTCTAGAAATAAATGGAAAACTTGTTTTTCTTATCTGTCGCTTGTAATGAATCCTATCTTGTGCTAGTCTTTTTGTTTCTTCCAGATTCCTTTAATATCAACATCCTTTTATCAACAATACTAAGGCTAAATTTATCAGGCTTTATACCCATACTCTTCATTTCATAAGAAAAACGTAAAGAGAAAGAGGAATGTAATCAAAACATCATGTTTACACGAATATCATATCTCATTACCAAAGGTGATCCTGCAAAAAAATATAGGCAGTGGGAGCCAACAAACTGAAAATATATATATATATATATATATATATATATATATATATATTCGATAAATATATATGAAGGCAATAGAATATATTACATGCTTGTCCAAAGACACAAATATCATAATTTGCTCCTTGATGCAAGTCCACTGGAATTAAACAAAAATTCATTTGCTTCACTAGTCACACTACAACGAATACATATATCTCCAAACCCAAATTTGTATGTAAAACACGATCTCAAAGAGAAATGCTCTCTCGCCCTAAGCAACAAATACATCCCTCTCCAAACCTAATTCACACTTCATTACTAGAGTTACAGCTTGCATAAAACCCATCATAACTAATCTGGAGATCTCCTGTAACCAAGCTCATCCTTCGGTGCACTGATACCAGGTCAGGTACGGCCAATAAACAAAGCAAAGCAACCCTGGTCCTACACATACCTCATCATAACGAGCCCGAAGCCACTGATGATCATAGTATAAAGACAGGGACCATAGCCTCGTCTCCTCCAACCAACACTGGAGGGAACACAGGAAATGGATCTACAGATGCAAGGCCAGGTGGAGGAACAGGCATAGTAGAAGCAGGAGGTGTGGTATCGTACATAAAAGCAGGAACTACTGGTGGTCGGAGGGAGTGTTGGCTGACCTTCTTTTACCTACAGGTAACTATAATTAAGAGTAAGTATCAAGATGAAATTCATGTGAGGTAATATACATTTTCTTGCAACTTACATTTTAATAATATACTTAATTCCTAGTTACTAACTCGGATACTAATTTCAGCGGTAAAGGTGAGTGATTGGTACAGAGCTAACCGTTTTTGGCTACTTATTAGGGTAGAAATTGTGGAACAATCTGTGAATAAAATCAATAATATAATCGTGTTTGTGTGCAAAGATGAATAACAACGAATACAAAAGCCAGAGCAAGACAATAAATGATATGATAAATCTGAGTCCAGTGCATAACTGTCTCCTTAAAGCATATTCACCCCTCACCGTATGTGTAAGACGATAGTTTCCCAAGATAAAACGGATTGCAGTGGCGTTGCGGAAGAACGACACTATTAGCGAGCTAGAACAGAGCAAGAAAATTATCACTGGAAGAGAGAGGGTTTGATATGTGTTTAGACGGCTGTGTTTATGGATAATAAACCCTAACGCCCTATAAGAGTATACATATTGGCGATGAGACTTGTGCGCTACCCTGTTACCCAGTAATGAACAATTGTAGAAGGGGGGTTGAATACAATTGTATAAGATTTTCGACGTTTAACAGAAATGATAACACAAGTATGAATAAATAATAGCTTTATTAACTCTGATATAAAACTGTTACAAACTCTCTCAAGAAATACTGATGTTCTTGAGAGCTGCTAGGTTACAAGATATCTCGTGTAAGCGATTACTAAAATGCAAAACCTAAACTGTGTTTATGTACATCACACAGCTGCTCTATCAATTACAAGATATGTTAAATCAATTAACAACTGTTTACAATGCACATCCTAACTGATAGCTACGATCCTATAAAATAGGAGTCGATAAATCAATCTTCCTTGATCTCTGGACTAATATAAATCTTCACGTAATCCTGATCAGCTTCCAATACTGATAACAACCCTAATACTGATGTTGTACTACTGATGACATCAGCATCAGTATCTGATCAGCAGTCCAGATCCTAATATCACTTGAATCAACATCTAACAATCTCCCCCAATTTGTACTTTGTAAAATAAAGCACAAATTCCTTGATTTAGTGATGTCAAAAACTCAAAACAAAATATCTTCTTGAACTCATCAGGAACAGTTTCAGAAATTCTTTGATAGAAAAGATTCATCTTCAAGAAATCTGACAGCAACTCTTCTTCCTTGCTTTCGAGAATTTGAACCAGTTTCTTCTTCAGATTCTTGAGTTCTTCAACTTCCTCATTAATCTGATAAATAGCTGCCCCGAGATTTTATATTGAGCTTCTAGGTAAATCTAATTCTCCCAACAGTATATATGCAACTCCTTCCCATCAGGATTAAGAGACAATTGTTCCACACCAAAGTACGTACTCTTCCTTAACAGCAGTGCCTCTCTGCATTTCAGTTTCTTTTCCTCTAGAATTTAAGTACATGGGAGTATAGTTACCATCATACCTTGTTCCTCCATCCAGAACTCTCTGTCTGATAGTTCTGAGAATCATACTATACCAGTTCTTATAGACTTCAATCTCTTTAACTTTGATTCTTTTACCCTTGAGCAGATAAAGAACATATTTCAGTTCCTTTGTAGATTTGCATAACTCATCAATATCTAATTTCTTGACAGTCTTGTCTTTCATGAAGTACAGCAATTCCTCCACCTTCTTGGCACTAGCATGACAATCAGCAATAATAGCAATAGCTTCAAGTTTCCACAGATGATCAGTAGTTAATTCCTCACCAATATTGTCAACTAGAGCATGCTGATCTGTCTGTGCAGTAGAAATGATTTGATCCAAATAGGTTTCAAGTTGGGGTTTAAGTAACAAAACAGTATGGTCCATGTAATATGCAACATTGTAGGATGGCCCATTTGTTAAATTTTTCTGGTAATGAAGCTAATCAGTAATCACCAATGCTACAAGCTCCTTTGCGACATCAATCCTCGATTGTTCAACTAATTTATCCACCACATAATCTGGTAAGTTTACATAAACAAAGTTAGTGCTTGAATGAGTTAGCAAAAAACCTAAAATATTAACAAAGAATTAAGTGAGGAAGAATAAATATAGTACCATTTTGGATATTATTATGTCATCATGTACCGATATAGTAGGTTTTATTTTACCAATAAACATTATTTTGTTTTTGAAGATGATGTGATGTACTAATATATGAAACTATATATGAAAGTGAAAGAAAATTTGTAAAGTTAACAAGTTAAAAGTCAAACGTATATTAATTTTTTTATTGGAAAAATATTAATGTTAAAATATAAATTTGTATATAAAAAATATAAAGGAGTGGAACAATTAAATAGTTCAAAATTACTTTTAAATAACTCCAAATCTTTTTATAAAATTAAGATATCGAATCTAGTATTTCTAAAATTTTAATATTTTAATTTTTTTTTTGTAGAACTTGTAATAAATTCTAGCGATTCGTGTCGAATTTTGCCCTTTCTATTAAATTAAATATTTTTACTAATCTCATAATTAAATATTATTTAGTTACTAAAATAAAATTTCTTGAGTAACGTATTTGTTTACTACTGTTTTTTAGTGAATGAGTCAACTGAAAATTTGTAAATTGTATAGCGATAAAATAGCTTATTCATCCCGTTTACACTTCTCCTAGTTTTGATTTTTTATTTTATGGAAGTACAAATTTTATTTTATTATCTATATAATCTTAATTCCTGAATACAAAAGTTTTGGAAAAAGACCATCTATATCCTTTTCAATTTTAAATTTAAAATAGCCCATGTCTATTTTGGTCATTTCAGTAGTATTTGGATCGCCCATTTACTTTGGGATCCGATCCGGATCCTATTCCATTTAATAAATTAATATATTCCCTCTTACCCGAAAACAAACGGATAATACTCTAATACCCATGAGTTCAAACAGAAAAAGGCAGTTCATTTGGGCGTAAATTTAGGCTTAAAATTTTCTATATCCATTTCTTCTCTCTTAGAATCAGTTTTTATCCCTAATTTCAAATTTATACATACGCATAACGCATTATCATTTTGATACACTTTCCGCGTCTACAAAACATGTTTGTATCATTCATCTCTCATTGCTTTAAGATGATTTTATATTCTTATGTGTGTTTGTAGTTTGCAGGATCATTCCTTTATTCACTCCATTGTCATATACGAATAGTAACTCAGGGAAATCACATTCATCTGCACAACGGTAATATGTGGTAATACTAATACAATTGATTCTTGATTTGGAACCGATTTTTTTATCGGTTAACCGAAACCGAAAAATTGGAAAAATATCTACCGAAAATCGAACCGAATTATATTCGGTTTTATAACCGAACCAAATATTTAATTCCGGTTAAAACCGAAAAACGAAATTAAAAATCAAAATCTCACAAAAGCTACTAGAAATACATAAAAACATTCTGAATTTACGTGATTTTTGTGGGAAGTTGACATGTAGCTACATAATAGCTATTTGGATGTTAATGGAACTGAATGTATTGCACTCTGAAGTTACCAATTTCTTTTTTTAGTTTTGACTAGTGACTACCCTTCCCATCAGCATTCACGCCCATATCTGGTCTAACCTTCTCTAGAAGCCATATGGACATGTGGAACCAGCACTAAGAATGTACACAAGATTAAAAAAAGTAACTATGTTGTACAAGTATTAGTTAAGATTGTCGTTTACTCATTTATTTATACACGGTAGATTTCATTATATTATGTCAGAATTTTGTTGGATTTGTCTAACAAAAAAATGACCTATAGGATAGTTGGATTATGCTGTTAAATTACATGCTTGCTTTCTATGATTTAACACACAACACAACGTTGAATCTGTAGAAAATTGTGTTTCTATATTTCTACAACAGAGTGCTTGTTTTCGATTTGTTTTTTTTTTTTCCTTTTTTAGGAGTAAAGCCTATCAAACAAGTGCTTACACTTTATTTTAATTTCTAGTGCTACTCATCATCAGACCACTGCCCTTACTCCTATTTTAGCACTTAGCTAGAGTAACAAAATTCAATCTATTTCATAATCACTAAAACAAACTAATAATCGGGGGCGGATCCAGGATTTATCATTTGCCTTGCTAATTTTTTTTACTCTTAACATAATAATCCATATAAACTTAAAACGTCATATGTATATTATTATTATTATTGATATTTAAAGGTAAAAGACTAGAAAGATGGTAAACATTTATATCTCCTTTTTAAAAAGAAATCATCATAAATCAATTCAGTTTATTTTGTCAAAAAAAAAAAACAGGAGGCACACATATAAAATCAGCAGGGTTAGGGTACTCAAATATTTGCAAAGAAAATTTATCAATTGATGTGACATAATAAGTGACTGTTTTAATCCGGTATCTCTTTAGAACAAATACTCATATAAGATATATAAATCTAATTATTAAAAAAATGCAAAAAGAAAAGTACACGGATGCAACAAAAAGAAGGTTTGGCTCAAACTTGAAGCATGACTCATAAATGGAAACAAGGTATGGGAAATTCATAAACAACAAGATCGGTACTTTTATAGGCTACTACTTAAATATAAATACAATCTAATCAAAAGTAGGTGCAGAATTGCTTTCAAAACAAAAAAAAAATAGGTGCAGAAGCATTTAATATGATACATGAAGAGAATGACAAGTCACCGTCTAAGAGGAATAAAATCGGGCCTTCCCAAGATTTGATTTTTTTTTTATTAAATTTATTTTCTTATATTTAATGACATCTTAATTAGTCATTAGTTACATTTATTAAATACATATAATACTTACTTTATTTATTTATATAAGTTTAATAACCTCATTTGAACATTATAATTATTATTTCAATGTAAAATATTAATTACTATATAAAAGTAAGATTATTTTTTGGAAAAAAGATGATTAAAATTATTTATATTGTGTCATTTTTTATTCCCTATTCTAGATCATTCCAATTTTTTTGGATGATCGTATGACAAACGACCTTAACTTTTCGAGTAATCTTTTATCGGTGACTGTGGGAATAATGATAAGTTATAGAAGTATATAAATATTTCAATTAATAAATTTTGTATACAAGTAAAATTGATAAGTTTTTACTTTTGCACATGAATAAATTACACATTGGATATGAACGATCCGATTAAATTGAACTAACCGGATCATTTCCTCCGTTGATTAAATCAATAAAAAAAATTATATACCAGTTGTTTCATTATTTTGTATCGAAATAAATTAATATTTTAAGTAAATAAATTCGTATACTAATATTCTTCAAACTATTATTGAGCATTTATGTTATGAAAAGGATATCGCCTTTTAAGAACGTTATTTAGTTATATTTAATATTTATAATTTTTTATCATAAAAATTACGTTCATATTGTAATCAGAGTACTAATAATTCATGATATTTTTAAGATTATTGAAATTTAGATATATAATAAAAGTATTTTTCCAACTAATAATTCTTGCAAATTATTTTGAATCAATTGTTTTAGGAAACTCTTAAAATATCTATCAACTTTTTAAATAATAAAATTAATTTTTATTATTTTTAATATTTAAAAATAAAAAGTTATAAATCGCGCGAAGCGTAGATAAGTTGCCTAGTAGTAGTAATACCATTCCTACTTTCTATCTTTATAATAAATGTTCTTGAGCAACATATACCACATGTGTAGTAGCTAAAAAAATTATTTTATCTCGTAAAAAGTTATTATAATTTTATATCATTTTTAATTCAAAGAACTCCAAATATCTGAAAAAATGGGTACCTTGACATATGTAACGCAGATAAATCAAGAGAGAATTACCAAAATGCCTATTTTTCAAAAGTTTTTGCCCAAAATACTGATTTTGAAAAAAATGGCCCGAAATACCGACGGGATACGGAGAATCGTCCTCCGTGTTAGCGTAATACGGAACACAGTGTTCCGTATTATGCATGATACGGAACACCATCTTCCGTGTTAGCATGATACGGAACACGGTGTTCCGTATCCGTGCATGATACGGAACATGGTGTTCCGCAACACCCCATGATACGGAACACGGTGTTCCGCAACACCCCTCATATCACGGTAGACGGTGTAGCGTTTTCAATCAGTAAAAAGGGTCAGCATGGCTCCCATATGAATATTTTGGGCCATCACCCATAAATCAAAAGAAACCCAAAAAATTCCAGCCTCAAGACGTTAAACTCGAATTTAATATTCAATTAATTTAAATATGAATTTATATATATATATATATATATATATATATATGTATATATATATATGTATATGTATTTTTTTTTTCATTACCCACCGAATAAATTAAATCCCATTCTTTTTTTTTGCCACAATTAAATCCCATTCTTAGTGTTTCATAAAATAAATTATAAATACGATTTTTGTCTGCTCATACATATTTTTTATATAATAAATAATCATTTGTGATAATTGTCGTGGAGACTTTGGAATAACCAAAAATCTTGACAGAACTCTCATCATCAAAAAGTAGTATTACTTATGACAATAATATAATAACAATTCATATCTTTAATTAACTCATACTCATATTTAATAAAATTAAAAAAATATAATATATAATGATGTGCGTAATACGAGAATATATGAAAAAGATGTAAATAGATTTTAAAATTTTGTTTTTGGTATTTATTAAAAAAATAGAATAAAAAATAGTAGAACTTAGTAGAATCTAAGAACTTAATTTTCAAAAAGAAAATATGATTCAAATAAGACCAGACAAGCCCGCCCAAACTTAACCCAGTGGATACATATATCTCTCTATCAGCAGAACATATATAGCAAAGGAATGGGCAAAGAAAAGAAATATAAGACTGCCGATCATCATACAGTAGTCTATATGTAATTAGCAACGATACATATATTCTGAATCATTCAAACAAAAATCAAAGATTAGTATGTGGAGAATCTATATGTAATTAGCAAAGGGATGGGCAAAGAAAGATTATCAGAGGTCTTGGTCTGTGGTATTGGTATTCTCTTTGTCTACAAATTCAGATATCCCAACCCTTCTACACAGAAAACCCAGCTCTCGTTAAATCAAACCAAAAACACAACACAGTCCCTTGTTTTCTTTTTAATCCGAACCCACATCTTTGATGATTTACTACTTAATTATAAAGTGCGTCAATGTATAGATTTACTTCTTACAAAAGCCCCATACTCTGCCTTCTGCACTCGTGTTCTCTCTGTATCTATTTTATATTCACTCTCTCCCTCACTTTATATATCTTTAACTCTCTGTTTGCTGTTCTGGGCCACTGATCTTGATCCAACTGCTTATGAGCTGAAAGTTCCTATTTAAGGTAAACTGTTTATCTTTCTTGTTCCTGTATAGTGGCTTAGTGAGTTGGATTGTTTACAAGTCTTTTTGTAGTTTGTGTGCAATACTCTGTTTCACTTTCAGATCCATGCCTGCTGTTTTTTATCAATCTTGTTGTAGATTATGGCTGCTGTTTCTTGTTTTTCTTTACTTGCCTGTCAGTTCATTACAGAAAGAGTTTGTGTCAGCCAATACCAAACAGTTCCCATTTTATGTTTTAACTGACTTGTGAGGATCTGGGATTGTTTAATTTCTTTTTCTTTGGGCATTTAGTCAAATCTACTGAGCTTTTGATTTGTGGGAATTTATGTTTGTATTTAATTTTTGCCTTTTGTGATTTTATGAAATCATGTAAGCACTTCTGGTTTCGTTGTGTACTGATGATGGCATTTCTTCATGGCCCTCTAAATTTTTGTTGATCAGTTAGCTAATTTAGGTTGTATGTCTGCTATACTTGAGAAAGTGCATATATGATAGAACAGTAACTGTACCAGCTCTTCTAATTAAGTGTACCTTTTGACTCCTCCTTGGAACTATGTATATGTAAAATAATATTCTACCTATCTTATGCAATGTTGTATTTTATATTTTTCAGATATTACGGAGTTTAAAGTATTGACTATTGAGCGGAAATCTACTTAAGGAACTTGATAAGGTTTGATAATCATTCGTCATGCAACATTGATCACAAGTGGAGTTTTGTTTTGTTTTTGTTTTGTTGAGTCGTGTGAGAGCAAGTCCAATGCTAGATGCTAAATTGCTATTGCTATTGCTATAATATAGAACCAAAAAATGAATTTGGTGCTAAAATAAAACTCAACCTCCAAAGCTAGTTCTATAACTAGTTTCAAATTTAACCAACTCTTTTAACTTTTATCTAACTCTTTTAACTTGTATTGAATATTCTCAACAAACTCATCTCATTCTAGTTAAATGATAATGTGGCATGGATGCATAAATGCATCTTTGGTTTCAAATTTAGCACCAAAGATACATAATATAGCAATAGCACCAATGATGCATCCAACTATAGCACCCCTTTGGAAATGAGTTTTTTAGCACTTGGTGCTATAATATAGCAATAGCACCAAGGATAACATTGCATTGGACTTGCTCTGAGTGTGTGTTTTGCTGAGAGTTGCTTGGGAAAAAAAGAGATTTACAGAATTGGTATATAATTTTGCATAATTTATATAATTTCTTCCTACAAACTTGATACAAAACTACACACTACTTTGAGTGAGGGTTTAAATTGTTTCGTCGTTGATGTTGCAGTGAGAGTGAGAGTAGTAAATGATGACGAGTGAAGCGGGCACAAGCAATACAGGATTTGGTGGCGGCGATGATCGTGAAATTGGTGAGACCAGTTCACATCGAAGCTTTACATGTAAGATTTAATCCTTTCTTTTATCTATTTATTAATCTTAGATACTCTCATGTTATTTACGTATATTTTGTATAAAAAATGACAAAATTGACCATTTTTTAGAATACTAAAAACTCAACTCAACTCAACGTACTCAGTATATCCCGCATGAGCAGGGTCTGAGGGGGTAGGTTGTACGCAGCCATGCCTCTACCCAAAATTGACCATTTTTTATAATATTTTAACAAAAATAACAACTTTCCGGTAATTGGCCAATTATGACCGTTTGGATACAAAATTGGTGGATGCGTATTCTGACTATTGTAAACGAACTACATGTTAGAGTTCACTGCAATGGAAAAAGATGTGGGACCATGTTCTGTGATTGTCTTAGTTCACTATACCATCCTAATACCTTTTTAAAAACAACAAGGCTGCATCTCTATAAGGCTGATCAGATATGGTATTACGCATTTATAAAATGCATATTTGATAGTAATACGCGCATATTAGATAGTAATACGCATTTCTTATATGCTTATTATATTCATAATACTCCTTTTCAATTTGCGTATTCTATAACATAAATTGAATTTATTATAAGTTACTTCGATGTAAGATGCGTATTAAATCATCCCGTTTTGTAATGCGTATTCAATCTGTTATAGTTGGCCACTTATTTGAAACTGGTTATTTTTGTGAATATTGATTAAAAAACTGGTTATTGTTGTCTTTCACCCTATTTTGTACACACTCTTACATGTCATCTTTCAACTCACATTTCAACTCACAGACATCAACCTGATTATAGCTTATTCTAGCAAGATGTTGGCTATCTCTGTTTATCTTACAATAGTTTTTGGGTCTATATACAGGTCATGTCGGTCATGTCAGTGAAGACTGTATTTCCATTGACCCTCATGATAACTCGACTATTGGTGACGATGATCGTGAAATTGGTGAGACCAGTTCACATCAAAGCTTTACATGTAAGATTTAACCCTTTCTTTTATCTATTTATTAATCTAGATACTCTCATGTTATATATGTATATTTTGTACACACACTCTTACATGTCATCTTTCAACTCACAGATATCAACCTGATTATAGTTTATTCTAGCAAGATGTTGTGTATCTCTGTTTATCTTACAATAGTTTTGGGTGTATGCAGGTCATGTCAGTGAAGATTGTATTTCGATTGACCCACATGATAACCCAGCCATCATCCCCACTAACCCAGGCATCATCCCCCGTCACGATGTTCCTAACAATCCAACTGTTATCGCCATGGGCGATAACAGATTTTATCGTGACTTTAAATTTTACTTTTTCATATTCATCATCTTATCAGTATCAGTCTGTTCATTACTTGCATATTTTCATTTCAAAAATTTCAAACCCCATCTTAATGTGCAAAGTTTAACAGCTGATATTGAGAGTCTTAGTAGCAAAGATATGCAAATACCTTTCAATGCTACTTTTTTCTTAAAGTTCTATAACCCTCATTCTGCAATTAGTTTTCATATGAGTCATTCTATAGTTAGTTTAGATTTTGATCACGGGGGAAGTATTTCCAAAAACCTTCTTCCTACGTCCTTCAAGCCCAATGTCTCAAAGGTTATTGAGGTTGATTTTTTCCCAAAAGATCTAGGACTCAAAACCATGAAACCTTTTGTACAGGACAGATACCATTTCAATCTCACCATCGGAAATAGGATGAAAATTCGTTTAGATAAATTTCGATTATCTTATTCCCGTCATGTGGTGCTAAAATGCTTCATTTTAGTTAGGGCCCACCCTCACCCGGTTTTAGAAGAGTACAGCTGTAAATACATTAAATACGTTTAGTTCCTATGGTGTATTGATTTGAAAAACTGGAACACCGAATCGAAGGTGTTCCAGGGTATCATTAGGCTTGTGATCATGTTTCTTCTTTGGTCAACGTTGAGTGAAATGTGTCACATTTCTTCTTCCTCCATGTCTCCGACTCTTCGTGTTGGTGATCGCATCTTTGTCGAAAAGGTATTTACATCCACTTCCTCTTTTTGCTTTCTCGATATGTTATATGTATGATTTGATGATTTACTTATGTTTATTATCATGATCTATGTTTTTAGAGTATCTGTTTGACAACTTTTGATGGATTTGATTGTGTACACTGTATATTAAAACCTCGATAAACTTATACTGGTTGAAAATTGTTACCGTATAGAATGCCAGACTTAACTGTAAAAGTGGATGTTTTGTAAATGTAACTTTAATTTTGAATTGAGTACTAATTTGTAGCTCTTTTTAATGATTTGGAAATGTCAAGACTATGTTATGTTGACAAATGGCATCTGTAGGCAACCTATAATTACTAGAGCCTAAGCATCTTTTCGTTACTAGCTCAACAGTAAAGAAGTTTCCATTCTTGAGAAGTTATGATAAGTCCTCTTTGCAGAAGTTTACTATGAAATCGTTAAAGTAGGATTTGAGAACCTGCACATGTGCTTCCTGTATCAAGTGTAATACATAAATACTTTAGTAGTATATATATCGTAAACACAAAATACAGAGCAAGAATATATTTACTTTCTGCTAGTGTCTGAGCATACTGCGATTCCAAATCATGTCCACATAAGATTTAAACATGATTGTCAGACGTAAAATGTCAACTTTATTTGCTGTTAAATATTATTCTGATTTCTTAGCTCATAAAGTTTCCTTGTTTTTTTCAGGTTTCATATTTCTTCAGACGTCCTTCTTAACATGATATTGTTACATTTCGAGCACCTCTGGATGTGAGTTAATTATGGAGGAAACTGTGAGTATATCAACTGATGATCTTAAATTATTACACTAATTTAACTTCAATCCCTTGCCTACAGCAACCTGGTTTCAGAGAAGGAGACATCCTCATTAAAAGAATTGTTGCAAGAGCCGGAGATTTGGTTGAGGTATACACACTTGTCTTGCCTGCTGCAAAATTTGAGTTACAAAGATCAACGGGTCACTATATCCTACTTGGTCTAGTCATCTATTTATGCATACTCTGACTCACAACATCTATTTATGCATACTAGGACTTGGGAGTTGTCTTTTGCAGTTTATACAATTAATAGTTATTTTAATAAACTTTGTTATATCCACTTGTCACTTGCCAAAACCTTTAGTATATGGTAAGTAGGGTGAAAGACAAATTGATTGGTACGTAAAGTGTAACGGTGGGTGGGTGGGGGTGTAAAAAGTTTTTAAGCAACTAATATCAGAAGCACGTAAATAATGAATTGATATTAGTAAGATGGCTAAAGAAAGGATTTCCCCAAGTTATCGAAAGATCATACACGCTAAGTGATATTGTACTGATGATTATATCTTTTCCTATCACAACAATCTAGTGAAGCACATAAGTATATCATGTTTAATCAATTTGATATTAAAGTTATATAAGTCAAGTTTGATATAGATTGTACGATCAAGAGGAGTTTATAACAAACAAATGAATCAACTAAGTCGTATTTATTGAGTGAATTCTAGCATTTTACTTAATTCTAGAATGTGCCCCCCCAAATTAATTAGTCTTGCCCACTGTGGAGGATATCATCATGTGCTTAATTGCAGTTGTGCCAAAGACCAAAGACTTGAGTGTGATAAAAACTACCTATAACTGATTATAAAAGCATCTCCCCTGAAAACTTAAAATGTAAGGTAAGAATTTCTACATGTTGTCTTAGGTATGGTTAATTATATACCTGACTAGGCTTCCTAATGGTTGTTTATAAATTGCTTATGTTCTTTATTTCTGGTTTCGAGCTGATTGATGAGAGGAATTTTAGGGCACACAAATTAGAAAGTTAGCATTGACGACAGAAAAAGAAAAACAGACGGATGACCATCGATGTCAATGTGGGAGAGCATAGTATGCCAAGAGCACCAAATGTGGCCATTTTCTTAAGACTGTATTGTAAAATATAGGAAAGAAAACAACAAAGTATAGGCCTTGAGGAAGGACTTTAGGATTGCTGTGTTGCAGCATTATATGAAACCTGAGCTCAAATTACATTATTAAAAAGGAAACAACTGTGCAGTTATAGGAAGTTAGATGAATTTAAACTTTCTGAACAGTTTTGTTTGGCTTTGACTAATTTCAGGTTCATGGCTTGCTAAGAACGAAGATTTTGTGACAGAAAAACCAATATATGCAATACAGCCTACTGTATGTCCTTTATACTTCTAATTTTACTAATTTTTCTAATTTTGCAATGGGGTTACCATCTCTAAAGTGTAGAAAAGTCAATTATGGTTCGTAGATTTCACAATGATGCTATTGACAGCTTAGCTTGTCATGATTCCCGATTAATATATGTGGTCTTCAGAATAAGCTTGCCACAGAGTCTATGAAATTTCAAATAGTTTTCTCGAGTGCAAATTGTTAATTAACAATTATTTATGTTTGGATAATGCAGTATGTGCCCAGGGGTCATGTACATGTGCTGGGTGACAATCGCAATAACAGTTGTGACTCTCATATATGGTTAGTTCCTGAACAGTTCTTAGTTTATAATCTGGACTTATGAATTTTATGCAGGAAAGGAAAATATTGGTAAGAGAAGTTTCTGGATAGCTTTAATACGATCATGATCTTAGTACTTGTATATTGTTCACATTCAACAATATTTTTGAGTTGGTATTTAATCCTTTTAATTGTAAGTAAAGTTAAGACACAATTTTCCGACATTGTTTTTCTTCTTTTTGTCTATAAGGGGTCCACTTCCTATTAAAAATATTGTGGGAAGATATGCAATGTGTTTCTATAGAAGACCAGTCATCTGACGTGCTCTAGTGCAGAGGAATATGGATACAGGTACTAATCCTCATCCTATCTGTCGCTGGTGGTTGGTTATATACCTCCAATGTTATGCATATCATATTTTGTTGTCATGTCTGTTTTTCTTTCTCAATTTACTGGTCTCATCTTTGTAGTTTGTAATGTGACATAGGACTACTCCCTAAAACATGATGAACATGATATGTGTTGTTGAATTTAATTTGTATTGAGAGAGTAGTGTAGGCTATTGTATTATTGCAGCTTGTCTTCTTTCTTCATTTAAGTAAATGTTTGTTTACCTTGTGACATCTGTTATACCGGTTTCAGTTGAATATCCTCTGATTCATCCCTACATTCAATGTCAGAGCTGCTGTTACAAACCTACTTTTCTTCCGTTTACAACACTCACCCTACACGGCTACACTCTTTCAGAAATCTAACCATATGAAATCCTTATATTTACATGGAAAAAGGAAAAATATTACTCTTCAGACAAGTTCTCTGACGGGGATTGTTCAATTGGTGTGGAGATAACATCGATCCTTCTGTTGAATTTCTTTTGTGTTTTCTCTATAAGCATGTAATCTTCATCTATAAGTTTGTTCAAACTTTCTGCGCACTTCACCTAATGACCGGCAACTTCCCTTTCCGAGAACATAATTGCTTATCTCCAGTCAAGAAACCAGAGTCCAATATTTCCACAAATTTTTTCCTGAAAATATTGTTCGTTACAAATGTAGTCACTGCTAATATGACATAAAAAAATTAACAGTTTTTATTCCAAAATTTACCGTAACATGTTAAGTCTGAGATCTATAGCTTGTCGAGGCCAAGTGACCTTGCTCTGGTTGGGAGCTTAGGTCTTACAGATCCTTTTTCTTAAGATATGCTTTTTTCTATACAGAATGTACCTTTGACTAACTGCTTACTATGTGATAACAAAATACCAAAGTTTCAAAATAATTAGTAATTCTGAATTAGAGTAAACGGGATGGATGGAGTAATATCCACCAGTATGAATTGATATCTTTGAATGTTTATGCAGATTTGACATGGAATATGATCTTTGCTCGTTCTCATAATAGCCTGGAGATTTGAGAAGTAGTTTATATCATCTTGGCAATGCATAATTGCAGGCAAACAAAGGCACCTTGAAAGGTTTTCGGGACTGCTAAGGAGTGGGTGCAACATTTTATAAACTCGCATACTTACTGACATACAAGAATCAGGATAATACCAGAATCCAGAGCAGCAGCTTGCTGTCACAGGATACTCATCAAGTCTCATATACTTTTGAGTTCTAAGCATTTTGATCAAAATTAGACTTCAGTATTTTGTTGTTAAATTCAAGTCTGGATGGTGAAACAGCTTGCTGGTCGGTCAAATATCACAGATTAAAATGTCATCTGTGCTGCCACTTATTCATGTCTGAACAAGGGTTGCTAGCTCTCTGTTGGGAACCAATCCTGTTGAAAAATGTTGCACTATATTTGTTCAGAAAAAAATGTTGTAACCCAATTATGTACATCATACACCCCTAATATACTCTTCATGCAAAGCATTCTGTTCTCGTTTAAACTTACTCTTTTGATGTATAATGATCACAACCCCAGCTGCCAACACTCCAGTTAAAGCACCGAATAATCCAAAAGCAAATATAAGTATCTTTGTTTTGGACATACCTTCGGATCCAGTACTATATGCCGAGTTTGATGAGAGCAATCAAAATATTCAACCAGCTGCTCTAATATCCTTTGGCCCGTGCTTAATTACATTGCTAGCAGCATACAAAAGAGTGTAATCATAACATTTTGTTGAGTTGTGGTTAAAAGAAGTCAATTTAGAGCTTACCGTCGAGATAGCATCAAGTCGAGCTCCACTGTCATACCGATAAAATCTGAACCGCAAGATAAATCAAGCTCACTAGAACTTCCAATTTTGTCATCCCAATCTCTTGTTGCTATTCCAGCAGAATTCAAAGGGCTAACCACTAGATCATTCGTCATGTTCGGGCACACTGGGAAGAGATTCATGGAAGTAAGCTTAGCCCGAAAATCGATTAAGCGTGAAGAGGCTGCATCTGGATTGGGAAGATAAAACAAAGAAGAATCTTTAAGGTGTTTGGGAAGGCCAAGGCCAAGGAGGCCTTCAATAGCCTGACAACAACCTTTAGCTATTGGTTCGCTACACAACGAAGTATTCCATGGAAAATCTTTTAACATAATCAAATAATGTGGCATGAAGAATCTGCAGAGGAAATCAAGTATCAAGGTGATCAAACAGAAAATTAAAGCTAAGAAGGTATTAGTCTTTCCCATGATCTTGTTTTCGCAATCTCTATCCACAAAGAAAACAAACAGTGGTCCAAGTTCATATTACATTGGCTTTATTATATGTTGCAGCAAGCACTTTAACATCTGAACTGGCTGATGGTCCTGGACTCATGGTCAAACTAGCGCACAACTGACAACTGATGAATTACAAATGAGGAAAAAAACATGATCAACATATTAATGGACAACATTTATGTGTAATGCTTATGATTATGGACTAATTGTCACATTAGTCACAAGAGTAATCCCATTATTTATGGGCAAGTTTCTGGATAATGAAATTTCTGTAAAGTTCAGTGATCTGCAAAGACCTTTGGCTTCACTCTGAAAAGCCTGCAAAGACCTTTGGCTCACAGGGGATATGATAAAAATAAAGTTGGCAAATAATGAGGCAATTCATTTCTTTCGTATTCAGTTTTCAGCTTGTACAAATATTCAAGTTGTAAAAAATAATTAGCAGAACCAATCGCAGAATTCTAATCCTAGTCCCTGATACATACAGGTGATTAAAAAAATTCCAGTTTGAGTGCTACTGATACTCGACCTTGTCCCTGATGACATTGTAAATGGTGATGTGTTCGAGTGCAGAGAAGATCTAAACGACTCATGGCCCAGAGGCAATGGCCTCTCGGGCAATCTAGGGATATCAATATCACCTTCAAGCATCGGAAATTTTTGGCCTGAGAGCCACCGTTACGTGAGCACAAAGTATGCCAACATGTACAAATCTTTCCATTATTTACAATGGAAAATTAAAAAATCTCATTTGCATCCTCTCTCACAATGGGATCAAAAATCTCATTTACATCTCCAGACTTGACAAAGTCAGAGTAAATTAAAGTAATTGATCAGGTGGGCTTTCCAGGAATCTGCTTGTCGGTAGTGTTGGATAATGTTGTAGGGATTTAATTATATAGTAAATAGAAACAATAATTCTTCTTTACCAAAAAGGCAAAAAGATAAAAAGATCGACCTTTCAAAAATCCAAAATCGAACCGAATCTAAACCAAACAATATTTAATGGATTCAGATATGGATTTACGTCGATCCGACCTCCCCTATTTTTGTTGAATATCTACAGACCTCCAGTAAAATTCCACATTATCTATTACCATATTAATATATATTATTTTATTTATAAACAAATTAAAATAATATTAATAAACTATTTTGAAAATATAACTAATCATTATATCCAATTCCACTAGAGTAAATATAATTTATCTGTTCAATAATTTTGTATATCATTATTTTATATTATTTTAGTCAACTATTTTAGTCAACATCATTGAAGATGTTCTAAGTAGATTGTACACACCAACAGAAATCTCGACAAAAAATCGGGTTGAACAAGAACGAAAAATAATGGGATTCGCATTATGTAGTATACTCCTTTCGTTCACTTTTACATGTTTTGTAAGAAAAAAATGTATGCCAAAATACTTATCCTTTTTCTTCAAAATAATTTTTCAAATTTTTTTTCCAAATAATATTCTTGTACTACAATTCTCAACTAACAATTGATCAATTTAATTCACTTATCAGGGGTAAACAAGAAAACAAAATATTCAACGATTTTTTTCAAAAGGGACATGTAAAGGAGACGGAGAGAGTATCATATACTTCTTATGATACTCTCTCCGTCTCTAAATGCTTTAACTTTTGGTACAGATTTTAAACTGCTTTGACCATAAACTTAAATCTATTACTTTTTTGTATAGAATATTTATAAATACTTTTATTAACAACAAGAAAATATTAAAAGTAATAAATTAAATTCTATAGTCAAAACACCTTAAATCGTGTGTTAAAGTTCAAAGCGCTAAACATTTTGAAGGGAGGGTGGGAGTATATTTATTCCTCAAAAAAAAGCATAATTGTCTCATTTATAGACATACTTAATAAATTTAATATAGTGCATAAGTTACATAGAGTAACAATTAACATATACAATTAATATTTTTGTCAAAAAAAACATATACAATTAATATCAATCAATTTGTAACTTCAATTTACCTTTGTATATAAAGTACTATCAACTAACCCTTAATTTTTCAGTAAAAAAAAAAACTAACACTTAATTTTTAGTATCAGGAGCTCGTATTGTATTGAAAAGATATCAGACACTTGTAAGTTTTTTATATATGATCGATTGAGTTTCTGTTTAGATTTTGCATTTATTTAATTGAAAAGAAAACTTGAATCTAATATTTCGACTATAATCAATGTAGAAAAAGGTATAGATTTGACAAAGGAAAAAGAGATTTATTTTTACTTGAAAATAATCTTCAAAATATTCTGTAAATTGTTTAATATGGACTCTGTTTTCTCATTCACAAATCATTTCCCTACGGATGCTCCTTCCTTTACTAGTGTCGATCGCTATCCCTGCAGGTATTTTACCCGATTTGAAGAAGGATGCACCGATCGTAATTGCGTTGCCTTCTGTGTAGGTAGATATTTTGATAGGTACCAAGATAGTATTTGTGTTCCCGAGGCAACATGCGTATGTGTATATAATTGTTAAAAAAAATTATATATCACTTTTTTTTACTATAAAAATTATATATCACTTAGATACATGAGAACATCAATAATTTAAAATAATAAATATTTTTTTCAACTTTTACAAAATATTTTTTTTTGAGTTCATTAGAATCAAAATAAATAAAATTCTGCCAAAAAAAAGAAAGATAAGTAAAATTCATCTTTTACAAAAAAGTTTGGATTTTATTGTCAAATTAACACAAATTAACAATATTGTAAAACGCGGGAATCAGATTTAATCGATAGATTCACCGAACAAAGATTGGATAATCGGGGATTAAACGGAATGATTAATCGGACCATTAACTTAAATAATTGAATTTACTATAAAATAAATTATAAATAATTTTCAAATTTTGATCAATTAATTGCCGATTTTTGACCGATTTATCCAATTTTTGATCGATTTTTACAAAAAAAATGTTTTTTGACCCGATTAATAAAAAATCAGTTCGAAAAGTTAACGAACTGCAATTAATCGTTATCAATCGCCACTTTTTTAAACAGAGCAAATTATTCAGTAGCGCAAAAAAAGAAATCAATGTAATTTTTAAAATTGTGGTGCGCTACTCCAACAAAGTGGAAAATGTAGTAATAATTGATGATAAATCTTTGCAGGAACTCCAAAATCTTAAGTTTTTCTATAAAAATAAAATGGAGATAAAAACTGAAATTACAAGGAATAGAAAATACTGAAATTACAATACCGGAGAGAAAACAAAACAGACAACATTCTCCTAGGCCTAGCCCAAGCTCTCCTTATCCCAGAACACGATATATGTTGTTGATATATGTTGTTGGACAATCCAAATGGGCTTCAAGTCAGGCTTTAAGTAACAAAACAGTGTGGTCCATGTACCTGTCTTGCCCAAAATATGTAACATTGTAAGATGACCCATTTGTTACATTTTTCTGGTAATGAAGCTAATCACCAAAGCTACAAGCTCCTTTGCCACATCAATCCTGGATTCTTCAACTAATTTATCCACCACATAATCTGGTAAGTTTACATAAACAAAGTTAGTGCTTGAATGAGTTAGCAAAAAACCTAAAATATTAACAAAGAATTAAGTGAGGAAGAATAAATATAGTACCATTTTGGATGTTATTATGTCATCATGTACCAATATAGGGGGTGTTTGGGATAACTTATTTTCAGAATAAGTCAACTTATTTTAAGACAAAGTTAGAGATTCCTAACTTTCCAACTTATTTTCCAACTTATTTTTGCAACTTATTCAATCTCAAACATACATTAAATACTTTTATAAAAAAAATTATCAAAATATAAAATTTTTACCCGAAAATAAGTTCATAAGCCCTCAAAAGAAGCTGAGCCAAACACCCCCATAGTAGGTTTTATTTTACCAATAAACATTATTTTGTTTTTGAAGTTGATGTGATAGCTTCCAAAAGTACTAACATATGAAACCATATATGAAAGTGAAAGAAAATTTGTAAAGTTAACAAGTCAAAAGTCAAACGTATATTAATTTTTTATTGAAAAAATATTAATGTTAAAATATAAATTTGTATATAAAAAAATATAAAGGAGTGGAACAATTAAATAGTTCAAAATTACTTTTTAATAACTCCAAATCTTTTTATAAAATTAAGATATCAAATCTAGTATTTCTAAAATTTTAATATTTAAAAAAATTTTGTAGAACTTGTAATAAATTCTAGCGACTCGTGTCGAATTTTACCCTTCCTATTAAATTAAATATTTTGACTAATCTCATAATTAAATATTATTTAGTTACTTGTTTTATATTTTGACTAATCTCATAATTAAATATTATTTAGTTACTTGTTTTATTTATACCAAACAGTGTAATTTTAAGTTATTCGAGGACTTCTTGAATTAAATTAAAGTGATTGTTTTATCTCTAACAGAAACGATGAGTCAGATGACAATGAATCCGACGGTGGGTCGGGTTACACTGATTCTGATGAGGTTTGAACCATTTTATTGATATAATCAGTTTCAAGCATTGTGTGAATATAAGTAATTTCATAATCTATCGCAATATGCTTCATTTTTAACTAATTATCTGGGTATGGTGTGGTGTAGAAGCTTAGATGTTAGGAGATGTTGATGTTGAGGATGTGGATGGTTGTGCTTCGAAGACATTGTATACTTATTTACCAACACTAACTTATGACCCGTCCTATGCACGGTTACTTTTTATATTTATTGTTTTTTAATAAAACTTTATTTTATTTTAATATTATACTGATTAATTTTGTGTTTTTTTAAAGATAATCCAAATGATAAATATATTTTGCTTGAACATTTTCAGTTAACTATATTTCATGTTACTTGCTAGGTTAGGGAACTTTACACAATCCGAGATTCACTTACCACCAATACAGAGCACACACATAACCAATCGATTAGTTGACAAGATCAATCGAAGCGCGGTCACACGTTATTCAAGTATTACTTCTACTTCTATCAACAATAAGTAAAAGCAAAACAAGAACACACACAAATATTTGGCGTGGAAACACCCACGCCCCAAACTTGTATTATTAATCCAAACAATAATCAATAATACATCCAAACAATAACACCTTTACGGTGTCCCAACCCGATACATGAGCCAACAATGCTCAAGCATCTCCCAAACAATACTTAAGACTACATCTCTTAAGTTTTCACCACATTAAACAAATACAATATGACTATGTATATATAGCCCTCCAAAACTTAGCCACCAAGACTTACCATACTTGTTCTACAAGTCTTACTATATTTGTTATACAAGCCTTCCAATTCTTGGCACCAAATTACCCAACTTAGTGATCAAGACATACCATATATAATAATTGTCTACACATACAATTATTATCTTACCCATATATCTTGGACCACCCAAGCCCATAACATCATATTGGGTTGAAACCCAACAATCCTCCCCTTCAACGTAATACCCATATCATATTGAATGGTAACCATCAAACCATTGACGTCCATTCGCCAATGCCCCCCCTCGAACAAGAATCTCCTCTTGTTCTTCCACACATTGAGTGTCGCTAAAATCCATATAGTGACCCTCCAAACCACCGTTCTTTATCATAATGGTATCCATCTACAAAATCACGTGCATCAACCACCACGAGTGCTCTTCCACATGTTGAGTCACCCGATCCTTGCTTTCACAATCCTTCGGTCTCCTGAAGAAAATCACTAGTATCATCTAAATAGTTCACCTGGTTGATCAAGCCATTGAAACAATTGCGATGACCTCTTCCATCTTCTTCCACCTCGAGTCCGAACACAGGATTGATCCACGGTGCAAGTCAACCGCCAAACCGCACGTAACTTTGTATCAGAGCAGTACCCGGCCGGAAGTGCAAAGGCACTGCCCGGGTTTATTAGTTTGTGTGTGGGCTCGACGAGGACGTCGACCCAAAAAGAGGGGGTGTTTGTAACATCCCATATCGATTAGAATAAGGGTGTTTGGGCCCTTTATAGATACAAGTAAATAGCTAATGCATACCAATTTGCTAGCACTTTTGGACTGACCTGTGGTGGGTTGTTGGGGTCCGGTATGCATTCAAAAATGGGCTTGCATGTTATACATCGTATCTAGAGCTAGGTTAATTCGATCTGGGATCGGTTGATTGAGAATTGAATGTGATGTCTTCTGTATGTTGGATTAAAACATGTGCTTCAATTTTTTTTTCTCTTCTCATTTTTTTCTTCAAATCGATTGTTTTTTTTTTCTTAGATGATATTGATTTAGGTTTCTAATCTTGATTTTTTTTCGAATTAGTTAATATGAGTTCTTTGGTTGTTTTGATTATGGATTTAGCCACTCTTCCGATAATTTTTTCTCTCCTTCATCTTTTTCTTCCTATTGGTTGAAGTTTTCTTGGGTAAAAGTTGATTTTGGTTAGGGGTTTTCTGCTGGTTTTGTTTTTGTTCTGGTTGGTACTCTAACACACGTACGAGTGAGCAACCTACTCAACCACATACACCTGTAACCAGAAAGGAATACAGCGGACTCCTTACACGGATCCAAACAATGGAGAAAGAGTTGCCAAATATCTGTAAGTCCATTGCAGAAATCAAAAATTTGCAACTTATTAAAAATGATGCATTCCAGGTTCAATTAAATTCAATGGTAGCCCAGTTTAGTCATGCAATTAATTCCTTGGTAAAGCCATCTTCGTCTAATTTACCAACTCCACATCCTATTACTCTGGAGGATAACCCAACTGAGGGGGAGAAGGTGGATGACCAAGAAAAATCTATTAGGCGTAAGGGCAAGGAAAAGGTTGTTGACACGGAATTAACTTTATTTTGGGAAAGGAAAAGCTAATGGGAGTATTAGTGCTATGTGGAAGGAAAGCAAAGACAAACTTGAAGATATGTTCAGTCTAAAGGAACAATTGTCTTGCACTTGGTTAATTTTAGAAATCTAGAAAATGTATATATATGATCCAGAATGCACTTTAATATTATTTATCTTTGAAATTTATTTTTTTGTTGTTGTATCAGTTGAGTTATCCTCTAGGAATTTGCTTGTCAAACCATACTAATCAAATAGGGGGAGATTGTAAAGCATAATGTAATGTAATATGTAATAGAGGACATATATAACTCAACTAGGATAAAAGATAAATAATATTAACTCTATACAGGGATCATGAAATTTGAAGAACAGGCATCAACAAGGATCAAGTCGCTGAAAGAAGTTCATTAACATGATCAAGCCTCAGTGACAGAATAATATGTACAGATGATTCAGTTGAAGGGCCAAAAGATTCCATGTATTCAAATTAATTGAAGATACTGCTGCAGGCTAATCAATTGGAATGTAACGAAGGTGTGAAGATCAAGATCAGTGCTAGTCACTTGTGAACCAGACCAGTGCACTAACTATTAGCACATACGCGAAGGATCAACACATTAATTCAAAGAAAGAATTGCCAAAGCCTATTGACGATCAAGGACAAACATAATATCTCAAGGTATTGTCAAAAATTAATTTACTCTGAAAATTAAATAAGTAACAGATTAATTAATTATTTATAACAAAATAATTAAATTAATCTGGTACTTGGATTATTTTCTGAGATAAATTAAAACAGCAGAATAAACAGAAGAGAGAAACCCAAGAGATATAAAAAATAGTAATACTATGCGCGGTTACTATGCAAGATTACTATGCGCGGTTACTATGCAAGATTACTATGCATGGTTACTATGCAGGTACTGTGCAAATAGTGGTTACTATACAAATAGTGGTTACTATGCAGGTGGGGCCCACGTCCAAAATCAATTCAGCAGACACGGTTTTGGGGCTGTTGGAATAGTACAGCATAGTGACTTTCTGTAGCCTATAAATAGGCCTGTTGTATTTCATTTCAAAACACACCTCAACACACAACTTTCTCTTCTCTCTCTTATATCTTCTCTTTGTAAGCTGCTAGATAGTCCGTCTAGTAGGAAAGCCGGCTTAGACCCCTTTCAGGAAGTGTCGAGTAGAAGGTCCTCGTGCCTAAACTATCCTAGGAGTGTTTGATTTTGTAGCTGATCCATATGATTAGATTGTGTCGCAAACCTCCGGGTTTTATCTATTCAAAGATATTTCCCAAACAGTTGTGTTATTTCGATTCAGTATTTTTGATCTCATATCCACATCAAAAATCAAAATATTTTTGAATAACGCATTGAACCCTCCTTCTACGTTATTCCAGACCTAACAACATTCTAATCCACAAAACTCAAATTCCAAACAAAACCACCAACAACCACAAAATCCACCACAACATTAACTCGGCTGCAAACTCGGACAAACCCTAACTAGTGCCTTGTCCCAAATTGTTGTTTCTATTTTTTAAAAAATACTTATCGACGATCCAACCGTACGTATGTCAATATATATCTAATTTAGTGATATTCCCAAGATTTAAAAAAAACAATAAGTTAATTTGGATGGTAAAAGTGGTAGTCAACTATCGATTTGACCCGTACTACTAACTAGTGCTTTGTCCCGAATTGTTGTTTCTATTTTTTCAAAAATACTTATCGACGATCCAACCGCACGTATGTCAATATATATCTAATTTAGTGATATTTCCAAGATTTAAAAAATAATAAGTTAATTTGGATGGTAAAAGTGGTAGTCAACTATCGATTTGACCCGTACTGCTAACTAGTGCTTTATCCCGGATTGTTGTTTCTATTTTTTAAAAAATACTTACGGACGATCCAACTGCACGTACGTCAATATATATATAATTTAGTGATATTCACAAGATTTTAAAAAATAATAAGTTAATTTGGATTGTAAAAGTAGTAGTCAACTATCGATTTGACATGTACTACTAAATAGTGCTTTGCCCCGGATTATTTTTCTATTTTTAAAAAAATACTTATCGACGATCCAACCGCACGTATGTCAATATATATCTAATTTAGTTATATTCCCAAGATTTTGAAAAATAATAAGTTAATTTGGATGGTAAAAGTGGTAGCCAACTATCGATTTGACCTGCACTACTAACTAGTGCTTTGTCCCGGATTGTTATTTCTATTTTTTAAAAAATACTTATCGACGATCCAACCGCACGTATGTCAATATATATCTAATTTACTGATATTCCCAATATTTTAAAAAATAATAAGTTAATTTGGATGGTAAAAGTGGTAGTCAACTATCGATTTGACCCGTACTGCTAAATAGTGCTTTGTCCCAAATTGTTGTTTCTATTTTTTAAAAAATACTTATCGACGATCCAACCGCACTTATGTTAATATATATCTAATTTAGTGATATTCCCAATATTTTAAAAAATAATAAGTTAATTTGGATGGTAAAAGTGGTAGTCAACTATCGATTTGACCCGTACTGCTAACTAGTGATTTTGTCCCGGATTCTTGTTTCTATTTTTTAAACAATACTTACGGACGATCCAACCGCACGTACGTCAATATATATATATATAGGCAAGTGCTCAAATGAGAACCACCTCTTAAAATGAGAACTTAGTCTCCAAAGCAAATCACCAAAATCAACCAGAATCACCAAATCGTTAAAACTAATAAAAAAAATAAAAATCACGCTAGTGGTTACATCAGCATGGTGACGTCACTGGTGACATCAGCATGCTGACGTGGCAGAAAATTTCCCGCCAAAATTTTTTCCCACCAAAAAAGTTCCCGCCAAAAAGATAAGAAATTTTTTTGGGCACGTTTTTTCCCACCAAAAAAATGGTGCTTTGACATGTTTTCCCGCCAAAAAATGGTGATCCAAAAATCACTTAGATTAGCGTTTTCCCTAAACACAACAGTTAACCTTTAGGGTTCAACAGTTCCATTTTGGGTTTTAGAAATATTCAGAATGATGAATAAACCGTATACGGACTTAGGGTTTAGGGTTGTTACAACCCGAAACCCCAGCCCCCGATTTTTTAAAAATCAGGCCGCCGGACTTAGTAAGAAACAAAATTTGAATTTTAAAAATTTCCCAACAAAAAACTGTGATTTGGCAAATTTTCCTGCCAAAAAAATGGTGATTTGGTAAATTTTCCGCCAAAAATTTGGTTGTTTGGCAAAATTTTTCGCCAAAAAATTGGTGATTTGAAAAATTTTCCCGCCAAAAATTTGGTGATTTGGAAAATTTTCCCACCAAAATTTTTTTTTTCCCCTGGGAAAAAAAATTGTGGGCCCCGCTGTCACGTCATCATGCTGATGTCAGCAGTGACATGGCAGTGTAAAATAGTATTTTTTTGTGATTTGATGATTCTGCTGGATTTTGGTGATTTGTTTTAAGGATTAAGTTCTCATTCTAAGAGATTCTCACTAGAGTAGCTCCCTATATATATAATTTAGTGATATTCACAAGATTTTAAAAAATAATAAGTTAATTTGGATGGTAAAAGTAGTAGTCAACCATCGATTTGACATGTACTACTAAATAGTGCTTTGTCCCGGATTGTTTTTCTATTTTTAAAAAAATAATTATCGACGATCCAACCGCACGTATGTCAATATATATCTAATTTAGTGATATTCCCAAGATTTTAAAAAATAATAAGTTAATTTGGATGGTAAAAGTGGTAGCCAACTATCGATTTGACCCGCACTACTAACTAGTACTTTGTCCTGAATTGTTGTTTCTATTTTTTCAAAAATACTTATCGACGATCCAACCGCACGTATGTCAATATATATCTAATTTAGTGATATTCCCAAGATTTAAAAAATAATAAGTTAATTTGGATGGTAAAAGTGGTAGTCAACTATCGATTTGACCTGTACTGCTAACTAGTGCTTTGTCCCGGATTGTTGTTTCTATTTTTAAAAAAATACTTACGGACGATCCAACCGCACGTACGTCAATATATATATAATTTAGTGATATTCACCAGATTTTAAAAAATAAGAAGTTAATTTGGATGGTAAAAGTAGTAGTCAACCATCGATTTGACATGTACTACTAAATAGTGCTTTGTCCCGGATTGTTTTTCTATTTTTATAAAAATACTTATCGACGATCCAACCGCACGTATGTCAATATATATCTAATTTAGTGATTTTCCCAAGATTTTAAAAAATAATAAGTTAATTTGGATGGTAAAAGTGGTAGCCAACTATCGATTTGACCCGCACTACTAACTAGTGCTTTGTCCCGGATTGTTGTTTCTATTTTTTAAAAAATACTTATCGACGATCCAACCGCACGTATGTCAATATATATCTAATTTAGTGATATTCCCAATATATTAAAAAATAATAAGTTAATTTGGATGGTAAAAGTGGTAGTCAACTATCGATTTGACCCGTACTGCTAAATAGTGCTTTGTCCCAGATTGTTGTTTCTATTTTTTAAAAAATACTTATCGACGATCCAACCGTACTTATGTCAATATATATCTAATTTAGTGATATTCCCAATATTTTAAAAAATAATAAGTTTATTTGGATGGTAAAGGTGGTAGTCAACCATTGATTTGACCCGTATTGCTAACTAGTGCTTTGTCCCGGATTGTTGTTTCTATTTTTAAAAAAATACTTATCGATGATCCACCGCACGTATGTCAATATACATATAATTTAGTGATATTCCCAAGATTTTAAAAAATAATAAGTTAATTTGGATGGTAAAAGTGGTAGTCAACTATTGATTTGACCCGTACTACTAACTAGTGCTTTGTACCGAATTGTTGTTTCTATTTTTTAAAAAACACTTATCGACGATCCACCCACACGTACATCAATATATATCTAATTTAATGATATTCACAAGATTTTAAAAAATAATAAGTTAATTTGGATGGTAAAAGTAGTAGTCAACTATCGATTTGACCAGTACTGTTAACTAGTGCTTTGTTCCGGATTGTTGTTTCTATTTTTTAAAAAACACTTATCGACAATCCAACCGCACTTATGTCAATATATATCTAATTTAGTGATATTCCCAATATTTTAAAAAATAATAAGTTTATTTGGATGGTAAAGGTGGTAGTCAACTATTGATTTGACCTGACTGCTAACTAGTGCTTTATCCCGGATTGTTGTTTCTATTTTTTAAAAAACACTTATCGACAATCCAACCGCACTTATGTCAATATATATCTAATTTAGTGATATTCCCAAGATTTTAAAAAATAATAAGTTAATTTGGATGGTAAAAGTGGTAGTCAACTATCGATTTGATCCGTACTGCTAACTAGTGCTTTGTCCTGAATTGTTGTTTCTATTTTTTAAAAAATACTTATCGAAGATCAAATCGCACGTATGTTAATATATATCTAATTTAGTGATATTCCCAAAATTTACGATTTTTTCTATTTTTATTTAATTTTTTGCCTTTTTTTTTCCCTATTTTAAGCTCTTAATTAATGTTTCAATTGTGGATATGAACTTTCACTTTGATCGAATCAAGTCACCTAAGAAATATTTGTCTGAATAACACAGATGAATGCACTTGCTAATAAAGAAAAAGTAATTGGGTTGTACAAGTATTAGTTAAGAGTGTCGTTTACTCGTATATCTATATATTCGGTAGATTTTATTATATTATGTCAGAATTATGTTGGATATGTCTAACAAAAATGACAATGTACAGGTAAGCCTATAGGATAGTTGAATTATGCTGTTAAGTAAGTTAGAGGCTTGCTTTATAGACCACTGTTCATCTCACAAGTTTACCGACGGATTGCAATATTTTTTATTTTAAAATAATTAGGCTTGTATGTTGTACAAATTAATATTATTTATTTTATTAAATCTCGAGATAGGCGATAGTCGAACCACAACTCAGGATGACGGAGCGCAAGTTATTAATTGCAATATTAGTTACATATATTATATCCCTTGTTTAAAAGAAGCAAAAAAATAATTGTATACTCCATTAATAGATTGAACCAATAAGCAATTTATCTTTTTGAATGTGTGTTTAGAAGTGATTACTTTCTTTTTTTTCAGTAAATATAGTTTTGCAACAACAATAAAAATGGGAGGATTGTTGGAGAAAATTCATCGTTGGTACAGGATATCGGAAGCTGTAAAAATGGGAGGATTGTTGGCGAAAATTCGTCTTTGGTACAGGATATTGGAAGCTATAATACAGGATATTGGAAACTATAAGAACCACTAAGGTGAAAAGTTTTAGTGAATACTAGCAATATGTCGGTGTTTAGCGCATAGAACATAACTTTTTATTTTATTAATTATAATATTTTTTATAAATAATTTATACTCTTTATTAATGTGTAAAATCATGTTTTAATAGTACGTAATAGTACCAAAATACCAATTTGGTTATCACTTGACTTGGGGTTCGATTCCTTCCAACTACATAATTATACAAAATTTATTTATTTAATTTCATCACATGTTCGATTCTCTATAACCACAAAATTAAATAGTATTTATTTGTTATATATTTTTATCATTCAATTCTACAATTTTATATTTAAATAATACTTATCAGATTTTTTAATTTCACCCGAATTCGATTTTCTATAATTACATAATTTAATAGTATTTATTTATCATATACTTTTATCACTCAATTTTTAATAAATACATATTTTAATCATAGTCATTAATTATATTTATTATCAATAATTTACACATACCGTGTTCGTGATTTCAACGGATTATCGGTTAGTATATATAATGGATATCGGATCAAGTCACCTAAGAAATATTTGCGTAACTAACACAGATGAATATATTTGTGTGACTAACACAGATGAATGTGCTTGCTGATAAAAAAAAGTAACTAGGTTCTACAAGTATTGGTTAAGATTGTCGATTACTCGTTTATTTATACACGGTAGATTTCATTATATTATGTCAGAATTTTGTTGGATTTGTCTAACAAAAAATGACAGTGTATAGTTAGGCCTATAGGATAGTTGGATTATGTTGTTAAATTACATGCTTGCTTTCTATGATTTAACACACAACAGAATGTTGAATCTGTAGCAAATTGTGTTTCTATATTTCTACAACAGAGTGCTTGTTTGTTTTCGATTAGTTTTTTTTTCTTTTTTTTTTCTTTTTTAGCAAGAAAGCCTATTCAAACAAGTGCTTACACTTTATTTTAATTTCTAGCGCTACTCATCATCAGACCACCGCCCCTACTCCACATAAGCACATCTTTGATTTTAGCACTTAGCTAGGGTAACAAAATTCAATCTATTTCATAATCACTAAAACAAGCTAATAACCGGGCGGATCCAGGATTTATCATTTACCTTGCTAATTTTTTTTACGCTTAACATAATAATTCATATAAACTTAAAAAATCATATATGTATTATTATTACTAGTTTATAACCCGTGCAACGCACACGGTTCCTTTTTTAATATTTATCAATATATTAATTTTTTAAATTTCATATTATATTAATTTACATATCAAATTGTTATTAAAAAATTGATATATATATATATATATATATATAAGATTTTACATATTCGATTTAATATTTATACTCTATATTGAATTCTTAAAATTTGATTTGGACGATTATAGGCCACGTGAAATTAACAAAATAATCCTTAATTTATTGATGATTTAACAATTTTTTTAATTAAATCTACGCAGAAGAAAAGAAATTGACAATTTTTTACACTGAAAATTCTATTTGATTTACAAATTATACTTATAATTCGTTTTAATTATCAAAACAAATTATATTGAAAACGTTGGATCTACCATGAAAAAGTATTTTATATTTTAATATGTTATAAACTAAAATGTGTATTCGTATTTTAATACGAAAATGTATATGTCAATGATTTAAATCATATATAATTTGGTTTTCTACATTAAATAACATTATCAATGTAAGACTTCAATATTGAATTGGATTAATGTAAAAATTCGTAATTATATTTTCTCTTGAGATTCCGAATATTTCAATTTGAATAATAATTATTAGATCATTACTAAATTAAAGATAATTTTATGAGGTTCATTAGATTGTAAAATCATCCAAGTATGATTTCTAAATCTCAAGATAAAGTCCAAATAGTAAATATGAATTTTTTTAAATACTAATAAAAAAATAAATAAAATTTAATTTTAATACAACCTTTTTTAATTACATCCTTTTCAGATTATATTTTTTTTTAAAATTCAATTTTAATACAACCTTTTTTAATTATATCCTTTTTAGATTATATTTTTCTTTTTAAAATTTACTTCCAATGCAATTATATCCTTTTTAGATTATAATTTTCTTTTTAATATGATGTAATCTTGATCGTTTATTTTTAATCCAACGGATCATATGATTTTGGTAATTGACCAGACCAAAAATTTGGATAAGATCCTCCTATGCTTATTATATATAAGGATATAATTATTATTGATATTTAAAGGTGAAAACAACACCTAGAGGGGGGGGTGAATAGGTGTTTATGGTTAATAATGCGAATTAATGAACTGTTTTGAAAATTACTGAAAACAGCTTGCTGTTTGTAATAACACAGTTCACAAACAGCACGCTGTTTGTATCTAAAATGCAATGCAGAAAGAGTAAGAACAGTAAGTAAAAGAGACACACAATCTTTTAGCCAGGTTCGACCCCTAATCCCCTATGGTCTACGTCCTGGTCCCTTACCAAACTTGGTAAGAGAATATATTATTGATCAACTATAATCCAATTACAAGATACAACAATATATCTCCCTTAACCCTTGCTGCTTACAAATGGCTTGCTGTTTACCTGTGCTGAACCAACCCTCTAAGTACTACTTCCCAAGTATACTTCTCTAGTATAGTTCGACTCACCCTAAAACCTGAAGCCAATATTGTACAGCAACAAAACAATACACTTTGAACAATACAAATGTTTTGAACGAATTACAACAAAACCTATGAAACCTTCTGAATAAATATGCGTGTAAGTGAATATTGGGTTTTTGAAGGTTTGAAGAATTTAGCAAAGAAGGCTTGTGGTTGTATATGAATTCTTGTTTTTGCACTGTAAGGGATGATTAAGAACTGAGCATATCACGTTCTTAAATAGATGAACAAGAATGTAAATGAAATCAAATCTTAACGGCATGAATTGTAACCGTTAGAAGTGTTTTTGTAGAATAATAAAGATGATGAACATATAGAATGTGTATGTCAGATGATGATATAGGTAGGAGCGTGTTTTGTATGATGAGGAATATTTGATATGAGTTTGGAAGACATCCCCATGTGTTTGTTTGTGAGTGGAGGTGGTGTGAGGCATTAAAATAATGAAAAGTGAATCTTACTTTTCTTATTTTTATGACAAGGAAAAGGTTTGTCTCCCAATATCTATTGGATATGAGTAGATGTAACTTTAGATATATTCAGAGAGGTCCTTACAATATTCTAATATCATCTATACTTGATTCTTCATCAAAAACCGTAGCCTTCTGTTTTTCTGACAGACCCAGTCAGCGTGCTGTTTGTACAAATGGTATGCTGTTTGTACAACTGGTACGCTGATTGAACATGAAATTGTCTTGCTGTTAGAGACTGATGTAAACTGACTAAGTCTACACTTGGCTTACCAATTTTCTGTTTGAGTCATACTGATTGCACAATCAGTAAGCTGAATTTCCCTGCAAAACCAAGTTAAAGTGTCTACAAATGGCATGCTGTTTATATCTGTTACTAAGCCAAATGGCTTACTGTTTGTGATCATCAAAACTTAAGAGTTTCAATCTCCCCCTTTTTGATTATTACAACTAATTTAGGAGAAATTTTAAAAACTCCCCCTAAATCCCTGCATAACAATATTAGATATAAACCAAATTATAAGCAAACAACAAATATCCAACTTAAGCATTAAACCACAGCAATTAACCAGAACCAACTTAAACACTTAATCCACAGCAAACAACTTAGCAAATATTCAGAACAACTTAGCAAATATCCAGGCAAATATCCAGAAAGACTAAAGGTTTTTTTAAAAGTTTTTAAAAGACTCCAAATTTTCTCCCCCTTAATTCATCAAAAAATTAAGAAGTTTTGGGATCTTGAACAATGGTAGGTGGAGCATCTGATGTGGTGGCATCCGTGTCAACTTCTTCAGCTTGTTTCTGAGCAGCTTTTGCCAATTCATCCAATCCAGCTTCTTCTTCCATAGCAGAGTGAGTTGTAGATATTATTCCAGAAGGTTTGAGCATCAATTCCTTGACAGACTTAATTTCAGATAGAAATTCTTTCATTATGCTCTTAATTGTCTGATACTCAGCCTTCACAGATTGAAGATTCACTTTCACATCTTGTAAGTCCATCTTGACAGTTTGCACATCATTTCTGATGGATTGAGTATCACTACGAAGGGAGATCAGCTCACTGGACATAATGGTTACATCTGCATGAAGTGACTGAGAAAACAGATTATGTGCCATAGAAACAGGCTCTGCAGAGGTTGTAGGAGCAGCTAATGAAGGTTCTTCTGGAGGAGATAGTACAATCCTAGATAGAACACCATCCTCAATTTGCAAATTATTCATAGCTAGGAACTTAACATCAACTTCCTTGACAGTAACCTTGATAGCATCTTTTGAATCCACTTTGAACCATTCAAACACCTTTGTTAACCAAAGCCCATATGGTATTCCACTCACTGTTTTATCAAGTGTAGCTAACATTTTCTGAAGTATCAGAGATGATACATCAAAGGGTTTTCCAGACATTAACATGGCAACAACTACTACATCTTGATAAGTAAAGTTTGATTTATTACCAATCCTTGGGCAAATGTGAGACCTAGCAAGTTTGAACAAAAGGTGAGCCATGGGTGTAACCACAGTTGTAGGAGGGGGGTTTGTATCCTTAATATTGTCATCACCCATTATCAATTTCATTTGCTCAATAATACTTAAATCAGGTATTGATACAGAACCCTGGGCAGTGTACACATCAACATCACTATCCTTTTCGATTTTCAAAATCGAACTCAAAATAGGGGGATTCAACTGGATTTTCTTACCCCTAACCATAGATACTATACTTCCAAATTTATCAGTTTGCATGTTGGCATAATACTCTCGAACTAAATCAGGGAAGTATATTTTAGGCATATCCATAAAGAAGGATTCTAATCCAACATCTTGAAACAATTTAAAAGCTCCACAACGAGTAATTGAAGGAACGAGCTTACTTGAAATCGGTTGGTTAGGAATGATGGTGCGCGATCCTAATTCCATCTCTTTAAAGCGAGATTCACAGTCGGGAGACACAAAAGACGGAGACACAGACATCTTGAGCTTCTTCGATTCGGGAGTTTGAGAAACTTCATCCTCACTTTCTTTTAGTTCCAGAACAACATCTTCCTTCATTGATGCAGATGGAGTGGGTGCTCTTCGTGCCCTTGTCTTGCGAACCATGATGATTGATGGGATTGAAAAACTGGTCGATTCCGATTGAAACCCTAATCGCCCTTTTATGAACCCTAATCGCCTCTTTTGACAGGAGTAGAGTGTTTTAAAGAAATGAACCGTCCCAAGTTCCTTGTTTTGATAAATATTAGGGGAGAAATGTTGATAAAATAAAACCCACTTAACATTTATCTAAAAAACATGCATATTTTAATACTGAGATGTTTAATTACTAATAATCACAAGATTAATCACATTAGTTCAAATCGTACATATTATCTATATTTAAATAGTACATTTTAAATCACTTAAATGAAACTAATGTAAAAATAATGTAAACATATCATGCCAATAGTAAGCTAGAAGTGGTGACAATCAGTATACCATTTGTCATAGAGACTCGAACAAATGGTAAGCTAACTTGTTCTGCAATTTTCCAAACAGCATGCTGATTTTACATGGAGCACATACCAAGTTGCATTCGAATGATTGAAAATCTTTCCTCTGCAAGGGGCTTGGTGAATATATCAGCTAGTTGGAATTCAGTTGGGACAAAGACTAACTCTATCTTGCCCTTAGCAACATTGTCTCTCAAGAAATGATGTCGAACATCAATATGCTTCGTTCTTGAGTGATTCACCGGATTCTTGGAAATGCTTATGGTGCTAGTGTTGTCACAGTTGATTGGAACCTTTTTACACTTGATATCAAAGTCCCTCAGAGTTTGAATCATCCATAGAAGTTGAGAACAACAGCTCCCAGCTGCTAGATACTCCCCTTCTGCAGTGGATAAAGCAACCGAAGTTTGTTTCTTGCATTGCCAAGAAACTAGGCTTTGTCCAAGGAATGTACAAACACCACTAGTACTTTTTCTATCAATTAAGCAACCTGCATAATCTGCATCACTATACCCAACAAGATCAAAAGTATTTGTGATAGGATAAAACAAACCAAGAGAAATGGTACCACTTAAATATCGAAATATTCTTTTAATGGCATTTAAGTGAGATTCTTTAGGGTTTGATTGAAACCTTGAACAAACACATACACTGTACATTATGTCAGGTCTAGAAGCAGTTAAATACAGTAGACTTCCAATCATACCTCGATATCTTTTAATATCAACAGCCTTACCATTTTCATCTACAATCAGCTTGCTGTTTTGCACCATGGGAGTTGATTTTGGTTTTATATCTTCAAAACCGAATCTCTTCAATAGACTTTGTGTATATTTGGATTGGTGCACAAAAATTCCATCTTTAGATTGCTTGATTTGAAGACCCAAGAAGTAATTTAGTTCGCCCATCATGCTCATTTCGAACTCACTATGCATACACTTGGAAAACCACTTACACATAGATTCATTAGTAGCACCAAAAATAATATCATCCACATATATTTGTACAATCAAAATATCTTTACCATTTTGCATAATAAATAATGTGGGATCAATTTTACCTCGAGTGAAACCATTTTGGATTAGATACTTACTAAGCCTTTTGTACCAAGCTCTAGGGGCTTGCTTTAGACCATAAAGAGCCTTCTTTAGCTTGAATGCATAGTTTGGATATTGTTCATTTTCGAAACCAGGAGGTTGTTTAACATAGACTTCCTCTTCTAGCACACCATTTAGGAATGCACTCTTTACATCCATTTGATATAGCTTGATTTTCTTGAAACATGCATAAGCCAGAAGCATCCTTATTGATTCCAAACAAGCAACCGGGGCATAGGTTTGATCAAAATCAATGCCTTCTTGTTGGTTGTAGCCTTGAGCTACAAGTCTTGCTTTATTTCGAGTAATGGTGCCAAATTCATCAACTTTGTTTTTGAACACCCATTTAGTTCCTATAAGTGAGGCATCCTTTGGTGGCTTGACAAGTTCCCAAACATTACATCTTTCGAATTGATTTAATTCTTCTTGCATGGCCATGATCCAATTCTCATCTTTTAATGCATCATCTATATTTTTAGGTTCTTCTTGAGCTAGGAAGGCTGCATGAGCACAATAATTTGCCTTCCCTCTTCTTGTAGTAATTCCATCAGTAATATCACCAATGACTAACTCAGGTGGATGATTTTTAACCGTTCTTGTTGCCCTTGGTAAAGAATGTTGAGCTATTTCTTCATGAGTTGTCTTTCTCATCTTTGATGGTGGAGACTGTTCTTCTCCATCATATAGAGGCAATTTTGCAGTAGCCCTTGATCCTCTAGGACCTTCCAAAGTCATTTTTGCTATTTTTGTAATTGAATCTTCCACTTCAGCTTGCTGTTTTGAGCTTTCAGCTTGCTGATTGTCAGTGTCTGCATCCTCTTTGGCTTGCTGACTTTCAGTGTCACTTTCATCTTCATCTTGCTGATTTGAACTGCCATTTCGCTGATTTTCACTTTCAGCTTGCTGATTTGCACTTCCAGCTTGCTGATTTGTACTTCCAGCTTGCTGATTGTCAGTGACTTGAGGTTGCACATTTTCTTCTTCACCTGCAAATCCTTCCTCAACTCTTGGTAGATCATTGTTAGGTTCTTGAAAAGTAACATCAATAGATTCTTCAACAATATTCTTATTTATATTATAAATTCTATAAGCTCTACTTGTTAAAGAATAACCAAGAAATATGGCTTCATAGGATTTAGCATCAAATTTACCATCTTTACCAATTGTTTTGAGGACAAAACACTTTGAACCAAAAATCTTGAAGTAACTGATATTTGGCTTCTTGTTTCTCAACAGTTGATAGGGAGTTTTGTCCAATAATGGCCTGATTATGATTCGATTCAACAAATAGCATGCTGTATTCACAGCTTCGGCCCAAAAACTTCTAGGTAGCTTGCTTTCTTGCAGTAGAGTCCTTGCTGTTTCTTGAAGTGACCTATTCTTTCTTTCCACCACTCCATTTTGTTGAGGAGTCCTTGGAGCAGAAAATTCATGAGAGATTCCCTTTTGTTCACAATATGTGATAAATTTGTCATTGACAAATTCACCTCCTCTATCACTTCTTATACCTACAAGTCTTGTATCATGCTTGTTCTCAAGTAGTTTAATCAGTTTCTCAAATTCATCAAAAGCACAATCTTTAGTACTAAGGAACAATACCCAAGTAAATCTAGAATAATCATCTACAATTACAAAACCATATTGTTTACCTCCAATACTTTTATAAGATTCTGGACCAAATAAATCTAAGTGCAGAAGCTCTAAGGGTTTAGAAGTAGATACCATTTTCTTAGCTTTGTGAGTGCTTCGAATTTGTTTACCCAATTGGCATGCTGAACATACTTCGACCTTAGTATATTTCAGTTTTGGCAGCCCTCTGACCAGATTCTTACTTGAAAGTTTATTGATCAAGTCCATGTGTGCATGTCCCAACCTCCTATGCCATATATATGGATCATTGTCGATTGCAGCCAAACAGCATGCTGTTTCCTGCATTTCGAAATCTAATACATATATATTTCCTTCCCTTCTAGCAACTAGTGGGATTTTGTTAGCACCAATAGTAATAATAGTTTTATCTATGCCAAACTGAACAAAATGTCCATCATCAAATAATTGAGTGACACTAAGTAAATTATATGAAAGACCTTTGACATATTGAACTTTATCGATCGAAATATTACTATTACCAATAGAACCAATACCAAGGATTCGAAGAGTTTTGCTATTGCCAATTGTAACTCTTCCTCCTTTCTTCATGTTGAGACTTATGAACTGAGACTTGTCTCCACACATATGTCTAGTGCAACCGCTATCCAAGATCCATTGTTTCGACTTTATTTTGGCGGCAAGACATATCTACAAAACAAACAAACACAAACTTAATGTTTTGGTACCCATATAGGATTGGGTCCAAACTGGTTAGTAGCAAGAATATATAACACATTTAATTCAGCTTTCTTGATCCATTTTTGGATCACTTTTGGTGACTGTTGGCGAGCTGTTTGTCTTCTGTCAGGAGCATTCTGGTATGCTGTTTGTCGCCTGGTTGGTCCATTCTGGTAAGCTGTTTTCCCTTTACCATTGATTTTAACCACACAATGAACTTCCAGATGGCCTTTTCCACCACATTTGTTGCATGTTTTCCAAGGCATGGCATAATCATAAGGTATGCCATTTTTACCATCATATTTGAGGACTCCAAGCTTCTTGTGTATGTCCATGCCAACTCCTTCTCTGACTACAGGAACTTTTGCCTTCTTCATCATTGTTTTTAAGGTGTCTTCTCCTAGTACAAAAGTTTCCATTCCTTTCTGGAGGTCCTTGACCTCTTTTTCCAGAAGAGAAATCAAATCAGCTTGCTGATTGATAAGTTCAGCTTGTTGTTTTCGCTTTTCCACAGATTTTGAGGATTCGGCTTGGTTTGACTCTGTGTTCTTGAATGATTGTATGCATTCATTCCTTTCTTCAATCTCTGACTTCAATCTCCTAAGTTCTTTCATAAGAACCTCATTTCTTTGTAGAATCACTTTGTTGACTCCTTCGAATTGAACTAATTTCTCCTTTAAATCAGTAATAAGATCATTGTGATTTGTTTCTGGATTCTTTTCAGCCATTAAATCAACAATCATTTTCTTCAACTGATTGTTGTTCTTTTCCAGCTTGCTATTCTTATGTTTTAGTTCCATAAACTCAATTATGGATACATGATTTGGTACCTGCACGGTTAGTTCTTCTAGCATATTATGAGATGAATTTAAATCAGAATATATTGAATTTACCTCACTTGCATCATCTTCTGAATTCGAATAATCACTATCCACACAATCTTCTTTTATGGATCCTAGTGAACTTTCTTCATCATGTAAACCTACAAGGGCCAAATTCACCATGTCCTCGCTTGAGTCATCACTGGAGTCTGAATCATCATCACTCCAAGTCAGTAGAGCCTTTGCTTTTCTCTTATCCTTGAAAGCAGCTTACTGTTTGGACTTTAGCTTAAAACAGTCCTTCTTAAAATGGCCTGGTTTACCACATTCGAAACAAGTTTGTTCCTTGGCTTTCCTTTTGGAGTATTCACCTCTTTCCTTTTTCATTCTATTTTTCTTTTCAATCAGCCTCTTGATCTTTTGTGAGATGAGTGCCATTTCTTCGTCAGATTCTTCATCAGATTCAAACAGCTTGCTGTTTGCAGGCTCTGGCTTGCTGTTTGTAGAGTGAAGAGCCAAATTCCTCATTTTGGCTATGGGGACCCGAACATCTTCAGCCTGACCTTTGCTTATCTTGCTTTCAAATTGTTCTAGCTCTACAAACACAGCTAGGTGATCCATGGTGTTGATTGTTGAAGATGATTCCAAAGCCGTGACCTTTGCTTCATAAACAAATGGTACAGCACTTAACACTTTCATGTTAATTTCATCTTGTGGAATGTCTTTTCCAAGTCTCTTTAATGAGTTTATAGTAACTTGGAACCTTGCTTGACCTTCTTTGATAGTTTCATTATCTTTGAGCTTGAAGTTTCCAAAATCATTCATTAGTTTGCTAAGCTTCACCTTCCTCAAGGTTTTTGATCCTTCATGATAGGTTTCCAAAGCATCCCACATTTCTTTTGCTGTTTTTAGGGAGGAGACTTTGTCGTACTCAGCTTGATCTAGAGCATTCATTATGGAATTTCTAGCTTCTCCATTAAAACCGCATTTGATAATTTCATCCATAGTGAGATCATCAACATCTTTTGGTTGATTCTTTTCATCCAAGAATTGATAATCTCCTTTCTGTACAACTCTTAACACCAGTGGCCTCTTGGATAAGAATGTTTCCATTCTACATTTCCACCAATTGTAATTTTCTGATCCAGTGAGGAGAGGAGCCCTATAATCGGCTTTTGCTTCAAGATAATGTTCTGCCATGATCGATACTTTCCTGTTACAGAATTGTTAGTATACCATTGCTCTGATACCAATTGAAAACAACACCTAGAGGGGGGGTGAATAGGTGTTTATGGTTAATAATGTGAATTAATGAACTGTTTTGAAAATTACTGAAAACAGCTTGCTGTTTGTAATAACACAGTTCACAAACAGCACGCTGTTTGTATCTAAAATGCAATGCAGAAAGAGTAAGAACAGTAAGTAAAAGAGACACACAATCTTTTAGCCAGGTTCGACCCCTAATCCCCTATGGTCTACGTCCTGGTCCCTTACCAAACTTGGTAAGAGAATATATTATTGATCAACTATAATCCAATTACAAGATACAACAATATATCTCCCTTAACCCTTGCTGCTTACAAATGGCTTGCTGTTTACCTGTGCTGAACCAACCCTCTAAGTACTACTTCCCAAGTATACTTCTCTAGTATAGTTCGACTCACCCTAAAACCTGAAGCCAATATTGTACAGCAACAAAACAATACACTTTGAACAATACAAATGTTTTGAACGAATTACAACAAAACCTATGAACCCTTCTGAATAAATATGCGTGTAAGTGAATATTGGGTTTTTGAAGGTTTGAAGAATTTAGCAAAGAAGGCTTGTGGTTGTATATGAATTCTTGTTTTTGCACTGTAAGGGATGATTAAGAACTGAGCATATCACGTTCTTAAATAGATGAACAAGAATGTAAATGAAATCAAATCTTAACGGCATGAATTGTAACCGTTAGAAGTGTTTTTGTAGAATAATGAAGATGATGAACATATAGAATGTGTATGTCAGATGATGATATAGGTAGGAGCGTGTTTTGTATGATGAGGAATATTTGATATGAGTTTGGAAGACATCCCCATGTGTTTGTTTGTGAGTGGAGGTGGTGTGAGGCATTAAAATAATGAAAAGTGAATCTTACTTTTCTTATTTTTATGACAAGGAAAAGGTTTGTCTCCCAATATCTATTGGATATGAGTAGATGTAACTTTAGATATATTCAGAGAGGTCCTTACAATATTCTAATATCATCTATACTTGATTCTTCATAAAAAACCGTAGCCTTCTGTTTTTCTGACAGACCCAGTCAGCGTGCTGTTTGTACAAATGGTATGCTGTTTGTACAACTGGTACGCTGATTGAACATGAAATTGTCTTGCTGTTAGAGACTGATGTAAACTGACTAAGTCTACACTTGGCTTACCAATTTTCTGTTTGAGTCATACTGATTGCACAATCAGTAAGCTGAATTTCCCTGCAAAACCAAGTTAAAGTGTCTACAAATGGCATGCTGTTTATATCTGTTACTAAGCCAAATGGCTTACTGTTTGTGATCATCAAAACTTAGGAGTTTCAAAAGGTAAAAGACTAGAAAGATGGTAAACATTTATATCTTCTTTTTAAAGAGAAATCATCATAAATCAATTCTGTTTATTTTGTCAAAAAAATAAGCAGGAGGCACGCATATAAAATTAGCAGGGTTAGGGTACTCAAATATTTGCAAAGAAAATTTATCAAATGATGTGGCATAATATGTGATTATTTTAATTGATATGGTTGATTTGAATAGAAGAGGTACATCTTATTATTATTTTAATAACTAATTTAATTGGATTTGGAATTTTAAAAAAAAATATTTTGAGATCCTAACAGTTTCCACTATAAATCTCCAATGACAGATAGCCGACGTATATTTTTCTTTTCAAAATTTTGAAATACTATAATTGATAGATGTAAGGGAGTAGTTTACGGTTAATATTATTACTTGAAGAAAAATAATTGTAACAGACTAACAGAATTAAAATCCAAGAGATACGTGCCGCATAAATGACAAACAGAAAAAAGAAAAAAACAGAACAAACGAGAGTAAGAGCATCTCCAATGGCGTTAGCTAAAAATGATTGGCTAAATTACATAAAATATTGATTATGTAAAATTTGTCGAACCTGTAAGACATTGTGTTCCGATGGTATTGGCTATAATGATTGGCTATATTTTAAAAATGGTATGTTATTAATATTTCAAGTTGTTATTAATGGAATATATAATTTTAATATAGAAATAAGTGATGTGGCAATTCACTACAGGTCTCTAGAGGTTCGACAAATATAACCAACATCAAGAGATTATCTATAATTATAGACAACTGTTTTGTCCCATTGGAATGCAAATTTTTTTACACATTCTTTATAATTCTTATTTATGTTAATTAATTTCAAATTTTACCTAAGAGATCTATCTCATTGGAGATGCTCTAATAAGTAGAACAAACGACAATAATAAGTTGGGCTAATGTTTTTTACATACCCGGGCTAAACTCACACTCACGTATGAATCAAAAATTAATGATTTTTTTAGGTAAAAAAATTTGAGCACCATAAATGGGAAATTTGCAAAAAAAAAATTGCATGACTCATAAATGGAAACAAGGTATGGGAAATTCATAAACAACAAGATCTAGTACTTTTATAGGCTACTACTTTAATATAAACAAAATCTAATTAAAAGTAAGTGCAAAATTGCTTTCAAAAAAAAAAAGTAGGTGTAAAAGCATTTAATATGATACATCAAGAGAATGATAAGTCACCGTCGAAGAGGAATAAAATCGGGCCTTCCCAAGATTTGATTTTTTTTGATTAAATTTATTTTCTTATATTTAATAACATCTTAATTGGTCACTAGTTACATTTATTAAATACATATTAAACTTACTTTATTTATTTATACAAGTTTAATAACTTCATTTGAGCATTATAATTATTATTTCAATGTAAAATATTAATTATCTATATAAAAGTAAGATTATTTTTTTGGTAAAAAGATGATTTAAAATTATTTATATTATCATTTCAATTTTTTCGAATGATCGTATGACAAACGACCTTAACTTTTCGAGTAATCTTTTATCGATGAATGTGGGAATAATGATAAGTTATAGAAGTATATAAATATTTCAATTAATAAAATTTGTATACAAGTAAAATTGATAAGTTTTTACCTTTGCACATGAACAAATTACACATTGGATATGAACGATCCGATTAAATTGAACTAACCGGATCATTTTCTCCGTTGATTAAATCAATAAAGAAATTATACACCGGTTGTTCCATTATTTAGTGTCGAAATAAATTAAAATTTTAAATAAATAAATTCTTATACTATTATTGAGCATTTATGTTATGAAAGAGATGTCGCCTTTTAAAAACGTTGTTTAATTATATTTAATATTTATAATTTTTTATCATAAAAATTACGTTCATATTGTAATCAGAGTATTCTTTCAACTAATAATTCATGATATTTTTAAGATTAGTGAAATTTAGATATATAATAAAAGTATTCTTCCAACTAATAATTCTTGTAAATTATTTTGAATCAATTGTTTTAGAAAACTCTTAAAATATCTGTCAACTTATAAAAGTATTCTTTTAACTAATAATTCTTGTAAATTATTTTGAATCAATTGTTTTAGAAAACTCTTAAAATATTTGTCAACTTTTTAAATAATAAAAATTAACTTTTATTATTTTCAATATTTTAAAATAAAATTTATAAGTCACGCGAAGCGCAAATAAGTCTCAATTCTACATTCTATCTTTATAATAAATGTTCTTGAGCAACATATACCACATGTGTATTAGCTAAAAAAATTATTTTATCTCGAAAAAAGTTATTATAATTTTATATCATTCTTAATTCAAACCACTCCAAAAATCTGAAAAAATACGTACCTTGTGACATATGTAACGTAGATAAATCAAAAGAAACCCAAAAAAATTCCGAGAATTTATAATAAATACTAGCTTTTCTAGTTTATTTTGCAAAAATACCATCTCTTCAAATTTATTGCAAATATACTATTTAATTGTTTTATACTATTATGTATTTATTTTTAATTTTTTAATTTATATTATAATGTTGACTGAGCTATGCTGACTGTACGCTGACGTGGCCCCACACTGTTGATTGGACTATGCTGACGTGGCAGGTGGGTCCCACCCTGCTAGCGTGGCATGCTGATGTGGCAGGTGGGTCCCACCTTGCTGACGTGGCAGGTGAGACTCCTTACTTTGATGACATTGGAATAACCAAAGATCTTGACATAACTCTCATCATCGAAAACTATTACTTATGACAATAATATAATAACAATTCATATCTTTTATTAACTCGTACTCATATTTAACAAAATTTAAAAAATATAATATATAATGATGTGCGTAATACGAGAATATATGAAAAAGATGTAAATAGATTTTAAAATTTTGTTTTTGGTATTTATTAAAAGAATAGAATAAAAAGTAGTAGAACTTAATAGGAATCTTAGAAAATACTATGATTCAAATGAGACTGGGACGTGCATAAGGTAGAGCAGAGTTTTCACGTTGATGATAGCAGTCTCATTCTTCAGTTAAAGATTCCACAAAAAGAAGTCAAGGATCGTTTAGCTTGGACTGGCTCGTGTAAGGGGATATACACTGTGAAATCAGGCTATAGATATTGGGCAGAGCGGAACATAAATAGTGATAACTGTTGGATATATTCACTAATAAAGCGATACAGAGGCAGTTATATATCGTTTTTAACATGTCAAGGCCAAGTCCAGAAATGACGAAACAAAGCACGAAGGTAAAACATATGCAAATTAGTAACTGTAGAAATGATAGAAGAAAAGAAGACATACCCGAACCCATTGTTATAGCAATATATGAAAACAAGAATGTAAAGCAGCTGAGTCGTCAGAACTTCGATCAAGATCTGACTGCTCTTGAAGAGATAATCGCCCCCACTTACACTGTGTCAGGATGCTGGCGATCTTCTTCCAGGATAAAACAGCTCCGAGTTTAGATGATCACAGCAACCACAAAAACTCTACTTCGACTGGCACCTCAGTCGCCGGAATAACACTAACACTACTACTGCAGAATACAGAGGGAAAGAGGAGAATGTAGAGTGAAGGGAGAATGTATGGTGTAAATAAACCAGCAACTTAGCTCTCTATTTATAGGAGAGGCTAAGTGTAACTGGTGCCACCAGCTTTAATGTAAGAAACGTAACTGCCCAATTAATAAAACGAAACGGCTGTAACGTCCGAATTAATTTAATAAAACGGCTGATATAACATTAATTCGACAGTTACGTTATACATATAATCCACACATATCAGTATCAGTTTTAATATATTAACAGAATATATTATCACGTCCAGGTTCATTCTATATATATATATATATATTTCGAATACATCAGTTACAAGGCCCAACTAGTCCATCCGATTTTTAGTCCAACAAATCTGGTCCAGCCCAGCTCAACTGATAAGACAACCCAGCCCAATTGATAAATATATTTTAATTAAAATATTAAATCAATCACGAATAAAATCCCTCGCCCAGGTCGCCTCGCGTACGCGAGACGCCGAGACATTCCCCCAAATCGCCCTTCGACCCGACCCGACCCGACCCGACCCGAGTCGAGTCGAGTCGTGACGTGGCGGGGCGGGCGGCGGCGCGCGCGTGTGTGTGTGCGCGTGGAGCACACAGTAACACCATGCACTATCATACACCTTAGTAGTTGTACACTACCCATGTGTGTGATTCAATATAAAGCCAACATCCCCCTTTATTCATTTCAATGTGGGACAAAACACACTCTTATTTTCAAGCTCTTTCAAGCTACCAACTTCAACTTCATTTCTCTATGGATTTCACTAAGAAAATTACTTAGACCCATATATGAAAATTTAAGTCCTCATAGCAAGGAATAATTTCCAAACGTTAAAAACCGGAATTAACTTCAAGAACATAAAATAATTATGCTCCAAAAACCCCATTTTCTAACAATCCCCCACAAATCAATATAGAAATGCTTCAAGGTTTTTCATCATGACTTGTTTTTCAGAGTCGGTACCCTTCCAGGTTTGAACCCTCCTGAGTCCCCTACTTCGATGACTACCGGATTCAGATGGAATGTTTCACCTTGAATCTTAATCCGTTTGATGTAATCATGTTCCATAGACGACGACAAATCAAAGGCTATGGTGCCAATCTACGGCTTTGAGACGTTAATGGTCATGTCTCGATCCTGTTCGTCGAATGCTTCAAGGAATAACCCTTTCCTCTAATTGCGACCACACAATTACATTCGCTTAGCTGGGCATCTCCAGAGATGTACTGCTACCATCTCGTCAAAATGACTTGACCCCATTCAGAGATTTAACACTCTTGCTATCCAGCAGTGTCAGTACCTTCTAGGTTTACAGGGAATAGACTCAGATACTGAAGTATCATCTATGTAGCAAAAGTACTACCAATTCACCCTTACAGCTTTGTTATTACCACATTGAATACACTTCGAGGGATCTCCTCTCATGTGTATTGGGTTCCCACTGTTGATGAACTATTATGGGTTGACAGTCCCATCCCCAACCTTGACTTAAGGACCACTGCAGGTTCCAGTCCCTTAGTCAGAGGATCAGCTATATTATTCTGAGTTCCTATGAACTCTATAGCTATAATCCTATCAGACACCAAACCCCTTATAGACTTCAGTCTAACTTGGATGTGTCTCTTTGTTTTAGCATTATGCTTTTTGCTGCTAATCTTGTCGATAGTTGTTCTACTATCACAATGAATAGCAATAGCAGGAAGCGGTCTGCTTACTACAGGTATTGCGGACATTAGTCCGTGTAACCATTCAGCCTCCGACCCTGTTGCATCAAGTGCACACAACTCAGCCTCAAATGTAGACCGAGTCACAATAGTCTGTCTAGTCGACCTCCAGGATATCGCTCCACCACCCAGGGTGAACACGTATCCAGTCACTCCATTGGAACCAGACTTCTTAGCTATCCAACTTGCATCACTGTACCCTTCAAGTACACCAGGAAATCTCCTATAGTGTAGACTTAGGTACATTGTGCCTTTTAGATATCTAAGTACTCTATCAAGAGCATCCCAATGAGTTCTGTTTGGACAGCTTGTATATCTAGCCAACTTAGACACAGAATAGGAAATGTCTGGTCTAGTACAGTTAGCAAGATACTGCAAGCTCCCAATAATCTGAGAATACCTTAACTGAGACACTGGCACTCCAGAAGTATTCTTGACAAGGGCAACTTTAGGATCATAGGGTGTACTAGCGATTCTACACTGTGAATAACCATATTTCTCAAGTATAGATTTCTCTATATAATGAGATTGAGTCAAGGTTATTCCCTCAGCGGACTGAATCAGTTTGATTCCAAGAATCACACTAGCCTCACCCATATCCTTCATTTCAAAGTGCCTTTTCAAGAAAGCTTTTGTCTCGTTAATAATCTCAATATTGGTTCCAAACAGTAAGATGTCATCCACATACAGGCACATGATCACACACTCACTACCTTTAACTTTGGTGTAGACACATTTATCACTTTCATTAATATCATAACTGAATGGCAACACAGTTTCATCAAACTTCTTATGCCAATCCCTGGGAGCTTGTTTCAAGCCATAGATGGACTTGATTAACTTACATACTTTCCTTTCATTGCCAGATGCAACAAATCCCTCAGGCTGATCCATATAAATCTCTTCTTCAAGATCACCATGAAGAAAAGCTGTCTTTACATCCATCTAATGTATTATAAGACGATTTACAGAAGCCAATGCTACAAGCATTCGGATTGTTGTCATTCTTGCAACAGGAGAGTATGTGTCAAAGTAATCAATTCCTTCTCTTTGCCTAAAACCCTTAGCTACCAATCTAGCCTTATACTTATCTATCGATCCATCTGGGTTCAGCTTCCTTTTAAAGATCCACCTGCACCCGATAGTAGAACACCCAGGAGGGAGATCAACCAACTCCCATGTTCCATTAGAAACAATAGAGTCAATTTCACTCTTTACAGCGCCCTTCCAGTGCCTAGACTCTGAAGAATCCATAGCTTGTCGGAAAGTTAAAGGTTCGTCCTCGACATTGTAAGTGATAAAATCACTTCCAAAATCCTTGACTACCTTTGCACGCTTACTCCTTCGTGGTTCCTCTAACTCATTAGGAGTAGAGCTACTACTAGGTTCCGCCCCCACATTAGTCATCTTTTCCACATGATCAGGAATAGAACTTGATGTGTGAGTAGGATCTTCATTAGAAGTATCTTGAGGCATACCAGTCTTCATAGGGTAAACATCCTCAAAGAATGTAGCATCATGAAACTCAACTATCGTGTTTGCCACTATACCATCTATGTCAGATTTTAATACTAAAAATCTCATAGCTGTAGTGGTCTCAAGATAGCCTAGAAAGATACAGTCAACAGTCTTTGGACCTAGTTTCTTTCTCTTGTGTTCAGGGACAAGTACCTTAGCAAGGCACCCCCACACACGAAGATACTTAAGACTAGTCTTCTTGCCCTTCCATAACTCATAGGGTGTCTTATCCATGTGTTTCAAAGGGACTCTATTCAGAATATGGCAAGCCGTATTCAAAGCCTCTCCCCACATGTATTTAGGCAACCCAGAATTAATAAGCATACTATTAATCATATCTTTAAAGGTTCTATTCTTTCGCTCAGCAATCCCATTAGACTCAGGTGTGTATGGTGGGGTAACTTCATGAACTATACCATTGCTTGCACAAAATTCATTAAAAGCGTTACTCGTATACTCACCACCTCTATCAGATCTCAACCGTTTAAGTACCTTGCGACTTTGTTTTTCTACTTCAGTTTTATATATAATGAATTTACTAAGTGCTTCATCCTTATGTCTAAGTAAATAAACATAACAGTACCTGCTACAATCATCTATAAAGGTAATGAAGTATCTAAACTGGTCCTTGGTTAACACACCACCAAATTCACAAATATCAGTGTGTACTAAATCTAACAAGTCTGAATCCCTAACAATGTGATGAAAAGGTTTCCTTATTTGTTTAGCAGACACACATACTTGACATTTAGAATTATTTTCTATGGTATGTTTTGGAATCAACTCTAAGTTCATCATATTCTTAAGAGCACCAAAATTTAAGTGACCAAGTCTAGCATGCCATAAATTTGCGGATTCAACACAGTTAACAACAGAAATATTATTAACTAAAGATCCCAAAACGGGTTCAGCATTTATTACAAATAAACCATTCGACAAGTAACCCTTGCCAAAGAAAGTACCAGTGTGAATAAGAACTACTTTATTACACTTAAACGAAATTTCAAAACCATTAGAAACTAAACAGCTTCCACTTATTATATTTCTACGCATGTCGGGAACATGATGCACTCGAGTTAGAGATAGAACACGCCCCGAAGGGAACTTCAGGTCCACGTTTCCTACTCCATGCACTTGAGCAGCACTCGCATTCCCCATCGTCACTGTCAAGCTATGACTCTGTTGATAAGATACAAACAGACTAATGTCAGCACAAACATGCACATTAGCACCAGTATCGATCAACCATTCATTTGACAGATATGTAGAAAATATTACAGGGTTGTAGGATACATACCGGTCCATGTTGGTTTCAGAAGCCGTGACCTCACCAACAACCATGTTCACTACAGGCCCACTTGTGGTTCCAAGCACAGCATTCGCTTGTGCTACCACCTCGATTTTCTTCGCTTTCTTTGTAGGGCAGTCCTTACTCCAGTGCCCAACCTGCCCACAAGACCAACATGGTTTGTTCGCCTTGGGTTTCTTGACCTTGTCCTTATCGTTCTTAGGTTTGGTCCAGCTTCTCCTATAAGAGTTTTGCGGTGTAGGCATCAGAAGAATACACATCAAACAATGTGTTGGTTAGAGCAGCCAAAATGGCCGCCCTTGCAACCCCATCCTTCTCAGCCCACTTCGCTAAAGCCTTAACCGTTTCAGCATTTCCTTGAATCACCACTGGCTTCTCATACTCCATGACGGGCCAAAGACCCTTTACAGTTAACCACAGCTTCATCCTCTTCTGCCAACGAGAGAAGCCAACGCCACCGTTGAACTTCTCGGGTAGACCAGTTAACTCAACTGGTTGTGGAAAACTATACGTGGTCCAATCAATGACCCCAACAGTTGCACTCGAACTACCATCAGCACCAGTGGCACCAGTAGCACCACTAGCAGGAATCTCACTCTCGTTAACCATTATGCTAAATACTATATAACAGATTATCTCTTCAAGAATGTTGGATATATTCACTAATAAAGCGATACAGAGGCAGTTATATATCGTTTTTAACATGTCAAGGCCAAGTCCAGAAATGACGAAACAAAGCACGAAGGTAAAACATATGCAAATTAGTAACTGTAGAAATGATAGAAGAAAAGAAGACATACCCGAACCCATTGTTATAGCAATATATGAAAACAAGAATGTAAAGCAGCTGAGTCGTCAGAACTTCGATCAAGATCTGACTGCTCTTGAAGAGATAATCGCCCCCACTTACACTGTGTCAGGATGCTGGCGATCTTCTTCCAGGATAAAACAGCTCCGAGTTTAGATGATCACAGCAACCACAAAAACTCTACTTCGACTGGCACCTCAGTCGCCGGAATAACACTAACACTACTACTGCAGAATACAGAGGGAAAGAGGAGAATGTATGGTGTAAATAAACCAGCAACTTAGCTCTCTATTTATAGGAGAGGCTAAGTGTAACTGGTGCCACCAGCTTTAATGTAAGAAACGTAACTGCCCAATTAATAAAACGAAACGGCTGTAACGTCCGAATTAATTTAATAAAACGGCTGATATAACATTAATTCGACAGTTACGTTATACATATAATCCACACATATCAGTATCAGTTTTAATATATTAACAGAATATATTATCACGTCTAGTCCAACAAATCTGGTCCAGCCCAGCTCAACTGATAAGACAACCCAGCCCAATTGATAAATATATTTTAATTAAAATATTAAATCAATCACGAATAAAATCCCTCGCCCAGGTCGCCTCGCGTACGCGAGACGCCGAGACATTCGCCCAAATCGCCCTTCGACCCGAGACGTGACGTGGCGGGGCGGGCGGCGGCGGCGCGCGCGTGTGTGGAGCACACAGTAACACCATGCACTATCATACACCTTAGTAGTTGTACACTACCCATGTGTGTGATTCAATATAAAGCCAACATCCCCCTTTATTCATTTCAATGTGGGACAAAACACACTCTTATTTTCAAGCTCTTTCAAGCTACCAACTTCAACTTCATTTCTCTATGAATTTCACTAAGAAAATTACTTAGACCCATATATGAAAATTTAAGTCCTCATAGCAAGGAATAATTTCCAAACGTTAAAAACCGGAATTAACTTCAAGAACATAAAATAATTATGCTCCAAAAACCCCATTTTCTAACAATAACATGGTTGATTCTCAAGGTTGGACCAGACTGTGGAATTTGGAGCTGCCTCATAAGTTAAGATTGTTCCTATGGAGATTCTGCAGAAATAATATTCCTGTTATAAAGTTATTAAGAAGTAAAGGGGTGGAAACTACGATAATGTGCCCTGTGTGTGGTATCGACATAGAGCACCTTAGGCATCTGTTTTGTGAATGTCCCTTTGCCTTGGAATGCTGGCAAAAATCTGGTTTATCGTTTGATCTGCAGGAAGTTGAATCAGCTTCAGATTGGGTGCTTGATAGGATCAGCAATGAAAGTGCAGACAAAGTTATTAAAATGGCTATTGTTTTGTCTGGAATCTGGTTTGCAAGAAATAAAAAAGTTTGGGAGGAGGGAGTCATTTCTTCGACAGTTACCATGGAGCTAAGCAATAAACAAGTACATGACTGGCAAGAAGCAAACAGATGTAAGTTCTCAGCAGTTAATGGTATCCGTGGACAAGAGCTGCAGGAGAATGTAAGTTGGAAACCTCCTGATGCTAACTTCTGTAAATTAAATGTTGATGCTTCGGTTGTTAGGGGAGATAATGTATTTGCTCTGGGAATGGTACTACGCAATGAGGTTGGTCAGTTTGTGATGGGGAAGAACATGAAAATTGTAGGTGAAGTCTCAGTCCTGGAGGCAGAAGCTAGAGGTGTTTATGAGGCATTGCAGTGGTTAAAATAGCTTGAGGTCTACAATGTTGTCGTTGAAAGTGATTCACAGGTGGTAGTTAATGCAGTGAAGGCGAGAGAGCAGTATCAGTTCGAGTTCGGACACATCCTTGATGAGTGTAGTGAGATTTTGATGAATAGAAGCGATCTTTCGCTCTATTATGTTAAGAAACAAGCAAATAGGGCTGCGCATTTTATGGCTCGAGTTCCATGCTTGGTGAATTGTTTTAATTGTTTTACATCTCCTCCAAACTTATTGGTGGAAATGGTTCCTTCCGAGTTTTCCCGTTAATGAAAATTCCTTTTATCAAAAAAAAAAAAAAATGAGACCAGACAAGCCCGCCCAAACATAACCTAGGGGATACATATATCCATCTATCAGCGGTACATATATAGTAACAATTTTCTGAATCATTCAAATAAAAATCACAGATTGGTTTGTGGAGAATCTATATGTAATTAGCAAAGGGATGGTCAAAGAAGAATCATCAGAGGTCTTGGTATGTGGTATTGGTATTCTCTTTGTCTACAAATTGAGATATCCCAACCCTTCTACACAGAAAACCCAGCTCTCGTTAAATCAAACCAAAAACATAACACAGTCCCTTGTTTTCTTTTTAATCCGAACCCACATCTTTCTTCTCCTCTTCTTCTAACAATACGCACAAGACCCCTGTTTTGTTTTGTTGTTGCTTTGTTTTGGTTTAGTCGATGAGTTGTATATTTTGAGTTTCGAGTTTCTAAGTTGGCTGTTTTCGTTGAGGCAAGTCGCTGAATTGCTTTAGCTGGTGTTTGTATTTGTTGTTTGCTGTTCATTTCATATGCTGCTGAATTTCTGAATTCGTTGAGGAAGAGATCGATTTAGTCCTGAAACTGTATGTTTTGATTTGTGTCTCGCGCCTTTTTTTCAATCTGTCACTGTTTATATACATCTACACACGCACATAAACATCTCATATCACCTGTGTTTGTGGGACCAATCACCGATTACAATTCTGAATGATTAGATCGGCGGCGCTCAGAATTTGTTCCTCCTACTTTGATATGTGTAAGATTTCTTCTCTTTTTTCTACTGTTTGTTTCTTTTTATTATACCCCTTCAGAGTATTTTAATTGACGTTCATACCCATATATGATTTCTGAGTTTTTACTACTGAGTTCCGTTTCTTTTCACCGAGTTGACTGATTAGATTGGTGTTCGTTGTTCTTGTTTGTTTTTAGCGTCTGTTTTGTTTTGTTTTGTTTGTAAATTCTGAGTCGAGTTGTTTTTTTCGGTAGTAGAGTTGTGTGAAGTTTTAATTATCGTTGCTGTTTTTTGAGTTCGTACATTATTCTTCTTCGAGTCACCATTGCTGAGTCAAGACTCGGCTTTGATTCGTTTGTGTTCAGGGTGGATTTTGATTGTGTTCGTTTCCTGAGTCGAAAGTTTGTCAAGCCTTCTTTTCTTTCTAATACTGGTGGTACAAAAGTTTCGAGGCTGCTTTCTTTTTCTTCGGCTATTTACACTGATGGAGTTGGTATTGTTTAGAAAGTTTAGTTTTTTCTTAAATACGAATGTGTAATGCTTCTTAATCTGTTATATGTTAATGCTAACTATAGTTTTTCCTGTTCAACTTATATTCTGTGTTAATTGTGAGTAATAGAAATTATCCTTCAGACGTTTTTTCTATACGTGAAAACAAGTAAATTAACTAGAACGAGTATGTAAACAAGAGGGTAGCTTGAGATTACTTTCATTATTACTAAAAATGTTATTGCATAATGGGCATAGTTCGAGAAGAACACAAATTTAATTTAAATACAATCTAGAAATTGGTGGATGTAATTTTGAAATTTGAACTGCTAATTAACATTAACTATTTTTACAACAAAATGGATGCTATAAAAAACTAGAATGCAGGCCATATTACGACTTTATTCTAACATCCCTCTATTTGAAACCATTAAATATTACATTGAAGATAAATTTGTCAGACTTGTTAGGCAGAGAGAATGAAAGAAGAGTCTTACGAGCATCCTACCACATTTATTTTACTAGCATTCTCACCCTACACTTCTACATCATGGTATTTATATGCGCTTTATATCTAAATTCTTAGGATGCATCTGGTTGATTGGAATGTAATGCACCTTTGGCTAATTTGCTAATAAATTTATAAAATATAATTTGGTTCTAACGGCCATTATTCGTTGTTTATAGATTTCTTTTATATTTTGTTAGTGATTAGACGTAGTGTTATATTTTTGGGTATATATTAATTATTTTAAGATTATATTTTAAAATAAAAGTTAACGTCGAAATCTAGAGATCCCGGGGCACTGGTAATGTGTGGCTTAAATCTCTCCTTATTGCTTGGTTATACTATTTTTTAGATTATAGTTGCACTATCGATTTTAAGATAAAGGCATATGCCATGATAAAAAGAAGAAAGAAACTGTAAATGTAATCAGCTTAGTTTCTGCATTTAGCGCTGTCATTTACAGCAATCTATATGCTAATCTCAGGACAACTGATACAAATTGAACTAAATGTTTTGCAGGTATTAGATAGGGGTAAGGATTGAATTATCGATGGATAGGACTGAAAATCTTCAATTTGAGGTATGTCTGTTATGTGTATCCATATCAGCTGTATTATTTCATAATAATCATAGAAAACATGGCGATGCTTCATTCAAACTGAGTTTTAAAGATCTCATATCAGCTACACTATTGCATTATAAGTGAGTTTAGAATATAATAAAGATAGAAATTTGCATTCGATATACTATCTAATCTACATTGCGTTTAGTGTCTACAACGTGAAGTCGGACTTCATTTCTTGAAACCTGCCAAAATTATGTATAACCAGTTTCAAATTTATTATTACTATTGCATATGTGCGCGTCATTGAATTTTACTGATTGTTGTTGTTGATTGAAATCTACATTGTTGCTTCATTTAAACTGATATATGTATTTATATAATTTCTTATTGGCTCTATCTTCCTTGGTCTTTGCAGCCATGTCTTCTAATCAAGGTTCTCAAGCTCCTAATTCTATCACTTATATAAAGCGTGAAAGATCAAGGAGGGAGGATTTACTGTCAAATTTGATACATGCAAAGGAGTTAAAGTAAGGTTCTAGCAATACTGTTGGAATTTTAGGTATGCAGTTGTCCGAATTAAATTTTATAAATAACATGTATATCTATTCTCCATTTTTACATGATTACATCTTTGCAACTATGTCTGAAAGTCAAGCCTGTTTCTATCACTAATAGTGTCTAGAACATGAAGTTGGACTTTATTTCTTGAAACCGGACCAAGTTATGTATAACCTGATAGATCTTTTCATTTTAACAATAACTTTCTCAGACTCCAAAAATGTCTTCGACAGAAGCAAGTTCCCTCATTGAAACATAATAGTCGTAAGAATCTGACATGGTGTTAACAAATTTAAACTCTTTCAAGTTTTTTGTTGATGCTAATTTAAGCTTTTACGTCTGTTCCATTAAAGTCTCTACTTTTTGCAGTCAGTACTTCCTGCAGTAACAATTTAGAAGAGCACCATTTTTTAAATATGGTTCTTTCATGTTCTAGGAAGAGCAAGGAATTAAAATAATATAGCACTCACTTTACTCCAATATTCTAACTATGAAATCAAATATCTTGATTGTGTGGAGTTGTGTGTTGGATTTATTATACCAATCATACATGAGTATAAATAATATTCCTTTTCCTACAAACAAGCAACTGGATAACTGACACACATGATCAAGTGACTATAATATGTTATGTTTTTTTCGAATATATTACATAAATCATTTCAGTTTATTATTAAACTCTAATCTCAGATCAAGATCTGCAGTTTTATCGAGTTTTAATTTATCAATCCCAGTACCTGAATAACTAAATATCTTATCCTTTTCAAGGTTTGCATTTCTATGCACTATGCACAATACCTGAATATCTTGACCTTTTGGGTTTAGTTTAAGTTTTAAAAGTCTATCCATTGCCAATTTGGACAGGTATGTGCTGTGCTAGAATGTGGGATTGGAACTGATGAATTCAATGACTGGGACGCTGGAGACACTGGAGGCTTTTAACATGGTGCAAAAGGACCGAACACTTGAAGATGCATCAGACATCAGAGGTAACAGCGCTTGACAAAGTCGGAATTGAGAGATGACATAAGAACTGTCCTATTCAACTGTATATATCTTATTTATGTTTTTTTGTTATGTTGATTGTGCTATATTGTTGTTATTAAGGTTATTTTAAATCACAATGGCGTCTAAGCAAGGATTGAGAATGCATTAATTAAGACCAAAGGATCTGAGTGCAACCACACATTCGGTTGAATGTAGTGTTAGTGATTAGTTGGGATGCTGGACACCAGTGTTTAGCCTAAATCCAGTTGTGTTTGTGTAAACATTCGAGGCTCAGTTTCGCAAGTGATCGCTTGCGTTATTAATCTTTTAAATCTATGGGTCACTCATTGTTTATATGGGCAGAGTTAAGTTTTTTTTTTTTTTTTTGGTCTTACCATGATATCCAATAGCTAAAATTTAGAGGAAGCATATGTTGTGGAACAAATGTGCATTCGAGCTGCTTGCTCATTTCTTAGTCTTTCTCTAGGTGGATGGTTGCTGAGCAGAGTTTTTAACTTATTGATTCAAGATGTTTATTTTGGGTTTACAGAGGTCATCATCATCATTTACTGCAGATAACAATCCAGAAAGAGAATTGAGGTTTATAAAATTGCAATTATTGATTTAATTATATAGTTTCATATTTGTAGAAATAGTTTAGGTTTTCTAATTATGCGTATTATCTTATATATTTCTTTTACCAAAACTGTTTTTAGCTTCATAGAAGATAAAATCTGGAAGAGGATTGAGGGCTGAAGTTCAAAATTATTGTCTAGAGCTGGAAAAGCTGTGTTGATTAATGTAACAGCCCGGCTCAAACTTTTTTTTTTTTTTTTATAACTGAAATTCTGTTATCTCTACTAGAGTCTAATAAAGAATAACCTCAAAATGAAACCGGTCATAGTCACTACAGCTTTACTAGCAATAATATACAAGACAAAACCTTCCATAATACTACAACAAAAGTTGTTTCAGTGTGCATTTACAAAACAAGGTGATAACTCATGTAAATGTTAGCATTGAGAGTGATTCACTTCTCAGTGTCAATGCAATCAATGGAAGAGGCTGTAATTATCTGGAGATTGGTGACTTGGTTAGACATTGCAAAACCTTACTTTGTAATAAGAGTGGTGTCTCACTTAGTTATGTTAGAAAGCGGGCAAACAAGGTGGCTCATATTCAAGCTAAAATACCTTGTGAGCTTAATAGCTTCATTATTCTTCCGTCTCCTCCAATATTGTTGTTGGAGACACTCTTGTCAGATGTTTCGATATGAATGAAAGTTGCTTTCTTTTCAAAAAAAAAAGGTGATAACTATAATCTAGTTTACAACCTTCAGACTAGGTGATTATATAGTAAGTACTTCTAACTCTAAGCAAAAGATCTGGTGATTAAGCAGGTCCCCTTGGAACTCGACTTCCAACGCTTAACTGCTTCGGCAAAAATATTGCAAGCCTTCTCGAATTCAGAATTCATTCCAAATTCTTAGAATTCAGAATTCATACCTTTTGAAGTTCTTCAATTTTGTGATTAAACCGGCCCTTTAATACTCTTCCCGAAGCCTTCTCTGGCTCTATTCCTCGGTTTCTTCACTTCCCCAATTAGATAAACTCTATTTGATATTTCGTTCGAAAATTACTACTTGACTCTCCTTCTCGAGCTGTATTGATATCCGTTATACTTGTGGTTTTATCTTCATATCAGAAACACTCTACTGCTCTCTAGCATTCCCTTTCTTTTTGTGTGTGAGTTTTTACATGGTCCCCGAACTCTGGTGGTCTTTTCTATTCCCGTATAATTACTATTATTAAAATAATAAAAAGCAACTAAACAAGGTTAGTCATCAGCTTATATATCCTCCTATTTTGCCACCTGTGTCTTTTGCCCCGTAATTGTATGTCAAACTTTATAAATTTCCTTTGCTCATTTAACTATGGTTATTACCTAGTTACTACTCCCTATGTGTCAAATTACATTTCTTATTTTGACTTTAAACACTCTTCATTCTAAGCGATTGACTACTAATTTACACCTAATCTATAAGACCAAATATAGTTATGAGTGATCTTGTTGAATTCGTATTTGTTATTACTTTAATACAGTGAAATTTTCATAATTAATAATAATATAAAATTAAAAATATAAACGATTAAAAGTGTGCGTTGGCAAATGTGTCAAAAGTAAACAGGAAAAGTATTTTGAGACAGAGGGAGTATCAAATATTTTATTTACTAATATAAAAACAATTAAAAAAAATAGGATTACCAAAAAAATATTTTGCATTTATATTATTTTAGTCAACTATTCTATTCAACATCATTTGGAGATGCTCTAAATATATTGTACACACCAACAGAAATCTCGACAAAAAATCGGGCTGAACAAGAACGAAAAATAATGGGATTCGCATTATGTAGTATACTCCTTTCGTTCACTTTTACATGTTTTGTAAGAAAAAAATGTGTGCCAAAATACTTGCCTTTTTTCTTCAAAATAAATTTTCGAATTTTTTTCCAAATAATATTCTTGTACTACAAATCTCAACTAACAATTGATCAATTTAATTCAATTATCACGGGTAAACAAGAAAACAAAATATTCAACGATTTTTTTCAAAACGGACATGTAAAGGGGACAGAGAGAGTATCATATACTTCATCCGTCTCTAAATGCTTTAACTTTTGGTACAAATTTTAAACTGCTTTGACAATAAACTTAAATCTATTACTTTTTTTGTATAGAAATATTTATAAATACTTTTATTAACAAAAAGAAAATATTAAAGTAATAAATTAAATTCTACAGTTAAAACACCTTAAATCGTGTGTCAAAGTTCAAAGCTCTAAACATTTTGAAGGGAGGGTGGGAGTATATTTATTCCTCCTAAAAAAAGCATAACTGTATCATTTATAAACATATTTAATAAATTTAATATAGTGCATAAGTTAATATACAATTATTATATTTGTCAAAAAAAACATATAAAATTAATATCATTCAATTTGTAACTTTAATTTACCTTTGTATATAAAGTATCAACTAACACTTAATTTTTAGTATCAGGAGCTCGTATTATATTGAGAAGACTTACAGTAGGAGAAAGAAGAGAGCAAAATGAGTTGCAAGTTTTTCATTTACATGATAGTATTGATGATGATTATCAGTGTTGGTTTATCAGACAATTGTAAGTTTTTTTATATATGAATCGATTGAGTTTCTGTTTAGATTTTGTATTTATTTAATTGAAAAGGAATCTTGAATCTAATATTTCGACTATAATCAATGTAGAAAAAGGTATAGATTTGACAAAGGAAAAAGAGATTTATTTTTACTTGAAAATAATCTTCAAAATATTCTGTAAATTGTTTAATATGGACTTTGTTTTTTATCATTCACAGATCATTTCCCCGCGGATGCTCCTTCCTTTACTAGTGCTTATCGCTATCCCTGCAGGTATTTTACCCGATTTGAAGACGGATGCACCGACCAAAATTGTGTTTCCTTTTGTATAGATAGATATTTTGATAGGTACCAAGGTAGTTTTTGTGTTCCCGAGGCAACATGCGCATGTATATATAGTTGTTAAAAAAAGTTATACATCACTTAGATACATGAGAACATCAACAATTCAAAATAATGATTATTTTTTTTCAACTTTTACAAAATATTTTTATCGAGTTCATTGGAATCAAGATAAATAAAATTTTGCCAAAAACAAGAAAGATAAGTAAAATTCATCTTTTACAAAAAAGTTTGGATTTTATTGTCAAATTAACACAAATTAACAGTATTTTAAAAAGCGGGAATCATATATAATCGGTAGATCCACCGAACAGGGGTCGGATAATCGGGGATTAAACGGAATGATTAATCGGACCTTTATGTTAAATAATTGAATTTACTATAAAATAAATTATAAATATTTTTTCAAATTTTGATCGATTAATTGCCGATTTTTGATCGATTTATCCAATTTTTGATTTATTTTTAAAAAAAAATGCTTTCGGACCTGATTAATAAAAAATCAGTTCGAAAAATTAACGAACAGAGATTAATCGTAATTAATTGCCACTTTTTAGAACACAGCAAATTAGGTACGCATATTATACAGGTTTGTTGTGGATCAAAAACTAGGTTACGATTTGTAATTAATGCTAGGGTGGTTGAGCTTCGAGCTTTTATGGCTGTTTCTGCGTTCGAGACTTTAATCGGTCCTCACAGAGTGCCTACGTATCTCGTATTGAGAATCAAGCCAACGTCGTTCTGAGAATGAGGGGTCAGGCCCTTTATATAGGCTGAGAAGCCTTAGAATTATGGTAGGATTCGGAGACTTGGTGGGCAAGTCTTTGGGGAAGGTTCTAGATCTATTCCTTGTAGGAATCAGTTTCCATATTGAATTGGATGCCTTGGTGGCTAAGTCTGGTGGAAATAATATCCTTATCCAACTCTTATTGCTGAGTTGTTTATTATCCCCAATATTAATTACGAAATTAATATTATAATTGGGGTTTTGGGCCCAGCTGGTGGGCCCCACGTTTGGACCATTCTTGGCCTAATTAATGCCACATTAAATGTGTCTTTAGGGCTTATTTTCAGCCCATATCATTTGCCCCCCCAACTTCTAGGAAAGCTGATCAGGCTTTCCTTGAAGTTTTACTTGTCTAACTCGAGACTCGGGTCAGGGTTTATCTTTGTACACTAGTGTTTCACGAGTATTGTCTTTATGTGAAGCGTGGAGCGACCGACGCGTTCACGACAATGTTAATTCGATGCTAATCGGCACTAATCAGCCTTAACGATGCTTAAACAATGTTTAAACAACGTTAAACGGCATAAAACGGCACTAAACGGTGCTAAACAATGCTTAAACAGTGTTAAACAATGTTGAAAGGATAAACTGGCACTCACGGTGCTAAACGACACTACCCGGTGCTAAACGACACTAATCGGTGCTAATCGGCACTAAACGGTGCTTAAACGACACTAATCGGTGTTAATCAGCCTTAAACGACGTTTAAACAATGTTAAACGACGCTAAACGGCGATAAATGGTGCTAAACGGAGGAGATTCGGGACAATTGTAACCTCTTCCGGGCAGCGAGTCAGCCGACAAGGGTCCTGGTCAGCTACCAGGTGCTCCTGGTCGGCTGCCAGGAGATCCTGGTCGGCTTCCAGGAGATCCTGGTCGGCTGCCAGGAGATCCTGGTCGGCTGAACCTCCTTGAGGCACCTGGTCGGCTGCCAGGAGATCCTGGTTGCCTGCCGGGTGCTTCTTGATCGTCTGACATGTGCTTCTTGATCGTCAGACATGTGCTTCTCGATCGTCAGACATGTGCTTCTCGATCGTCAGACATGTGCTTCTCGATCGTCAGACATGTGCTTCTCGATCGTCAAACATGTTGACGGGAGATCCAGGTTGATATTAATGATGTCACACGATGCTTAAACGACGTTTCAATGTTTGTGTAAACGACGTTAAATGGCATAAAACGGCACTGAATGGTGCTAATTCGAAGGTCGATGTTTGTCACGGAAAGTGAGAAACCTTCAACAAAACCATCAAACGATTCAATCAAACGATGGGGGGTGCCAAGATGAGTATCGGGAAGTCAGATGGAGCCTCTCCGTGGCTCCTGGTCGGTTGCCAGGTGTTCCTGGTCGGCTGCCAGGAGATCCTGGTCGGCTGCCAGGAGATCCTGGTCGGCTGCCAGGAGATCCTGGTCGGCCGGACCTTCTCTGTGGCACCTGGTTGGCTGCCAGGAGATCCTGGTTGCCTGCCATGTGCTTTTGGTTGCCTGCCGGGTGCTTCTTGATCGCCCGACAGGTGCCCCAAGTTGTCTGGAAGTGTTTAAACGACGTTTAAATCTATGTTAAATGACGTTGAATGGCATTTGACGGCGATGCTTGAACGATGTGTAGTTGGAGGTCGATGTTCGTTTCAGAAAGTAAGAAATCTTCAACTGAACCATCAAACGATCCGAACAACTGACGGGAGGTGCCAGGAGGTCGGCTGCCAGGAGATCCTGGTCGGCCAGACCCTCTCCATGGCACCTGGTCGGCTGCCAGGAGATCCTGGTCGGCCAGACCCTCTCCATGGCACCTGGTCGGCTGCCAGGAGATCCTGGTCGGCCAGACCCTCTCCATGGCACCTGGTCGGCTGCCAGGAGATCCTGGTTGCCTGCCAGGTGCTTCTGGTTGCCTGCCGGGTGCTTCTTGATCGCCCGACAGGTGCTCCATGGTTGCCGTGTCGTGCCTCTCGGAGCTTTTCGCAATGCCTGGAGTCTCGGTCTAGAATCACGTCCTTGATCATGGATGTTGTATACCTCCTTTCAGAGCATAATCAGTCTCTTTATTAGCAAAGACTAATTGATTGTATTCTATCTTCCTTAAACGTAATTAGCTCCTTAAGCTCAGATGAGTGCCTTGGCACAGCTTATTAATATATCTTCACGTAAATCCTTCTTTTCTTTCCCGGAATCATACATACCGGTATAATTATTGCCGGATATAGCAGATGAAATCCATTTTTTTGTATATGAACGATAGATGACCTGCAAACACGAACCAGGCTGTGTTTCAACCTGATATAGGAGGTCATCCATCTTCTATAAAAGAGTGGGAGGAGCCTTCATTTTCATTCACTTCACTTCTTCTTACTTCTAAAATTCTCTCTGAAGCTCTCAAGTTCTAAAGCTCTCAAGTTCTAGCTTCAAGTTCGAGCTCAAGATGGCAGATGGCGACCGCGCTCCAGCTTCGTCATTCTCTATGTCCGAGGCGATGGCCAAGAGAACTTTGGCCAAAACATTGCGAGGTAATCTTCGACTGAATCCCCCTAGATATATTAATCATCGATTTGATTCTTTAATTGACTTGTTGAGTACCATGAGGGATGCATTTCCCAACAACTCTGAATTAGCTGCGTATCATAGTCCGTGCAAGTTCGATAAGCAAGATGTCGAAAAGATTAAGGAGTTATATGGCTTCCCGGACGCGATCAAGGTTCGCCTTCCTAGCTTAGCCGATAGAACTTGTAATTGGCACCCAGAAAGGTTATGTGTCTACAAGGGTGCCCTTGAAGCAGGCCTGAGATTCCCGGTAGACCAGTTCATCATAAGGCTCCTAGCGGAGCTTCAGGTTCACCCCTACCAATTGTATCCCAATGCATGGCGGTTGATTATCATCTTCATGCTGAGATGTCGAGATCTGGGTATTGAACCAACTACTACAATGTTCCGAAGCATATTCGCCACCAAGAATTCTTCTGAGATTCAGAAGGGATGGGTCACTATTCAGCATAGATCCAATGTTCCACATATTGTGAATGCCTTTTCATTCCCAGATTCCCATCACTACTGGGACAGAGAGTTCGTGATTCTGGTATGGCGTGGTGGCGACTGGGGCCAATTCTTTATGTCTAAGTTTGGGGAAGTGCATGATGCTACGCACTTTGTATGTGATCTTGACGAGAAGGAGCTCCTTGATCGTGATAGACTACTTGCTGATGACGGCCGTACTCAATACAAAGTTTTCTTAACCGAGAAGAGACTTGTAGAAGCTGGCCTTAGCTTACTTTCTACTGATGGTAATTTTTTACCTTCATATTATGAACTCTGTTTGTTCTTATTCAATTGCTGAGGAGATCGACAGTCGGCCCGAGAACCAGCCGAAAGTTACTAGAAGGATGATCAAGAAAGCCGAGGCGGCTTGCGTTCAACCTGGGCCGAAGATCCCTCAGTTCCTGTCAGGATGCTCTTCAAAGAGATCGCGGAATGCTGACGGGAGAGTCAAGACCCCCTTCATCCCTGGTTGGGGGATTTGTGAGCAAGATTCTGTCTTGGGATGCCCAGAGTCAGCCTTGGATTGGTCCAAGTTCAGCATCACTCCCCCCGACCTTTTGACAGTAACTGCCGGGGACAAATTTGATGAAGCGGAGAAACTCGGAGCTCAAGCCCTATATCAGGTTTCCAATCTTTCATCCTAGACGTAGTGTTTTCACTTAACTTGTGATTATGATTGTCTCATTGCTTCTTTGTTCCAGGCAAATGCCCAGTTCCAGGCTAGCACTCGGCTAGGTCGTGCATACTGAGATGAGAATGTGGCCTTGAAGAAGGAGAAAGCAACTCTGGATGAGAAATACCAAGACTTGGAGTCCAGGGCCATCCGGGCTGAAGCTGATGCTCATTCTCTCCAGAGACAGTATGACTCCTTGTATAACAAAAGGGCAGTAGACTGCAAGCTAGTGGTGAAAGCTTACCAGGAGTCTGAGGATTTCTTTCAGCTTATAGATAAGCATGACGATGAAGTACGCCCGGGTATCATGTCTGTTGGCTGGGATCGAGCCATCAATGTTGTGAGTAAGAGGCACCCTACTGTGGTTTTCCCGAGGGACTTTCCAAGTCCTTACTGTTAAGTTGCTTCGGGCGCCGGGGCCAACCCAGTAGCTCAGGCTTCGGGCTCCGGCTCTAGGGGAAGTCATCGCCGTTCCGGCTCTGGTTCGAGGGGTGTCCGAGCAACTATGGATGGCTCAGTTTCCTCGGATCCTCGAGGGAAACGGCCTATGACCGTGCAGAAGGGGAGAGTAGTTCGTCAAGCAGTCCCCTCAAACAAGGTAGTTGAAGATAGCTCATCTTCCGAGGAGGAAGAGGTTGAGGCGATGGAAGTGACAGCTCCACCAATGGCGGTAGCCGAACCGGGTAAGGGCCATGCTGAGGAAAGCTCTGAGGAAGAGAGTGACGAGGAGGAGAGTAGCGAGGAAGAGACCGATGAGGAGGAGAATGGCGAGGAGGATTCCTCGGATGAGTAGTTGGGATCGCTTCGGGCCTTGCATGGCCTAGCTTAGCCGTATGTGGCTTTTATTTCTAGTATTTGAATCACGGTCCTTCGTGATTAAACTTTTATTTGGTTTAAATGATGTAACCCTAACTGTTGGCCCTTCGGGGTCTTTATTTATGCACTTGTTTGTTTTATTCGTATGTTCATTTACTTTCGGTACTTGGTCTTCCTAGACTCACACTCAACAAGTGTTTGGTACATAAACAAAACATAGAATCATAAAATGGAAAACGAGTTTGCATTAATAACTCAAAAAGGGTTCAACCCTTACACAGCTCATTATTGTCCTACTCGGGGCATCAAAACCCTGGGATGGTTTCATCGAACCTTATTTTTACTTCTCCTACTAGATAAATAAAAAACTACATCCTCGCAGAGGCAGCTTAAACATAATAAATCTTGAGGTTCAAGGCATGCCAAGTACGGGGCACCTCAACCCCGTCCAAGGTCTCCAACTTATATGATCCTCGTCCCAACGTCTTCCTGACTCGATACGGCCCTTCCCAGTTTGGGGCTAGTTTTCCTTTCTGGCCAACTCCAGAAGCCTCGATCTTCCTCAGAACCAAATCACCTTGCTGAAAGAACCTCTCCTTAACCCTGTGGTTGTAATAGAAGGATGCTTTCTTTTGATGCTCCACATTTCTGGCGTTTGCCTCGTCCCTGACTTCATCAATCAGATCTAGGGCGAGCTTCATACCTTCTTCATTTGTCTTAGGTTCAAATGCCTCCACTCGAGGTGATGCATGCATGATCTCCAGTGGCACAACTGCCTCAGCTCCATAAGCTAGCAGAAACGGGGTTGCTCCTGTGGTCACCCCGCAAGTAGTGCGATAAGCCCAGAGTATAGGCAGTAACTCGTCTACCCAACTGCTCCTTGAGCGTTCAACCCTTTTCTTAAGTCCATCAAGGATGATCCGATTGTCCACCTCGGCCTGTCCATTTGCTTGCGGATGTGCTACTGAGGTAAAACGAAGCTCAATAGCATTCTCCTCACAGTACTTCTTAAATTCTTCATTATTGAACTGTGTCCCATTATCCGTCACAAGGATTCGAGGGATGCCATATCTGCAGATTATGTTCTCCCAAAAGAACTGGGAAACTTGCTTGGTGGTTATTTTGGCTAAAGGCTTAGCCTCAATCCACTTGGTGAAGTAGTCAATGGCGACAATCAAAAACTTCCTCTGTGCTGATGCCATAGGGAAAGGACCAAGAATGTCCATCCCCCACATTGCAAATGGAATGGGGGAACTGACTGATGTTAACATCTCAGGCAGCTGCCTGACAATCGGAGCATGCTTCTGGCACCTGTCACACCTCTTGACATAATCCTGTGCATCAGCCAGCATCTCTGGCCAGTAGAATCCCAAACGAGTTATTTTGTGAGTCAGGGCCCTCCCCCCAGGTGCTGCCCACAGATCCCTTCATGAACTTCTTCCAAAGCTTCCCTTGCCTCTTGGGGCCTCAAGCACTTCAAGTACGGGATGACAAATGATCTCTTGTACAGAATGCCCTCAATCAAAGTGTATCTCAATGCTCTTACTGAAAGTTTTCGTGCCTCCAAGGCATCGTCTGGGAGCCACCCGGTCTCAAGGTGTGCCTTGATAGGATCTATCCAAGAGCTTTCCACATCAATTGGTGCCACTAATTTCGAGTCGATGGTCGGGGCCTTCAAGACCTGGAAGTAAACACTCCCTGCATAGTTTTCTATCTCGGAAGAAGCGAACTTAGATAGGGCATCGGCCTTAACGTTCTCTTCTCTCGGGATGTGTTCTACATAACACTCGTCAAACTGAGTCATGACAGCTTTCACAACTCGCAGATACTTTGCCATAGTTTCATCCTTGGCCTCAAATTCACCATTTACTTGAGAGACTACTAATCTTGAATCTCCACAAACTTTGAGATTCTTGACTCTCATGATTCTGGCCAAGCCTAAACCAGCTATCAAGGCCTCATACTCAGCTTCATTGTTGGTTGTCTGGAAATCCAACTTCAAAGCATATTCGACTGTGAACCCATCGGGGCTTTGCAATACTAAGCCTGCGCCACTAGATTTTGTTTTTGATGCTCCATCAAAATAGAGCACCCAATATTCCTTCCGATCAGGTTCAAGTTCTCCATTTTTATCTTGCTTCTCAGGGGTTGTTATCATTTCCTGCCCCCCGACTTCTTGGTTGCTAATGGTGCATTCAACCACGAAGTCAGCCAATGCCTGAGCCTTAATGGCTGTTCGAGGCTTATACGTGATGTCAAATTCTCCAAGTTCAATCGCCCACTTGATTAGCCTTCCACTAGCCTTCGGGCTATGCAAAATGTTTCTCAACTGTTGGTCCGTCAGGACCTCAATCTTATGTGCCTGGAAGTACGGGCGTAACTTCCTCGAGGCTGTTATCAATGCCAAGGAGAACTTCTCAATGGGAGAGTAATTCAGCTCCGCCCCGTGCAACACCTTGCTCACATAATAGATAGGTTTCTGGACCTTCTTCTCTTCTCGAATAAGAACGGCGATCAACGCTTGCTCAGATACCGCCAGGTATATATAAAGAGTCTCTCCGGGACTAGGTTTGGCCAGCAACAGGGCTTCAACCATATACTTCTTCAGTTGTTCAAAGGCCTCTTGGCTCTCAGGGGTCCACTCAAAATTTTTCACCTTCTTCAATGCTTGAAAGAAAGGCAAGCATTTGTCACCAGACTTGGAGATGAATCTTCCTAAAGCCGCTACCTGGCCTGTCAACTTCTGCACATCTCTTATAGAGCGTGGTGGCTTCATGTCTAAGATCGCCTTGATCTTGTCAGGATTGGCCTCTATGCCTCGCTTTGAAACCATAAGACCCAAAAATTTGCCTGATCCAACGCCAAAGGCACACTTGGCTGGATTCAACATCATTTTGTGGTGCCTCAACACTTCGAATGCCTCTCTGAGGTGCTTAATGTGGTCTGCCTTGAACATGCTCTTGACTAGCATGTCATCAACATAGACCTCCATGGTTTTTCCAATCAGATGGGCGAATATCTTATTCACCAGTCGTTGGTAAGTAGCTCCTGCATTTTTTAGACCGAAAGCCATAACAAGATAGCAGAAAACACCGAAGTCAGTTATGAAAGATACCTTAGGGACGTCATCCTTGTGCATCTTAATCTGATTGTAGCCGCTGAAACCATCCATGAAGCTAAGCATCTCATGTCCAGCTGTGGCATCTATCAACATGTCTATCCTTGGTAAAGGGAAGCAATCCTTAGGGCATGCGTCATTCAAGTCGGTGAAGTCTATACACATCCTCCACTTACCGTTGGCTTTCTTGACCATCACAGGGTTAGCCAACCATTCTGGAAACTGAATCTCTTCGATAAACCCAGCTTCTAAGAGCTTTTCCACTTCTTGCTTTATGGCCTCTTGCCTTTCAGGTGCAAAGTTCCTCTTCTTCTGCTGTATTATCTTCCGATTAGGATCGACATTCAATCTGTGAGTTATGAGTTGGGGATCAATCCCTGGCATATAAGCTGCTGTCCAAGCAAACACATCGCCATTTTCTTGCAAGAATGCTATCAACTTGCCCTTCAGGGGTTCCTTCAAAGAGGCTCCTATATAAGTCACCTTCTCAGGGTCACCTAGCTCCAGAGGAATAGGTATTAAGTCCTCTGCTGGCTTTCCTCGGTGTTCATCATCACCACGGACATCCATGTCTTCGATCGGAAGTACCTGCCCCCCGATTCCATCAGCCCTTAGCGCGGATACGTAACAACTTCTTGCCATCTTCTGATCACCCTTTTGTTCTCCAACACCATTCCGGGTTGGAAACTTAATCTTCATATGATATGTGGAGGCCACAGCCTTGAAGGCATGAAGTCCAGTCCTTCCTAGGATTGCGTTATAAGTCGAGGATGCCTTGATCACAAGGAAATTCAGCATCTGAGTAGCTTCCTTAGGTTCCTGTCCAATGGTCATGGGCAATTGAATAGTACCTTCGACCTTGGACTCAACTCCATTAAATCCGTAGATTGGCATGTTGGTGGGGGTCAACTGAGAATCGGTGTACCCCATTTTTACAAACGCATCGTGAAACAAGATATCAACAGAAGCTCCATTGTCTATCAAGACTCGTTTCACCTCCGAGTTTCCAATTACAGAAGTTATGATCAACGGGTCGTCATGGGGGAATTTCACCCCCTTAAGGTCTGAATCATCAAAACCAATCACTATCTCAGTCTTAGCACGCTTCGGGGCTTCTCCTACGATGTGCATCACTTCTCTGGCATAGGCCTTTCGGGAGTTTCGGGTAGTGCCAGCTGTTGTTGGTCCTCCCCAAATCATATTGATCACTGGCCCTCGGGGCTGTGGATTACGATCACGATCACGATCGCTGTCCCTTTTGTCATTGTCTCTCCTGTCATAGTCCCTTCTTTGGGTTCCACGATCATCATTCTTCGTGAACCTGCTTAGCTTTCCTTTCCGGATCAAGAACTCAATCTCATCTTTCAACTGTCTACAATCATCTGTATCATGACCCACATCACGGTGGTACCTACAGTACTGATCCTTGTTTCTTTTCATGGGATCACCCCTAAGTGACTTCGGCCATCGAAAGTCTTTATCCTTCTCAATATCTAGCAAGATCTGGCTCCTAGGAGCGTTCAGCCTTGCATAATCAGAAAACCTCGGTCCCAAACCCTTCTTTGGCGGTGAATCGGAATCCTTGCTAGTCCGGGGATACTTGTCCCTAGCATCGTTCTCTTGCTCTTGCTTTCGTTTCTTCGAATCATTAGAACCCTTGCCATTGCCTCCTGTGGTTTCCTTCTTCATGCTGTCCTCAGCCTTGAAATATTTGTCGGCCCTCCGTTGGAGCTCGGCCATATTTTCAGGAGGATGTTTTACCAAAGACCTTTTAAAGAAGAGATCAGTGGTTCTATGTTCCAGGGCTACCATGGCCACCTTATTTTCCAGATCAGTGATATTCAGCGTCTCCTTGGTGAACCGCTTGAGGTAATCTCTCAGATTCTCGTTCTTCCCCTGCACCACATACATAAGGGATGCAGAACTTTTTTCATGAACTCTCCCACTAATGAACTGGCTGACAAAGGCGGCACTCAGTTCTTTGAATGAGCCAATTTTGTTTGCAGGTAAGTGGCTATACCACCTTTGAGCCATGCCAGATAAAGTTTGAGGGAACGCCCTACACTTTAAGGCGTCACTCGCAGGCTGCAACAGCAGTGCATTTGAGAACGTCCTAACATGGTTTGCGGGATCGCCCGTTCCATCATAGGCCTTGATTGTCGGCATCTTGAACTTCTTTGAGATGCGAGCATTCATCACCTCCTCAGTAAACGGGGGTGTGGGATCATCTGGATCCCCGAGTGGCATCAGATCCTTAGGGTTGCTTCTGGGGGTTTCCACCCTTGTTGACTTTTCAGTTGGGGCTTCGGCCCTTCTTTGCCTTCTTGAAGGCCTCTCCAAATTTATAATTGGAATCCTCTCTGCAGTTGGAGGAGGCTGAGCTTGATTCAATCTATCTTGTTCTCTTGCAATATCGTCTTTCAATTTTAAGATCTCTGCCTCATAAGCCTTGATTTTCTCAGCAGTTGTCAAGGGGAGTCCATCATGGATTCTTCGTGTCCTTCTTAGAGGTTCTTTGCTAGCACACCGCCTCCTCGGGGCTTCATCTTGATCATCATCCTCAGATGATGTTGAATCATCAGTATAGGGACCAGAGTAGTCATCATATTCTCGATCCCGGATCTGTAAGGCGTGACCGCTTGGTCCAAGTTCCTTTCGTCGAGTGGGATAATTAGGCAGCCCATATGATAAGTGGATTTTTATCCACTTGGATCGCTTCATTTTGGCTTAAATTGATCGCTTGTATCTCAAGTATTTGTGTGTTTTGATATGTTTTGTGTAGCTGTGCAGGTTAGCAAAATGCCAGCTATGATTGTTGATTTTCGTTGGTCTTGGAGTTTAAATTGAGCTTTGGAATGAAGGGTGGTGAATTTCCCTAGGCTACCATGAGGATTCATAATTCAAGAATTGAAGAACGGGAAGTGGCAAAAGAATCGGAAGAGAAAACGGAAGAGAAATGAGCAAATTGTAGGAAATTTGGATTTGCCGGTAGGTTGCGCAGTCTACTTTGTTTTGGCCATATCTGGAGTTCTACAAGTCCGTTTGAGGCCCGTAAGCTGTCCACGCGAAGCTTGGAGAATTTTCTTGAATTTGGCAGAATGGTCAGAATTTTAAGCAGCGCGGTCGCGCCTGAAATACACTAAAAAGCAGCGCGGTCGCGCTTGGTAGGGGTGAGCGCGGTTCGGTTCGGTTCGGTTTTTGGATAAAACCGAAACCGAAACCGAAACTCTTCGGTTTTAGAAAATGAAAACCGCAACCGCAACCGAACCATCGGTTTCGGTTTCGGTTTAAAAAAGCTCGGTTCGGTTGTAATCGGATCGGTTTCGGTTTTAAAACCGAAAATGAAAAATATTACAATTTAGTAGTACTAATTCAGAGAGCAGTAGACAATACTCACTAGTATTAGTTTAAAAAGGCTTTTAAAGTCTAAGGTCTAAAGACTTTAAACAAAAATCATAAAAATAGGTACTGATAAATTTAATCTAATCAAATGCAAGACAAAATATTTGAAAATCTATGTAAGTCATTGTTGGTCTTTGCACTTGTCTTCTTCTATATGATGAAAGACTACACATCTTTTACTGTGCAAGAGCACCTGTAACATGAAAATAAAACCTGATTCAGGAAACATATACCTTAAAAAGACATTTTTGTTCTAGTTTTTTATCTTGTTGGTACTTTTGCACCCATGTTATAGATAACTCAATACAGGTCATAGATGGCCAGGACAATGCGGTTGCTATAGAATGCCTATCAATCAAGAAGCTGCTAACATAAATCCCCTATATGTACCGGAATGTCACTATTCAGTTAAATACTAATACTAAATCACACCACAAACTGACCCAAAATGGCCTAATACCGGAAGATTTTGGGCCATGTAATTAAATTTCAAGCATTTTGTAATTCTTAAAATATTTATGTATAATTTTTATAATAAAATTTTATATATTATATAATATATATAATTATATAAATATATCATAATAATCGGTTCGGTTTCGGTTTTTTCGGTTCGGTTTCACTCCAAAACCGAAACCGGACCATTAGTATCGGTTCGGTTTTTCGGTTTTAATTCGGTTCGGTTTTAATCGGTTCGGTTTTTATCGGTTTTTATCGGTTTCGGTTCGGTTTCGGTTTCATTTCGGTTTTTCTGCTCAGCCCTAGCGCTTGGATAAATTTCAGAAATTGTTTATAGCGCGGGGGCGCCCGAATTACACTAAAATGTAGCGCGGCCGCGCTGGACACCGCCAGAAAATTTCCAGAACCTGCAAAATTCAATTTTAACAAGGAAATTACCACAAATTCTACTTCTAATCATTATGGTAATTGCTTGGAGCGGCCAGAACCTTCTAGAATCAGACTTATACATGGAATTTGCAATTCTATTTCATTCAAAGATGGAATTTGCCAATCTTCTATTCCAACTCAAAGAAGGCAATTACTTGGAGAAGAGGACACTTGGGACTATAAATACACATCTTGGGGGACAGAAAAAACACATACCATTACATATCAATTACTTAGTTTTATTTGTATCTTTTCATACTTTGTTTTTATCATGGTTTCATCAGATCCCATGATAACGAGAGGTTCGATTATGAATTAATCGTTGTCATGGGATTCTAACGGATTTACTTATGGAATTTAGATGTTGATTGCTTAACTTGATATATGTGTGGTGAATTTGCGATATCCTTGCAGGGTTGTATTTAATTCATATAGATGCGTAGCTAACATCTATCTTGTTAATCTTTAGTGAAGCGACAGTGGATCTTTAGATTTAGAACTTGCCATGCTAGCATAAGTCCATGAATGTTATTCATGTTTGTGGTGTGTTTCTAACCGTCTCATACTACCTTATGTAATCTTATGGATACTTGATCTTCAACCATTATGTTTTCAAATTCTATAGACATATAGGGTCTAAGCATAATTGGTGCCTGCATGATTTCTATCTTATGTGGATATTGTGTAGATTGGTGTGCGTGTACTGAAAGGTAACGTATACTTATTTCGTGTTGTCCGATTAGTTATCGTAACCACCACATGTATTGATAAAAGGGCATGATCTCTAAAGGAAGTTTGTATTGAAGTTAGGATTCCATGGTTCATATTGCGTAAGTAATTTGATTTTAATTATCGTTAGTTAGTTAATTCTTAGTTGATAATTTGCATCTTAGTTAGTTTAGTTAATTAAAACTCAAATTTGTTATTTGTCTTAGCAGTGAGTAATAACCATACATTGTTGCATAGGTACAATAACTGAATTAAAACCTTAACCAGATCTCTGTGGGAATGAACTCGACTTATTCATATATTACTTGTGACCACGTACGCTTGCGTGATTTAGTGCAAACAAGTTTTTGGCGCCGCTGCCGGGGATCATCGGTGTTTTATTTTTGGTTTATGTGCTTGTCAATAGTGGTCGTTAGAGTTCACTGACTCAGATTTTTTCTTAACTATCTTGTTTAGTTCGTTGTGTTTCAGGTACTTGAGTTTTTGAAGATGGCATGCGAGGAGTTGCCATGGTGGGCATATTCAAGGACATCCATGCCTTATCAATGTGAGCGGTGTTTGGGCGTTCATGATCCCTCACAATATTGTTACTACGAAGGAGTTGATCCATATGTCACTTATGAGGAACAACCATATTTTCCATACCATCCTCAACAGTACCAGCAAGATGTTCCAGATATGACATATTTCTTTGGAAGTGAAGAGTTTCAACACCAGCAACCTACTCCTACTTTTCAGTCAGATGAGGTTCCTACTATGGAGGAGCTTAGGATGCTTGTAAAGAGTAGTGAGAAGTCTATCAAATCTTTGGAGATTCTAGTTGCTCGAGCTGTGAGTGCTGTGAAACAAGAGAAACAACAATCCATACGAGAGGCAATTCCAGAAAGTAACTGTGACTTGGAGCAAGGTGCTGCATGCTTAATTGAGAAAGACAAATTCCAAGGTGAGGTGAGCGTTCACAAGCCATGTGAGGAATTTGATCATGTTAGGATGGTGGATGATTTGGAAAGGGCACTATTTGGGACAGACACTGTTGAGCTGCACAAATTTCAAAAATTGGTATGTGCGTACCAAGAGGCTGAAGAACATGGAAAAGATGCAGGTCTTCTACTTGACTCAAAGTGTGAAGATGGAGGTAGCACATTAGAGCCAATGGAGGAAGTTCTCTTTGAGGAACCAAAGGCTTTAGCAACTTACATTTACCCTCCTCCATTATATTCAACCGAAGCCCGCGAGTGTGTTTTGTTCTACAAATTGACAGATTTTGGGTCAACCGATGAAGGCATTGGAATAGGACATAGTTGTTACACGAATAGGCCAAGCGAAGAGAAGGGGCAGAAAGTGTGCTGCCGTGATGACGATGAAGTCTCACGAAGAGAGGACCAGGCAAACTATTATCATCCTTAATGGAGGCTTGGAAGTAACGTCAAGCTATTGACGTTAAAGAAGCGCTTCTTGGGAGGCAACCCAAGGTATGTTTTCTACTTTCCATCGTATTTACTTCCATTCAATGCGGACATTGAATATTTTAAGTTTGGGGGTAGTTTGAGGGATTAGTAGTTGTTGTTGTATTATGTGTTCATGTAGGATTTCATGTTTTGCATATTATTAGTAGTAATTCATGCATATATGTTCGTATTAATTATGTTTGTTTCATATAGGACATTCTATTTTTATTTTTCGTATACCATGTGAGTTCCATATTAGTTGCATTTGCATGGCATGCATATTTCATGATCCCGTAGAACGAGCTAATTCTGATTGGTAGGTAGGTGTCTAATTGAGTGCGGTAATGATGAGTAGAGGGTTGATTTATAGTTTCTATGAAATTGACTTATGTGTTTTAGAAACAAAACTTTTACACAGTCTCATTGGGTGCTTTTGGGCTAGGTTGAGGTCATGCTTGTTGGATGTTTAGAGATTTAATCACTTGATTATATTTAGAATTTTCGTTATTCCCTTGATGGCCTAGATCACTTAAGTCTAAGTTTGGGGGAAAACAGGGATTTCATGCTTAATTGTAAATAATTGTCAATAATGGCTAGGCGTCAAATGGCTAGTAGCCGGCTCATGTTTATATGAGTAGTCTAGGGTTGGAATTGAGAATTCTCATTCCAGATTGCATAGAAAAAAAAAGAGAGAAAAAGAAAAGCAGAAAAAAAAAGAAAAAAAGAAAAAAAAAGTTATGTGAATTGTTTTATGCAAAATTAACCAGGGTGAGCTCTTTAATACTCGAGCAATTAAGTTCGTGGGGACTTTGTGCCTAGTGACCTAAGGCTTTTATTAGTCTGGGATCCACTAACCTAACGCTCGCTACATGGGTATTATTGTATAAGCCTTTCGGGGTCTCATCCATTGCACGGTTAAATAAGCATGCTTGTATATGTGTCATAGTAGTTAGTAATAAAGCATGAATTTCTGTCTACCTTGGATAAGGATGGAGGTGTTCCTAGGTTATGAAGTGTCTACAGTCTATTCTATTTATAAACCTGTGATTGTCTTGACGAAGAGCATGTATGATTTTTTACCTAGTTTTGGGAGTATTTCTGATGAGCATTGCACACACGCACGTTTCTGTTCATGTATTGTTAGTATACGGGAACTTGGTCGAGCTCTATTTGGATTTAGTTGCATTCTCTAAGATATTTGCTTGTTAGTTGGTTTTGGTTAGTTTGAAGGGGATTGTTGCATTTTCATATTAGTTGCATTCATGCATTGCATTGTTTGTGTCGTTTGTGTTAGTTGGATTTTGTGGGTACATTCACTATAGGCCCTCACGAGACCTTACTCGTCCACTAGGGCTGCCTAGGGGTTTAAAGGGCTTGTTGCATATGCCAAATGCAACCCTGATCACCTACGGAAGTGGTACTAGTTAATGTAGATAGATTTTTATGTTTATGCTTGAGGACAAGCATCGGTTTAAGTTTGGGGGTGTGATAAGTGGATTTTTATCCACTTGGATCGCTTCATTTTGGCTTAAATTGATCGCTTGTATCTCAAGTATTTGTGTGTTTTAATATGTTTTGTGTAGCTGTGCAGGTTAGCAAAATGCCAGCTATGATTGTTGATTTTCGTTGGTCTTGGAGTTTAAATTGAGCTTTGGAATGAAGGGTGGTGAATTTCCCTAGGCTACCATGAGGATTCATAATTCAAGAATTGAAGAACGGGAAGTGGTAAAAGAATCGGAAGAGAAAACGGAAGAGAAATGAGCAAATTGTAGGAAATTCGGATTTGCCGGTAGGTTGCGCAGTCTACTTTGTTTTGGCCATATCTGGAGTTCTACAAGTCCGTTTGAGGCCCGTAAGCTGTCCACGCGAAGCTTGGAGATTTTCTTGAATATGGTAGAATGGTCAGAATTTTAAGCAGCGCAGTCGCGCCTGAAATACACTAAAAAGCAGCGCGGTCGCGCTTGGATAAATTTCAGAAATTGTTTATAGCGCGGGGGCACCCGAATTACACTAAAATGTAGCGCGGCCGCGCCGGACACCGCCAGAAAATTTCCAGAACCTGCAAAATTCAATTTTAACAAGGAAATTACCACAAATTCTACTTCTAATCATTATGGTAATTGCTTGGAGCGGCCAGAACCTTCTACAATCAGACTTATACATGGAATTTGCAATTCTATTTCATTCAAAGATGGAATTTGCCAATCTTCTATTCCAACTCAAAGAAGGCAATTACTTGGAGAAGAGGACACTTGGGGCTATAAATACACATCTTGGGGGACAGAAAAAACACACACCATTACATATCAATTACTTAGTTTTATTTGTATCTTTTCATACTTTGTTTTTATCATGGTTTCATCAGATCCCATGATGACGAGAGGTTCGATTATGAACTAATCGTTATCATGGGATTCTAACGGATTTACTTATGGAATTTAGATGTTGATTGCTTAACTTGATATATGTGTGGTGAATTTGCGATATCCTTGCAAGGTTGTATTTAATTCATATAGATGCGTAGCTAACATCTATCTTGTTAATCTTTAGTGAAGCGACAGTGGATCTTTAGATTTAGAACTTGCCATGCTAGCATAAGTCCATGAATGTTATTTATGTTTGTGGTGTGTTTCTAACCGTCTCATACTACCTTATATAATCTTATGGATACTTGATCTTCAACCATTATTTTTTCAAATTCTATAGACATATAGGGTCTAAGCATAATTGGTGCCTGCATGATTTCTATCTTATGTGGATATTATGTAGATTGGTGTGCGTGTACTGAAAGGTAACGTATACTTATTTCGTGTTGTCCGATTAGTTATCGTAACCACCACATGTATTGATAAAAGGGCATGATCTCTAAAGGAAGTTTGTATTGAAGTTAGGATTCCATGGTTCGTATTGCGTAAGTAATTTGATTTTAATTATCGTTAGTTAGTTAATTCTTAGTTGATAATTTGCATCTTAGTTAGTTTAGTTAATTAAAACTCAAATTTGTTATTTGTCTTAGCAGTGAGTAATAACCATACATTGTTGCATAGGTACAATAACTGAATTAAAACCTTAACCAGATCTCTGTGGGAACGAACTCGACTTATTCATATATTACTTGTGACCACGTACGCTTGCGTGATTTAGTGCAAACACCATACATAGGGTTGGTGTTCAAAGGGAGATCCGTAGTATGGATCTTTACCCCCGTGCGATCAACGTTACCAAGAGGAGAAAGCACCATCTGGAGAGGGTTAGTTTCTTGGCTTTGATGGACAATCACAGAGTGGGTCCCCTCTACATGGGGAGTCGTCCCTGGGGGCTGAGTGGGCAGAGGTTGAATGACCGCCCCTGTTGATGGGAGTATTTGTCCTTCTTCAGTGACGATAAGCGGATCAGAAGTGGCTGGTGGAGCAGAGTTAAGGGGCACGGCCTCGGTTGATGTTGTTCTTCGTGTTTAAACCATGGTTGATGTTGTCTTCCCACAGACGGCGCCAAATGTTGTGGATCAAAAACTAGGTTACGATTTGTAATTAATGCTAGGGTGGTTGAGCTTCGAGCTTTTATGGCTGTTTCTGCGTTCGAGACTTTAATCGGTCCTCACAGAGTGCCTACGTATCTCGTATTGAGAATCAAGCCAACGTCGTTCTGAGAATGAGGGGTCAGGCCCTTTATATAGGCTGAGAAGCCTTAGAATTATGGTAGGATTCGGAGACTTGGTGGGCAAGTCTTTGGGGAAGGTTCTAGATCTATTCCTTGTAGGAATCAGTTTCCATATTGAATTGGATGCCTTGGTGGCTAAGTCTGGTGGAAATAATATCCTTATCCAACTCTTATTGCTGAGTTGTTTATTATCCCCAATATTAATTACGAAATTAATATTATAATTGGGGTTTTGGGCCCAGCTGGTGGGCCCCACGTTTGGACCATTCTTGGCCTAATTAATGCCACATTAAATGTGTCTTTAGGGCTTATTTTCAGCCCATATCAAGGTTACTCCAATGCAGCATGTGTATTAAGTATTACTCCATAGGTAAGTGCGTAACCCATCGGTTATATTTGGCCAAAAAAGCAAGACTGGTTAGTTTAGTCAATTCCGTCTATAAAATCAGTTAAAGTTGTCTCTCATCCGTATATTTATTCCTCCAAAAAAAAGCATAACTGTCGACATACTTAATAAATTTAATGTAGTGCATAAGTTACATAGAGTAACAATTAACATATACAATTAATATCTTTGCTAAAAAAAACATATACAATTAATATCAATCAATTTGTAACTTCAATTTACCTTTGTATATAAAGTATCAACTAGTAACACTTAATTTTTAGTATGAGGAGCTCGTATTATATTGAGAAGACTTATAGTAGAAGAAGGAAGAGAGCAAAATGAGTTGCAAGTTTTTTATTTACATGATAGTATTGATGATGATTATCAGCGTTGGTTTATCAGACACTTGTAAGTTTTTTATATATGAATCGATTGAGTTTCTGTTTAGATTTTGTATTTATTTAGTTGAAAAGAAATCTTGAATCTAATATTTCGACTATAATCAATGTAGAAAAAGGTATAGATTTGACAAAGGAAAAAGAGAATTATTTTTACTTGAAAATAATCTCCAAAATATTCTGTAAATTGTTTAATATGGATTCTGTTTTTTCTCATTCACAGATCATTTCCCCGCGAATGCTCCTTCCTTTACTAGTGCCGATCCCGCTCCCTGTAGGTATTTTACCCGATTTGAAGAAGGATGCACCGACCATAATTGCCTTGCATTTTGTTTAGGTAGATTAGGGATGGCAATCGGGTCGGATCAGGTTGGGTTTGGCAAAATCCAAATCCAAACCCGATTTTTTGGATAAAACCCGAACCCGACCCGAACCCGAAAAATACCCGAAAACTGAAACCCGAACCCGAAACCCGAAAATTTTTGGATTTGGATAATACCCGAAACCCGAAATCCGAAAATCAGAAATTTTCAATCAAGTTTTATATAACACACACTATAATATTTATACATTATAAAAAGTATTATTAATATCATATAAATAAATTATATTCTGTGCATTAATTTTAATATTTTTATATTTAATTTTGTTATAAAATTTTACATTATGAAATATATTATAGTATAAATTATATACATATATACATATACATACACACACACACAGATATATATATATATATATATTCGGGTTTTTTTTCGGGTTTCGGGTTTGGATCGGTTTTCGGGTTTCGGATCGGGTTTCATAATATCCAAATCCAAATCCAAAAATTTTCGGGTCTGAAAATCAAATCCAAATCCAAATCCAAAAAATCGGGTTCGGGTTATCCAAAATTTCGGGTTTCGGATCGGGTATCCGTCGGATCGGGTATCCGTCGGATCGGATTTTTTTGTCATCCCTAAGGTAGATATTTTTATAGGTGCATAGGTAGTGTTTGTGTTCCCGAGGCAACATGCGCATGTGTATATACTTGTTAAAAAAAAATATATATCACTTAGATACATGAGAACATCAACAATTTAAAACAATAAATGTTTTTTTTTCAACTTTTACAAAATATTTTTATTGAGTTCATTGGAATCAAGATAAATAAAATTCTGCCAAAAAAAAGAAAGATAAGTAAAATTCATCTTTTACAAAAAAGTTTGGATTTTATTGTCAAATTAACACAAATTAACAGTATTGTAAAAAACGGGAATTAGATTTAATCGGTAGATCCACCGAACAGGGATCGGATAGTCGGGGATTAAACGGAATGATTAATCGGACCATTAAGTTAAATAATTGAATTTACTACAAAATAAATTATAAATAATTTTTTCAAATTTTGATCGATTAATTGCCGATTTTTGACCGATTTATCCAATTTCTGATCGATTTTTACAAAAAATGTTTTTTGACTCGATTAATAAAAAATCAATTCGGAAAGTTATCGAACAACGATTAATCGTTATTAATCGTCACTTTTTAGAACACAGCAAATTATTCAGTAACGCAATAAAGAAATTAATGTAATTTTTAAAATTGTGGTGCGCTGCTTCTTGGGACAAATAGCTCCAACAAAGTGGAAAATGTAGTAATAATTGATGATAATTCTTTACAGCAACTCTAAAATCTTAAGTTTCTCTATAAAAATAAACTGGAGGTAAAAACTGAAATTACAAGGAATAAAAAATACTGAAATTACAAGACCGAAGAGAAAATGAAACAAAACAAAACATAAATTACAAGGCCGAAGAGAAAACGAAACAAAACAAAACAGACAACATTCTCCTAGGCCTAGCCCAAGCCCAAGCTCTCCTCATCCCATAACACGATATATGTTGTTGGACAATCCAAATGGGCTTCAAGTTGGGGTTTACGTAACAAGACAGTATGGTCCATGTACCTGTCTTGGCCCAAAATATGCAACATTGTAGGATGGCCCATTTGTTACATTTTTCTGGTAATGAAGCTAATCAGTAATCACCAAAGCTACAAGCTCCTTTGCCACATCAATCCTCGATTGTTCAACTAATTTATCCACCACATAATCTGGTAAGTTTACATAAACAAAGTTAGTGCTTGAATGAGTTAGCAAAAAGCCTAAAATATTAACAAAGAATTAAGTGAGGAAGAATGAATATAGTACCAATATAGTAGGTTTTATTTTACCAATAAACATTATTTTGTTTTTGAAGTTGATGTGATAGCTTCCAAAAGTACTAATATATGAAACCATATATGAAAGTGAAAGAAAATTTGTAAAGTTAACAAGTTAAAAGTCAAACGTATATTAATTTTTTATTGGAAAAATATTAATGTTAAAATATAAATTTGTATATAAAAAATATAAAGGAGTGGAACAATTAAATCGTTCAAAATTACTTTTAAATAACTCCAAATCTTTTTATAAAATTAAGATATCGAATCTAGTATTTCTAAAATTTTAATATTTAAAAGAATTTTTTTTTGTAGAACTTGTAATAAATTCTAGCGACTCGTGTCGAATTTTGCCCTTTCTATTAAATTAAATATTTTGACTAATCTCATAATTAAATATTATTTAGTTACATTTCGAGCAACTCTGGATGTGAGTTAATTATGGAGGAAATTGTGAGTATATCAATTAATGATCTTAAATTATTACACTAATTTAACTTCAATCCCTTGCCTACAGCAACCTAGTTTCAGAGAAGGAGACATCCTCATTAAAAGAATTGTTGCAAGAGCCGGAGATTTGGTTGAGGTATACACACTTGTCTTGCCTGCTGCAAAATTTGAGTTACAAAGATCAACGGGTCACTATATCCTACTTGGTCTAGTCATCTATTTATGCATACTCTGACTCACAACATCTATTTATGCATACTAGGACTTGGGAGTTGTCTTTTGTAGTTTATACAATTAATAGTTATTTTAATTAACTTTGTTATATCCACTTGTCACTTGCCAAAACCTTTAGTATATGGTAAGTAGGGTGAAAGACAAATTGATTGGTACGTAAAGTGTAACGGACGGTGGGTGGGGGTGTAAAAAGTTTTTAAGCAACTTAATGAGGGACCATAGTCGCCAGCTCAACATTCTGTTCACTACTTTTATCTTTTAGTGCCACCTAGTATAAGGCCAGGTGGCTAGGTTGTTATTAGAAGAACGTTGCATCTACTTTGTCCCATTCTATCCCATTTATTCTGGTCTATATAAGTAGAACATGTGCCATTGTAAAGACAAGGGCAATATCAATAAATCTTCAAGCTGTGTTCTTATTATCTGCAATGTCTCTTTCATTCCTTCTACACCATCACACATGAATCATAAACTAACCTTTGTTAATATGGTATCAGAGCAGTCTTTCCTGCATGGATACAACAACCCTCTTGCTTTCTTTTCTTGATTATAAAGGTCTGATCTTTGCAGTCTCTTTTCACTCTTTTTACTCAGATATACTTTTCTCTCTCCAACTAGAACATTAAAAAACCAATCTTTCTCTGTTTTTTTATCTCCTAATGGCCACACCTTTAATGTGCCTACGTACCTCTATATTTATAAAGGATCAAGCCTCACGTATTTCTTAGAGAGCAAGAAACCTAAGTCTGATAGAAATAGGTCTCTTACTAGCAAGCCCAAGCCCACTACGAGTGGCAGCCGAACCAACCGTCTTCAAAGCCCATTTGGAAGAGCCCATGCGATGAAGCCTAGTTCAATGACCCCAAGGCCCAACTAACTCCGAGGACTTCACGGATACAACGTTAGCCCTATCTATCGGAGCTAACATCAACCGCTACCAGCTCTTTCCTCGTACGTTTAGTCGTAGGGATAGCCATAACTTACTCCAAATGAACAAACGGATCCTTACCCCCCGATGAGGCTAATCACCAGACTATAGGGCAAGTTCTACCAAATTATGTCACGCAGAGTATCTCTCAATCCCCCAACAAGGGCAACTTGTTAGAATACAGGATGTGACCTCTAAAGCGTATCGACAAGCTCATTTACCTTCGATTCCCCAACAAGGATAACTTGTTAGAATACAGAATCAAAGCTTCACCAAAATAAGAATAAGTAATATATTTTGCAAGAATTACCACAGCAAAAAGCAATGTTGCAAAAAGCAATGTTGGCGCGGCAAGATGTATGTTGGCGCGACAACATAAACCTCAACCTGCCCTGTTGACCGATTCCTTACTATGCAAATTTATTGTGTAACAACTACCCCCCAAGCCTCTATTGCACTTGAAAAATGCAAAGAGGCTTTTAGAGTATGCAAACTGCCATTAGCTAACATCCATAACCATATAATGCCAAATATATGGGCGCGGCAACATGTACAATTTGGTACGGCAATGACAACCACACCAGCTATTGTCTTCATTATAAATAATCTCGAAATCTTCAAATAACCTAAATCATTAATATAATTCTATTCGTATTCAATCACAATGTGTATATAATTCCGTATACGTATATGGATACCGTATGTCGTAGAGGGTCGTAGGTATTTAAACCAAAATTCAACCCTAATTCCCCATTTTTTCCCAAAATTCATATATTAGTCTCACTTTCTCTCTATTCGAACCTCTCAGAGCACTTGAACAGTTTTCCGGCCACCACGACCGTAAATCACCTCCATTCTTTAATCCAAGACCGTGGTTGTAACCTCCTTTGCTTAAGGTATGTTTTGATTCCTTATATATTGACTTTCAACGTGTATTCAAGTAGATCTGGGCACTAATTGCTTTTCAATTTTCGTGTTCTTGATATACCCCTGTATATATAATTGTATGTATCGTAGATTTTTTGTTAGTCTTCATAACTGAAATTATGTTACTGACGGAACCACGAAACCTCTTGGCGCGACACTTCTATTTGGCATGGCAATTCTAGACCATGCATATCAAACCCAAAAACTTGTCTAATATACTTAAAGCTTGTATGCCTTTGATTATGACAGCCTGTGAACACCTCCAAAAGAAGTTGCACTAGCATAGTATGCACTGTTGCAACAACTTCCATGATTTCAACAACTTCCTAAATCCCTTAGACTTTAATAACAATCCTTACAATCCAACATTTTAAGTTGCGCAGCAACTCTTTTTTTTATTAGATTTTCCTCCTTAGCCATGTTCCCTTAACGTTTTCTTCTCGTCGTTAGCGCGTCAATGTGACGCCCCTAGATCCGGGGTCAAGGATCCAGGTCATCACGGTCCAATTTCCGATCAATATCAATATCTCTGTAGTCCTTTTTTTTTTATAAATAAATAAATAAGCAGTTGACCCCACACTAATACACACACACACCAGTCATATGCTCATAGAACAACAACCACAATATTTAAAAGTTTTAAAGTTAACAGTTATTACAAGCCCAGAATTTACTAAGTACATTGTTGAACAAAGCTTCTACAGGAAGCACTTCAACAACTAAAGTTTATTACAACTTACACACTTAATTTACATAAGTATACTAAGCCCCTTCGCTTGTCACTACCTCGGGGATGGTCGCCAGCACTCGCTCAAAAGGTCGCCTTTCCCTTACCCTCTTGCGGGGTGTGGTACGCAGTATCGGCATGGGACCTAGCTGCTATATACATAAGTAGCAAGAGTGAGCTATAATAGCTCAGCAAGATCATACTGTAACTAAAATTTAAAATGTGAACAAGTATACATATATGTATATGCATATGTAATAGCAGGAAACAATTAAAATCCTTAAGGAAGAGTAAAGCTCTTATTTAATAATACATCATCCACTCACTATTATAAGAAAGAAATCTAAAATAATATAATATCAGTTTTTCTTCATTTGCAACCATAATACCATCATCTCATATCATTATTCTGTTTTCAGTATAGAAATCTGAAATAATATAATATCAGTTTTTTCTTCATCTGTAACTATCATTCCATCATCTCATATCATTATTCTGTTTTCAGTATAGAAATCTGAAAACCATTGTCTACACTTTCTTTTCAAAAACATTGGGGATATCTGCTGTCGCCTGATACGTTAGGACGATGATCAGTCGCCTAATCGTACCTGCTCTCTTTTTACTACCGGTAGAAGGAATGAAGATCATCCCTGGAGGAAGGCCACCTGCTAACATCCTCCCTTGGCATCTTCGTGCCGTAATAAAAATAATAAATGCTGGACTGTGTCGCACACAGCCCTGACACAGCCACTTACGCAAGTCTGTTGCAATCCCCCTCTTTATCACATCATTATTCTCTTTTTAAAATATCATTCTACATTTCCATTTTCTCACTTTCATTTCCACATATCATTCTCTCATATCATTTCCCTTCTCGCACATTACTTCTATAAAATATATATATATCATAATGCTTTGATTATGATTCAGACCTCTCTTTCAAATTTAGAAATCAAATATACTTTTATATTCGTAAAATATTCCATCTATTTTAAGAGTAATGCATGATAATCAAATAATGTTTATTAAACCACTGATACTCAATAAGAACATTTTTAATATAATATTATAACCATATAACCCTCGATAACAACTGATACCATTCTCTCTTATTCTCTTAATCATAAGGCATGTTCAATTCATGCATAATCATCTCTATACATATCCATCTCATACTCTTATTCATATTCATATACATTTTCGTACTCATAGTCCTATTCATATACATCTTCGCATACTCTTCTTTTCAATATCAATACTCAAGGAAGACAATTTCTTCACAATATAGTAATAATAGCATCACATATATATTCCATGAAATCAAGTTTCTTTGTGAAGATAAGTAGTTTTACAAATAGGGATAGGAGAAATCTTGCCTCGGTTTCGATATCCTGACGGTATGGCTCGTCCCTCTTCCGGAGTTTCTATAAACACAAAAGGACCGTCGTTAGAACCACATCTCTTACTCAATACACTCTTGTATAACATTACCTTTTGAAACTTTAATATATGTTTAACGTATTCCTATTACCCCAAAGGTTCAAGAACTTAACCATTTATAACCTAAATCGAAGTTTCAGGGGTTTTCACCATTTCCCTTAACGACCACACTCGACTGCAGAATTTCTTATAATTTTTAAATTTCGAATTTTAATGTAAGGTCAACTGGAAATAGTTCTTTGACCACACTACTACCATATCCCAAAATTTCGTGACTTTTAACAATGTTAAAGTATGGTAATTGTAACCTCAAGTTTGATACATTTACGGTTTCTCGGTTTCTGAACCGCTTTCACTAAAACTGACTTTTCTCCTAAACCGTTCATCAGATTTTAACGCACCTTATATCAAAACGATATATGAACTAAGCTCTATCATTTCATAGTTAATTAGGAACCTGGACAGTAGGGTACCGTACGGATGCAGGGGGTCCAAAACAGGGCAACTTACATCCTAACGAAAATCGGGCATTATAACGGCTATAATTTCGTACTTTCCATAAATCCAACTCCTCCAAATCAATTATCAAACACAATAATCTTCACCTACACCATGTGGTCTGCATTACCAGCCATGGTTACAATCCCAAACACTTTCATATTCGACTTTAATCACTTATCAACACATGGATCATCATAATCTTAACATTTACACTACTTAATCACTAAACCAAACAATATCCACCATAAATATAAATGAGCAAGCATGATTATACCTTCTTGAAGCTTTGATAACCCTTAACAATCCTTGATATATCCTTAATCAATCTTATACTAGCTTGAATCACTAAAAGAAACCATTAAAACAAAGTTAACACTTGAAAACACTATTCATCATCTTTTCTAACAACTTCCATGATTTTATTACCTTGCTAAATGATGATGGTTGGCCTTGAAACTTTGTAAATGATCCTTCCTAACCTCCAAGAAGCCCCATGAATTTCCTCTTGATTTTATCTTGATGCTAGCTAAGATTTTTGTTTTTATTTTCTTCTTTTTTTCCTAAATGGCCGATTGTAGTAATGGAGGAGGTGGGGAGAGATTTTTGTGTTTCTTTGATAATTATCTAGCTTAATCTTGTGTATTCTAGATTACCTTGGAAGCCTTGAAAGATATTTGTGATTTAAGCCAAGCAAAAGTACTAATTTACCCTTAAAAACACTTAATGGAAAGTGATGTCATCTTGATGACCTAATAATTCTCTTTTCTTGTTTTTCTAAGTATTATGCTAATAATCTTGGATAATAATAATGTGGTATGCATCCTTGTTAAATTACTAATCTTGGTTGCTTGGTTTCCATACTCGTCTAATTGTGGTTCGTTTCGAGTATACCTCATTATCTCAGTGGTTTTCGAAATCATTTACGAATCCAATTTCCTTTATTATTCTCTTAACTTAATAATCCCTTGGTTTAATCTAAATTCACTAATCCCACAATATATAATTCCTTTAATATTTCTATACTCCTTAATATCCAAGATATAGAAGTTCGTTCGAGCTCAAAATCCTCAAAATCAAAATTCAGGAATTTCTAAAATCCATCGTCATTTCGAGTCACTTATTTTTAAGGTACAACACTAATATGGTTTCTATTTACTCATTTTCCATCCCTAATATAGAGTACCTACACATCATTTCCATGGATTCCTCAAGATCACTATTCATTTGGGCATTGTAGCCTTTCTAAAGTTAGGGTTATTACAGTCTTCCCCCCTTAAAAGGATTCCGTCCCGGAATCATGTTGAAAATGTTTATAAGTATCTTTTTCATCCACACCTTCTAACTTCCACACTATTTCCTTTATCCTTTTCCTGTTGTAATATCTCTATCTTGTTTGCACAGAAATACACTAACATAACTTCCTTGTCATTCATCAACATGCCATTTAGTTTATCAATAGCAGTCCTTTTATTGTCTTTTCCTCAAAAATCTCCTCCTGTTTCAAGTCATTCCATGTTATCTCGTCTCTCCTTCCTCTTTTGACGAAGATATCCGCCACTACATTGACCTTTTCTGAATGGTAGTGTATCTCACTTATGGTTTGACCATCTTCTGATCTCTATCATGACATAAATATTAATTCCTCAATATTCCTATAGCTCCTCTCTGTAAAATTTTCCAGAAAATAAGATCTAATAATATTCTTTAAAACAATTGTAAGAAAATACTACCTATAATATATATTTCCTGTTCGTCTCAACGAGCTTGTGTTTTCCCAAAACACTCCTACTTTTCTTTTCATAACGTTTCCTAGCCCTTAGCAGATACTGATTTTCCTTATCTATATTATTAACTTATTTATTCTATTAATTGATTAAGTCGATCCTTAGCCAAAGACTTACACACAAATTTAAATCGGAAAGCAAGTACCTGTATCCGCATCTGGTTTCGTCAACGCTTCCCCTAAAGTCATGTTGTACACTCTAGCAGTAGGCCTATTTGAAGCAGCCCCACTCTGTCCTGACGCGTATGACCCACCTGAACGGCAATCTCTAGCAATGTGTCCTAGTTTCCCACACTGGTAACACTTAACATCTCTTTTAGGGTTTGCATCAGTTGATGGGCACTGGTTAAAGTAGTGTCCTTTTTGTCCATACTTAAAACAAGTTACTCCCAGCACTCTACAGACTCCTATATGCTTCTTACCACACGTCTCACAATCTGGTAATGGTGGTCGTGATTGATTGGACTGAAATGTTCCTGAAGATTTTCCACCCTGACTCACCGTCTCACTAGTAGTCTTGTTACCCCCCGACTTTCCCACAAATTTAGATTTTTGTCCTTTACCTCCTTTGTTAAAGTAGCTTCCCTCACTTGAACCTCCTTTTGGGCCCTCAAATCTTCTTTTCTTATTCTCTCGACCTATTTGAGCCTGCTCACTCTCGGCCTCTATAATTGATGCCTTTTGAACCACTGCAGCATAATCAGTCAACTCAAATGGGGCCACTCTCGTTCGTAACCAGGGTTTCAACCCTTGTTGAAACCTTTTTGCTCGTTGTTCTTCAGTACGCACAAACTCGGGAACAAACCTCGACAGTTCTGTAAATTTATTTTCATACTCTGCTACTGTTAGGTTATCCTGTTTTAACTCCAGAAACTTTAATTCCATTTGGTTTTCTAAATACCTAGGAGAATACTTTTCTAGGAACACCCTAGTGAAACGCTCCCAGGTTATCACTCCCGTTTCCTCTAGGTTCTTCTTAGCTTCCCACCAGTAATTTGCCTCTCAATTTAAGAGATAGGCTGCAAAAACTGTTTTCTGATCTTCCTCTATCCTCAGTATTTCGAAAGCTTTCTCCATTTCTTTTAGCCATGCCCTAGCTACTACTGGGTTAGTGGTTCCCTCGAATTCTGGGGGCTTTAATGACTTTAAGGCACGAAAGGAATTAGCTGCCTGATTGGGGAGAACAGGTGGTGGTTGAGGATTCTGTGGATTTGCTAAATTCTGCCTTAATAAGTCCATGAATTGGGCAAAGGGATCACCTCCCGGATTCCTTTGTTGGCCAGTTGATTCCTCTTCTCCTTCTTCATGATTTTCTTCATTATGAGCATTTTCGTTCAGCCTAGTACCTTCGATATTTCGACTTCTTTCGTCTCTCTCATTTTCCCTTGCATTCGCTCTACTGTCACGTCTAGGCGGCATAGTTCTATACATAACAATAGTCCTTATTAATTACCTGAATTTGGGTTACTATATACATCATTTCTATATACACAATTATATCATTAATTAGCTCATTTGCACATCACAATATCTTTATCACGCGATTTACATCTAGTTATACCATAACTTTAGTAGGTAAGTGTATCGCCCTTAACACAATAGCCTTTTCATTAAGTCAATCACCTTTTATACATCAATATTTCTGAGTCTCAACATTTATTATATAAAAAAAATGCAGCAAAAATTTAGATAGAAATGCACAAACTTCATTAATGTACATAAATATTTTACAATTTGGGTACAACATCTTTTACTGCTAATAATATACATCATCTAATACAAGGTTCGAAACCCAAAACATAGCCGTACATACTAATCCGATATCACCAAAAGTACTACTAGCTGTCCTCTAATCAGACTAGGATTAAAACAGTGAACAACTAAACTAATCCCCAAAATGACATCAACAAGATGACTAGTCTGATTAGTGACGAAACTACTATCCCGGCTCACAGCCCTGCCCTGACAACATCCCGGATCTGGACTACCATGGTAGTAACCGTATCAACTATCTGGGCCCTCCATGCCGGGTCTCCCCTATCACCCAACAACCTCCTAATATCTCCTAATGCTCGTAGCTCAATACTGATCATCCCCAGAGACATCCCATCCGGGATAACCCCTCCTCTCCCTCTCTCTAACCTCTGTAGAAGAGTGTCTATAGTCCTGCGGGACTCCTCCAACTGTCCCTGAAGGGCAAAGTACTCGGTCAATAAGGTAGCTGAAAGTGGGTCACCCGCCGGTAGGGGTGCCTCCCGAGGGGGTACAGCTAGGGGAGGTGCATCCACAGGTGGAGGTGGTGGAGGTGCAAAGGGTGGGGATGGAGGAACCGACTCTGTCTCAGCATCCTCTGAAGGATCCTCCTCCTCCTCAAAAAAACCAAAATGCCCTGGAGGGGTAAACTGCTCGAAAGAATCATCTATAGGGTCAGGACTAGGTAGAGGGGATGGAACTGGTGACGGCACTGGGACGGGTCGGACAGGAGTGGGAACCATCTGAATATCCCTCCACTCAATCGGCTCCTCAGGTATAACTGACAACCTAGGCCTCTTACGCAGTGGCCTCTCCTCCTCAGGGATCTCCGATCTCACTCTGGAAGGACCTGCCTCGTCAGATCCTGTAGAAGGTCTACCCATATATGGCACTAGGGCCACAGCATCTCTACGTCTCTGCTCCTCTGCCTCCTCTCTCTCTAATCGCTCTCTAGCCGCCGCCCGGCATCTCTCCCTGAGGTCCTCAACTGCATACTCGGGGACCTCTACCCCGGCCAGCTGAAGATCTAATACCTCCTGCTCTGACATCCCTAGCCACTGGGGGTCCTGACTCGGCTCACCCATCTCCGCTCCCTATAATAAAACATAAAATTCTATTAGTAACAGTCTATAAAATTATAATATATGCTTAAAGTAAATACTACCTGCGATATACCACCCCTGAACTTGATGGAAGTTCACAATTTATATTATAACTGATACATTTATTATTATTACTTTTGTTCTTGAGCATTATGACTCTTAGCTCTGATACCATCTGTGACGCCCCTAGATCCGGGGTCAAGGATCCAGGTCATCACGGTCCAATTTCCGATCAATATCTATATCTCTGTAGTCCTTTTTTTTATAAATAAATAAATAAATAAATAAGCAGTTGACCCCACACTAATACACACACACACCAGTCATATGCTCATAGAACAACAACCACAATATTTAAAAGTTTTAAAGTTAACAGTTATACAAGCCCAGAATTTACTAAGTACATTGTTGAACAAAGCTTCTACAGGAAGCACTTCAACAACTAAAGTTTATTACAACTTACACACTTAATTTACATAAGTATACTAAGCCCCTTCGCTTGTCACCACCTCGGGGATGGTCGCCAGCACTCGCTCAAAAGGTCGCCTTTCCCTTACCCTCTTGCGGGGTGTGGTACGCAGTATCGGCATGGGACCTAGCTGCTATATACATAAGTAGCAAGAGTGAGCTATAATAGCTCAGCAAGATCATACTGTAACTAAAATTTAAAATGTGAACAAGTATACATATATGTATATGCATATGTAATAGCAGGAAACAATTAAAATCCTTAAGGAAGAGTAAAGCTCTTATTTAATAATACATCATCCACTCACTATTATAAGAAAGAAATCTAAAATAATATAATATCAGTTTTTCTTCATCTGCAACCATAATACCATCATCTCATATCATTATTCTGTTTTCAGTATAGAAATCTGAAATAATATAATATCAGTTTTTTCTTCATCTGTAACTATCATTCCATCATCTCATATCATTATTCTGTTTTCAGTATAGAAATCTGAAAACCATTGTCTACACTTTCTTTTCAAAAACATTGGGGATATCTGCTGTCGCCTGATACGTTAGGACGATGATCAGTCGCCTAATCGTACCTGCTCTCTTTTTACTACCGGTAGAAGGGATGAAGATCATCCCTGGAGGAAGGCCACCTGCTAACATCCTCCCTTGGCATCTTCGTGCCGTAATAAAAATAATAAATGCTGGACTGTGTCGCACACAGCCCTGACACAGCCACTTACGCAAGTCTGTTGCAATCCCCCTCTTTATCACATCATTATTCTTTTTTTAAAATATCATTCCACATTTCCATTTTCTCACTTTCATTTCCACATATCATTCTCTCATATCATTTCCCTTCTCGCACATTACTTCTATAAAATATATATATATATCATAATGCTTTGATTATGATTCAGACCTCTCTTTCAAATTCAGAAATCAAATATACTTTTATATTCGTAAAATATTCCATCTATTTTAAGAGTAATGCATGATAATCAAATAATGTTTATTAAACCACTGATACTCAATAAGAACATTTTTAATATAATATTATAACCATATAACCCTCGATAACAACTGATACTGATGTGTAAAATAACTGCAAGCGCACAGTGGTTAATTGTAGCAAATACAGGTCGATCCACAGAGACTATGAATTTTCAATACCCTAATAATTAAATCAGGCGAACTAGACAAATAGGTTTGAGATGAGTTTTAATTAACCTAATTAAACTAATTAACAAAGATTATCAAATAATATGGAAAACCTAGGAATCCGAATCCGTTAATCAATCACAAATAATATCAACTCGCCCTAAATCAATCCTCTTTTCTTCAAAAATAAGATATATCAATCAACGAGACAAGCATATACTATGAAACTTGTTATCTAACAATAACCTATCAAAACTTCAAGGAGCAAGCATAGGCTATGAAAAACAAATCCGGTAACAATAATATATCAAAATCACTTTGTCAATTGAATAATTAAGCACCAAGAAAAATTATGAGAATCAATTAATAGGAACGAGAAGAAATCAAGGGGAATTAATTTAACTTCATCTTCATCCTAGGGCAAGAGAATTAGCTACTCATGATTATAAAAATAACGAAACAATTATAATAATACCAAGTAAACATGAATCAACGATTTTAACAAAACTAACTTTAATCTATATATGGTCAGAAACTTAATAAGCCTAATATTAATAACGTGAATGGCAAGTATTTATATAATAAATTAATAAATCTAGTTAACTAATGAAGCATGCATGTAATCAAATAGTAAGGTCGTAGCAGAAGATTTGAAACAAGTGAACGCACGAAAGAAGGAAAAGAAGAACTAAAAAATATTAATAATTCAGACGAGTATGTCGGATAAAAGCTACCAACGAAAGTAAAAAGCAAGAAAATAAAGAGCTATCAAATTCTAGGTGTCTCAAATTACAAGGGAGAAGGCCATATATATAGGGGAAAATATGGGTTTGGCCCCTTTGATTACAATCCAATCTTGAATATAATTTCTTCAATTTCCTTTTCTTCTTCAATAAGTAATCGATTTTTCCTCCAATTTCCTTTTCTTCAAGTATTTTCCACCTCCTTTCCCTTTTTGCACCTTTTCCTACTAGAAATCTGTTTTTATTTATTTTCCTACAAAACAAAATAAAACAATTTATTAATTAATAAAATTACGAAAACGGACATAAAATAGGTATTAAAAATATGATTAATTATGGACCTATCAAATGCCCCCATACCTATCTTTTGCTCGTCCTCGAGAAAAATATATAATAAAATACTATCTAATATATAATACCACTTCCGTAGGTGATCACGGTTGCATTTGGCATATGCAACAAGCCCTTTAAACCCCTAGGCAGCCCTAGTGGACGAGTGAGGTCTCGTGAGGGCCTATAGTGAATGTACCCACAAAATCCATCTAGCTCATGTAAAAGATTGGTCAATGCAACACCACACATACAAGTCATCTCATGCTACATCAACTTAAGAAATCAAAGTGAATTTGCAATGTCTTGGTGTGTAAGGTGCAAGTATTCACATAGTCTACTCAAAGAAATATGCAGCGGTCATTAGAAGTCCACGTCAAGTGTAAAAATAAGTTGGTAACCATGCTAAGCCCGCAAGAGTACACCTTAAAGTCAAAACTTGGGATCTCATATGCACAAAACAAGCAATAACTCACCTTTCACTCACAAAAGAATATTCACTCAAGAACAAGGGTAAGTGTATCACTCAATTCCAACAAAATCATAAGCATGCTTGACATTTGGTATCAATCTAACTTTAACACAACATACATTAATGATGATAATCAAAAGGTCTTTTATTTGGGTTGTAACGGGGCTAAGGACAAGGTATGTCAAGTAAGGCCAAATAAGGTGAAGTGTCAAAAGCTAGTAGGAACCATAATAAATCATACACAACAACATACATCCTCCCCATACATGGATTTCTAATTTTCTTCCAACAAACTGCTTGACTAGTCGAATGAAGAAGGATCGCACAAAACACATAAACATAAGTATGCTCTCACATGATTTTTTTTTTTTTCAATTTTTTTTCTCTTTTTTTTCTTTTTTTCTTTTTTTTCTGGAGAGCTAAGATAGATAATATAAATATATAAGAAACCACAATCCTTCTTCAAGAATTTATTGAATAACGACTGACAAGTAAGCAACAAAACCCAATATTTCCCAAAAAGTAATGAACAAAAGTAAACCCCATCTCACACACCTTATTACTCCCTCAACTTACTACTAGCCTTTGACAAATGGGATCAAATATACGTAAGGCTGCACAACAAAAAGGTCTAGGCAAGTAATGTGGTGTGTCACCGAAAAAATAGGATTAAGCTCAAAGGGGTAACTAATTGATCATATGTAAAGGGTGTGATAATTTGGATAATAATTGGTTATTCCTAAATGCCTTTATCATCTTATCATCAAATAATGTCATGCATTTCAAGAAAGGTCTCAAACAAGTGCTAGCAATGCAAACAACATGTGGACACTCAAGCAAACGAATATAAAATGCAAAAGATATGCATATAGGCTCAAAATCTCACTTGGTGGTAAAACATAATTAATCCCAAGCAAAAATCTCTTTATGCACCTACTTGTACTCAAAGCATGGAAACCAAATCTTCTTGCACATATTCATGTCCTTTTAATTACTTACAACATTCAATAAGTCTACTAGTTTCAACTTGCTAGTGTATGTGTGTGCACAAGAACTTAGCTTATCACTTCTCAATCAAAAGCTTCAGAAACACAAGAGTACTATAGCATGTAAGGGTGCATCAAGCCAACTTATAACAAGTAATCATTTCACAAGGCTAGAATTATTTTTGTATTTTTTCATTTTTCATTTTTTTTTGGGTTTTATTTTAAATAATACTACTAAATCCCTCCCCCATACCTAAATCATGCATTGTCCTCAATGTATGCAAATGAGAGAAAAAGAAATGACAAAGTAAAAGGACAAAAATACCTGATAAGGGCAAGACGGAGGAATAGAACTAACTACTATATACAACAAGGTAACTTACTTGAGTCACGCATCAAGGAGGTGGATCACCTCCTCCTCATAATCAACTGGCAGTTCTAAAAATGGTTTAAGGCGTTGACCATTAACTTTAAATGTTTCACCAGTTTTAGGATTTTCAATTTCAATAGCACCATGAGGAAAAACAACTTTAACAACATATGGGCCCTCCCATCTAGATCTCAATTTGCCAGGAAATAAATGCAGCCTAGAGTTGTATAAAAGAACTTTTTGACCAGGAGAAAAAGATTTTCTCAAAATAGATTTATCATGCAAAATTTTAGTTCTTTCCTTATAAATCTTAGCATTTTCATAGGCATCATTCCTGATTTCTTCTAACTCAGACAGTTGTAATTTCCTATGACTACCAGCAGTGGGTAAATCAAAATTCAACTCTTTAATGGCCCAAAAAGCTCTATGTTCAAGTTCAACGGGAAGATGACATGCTTTACCAAACACAATCCTATAAGGAGACATGCCCAAAACAGTCTTAAAAGCAGTGCGATAAGCCCAAAGTGCATCTATCAACTTAACAGACCAATCTTTCCTATTTGAATTGACAGTTTTCTCTAGAATTTGTTTAATCTGCCTATTAGAGACCTCAACTTGACCACTAGTTTGAGGATGGTAAGGTGTGGCTATCTTATGAGTGATGGAATACTTCCTCAAAAGAGACTCAAACTGATGGTTTTTGAAATGCTTACCTTGGTCACTAATTATAGCTCTAGGCGTACCAAATCTAGAAAAGATATTCTCCTTTAAGAACTTAAGAACTACCTTGTTATCATTAGACTTAGTTGGTATGGCTTCGACCCATTTAGAGACATAATCAACCGCTAAGAGAATGTAGAGGTTACCAAAAGAGTTAGGAAAGGGACCCATAAAATCTATTCCCCAAACATCAAAGATCTCAATAACTAAGATTGGATTCATTGGCATCATGTTTCTTCTAGTGATCTTTCCTAAATGTTGACACCTACTACAAGCGGCACAAAATTCAGCAGAATCTTTAAACAGATTGGGCCAGTAGAAACCAGATTGAAGTATTTTAGCAGCAGTCTTTTTAGCACTAAAGTGACCTCCACAAGCCTGATCATGACAAAAGGAAAGTATACTTCTAAACTCATGGTTTGGAACACACCTCCTAATGATTTGGTCCGAACAATACTTAAAAAGATAGGGATCATCCCAAAAGAAGTATTTGACTTGTGAGAGAAATTTGGATTTATCTTGCTTAGACCAATGAGAAGGAATATCACCAGTGACAAGGTAGTTAACAATATCAGCAAACCAAGGAGTGGTAGATATGGAAAGAAGGTGCTCATCAGGAAAAGACTCATTCAAAGGCATATCAATGGTGGACTCCACTACTAGACGGGAAAGATGATCAGCAACAACATTTTCAGAACCCTTCTTATCCCTAATTTCTAGGTCAAACTCTTGGAGCAACAAGACCCACCTAATCAATCGGGGTTTTGAGTCTTTCTTAGAGAAGAGATATCTAAGAGCAGAGTGGTCTGTGTAAACAATGATTTTCGAACCTATAAGATACGACCTGAATTTTTCAAGAGCAAAAACAACAGCTAGAAGTTCTTTTTCAGTGGTGGAGTAGTTGAGTTGAGCATCATTTAGAGTCTTACTAGCATAGTATATGACATGAGGTATCTTATTAATTCTTTGTCCCAAAACTGCTCCTACGGCATAATCAGACGCGTCACACACAAGCTCAAAAGGTTGATTCCAATCAGGGGATTGAATGATAGGGGCTGAGGTCAATTCTTTCTTAAGATGATCAAATGATTGAAGACATTCATTAGAGAATTCAAATTTTATGTCCTTAGAAAGAAGATTGGTCAATGGCCTAGCCTTTTTGCTAAAATCTTTAATGAAACGCCTATAAAAACCAGCATGCCCTAAAAAGGAACGAATTTCTTTGATAGATTTTGGTGGAGGTAGATTAGCAATGAGATCAATTTTAGCTTTATCAACTTCAATTCCCTTTGACGAAATTTTATGACCAAGAACAATTCCTTCTTTAACCATGAAATGAAACTTTTCCCAATTAAGAACAAGGTTTGTTTCTTTACATCGTTTTAAAACTAAGTCAAGATGATGAAGACACTGATGAAAAGAAGAACCAAAGATGGAAAAGTCATCTATAAAGATTTCTAGGAATTCTCCTACCATGTCAGAGAAAATGCTCATCATACATCTTTGAAAGGTGGCAGGGGCAGTGGTTAGACCAAAAGCTAAACGACGATAGGCAAAGGTTCCAAATGAACAAGTGAAGGTGGTCTTTTCTTGATCCTCAGGAGCAATGGGAATTTGAAAATAACCAGAAAAACCATCTAGAAAGCAATAGTATGAGTGACCTGCTAACCTTTCTAAGATTTGATCAATAAAGGGTAGAGGAAAATGATCTTTTCTAGTGGCAACATTTAGTTTCCTATAATCAATACACATTCTCCAACCAGATTGGACACGAGTGGGAACTAGTTCATCATCCTCATTGACAACTACAGTGATCCCTGACTTTTTAGGCACTACTTGAACAGGACTGACCCAAGAACTATCAGATATAGGATAGATGATTCCATTATCTAGACATTTAAGGATTTCCTTCCTAACAACTTCCTTAAGAGTCGGGTTTAACCTCCTTTGTGGCTCCCTAACTGGTTTAGCATCATCAACTAAGTGAATCCTATGTTGGACAATGGCAGGGCTAATTCCCTTGATATCGGATATGCTCCACCCAATGGCTTCCTTATTCTCTCTAAGTACAAGTAAGAGTTCTTCCTCTTGAGAAGGTGACATATCAGATGCAATTATGACTGGGAAAGACTCAGAAGGGCCTAGAAACATATACTGAAGAGTTTCGGGAAGAGGTTTGAGTTCTAATTCTGGTGGACTTGTCTCAACTGATTCATTAGCTTCATAAAGTGGCGAAGGAGAAGGTTCTAACTCTTGGATGGAACTAGGAATGGTGGACTCTAACATTTCATTGACCTCATTTTTATGACAAGTATCATCCCATTCTTGACCAAAGTAGTTTTGACAAAAGCTAAGCACATCATCAACATTCATGACTTCATTATCAACTAACTCATCAATCATGTTAATTTCTATGGGTTGGTCAAAATAGTCATTGGGTTGTTTTCCTACATTGAAAATGTTGAGATCAATTGTCATGTTTCCAAAAGTTAGCTTCATTAAACCATTCCTACAGTTAATTAAGGCATTAGATGTGGCAAGAAAAGGTCTTCCTAAAATTATGGGAATTTGATTTTTGAGATTTTTGACTGGTTCGGTTTCTAGAACAACAAAGTCGACGGGGAAGACAAAATCACCAACCTTAATCAACACATCTTCCACTATACCTGTAGGAGTTTTAACAGAACGATCAGCTAACTGAAGAGTGACACTAGTCTTCTTAAGTTCACCTAAACCCAAGGCTTGGTAGACAGATAATGGAAGAAGATTCACACTAGCTCCTAGATCGAGTAAAGCTTTATCAATGAAAGTATCACCTATGACACAAGAGATGGTAGGACAACCAGGATCCTTATACTTCACAGGGATTTGATTTGACAAAATAGAACTAACATGAGATGTTAGGAAAGCTTTCTTAGGAACATGAGTGGTTCTTTTATGAGTACATAAATCTTTTAGACACTTAGCATAAGAGGGAACTTGTTGAATCGCATCTAAAAGATGAATGTTAATCTTGACTTGCTTAAAGACTTCCAAAATCTTATCTAACTGAGCAGATTGTTTGTTTGAAGTAAGTCTTTGAGGAAATGGGGCTTTCGGCTTAAAGACTTTTTCATTAGACACATCAGAGTGGGGTTTCGAAGGTGGTTCATCGGATGGTGGTGACTCATCAGCTTTATCTACTTCAGAACTCTCGGAATTTGAAGATTGCTTAAGACTAGGATTCAAGAGTAAAGGATTTGGTTCAGATGTTAGCTTATCTTCTTCTTGAGTATTGACACCAGCATGATTGTTGAATTGATTACCAGACCTTAGAGAGATAACAGAATTTACATTTTCATGAGACTTTTGATTTGGATGAAATTTAGGATTTGTCTCGGGTTGACTAGGAAATCTATTTTTCTCTCTCTCATTGATTGCCAATTGACTGACTTGGACCTCTAGCTTAGATATGGCTTGAGTGTTGGAATTTATTAACTGCCTATCTTGGGTCATGGTTTGCATAAAAGATTGTTGAGATTGAGTTAGATTAGCTTGAGATTTCAATAACGCCTCAATACTCTTTTCTAAAGAATTGAATCTCTTATCAGATTCAGCAAAACCAGGAGGATTCATGGGGACTGAGTTTGGATAATGACCAAGATTTTGAGGAGGATAGGAATTAGGATTTTGAGTTGGGTATGGGCCAGGATTGGGCTTTTGAAAAGCAGGTTGAGGGTTTTGATTATACTGATTGTATTGACCTTGGTTCCATGAGAAATTTGGGTGACTCTTCCAACCAGGATTGTATGTGGGTGCATAAGGATCATTCCTAACTCTAGGTTGAAACATGGCATTGACTTGTTCAATTTCAGGGCAATTCTCTACCACATGATTAGGAGAACTACAGTTTGCACAGAGAGACATTTGAGAGGACGCATTGTTGGTTTCTAAGGCTTCTAGACGTCTAGTGAGTGTAGCTAACTTAGCTTCGGTTGCAATAGAATTACCAACTGTGTGTAAGCCCTTAGATGAGTTAGATTTTTCAGCTTCCTGATTAGGTTCCCTAGTTGACTCCCACAACATTGTTCTTTCAGCTAACTCCTCAAAAAATTGCCAAGCTTCATCTTCATCTTTGTCCATAAACTTACCATTACACATAGACTCTAACAAAGCAGTGGTTTGGCTATCTAAGGCTTCATAAAGAATTTTGCAAAGTCTCCATTTTTCTATACCATGTTGAGGACATTTAGACAACAACTTTTTAAATCTATCAAAATATTTCCAAAAAGACTCATTCCGATTTTGTTGAAATTGATTGATTTCATTCCTAAGTCTGTTTGCCTTATGGTTTGGAAAATATTTTTTTAGAAAGATAGCAACAAATCCCTCCCATGTGGAAATAGAATTAACGGGTAGACTATACAACCACTGTTTAGCATCTTCTTTCAAAGCAAAATTAATAAGCCTGAGCCTAATGGAATCCTCACTCAATTGTTGAAGTTTTTGTAATGCACACACTTCCTCAAACTCTCGAATGAAAAGATATGGATCCTCTCCCTCTACCCCAGCAAACCTAGGTAACATGCTAATGTTGTGATGTTTGATTTCAAAGTTATTCGCGGTTACTGCGGGTAAGACTATGCATGAGGGTTGAGCGGTACGAGCGGGGTAACAACGGTCTTTAAGTGAAACAGCCATGACTACGGGTTGAACTTCTAATTCTTTTGACTCAATTCTAGTGGGTGAAGAGAACTCAAGTTGCCTTACTACTTTAGGAGATGACAGATTGGTTTGTCTTACTAATCTAGATGTAGTGTCTCGAACCCAAGCACTTTGCATACAAGAGAAGTAAATAATTAGTCACGTAGCAGACAAGAACTATAAGTAAACCCCAAAAAAAAATGGAAAATTAAAAAGAAAAATCTATATTATCCTAAAAAAAATCTAGACCTTGCTCCTAACAATAAGATACTACTAAAAGTCACAACTCAAAAAGCACTCGTCCTGACTGGCCAGGCAGGTGCAAGCATTGCCAAGAGGCTAAACACCTTTCTAGACACCAATCCAAATTAGCCAGGTAAGCGTCACGCTTGCCTAGACACCAAACGAAAGAATACTTAGTGATTTGTTCCTCCTAGATTCTCTTCCTAATTGAGCGTAAGATCCTAGGGGCTAACGTCTACTTAGTTTTATTAAGGAAAGGGGAATGCAAGATGAAGGAATTAGTGATTTGTGGGCCAAGGAAAGGGTGATGAAATCCCCCACCTTATCTTGTAATTGGGTGGCACCCTTAAGATTGATTGAATGATGCAACACACAAAGAACAAGAAAGTAAACACTTATGGATGCACTACACTACGTGTTCTATTCTAAATTGTACGTACCTCTTTCCTCCAGCAATCACCACAATTTTATAAGATGGACAGCAATAAATACAATAAAGAAATCTAGATGATGTGATCCTGTGTGAGAGAATGAATGATGCAGCAAATTGGTTTAACAAACAATTAACTAACTAATATTTTTGGGTTTTTTGAATTTTTAATTTTTTTTTTGTTTTTTCAATAATGAGAAAGAAAGAAAAATAGAGAGAGGTGATACGGAATACCGAAAAGCGCTTCTAAAAATTTCAAAAGAGACAGCGAGGCCTTCTAGCGATCTTCTTGTCCAAGCTTTTCTCCGCTTCACAATTCCCTAAAAAAACAAACAAAAGAAAACAAGAAACTAATCCGAAGAATTAATATCAAGGAGTGAAAATTACCAATAGTCCCCGGCAGCGGCGCCAAAAACTTGATGTGTAAAATAACTGCAAGCGCACAGTGGTTAATTGTAGCAAATACAGGTCGATCCACAGAGACTATGAATTTTCAAAACCCTAATAATTAAATCAGGCGAACTAGACAAATAGGTTTGAGATGAGTTTTAATTAACCTAATTAAACTAATTAACAAAGATTATCAAATAATATGGAAAACCTAGGAATCCGAATCCGTTAATCAATCACAAATAATATCAACTCGCCCTAAATCAATCCTCTTTTCTTCAAAAATAAGATATATCAATCAACGAGACAAGCATATACTATGAAACTTGTTATCTAACAATAACCTATCAAAACTTCAAGGAGCAAGCATAGGCTATGAAAAACAAATCCGGTAACAATAATATATCAAAATCACTTTGTCAATTGAATAATTAAGCACCAAGAAAAATTATGAGAATCAATTAATAGGAACGAGAAGAAATCAAGGGGAATTAATTTAACTTCATCTTCATCCTAGGGCAAGAGAATTAGCTACTCATGATTATAAAAATAACGAAACAATTATAATAATACCAAGTAAACATGAATCAACGATTTTAACAAAACTAACTTTAATCTATATATGGTCAGAAACTTAATAAGCCTAATATTAATAACGTGAATGGCAAGTATTTATATAATAAATTAATAAATCTAGTTAACTAATGAAGCATGCATGTAATCAAATAGTAAGGTCGTAGCAGAAGATTTGAAACAAGTGAACGCACGAAAGAAGGAAAAGAAGAACTAAAAAATATTAATAATTCAGACGAGTATGTCGGATAAAAGCTACCAACGAAAGTAAAAAGCAAGAAAATAAAGAGCTATCAAATTCTAGGTGTCTCAAATTACAAGGGAGAAGGCCATATATATAGGGGAAAATATTGGGTTTGGCCCCTTTGATTACAATCCAATCTTGAATATAATTTCTTCAATTTCCTTTTCTTCTTCAATAAGTAATCGATTTTTCCTCCAATTTCCTTTTCTTCAAGTATTTTCCACCTCCTTTCCCTTTTTGCACCTTTTCCTGCTAGAAATCTGTTTTTATTTATTTTCCTACAAAACAAAATAAAACAATTTATTAATTAATAAAATTACGAAAACGGACATAAAATAGGTATTAAAAATATGATTAATTATGGACCTATCAGATACCATTCTCTCTTATTCTCTTAATCATAAGGCATGTTCAATTCATGCATAATCATCTCTATACATATCCATCTCATACTCTTATTCATATTCATATACATTTTCGTACTCATAGTCCTATTCATATACATCTTCGCATACTCTTCTTTTCAATATCAATACTCAAGGAAGACAATTTCTTCACAATATAGTAATAATAGCATCACATATATATTCCATGAAATCAAGTTTCTTTGTGAAGATAAGTAGTTTTACAAATAGGGATAGGAGAAATCTTGCCTCGGTTTCGATATCCTGACGGTATGGCTCGTCCCTCTTCCGGAGTTTCTATAAACACAAAAGGACCGTCATTAGAACCACATCTCTTACTCACTACACTCTTGTATAACATTACCTTTTGAAACTTTAATATATGTTTAACGTATTCCTATTACCCCAAAGGTTCAAGAACTTAACCATTTATAACCTAAATCGAAGTTTCAGGGGTTTTCACCATTTCCCTTAACGACCACACTCGACTGCAGAATTTCTTATAATTTTTAAATTTCGAATTTTAATGTAAGGTCAACTGGAAATAGTTCTTTGACCACACTACTACCATATCCCAAAATTTCGTGACTTTTAACAATGTTAAAGTATGGTAATTGTAACCTCAAGTTTGATACATTTACGGTTTCTCGGTTTCTGAACCGCTTTCACTAAAACTGACTTTTCTCCTAAACCGTTCATCAGATTTTAACGCACCTTATATCAAAACGATCTATGAACTAAGCTCTATCATTTCATAGTTAATTAGGAACCTGGACAGTAGGATACCGTACGGATGCAGGGGGTCCAAAACAGGGCAACTTACATCCTAACGAAAATCGGGCATTATAACGGCTATAATTTCGTACTTTCCATAAATCCAACTCCTCCAAATCAATTATCAAACACAATAATCTTCACCTACACCATGTGGTCCGCATTACCAGCCATGGTTACAATCCCAAACACTTTCATATTCGACTTTAATCACTTATCAACACATGGATCATCATAATCTTAACATTTACACTACTTAATCACTAAACCAAACAATATCCACCATAAATATAAAAGAGCAAGCATGATTATACCTTCTTGAAGCTTTGATAACCCTTAACAATCCTTGATATATCCTTAATCAACCTTATACTAGCTTGAATCACTAAAAGAAACCATTAAAACAAAGTTAACACTTGAAAACACTATTCATCATCTTTTCTAACAACTTCCATGATTTTATTACCTTGCTAAATGATGATGGTTGGCCTTGAAACTTTGTAAATGATCCTTCCTAACCTCCAAGAAGCCCCATGAATTTCCTCTTGATTTTATCTTGATGCTAGCTAAGATTTTTGTTTTTATTTTCTTCTTTTTTTCCTAAATGGCCGATTGTAGTAATGGAGGAGGTGGGGAGAGATTTTTGTGTTTATTTGATAATTATCTAGCTTAATCTTGTGTATTCTAGATTACCTTGGAAGCCTTGAAAGATATTTGTGATTTAAGCCAAGCAAAAGTACTAATTTACCCTTTAAAACACTTAATGGAAAGTGATGTCATCTTGATGACCTAATAATTCTCTTTTCTTGTTTTTCTAAGTATTATGCTAATAATCTTGGATAATAATAATGTGGTATGCATCCTTGTTAAATTACTAATCTTGGTTGCTTGGTTTCCATACTCGTCTAATTGTGGTTCGTTTCGAGTATACCTCATTATCTCAGTGGTTTTCGAAATCATTTACGAATCCAATTTCCTTTATTATTCTCTTAACTTAATAATCCCTTGGTTTAATCTAAATTCACTAATCCCTCAATATATAATTCCTTTAATATTTCTATACTCCTTAATATCCAAGATATAGAAGTTCGTTCGAGCTCAAAATCCTCAAAATCAAAATTCAGGAATTTCTAAAATCCATCGTCATTTCGAGTCACTTATTTTTAAGGTACAACACTAATATGGTTTCTGTTTACTCATTTTCCATCCCTAATATAGAGTACCTACACATCATTTCCATGGATTCCTCAAGATCACTATTCATTTGGGCACTGTAGCCTTTCTAAAGTTAGGGTTATTACAGTCTTCCCCCCTTAAAAGGATTCCGTCCCGGAATCATGTTGAAAATGTTTATAAGTATCTTTTTCATCCACACCTTCTAACTTCCACACTATTTCCTTTATCCTTTTCCTGTTGTAATATCTCTATCTTGTTTGCACAGAAATACACTAACATAACTTCCTTATCATTCATCAACATGCCATTTAGTTTATCAATAGCAGTCCTTTTATTGTCTTTTCCTCACAAATCTCCTCCTGTTTCAAGTCATTCCATGTTATCTCGTCTCTCCTTCCTCTTTTGACGAAGATATCCGCCACTACATTGACCTTTTCTGAATGGTAGTGTATCTCACTTATGGTTTGACCATCTTCTGATCTCTATCATGACATAAATATTAATTCCTCAATATTCCTATAGCTCCTCTCTGTAAAATTTTCCAGAAAATAAGATCTAATAATATTCTTTAAAACAATTGTAAGAAAATACTACCTATAATATATATTTCCTGTTCGTCTCAACGAGCTTGTGTTTTCCCAAAACACTCCTACTTTTCTTTTCATAACGTTTCCTAGCCCTTAGCAGATACTGATTTTCCTTATCTATATTATTAACTTATTTATTCTATTAATTGATTAAGTCGATCCTTAGCCAAAGACTTACACACAAATTTAAATCGGAAAGCAAGTACCTGTATCCGCATCTGGTTTCGTCAACGCTTCCCCTAAAGTCATGTTGTACACTCTAGCAGTAGGCCTATTTGAAGCAGCCCCACTCTGTCCTGACGCGTATGACCCACCTGAACGGCAATCTCCAGTAATGTGTCCTAGTTTCCCACACTGGTAACACTTAACATCTCTTTTAGGGTTTGCATCAGTTGATGGGCACTGGTTAAAGTAGTGTCCTTTTTGTCCACACTTAAAACAAGTTACTCCCAGCACTCTACAGACTCCTATATGCTTCTTACCACACGTCTCACAATCTGGTAATGGTGGTCGTGATTGATTGGACTGAAATGTTCCTGAAGATTTTCCACCCTGACTCACCGTCTCACTAGTAGTCTTGTTACCCCCCCAACTTTCCCACAAATTGAGATTTTTGTCCTTTACCTCCTTTGTTAAAGTAGCTTCCCTCACTTGAACCTCCTTTTGGGCCCTCAAATCTTCTTTTCTTATTCTCTCGACCTATTTGAGCCTGCTCACTCTCGGCCTCTATAATTGATGCCTTTTGAACCACTGCAGCATAATCAGTCAACTCAAATGGGGCCACTCTCGTTCGTAACCAGGGTTTCAACCCTTGTTGAAACCTTTTTGCTCGTTGTTCTTCAGTACGCACAAACTCGGGAACAAACCTCGACAGTTCTGTAAATTTATTTTCATACTCTGCTACTGTTAGGTTATCCTGTTTTAACTCCAGAAACTTTAATTCCATTTGGTTTTCTAAATACCTAGGAGAATACTTTTCTAGGAACACCCTAGTGAAACGCTCCCAGGTTATCACTCCCGTTTCCTCTAGGTTCTTCTTAGCTTCCCACCAGTAATTTGCCTCTCAATTTAAGAGATAGGCTGCAAAAACTATTTTCTGATCTTCCTCTATCCTCAGTATTTCGAAAGCTTTCTCCATTTCTTTTAGCCATGCCCTAGCTACTACTGGGTTAGTGGTTCCCTCGAATTCTGGGGGCTTTAATGACTTTAAGGCATGAAAGGAATTAGCTGCCTGATTGGGGAGAACAGGTGGTGGTTGAGGATTCTGTGGATTTGCTAAATTCTGCCTTAATAAGTCCATGAATTGGGCAAAGGGATCACCTCCCGGATTCCTTTGTTGGCCAGTTGATTCCTCTTCTCCTTCTTCATGATTTTCTTCATTATGAGCATTTTCGTTCAGCCTAGTACCTTCGATATTTCGACTTCTTTCGTCTCTCTCATTTTCCCTTGCATTCGCTCTACTGTCACGTCTAGGCGGCATAGTTCTGTACATAACAATAGTCCTTATTAATTACCTGAATTTGGGTTACTATATACATCATTTCTATATACACAATTATATCATTAATTAGCTCATTTGCACATCACAATATCTTTATCACGCGATTTACATCTAGTTATACCATAACTTTAGTAGGTAAGTGTATCGCCCTTAACACAATAGCCTTTTCATTAAGTCAATCACCTTTTATACATCAATATTTCTGAGTCTCAACATTTATTATATAAAAAAAATGCAGCAAAAATTTAGATAGAAATGCACAAACTTCATTAATGTACATAAATATTTTACAATTTGGGTACAACATCTTTTACTGCTAATAATATACATCATCTAATACAAGGTTCGAAACCCAAAACATAGCCGTACATACTAATCCGATATCACCAAAAGTACTACTAGCTGTCCTCTAATCAGACTAGGATTAAAACAGTGAACAACTAAACTAATCCCCAAAATGACATCAACAAGATGACTAGTCTGATTAGTGACGAAACTACTATCCCGGCTCACAGCCCTGCCCTGACAACATCCCGGATCTGGACTACCATGGTAGTAACCGTATCAACTATCTGGGCCCTCCATGCCGGGTCTCCCCTATCACCCAACAACCTCCTAATATCTCCTAATGCTCGTAGCTCAATTGATTAAAATTCGGATTTCTGAGAAGGTTGTGCAGTCTACACTGTTTTGGCCATATCTGGAGTTCTAGAAGTCCGTTTTCAGCGATCTTACTGTCCATGCGAAGCTTGTGAGATTTTATACAACTCAGGACAAGATTCCCACGTGCAGGTTGCGTGTGGTGGGCGCAGGCAGCACGACAAACAGACTGATGGGAGCAGGGAATTTACTGTTTTGCCCTTTTCAAGTTCTAATTGTATTTTGGGCAGTTTTTAGTACCTTAATCGAATTCTAATTGTAATAGAAGGTAATTTCTTGCTGGGCAAGAAATCTAGAGTCTATTTAAACACATCTTAGTATTATAATTCAGATGGTTTTTATTATTGTAATGTAGAATTGCAAGGGAGAAAAGTAGAGAAGGATTCAACGCTCGTGACAAGCACGGATTTAGATCTACTTCATCTTTTGTATACTTTGGATTATAGATTTGTTCTCTCAACTCTTTGTTTTATTAATATTATTGCTTCTTTCTTTCATATCTTGTTTAATATCATGTTTTCATCTAATCCCATGGTGACGAACGGTTCAATTATGAACTAATCGTTGTCATGGGATCCTAACGGATTTATCTATGTAGCTTGGTAGTTTGATTGCTTTAAAGATTTATGTGTGATGAATTCTTGATATCCTTGTATGGTTGTGCTTCATGAATTTAGATGCGTAGCTAACATCTAATATGTTAATCTCTTGCTAAACGAGAGTGGATCTTGAGATTTAGAACTTGCCATGCTAGCATAGGAAAGGTTGATGTTTTAATATCATGATTTATGGCGTAAATAGAGATATTATGCTACCCTATGTGATCTAAGTGGATAACTTGTGCTTAAACCTTTATGTTTTCAAATTCTATAGAGATATAAGGTCTAAACATAATTGGTGTCTACCCATCTTCTATCTCTTTTGTGGATGCATGCGTAGTTTGGTATTAGTATACCGAGAGGTAACTTTTACTTGTTCCGTGTTATTCGATCAGATATCAAAACCATCACATGTATTGATTAAAGGCATCGACTCTAAGTGAAGTAGATAATGAAGTTAGGATTCCATGTTTTTTCTCATATAAGTAATTTGATTTTAGATCTCGTTAGTTAATTAATTTATTAATTTGCATCTTAGTTTAATTTAGTTAATTAAAACCTCAATTTATTAATTGTCTTAGCAGTGAATTAAAATCATACATTGTTGAATAGGTGCATTAACTGAAAAGAACTTAACCAGCTCTCAATGGAACGAACTTTAATTGTATTACTTGTGACCACGTATATTTGCGTGATATTGTGTTAACAAGTTTTTGGCGCCGCTGCCAGGGATCATTGGTGTTTAATTTAGTTTATGTGCTTGTCATCAGTGGTCGTTAGCGTTCACTTACTCGGATTTTCTTACTTAGTTTGTTGTTTCTTGATGTTTCAGGTACTTGAACGTGTATGTGAACACGTTTGCATACTCGTAAACTGGCAGAAGAAGAACTTGCAGCAGCAAAAGAGATGGCAGATTTACCAGCAGCAGCTAAGGCTTTGAAGGATTATTCTCAGCCTAAGATCAATGACATTCAGTCTAGCATTGTCAGGCCAGCTATTACAGCTAATACTTTCGAAATCAAGCCGGGCACGATTCAGATGGTGCAGAACTCAGTTCAGTTTGGGGGTGCTCCTACGGAGGATCCTAACATGCATATCACGGACTTCATTGAGATCTACGACACTTTCAAGTTTAATGGTGTGCCGGATGATGCGATCAAATTGAGACTTTTCCCATTCTCTCTGTGGGACAAAGCTAAGGGCTGGTTGCACTCTTTACCAGCCGGTTCCATTACTACATGGGAGGATCTTGCTCAGAAATTTCTTGCTAAATTCTTCCCTATGGCGAAAACTGCAGCAATAAGGAACCAGCTAACTCAATTTCAGCAGCAATCTGGTGAATCTTTGTGTGAGGCTTGGGAACGTTATAAGGAGATGCCTCATAGGTGTCCACATCATGGCATGCCTGATTGGATGGTTATCAATGGTTTTTACAATGGGTTAGGAGCACAGTCTAGACCTTTGCTAGATGCAGCATCAGGTGGAGCTCTGTGGGCTAAGAGCTATGAGGAGGCTTATGATCTTATTGAGACGATGGTTGCTAATGAATATCAAAATCCAACCCAGAGGCTTTCTCAAGGCAAGGTAGCAGGTATTTTTGAAGTGGATACAGCTTCAGCTATTGCAGCTCAGTTGAAGGCTTTGACTATGAAGGTGGATTCTCTCGCAAATTATGGAGTTCAGCAGGTGGCTAGTATTTGTGAGTTATGTGCGGGCGCACATGATACAAGTCAGTGTGCTATCTCTTCTGAATCAGCACAGTTCGTGAGTAATTTCCATAGACCTACTGCACCAGTTCCAGCCACTTATCATCCGAATAATAGGAATCATCCCAATTTCAGCTGGAGCAATAATCAAGGTGCTCAACAACAACAGCCTTATCAGCAGTTTCAGGGTCAGCAAACGAGGCCATTCAATCAAGGTTTTCAGCAACAGTATGCTCCAAGGCAACCATATCAACCTCCAAGTTTCTAACAGCAGCCCCAGGCTCATGCGGGTCAATCTTTTAATGAAAAATCAGAGATGGATGAGTTGAGGATGATGGTTAAAAGTCAAGCAGTTGCTCTCAAGACCTTGGAGAATCAGATGGGGCAGCTTGCTAGTGCTTTACTTAGTAGGCAACAAGGAACTCTGCCTAGTGATACAGAGGTTAATTCAGGCAGAAGGGAAAGCAAAGAACAGGTCAAGGCAGTTACTTTGAGATCGGGAAGGGTTACAATAGATCAAAAATCAGCAACTAAGGAAGATGAAGAAGTGCAGAATCAACAAGTTGAAAAATCTGTAGTGCCAGAAATTGGGAAATCTGATTTAGTGGCTGATCAGCTTGATGGTGAGAAGAGCAATAAACCTGTTGAAAAGTCTACTCCGGAGCAATCTTCAAAGAATAATCAGATTTATCCTCCTCCTCCATATCTTGGACGCTTGCAGAAAAGTCAAGAGAAATAGTTTCAGAAGTTTATTGAGGTCTTCAAGAAATTGTCCATTAACATTCCTTTTGTTGAAGCATTGGAGCAGATGCCGAGATATGCAAAGTTCATGAAGGATATTTTGTCACGAAAGAGAAGGTTGGAAGAATTTGAAACAGTGGCTTTGACAGAGGAGTTCAGTGCGGTGTTGCAACAGAAATTCCCTCCTAAACTTAAAAATCCGGGAAGTTTTACAATTCCATGCACCATTGGAAAGTTGTCTTTTGGAAAGTGCTTATGTGACTTGGGAACTAGCATCAATCTCATGCCTTTATCTGTTTTCAAGCAACTTGGTCTACCGGAGCCAAAGCCAACCAACATCTCTTTGCAGTTGGTTGATAGGTCGATCACGTATCCGAGGGGTATAGTGGAGGATGTCTTAGTGAAAGTTGATAAACTCATATTTCCTGCCGATTTTGTGATTCTAGATTTTGAAGAAGACAAGAAGATTCCCATAATCTTGGGAAGGCCGTTTTTAGCTACGGGCCGTACTTTGATCGATGTGCAAAAAGGAGAGCTTACAATGAGGGTGCAAGATCAGAATGTCACCTTTAATGTGTTCAAGGCCATGAAATTTTCGACAGAGGATGAAGAGTGTTGCAGTGTGGAAATAGTTGATACGGGTCAGAGAAAGAAGTTTGATCAGTTATTGAGCGAAAAATCGGACACACACATGCTAAAGCATCACATCAGTAATTCCATTGACAGTTCTTCAATTCGAGATCTCTCGAATGTAAAGCTTGGGAAACTTCCACCACATTTGAGGTATATCCTTTTGAATAATGAGCTACTGATTTTTGAAGAGGGGCATGATAATGTGTTGCGAAGCTGGAAAACCGATGATAAGGAAGAAGAAAGTTTTGTTCAGCCATTTGAGTCGGAGAAGCACCTTAGAGGTGTGAAGAAGAAAAAGAAGAAGATTTGGCCGTTGGATAGTAAAATCAGGTTGAAGTCTGATGGAAGAGATTTGTGGAAAGCAAGCAAACAAGATGTCAACGTTCGTATGAATGGCCTTTCTGTTGAGGACGGGTCAGTTATTCTTTTGAAACCGCCATGAGTTGAGGAAGTAACGTCAAGCTATTAACATTAAAGAAGTGCTTCGTGGGAGGCAACCCATGCATTAATGTAAAAAAAAAATGAGTGGTGTGAAAAAAAAATTGAACAGTCAAGCAGATAGCACACCTGACACGTAGGCTGCGCTTGCGTTACTGCATGTCACGCAGGTTGCGCCTCTGTAACGCAGGCTGCGCCTGCGTTACTGGACTCCGCGCAATCTGCGCATGGGAAACGCAGGTTGCGCCTGGCCTTCAGATATTTTTTTTTCTTTTTTCTGCCGATTTTTGGTGTTTTAACCTACACAATTTCCCCCAAATTCTATCCTAACTCAAATTCCTTTAATCCCTAATTCCTATGTCTATTCTAGATCAATTCCATACCATCCTAAATCTCTCCTATACTCTAAATTTTTTACCAAACCTATCCATCATCTTATATATATACACACCCATACATACAAATCCAATTCCTCTTATACTTATTTAAATCTCTATTCATTACAAGTTCACCTCTTTGATTCGTAATTGGTTTATCTATTCTCTAATCTTATTTTTATTACGAATTTGTGTTCTTGTAAATTGGGGATTTTGTATTATTCTTGGTATTTGGGGTATTTTTGGTGTGATATTGCTTGGTGATTATTGGTTGAGCTTCTTGTGAGTTGGGTATTGATTCTTATGGCTCCTAAGCGTGGGAGAGGTGGTGCTAGTGTTGAAAAATTTTTGTCTTCGACGACGGAGGTTGAATTTAATCGGTTGTTGTTGAGGCCAATTGCTAAAGAAAGGGGATTTTTGTAGCATCCCAAAATCCGGGGTACAGATATGGGGCCACTAGCAACTAACAACATTATATAATCTTGGATATAAACAACATATAATAATAAAACCCCTTAACCAAGATCATATACAGGTTATGGTATGAAACAACTGTCAAATTACTATTACAATCCATCCTCAGAATAAAATGTTATACAATTCTATGAATAAATAAAATCACTGTCTAACTGAATATCCAACCTTGACGAATTCCCAACCACTAACCAATGAGAATCTGCAACCCGATCGTCTCCTCTCGCTGTTGGAAAGCAACACCAATGACCATTAGTTGGTTCACTAACCTTCTCTATTAGCTGAAGAAAACAAACAAGCAAGAGTGAGCCAACAATGCTCAGCAAGTGCAATAGTGATAACAATTTCAATAATGATGACAAATCTGATAAACAAAGAGGTTTCATTTCATTCTATGAAGGAATCAGTTATATCAACTTTTAGATTGCCACGAAGGCCAACAATACACCATTAATGAGGTGCATCAGAAACTACAACTGATAAGAGTTCAATTATCAAAATATTATTAAAACAGACTTCCAAGGAGTAAAGAACTAAACATCTCAAGCTCAGAGTATAGATTAGAATTGGAATTTGTATTTATTTTTAAAAAAAAAACAACAAGGTTAGGCTGCTGATCAGTCACGCACTAACCCCGGACAAACGCACACAGCAATGTCCTTAATTGGATCCATGGCACACATTGGCCTTAACTTCTGACCATTAATCCGGTCTCCCCGAAGGGACATCTGTTGACCATAATATGGTCTCCCCGAAGGGACATCCGTTTAAAAACATTTCCAATTCTAAGTTAAACGCATTAGGTGTCGGAACAATCAACAGCCTTTGTCAACCAACTAACTGGAAAACTCATGTTCCAGGACAACTCATAATTAAGAGTTAATAAGAAACGACATCATCGTCTAGTATCGACAAGTTCGATACAACACAGGGGATAAACGAACAACCAAGATTCTCAACTGATATCGACAAGTTCGATACCACACATGGTGGAAAATATAAAGAATGACAATTCGAATAAATACCAACAAGATGAATATGAATAATTGGAATTTATAACGTCAGCAATTATCTAAAGATAAATTTCACTTGAGCACATAAAAGATATACATTGCAATAAGATTTTCAATCATCAAAACTCAAAGTTAAAGCGAAGATATGGTCAAATACTAGGCACACTGAAAAGTTTGAGTTTCCATAAACAAATAAAATGGCTTAAACATCTGTTTGAAAAACGATTCCAATATGGAACAGTTCAGATTAATTTGAAAGAAAACATTTTTTCTAAATGGGGGTGCATTGGTGAAGATATGCTAGAATCAAGAGTTTCGCTAGCAGGCTTTCATAAGAGTTTAAAATCTTGGATTTCCTTTATTTGGGAAATTCTTAAACCAATTTGACGAAAATAGAAGAAATGGCATTCTAGGGATAAGAAAATGAGCGAGAAAGGTTATTTGTAAAGTTCTTTGCAAATCGGATACTTGAGTTATGGGTAGGGGAGATAAACAGCATCACACTTATCTGGAAAAAGTATATGTATTATCTGCCATCTATACTTGGCCAAATCATCACATACTACAAATATATTAAATTGTATCACTTGAACAATAAGTGAATAGCAAGAACACTTGCCTCGATTCACGAAGTTCTCGATCTTAAACATTGATCCTTAACTCAACTTCTAATCAGTCTCTACCCTTTACATGTGGGCTTCTTACTCGGCCCTACCTCCATCTTTACTTCATACTTCCCTAAACTTAACGTCACTTCACCCATCGGCTTTGATACTTGTCCTTCTGTTCATCCTTCAGATTACTCGTGCACTGTCCTTGGCCAGGTTTCCTTTCCGGAAATTAATGGACCTCTCCACCTCTCTTTCTCTCCCTCCCCCCCTCTCTCTCTCTCACTACATCACCACCGCCACTGCTGTTGCCGTGCTCCACTTGCAGCTGCGCCACCGGAGAGCTACTGCGCCACCGCCGGCCACCTACCACCGCGCGGTGGTCTTTCCCCCTCCCCCGCTGCTTACTGTGGTTCCACCACCCCTTCCCCCTTTTCCTCCACACACTCCTCTCTCTCTCACATATACACACATCTATACATATATAACTTCAATTGAATCAAAAATCAAAAACCCCTAATTTGTGAAAACCTAATTTCTTCTCTTTTCCTCAATTTCTCTCTCCCCATTTTTTTTCTGTCGTGTATGCCTATTCTCTCCTGCCCAATCTGTTTCTTTTTTTTTGGTGTAAATGGGCTTAGCCCAATAACGTTTATATTACTACTATCCACTCATTCCTGGCCCAATTATACACTAATAAATGACTTCTATAAATCACAATTAAATAGAACATTCGGAAAATTAAACATTTCATTTTTAAAATAAAGAATATTAAATTACGAGCACACACATATTTTTAAAATATTTTTAGGATCAAAAACGAATTAAATATGAATTTTTCAAGTTTTGATCCTTTAAATGCAATAAAACTCTTGAAATCATCTTAAAATACTAAAACACCCAAATTAATCCACCCAACAATTTTAAAAACTCAATAAATATATAAAGATAATATTTCAAGAGATTTCATGATTTTTAATTCCTCCGATACTTTTATAAAATTGACAGAGGATAAAAAATGCATGATTTAAATATAATTAAACCCTCTAAAATACAAATAAAAACACACCGATCTTCACAGCTTACCCAAATCATCATATCATCACATAAATACAATTTCACATACATTTCATCTTTACCACAATAATCACATAATATAATTCATAATTTATATTAAATAAATAATTTTAAATTTGAAATTTTCTAGGGGGTTATAATTTTTGCCGAACAAGCATGTTGAGTTGCGATGGGGAAGGATATGTAAGGTGCCTTGTAGGTATGTTTTCTGCTATCCCTCGTATTTACTTCCATTCAATGCGGACATTGAATATTTTAAGTTTGGGGGTGGTTTGGGGGATTAGTAGTTCATGTAGGATTTCATGCTTTGCATATTAGTAGTAGTAAATTATGCATTTATGTTCGTGTTATCTACGTTGTTTCATATAGGACATTCTGTTTTTATGTTCGTATATCATGTGAGTTCATAATAGTTTGCATTTGCACCCATGCTTGATAGGAATTTTGTGTTGTTGACGCTTTTGATTGAGAAGTGATATGCTTTGTTCTTGTGCACATACATACACTAGTAAGTTAAAGCTAGTAGACTTATTGAATGTTGTAAGTGATTAGAAGGACATGAATATGTGCAAGATGATTTAGTTTGCATGCTTTAAATACAAGTCGGTGCATTAGAGAGATTTTTGCTTGGGATTGAGTATGTTTTTCCACCAAGTGAGCTTTTGAGCCTTATTTCATATTTGTTGCAATTTATTCGTTTCCTTGAGTGTCCACGGATTCTTTGCATTGCTAGCAGTTGTCTGAGGTCTTTCTTGAAACGCATGACATTATTTGACGATTAAAATGATAAAGGCATTTAGGAATAACCACATATTTTCCCATATTACCACACCATATTTACATGATCAATTAGTTAACCGGTTGAACTTAATCCTATTTTTCGGTGACATACCACATTACTTGCCTAGACCTTTTTCTTGTATTGGCCTTACATTATTTTGAACCCACATTGTCAAAGGCTAGTAGAGTGCTTAAGGGAGTAATAAGGTGCATAAGGAGGGGTTTATTGTTGGTCATAATTTTGGAGGAAATATTGAAAATTGGGTTTGGTTGTTTACTTGACAGTCGACATGTGTAATAAATTCATGGGATCATTGTTATTGTTTATATTATTGTTTTATTTAGCTCTCGGGAAAAAAAAAAAGAAAAAGAAGAAAAAAAATGAAAAAAGAAAAAGAAAGAAAGAAAGATATATTATGAGAGCATGTTTGTGCTGTTGTGATCCTACTTTAGTCGACTAGTCGAGCGTTTTTGTTGGAAGAAAAATATATTATGTGGGGGAAATAGGGTGTTGTGTATGATTTATTATGGTACTTACTAGCTTTTGACACTTCACCTGATTTGGCTTATTTGACATACCTTGTCCCTAGACCCGTTACAAATCAAATAAAGACCTTTTGATTATCGTCATTGATGTATGTTGTGTTAAGAGTTAGATTGATACCAAATGTCAAGCATGCTTATGATTTTGTTGGAATTGAGTGATACACTTGTTGGTGTATACTGAAAATATTTATTTGAAGTATATACATTTATTTCTGGCCAATTTTATTGAGAATCATTTAAATGTTTACATGTTGTCTAAATATTATATATTGTGAATAATCTAGTATCAAATGGGATACAGAATATTAGATTATTAAATACGGTTTATATAATATAATATGGTTCACAGCACAGGTGGTGTTAGACAATCCACTGGAATGGCTGTAGTATTATTTAGATTAGTTTATATTGACTAATAAATAATACTAGTATACTTTGTGTATATTGAACAGGATCAAATTTAGAATTGTTCCCTTATACTGATTAAGAAGGTGAACTAAGATTCTATGTTATTATTAATGCTTAGGTTCTTAATCCAGATATAGTAATTGACACGTGTATATTATTTACATGCTTTGATTTATATATGAAATAATTCTTTTGATTTATTTCATTATATTTTGGGTGATGGAATAATATATATGGTGGATATTATTTATTGAAGGAATCCATGTCCTGAAAATATTCGGGTTAATGATGTCCCCTTGAAAGCTCAAAAAGATTTAATTATGTGAAACCCTGCGGGTGGATTTATTCCGGCATAATTAAATAAAGGTTGAGTGGATGATCAAGGATAAAAGATATTAATTAAATGAATTATCAGTAATTTATTTAATTAATGGACATGCGATATTTTAAACATGGGGAATTTAATAAGCAAATAATATTGGAACCGAATTAATTAATTAAATTACGGTATTAGGAAAGGTAGTGCAAATATTAATTCTTTAGTGGATTGAATTAATATTTAATTACATTGGGCTAGGCTCAAGATGTAATTAGAAGGCCCAACCTAATTGTCCATGATCCCTATTGTAGCCTATATATATTCCTATTCTCTTCTTGCTGGGGCTGGTCGAAAAAATTTTGTAGCCACCCAGGAGCAAGAAGAGAGGTTAACTTGAGAAGACGAAGGCCACACTTCGCTCAAGGGAATTTGGGAATACAATAGAAGAGCGTGGAATCAACCGTTAACAAGGTGACTTTTCTATTCGTACTCGTTAATTTATTGTATCAAAAATCGCAGTGCCAAGATCTGATTGTCCCAAAAATTGGCATCAAGAGGTAGGTTCAATGGTTCTGCGATTTTTGATACGATGTCCATGTCGTAATTATATATGCATGTATATAGTGGTAGGCTTGTATAATTCTTTTTTGCAGGTTGTTATCCACTATTATGGCCATGTATATTTTAATTATATGTTTGGATCCCACGTGGTTTAATCGTGGTTATTTTGTTTGGTTTCCACGTGGTTTATCGTGGTTGTAAACACGAGGGTTGATCGTGTTAGAATAGATTTTACAAAATTAGTTTTGTATTAGATCTATTTTTTATGTAATCGTTTGATGGATTTTATATAAATTCGGGTATTTTGGAACAATTACGTGCCGCTGAAAATCGGATCTGGAAATATTTTGCTTCTGCTGCGCATGATTCTGGTGATTATTTTTTTGCTGCTTACGAGTCTGTTGCAGGCGGCAAAGAACGAACAGTTAAAAAAAAAAGGATCAGTTGTTGAATATTTTGTTGGGTCCATGCGTGTGTAGTAATCATCCGCTGAAAGTAGTCACCAGGTGGAAGACTAACAAAATAAATGTTTTTTTGTTTGTTTTAACAAGTGGTGACCTTTGAAGAATAGTTTAACGCGGGTTCAACATGCGCCGTAGATTGGGGCATCAGGCGGTAACGCCTCTTTCCTCTCGTTGATGTTCGAAGTGCATGGAAAACAACTGCAATAATTAACTTTGGGGCCATAATAGTGGATTTAATTATTGCTTTAATTTTTAATTTCGCTATTTAATTTTTTAATTATTGCTTTAAATAATTATTATGTGTGTTGTTAATTATGTGTGTAATTTTTAATTACATGTTTAACATAATTAGGACGACATGGACATAAATTTTTTATTTATTGCTATAATTAAATGTTTTATGTTGTTAAATTATGTATGTATTTGGAATGTATGTTAGACATAATTGTAACGACATAGGCCCCATTTAATTTTTAAAATTCCTCAATTTTTAATAAAAAAAAATTCTAAGTGGGTGAGGGAATTAATTAGGAATTAAATCCCATGGTCTCCATTATTTTGTTTGTAATACAACCTTTTTAATAATGTAGATGGTATATATGATCACCTAACGTGGCGTACTATTTACGGTATTTTAAAAGGTTGCAGAAATTACTAGAACAAAATTCTTAAATTAAATAACGAATATTGAAAGGTATATAGATCACCCTAACGTGACATACCAAGTTTCATAGAATTCGTTAGGAAAATTGGATACTCTTTTTGATGTTGACTATGGAGAATTCTGTCCAGGAATTGGGTATTAAGCGAGGCCGTTGTGACTCCTCCGAGACCTGGGAATTATCCATTAATATATCAAACGGATGTATTTAGTTGGAGTAATTTAAGAATTTAAATAATGGTATAGACTTAGCTATGAAAAATAATATATAGTCCACCCTAACGTGGCGTATTATTTAGTAATAGGACCGAATTAATATTTAAACGAATTTAAGTGGTATATATGTCACCCATCGTGGCGTACCAGATACTTACGGTGTTTAAATATTAGTGCATTAATTTTAATTAATTGTTAGAGGAAACCAATAGGTTTTAAGATTTGTGCAACTCTCTGATTATATGTTACATGTATGATTCTCAGGATTAGATCATTATGGGCTTTAATCCACTATTCACCATACTTAAGGATAACAAACTTACTGGACCAAATTATATTGAATGGAAACGTAATTTGGACATAGTGTTGACTGCTGAGGAGTACAAATTTTGTATTTATGAACCCAAGCCAGATCAGCCTGCTGAAGATGCTCCTGAAAGTGAGAAGGAGTATTATAAGCGGTGGGTTAAGGCTGATGAGATGTCGCGATGTTACATTCTGGCAGCAATGTCGGGTGTTTTGCAGCATCAGCATCAGGCTATGGCCACTGCTTCAGATATGCTCTTTAATCTCAAGGAACTTTTTGGGGAACAGAATAGGGCTGCTAGGCAAGTAGCAATGAAGGCTTTAATGAACACTCAGATGGTTGAAGGAACGCCTGTAAGGGATCATGTTCTCAGGATGATGTCTCATCTGAATGAGATGGAGATCCTTGGTGCTGATATTGATGGGAAAACCCAGATCGATATCATCCTTATGAGTCTGCCCAAAAGTTTTGAGCAGTTCTGCTTGAATTACACCATGAACAAAAGGATGTATAGTCTCGCGGAACTTCTGACAGAACTTCAGGTAGTTGAAGGACTCTTTAAGCAGAATGTTCAAGTGAATGTGGCTGAAAAAGCTTCTTCCTCTAAGCCGAAAGGCAAGAAGAAGAAAAACGTTCAGACACAGAAAGCTGGAAAGGTCGCTAATACAGTGGGAGTTCAAGGTGCTGTGAAAAAGCCTAAGGGCAAGTGCTTCAGGTGCAAGAAGTCAGGTCACTGGAAACAGGATTGTCCTCTTCCTAAAAAGACAAACAATACTGGTATGTCTCTTTCTCTAGTTACAGAAACATATATAGCGGCTATATCTACGAGCACTTGGTGTGTAGATACAGGAGCCACTGACCATGTTTGTAACTCTATGCAGGGGTTCCAGCAATCCAGAATGCTTAGAGATGGCGAGATATATGTGTTCATGGGAGATGCTACAAAAGTAGCAGTAGTTGCAGTTGGAATAATTACATTATCTTTTGGCAATGATAGGATTTTGGTTTTGAACAATTGTCTTTATGTACCTTCGTTTAGAAGGAATTTAATTTCGGTTTCTAAACTTGCCATGGATGGTTATAATGTTTGTTTGGATCGTAATGTTTCTATTATGATGAATAAACGAGTTATATGTTCTGGTACATTGCAAGACAATTTATATATTATTAATCCTATCCAACCAATACTGCAACATAAGGAAACTAATAACATTCTTTCTAGCTCAAATAAAAGAAAGAAACCTTCTGAATTGAACCAAACATATCTTTGGCACTTAAGATTAGGTCATATTAACTTGAGGAGGATTCAAAGACAGGTAGTAGATGGGCCATTAGGCTCGTTGGCAGTGGAGCCATTTCCAGTTTATGAATCCTGCTTGGAAGGTAAGATGACTAATAGGCTTTTAAAAGCAAAGGGGAATAGAGCTAAAGAAGTGTTAGAATTGGTTCATACTGATTTATGTGGACCTTTGAGTATCCAAGCAAGAGGAGGTTATGAGTATTTTGTCACTTTCATTGACGATTATTCTAGATATGGGTACATTTATTTGTTGCGCCGTAAGTCTGAGTGCTTTGAAAAATTCAAAGAGTACAAAGCAAGTGCGGAGAAGCGACATCTTGGAAAATGTATCAAGTCACTACGATCAGATCGTGGTGGCGAATACTTGCTTGGAGAATTTAGGGAATATTTATCAGAAAATGGGATTGCATCCCAGTTGTCTGCACCTGGCACACCTCAGCAGAATGGTGTAGCAGAGAGAAGGAATCGGACTCTTTTAGAGAGTGTTAGATCGATGATGAGTTATTCAGATTTACCCAAGTCGTTCTGGGGATATGCTATAGAAACAGCGGCTTACCTTCTAAACTTGGTACCTTCTAAGTCGGTTCCCAAGACTCCAATAGAATTGTGGACTGGTAGCAAACCAAGTCTAAGACATATTCGGATTTGGGGTTGTCCAGCACATGTGCTGAACAAGAACGCAACTAAGTTAGAATCTCGTACAGAAGTAAGGCTGTTTATAGGCTATCCCATGGGAACGAAAGGTTATTCATTTTATAGTCCTAGGGATCGAGATATCATTGTTAGCACCAATGCTAGATTCTTAGAAGAAGACTATATAATGAACCACAAACCCATGAGTAGTATCGTTTTAGAGGAACTAGTGGGAGGGACAGATAATCCCCAAGTGCCAATAGTACAAGTAGATCAACCACAAGAAAATGCACAACCTGTCACTAATACCACACCGGTGCTTCGTCGTAGTGGGAGGGTTGTTCAACAACCAGATAGATGCATGTTTTTGGGAGAGTCCTCGGACTTGGTCTCTGGCGAACATGATGAGGATCCCAGGACATACGAAGAGGCAATTCTAGATAAAGATGCAGATCTATGGCAAAAGGCAATGGAATCTGAGATGGAATCTATGTATTCTAATCAAGTTTGGGAGCTCGTAGAACCACCCAAAGGTGTAAAACCCATTGGATGTATGTGGATCTACAAGTAGAAAAGAGGATCTGACAAAAAGGTGAAAGCCTGGAAAGCACGACTTGTTGCGAAAGGGTATACTCAGAAAGAAGGGATCGATTATGAGGAAACCTTTTCGCCGGTTGTTATGCTTAAGTCAATCCGGATTCTTTTATCTATAGCAGCTCATCTCGATTATGAGATTTGGCAAATGGATGTCAAGACAGCTTTCCTTAATGGAAGTCTTGAGGAAACCATCTATATGCAACAACCAAAAGGATTCATTATGGAAGGCCAAGAGCATCTTGTTTGTAAGCTTAAGAGGTCTATTTATGGACTAAAACAAGCTTCTAGGGACTGGAATATTCGTTTTGATCAGGCAGTCCAGTCATATGGATTTGATCAAAGTCCAAGCGAATCATGTGTGTATAAGAGAAGTGAGGGTAATGCAGTGGTTTTTCTAGTACTGTATGTAGATGACATTTTACTCATTGGAAACAATGTTAAGATGTTGTCATCAGTAAAGGCATGGTTGTTCAAACAATTTGAAATGAAGGACTTTGGTGAAGCGGCATACATCCTTGGGATCAAAGTAATAAGGGATCGCAAGAAAAGGATGTTGGCTTTATCTCAAGAGCCCTACATTGATGAAGTATTAGCTCGTTTTAACATGCAAAACTCCAAGAAAGGTTTTCTACCTTTTAAGCATGGAGTTGCTCTATCCAAGGAGCAGTGTCCTTCGACACCTAAGGATATAGAGAGCATGAAAGCAGTTCCTTATGCTTCGGCATGTGGAAGCTTAATGTATGCTATGTTATGTACGAGGCCTAACATCTGCTTTGCTGTAGGCATGGTTAGTAGATATCAGTCGAACCCAGGTCAGGAACATTGGAGTGCAGTAAAAACTATACTCAAGTACCTGAGAAGGACTAAAGAGTATATGTTAATTTACAAGGCCTCAGATCTATTTCCTTTGGGATATACTGATTCAGATTTTCAATCAGATAGGGATAAGAGGAAATCAACCTCGGGATATGTTTTTACTTTGGGAGGTGGAGCTGTTATATGGAGGAGTGTAAAGCAGAAATGCATTGCAGACTCTTCCATGGAAGCCGAGTACGTGGCGGCCTCTGAGGCTGCAAAGGAGGCTGTATGGTTCAGGAACTTTCTTTTAGACTTGGATGTGGTACCTAATTTGCCTAGGAGCTTGACAGTGTATTGTGATAACACTGGTGCTATGGCAAATTCGAAGGAACCTCGAGATCACAAAGCAGCTAAACATATTGAACGTAAGTATCATCTCATACGAGAAATCGTAAAGCGAGGAGATATAGTTGTGGCTCACATATCATCAGAAGACAACCGGGCAGATCCTTTCACAAAGAGCCTGCCAGCCAAAGTTTTTGACAGGCATGTGGAAGCGATAGGAGTTAGATGGATGGACACATAGTTTTTTGTGTAAGAGTGGATTAAATAAACACTGATATACTCATAGAATATTTTGAGTATAAGTGGGAGATTGTTGGTGTATACTGAAAATATTTATTTGAAGTATATACATTTATTTCTGGCCTATTTTATTGAGAATCATTTAAATGTTTACATGTTGTCTAAATATTATATATTGTGAATAATCTAGTATCAAATGGGATACAGAATATTAGATTATTTAATACGGTTTATATAATATAATATGGTTCACAACACAGGTGGTGTTAGACAATCCACTGGAATGGCTGTAGTATTATTTAGATTAGTTTATATTGACTAATAAATAATACTAGTATACTTTGTGTATATTGAACAGGATCAAATTTAGAATTGTTCCCTTATACTGATTAAGAAGGTGAACTAATATTCTATGTTATTATTAATGCTTAGGTTCTTAATCCAGATATATGGCCTGTTTGGCTAAACTTATTTCATCGGCTTATGAACTTATTTTCGGGTAAAAATTTTATATTTTGATAAAAAAAAATTATACAAGTATTTAGTGTATGTTTGAGATTCAATAAGTTGCAAAAATAAGTTGGAAAATAAGTTGGAAAGTTAGGAATCTCTAACTTTGTCTTAAAATAAGTTGACTTATTCCGGAAAAAGGTTTCCCCAAACACCCCCATAGTAATTGACACATGTATATTATTTACATGCTTTGATTTATATATGAAATAATTCTTTTGATTTATTTCATTATATTTTGGGTGATGGAATAATATATATGGTGGATATTATTTATTGAAGGAATCCATGTCCTGAAAATATTCGGGTTAATGATGTCCCCTTGAAAGCTCAAAAAGATTTAATTATGTGAAACCCTGCAGGTGGATTTATTCCGGCATAATTAAATAAAGGTTGAGTGGATGATCAAGGATAAAAGATATTAATTAAATGAATTATCAGTAATTTATTTAATTAATGGACATGCGATATATTAAACATGGGGAATTTAATAAGCAAATAATATTGGAACCGAATTAATTAATTAAATTACGGTATTAGGAAAGGTAGTGCAAATATTAATTCTTTAGTAGAATGAATTAATATTTAATTACATTGGGCTAGGCTCAAGATGTAATTAGAAGGCCCAACCTAATTGTCCATGATCCCTATTGTAGCCTATATATATTCCTATTCTCTTCTTGCTGGGGCTGGTCGAAAAAATTTTGTAGCCACCCAGGAGCAAGAAGAGAGGTTAACTTGAGAAGACGAAGGCCACACTTCGCTCAAGGGAATTTGGGAATACAATAGAAGAGCGTGGAATCAACCGTTAACAAGGTGACTTTTCTATTCGTACTCGTTAATTTATTGTATCAAAAATCGCAGTGCCAAGATCTGATTGTCCCAACAACACTTACCCTTGTTCTTGAGTGAATATTCTGTTGTAAGTGAATTGTGAGTGTTTACTTATTTTTGCGTATGAGATCCCGAGTTTTGTCTCAAAGATGTACTCTTGTAGGCTTAGCATGATTACTAACTTGTTCTTACACTTGACATGGACTTGTGAGAACTTATGCATGTTCATTGAGTAGACTAAGTGAATACTTGCACTTTCGATATTTACTTTGATTCTTAAGTTGATATGGCATGAGAGGATTTGAAGGTATGGTAGGATATTAGTACTAGATTAATTGCATTTTCATTTAGTTGCATTCATGCATTGCATTGCATTGGATTTTGTGGGTACATTCGCTATAGGCCCTCACGAGACCTTACTCGTCCACTAGGGCTGCCTAGGGGTTTAAAGGGCTTGTTGCATATGCCAAATGCAACCATGATCACCTACGGAAGTGGTATTAGTTAGTTAGTTAGTTGTAATTGTTTATGCTTGAGGACAAGCATCGGTTTAAGTTTGGGGGTGTGATAAGTGGATTTTATATCCACTTGGAGCGTTTCATATCGGCTTACATTGATTGTCTTGGACTCAAGTTTGTTGTAGTTTTGATGTATTTTCTGTAGTTGTGCAGGTTTGCAAGAATGTCGATTATGGTTGATGCTTCTGTCGTTTTTGGAGGTTAAATTGATTAAAATTCGGATTTCTGAGAAGGTTGCGCAGTCTACACTGTTTTGGCCATATCTGGAGTTCTAGATGTCCATTTTCAGCGATCTTACTGTCCACGCGAAGCTTGTGAGATTTTCTACAACTCAGGACAGGATTCCCACGTGCAGGTTGCGTGTGGTGGGCGCAGGCAGCACGACAAACAGACTGATGGGAGCAGGGAATTTACTGTTTTGCCCTTTTCAAGTTCTAATTGTATTTTGGGCACTTTTTAGTACCTTAATCGAATTTTAATTGTAATAGAAGGTAATTTCTTGCTGGGCAAGAAATCTAGAGCCTATTTAAACATATCTTAGCATTATAATTCAGATGGTTTTTATTATTGTAACGTAGAATTGCAAGGGAGAAAAGTGGAGAAGGATTCAATGCTCGTGACAAGCACGGATTTAGATCTACTTCATCTTTTGTATACTTTGGTTTATAGATTTGTTCTCTCAACTCTTTGTTTTATTAATATTATTGCTTCTTTCTTTCATATCTTGTTTAATATCATGTTTTCATCTAATCCCATGGTGACGAACAGTTCAATTATGAACTAATCGTTGTCATGGGATCCTAACGGATTTATCTATGTAGCTTGGTAGTTTGATTGCTTTAAAGATTTATGTGTGATGAATTCTTGATATCCTTGTATGGTTGTGCTTCATGAATTTAGATGCGTAGCTAACATCTAATATGTTAATCTCTTGCTAAACGAGAGTGGATCGTGAGATTTAGAACTTGTCATGCTAGCATAGGATAGGTTGATGTTTTAACATCATGATTTGTGGCGTAAATAGAGATATTATGCTACCCTATGTGATCTAAGTGGATAACTTGTGCTTAAACCTTTATGTTTTCAAATTCTATAGAGATATAGGGTCTAAACATAATTGGTGTCTACCCATCTTCTATCTCTTTTGTGGATGCATGCGTAGTTTGGTATTAGTATACCGAGAGGTAACTTTTACTTGTTCCGTGTTATTCGATCAGATATCAAAACCATCACATGTATTGATTAAAGGCATAGACTCTAAGTGAAGTAGATAATGAAGTTAGGATTCCATGTTTATTCTCATATAAGTAATTTGATTTTAGATCTCGTTAGTTAATTAATTTTTTAATTTGCATCTTAGTTTAATTTAGTTAATTAAAACCTCAATTTATTAATTGTCTTAGCAGTGAATTAAAATCATATGTTGTTTAATAGGTGCATTAACTGAAAAGAACTTAACCAGATCTCAGTGGAACGAACTTTAATTGTATTACTTGTGACCACGTATACTTGCGTGATATTGTGTTAACAAACTGCCAAAAACTCAGACATCATAAGGGCCATGAAATACTATTGCCAAGAAGGCATATATGTGAAACCACCAGTTCATTTACGTCCCCATAGATTTGACATAGCCAACGTTAGGGTTCCTAGGGCTGTCTTAACAACTATGCATATCCCCTACGGAGTTGGCGCGCCACTCCACCCTTGGTTGAGATAAATCTGTGAATGGTTGTTCGCTATTTTCTCTACGCAAGTATACGCAGTCCAAAAGCAATATAGGGAAATAAGGATCGTTCCCACGAAGACTTGGTGTATTTAAGTAAATATGTTTATTCAACAACGTTCGGTTAATTATAGAAGCCTGAACAACGAAATGGTTGGTTTGTTCAAATCACAATTAATTAATGAAATAACGACTAAAAATAATATGATAAAGATGAGATAAACATGGGATTCTAATTTCATTATTTATTTCATTTAGAATTGATGCCTTAATTTAAAGTGATTCTGATAATTATGAAAGCTAGCCGGGAACACGAAACTAATATAAGCGCCTTTCAGGCTTAACTTATATCAAACCATACAAACATCCACTTAAAAAGATAGAAGTTGCGTGAACACCATTTATGTCTAGACCCTATATGTCTATAAGATTTGAAAACATAACTGGTTTACGAATAAATTCCTTATTTTTGGCTACACAGGGCGATGTGATCAAAAACCCTACCACTAATCGTAATTATATATGAAAATTACGAACCTGTGCTAACATGGCAAATTCTAAATTCTCAAATCCACTTTCGCATTCATTAAGAATTAATAATTTAGATGATAGCTACGCATCTAATAAATTAAGCACAACCACGTTAGGCAATCGGAAATTTTTATCATAACACAATTTATTAAGGCATCGAATTACTAAATTACGTAAATAAATCCATTAGCATCCCATGACGGCGATTAGTTCATAATTAAACGAATCGTCATCATGGGATTAATTGAAATCATAATAATAATAATAATAATAATAATAATAATAATAATAATAATAATAATAATAATAATAATAATAACAATAATAATAATAATACTAATAACAACAATAATAAAACTAAATTAAAAATTTACGATAAATTAAATATGAAAATTATAAGAGTTTAGAAACTAAAACCGAAATAATTTCCACTTGCAAGAAACGAGCACTCCGATAATTCCCTGTAAAATAAGAAATTAGAAAATAAAACCGAAATAGCTTCCACCGAAAGAGAAGAGCACTCCAAATAATTCCCGTAATTTCTTCAACCAAAATAACACTTATACTAAATTTGCTAAAAATTAAAGTGTTTAAAAACAAAGCTTAAAATTTACAAGAACAAGAGAGAATACAAGAGAGAAAAATTGCTCTCCAAATTGTTGTGTGGAAATTAACTCAAGAACTAGGCCTATTTATAGCACAAATTTAGCACACCACAAAATTAAAAAAATAAAAAGAAAAAGAAAAAGAAAAAGAAAAAGAAAACAAAAGAATTAAAAAGAATTGAAACAACAAATAATACAACCGAAAGCACTCTCTGCACTTAGCCCCAACCACTGCACTACCCCGCTCAGCAGACAACCGCCAGTCGCACGCATGGCGCGTGCATGCCACGCGCGGAAGAGAAGCTAGGCAACAGGCGCGTGTCTCCCACGCGCCCGTGGGAGAGTGACACCAAAAAAAATCTGCCGACAGAAACATGGCCAATTCCTCAAATACATGCCGACAGCTTTGCCAAATTCCTCTTTACAGCTTATTTTATTTTTTTACTTTTTTTTTCTTTTGCTAATTCAACTTGCATAACAAAATATATTTAATTAATAAATAATTAATTTAATTCCGAATTTATAAAAATAAATATATAAAATTATTAGATATTTATAAATATAATTTTCTAATTAAATAAAGTATTTATTAATATAAATAAATTTTCAAGTCCCAAGCTGCGGTAAATTGAGGGCCAAAAACCGGACTTCTTTTCCTTAACGAAAAATATCTCAATTCCAACCGGGATTTTCTTTTTAAGAATATACCACTCAGAATTTCTTTATGATAATTCTTTTTTTTCCTCGTAGCCAGTCCACTTGATAAAATTGAGCCAGAAATCCACCGCTTTTAGCCCTTTTATTGCCACAAAACCTAAAGTTGTGATTTCTGCACAACAAATAATTAAACAACAAAAATGAATTAAAAGACACAACATATTTAAGGATAAACCACCAATCTAGGTCCATTTAGTGCATAATAAGTGGATATAAAATCCACTTATCAATGGTACAAAATAGCACCCATCCAACTTTCACCCAACAGCTATAGGTCTGCTATTGGTTTATACATGGATGAGAAACTATCTGAGCCCAGTATGAGAGAATTAAGCTACTTCTTTAGCATCCAGAATAGTGGCATAGGTGATTTCCACCTTGTAGCTTGGAGGGTCCACATGAGTAAAGGCTTCAATGCAGGTAGAATCAGTCACATAAAAGGTTGGAAGGAAAAGTTTTTTTTATGTGTTCAACACAGAAAGACAACCCATCATCTTCCATAAGAAAGCTAGTAAGTACACTATATATCCTTATTTTGCATGTTGACGCGGCAACCATTCGAGTTGGCGTGGCAAAGTTCATTAAGAATTTGCAAACCTATTCAATATCCTTGCAGCATCATAACTATTGGCGCGACAACGATGATTTTCTAACAATTTTATATATACACAGTTCGTCATCAAAGGCCCACTCTAATTGGGGATGAAATCACACGGACAAAAAAGATCTTGGAACGTCCAGACTCCAAGAAAAACTTGCACGCTTTGGTTACACTAGATAGTTTGAAGAAATACCATTTTCTTCCTGTTAACGCTAGAACACCCAGCCCCATTCGTCCTATGGGTAAAAAACAAAAAGGAAAAAAGAAACAAGTTGAGATAGATGTTGAAGGTATACCGCTTTTGGCGCGACAACAACCTTAACTTCATTATCATGCATTCACTTGCTGTCGTATATTCATGTCAACTATATTGATACTCTTATTGCATTGTCAACATTGTTAAAATTACACTCCTAGTTATACAATCTTCATGTTTTATACTTTTAATTGATATAGCATTTATACGATTGTCACAGCAACTGTTGCTCCCATTAAATAACCTCTATCTCTTATTTTGCAGATATGGCTGACATCCCTGATATCTTTGGAGACTCTCAACCTGCCATTGCCTCAAAAACCAACCCAAGGGGCACAAAAAATGCTACCAAAGTCCAAGAGGGTGCTACCAAGCAAAGGAGGCATGTGCCAAAGAAACAAAGAACTGAAAATACTCTGATGGACACTAATGCTGCCAAAGACCCTCCTGTTGCCATAGCAACACACCCTACCTCCTCCAGAGTCTTCTAAGAAGTTGGAAAGATTGGGGACTCTCTTATCAGTGAAGCAGAATATAAAAAATGGATGGCCAAGACTCACGATCAAAAACTTGAAATTGCAACTAAGGCATCTCTGGAACTGCTTTTGTTTAACACAGAACAAACTCAAGAAAAGAAAAACACCACCTCTCGTATCAAAGAGCTTAAGGATGCAGTTGAAAAGTTAAAACTTGATGTGAATGATGCAAATGTCAAAGTTACCACTCTTGAAACCTCCAACACATCCCTTCAAAAAGACTTGGCGCAGCAAAAGGAGGTGGGAAAAGAAAAAGACAAAACCATTGATGAATTGGAAGAAAAAGTCACTGAACTATTACTTGATGTCGAAGAACTCGAGACTGCAAAAACTACTGCCAAAAATGAAGGAATTCGTGCCTACTGCAAGACATTTCTTGCTGGCGACCCAAGTTATGATTGGCGCGCCAAATTCGGAAAACACATGGCGGCATTCATGGCTGACCTCGCCGAGAAGGAGAATGAATTCATCACTGTAAAACGAGCCGAACTAGAAAAAATGGTGGCCAATGAAGCTGAAGAATTGGCGCTGCAACATGAGGAGTTGGCGCGACAAAAAAATCAAGATCCACCACGTGCAACTGATGAAAATCAAGAAGACGGTGGCAATGCCACCTAAGCACTATCCTACTTTTCCTAATATCTCAAACTTTATTGTGCAAGTCATGGGACTTTGCAACTTGTAATCCTCACTTTAACGACTTACTTTTGGTACAACGTTAATCTTCCTAAATCCTTTTCTCATTTCCTGTTATTTAAAAATCTTTTGTTTGACACACATGCCTTGCATCAATTCTGCATATGTAGTACTGCCGTGGCAATCCTGTTAATTTGTATATATCTCCATACCCCTGTAAAACATGTTAACAATAGAAAATTCATGACCACAACATAAATAACCAAAAAAAACATACATTAATCGACCAAGCCATGCAAAAACACTTTTTGGCGCGGCACCCCTCAATTGGCACGGCAATAACTATTTTTGCACAACCAATCTTATTAACACCCTTATACTGTAATTCGTATTTGAAATTGCATTATACTGCAACATGCCACCTGCTAATAATAATAATTCATTTCCTTAATGGAATAAATACCGGGAAGGCATCTCATTTGCACAAAATAAACACTAAGACACCGTTGGTGAACCTAGAAAATTATTAAAAAACCGCCCTCATGGCTTTATAGCACAATGAGTTCAACAAAACATCTTCGGTTATACCGATTCCCCGGCATATAGCTCAATGGGTTATTAAAAGGAAATGCAAACAATCACTAGCTCGATAAGGTGTACTTATACTACCCCCCAAGACTAAGAAAAAATTATTTATTTCAAGTCTGAATAATAAAGAGCCATAACACTGCTCTACTGATAATAATTCTTCAAATGAATAGCATTCCAAGCCTTAGGAATGGGCTTGTCATCCAAATCAGCTAGATAGTATGTTCCTTCCCACAGCACAACTCTGACTTTGTAAGGACCTTCCCAGTTTGCACCAAACACACCATGAGCTGCAACCTTTGTATGAGGCATAACCTTCCTGAGGACCAAATCACCAACTTTGAATGAACGAGCTTTCACTTTGCTGTTGTAAAACCTTGCCACTCTTTGCTGATAAGCTGCAAGCCTAAGCTGAGAATGAGCCCTTCCTTCATCCTGCAAATCCAGAAACAACCTGTGATTCACCTGATTTGCCTCCTCATCGAAATTGTCACGACGGAATGAACCTGCACCAATCTCAACTAGAACCATGGCGTCACATCCATATGTCAACATAAAGGGAGATTCTCCAGTTGTCCTCGGAGTAGTGTTGTAAGACCAAAGTACCATAGGCAACTCCTCAGGCCAATTCCCCTTGCTATCCTCCAACTTTGTCTTCAGAGTATGCTTAATGATCTTGTTCACCGCCTCTCTCCGGCCATTGCTTTGTGGATGATACACAGCTGCAAAGTCCTTCTTGATTTTGAGATCTTCGCATAAACCCTTCAATTCCTTACACTATCAAATTGCTTCCCATTGTCAGAAATCAGCTTATATGGCACTCCAAACCTGCAAACAATAGAGTTAAAAACAAAATCCCTTAGTTTCTTAGCAGTTATAGGTGCCAAGGGAGCAGCCTCTGCCCATTTAGTGAAGTAATCCACCGCAACAACAGCATATTTCACACCCCCTTTAGCCTTAGGGAGCTCTCCAATCAAATCAATCCCCCACATAGCAAACGGCCATGGACTCATCAACGACATCAAAGAAGTAACTAGACTATGAGAGTAATTAACAAATCTCTGACACTTGTCACATGCTTGAGAAAACTTAAAAGCATCTTCCTTCATTGTCAGCCAGTAGTATCCCTGCTTCAAGATTTTAAGTGCCAAAGAACCACCCCCCGAGTGATTGCCACAAATTTCTTCATGTAGCTCCCGCATAATATAGTTACATTCGTCGCCATCAATACACTTCAGCAACGGTTGGTTAAAGCCCCTTTTGTACAACGACCCATCGTACTCCATATACCTAGCTGACTTGTAACGAAGTTTCCTCGCTTCAATCTTATCTTCAGGCAATATCCCATGTTTGATGAAATCCAAAATTGGTGTCATCCAAGTTACCCTTGCCTCCATATCAACTTGCATCACAACCAGTTCCATCACACTTGGTTGTTCCAGCACCTCCAATGGTATAACACCCAAAACTGCGGTATCCTTTTGAGAACCCCACTTTGAAAGAGCATTCGCATTCTCACCTCTGGGTATCTTCACTAACCGTACCTTCTTGAACTTCCCGATAAGCCCCAAAACACTTCTCAAGTATAACTCTGTCCTAGGTCCCCTCGCTTGGTGCCCACCATTCACTTGGTACACGATAATCATAGAATCACTTTTCACCAACAAATTACTAACCTTCATCTCCAAAGCAAGTCTCAACCCCCCAAGTAACGCTTCATACTCAGCCTCATTGTTTGTAGCTTCTAATGCAAAATGAACAGCACTCATCAACTTGTGACCCTCGGGACTCTCCAAAATTACACCTGCACCAGCCCCGTCATTATTAACTGACCCATCTACATGCAAAGTCCACCATAACTCGAGGTCATCCTGAACAGGTGGTGACCGTACATCTGGTTGCACACCCGGTTGTACAGGTACAATAGAGAACTCGTGTTGTTCAACATCAAAAGGAAATTCCAAAACAAAATCTGCCAAAGCCTGTCCCTTTATAGCAGTACGAGGTTTGTACTCCAAATCAAATTGTCCCAACTTAACATCCCACTTCATCATTCTACCTGTCGCTTCCGGCTTATTCATAATCTGCCTAAGGGGGTAAGCCGTTCTAACTTCAATTTTGTGTGCCTGGAAATATGGACGTAACTTCCTAGAAGCCAGAACAAGAGCATATACCAACTTTTCCATACTCGTGTATCGAGTTTCTGCATCAAGTAACCTATTACTAACATAATACACGGGTGACTGATCAACACCCTCTTCCTTCACAAGAACTGCACTGACTGAATACTCAGAGACGGCCAAGTACAAAACCAGTGTTTCACCTTCAGTAGGCTTGGCAAGCAAAGTTGGGCTCCCCAAATGTTTCTTGATCTTCTGAAAAGCTATTTCACATTCCTCTGTCCAAGTAAAATCCTTACCGATACCTTTTATCGCCTTGAAAAACTCCTTACATTTGTCAGATGATTTCGAAACGAAACCATTCAAAGCAGCAATTCGCCCATTCAAACTCTACACCTGTTTAACACATGTAGGTGACTTCATGTCGAGGAGTGCTTTTATCTTTGTCGGGTTTGCTTCAATACCACGATGATTCACCATAAACCCCAAAAACTTTTCCGATTCAACCCCGAAAACACACTTCTGAGGATTCAACCTCATTCTATACTTTCACAAGATATTGAACATTTCGTTCAAATGAGCAACATGTTCTTCTGCACGTTTCGTCTTAACAAGCATATCGTCCACATACACTTCCATGGTTTTCCCAATCTGCTCCTTAAACATCATATTCACTAGCCTCTGATAAGTTTCTCCAGCATTAACCAACCCAAAAGGCATCCCAATGTAACAATATAGCCCCCGGTCAGTTATGAACGAAGTATGCTTCTGATCGGGCTCGTACATCGGTATCCGATTATACCCTGAATATGCATCCATGAAACTTAACAACGCATGCCCTGCTGTAGCATCTACCAATTGATCTATTCTAGGTAACGGAAAACTATCCTTCGGGCAAGCCTTATTAAGATCAGTAAAATCCACACAAGTCCTCCACTTACCATTTGGCTTCTTCACCAGAACCGGATTTGCCAACCAAGTCGGGTAGAAAGATTCTTTGATCAACCCAACATCAAGTAAACGATCAACCTCTTCTTGCAATGCAACAGCTCTCTCCCCACTCACAGGCCGACGTTTCTGCCTAACCCCTTTCTTGGTAGGATCAATTTTCAAACGATGACACATAACCTCCGGATCAATACCAGCCATATCAGCGTGACTCCAAGCAAACACATCCAAGTTGTTCTTCAGAAAAATGCTCAAGCTCTCTACCAACTCCGGGCCAAGTTGGGATCCTATTTTCAATACTCTATCCAGAAACTCAATATCAACCTCAATAGAGATCGTATCTTCAGCAGGTCCTGTTTTATCACCTATCGGCGGCATCCTAGGATCTAAGTCAAAATCATTTACCCCAGGAGCACCGCCCTCATCTTTCTCCATTAATTCAGCATCCACATTAGACTTGCCAACATTATACAACTCGTCTCCCAACTCAATTATCGGATATAACTCTTTCACGACTGACTTCCCATTATCCCTCCATAACAATGCCTTTTTGTTCACAGAAGGCACTTTGGACGTTTCGTACCCAAACATTTCGTGCCCTTACATTTCGTGATCAACCAACTGCCCCTAGATATATTTTCTGTTTCCACGTTTGCAGCCTCCTCATCCTCTGGAAATTGCACAATATACAAGGTGTTTACAGAATTCTTTCCCTTCCTAAGCTCTTCATCTTCCTCAGCAACCTTATTAACATCCATGCCATTATTCTTACAGAATCCCTTTACTGACTTATTGTAACAATCTCTGGAATCATACTGACAACCTCGAACACAACCCACTCCACTTGGAGTTGGAAACTTTATTGATAAGTGATAGATGGACGTTACTACCCTCATCTCCTTCAATAACGGCCTCCCAATCAAAGCATTATGAGATGACTCTTGATCCACGACCATGAAGTCCACAATTTGAGTAGCAGACAGTGCACCACTCCCTAATGTTACTGGTAATCTAACGATTCCCTTCACTCTAATGGACTCTCCACGAAAGCCATAAATATAAATGTTTTCCACCTTCATGTCGCTATCTGGGAATCCCATTTTCTTATAAGTATCATAATACAAAATGTTCACAGAGCTACCGTTGTCCACGAACACCAGTTGCACGTTCATTGTACCAATACCTATAGTGACTACCAATGCATCATTGTGAGGATGATGAACCCATTTTGCATCCTCGTCACTAAACGTTATATCTGCGGACTCCCCCCGAAACAACTTTGGGGGTCGTTGTTCCAAGCGATTCACATTTGTCATAGGCAACGTCTTAGCTTCCTTTGCATATCATTCCATGGCCTTATTACTGTCACCTGCAATATGAGGTCCACCCACAATTGTCCGAATACTACCTTCCCTTACAAACTTTGAGCTTTCCCCCTTTTCCTTCTCATCACTTGTAGCTTTCCCCAAACCTCTTCTTTCAACAGGATGATCTGTTCTGTATTTCTTCACCCACTCAGTAAGATATCCTTCCTTAATCAGGAACTCTATTTCTTCCCTGAGTTGGCGACAATCTGAAGTGTAGTGCCCCGTTGACTGATGAAACTCACAATACTTACTTTTGTCCCTACTCTGATATGCATTCAGTGGATTTGGCATCCGGTACAACCCCCTATCTTTTGTCACGTCATAAATATGCTCAATTGACGCTGCAAGCTAAGTGTTTACCTTGTCATAACTAGATGAAGGTTCCCACCTCCTTTTATCACCTGTTGTATTCACACGATTTGGACTCCTTCCCCGACCTCTACGATCAGGACTTAGCGACTTCCTTTTGTTTCTCCCTTTCGAGCTACCCTGCAATTCACTCTTCTTGTTATCAGCCAACGACTGCTCTACCATCTTATAATACTCAGCTTGTTGGAACAAATCAGCCAATGTAGTAGGATTTTTTCCTTACAAATGCTTCCAGAAATCAGTACCAACCCATAACCCTGCAATCAAAAAGTTCTTTAGAGTTTCATCCGTCGCACCTCGAACTCCTACTGCCTCAGCACTGAATCGTTTGAAATAATCATTCAAAGTTTCCCCTTCTCGCTGTTTGATATTATCCAAAGAAGTTACTGGAGGGGCATACTTGACTGCCGCCTGAAACTGAGTCAAAAACATAACCTGTATTTGCTCCCATGAAGTGATTACTTCACTACCCAACTTCTAAAACCATTGCTGAGCACTGTCTCGGAATGTTGCTGCTAGTAATCGACACCTTTCCAGATTCGTAACCTTGTACATCCATCTCAATATTAAATTGCCCCAAAAAACTCCTTAGGATCAGAGTTACCATGAAACCGAAGATCTGTGTTCGTGTTACGGTATCCTATTGGTAGCAAAGCACCTCGTACCACAACAGTGAAAGGCGATGCAACTTGTGTAGTGAAACTAACACTTCCTCCTTCAAGATGGGCCAACAACTTCTTTATATCTCCTACATTAACATCCCCTATCCCTGGAACATTCTGAATGTGAGATGAGTGACTTGCCATTTGGAACCCACTCATAACCGGAGGTGTTGACGCGCCAAATGTAACGAAGATAGAAGGTTGGGTGCTAACAACTGGTGGAGTCTGGGTCATGATGGGTGGTGTCAATAAAGTTACCGGCGCAGCCGGGGGAGTGACAACAAATGGAGTTGCCGCGACAACTTGGCTTACTGCCGTATTTATAACATTAGTTGGTGGAATTGGTGGAGTGATTAGTGCTGAGGTTGGTGTAGCTTGCCCCTGGGTATGGGTGATTTTAAGTAAAGTTGTAGTGATTGGCGCAGCAAGTTGAGTGGACTGTGGCTGCGATGGATTTGGTGGGAGTACAACTTATGGGGTTGGATGCAGCACGATTGGTTGTGACACGTTTGGTTGTTGCATGGCATGTTCTCTCCTTACACCGCCCGAAGCACTATGAGAAGCTACGGGCACAATAACGGGATCTCTCAAAGTATTATTACCTTGTCGCCCAAAGTATTCTCGTCCACGACCTCGGTAACCTCCTCCACGAAAACCCCTTCCACGAAATCCTCCTCTCGCATTATTCTCCCCAGCATACAATTCTCTACCTTCTTCATCCGTGGCCACATTTACCCTATTCTCAGCATGTTCCATTGTCTTATCCAAATCAGCTAGCAACTCTCTCACCTCACCCCTTGTCAACTTCATACCCGCTTGGTTCATCAGCTCAGAAAACTTCTCTCTTACACTCACATGCCCAATTGGTTGACCAACTTGGTTGGCGCGCCCAACTTGGACAGGTGGTAGCTGAGACGGTCGTTGCACATCCTGGTTTTGTTGACTCTTATCAGGAAACTCCACGATTGGCTCAGTTTCTCCGAAGTCCAACCTTCGCGGGGTAACTTATGCATGTCTCCCACCCCCGGCTTGTCCGTCTCCTATTCCAACTCCAACTCTTGCTCTAGCACCTCCGACAGGTTCACTACCTACATGTCGAGTCCCTCTTCCATAAGGAGTGTATCTAGAATTCCTAGACTCCACAGTTCTTAACCTAGCATCAAACTCTCTTAGATGATTCCCCATATGGTGCAACTCCGCCATGAAGATCGTGTTACTTATTAGCACCGGTGGTTGTCCCCCACTTACATGAGCCGAATTTGGCACAGCCCGCGGAACATATGGTTCCTCACCATCGAACCCCTCAGAGTAGAGGGTCGCATCGTCCTCATACAAACTTTCATCGCGATTAGAAAACATTTTTCCTCCTAGATGAAGATCCTTTTCAGCCCCTCCTTCTAGCGCCAATTTGTTAACGGAGGAAATTGTGATAACAAAAGTTGAGGTTACAAGCCGGAATCAAGATCTACAATGGCGGTTATTCATCGGAAAAGTGACTGGAGAATGGTGGTTTGTGTGTTTATCAGTGGCTGAGATCAAAGAGGTGTCGGTCGTCTCTCAGAGCTCTCAACGTCTAACCCATTTAATGTGCCTACGTACCTTTATATTTTTAGAGGATCAAGCCTCACGTAGTTCTTAGAGAGCAAGAAACCTAAGTCTGATAGAAATAGGTCTCTTACTAGCAGGCCCAAGCCCACTACGAGAGGTAGCCGAACCAGCCATCTTCAAAGCCCATTTGGAAGAGCCCATGCGATGAAGCCTAGTTCAATGACCCCAAGGCCCAACTAACTCCGAGGACTTCACGGATAAAACATTAACCCTATCTATCGGAGCTAACATCAGCCGCTACCAGCTCTTTCCTCGTACGTTTAGTCGTAGGGACAGCCATAACTTACTCCAAATGCACAAACGGATCCTTACCCCCCGATGAGGCTAACTCACCAGACTACAAGGCAAGTTCTACCAAATTATGTCACGCAGAGTATCTCTTAATCCCCCAACAAAGGCAACTTGTTAGAATACAGGATGGGACCTCTAAAGCATTTCAACAAGCTCATTTACCTTCGATTCCCCAACAAGGATAACTTGTTAGAATACAGAATCAAAGCTTCACCAAAATAAGAATAAGCAATATATTCTGCAAGAATTACCACAGCAAAAAGCAATGTTGGCACGACAAGATGTATATTGGCGCGGCAACATAAACCTCAACCTGCCCTGTTGACCGATTCCTTGCTATGCAAATTTATTTTGTAGCAGAGTCGTTCAATGGAAATAAACTTGGCCTCAAAACGAAAACTGGGCTTCATTAATGGCACAGTGACAAAACCAACGGATGATGCTACTAAGGCAGAGATGTGGGAAACCTATAACAACATGGTGATAACCTGGATAACAGGTAATGTCTCTCCTACTGTTCATCAATCAATTATGTTTATAACAAATCACTACACCATAAAACGGCTATTGCAACGACAGGAAAACATTGCCTTAAGGCCTATATTCGTTGCAGTAGAGTCTATGGCAACAAATTTGCAAAATTTGGGCGTTGCATCCGGTTGCCTTGCAATAGGTCGATTTAGCAACATTTTTGATACCATACAGCAACATAATTAAATCATTGCAATAACTTTCAGTAGCAACATTTTTGACTCTATAGCAACAATTAAAAACTATTGCAGTAGCATAAGAAGGTAATTTATTGGCACTTAAAGGCAACATTTTTCAGACCAATTGCAATGATTTTTTATAGATTAATGCAACGTATTTTGACCCTATTGTAACATTTTTTCAAAAAAAAATGGTAGGAACATGCTGAAAATACAGTAAACCAGGCCATTTATAGCCACAATCCAAGCATCATTTGCATTTCATAAACCAGGGCAACTTAATGCCAAATATCCAAATGTACCATTACAGGGCTATGACCAACAATTCAAAAGCAGCCCATGTAACGACATCAAAAGCAAAATTAAAACGACTAAGGCGCATACAAATAGTTATGAAACAGTCGCGCGCAAATTTAAATATAAGGTACATGGAGTCTACCAACTTTTAACACATAATTTAAACATAGTGACAGAAATGACTCATTCGTCGTCGTCATCTTCATCATCTCATTCATTTTGGTTATCTTCCATCTGGACTCCATGATAGTGCAGTAACTTGTTCATCAGCATGTCCTCGGAGAAAATCCACTAGTGTCCATCGAATTCCAGAACTTCCAAAAAATTACATATCCCATTGCCTCAAGTACCATCAATATCACAAGGATTCGACACATTTCAACTATCTTTCCAGCCAACTCCTGAATTATAGTAGAACGTTCATGCGGCTTCCAATGCTCCAGCACATGCTGCCAAAAACATCAAATTATGATATAAAAACAAGCTATAAGGGAAGCAGCATACTTAACAGAAAATTAGTAGTCTTAACCGATGTATCAACAAGTACTGCACTTTGATTGGCATATCTGTCCAGACCTGTAAATGTCCCCACTTAGACATCCATACCTTCAGGTTTATACGCATGTGATACTCATTCATTTATTCAATATTTATTCCCAACATCTTTTACCTCCAGTCTCCGCTACTGCTGACACATTTTAAATCTAGAACAAGGAAAATCAAATTTGAAACTGATACGCATGTATGTAATGCATATCTTCTACCAGAAAAAATAAAGAAACAGTTTTTGAGATTAGCAGCAAATAAATAGCCTTGGTGTGGTGCTTACAAAAGGACCACAGCAGCAAATCATTCTTGAAAAAGTAGAATTTCACCTCGAGTAATAACAATTTATTTCAAGAACAAGGACATGGGTGAAAGGAAGAAAATTTACTAAAGTACTGTAAATTTAATGTTGCATGTCACTAAATATCAGAATGTAAAATAATCCTTAATCTGGTTACCCCTTTCCAGTGTGTGTTTGTGTGTGTTTAATTTTTTCGGGCAATGGCTTTATCATTTTTTAAACAACTTTTTGATTTCAATTTGGAATTTTCAGACCCCTAGCTGATTACCATAAAGAAAATGGACACAAAGGTAGGTACTTATTCTTTACCATAATTTTAGGCATTCTTCATATTTTGTTTATACTACATTTCTGGTAACTTTTGGGTTCATTCTACTTCTGTAACAATTTTTTTTGATAGTGTTACTTCTATAACTTCGATGTTACAATATACTGATATATATTAAATATAAAGAATTTGTGTTCAAGTACAAAATGTTTAAAATAAAAACTACAAAGTAATTACAATCATAACTAATTTGTTGTCCAATAACTCATGAGATGGCCTTCTTTCTTTTGCAAAATATTTTATAGAAACATTCATTGGTAAATTTTGGAATTGACAGTGGTGAACAATATGCTAATTTCCCTCTGTATTTTGAACCATTGGATTTTTAGAAGTTGGACAGTTGTGATTCTTTTGTTGCTTGCAAATATGAAGTTTCACGCTGGAAACCAGAAAACCAGAAGAACCAATGTTTGCATTTTCCACAGAAGTGCAGAATAGTTCGTAAAAAAGTGCAGAATAATTGTTCTCGCGATTCATTTGAACCGGATACAGACATGTAGTTAAATTGGTACATGTGAAAGATAAGGATAACTACTACCAAATTTCTAGAAAGTGAAAATTTTTCATTCTTCTGAAGACCAGACTTATCAAGTATAGATGGCAGAATATCATTACAGTACAAATCAATGAAGCAAATGGAACTTAATTTTATGGTTGGGACTTGAGAGTTTTGGAAAACATATGGTGTGCCACCTATTAGAGATTCCAATGTAATCAAGATTATTAAAAGATGAGTTGTGTTAAATTGTATTTTACTTGATTTGTGTTTGAATTAATTTTACAATTAATAAATTGTACTTGCCCTGTTCCTACTAATTAAAGGTACTTTGACAAGATATTTATAGCATAGACATTGGTGGCAAAGCAACAGCTTTACCTAGTAGCTTTAATGGAGATCCCAACAATGACACTTCACTCTACCTCCGGTCACCTGAGCATGCCAGTCATCGGTATGGGGACTGCAGCTGATTACTGGAACTACGATCCAGCTGCGATTAAGAAAGCCATTCTTGAGGCAGCAAATGACATTACCGGAACACTAGACATTGTTCTAAAAACTTAAGAAGAACCTTGAAATTAATCGATTAACAAAACAGGGCGTGACGTGACCGGAAAATTTACAAAACTTTTGCCTTTATAGCAGATACTGAGCAGCAAAAAGGACTATGAATGAAATGTTAATTTCTTTTTTTTTCTTTTCAGCTTATTCAAAACCCAAAATAAATTTAGAAAACCCAAATAAACAAATGTAATCCCAAAACAATACTCTCAATATTTACATAGACTCAATACTCTCAAAGAAAAGTCCCAATTCCAAATTTCTTTGTAAAAAAAGAAAAATCAACATAAACCCCAAAATTAACAAACTCTATTATAAAAGTAATCCTAAATTATACTCTCATAAAATCCCAAATTAACAAAAAAAAGCCCAAAATTAACTAACACAAGACTTTAAGAAAATTCAAAAGATGAACTCTATAAACAAAGATATATAAACCCCCAATTACATAATTCGAACTAACATAAGAAACATAGAACCCTAATTAAGAACACAAAGAAAGAGCAATTAAAGAACAACGAAGAAGATATGAGCATATAACAAACTCGTATCAAAACTATAAAGAACAAGGAGTAACATTCGAGCTTTATTCTTCAACTCTAAAGAACATGAATGCTCGATTTATAATCAATTTGAGGGAAGAGGATTTAGGATCGATGATTTACCTTTGTTGAGTCATAATCTTCTTCGAGCTCGAGTTCCTCTCTTCAAGCTTGAGTTTTGTCTGGGTGTGCCTGCGTTGGGTTGTGTCTGCGTTGGGTTGTGTACTTGTATCTGTGTGTTGTATGTGTTAGTCTCTTTAATGAGTAATTTGTTTCTTTTTTCTTTTGTTATTTTTGGTAGTAGATATCCCGCTCAACATTTTACAAAATGTTTTAAAAGCCCGCCAATTTTTTGGGCCCAAAAGTAATATATACTGCAACGATTTAAGAAAAATATTGCAATAGAATGAATGTTTTTAACTCTCTTTAATTTTTTCTAGGCAATTGCTGTAAGAACCCCAAATTTTGGATATAATTAAAACTTTTTATTAAGTACTGATAAAATGAGGAACAATGATTCCGACAACAAGGTCACCAGCTCTAATGAATGAATGGAATGGATATGGATTCAAATACTTATATGTCATGAAGAATGCTAAAGGGTGACAACATAGGTAAGAATAATCTATCTCCTAAGGGAATAAGATATGGCAATTCCAAGCAGGAGAATATTCTCATGTCATCCAGATAGATAGCGATTAATCCAGTGGTTCCGTAAAAAGGTTAAGGAACGATCGAAAGAGAATACGGACAATTGTACAACCCTAGATGAATAAGTAAAGAATAAGGATGAATAGTGATTTTGGTGTAATTGAGAATATTATTAGACGACGCTATATAGAAGTATTCGGAACGAATTTCCGAGTTCGTATTAGTGATCCAGGGGGAAAATAAGTGTATGTAAAAGCTGTCGGATTCTGAAAAACCGCACTTTTATTTTCTCCGAGAGTTCCCTGGACACTGATAGCCTTAAGTATTTAACGAATGGATTTAAGGATTATAAATTGGAAAGTTAGAATGAAAGATGGAGAATGATAGTATTAATATTAAGAGGATTCCCGGTAAACCCTAATTAGAAATCCGTGAAATATTCCTACGAACGATCAATCAAAACGGGTAATAACCAGACACAGAATCAAGCAGAGGAAGCAAGATACATGCATGTACAAATGATAAATATCTAGTAACTAGTATGGTTAGAGATTAACTAATACTTAGCAAATCAAACTACTAGTTGCATGTAAACCATCAAAATCTTAACACATGTCCCTCCATTTTCATCATCCATTACATCACTACTTTAATAAAGTAGCTTTACACAATATCTTTCACTACACACTTGAATTAGTGGATGAAAAGTAGCAAGGTAAAATACACCACAAAACCAACCAAGGCAAAGAAACTCTCCATTTTCTCTTTCCTCTCAAACTGATCAGCTAGAGCAACCATCAAAGAAAAAATCATAACTCCATTTCCAACCATGATAAAATCACCAAAATTTGACCATAGCTTCTCCACTCCATGTATAACATTCGTACAAAATTTCATAATTTTTGAAGGTCGTTTGAATGGGTAAATAAATTCAAGAAGATCACCCTGTTTTTCCTCTCAAAAACAGGGCATTCGAATTTTGCATAAATTCAAGGATCAAAATCAAGCTTCCACCCCTTATTTGATCTTCCAAATTTTATGGTGAGTCCTATATTTCATAAAACTAATCTCCATGAAATCTTAGCTTCAAATTCCTTTGTTAGCATTTTCAAATAAATCAACAAAGATGAGAATGAATAGTGTTCTTCAAGATTTAACTTTGTTTTCTTTGATTCTTATGGTTGATCTAGCTACTCTAAGGCCACACAAGGGTAGATCAAGGCTTAGTAGGGCTTTAGAACACTCCAAGGAAGGTAATCATCACTTGAAACCCTAGGTCTTACTTTGAGATTTTGCATGCTTTGGATGGATTTAGTATAAGTGATGTTATTAGCATGATTAGTTAAGTGGTTTAGTTAATTTAAGAAGCATGATGATTTTGATGATAAGATCAGTAGCTTCTGGACTTGTTGAGATGAAGATCATGTGTATAAGTTGGATTTGTGCCCGGTGTGGCTTGGTATTGTTGTTATGATTTTTGGAATGTTCGATTTATAGCCGTCGTAATGCAAAAATTTCATTAAGCTTAAGAAAACGATTTTGACAGAACATGTAACTCCCTGTTTGGCTACGTTTTCTGCCATGATAGGATAGATCATGTTATAAGCTTCGTTTTGATATAAAGATCGTGTGAAACGGACTTACGGTTTAGGAGTTACGGTCGGTTTACTAAAAGTAGTTCGAAACCGTAACCGAGAATTCGTAATTAAAAATGAACCCTCGTAAAATACGTAAGTCAGTGGCGAATCTTGGTAATTAAATACTAGAGGTAAAAAGGGAGGTGTGAGAGAAAACCTCATGTGAATCGGATCATTTTTCGATTTTATAAAAATGTTCGAATATAGGTTAAACGCGAACGAACCCCTTAAAAGTATAACTTTTGTTATAACGTAGAAAACGAGCGATAAAACTCGAGATATAATCTTGGTTCGTAATCGATCAAATTTAGAACTTATACGACTTAAGTATACACTAAGTGTGAATACGATGACATGTCTTAATGACGAACAAATGTCAAATCGTATCGGTAATAAAAAGAGTTACACTAAAAAGGGGTATAACGAGATAATTCGAAAACATGTTTCGACTTAAGTTAATACTTAACCTTTTGAAAAATGTTAAGTGATTGATTAATCTCGAATTTCTTGACTATTATAGATCGCCGAGCTGACTCGGGACACCCTACCACTACCCCCACCCGTGCTCAATTACCAGGCAAGTGTTCAAACCTTTGAACCTGTTGTTGTGATAATATATGTATATGATTTCTGTTTTACATATGCCATCGCATGCATGCCTGTTTCCAATTATATTGTGACTCTGTTTTTTTTTTTTGTGATACTTGTTCCCTGAATTGATATTGGCTTATAGACTAGATACGATTTATCAGTAATAAGCCGGATTGTTTTGGTAAGACCCTTAGCGAAGGGCATATGATATTCATTCTAAATATAGACCGGGAGTCGGTATTTTGAGTTATAGATAGTCGTGGAAACCCGGAGGGATTCCAACGACAGATTATTATTTATCTGAGGAAGGTTATTGTTAAACGTTATTATATTCCATAAAGTATCAATTACTTGGAAATATTTCGAGGAATGTTATTCGAGTATTATCTTAGTCGAGAGATAATAAATGAATGTTAATTTTGAATATTCATTTAGAGTTGATATTTAATGAATATTATTTTGATATTCTTTAGAATGTTATTTATTAAATGAATATTACTTTCGAATATTCATTTAAGGTTTTATGTACTTAATGAATATTATTTTAAAATATTCATTGGAAGTTCTATTTACTTAAGGAATATTATTTCGATTATTCCTTTAAAGTTTTGATTATTAAATGAATGCTATTTGGATATTCATTTAAAAGAGTAAATATTAAATGAACATTATTTTCAAATATTCATTTAAGGTTTGAATTTTTTTATTGAATACTATTTTAAATATTTATTGGAGTTTAATTATTTAATGAATATTATTTCGAATATTCATTTAAGGAGGGATTTATTTATTAAATAATTCCATATATTCATTCGAGGATTACTTACGAGCAATATTATGAATTAATAATATTCCATAATTATTATTGAGTAAATAAATATTCTTGGAATATTTATTTAATTCTTTTAAAATTCTTTTTAAAATAATTTATATTATTCGGAGATTACCTTTCACCTCCAGATATTATGTAAAATATTTCGGAGTCTTTTTACGACTATTTTATCAAGGAAAGGTTCCCAACTCTTTCATTTTCATTTAAATCTATCTTAAAAGGATTTAAATGCTCGCTCAAACTTCCATATTATAGGGGAACTTACTTGAGCAATGTTATTTATCTTGTTGACTTCCCGGTCATAATTTATCCTCTTCACTCGCAACTTGGTTGCTATGGACTCATTAAGTCTGTGTTTACCTTCTCATCTTTCGAGGGGTAAGATTGTTGGAACAAGTTGATGTTCGTTACCAAGCAATAGCTTGGAAGTTATTGGTGAATTTTCCTTTCCAAATAGATACGACTACTTTGTAGAGTCTTATCAACAAGTATTATACTTGGGGAAAGGGGGACGAACGTTACATTCAGAATCATGAATTCTATTGGAACTAGGAGTCGTGTAAGAGGCCGAGTAGCGCCGGTCCATCCCCTTTGGCCCAACCGTTGGCCTGGGAGAGCTAGTAAGGCGGTAGACAAGTAAAGCCGTCAGTTCTTCCTTCTACCGGTAGTAAATCTAATTTGAGCTGTACGATCTTGACTGATCATCAAGATTGGAACAGCGGGCGCGGTGAATACTCCATCATTGGTTCATCATCCAAACTTATTTATTTCCTGCAATATGATTACTGTTGGCAGAGCTGGAAAAGTGTTCGTAACTGGAATTGCAATATTTTCCTTGCAAGTTCCTCTTTATAATATCTTGCTTATTTTCGACATAGCAGATATTCCCTCATATATTTACATTTTGAGTTACCTTGTAACTTCATCGTTCATATTATACTGGCATCATTTCCGTAAATGCATGGCATATGGTTTGAAAGATACTTTTGAACTGTTATATATTATCGTTCAGTTAAATATTATTGTTGGTGGGCTATTGCTCACCCTTGCTTTATTATTATATCACAACAACAGCTAGACCAGATGACTCGCACAAGGCGCACTCGATGCTGGCGAGGACGATGAGACTACCAGAGCCGAAGAGAAAGCTATTGGTAGGATAGATTTATTCTTTCAGTACCAAGTATATGGTCCAGTATGACTCATGTAAATGGATGGCAAAGAGTATGTATTTATATTAAAATTCTTTTGGGTTGTAAGAACTCATAATGTGTTTAATAAAATTTGGTTGTTACTCTGATTTCATCTCTGGGACTATAACGGGTGTGTTTTATGTTATTGTTTTGGGTTACAAGGTTGTAATTTAATATTTATGTTGAACTGTGGATGGGAATTGAGACGGTAACGACCAGATCCCTGACCCCGGATCTAGGGGTGTTACAGAAGTGGTATCAGAGCCTACGTTATAAACCCCAGAGATGAGGCGACGTTAAAACAATAAATTCACTAAGATAACAAGAACTCTTGCCAAGTTCATAGTCGGACTACTTAATGTAGTGATGACCTATAAAACTCTTATGGGAACTATTAAGTATCATGATAGTAACTTAGCTCGATATCCCATCGACAAGTAAGGCAACAGACCTTGAGGCATACGAGCAGCAGCGCGATGATGCTTTATTATATGTTGAAGATCAACGGGTAAATTCAATAGAGTACCCTACTGGAGACCCGGAAGAGGTTCCAGCAGATAAGAAAAATCTTGTTAGGATAAGGAACTTACCCTCGAGGAATGAGGACTGTAGCCAGAAAGACTGAGATGATTAAGGTATGGAGCTCAAAAAAGTGGGCATAAAGAACTAAGCTATTAGCAAGAGAACTAAAGATTCATGTTGGATTCGTGGCTGGACTAGTGGAGGTAGTACCAGCAAGTAAGACGGATTGGAAGAATTACTTGAGATCTTATACGGGAATAGATGAGAATCATTAGAGACTTTCATATTAACGGCATCGATATAAGGCGAGGAGCAGAGTCCCTAGGAATAGTTGAGAAGAGGCAGTAAGTGCCATATCATTTGATAAATGAATAAGTATGAATATTGTCAGTAATAATTCGCCATGAGAAGGCAGATGTCATAGGTTGTAATTTATTGAACCAAATTGAGGTTGATGAAGTTGTTTTATTCAAGAAAATGTCCATTTTATGAATGAATCAGTTAGAAAGTGAAAACATTGGGAAGTGACAGCATGATTGGATAAAGTTATATAAGGAAGTAGTAAGCAAGACAATGATCTCAGAACCTACCGGAAGATAAGACCAGTGAGTCAAGACGAACTCGTCATGAGACTATTGTCAGGGACTAAGTATAGGGTTAATTTAACTCAGTGAAATGATGAACCAGAAACGTTAGATGCATGTGACTCAGAGGAATATTAAATTCTTTCTTTTCTTTGAATGGATTATAGTAGTTACCTTAAGTTTACTCCGACGCGGAATTATAACGGATCAAGTAATACGATTAGCAGTTAAAGAGAAAAATGTGAGAAAATCTTCCTGGAGCTAAAAGATGAAATTGGTAATGACCAAGAGTTGGCATTGTTTAATGGAAAAAGGGAGACTTTGTGCTTCCAACGACGCTTCGCATAAAAGATTAGGATGTGTGCTTGCGCAGCACGACAAAGTACTTGCGGATGCATTCGGACAGCATGGTTCACCAGGTTCGGATGGCCTTAGTAGTGCCAATTTTTGTGGAACAATCAACTCCGACGGTAATGTTCCTACTGAGACTGGTAGTCAGGTAGACTGACATTTGGTAATATTGAATATCAGGACGTATAGGTATCAGGACGTTGTGACAAGTTTCAGTTTAAAACTGTTAATTCCCTTCTAAGGGATGTATATATTTGGTTCCTCTCCAGGGGTTAAATTTCCAACCCGATGACGATTATTTCGTTAATTATGACTGCTTACGGTTCTACCTACTAGGAGGTTCATAGAACTATTCTTCAGGTTTCGAAACTGGTCTCCTTAGTGTTACCAGTCGATGGATAGATTGACCAAAATTTCCCTAATTCTGGGAAGAACTTCAACGAATTTTGGCAAACCTTGTCTTTCTGATTATCAGAGAACATCATGGAAGAGAGTAGAAACTGTGGCAAACCCCGTGAATTGGGTAAGGTAGCCGCTACATGGGTTGGTGGACAGACCCCGGTTATCGCGATTGATTGTAGAAATACAATGATGAAATGAGATTGGACGAAATCAAGAAATGTAAGTAAGAAACCAGCCGGACTGAGAAACTCCGAGATTGACTTAAGTGAAAAGGCTGTTATGCCAGGAATGGTAAGCTTGCGTGGCACGTGGTAGTGATAAGAATAGTTGAAAAGATAAAAATAGAGGAAAGGTGACCAGAGACGGTGCCGAGAAGTCGATTAATACTTATATGGAGTAAAGTTTTGGAAAGGTAGAAAGGTATCAAAGTAGAAGGCACTATGCCAGCAATTGCTAGAAAAGTAATGCTAAATTAGCCAACCCCTAAAATCATATATAATTTTAGTGTGGCCAGTTGAGGGCAAGTCACAAAGGATTATCAAGTGATTAGACCAGCAATGAAAGAACAAAGCAGGGTTGCTTCTAAGAAAGCACCGACTGCAAGGCCTTCTGATATAAAAGGAAACATTAATGAGATCGTAGGAATCTTCTGCTGAACAGCCCATGTTTTGATTGGGAATTCACTAGACCTTTTTGGGATGGGGTCACCCGTACTAAAGTGACTCATGTGTATATGATTGTCCAAGATTACGAGTAAAATGGAAGTATAGTGACTTGAGATGTATGATGTTAGGGTATCGTAAATACCATGAATATATTATGACGGAGGAAAGTAAACAATGAAGGTATATGAAGAGAGTATAGAAATGGTCAGAAATTGAACAATATGCTGTAGGAACTTTCTCTGAGGCAAGTACCTTGCGAAGAACGATAAGCACTAGGAAATTCACGTTGAACTCGACCAATATCTTTCAGAACATCCTTGCTACCATTAACAAGTTCTGTAAGAGAGCAGATAGACCTACGTTGTCTTTTGGAAGGTCAAATAGGTTGACCACTATCTGAAAGAAGAAATTAGCAGTAAGCTACCAATCGATTATCAAATAAGAATGATTGAAAAGAGACCCTTATTAAGGATACATGATTTGATTTCCAGTTATAGGATGCAGGAATTCCTTGGCAGTTGAATTAAGGATAAGATATCCATAAAGTAAGGCAAACCCTGGGGAATGCACAAGGGATGGCACTAACCCTAATAAAGACATTGTGAATTCAGATGATATGAGTTGGATTTGCTAAGGCAACAATGACCTGTACAGATTATTAAAAAGAGTTCTGGAAAGAACAGAGATAGAATTATTAGGGTATTGATCAAAGACGTTTTGATGTACCCTGTACCTAGAAAATACAAGAGGAATGATGAGGACGACCTAAGAAACCTTACAAGGAAAAGCTAATATTCTGAGTTTCCAACTAGAAGTTTGGAAGAGAATGTAAGACACGATAACAATATACCAGATGATGCATGTATGAAACCCTGAGGGAGTATGGATTGAACCTATAAAGGTTGAGATTATCCTAAGATAAGGAAAGAACTAAGAAAAGAAGTATCCTAAGTAGGATTGGGAATAAACGTGATAAAGTTCCCACGGGTAGTTGGAAGGAATGACTTATGGAAAAAGACTGATAGATTTATTTTTCTCCTTCAGCAGAGCTTAAGGGAGAATGCTTTCACCCAACAGTGATGAGAATGAGAGAAATTACTATTATTAGGAAAGGCCAATGAGGTGGCCGACAGTCTAAGTATAAAGGAATAATTACAAATGTTCATACCGAAGAAACAGAATAATATTTGGAAGAACCTTGAAGGTCATATCGGAATGGAGGAATTTACATTCCTTCTGATGATTGTGCAAGAATCGACGGTAATAGCAGTTTAAGTAAAGATTCGATTCCTGATGGGTCTTAAGCATATTACATACCTTAGAAGGTCCCGTTTTGTGGCAAACCAGGACCATGATACAAAAAAATTGAGGAAGTAAACCATTAAGTCTCCAGTCTTTTATGGAAGATGCATAAGTGATAGTTTCATCAACCGGACCTAGCTGCGATGCTTGAAACTCTTCTGCAATTCTATCTACTTCATGTAATATCTACATCAAGTTCAGGAAGTGTTCCTTATGGATAAGGAATAGTGATTACTTTGTCTCCCTAAAGGATTGAAACCCGTACCGTTAGCTATTAAGGCACTACGTAAGCAACAAGCGATGGTGATTCTTCTAAGAAAGTAGATGACAACGTAAAGATAAAGAAAGTGCTGCTATTGATAAGCTAAATGGCATGTTGATGAATGACAAGCAAGTTTGTGTTAGTGTACTTCTGCGCAAACAAGATAGAGAATATGAGGTTGATGATTCATGATGCTAAATGTATTCCCGTGGAAAAAAAAAATTAATGAGACTTAGAGAGAAGGGCAGTTGAGCCCGAGACTTATTAGGCCACCTGAGGGTTTAAAGTGTTCGGAAGGTGGCATTCGAGCCAGTTTTACCCCCAAAGCTTATAGCATGGTAGTAACGTGTTTCTTGTGGCAAAGCTACACCAGTAAAATGCAGATGCTCAACAGATGATAAGAGTGCGAGCAGGTAGGTGTACGACCTGGTCTGACTTACGAAAGACAACCTGTGAAAAACCGTGGGTAGAAAAGAATAAGTGATGAGAAACAAGTTGACAGAAGTAGATTATATTGGATCTAAGCTAAAGAAATCGGCCAGATTCATTTCGGAGGTTTTAAATTTGAAATAATGTGATGATTATAGAGTAAATGTGACGGGATACCAATAAGGAGGTGCCAAGTGCAAAAGATGTCTCAATAAAGAGATGAAGGTGGAAGTAAATAACAGAGGTAAATAAATATCAGATAATAAGAAGGATGTGATTGATAAAGAAAAGACTGGGAAAACAACTATGGAATGTGAAGTAAGGAATGTTATGAATGGATTAATAAATGGGTTTCTGATGAATTATCGGGATGACAACCTGATAGTGTTAATATAATAGATATGAAAAGCTAGTAGCGTGACATGGAATGTCAGTAACAATGATGTCCAGCGAGAAACCTAAGATTTAACCTGAGAGGTTGAAAGATTTTTCCAAAAGTGTTGCTAAGATTGAACCAGAGTATAGGTGCATAGAATAATGGACAAAACAGCAAGATATGTTGACACGTGAAATTGCGATCAAATGGTATTGGATATAATCATGATTATTTTCTTCTTTGATGAACCTCTATAGTTCAGAGGTAAATTCTGAGTATGATATTTTACAAAAAAAAAAAAAATCTATAATCCTTTAAAATTCTTTTCTTTTCTTCTCTCTTATTCATCTTCTTTATGAATTGAGAAGAACAACCCTTTAAGGAGGGGAGGTACTGCTACGTGACTATCTGTCTATGTGATAGAAGTCTAAGTGGAATACCATAACTTGTTTAATTGCTTGTCAAGTACTAAAGGCTGGCCCCCTTCTGTACTAACTATGCAATATAACAAATGTTCAATTGATCATAGTGATCTCTCAATAAATCTTTCCACTTCTCTATATTGATCGAGATTACGAAGATTAAGGCGATCAGGAAATGCATAGTGCGAGTGAGGTTATCTCCGAATTCGCAATGCGATAGTGATACCGAAGTCACTGTAGATACCAATAAGGGTGATATTATATGAATCAGTAAGAGCAGAACCAGGATAGTGTGATGTGCAAAAGTAGAAAAGTTGATAAAAAGGAAAAAGAGAGTACTGTAGCACTACGGAGATGTGCTGTAAACGGGTTGAAATGATTAAGGATCAACCGAGGACTGGAAGGCTAGATGACAAACAAGAACCCGATTGTTTCCTACCTGATTCCGGGACGGAATCCTTTTAAGGAGGGGAGACTGTAAGAACCCCAAATTTTGGATATAATTAAAACTTTTTATTAAGTACTGATAAAATGAGGAACAATGATTCCGACAACAAGGTCACCAGCTCTAATGAATGAATGGAATGGATATGGATTCAAATACTTATATGTCATGAAGAATGCTAAAGGGTGACAACATAGGTAAGAATAATCTATCTCCTAAGGGAATAAGTTATGGCAATTCCAAGCAGGAGAATATTCTCATGTCATCCAGATAGATAGCGATTAATCCAGTGGTTCCGTAAAAAGGTTAAGGAACGATCGAAAGAGAATACGGACAATTGTACAACCCTAGATGAATAAGTAAAGAATAAGGATGAATAGTGATTTTGGTGTAATTGAGAATATTATTAGACGACGTTATATAGAAGTATTCGGAACGAATTTCCGAGTTCGTATTAGTGATCCAGGGGGAAAATAAGTGTATGTAAAAGCTGTCGGATTCTGAAAAACCGCACTTTTATTTTCTCCGAGAGTTCCCTGGACACTGATAGCCTTAAGTATTTAACGAATGGATTTAAGGATTATAAATTGGAAAGTTAGAATGAAAGATGGAGAATGATAGTATTAATATTAAGAGGATTCCCGGTAAACCCTAATTAGAAATCCGTGAAATATTCCTATGAACGATCAATCAAAACGGGTAATAACCAGACACAGAATCAAGCAGAGGAAGCAAGATACATGCATGTACAAATGATAAATATCTAGTAACTAGTATGGTTAGAGATTAACTAATACTTAGCAAATCAAACTACTAGTTGCATGTAAACCATCAAAATCTTAACACATGTCCCTCCATTTTCATCATCCATTACATCACTACTTTAATAAAGTAGCTTTACACAATATCTTCCACTACACACTTGAATTAGTGGATGAAAAGTAGCAAGGTAAAATACACCACAAAACCAACCAAGGCAAAGAAACTCTCCATTTTCTCTTTCCTCTCAAACTGATCAGCTAGAGCAACCATCAAAGAAAAAATCATAACTCCATTTCCAACCATGATAAAATCACCAAAATTTGACCATAGCTTCTCCACTCCATGTATAACATTCGTACAAAATTTCATAATTTTTGAAGGTCGTTTGAATGGGTAAATAAATTCAAGAAGATCACCCTGTTTTTCCTCTCAAAAACAGGGCATTCGAATTTTGCATAAATTCAAGGATCAAAATCAAGCTTCCACCCCTTATTTGATCTTCCAAATTTTATGGTGAGTCCTATATTTCATAAAACTAATCTCCATGAAATCTTAGCTTCAAATTCCTTTGTTAGCATTTTCAAATAAATCAACAAAGATGAGAATGAATAGTGTTCTTCAAGATTTAACTTTGTTTTCTTTGATTCTTATGGTTGATCTAGCTACTCTAAGGCCACACAAGGGTAGATCAAGGCTTAGTAGGGCTTTAGAACACTCCAAGGAAGGTAATCATCACTTGAAACCCTAGGTCTTACTTTGAGATTTTGCATGCTTTGGATGGATTTAGTATAAGTGATGTTATTAGCATGATTAGTTAAGTGGTTTAGTTAATTTAAGAAGCATGATGATTTTGATGATAAGATCAGTAGCTTCTGGACTTGTTGAGATGAAGATCATGTGTATAAGTTGGATTTGTGCCCGGTGTGGCTTGGTATTGTTGTTATGATTTTTGGAATGTTCGATTTATAGCCGTCGTAATGCAAAAATTTCATTAAGCTTAAGAAAACGATTTTGACAGAACATGTAACTCCCTGTTTGGCTTCGTTTTCTGCCATGATAGGATAGATCATGTTATAAGCTTCGTTTTGATATAAAGATCGTGTGAAACGGACTTACGGTTTAGGAGTTACGGTCGGTTTACTAAAAGTAGTTCGAAACCGTAACCGAGAATTCGTAATTAAAAATGAACCCTCGTAAAATACGTAAGTCAGTGGCGAATCTTGGTAATTAAATACTAGAGGTAAAAAGGGAGGTGTGAGAGAAAACCTCATGTGAATCGGATCATTTTTCGATTTTATAAAAATGTTCGAATATAGGTTAAACGCGAACGAACCCCTTAAAAGTATAACTTTTGTTATAACGTAGAAAACGAGCGATAAAACTCGAGATATAATCTTGGTTCGTAATCGATCAAATTTAGAACTTATACGACTTAAGTATACACTAAGTGTGAATACGATGACATGTCTTAATGACGAACAAATGTCAAATCGTATCGGTAATAAAAAGAGTTACACTAAAAAGGGGTATAACGAGATAATTCGAAAACATGTTTCGACTTAAGTTAATACTTAACCTTTTGAAAAATGTTAAGTGATTGATTAATCTCGAATTTCTTGACTATTATAGATCGCCGAGCTGACTCGGGACACCCTACCACTACCCCCACCCGTGCTCAATTACCAGGCAAGTGTTCAAACCTTTGAACCTGTTGTTGTGATAATATATGTATATGATTTCTGTTTTACATATGCCATCGCATGCATGCCTGTTTCCAATTATATTGTGACTCTGGTTTTGTTTTTGTGATACTTGTTCCCTGAATTGATATTGGCTTATAGACTAGATACGATTTATCAGTAATAAGCCGGATTGTTTTGGTAAGACCCTTAGCGAAGGGCATATGATATTCATTCTAAATATAGACCGGGAGTCGGTATTTTGAGTTATAGATAGTCGTGGAAACCCGGAGGGATTCCAACGACAGATTATTATTTATCTGAGGAAGGTTATTGTTAAACGTTATTATATTCCATAAAGTATCAATTACTTGGAAATATTTCGAGGAATGTTATTCGAGTATTATCTTAGTCGAGAGATAATAAATGAATGTTAATTTTGAATATTCATTTAGAGTTGATATTTAATGAATATTATTTTGATATTCTTTAGAATGTTATTTATTAAATGAATATTACTTTCGAATATTCATTTAAGGTTTTATGTACTTAATGAATATTATTTTAAAATATTCATTGGAAGTTCTATTTACTTAAGGAATATTATTTCGATTATTCCTTTAAAGTTTTGATTATTAAATGAATGCTATTTGGATATTCATTTAAAAGAGTAAATATTAAATGAACATTATTTTCAAATATTCATTTAAGGTTTGAATTTTTTTATTGAATACTATTTTAAATATTTATTGGAGTTTAATTATTTAATGAATATTATTTCGAATATTCATTTAAGGAGGGATTTATTTATTAAATAATTCCATATATTCATTCGAGGATTACTTACGAGCAATATTATGAATTAATAATATTCCATAATTATTATTGAGTAAATAAATATTCTTGGAATATTTATTTAATTCTTTTAAAATTCTTTTTAAAATAATTTATATTATTCGGAGATTACCTTTCACCTCCAGATATTATGTAAAATATTTCGGAGTCTTTTTACGACTATTTTATCAAGGAAAGGTTCCCAACTCTTTCATTTTCATTTAAATCTATCTTAAAAGGATTTAAATGCTCGCTCAAACTTCCATATTATAGGGGAACTTACTTGAGCAATGTTATTTATCTTGTTGACTTCCCGGTCATAATTTATCCTCTTCACTCGCAACTTGGTTGCTATGGACTCGTTAAGTCTGTGTTTACCTTCTCATCTTTCGAGGGGTAAGATTGTTGGAACAAGTTGATGTTCGTTACCAAGCAATAGCTTGGAAGTTATTGGTGAATTTTCCTTTCCAAATAGATACGACTACTTTGTAGAGTCTTATCAACAAGTATTATACTTGGGGAAAGGGGGACGAACGTTACATTCAGAATCATGAATTCTATTGGAACTAGGAGTCGTGTAAGAGGCCGAGTAGCGCCGGTCCATCCCCTTTGGCCCAACCGTTGGCCTGGGAGAGCTACTAAGGCGGTAGACAAGTAAAGCCGTCAGTTCTTCCTTCTACCGGTAGTAAATCTAATTTGAGCTGTACGATCTTGACTGATCATCAAGATTGGAACAGCGGGCGCGGTGAATACTCCATCATTGGTTCATCATCCAAACTTATTTATTTCCTGCAATATGATTACTGTTGGCAGAGCTGGAAAAGTGTTCGTAACTGGAATTGCAATATTTTCCTTGCAAGTTCCTCTTTATAATATCTTGCTTATTTTCGACATAGCAGATATTCCCTCATATATTTACATTTTGAGTTACCTTGTAACTTCATCGTTCATATTATACTGGCATCATTTCCGTAAATGCATGGCATATGGTTTGAAAGATACTTTTGAACTGTTATATATTATCGTTCAGTTAAATATTATTGTTGGTGGGCTATTGCTCACCCTTGCTTTATTATTATATCACAACAACAGCTAGACCAGATGACTCGCACAAGGCGCACTCGATGCTGGCGAGGACGATGAGACTACCAGAGCCGAAGAGAAAGCTATTGGTAGGATAGATTTATTCTTTCAGTACCAAGTATATGGTCCAGTATGACTCATGTAAATGGATGGCAAAGAGTATGTATTTATATTAAAATTCTTTTGGGTTGTAAGAACTCATAATGTGTTTAATAAAATTTGGTTGTTACTCTGATTTCATCTCTGGGACTATAACGGGTGTGTTTTATGTTATTGTTTTGGGTTACAAGGTTGTAATTTAATATTTATGTTGAACTGTGGATGGGAATTGAGACGGTAACGACCAGATCCCTGACCCCGGATCTAGGGGTGTTACAATTGCAATGCTTTTCTAATTCATTGCAATTTATGTGATTTGGTTTCTCAATAGCAACGTTTTTGACAAACTTTCAGAAATATGGTTGCAATAGCCAATCTATGGTGTAGTGAATGCTTATGAAATGTGGCAGAATTTATAAAAAAGATATACTTTGACAAGTGGGTCTCGTAAATATAAGCTCAGCAAAGATCTCTATGAGGTTCGTCAACACACAGCCTCTATCAATGAATATTACACAGCAATGAAAAACTTGTGAGAGGAACTTGACTCTATGAACCTCCTACCTGCTATCATAAACCCTACTGATGAGATCAAAGAGCTTCTAGTAAAATTGAAATGCAGAAAGAAGAGGCTAGATTATTCCAATTTCTGAATGGTCTCAATGAGGTATATGGTCCTCAACATAGCCAGCTCCTTATGGTTACCCCTTTACCATCAGTAGAGCAAGCTGTTGCTCTCTTCCAGCAAGAAGAGGCCCAGCGTCAACTTCTCTCCACCATTACACCTGACGTTGAGCTCTCAGCTTTATATAGTCGCAATGCTCAAACAACCTCAAGTGAAAGAGTGATCAGCTGCACTGCTTGCAATGTCAAAGGCCACACACGTGAAAGGTGTTGGACCATAGTTGGATACCCAAAGTGGCATCCAAAATACCCACAGAGGACTTGGAATATCATTTCTATGGGATGATCTCGAGCAATAAATCTATTATTCTACCTCAAGAATGGATTGTCGACTCTGGTGCATCTGATCACATGACACCATCTTTGGCCATTCTCACCATGGCTGTTCCTCTACTCAAATCTCCTCAAATTAATCTTCCCAATGGAGACACAATAGTGATTACACACACAGGTACTGTTTCTCTCCCAAGTGGTTTAAATCTCAATGATGTGCTATGTGTGCCAAACTTCAAATACAACCTGCTGTCAGTTCAAAAATTGATAAAAGATAACAATTGCCAAGTTCAGTTCTTTCCCAATCACTGCTGTGTTATTGATAATACCTCGAATAAAGTGCTATGTGTTGGAAATGCTAGAAATGGTCTGTATTATCTTAGTCCCCACTTTGTCTCCTTTGTTCACTCATTCTCTGCTCAATTACCTACCACACACAATCTTGATAAATCTGCATCACTAGTATCTGCGAATGGTATCAGTCTAGACCTCTGGCACCACAGACTTGGCCATGCCCCTATTGACAAAATTAAACACATAGCTACTTTACCTATCTCACCTAAACATTCTTCTACTATTTGTATCACATGTCCATTTGCACGTTTTACTAAGCTTCCTTTTCCAACTAGTGAGTCACATGCAGCTATAACCTTTGATTTAGTGCACATAGACCTATGGGGACCATATAGACACAATACTAAAGGCAATTGTAAGTATTTCATGACTCTGGTCGATGACCACACTCGATATACTTGGGTATACCTGCTGTCAAACAAGTCAGATGCATTGTCTACATTGAAGGTCTTTCATCAATATGTTCACAATCACTTTAAGTCCTCTATTAAATCCATCCGTTCTAACAATGGTTTGGAGTTTGAGAATGCCTTGTTTAAGCAGTTTCTAGACAGCCATGGGATTCTACACCAAATGAGCTGCCCCTACGGGCCACAAAAAAATGCCAGGGTGGAGAGAAAGCATCGTTTTATCTTAGAAGTGGCTCGTGCTTTGAGATTTCAGGCCAATGTTCCAATACATCTTCGGGGAGATTGTATCTTGACGGCTGTCTATCTCATAAACAGACTGCCTACACCTCTACTGAACAATAATTCACCATATGTAATCTTGTATAAGGAGGAACCAAATTATGATCATCTTCGTGTGTTTGGTTGCCTTGCAATTGGCTATAACCCAGCTGTTCCCTCTGATAAATTTACAGCTCGAGGAATTCCTTGTGTTTTCTTGGGATACCCTCCCAACAAAAAAGGATATAGGCTTCTTGATCTCAGCACATGCATCAAAGGAGTTTGTATCAAGAGATGTCAAATTCTACGAAGATATATTCCCATTCTCTCCACAAGCAAAGTCCAAGTATATGCAGCCTCCTCCTGCAATGATACAAAACCAAACAATGTATGATGATGAATGCCTATTCTCAGATGTCCCCAGTGTGCAGTCTTCTCCTGAACAAGAACAAGACCATTTTGTTAATCACGAAGAAGAAAGCACTGTTCATGTTCGAAGATCAACGCGTATTCGACAACCACCATAATGGCAAGGTGATTATGCCACAAACTTCTCTTCCTCACAGCCTATAACCAGCTTAACTCAGACTGAGGTTAATCCTTCTTTCACCTGCTTTCTTGCCACAATTACTGCAACTAGTGATCCAACCTCATTCAAAGAGGCAGTGAAACACCCTCATTGGGTCTTTGCAATGAACACGGAGCTAGATACTCTAGAACGTAATAGAACATGGACAGTGACTGAGCTACCACCTGGAAAAATAGCTATAGCCTGTAAATGGTTATTTAAAACCAAGTTCAACCGAGATGGAAGCATTGAATGCCACAAATCACGTCTGGTTATCTTGGGATGTCGACAGAAATATGGTGAAGATTATCAAGAAACGTTCGCCCCAGTTGCTAAAATGACAACATTGCGAACAATGCTGGCAGTGGCTGCTATAGAGGAGTGGCATACACGACAGATGGACGTCTCAAATACATTCTTGCACGGAGAGCTTCCAGAAGATGTTTACATGAAAATGCCCCCTGGATACACTGGTATGGGTAGTCGAATACACCTAAATGACACAGGTAAAAATGAATCAACACCCATTCTAGTTTGTAAGCTGCATAAAGCCCTGTATGGCTTGAAACAGGCACCACGTTTGTGGTTCTCGAAACTCTCCTTGACTCTTCTCGACAGTGACGTCAAGCAATCAAAGTCTGACTATAGTCTATTTTTGAAGCAAACATCAACATCAATGCTAGCTGTACTCGTTTATGTCGACAATCTTCTAGTCTGTGGCTCTGATATGTCTGCCATTCTTCACCTAAAAGACATGTTGTCTACTAAATTTCATATAAAGGACCTTGGTCCCATAAGTTACTTTCTGGGCCTTGAAGTGGACAGGTCTTCATCTGGCTTTTTTGTCTCACAAAAGAAATATACTATTGACCTTCTTACTGAACATGGTTTCACGAACTGTAAGCCTCTTTCTTTACCCATGGATTCACATGTGAAGCTCACACCAATACTTGGAGATCCACTTCCTAATCCCATGCCCTATCAACGCTTGTTAGGTCAGCTCATTTACCTCACGGTCACTCGCCCAAACATAGCTTTTACTGTGCATACCCTCAGTCAATACATGAATGCTCCAACTACTGCCCATATGCAAGCAGCAAAGCTTCTTTTTCGCTATTTGGCTGGTTCTCCATCACAAGGCATCCTCCTAGCTTCTTCGAGTGCTGCACAACTCACAACATACTGTGATAGTGACTGGGCTAGCTGCCTTGCAACCAGAAAATCCACCACAGGTTATTGCATCCTTCTTGGTGACTCTCCCATATCTTGGAAATCGAAAAAAAAGAGTGTTGTTGCTCGTTCCTCAGCAGAGGCTGAATATCGAGCCATGGCAATGACCACCTGTGAAGTGACTTGGCTCTCATCTATTCTCAAAGACCTGGGTTTTAAAAATTTGCCTGCTACTCAACTGCACCGTGACAACAAAGCAGCACTAGCAATTGCTGCTAACCCAATTCAACACGAACACACGAAGCATGTCAAAATTGACTGTCATTTTGTACGTGATCAAATCAACTCTGGCCTTATTCAAACTGCTCATGTTTCTTCATCTGATCAAGTTGCTAACCTCCTAACTAAAGTGCTGCCAGTTCAACAACATAATTATCTTCTTCACAAGCTAGGAGCTTCAGCTAACCGTTCATCTCCAGCTTGAGGGGGAGTAATGAGTAGAGCTGTAATTCGGGCCGAGCCAGGCGAGTTCGAGCCGGGTAGTTATTCGAGCCGAGTTTTTTTACACGAGCCGAGCCGGCTCGTTTAACTAAACAAGCTGAATTTTATGTCTCGTTTATAAACGAGCCTATTTAAATGAGTCGAGCGAGCCGAAATAACACTTAAATGAGCTTAATTTTCTACCCGAACTCGATTCGTTTAATTTCACGAGCCGAGCCGAGCCAGCTCATTTAATTAAACGAGCCGGAACCTCTACCCGAACTCGGCTCGTTTAACTAAACGAGCCGAGTCGAGCCAGCTTAAACGAGTTCGAGCCGAGCGAGCTCGCCGCGAATTACAGCTCTAGTAATGAGGGACCACACTCGCCAGCTCAACATTCTGTTCACTACTTTTATCTTTTAGTGTCACCTAGTATAAGGCCAGGTGGCTAGGTTGTTATTAGGAGAACGTTGCCTCTACTTTGTCCCATTCTATCCCATGTATTCTGGTCTATATAAGTAGAACATGTGTCATTGTAAAGGCAAGGGAAATATCAATAAATCTTCAAGCTGTGTTCTTATTATCTGCAATGTCTCTTTCATTCCTTCTACACCATCACACACGAATCATAAACTAACCTTTGTCAATACAACTAATATCAGAAGCACGTAAATAATGAATTGATAATAGTAAGATGGCTAAAGAAAGGATTTCCCCAAGTTATCGAAAGATCATACACGCTAAGTGATATTATACTGATGATTATATCTTTTCCTATCACAACAATCTAGTGAAGCACATAAGTATATCATGTTTAATCAATTTGATATTAAAGTTATATAAGTCAAGTTTGATATAGATTGTACGATCAAGAGGAGTTTATAACAAACAAATCAATCAACTAAGTCGTATTTATTGAGTGAATTCTAGCATTTTACTTAATTCTAGAATGTGCCCCCCAAATTAATTAGTCTTGCCCACTGTGGAGGATATCATCATGTGCTGAATTGTAGTTGTGCCAAAGACCAAAGACTTGAGTGTAATAAAAACTACCTATAACCTAGAAAGCAGGGATACTCCTCCCCACCAGAGAACTGCGTATCCCGTACGTATGCAGTGCGTAGTGCGCGGGGATACGCCTGAGTGCGTACAGGATACGCCAGGTGGCGTATCGACGAATTCAAGGAAAGAGGGATACGGGGGTGCGCAAATGGGGGTGCGTGAAAGGAATTTTTGGAATATTTCAGCAACGACTTTTAGTCAAACAAAACAAAAAGAAATCCCCTTTCTTACCCTAATTACAATTGACGTCTGACGAGTTCGAATTGAGAGTGACGATCGAAGAAAGGCGACTTCTCCGATTAACATCTCCGGTCATCCGTCGTTTACTCCGGTCATCTTGTCTGATCATCTCCGGTCGTCGTTACTGGTAAGTCTTTTCACTTTGATATTGATGAGTTGTGTGTAACTGTGTATATATGTATCTATTTGAGTTGTGTGTTGCGTGTATGTTTATCTTTTCGTCGTTTCTGATACTCTGCTTGTGTTGTGTGTTTGTGGTCGTGATATTTTGGTAGTAATTGGTAGTAATTGATTTATAAGGCAAGTAAATAAGTGAGTCAGTTTGCTAATGGATTTAATTAATTAATTAATTGGATTGTGGTTGTTGTGGGAGGAATTTAGCACAACAGATTATGAGGCCTCGTGCTGGAATAGCGCCAATAAACAAGGAATCGTCCAACCACCCAGAAAGGCTCGTGGTTGAAGATCAATAGCTAGCCGCCCGGGAAGGCTCACGACTAGGGTTACCGAAGAACACGGGATGTGGTTCCTCGGAAGGATCGGACTGAATCTACGGGATGAGAGCTCAAGGACCAAATGTTGGCCAGCCAAGAACCCTAATTTGACTATGTCACACAAGAGTGCACGTGCTCTAGCTACTCAAGGAGTGTAAGTGTCGAAGAAGATCCCGTAAACTGCCTACATACCTTTATTTATAGTGGATCAAGCCCGAATGTAGTTCTTGAAGGATATGATCGTTTGTTTATGATAAGTTATCCTCTCTCCAGTGGGATAATGACTGTTATTTCTGATAATAATCGAGTATGATGTGTATAATCAGGTTACCAAGCAGTTTAGGTAACATAGAATGATTATCTCTTGTATTTATCATGATTTTGTATCATTTATCAAGTATATATGACATATATCCTCAAATAACTGAATGTTTATCTGTTTGAGAGTGTTTTTAGATGATATAAACGTGTTCCTAAAAAGTAGGAGGCGTGCCTTATCTGATTTGGCAGCCTGATCAGGCTTCCGGCGAAAGCTGGGGGTACCGCCCGGTAGCCTGGCTCCGGTACCCCCTCCGGTAACCCCTATCACGGAAGCTACTCTGGAAGCTCTACTGGATGACTGATAATAGTTATAGGTTATCCTCAAGGGGATACCTTGACACCCTTAGTAATGTGTTCCCGTGCTGCAGTGTACATGGTAACCCCTAGGGCTACCGCAGGCCTCCGGAAACCCGACAGATTACACATTCTCTTCATGGATCTGGACCCTAATCCTCTAGTGGGCCTAAATCTAACTCATGCAAGATTTTGGTCACAACAACTACCCCCCGGTTCCCTGAAGTACTGTGTGCAAAGGGAACCTAATATTCACAGGGTGCCGTTTCCTAGGAAGATTCAGGCTTATGCCGTCTTGTCAAGTCAGCATTCTTTACGGTACTAGCCTTGAAAACTCTTTATCGTAAACGTCAAAGTTAATATTATCGTTTATTCGAAGGCTCCTTGTAACAATATCATGAGAGCTAAAATTGGGTCTACCAATGAACGGAAACCTCATAATTTATATGTTTTAAGGATAAGTTAATCATTTTAAATCTACGAAGATAAAAATGATAACTATTAAGGGAGGAGAATCAGGCTGGGACTCTACCGTTTTTACAAAAATAAATTCAAAAAATAGCCCATTTTCCACACAAAGGACGTTTCCCACTCCACCTTGTTTTCTGTGCCACATTCATTAATCAAAGGGGACACGTCTCTTTTCTCTCCGTTTGTATATATCTATTCACTTAGCCCTTTGTATTTTATCTTTTCTCCACATCCTCTTTTGGGCAAGCAAGGGTTTCTTTGAGAGCTTCCAGCAAAGGCTTATCCGGCGGAGGCTTAGGCGTTTCAATCATCCGTACCTTCCAACTCGTCCAGGTATACCTCTGAATTTCTCAATTCAGTTTTGATGCCAAGCTCTCTAATTTATTCTTTGTGCACACATTGAGTTAATCAATGATACTTCTAGTGCGTATTATGTGTTCTAGGCTTCGATGTTTCCAAATTTGATATCTCCACTTATAGATTCTTGTTGTCATTCCTAGACCTTGAATCGTATATAGGTTAGATCTTTATACACAAATCTTAATTGACATATGCATGTATGAGTTTTCATCTGGCGTTGTGAATCGAAGCGGTTGGCGCGATTTGTATTTTGGTTGCCCTGTTGACCATTTCTTAGTATGCATTTAGCTTGTTTGATGTTTGATTTCAATGAATATTGTCATTTTAGGTATGCTACCCTAAGTTTAATACCCGTAACTTGCTCGTTTAGGCATTCTTATTACACCTTATCTCTGCATGCCTTTTTCCATTTCGCTTAGCTAGAAGTGGGGTTAATAGGTTAGGCAGCCATGTGGATGGTTACCCCCCGGGTCTTGACTCCTCGATTTTGGTCTGGTAGCCTCATCAGTGGCTGGGAGCTGTTGCCTTATTCGACCCTGAACTTTTCGATTTCAATCCCCCTTACTAATCTGCCTCCCTCTTTTGTGGTTGCAGATGTCTCTTTCATCGGCATCGAGGGAGTCTTCCCAGTGTTTAGGATATTTATCACCCGTGTTTGGGGAACCGTCTGATTCGGGGTCCACCCATCTTAATAATCTTTTGCTCTCCCAGCCCCTGCTTGAATCTAAACCATCAGTTAGCTCCAGGACACGTTCCCAGGTAGAAGTAATAGATCCCTTGTCCGCTGAGATTGTCAGCCGGTATCCTAGCCTTTCCCTGGAGGCCGGTTCATCGAATTCGGATGGTGGAGAGGCAGAAAGGATTGAAGTTAGTTCCAACACTGATGAAGGGGAAAAAACTATAAATGATCTTTGGCTAGGTGGTGAACAGCCATTCTTCAGTAATGATGATGTGACGGAAAAGAATGATAATGTTTGGATGCCGTTGGTGGCAAAGGTTGAGCGAAAGCCCCATGTTCCTGCAGGTTTTGTTCCCTCTTGTGAGGATACAGATTCGTCCATGAATGCTGACAGACTTGCGAGGTTGAAGGAATCATGCGATCCAGGATGCGACCTGGTGGTACCTACCGCCGGTGAGAGGTGCCATAGGTTTGGCAACTTTGAACCTGATCAAGCTATACCCAATGCGGTACTGTCTGCATCCTTTTTCAAGCTGGGATTCTCTATGCCGATGCATCCGTTTTTTGTTGACATGCTGAACTTCTACGAGATAGCTCCTATGCAACTGTCACCTAATTCCTTCAGGGTGGCGGCATGTATGTATATCCTCTACGATCAAACCTTTTCTGTCCCCCTTACCCCTAGGGAATTAGGGTACTTTTATCAACTAAAGGGTGTGGGAAGGAAGATAGGTATTTTTTACCTCACCTCCTGGAACGACAGGCAAGGGAGATGTATTAAGGGAAATAAGCGGGAAATGTATGACTGGATGGAAATGTTTTTGTATTGTTATGATTGTGAAGAGGTGAGAAAAGAGTGGAATCTGACTCCGGGTAAGCATCCGGTACCCTCGTTCATTACTGGTAACCTTTATTTGGTTGATTCTCTACATAGCTCTTACCCCCTTTTTACTATCTATTATCTCATTTAGGGATCCCATCGCAAACTCTGCTCGAGGGGGCTGAGGCAAAAAGAGCCGAAAAGATTATGAGGTTGGCAGCTAGTTTAGGAGATGGCGAGAGTCTGTTAACTCCGGAAACCTTAGTGAGGTTGGGATTTACGAGACCCCTGGCTCCCTCTCCCCCTGCCCAGGGGATGGAGGTGTCTGTTAGAAATTCTGATACTTACGGTACCGCTTGGGAGGAGAAGGGGGCTACCGACCGCTTCAGCCCTGGTAACCTAGGCTTCCGCTTTCTACTTTTGTACCTTTTTACTCACTGTGCCGCAATTCTCTTTGGTGCTTTTCTTTTTATTCGTTTTTATCCGTATCTTTATGGGCCTCCATGCGTGTGTCGATTACATGGTAGTTACTGTTTATCCTGTAACTGGCCACTTTTTCCACATTTCTCTTTGCATATTTATGTTATGATTTTTAACATTCTGGCTGTCTTGTCTTTTCAGGTATGTCTGGTACCGTTCCATCCTTTGTACAACCTTCGGAGAAATACGAAGATTTGTTCCCAGAAGATGAGCTGATGACACTGGAACCCCCAATTAATGCTACCCCTATCTCCCAGGCTAAGGTTCCTACTTCTGGGAAGGTTGGATCCACTCCGGCTGATAAGAGAAGGTTCTCCCAAGCCTCTGGCAGCCTGGCTTCTACCCCAGAAACTAGGTCTTCCAAGAGAGTCAAATTGCCACAATCACCCAGCATACCACAAGAGATTCAGCAATTCCACAGGTTAACCGAAGGGCAGATCCCCTTGGAGGTCATCTCAGGATGGTCCAAGCTCAAGATCTCTAATGTCGTACGAGCTATGATATATTCTTCTGGGGAGAATCTGTTTCATCAGATGAGGATCGGTAACCAGCTGGTAGCGGCTACTCGTGGTGACATGAAGTTAAAGGAGGACCTTAAGCAGGCAAAATCTGATCTCGAAACTGTTGAAGGGGAAAGAAAGAAGCTCGCTGATGCTAATAAAAAGTTGAAGAGTGAGATCTCCGTGGTAACGAAGGAGAAGGAGAAATTTGGTATGCTAGTTTTTGCTCAAGATAAGGAGAAGGAAGAGTTGGTGGCTGCCCATGCCACTGAGGTTGGAGAATTGAAGGTGCAAGTGGATACTCTTCAGGCTTCCGCGAGAAAAATGAAGGAGGTACTCCCTGAGAGGTACAAGCTGGGGTTCGCCAAAGGGGTCAATGATTACTTGAAGGCTACTTGGAAGGTGATGCCGAATCTTGACTGGGCGTTCCTGGGTGAAGACGCGGTAAAGCAGGTGGAAAGTTTCAAGGCTGAGGTTGCCAAGTCCCAAGTTCCCGTCACCAAAGGGGTCTCCAAGTCATCTGCTATCCAACAAGATGATATCGAAGATGCTCAGGCTACCTGGGTTGAGGCTCCCACGGACGTGGTTGAGGTTACTATAGGCGATTCCACTAAGAAGGTTGACCCTGTCGAGGATTCCCCTGGCTCTGAGGCTACCAAAGACCCTTCTGCCTCTCAGTAACTTCTTTTTTGGTTATGAAAAATTTTATCCAGTTGGTTTTATGAACTTATGGTTTTAACTAAGGGGGTGGGCTCCTATAACGCTCCACACGTGTATTTTTGGATTCGTAACTTAACTGTTTTACGGCCATGGGGCCCTGGTGCTCTTGAACTGGTTTTATTCCTCAAATGCATGTTTGTTTTATTACCTAATTCTTTCTGTGGTAAGTATAATTATTGTACTATAATTGGTTATGCCTTAGATGCCAGACTTGTTTTCCTTAATGGCAACGAAGTTCACTAACTCAACTAAAAAGCCTTAAATCTGCTAAGTGGGACGAGTGATGCCTTAACTTAAAACAACTCGCGACCGAATATTACTATCGAATTCTAATGGATAGTGTGACTCTAGGTGTTGATCCTAATACAAGTTTATACGAGTATTTAGAGGATATATGCCATATTCACGCTGATTAAACGAAATAAATGACAAATCATGAATCAGGAATTGAATGATAGCATGGTAACGTAACATGGAAATGTACTTGAGAAGCGATGACTGCGTGTACCTGGATAAGTAGTCACGTAAATGGTGAACTACTTGTACCTTAGTCTGCGTGGTTACCACTATGGGTATGGGGGTACCGTCCGGTAACCCTATTATATCTGGGAGCACGAAGGCGGGAACCTGACTCCGGGAGCCCCTTGGCCGGTAGCCCATATCCGGTAGCCTGGATGCCGGAGGCTCAGCCTGGAAACCTTTGTTCCGGGAGTCCCAATCAATTAATGAATCATATGTGGTGATGCCATGTAAGCCATTCCTGTAAGGCCGTGTTTGTATGGTATTTGGTAATCCATATGGGTTAACTCTTGTAACCACATAGGCTGATGATTGAATAATTAATGTATGTCAGTCATGATTTCATACACGATTATTGGCTAAGTGAGATATGTGAACCACTCAAGGTTACGCACATGTCTCATATTGAAAAGGATCCAAGTGTGCCGAACAAGGTACCACACAAGCCCAAGTAATGAAGGGAACCATGTATGCCGAACTGGGTTCCATACATGCCCTGATAACCAAGTAAGCCATGTGAACCACTCAAGGTTCCATACATGTCTGGTGTTGAAGGGATCCAAGTGTGCCGAACAGGGTACACACAAGCCCAAGTAATGAAGGGAACCATGTATGCCGAACAGGGTTCCATACATGCCCTGATAACCAAGTAAGCCATGTGAACCACTCAAGGTTCCATACATGTCTGGTGTTGAAGGGATCCAAGTGTGCCGAACAGGGTACACACAAGCCCAAGTAATGAAGGGAACCATGTATGCCGAACAGGGTTCCATACAAGCCCTGATAACCAAGTAAGCCATGTGAACCACTCAAGGTTCTATACATGTCTGGTATTGAAGGGATCCAAGTGTGCCGAACAGGGTACACACAAGCCCAAGTAATGAAGGGAACCATGTATGCCGAACAAGGTTCCATACATGCCCTGATAACCAAGTAAGCCATGTGAACCACTCAAGGTTCCATACATGTCTGGTGTTGAAGGGATCCAAGTGTGCCGAACAGGGTACCACACAAGCCCAAGTAATGAAGGGAACCATGTATGCCGAACAGGGTTCCATACATGCCCTGATAACCAAGTAAGCCATGTGAACCAATCAAGGTTCTGTACATGTCTTGTAATGAAAATTTTAAAATTCTAATAATTTCAACCTGTTAAGCTGAGAGGTGTATCCACTACTACCCCCCTAGTTCTGGATGGTAGCCTGGCTGCCATGTAGAACTATGCTTGTTGGTCTTACATATCTTTCTGAAAATATTTATAAGTGGTAAATGTAAAAGGAAACAATCAACTTCTACTTTTACTGAAAATCAAAGAGTACGATTAAATCAAATTTCATCCAGACGGGGTGTGCATCCACTACCCCCGGGCATCTACTGAAAATCATGAAATCCTAAGAACTGAAAGGGAAATGACACAACCACAACTAGTAGGTTGCCTTTATTTATCCTAAGCCTGAAAGAGGCCTACGTTTGCTCTGAAAAGAGTCTTACTGATAGTACTTTTTTAGGTGCTCGGCATTCCAAGCGCGGGGAATAGTGTTCCCATCCATGTCTTCAAGGTGGTAAGTGCCCTCCCAAAAGATAGACTTTATTTTGTAAGGCCCTTCCCAATTTGCTCCAAAGGCTCCGTGCCCGGGAACCCGCATATTGGGCATCATTCTTCTCAGTACTAGGTCACCAACCTTGAGGGGTCGAGGGCATACCTTGTTGTTGTAGTATTTGCGGGTCCTCTGCTGATTAGCCGGAAGTTTCAGCTGGGCGGTAGCCCGGGTTTCTTCTACCATATCTAGGGCCAACCTCTGATTTATTTCACTTGACTCTTGACTGAAATTGTCCCTCCGGTAGGACCCTGTCCCGACTTCCACTGGGACCATAGCTTCACAGCCATAGGTTAGAACAAAGGGAGACTCTCCGGTAGTGGACCTTGGAGTAGTGTTGTAAGACCATAAGACCATTGGAAGTTCCTCAAGCCAGTTTCCCTTTTTGTCTTCCAACTTAGCTTTCAGAGTGTGCTTGATGATTTTGTTCACAGCCTCTGTCTGTCCGTTGCTCTGGGGATGGCAAACGGCTGAGAAATCTTGCTTTATTTCCAAGTCTTCACATAGACTTCTCATTTCTTTACTATCAAATTGCTTGCCATTATCTGAAATCAGTTTGTACGGTACCCCGTATCTACATATAATGGCTCTTTTGACAAATTCATTCAGCTTGCCGGCAGTGATGGTAGCTAGGGGTTCCGCCTCTGCCCACTTGGTAAAGTAGTCAACAGCTACCACAGCATATTTCACACCACCTCTGCCTTTAGGAAGCTCCCCAATCAGATCAATTCCCCATATTGCAAAGGGCCAGGGGCTTCCAATGGGCCTTAATTCCACAGCTGGGTTGCTATTGAAGTTAGCAAACCTTTGACACTGATCACAAGCTTTAGCAAAGTCATAAGCATCAGTTTTCATGGTAGGCCAGTAGTAGCCTTGCCGTAGCACTTTGTGGGCCAGGGAGGTACCCCCCGAGTGGTTTCCACAAATGCCTTCATGAATTTCCCTTAGGATGTATTCACATTCATTTCCAGATATGCATTTAAGTAGAGGTTGATTAAAACCCCTCTTGTATAGGATGCCATCATAGATCACATAACGGGTAGCCTTATATTTGAGTTTCCGAGCTTCATCTTTGTCTTCTGGAAGTGTCCCCTTGGTGATATACTCACGTATTGGGGTTGTCCATTGGCTTTCCATTGAAGATTCTATTTCCATAGTCTCCTCTCGATGGATACTTGGTTGGAGTTGCACTTCAAGGGGTATCACCCCTAACAGAACAGCTTCTTTTTGGGATCCCAACTTGGCAAGGGCATCAGCATTGGTATTTTCCACCCTTGGGATTTGATTTAGATTTAGCAATTTGAACCTACTGATAAGTTCTTGGGCATACCTCATGTAGAGTTCAGTGCGGGGGCCTCGACTCTGGAAGCTTCCTTTAATTTGCCACACAATCAGCATGGAGTCACTAAACACATTTAGGTATTCTACCTTTATTTCCAGAGCCAGTTTCAAGCCAGCAATCAGGGCCTCATACTCTGCATCATTGTTGGTAGCCTTGAAGCCAAAGTGTATGGCACTCTGAATTCGGTGCCCCTCTGGGCTTACCAACTCTATTCCTGCACCTCCCCCATTATTGTTTACTGCTCCATCAACATACAGGTTCCACCATAATTGGGGGCTTTCGGCATCCCCTTCGGTAACTGGGGATACTGGGGTACAATCTTCTCCGGTAACCTCAAAATCAGGAGGAAACTCCAGTAAGAAATCGGCCAGCGCTTGGCCTTTGATAGCAGTTCGGGGCTTGTAATCTATTTCAAACTGTCCTAGCTCGACAGCCCATTTCATCATTCTACCGGAGGCTTCCGTCTTGTGCATCACTTGCCTTAGCGGGAAGGATGTTTTAACTTCAACTTTATGGGCCTGAAAGTAAGGCCTTAGCTTCCTGGGAGCCAATATTAGAGCATATGCTAGCTTTTCCATGCTGGGATACCGGGTTTCCGCATCCAACAGCCTTTTGCTCACATAATATACTGGGTATTGTACTTGTTCTTCCTCCCGGATCAACACAGCACTTATAGAGTATTCAGAAACAGCTAAATATAAAATGAGTACCTCACCTTCCAAGGGTTTGGAGAGCAATGGTGGGCTTCCCAACTGTTCTTTTAGTTTCTTGAAGGATTCCTCACATTCCGGGGTCCATTCAAAGTTTTGACCCTTCTTGATAGCCTTGAAAAACTCCTTGCACTTGTCGGAAGACCGAGATACGAATCTATTTAGGGCTGCTACCCTTCCGATAAGCCATTGGACTTCCTTTACATTCCTTGGGGACCTCAGTTCCAGCAATGCTTTGATTTTGGCAGGGTTTGCCTCAATCCCTCTGTGGTTCACAATGAATCCAAGAAATTTTCCAGACTCCACACCAAAAACACACTTTTGAGGGTTCAACTTCATCCGGTACTTCCTTAGGATATCAAACATCTCAGATAGGTGCAACACATGGTCGGCTGCCACCTTTGATTTGACCAACATATCGTCAACATAGACTTCCATAGTCTTACCAATCTGTTCTTTAAACATCATGTTTACCAGCCTTTGGTAGGTTGCCCCGGCATTCAATAGCCCAAATGGCATCCCCACATAACAGTACAGTCCCCTATCGGTTATGAAGCTGGTATGCTCCTGGTCTGGTTCATGCATCGGTATCTGGTTATATCCGGAGTAGGCATCCATGAAACTTAGCAAAGCATGGCCTGCCGTGGCATCCACCAGTTGATCAATTCTGGGTAGCGGGAAGCTATCCTTAGGGCATGCCTTATTCAGATCAGTAAAGTCAACACATGTCCTCCATTTCCCATTGGGCTTCCGGACCAGTACCGGGTTTGCTAGCCATGTTGGGTAGAAGGATTCTTTGATCAAACCAGCCTTCAATAACCGGTCTACCTCTTCCTGGAGGGCGATAGCCCTTTCACCACTGACAGGCCTTCTTTTCTGCCGGATACCCCTTCTCTCAGGGTCAATGTTCAAGTGGTGGCACATGACTTTCGGGTCGATCCCCACCATGTCAGAATGACACCATGCAAACACATCAAGGTTGCTTTTAAGGAAAGCAGTCAACCTTTCTCTTGTCTTTTCATCTAGCTGTTGTCCAATTTTCAAGATTTTACCAGGATCTTCAGCATCCACTAGTATGGGGATAGTATCTTCGGCAGCCCCTGCCTTTTCCAGGGTACCGGGCATCCTGGGATCAATGTCAATCTCAACCGGGAGTCCTTTCTCCGCTCCCTGGTTCTCATTCTCTAGCATTGCTTCGCCTAGATCATCATCTGAGGCATTTCTTACTATGCCTTCCAATGAAATGTTTTGAATTTCATCATTTTTCTCGGTAGCTTCCAACAACAAGCTTTGTGGTGGTATTACCCCCCAAAAAACGGGAACCTCTTCAGTAGGTTCCTCTGGTAATTCCACTATCATGATGGCACTGCACGATGCTTTTCCAAACTTTTGTGGCTCAAGCCCATGGCTTCTCATTAGGGCTTCCCCATCAGTCTTTTCTTCAACATGAATAGATTTATCTGTCTTCTCGGCAGCCTGCACAGCTCTGTTATAGCATTCCCTTGACTCATGTTGACATCCTTTCACACACCCAATGCCATTTGGTGTAGGAAACTTCATTGAAAAATGGTATATTGAGGTTACCACCCTCATATCCTTCAATATTGGTCTACCGAGAATTGCATTGTGGGAAATGTCTTCATCTACCACCATGAATTCTGCCATTTGGGTAGCCTTGCAGGGATCCATACCCAATGTCAGGGGCAATTTGATCTTTCCCATAATTTTGACAGGGTTGCCGGTAAACCCATATAGCTCATTATTGGTAGGCAGTAACTCTTTGTCCAAAAGTCCCAATTTCTGGAATGTGGTATATGCCAAGATATTTACTGAGCTTCCATTATCAACCAGCACTCTGTGCACATTCATTCCACCAATACTCACGGTTACCACCAAAGCATCATTATGAGGGTGGTGAACCCACTTGGCATCCTCCTCGGTAAAGGAAATATCAGCGGTTTCCCCTTTGAACAGCTTAGGGGGCCTTTCTGCAAGGTGGAACACATTAGTTAGGGGTTTGCCCCTGGCTTCTCGGGCATACCTATCTCTGTCATTCCGACTGGCACCCCCCAAATAAGGGCTGCCAAAGATGGTATGGATGCTATTAGCTCGGGTAGTCCTTTCTTGGTTTCCAGGAGCCTTGTCCTTGTTATCTCTACCTTCTTTATACTTCTTAGCCTCTTGGGCTACAAATTCAGTCAGGTATCCGCCTCTAATCAATTCTTCAATTTGATCTTTCAAGTGCCTGCAATCAGCAGTCTCGTGACCATTCACTTCATGGAATGCACAGTACTTTCCCTGATCTTTCACTCCTGGGGGGCCTGCCCGGTAGGGCCTCCGGAATAGCCCATTCTTCTCATTCACTTCGAGAATATGACTAATTGGGACAGTCAAAGGAGTATACTCTGAGTATTTCTGAAAATTTGCCTTTGGAGTGAGTCTGTCCTTGGCAGAAACTCTATCCTTAGTTGCATTAACAGCAATAGGGGCAGTCTTGTCATCATACCGGGGGGCTCCCAAACCGGCAGTACCACTCCCGGAAGCCCTCTTATTTGAATCCCTTTTAGGGCTGTAAGAACGATTTCTTTTGTTCCTGGTCCAACCTCGGGAATTGGAATCTTTGGACAGTTTTGCCATGGATTCCTCAATCACTTTGTGGCGTTCTGCTTGTTGGTAGAATTCCGCCAGGGTTCCGGGCTCCTCAGTTTGCAATTCCTTCCAAAACTCGGTTCCAGGCCTAACCCCGGCTATAAGGAAATTCTTCAGAGTTTCATCAGAGGCCTTCTTCACTTTTGGCACTTGTTCGTTAAATCTTTTGAAGTATTGTCTTAAAGATTCATGGGGTTCTTGCTTGATATTAGCCAGAGTATTCACCGGTGGGGCATAGGCCACGGTAGCCCTGAATTGAGAGATAAACTGGTCTCCCATCTTCCTCTAGGATTTGATAGACCCTTCGGCTAACCTTTTGAACCATTGGTGGGCATTCCCACTCAGTGTGGATGCCAGTAGCCTACACCTTGCTAAGTCCTCCACTTGGTAGACATCCATTTCCGTATTAAAACGGCTCAAGTATTCAACTGGATCTGAGTTTCCATTGAATTTCAGGTCAGTATTCATCTTGAAGAACCTTGGCAAGGCTGCCTTTTTCACTTTTACAGAAAATGGGGAACCGGAAGTGATACCGGACTTAAACTTTTTCTCCTCCTTGATCTTTTCCAAGGGCTTTTTCCAGTCAGACATCCTGAACTGTCCATTTTCACCATCCGAAAGCATATCACTTCCAGAGTCATCATCTTCATTGGCTATCTTGCTTCTTCTAGGGACTGAAGTTTGATGGGAGCCGGAATCCTGATCGGTACCCCCACCGGTTGGGACTCCGATAGAGCGGGATTTCCTGTTTCTATGCCAAGAAGAGTGACTGCTTTGCCTATAACTCCTTCTACCATCAGATCTGGACCTCCTGGAAGTACTTCTTGGGGGTACCGAGTGGGACCTCTCTCGGCGTTCTCGGGAACCCTGAGTTATGGAACCCCCATTGCCATCCCTTCGATCTTTTCTTCCAGTGTGAATCAGTTTGTGACGAAGGTCTTTGTTAGTCAGTTTTTTGCCAACTCGATCAAAAACACTTAGACTTCTGGTGGGTGAACCTTCGGCACCCTGGGTTTCCGGGACATCAGATTGGTCGCCCTCATACTCTTCTTCCACAGGCTCTTCTGCGTCTTCTTCAGATGGGACATGATCAGTGTTGTCCTCAATATTGTCCTCAGACTCGAAATTCAGCCTTGTCGGAGTCACATAATTCTTTTTTGACTTCGACTTGCACTTCCTTTGCCATTTTTTCATTTTCTCGGAACCCTTTTCCAAGTTGTTGACTCTTTCATTCATCGTTTTCAGATAGTCCATGATGTCCTTGTTACTAACATCATTACCACCTTTGTTTCGTCCATTACCATCCTGAGACGGTGTCTTATCACTTTCAGAATTGTCACTCGCCATATCTCCTCCAAATGACGATTTTTGAGGCCCCTCCTTCGGGCGCCAATTGTTGTGGGAGGAATTTAGCACAACAGATTATGAGGCCTCGTGCTGGAATAGCGCCAATAAACAAGGAATCGTCCAACCACCCAGAAAGGCTCGTGGTTGAAGATCAATAGCTAGCCGCCCGGGAAGGCTCACGACTAGGGTTACCGAAGAACACGGGATGTGGTTCCTCGGAAGGATCGGACTGAATCTACGGGATGAGAGCTCAAATAACTCTTGTATTTATCATGATTTTGTATCATTTATCAAGTATATATGACATATATCCTCAAATAACTGAATGTTTATCTGTTTGAGAGTGTTTTTAGATGATATAAACGTGTTCCTAAAAAGTAGGAGGCGTGCCTTATCTGATTTGGCAGCCTGATCAGGCTTCCGGCGAAAGCTGGGGTACCGCCCGGTAGCCTGGCTCCGGTACCCCCTCCGGTAACCCCTATCACGGAAGCTACTCTGGAAGCTCTACTGGATGACTGATAATAGTTATAGGTTATCCTCAAGGGGATACCTTGAGACCCTTAGTAATGTGTTCCCGTGCTGCAGTGTACATGGTAACCCCTAGGGCTACCGCAGGCCTCCGGAAACCCGACAGATTACACATTCTCTTCATGGATTTGGACCCTAATCCTCTAGTGGGCCTAAATCTAACTCATGCAAGATTTTGGTCACAACAACTACCCCCCGGTTCCCTGAAGTACTGTGTGCAAAGGGAACCTAATATTCACAGGGTGCCGTTTCCTAGGAAGATTCAGGCTTATGCCGTCTTGTCAAGTCAGCATTCTTTACGGTACTAGCCTTGAAAACTCTTTATCGTAAACGTCAAAGTTAATATTATCGTTTATTCGAAGGCTCCTTGTAACAATATCATGAGAGCTAAAATTGGGTCTACCAATGAACGGAAACCTCATAATTTATATGTTTTAAGGATAAGTTAATCATTTTAAATCTACGAAGATAAAAATGATAACTATTAAGGGAGGAGAATCAGGCTGGGACTCTACCGTTTTTACAAAAATAAATTCAAAAAATAGCCCATTTTCCACACAAAGGACGTTTCCCACTCCACCTTGTTTTCTGTGCCACATTCATTAATCAAAGGGGACACGTCTCTTTTCTCTCCGTTTGTATATATCTATTCACTTAGCCCTTTGTATTTTATCTTTTCTCCACATCCTCTTTTGGGCAAGCAAGGGTTTCTTTGAGAGCTTCCAGCAAAGGCTTATCCGGCGGAGGCTTAGGCGTTTCAATCATCCGTACCTTCCAACTCGTCCAGGTATACCTCTGAATTTCTCAATTCAGTTTTGATGCCAAGCTCTCTAATTTATTCTTTGTGCACACATTGAGTTAATCAATGATACTTCTAGTGCGTATTATGTGTTCTAGGCTTCGATGTTTCCAAATTTGATATCTCCACTTATAGATTCTTGTTGTCATTCCTAGACCTTGAATCGTATATAGGTTAGATCTTTATACACAAATCTTAATTGACATATGCATGTATGAGTTTTCATCTGGCGTTGTGAATCGAAGCGGTTGGCGCGATTTGTATTTTGGTTGCCCTGTTGACCGTTTCTTAGTATGCATTTAGCTTGTTTGATGTTTGATTTCAATGAATATTGTCATTTTAGGTATGCTACCCTAAGTTTAATACCCGTAACTTGCTCGTTTAGGCATTCTTATTACACCTTATCTCTGCATGCCTTTTTCCATTTCGCTTAGCTAGAAGTGGGGTTAATAGGTTAGGCAGCCATGTGGATGGTTACCCCCCGGGTCTTGACTCCTCGATTTTGGTCTGGTAGCCTCATCAGTGGCTGGGAGCTGTTGCCTTATTCGACCCTGAACTTTTCGATTTCAATCCCCCTTACTAATCTGCCTCCCTCTTTTGTGGTTGCAGATGTCTCTTTCATCGGCATCGAGGGAGTCTTCCCAGTGTTTAGGATATTTATCACCCGTGTCTGGGGAACCGTCTGATTCGGGGTCCACCCATCTTAATAATCTTTTGCTCTCCCAGCCCCTGCTTGAATCTAAACCATCAGTTAGCTCCAGGACACGTTCCCAGGTAGAAGTAATAGATCCCTTGTCCGCTGAGATTGTCAGCCGGTATCCTAGCCTTTCCCTGGAGGCCGGTTCATCGAATTCGGATGGTGGAGAGGCAGAAAGGATTGAAGTTAGTTCCAACACTGATGAAGGGGAAAAAACTATAAATGATCTTTGGCTAGGTGGTGAACAGCCATTCTTCAGTAATGATGATGTGACGGAAAAGAATGATAATTTTGGGATGCCGTTGGTGGCAAAGGTTGAGCGAAAGCCCCATGTTCCTGCAGGTTTTGTTCCCTCTTGTGAGGATACAGATTCGTCCATGAATGCTGACAGACTTGCGAGGTTGAAGGAATCATGCGATCCAGGATGCGACCTGGTGGTACCTACCGCCGGTGAGAGGTGCCATAGGTTTGGCAACTTTGAACCTGATCAAGCTATACCCAATGCGGTACTGTCTGCATCCTTTTTCAAGCTGGGATTCTCTATGCCGATGCATCCGTTTTTTGTTGACATGCTGAACTTCTACGAGATAGCTCCTATGCAACTGTCACCTAATTCCTTCAGGGTGGCGGCATGTATGTATATCCTCTACGATCAAACCTTTTCTGTCCCTCTTACCCCTAGGGAATTAGGGTACTTTTATCAACTAAAGGGTGTGGGAAGGAAGATAGGTATTTTTTACCTCACCTCCTGGAACGACAGGCAAGGGAGATGTATTAAGGGAAATAAGCGGGAAATGTATGACTGGATGGAAATGTTTTTGTATTGTTATGATTGTGAAGAGGTGAGAAAAGAGTGGAATCTGACTCCGGGTAAGCATCCGGTACCCTCGTTCATTACTGGTAACCATTATTTGGTTGATTCTCTACATAGCTCTTACCCCCTTTTTACTATCTATTATCTCATTTAGGGATCCCATCGCAAACTCTGCTCGAGGGGGCTAAGGCAAAAAGAGCCGAAAAGATTATGAGGTTGGCAGCTAGTTTAGGAGATGGCGAGAGTCTGTTAACTCCGGAAACCTTAGTGAGGTTGGGATTTACGAGACCCCTGGCTCCCTCTCCCCCTGCCCAGGGGATGGAGGTGTCTGTTAGAAATTCTGATACTTACGGTACCGCTTGGGAGGAGAAGGGGGCTACCGACCGCTTCAGCCCTGGTAACCTAGGCTTCCGCTTTCTACTTTTGTACCTTTTTACTCACTGTGCCGCAATTCTCTTTGGTGCTTTTCTTTTTATTCGTTTTTATCCGTATCTTTATGGGCCTCCATGCGTGTGTCGATTACATGGTAGTTACTGTTTATCCTGTAACTGGCCACTTTTTCCACATTTCTCTTTGCATATTTATGTTATGATTTTTAACATTCTGGCTGTCTTGTATTTTCAGGTATGTCTGGTACCGTTCCATCCTTTGTACAACCTTCGGAGAAATACGAAGATTTGTTCCCAGAAGATGAGCTGATGACACTGGAACCCCCAATTAATGCTACCCCTATCTCCCAGGCTAAGGTTCCTACTTCTGGGAAGGTTGGATCCACTCCGGCTGATAAGAGAAGGTTCTCCCAAGCCTCTGGCAGCCTGGCTTCTACCCCAGAAACTAGGTCTTCCAAGAGAGTCAAATTGCCACAATCACCCAGCATACCACAAGAGATTCAGCAATTCCACAGGTTAACCGAAGGGCAGATCCCCTTGGAGGTCATCTCAGGATGGTCCAAGCTCAAGATCTCTAATGTCGTACGAGCTATGATATATTCTTCTGGGGAGAATCTGTTTCATCAGATGAGGATCGGTAACCAGCTGGTAGCGGCTACTCGTGGTGACATGAAGTTAAAGGAGGACCTTAAGCAGGCAAAATCTGATCTCGAAACTGTTGAAGGGGAAAGAAAGAAGCTCGCTGATGCTAATAAAAAGTTGAAGAGTGAGATCTCCGTGGTAACGAAGGAGAAGGAGAAATTTGGTATGCTAGTTTTTGCTCAAGATAAGGAGAAGGAAGAGTTGGTGGCTGCCCATGCCACTGAGGTTGGAGAATTGAAGGTGCAAGTGGATACTCTTCAGGCTTCCGCGAGAAAAATGAAGGAGGTACTCCCTGAGAGGTACAAGCTGGGGTTCGCCAAAGGGGTCAATGATTACTTGAAGGCTACTTGGAAGGTGATGCCGAATCTTGACTGGGCGTTCCTGGGTGAAGACGCGGTAAAGCAGGTGGAAAGTTTCAAGGCTGAGGCTGCCAAGTCCCAAGTTCCCGTCACCAAAGGGGTCTCCAAGTCATCTGCTATCCAACAAGATGATATCGAAGATGCTCAGGCTACCTGGGTTGAGGCTCCCACGGACGTGGTTGAGGTTACTACAGGCGATTCCACTAAGAAGGTTGACCCTGTCGAGGATTCCCCTGGCTCTGAGGCTACCAAAGACCCTTCTGCCTCTCAGTAACTTCTTTTTTGGTTATGAAAAATTTTATCCAGTTGGTTTTATGAACTTATGGTTTTAACTAAGGGGGTGGGCTCCTATAACGCTCCACACGTGTATTTTTGGATTCGTAACTTAACTGTTTTACGGCCATGGGGCCCTGGTGCTCTTGAACTGGTTTTATTCCTCAAATGCATGTTTGTTTTATTACCTAATTCTTTCTGTGGTAAGTATAATTATTGTACTATAATTGGTTATGCCTTAGATGCCAGACTTGTTTTCCTTAATGGCAACGAAGTTCACTAACTCAACTAAAAAGCCTTAAATCTGCTAAGTGGGACGAGTGATGCCTTAACTTAAAACAACTCGCGACCGAATATTACTATCGAATTCTAATGGATAGTGTGACTCTAGGTGTTGATCCTAATACATGTTTATACGAGTATTTAGAGGATATATGCCATATTCACGCTGATTAAACGAAATAAATGACAAATCATGAATCAGGAATTGAATGATAGCATGGTAACGTAACATGGAAATGTACTTGAGAAGCGATGACTGCGTGTACCTGGATAAGTAGTCACGTAAATGGTGAACTACTTGTACCTTAGTCTGCGTGGTTACCACTATGGGTATGGGGGTACCGTCCGGTAACCCTATTATATCTGGGAGCACGAAGGCGGGAACCTGACTCCGGGAGCCCCTTGGCCGGTAGCCCATATCCGGTAGCCTGGATGCCGGAGGCTCAGCCTGGAAACCTTTGTTCCAGGAGTCCCAATCAATTAATGAATCATATGTGGTGATGCCATGTAAGCCATTCCTGTAAGGCCGTGTTTGTATGGTATTTGGTAATCCATATGGGTTAACTCTTGTAACCACATAGGCTGATGATTGAATAATTAATGTATGTCAGTCATGATTTCATACACGATTATTGGCTAAGTGAGATATGTGAACCACTCAAGGTTACGCACATGTCTCATATTGAAAAGGATCCAAGTGTGCCGAACAAGGTACCACACAAGCCCAAGTAATGAAGGGAACCATGTATGCCGAACTGGGTTCCATACATGCCCTGATAACCAAGTAAGCCATGTGAACCACTCAAGGTTCCATACATGTCTGGTGTTGAAGGGATCCAAGTGTGCCGAACAGGGTACACACAAGCCCAAGTAATGAAGGGAACCATGTATGCCGAACAGGGTTCCATACATGCCCTGATAACCAAGTAAGCCATGTGAACCACTCAAGGTTCCATACATGTCTGGTGTTGAAGGGATCCAAGTGTGCCGAACAGGGTACACACAAGCCCAAGTAATGAAGGGAACCATGTATGCCGAACAGGGTTCCATACAAGCCCTGATAACCAAGTAAGCCATGTGAACCACTCAAGGTTCTATACATGTCTGGTATTGAAGGGATCCAAGTGTGCCGAACAGGGTACACACAAGCCCAAGTAATGAAGGGAACCATGTATGCCGAACAAGGTTCCATACATGCCCTGATAACCAAGTAAGCCATGTGAACCACTCAAGGTTCCATACATGTCTGGTGTTGAAGGGATCCAAGTGTGCCGAACAGGGTACCACACAAGCCCAAGTAATGAAGGGAACCATGTATGCCGAACAGGGTTCCATACATGCCCTGATAACCAAGTAAGCCATGTGAACCAATCAAGGTTCTGTACATGTCTTGTAATGAAAATTTTAAAATTCTAATAATTTCAACCTGTTAAGCTGAGAGGTGTATCCACTACTACCCCCCTAGTTCTGGATGGTAGCCTGGCTGCCATGTAGAACTATGCTTGTTGGTCTTACATATCTTTCTGAAAATATTTATAAGTGGTAAATGTAAAAGGAAACAATCAACTTCTACTTTTACTGAAAATCAAAGAGTACGATTAAATCAAATTTCATCCAGACGGGGTGTGCATCCACTACCCCCGGGCATCTACTGAAAATCATGAAATCCTAAGAACTGAAAGGGAAATGACACAACCACAACTAGTAGGTTGCCTTTATTTATCCTAAGCCTGAAAGAGGCCTACGTTTGCTCTGAAAAGAGTCTTACTGATAGTACTTTTTTAGGTGCTCGGCATTCCAAGCGCGGGGAATAGTGTTCCCATCCATGTCTTCAAGGTGGTAAGTGCCCTCCCAAAAGATAGACTTTATTTTGTAAGGCCCTTCCCAATTTGCTCCAAAGGCTCCGTGCCCGGGAACCCGCATATTGGGCATCATTCTTCTCAGTACTAGGTCACCAACCTTGAGGGGTCGAGGGCATACCTTGTTGTTGTAGTATTTGCGGGTCCTCTGCTGATTAGCCGGAAGTTTCAGCTGGGCGGTAGCCCGGGTTTCTTCTACCATATCTAGGGCCAACCTCTGATTTATTTCATTTGACTCTTGACTGAAATTGTCCCTCCGGTAGGACCCTGTCCCGACTTCCACTGGGACCATAGCTTCACAGCCATAGGTTAGAACAAAGGGAGACTCTCCGGTAGTGGACCTTGGAGTAGTGTTGTAAGACCATAAGACCATTGGAAGTTCCTCAAGCCAGTTTCCCTTTTTGTCTTCCAACTTAGCTTTCAGAGTGTGCTTGATGATTTTGTTCACAGCCTCTGTCTGTCCGTTGCTCTGGGGATGGAAAACGGCTGAGAAATCTTGCTTTATTTCCAAGTCTTCACATAGACTTCTCATTTCTTTACTATCAAATTGCTTGCCATTATCTGAAATCAGTTTGTACGGTACCCCGTATCTACATATAATGGCTCTTTTGACAAATTCATTCAGCTTGCCGGCAGTGATGGTAGCTAGGGGTTCCGCCTCTGCCCACTTGGTAAAGTAGTCAACAGCTACCACAGCATATTTCACACCACCTCTGCCTTTAGGAAGCTCCCCAATCAGATCAATTCCCCATATTGCAAAGGGCCAGGGGCTTCCAATGGGCCTTAATTCCACAGCTGGGTTGCTATTGAAGTTAGCAAACCTTTGACACTGATCACAAGCTTTAGCAAAGTCATAAGCATCAGTTTTCATGGTAGGCCAGTAGTAGCCTTGCCGTAGCACTTTGTGGGCCAGGGAGGTACCCCCCGAGTGGTTTCCACAAATGCCTTCATGAATTTCCCTTAGGATGTATTCACATTCATTTCCAGATATGCATTTAAGTAGAGGTTGATTAAAACCCCTCTTGTATAGGATGCCATCATAGATCACATAACGGGTAGCCTTATATTTGAGTTTCCGAGCTTCATCTTTGTCTTCTGGAAGTGTCCCCTTGGTGATATACTCACGTATTGGGGTTGTCCATTGGCTTTCCATTGAAGATTCTATTTCCATAGTCTCCTCTCGATGGATACTTGGTTGGAGTTGCACTTCAAGGGGTATCACCCCTAACAGAACAGCTTCTTTTTGGGATCCCAACTTGGCAAGGGCATCAGCATTGGTATTTTCCACCCTTGGGATTTGATTTAGATTTAGCAATTTGAACCTACTGATAAGTTCTTGGGCATACCTCATGTAGAGTTCAGTGCGGGGGCCTCGACTCTGGAAGCTTCCTTTAATTTGCCACACAATCAGCATGGAGTCACTAAACACATTTAGGTATTCTACCTTTATTTCCAGAGCCAGTTTCAAGCCAGCAATCAGGGCCTCATACTCTGCATCATTGTTGGTAGCCTTGAAGCCAAAGTGTATGGCACTCTGAATTCGGTGCCCCTCTGGGCTTACCAACTCTATTCCTGCACCTCCCCCATTATTGTTTACTGCTCCATCAACATACAGGTTCCACCATAATTGGGGGCTTTCGGCATCCCCTTCGGTAACTGGGGATACTGGGGTACAATCTTCTCCGGTAACCTCAAAATCAGGAGGAAACTCCAGTAAGAAATCGGCCAGCGCTTGGCCTTTGATAGCAGTTCGGGGCTTGTAATCTATTTCAAACTGTCCTAGCTCGACAGCCCATTTCATCATTCTACCGGAGGCTTCCGTCTTGTGCATCACTTGCCTTAGCGGGAAGGATGTTCTAACTTCAACTTTATGGGCCTGAAAGTAAGGCCTTAGCTTCCTGGGAGCCAATATTAGAGCATATGCTAGCTTTTCCATGCTGGGATACCGGGTTTCCGCATCCAACAGCCTTTTGCTCACATAATATACTGGGTATTGTACTTGTTCTTCCTCCCGGATCAACACAGCACTTATAGAGTATTCAGAAACAGCTAAATATAAAATGAGTACCTCACCTTCCAAGGGTTTGGAGAGCAATGGTGGGCTTCCCAACTGTTCTTTTAGTTTCTTGAAGGATTCCTCACATTCCGGGGTCCATTCAAAGTTTTGACCCTTCTTGATAGCCTTGAAAAACTCCTTGCACTTGTCGGAAGACCGAGATACGAATCTATTTAGGGCTGCTACCCTTCCGATAAGCCATTGGACTTCCTTTACATTCCTTGGGGACCTCAGTTCCAGCAATGCTTTGATTTTGGCAGGGTTTGCCTCAATCCCTCTGTGGTTCACAATGAATCCAAGAAATTTTCCAGACTCCACACCAAAAACACACTTTTGAGGGTTCAACTTCATCCGGTACTTCCTTAGGATATCAAACATCTCAGATAGGTGCAACACATGGTCGGCTGCCACCTTTGATTTGACCAACATATCGTCAACATAGACTTCCATAGTCTTACCAATCTGTTCTTTAAACATCATGTTTACCAGCCTTTGGTAGGTTGCCCCGGCATTCAATAGCCCAAATGGCATCCCCACATAACAGTACAGTCCCCTATCGGTTATGAAGCTGTTATGCTCCTGGTCTGGTTCATGCATCGGTATCTGGTTATATCCGGAGTAGGCATCCATGAAACTTAGCAAAGCATGGCCTGCCGTGGCATCCACCAGTTGATCAATTCTGGGTAGCGGGAAGCTATCCTTAGGGCATGCCTTATTCAGATCAGTAAAGTCAACACATGTCCTCCATTTCCCATTGGGCTTCCGGACCAGTACCGGGTTTGCTAGCCATGTTGGGTATAAGGATTCTTTGATCAAACCAGCCTTCAATAACCGGTCTACCTCTTCCTGGAGGGCGATAGCCCTTTCACCACTGACAGGCCTTCTTTTCTGCCGGATACCCCTTCTCTCAGGGTCAATGTTCAAGTGGTGGCACATGACTTTCGGGTCGATCCCCACCATGTCAGAATGACACCATGCAAACACATCAAGGTTGCTTTTAAGGAAAGCAGTCAACCTTTCTCTTGTCTTTTCATCTAGCTGTTGTCCAATTTTCAAGATTTTACCAGGATCTTCAGCATCCACTAGTATGGGGATAGTATCTTCGGCAGCCCCTGCCTTTTCCAGGGTACCGGGCATCCTGGGATCAATGTCAATCTCAACCGGGAGTCCTTTCTCCGCTCCCTGGTTCTCATTCTCTAGCATTGCTTCGCCTAGATCATCATCTGAGGCATTTCTTACTATGCCTTCCAATGAAATGTTTTGAATTTCATCATTTTTCTCGGTAGCTTCCAACAACAAGCTTTGTGGTGGTATTACCCCCCGAAAAACGGGAACCTCTTCAGTAGGTTCCTCTGGTAATTCCACTATCATGATGGCACTGCACGATGCTTTTCCAAACTTTTGTGGCTCAAGCCCATGGCTTCTCATTAGGGCTTCCCCATCAGTCTTTTCTTCAACATGAATAGATTTATCTGTCTTCTCGGCAGCCTGCACAGCTCTGTTATAGCATTCCCTTGACTCATGTTGACATCCTTTCACACACCCAATGCCATTTGGTGTAGGAAACTTCATTGAAAAATGGTATATTGAGGTTACCACCCTCATATCCTTCAATATTGGTCTACCGAGAATTGCATTGTGGGAAATGTCTTCATCTACCACCATGAATTCTGCCATTTGGGTAGCCTTGCAGGGATCCATACCCAATGTCAGGGGCAATTTGATCTTTCCCATAATTTTGACAGGGTTGCCGGTAAACCCATATAGCTCATTATTGGTAGGCAGTAACTCTTTGTCCAAAAGTCCCAATTTCTGGAATGTGGTATATGCCAAGATATTTACTGAGCTTCCATTATCAACCAGCACTCTGTGCACATTCATTCCACCAATACTCACGGTTACCACCAAAGCATCATTATGAGGGTGGTGAACCCACTTGGCATCCTCCTCGGTAAAGGAAATATCAGCAGTTTCCCCTTTGAACAGCTTAGGGGGCCTTTCTGCAAGGTGGAACACATTAGTTAGGGGTTTGCCCCTGGCTTCTCGGGCATACCTATCTCTGTCATTCCGACTGGCACCCCCCAAATAAGGGCTGCCAAAGATGGTATGGATGCTATTAGCTCGGGTAGTCCTTTCTTGGTTTCCAGGAGCCTTGTCCTTGTTATCTCTACCTTCTTTATACTTCTTAGCCTCTTGGGCTACAAATTCAGTCAGGTATCCGCCTCTAATCAATTCTTCAATTTGATCTTTCAAGTGCCTGCAATCAGCAGTCTCGTGACCATTCACTTCATGGAATGCACAGTACTTTCCCTGATCTTTCACTCCTGGGGGGCCTGCCCGGTAGGGCCTCCGGAATAGCCCATTCTTCTCATTCACTTCGAGAATATGACTAATTGGGACAGTCAAAGGAGTATACTCTGAGTATTTCTAAAAATTTGCCTTTGGAGTGAGTCTGTCCTTGGCAGAAACTCTATCCTTAGTTGCATTAACAGCAATAGGGGCAGTCTTGTCATCATACCGGGGGGCTCCCAAACCGGCAGTACCACTCCCGGAAGCCCTCTTATTTGAATCCCTTTTAGGGCTGTAAGAACGATTTCTTTTGTTCCTGCTCCAACCTCGGGAATTGGAATCTTTGGACAGTTTTGCCATGGATTCCTCAATCACTTTGTGGCGTTCTGCTTGTTGGTAGAATTCCGCCAGGGTTCCGGGCTCCTCAGTTTGCAATTCCTTCCAAAACTCGGTTCCAGGCCTAACCCCGGCTATAAGGAAATTCTTCAGAGTTTCATCAGAGGCCTTCTTCACTTTTGGCACTTGTTCGTTAAATCTTTTGAAGTATTGTCTTAAAGATTCATGGGGTTCTTGCTTGATATTAGCCAGAGTATTCACCGGTGGGGCATAGGCCACGGTAGCCCTGAATTGAGAGATAAACTGGTCTCCCATCTTCCTCTAGGATTTGATAGACCCTTCGGCTAACCTTTTGAACCATTGGTGGGCATTCCCACTCAGTGTGGATGCCAGTAGCCTACACCTTGCTAAGTCCTCCACTTGGTAGACATCCATTTCCGTATTAAAACGGCTCAAGTATTCAACTGGATCTGAGTTTCCATTGAATTTCAGGTCAGTATTCATCTTGAAGAACATTGGCAAGGCTGCCTTTTTCACTTTTACAGAAAATGGGGAACCGGAAGTGATACCGGACTTAAACTTTTTCTCCTCCTTGATCTTTTCCAAGGGCTTTTTCCAGTCAGACATCCTGAACTGTCCATTTTCACCATCCGAAAGCATATCACTTCCAGAGTCATCATCTTCATTGGCTGTCTTGCTTCTTCTAGGGACTGAAGTTTGATGGGAGCCGGAATCCTGATCGGTACCCCCACCGGTTGGGACTCCGGTAGAGCGGGATTTCCTGTTTCTATGCCAAGAAGAGTGACTGCTTTGCCTATAACTCCTTCTACCATCAGATCTGGACCTCCTGGAAGTACTTCTTGGGGGTACCGAGTGGGACCTCTCTCGGCGTTCTCGGGAACCCTGAGTTATGGAACCCCCATTGCCATCCCTTCGATCTTTGCTTCCAGTGTGAATCAGTTTGTGACGAAGGTCTTTGTTAGTCAGTTTTTTGCCAACTCGATCAAAAACACTTAGACTTCTGGTGGGTGAACCTTCGGCACCCTGGGTTTCCGGGACATCAGATTGGTCGCCCTCATACTCTTCTTCCACAGGCTCTTCTGCGTCTTCTTCAGATGGGACATGATCAGTGTTGTCCTCAATATTGTCCTCAGACTCGAAATTCAGCCTTGTCGGAGTCACATAATTCTTTTTTGACTTCGACTTGCACTTCCTATGCCATTTTTTCATTTTCTCGGAACCCTTTTCCAAGTTGTTGACTCTTTCATTCATCGTTTTCAGATAGTCCATGATGTCCTTGTTACTAACATCATTACCACCTTTGTTTCGTCCATTACCATCCTGAGACGGTGTCTTATCACTTTCAGAATTGTCACTCGCCATATCTCCTCCAAATGACGATTTTTGAGGCCCCTCCTTCGGGCGCCAATTGTTGTGGGAGGAATTTAGCACAACAGATTATGAGGCCTCGTGCTGGAATAGCGCCAATAAACAAGGAATCGTCCAACCACCCAGAAAGGCTCGTGGTTGAAGATCAATAGCTAGCCGCCCGGGAAGGCTCACGACTAGGGTTACCGAAGAACACGGGATGTGGTTCCTCGGAAGGATCGGACTGAATCTACGGGATGAGAGCTCAAGGACCAAATGTTGGCCAGCCAAGAACCCTAATTTGACTATGTCACACAAGAGTGCACGTGCTCTAGCTACTCAAGGAGTGTAAGTGTCGAAGAAGATCCCGTAAACTGCCTACATACCACTATTTATAGTGGATCAAGCCCGAATGTAGTTCTTGAAGGATATGATCGTTTGTTTATGATAAGTTATCCTCTCTCCAGTGGGATAATGACTTTTATTTCTGATAATAATCGAGTATGATGTGTATAATCAGGTTACCAAGCAGTTTAGGTAACATAGAATGATTATCTCTTGTATTTATCATGATTTTGTATCATTTATCAAGTATATATGACATATATCCTCAAATAACTGAATGTTTATCTGTTTGAGAGTGTTTTTAGATGATATAAACGTGTTCCTAAAAAGTAGGAGGCGTGCCTTATCTGATTTGGCAGCCTGATCAGGCTTCCGGCGGAAGCTGGGGGTACCGCCCGGTAGCCTGGCTCTGGTACCCCCTCCGGTAACCCCTATCACGGAAGCTACTCTGGAAGCTCTACTGGATGACTGATAATAGTTATAGGTTATCCTCAAGGGGATACCTTGAGACCCTTAGTCATGTGTTCCCGTGCTGCAGTGTACATGGTAACCCCTAGGGCTACCGCAGGCCTCCGGAAACCCGACAGATTACACATTCTCTTCATGGATCTGGACCCTAATCCTCTAGTGGGCCTAAATCTAACCCATGCAAGATTTTGGTCACAACAGTGGTTAATTTGGTAATAATCAATTTGCTAATTGATTTAATTGATTTTTTTCTATTTAAGCAGTGTCATGCATTCTACAAATTCGGCAGCAAGTACAGAGGGTACAGGAAAAATCAAGAGAGGATACTTTATGGAAGCATGTTATTAAAATTGCAATATCCAAAGAAAGAGGCGGAAATATATGTGATATAATATATATATATATATATATATATATATATATATATATTAATAATATTTTAATATTTGCCGTATCCCGCGCATCCGAATCCCCATATTTTTGAATTTGCCGAACTCCCGTGTCCCCGTACCGCGCACCCCGCAGCCGCACTCATGCTTTTGAGCCTATAACGGATTATAAAAGCATCTCCCCCGAAAATTTAAAATGTGAGGTAAGAATTTCTACCTGTTGTCTTAGGTATGGTTAATTATATACCTGACTGGGCTTCCTAATGGTTGTTTATAAATTGCTTATGGTCTTTATTTCTGATTTCGAGCTGATTGATGAGAGGAATTTTAGGGCACACAAATTAGAAAGTTAGCATTGACGACAGAAAAAGAAAAACAGACGGATGACCATCGATGTCAATGTGGGAGAGCATAGTATGCCAAGAGCACCAAATGTGGCCATTCTCTAAAGACTGTATTGTAAAATATAGGAAAGAAAACAACAAAGTATAGGCCTTGAGGAAGGACTTTAGGATTGCTGTGTTGCAGCATTATATGAAACCTGAGCTCAAATTACATTATTAAAAAGGAAACAACTGTGCAGTTATAGGAAGTTAGATGAATTTAAACTTTCTGAACAGTTTTGTTTGGCTTTGACTAATTGCAGGTTCATGGTGGGCAACTATACGTAAATATGATTGCTAAGAAAGAAGATTTTGTAACAGAAAAGCCAATATATGCAATACAGCCTACTGTATGTCCTTTATACTTCTAATTTTACTAATTTTACTAATTTTGCTAATTTTGCAATGGGGTTACCATCTTTGAAGTGTAGAAAAGTCAATTAAGGTTCATAGATTTCACAATGATGCTATTGACAGCTTAGCTTGTCATGATTCCCGATTAATATATGTTGTCTTCAGAATAAGCTTGCCACAGAGTCTATGAAATTTCAAATAGTTTTCTCGAGTGCAAATTGTTAATTAACAATTATTTATGTTTGGATAATGCAATATGTGCCCAGGGGTCATGTACATGTGCTGGGTGACAATCGCAATAACAGTTTGACTCTCATATATGGTTAGTTCCTGAACAGTTCTTAGTTTATAATCTGGACTTATGAATTTTATGCAGGAAAGGAAAATATTGGTAAGAGAAGTTTCTGGATAGCTTTAATACGATCATGATCTTAGTACTTGTATATGTGTTGTTGAATTTAATTTGTATTGAGAGAGTAGTTTAGGCTACTGCATTATTGCAGCTTGTCTTCTTTCTTCTTTTAAGTAAATGTTTGTGTACCTTGTGACATCTGTTATACTGGTTTCAGTTGAATATCCTCTCATTCATCCCTACATTCAATGTCAGAGCTGCTGTTACAAACCTACTTCTCTTCCGTTTACAACACTCACCCTACACGGCTACACTCTTTCAGAAATCTAACCATATGAAATCCTATTTACATGGAAAAAGGAAAAATATTACTTTTCAGACAAGTTCTCTGACAGGGATTGTTCAATTGGTGTGGAGATAACATCGATCTTTCTGTTGAATTTCTATTGGGTTTTCTCTATTAACATGTAATCTTCATCTATAAGTTTGTTCAAACTTTCTGTGCACTTCACCTAATGACTGGCAACTTCCCTTTCCGAGAACATAATTGCTTATCTCCAGTCAAGAAACCAGAGTTCAATATTTCCACAAATTTTTTTCTGAAAATATAGTTCGTTACAAACGTAGTCATTGATAATATGTCCTACAGGTCTGTACTGTAGAATTTCGATCAGGATTGTATCTGACATAAAAAAATTAACAGTTTTAATTCCAAAATTTACCTTAAATTTTAAGTCTGAGATCTAAAGCTTGTCGAGGCCAAGTGACCCTGCTCTGGTTGGGAGCTTAGGTCTTACAGATCCTTTTTCTTAAGATATGCTTTTTTCTATACCGAATGTACCTTTTACATGGAATACGATCTTTCCTCGTTCTCATAATAGCCTGGAGATTTGAGAAGTAGTTTATATCATCTTGGCAATGCATAATTGCAGGCAAACAAAGGCATCTTGAAAGGTTTCGGGACTGCTAAGGAGTGGGTGCAACGTTTTATAAACTCGCATACTTACTGACATACAAGAATCAGGATAATACCAGAATCCAGAGCAGCAGCTTGCTGTCACAGGATACTCATCAAGTCTCATATACTTTTGAGTTCTAAGCATTTGATCAAAATTAGACTTCAGTATTTTGTTGTTAAATTCAAGTCTGGATGATGAAACAGCTTGCTGGTCGGTCAAATATCACAGATCATCTGTGCTGCCACTTATTCATGTCTGAACAAGGGTTGCTAGCTCTCTGTTGGGAACCAATCCTGTTGAAAAATGTTGCACTATATTTGTTCAGAAAAAAATGTTGGGAACCAATTATGTACATCATACACCCCTAATATACTCTTCATGCAAAGCATTCTGTTCTCGTTTAAACTTACTCTTTTGATGTATAATGATCACAACCCCAGCTGCCAACACTCCAGTTAAAGCACCGAATAATCCAAAAGCAAATATAAGTATCTTTGTTTTGGACATACCTTCGGATCCAGTACTATATGCCGAGTTTGATAAGAGCAATCGAAAATATACAACCAGCTGCTCTAATATCCTTTGGCCCGTGCTTAATTACATTGCTAGCAGCATACAAAAGAGTGTAATCATAACATTTTGTCGAGTTGTGGTTAAAAGAAGTCAATTTAGAGCTTACCGTCGAGATAGCATCAAGTCGAGCTGCACTGTGTCATACCGATAAAATCTGAACCACAAGATAAATCAAGCTCACTAGAACTTCCAATTTTGTCATCCCAATCTCTTGTTGCTATTCCAGCAGAATTCAAAGGGCTAACCACTAGATCATTCGTCATGTTTGGGCACACTGGGAAGAGATTCATGGAAGCAAGCTTAGCCCGAAAATCGATTAAGCGTGAAGAGGCTGCATCTGGATTGGGAAGATAAAACAAAGAAGAATCTTTAAGGTGTTTGGGAAGGCCAAGGCCAAGGAGGCCTTCAATAGCCTGACAACAACCTTTAGCTATTGGTTCGCTACACAACGAAGTATTCCATGGAAAATCTTTTAACATAATCAAATAATGTGGCATGAAGAATCTGCAGAGGAAATCAAGTATCAAGGTGATCAAACAGAAAATTAAAGCTAAGAAGGTATTAGTCTTTCCCATGATCTTGTTTTCGCAATCTCTATCCACAAAGAAAACAAACAGTGGTCCAAGTTCATATTACATTGGCTTTATTATATGTTGCAGCAAGCACTTTAACATCTGAACTGGCTGATGGTCCTGGACTCATGGTCAAACTAGCGCACAACTGACAACTGATGAATTACAAATGAGGAAAAAAACATGATCAACATATTAATGGACAACATTTATGTGTAATGCTTATGATTATGGACTAATTGTCACATTAGTCACAAGAGTAATCCCATTATTTATGGGCAAGTTTCTGGATAATGAAATTTCTGTAAAGTTCAGTGATCTGCAAAGACCTTTGGCTTCACTCTGAAAAGCCTGCAAAGACCTTTGGCTCACAGGGGATATGATAAAAATAAAGTTGGCAAATAATGAGGCAATTCATTTCTTTCGTATTCAGTTTTCAGCTTGTACAAATATTCAAGTTGTAAAAAATAATTAGCAGAACCAATCGCAGAATTCTAATCCTAGTCCCTGATACATACAGGTGATTAAAAAAATTCCAGTTTGAGTGCTACTGATACTCGACCTTGTCCCTGATGACATTGTAAATGGTGATGTGTTCGAGTGCAGAGAAGATCTAAACGACTCATGGCCCAGAGGCAATGGCCTCTCGGGCAATCTAGGGATATCAATATCACCTTCAAGCATCGGAAATTTTTGGCCTGAGAGCCACCGTTACGTGAGCACAAAGTATGCCAACATGTACAAATCTTTCCATCATTTACAATGGAAAATTAAAAAAATCTCATTTGCATCCTCTCTCACAATGGGATCAAAAATCTCATTTACATCTCCAGACTTGACAAAGTCAGAGTAAATTAAAGTAATTGATCAGGTGGGCTTTCCAGGAATCTGCATGTCGGTAGTGTTGGATAATGTTGTAGGGATTTAATTATATAAATAGAAACAATAATTCTTCTTTACCAAAAAGGCAAAATGATAAAAAGATCGACCTTTCAAAAATCCAAAATCGAACCGAATCTAAACCAAACAATATTTAATGGATTCAGATATGGATTTACGTCGATCCGACCTCCCCATGATATTGGTTATTTTTGTTGAATATCTACAGACCTCCAGTAAAATTCCACATGATCTATTACCATATTAATATATATTATTTTATTTATAAACAAATTAAAATAATATTAACAAACTATTTTGAAAATATAACTAATCATTATATCCAATTCCACTAGAGTAAATATAATTTATCTGTTCAATAATTTTGCATATCATTATTTTATATTATTTTAGTCAACTATTTTAGTCAACATCATTGACGATGTTCTAAGTAGATTGTACACACCAACAGAAATCTCGACAAAAAATCGGGTTGAATAAGAACGAAAAATAATGGGATTCGCATTATGTAGTATACTCCTTTCGTTCACTTTTACATGTTTTGTAAGAAAAAAATGTATGCCAAAATACTTATCCTTTTTCTTCAAAATAATTTTTCAAATTTTTTTTCCAAATAATATTCTTGTACTACAATTCTCAACTAACAATTGATCAATTTAATTCACTTATCAGGGGTAAACAAGAAAACAAAATATTCAACGATTTTTTTTCAAAAGGGACATGTAAAGGAGACGGAGAGAGTATCATATACTTCTTATGATACTCTCTCCGTCTCTAAATGCTTTAACTTTTGGTACAGATTTTAAACTGCTTTGACCATAAACTTAAATCTATTACTTTTTTGTATAGAATATTTACAAATACTTTTATTAACAACAAGAAAATATTAAAAGTAATAAATTAAATTCTATAGTCAAAACACCTTAAATCGTGTGTTAAAGTTCAAAGCGCTAAACATTTTGAAGGGAGGGTGGGAGTATATTTATTCCTCAAAAAAAAAAGCATAATTGTCTCATTTATAGACATACTTAATAAATTTAATATAGTGCATAAGTTACATAGAGTAACAATTAACATATACAATTAATATTTTTGTCAAAAAAAAACATATACAATTAATATCAATCAATTTGTAACTTCAATTTACCATTGTATATAAAGTACTATCAACTAACACTTAATTTTTCAGTAAAAAAAAAACTAACACTTAATTTTTAGTATCAGGAGCTCGTATTGTATTGAAAAGATATCAGACACTTGTAAGTTTTTTATATATGATCGATTGAGTTTCTGTTTAGATTTTGTATTTATTTAATTGAAAAGAAATCTTGAATCTAATATTTCGACTATAATCAATGTAGAAAAAGGTATAGATTTGACAAAGGAAAAAGAGATTTATTTTTACTTGAAAATAATCTTCAAAATATTCTGTAAATTGTTTAATATGGACTCTGTTTTCTCATTCACAGATCATTTTCTTACGGATGCTCCTTCCTTTACTAGTGCCGATCGCTATCCCTGCAGGTATTTTACCCGATTTGAAGAAGGATGCACCGATCGTAATTGCGTTGCCTTCTGTGTAGGTAGATATTTTGATAGGTACCAAGATAGTATTTGTGTTCCCGAGGCAACATGCGTATGTGTATATAATTGTTAAAAAAAATATATATCACTTTTTTTTTACTATAAAAATTATATATCACTTAGATACATGAGAACATCAATAATTTAAAATAATAAATATTTTTTTTCAACTTTTACAAAATATTTTTTTTTGAGTTCATTAGAATCAAAATAAATAAAATTCTGCCCAAAAAAAGAAAGATAAGTAAAATTCATCTTTTACAAAAAAGTTTGGATTTTATTGTCAAATTAACACAAATTAACAATATTGTAAAAAGCGGGAATCAGATTTAATCGATAGATCCACCGAACAAGGATTGGATAATCGGGGATTAAACGGAATGATTAATCGGACCATTAAGTTAAATAATTGAATTTACTATAAAATAAATTATAAATAATTTTCAAATTTTGATCAATTAATTGCCGATTTATCCAATTTTTGATCGATTTTTACAAAAAAAATGTTTTTTGACCCGATTAATAAAAAATCAGTTCGAAAAGTTAACGAACTGCAATTAATCGTTATCAATCGCCACTTTTTTAAACAGAGCAAATTATTCAGTAGCGCAAAAAAGAAATCAATGTAATTTTTAAAATTGTGGTGCGCTACTCCAACAAAGTGGAAAATGTAGTAATAATTGATGATAAATCTTTGCAGGAACTCCAAAATCTTAAGTTTTTCTATAAAAATAAAATGGAGATAAAAACTGAAATTACAAGGAATAGAAAATACTGAAATTACAAGATCGGAGAGAAAACAAAACAGACAACATTCTCCTAGGCCTAGCCCAAGCTCTCCTTATCCCAGAACACGATATACGTTGTTGATATATGTTGTTGGACAATCCAAATGGGCTTCAAGTCGGCCTTTAAGTAATAAAACATTGTGGTCCATGTACCTGTCTTGCCCAAACTATGTAACATTGCAGGATGACCCATTTGTTACATTTTTCTGGTAATGAAGCTAATCACCAAAGCTACAAGCTCCTTTGCCACATCAATCCTCGATTCTTCAACTAATTTATCCACCACATAATCTGGTAAGTTTACATAAACAAAGTTAGTGCTTGAATGAGTTAGCAAAAAACCTAAAATATTAACAAAGAATTAAGTGAGGAAGAATAAATATAGTACCATTTTGGATGTTATTATGTCATCATGTACCAATATAGGGGGTGTTTGGGAGAACTTATTTTCAGAATAAGTCAACTTATTTTAAGACAAAGTTAGAGATTCCTAACTTTCCAACTTATTTTCCAACTTATTTTTGCAACTTATTCAATCTCAAACATACATTAAATACTTTTATAAAAAAAAATTATCAAAATATAAAAATTTTATCCGAAAATAAGTTCATAAGCCCTCAAAAGAAGCTCAGCCAAACACCCCCATAGTAGGTTTTATTTTACCAATAAACATTATTTTGTTTTTGAAGTTGATGTGATAGCTTCCAAAAGTACTAACATATGAAACCATATATGAAAGTGAAAGAAAATTTGTAAAGTTAACAAGTCAAAAGTCAAACGTATATTAATTTTTTATTGAAAAAATATTAATGTTAAAATATAAATTTGTATATAAAAAAATATAAAGGAGTGCAACAATTAAATAGTTCAAAATTACTTTTTAATAACTCCAAATCTTTTTTATAAAATTAAGATATCAAATCTAGTATTTCTAAAATTTTAATATTTTAAAAAAAATTGTAGAACTTGTAATAAATTCTAGCGACTCGTGTCGAATTTTACCCTTTCTATTAAATTAAATATATTGACTAATCTCATAATTAAATATTATTTAGTTACTTGTTTTATATTTTGACTAATCTCATAATTAAATATTATTTAGTTACTTGTTTTATTTATACCAAACAGTGTAATTTTAAGTTATTCGAGGACTTCTTGAATTAAATTAAAGTGATTGTTTTATCTCTAACAGAAACGATGAGTCAGATGACAATGAATCCGACGGTGGGTCGGGTTACACTGATTCTGATGAGGTTTGAACCATTTTATTGATATAATCAGTTTCAAGCATTGTGTGAATTTAAGTAATTTCATAATCTATCGCAATATGCTTCATTTTTAACTAATTATCGGGGTATGGTGTGGTGTAGAAGCTTAGATGTTAGGAGATGTTGATGTTGAGGATGTGGATGGTTGTGCTTCGAGACATTGTATACTTATTTAGCAACACTAACTTATGACCCGTCCTATGCACGGTTACTTTTTATATTTATTGTTTTTTAATAAAACTTTATTTTATTTTAATATTATACTAATTAATTTTGTGTTTTTTTAAAGATAATCCAAATGATAAATATATTTTGATTTGAACATTTTCAGTTAACTATATTTCATGTTACTTGCTAGGTTAGGGAACTTTACACAATCCGAGATTCACTTACCACCAATACAGAGCACACACATAACCAATCGATTAGTTGACAAGATCCATCGAAGCGCGGTCACACGTTATTCAAGTATTACTTCTACTTCTATCAACAATAAGTAAAAGCAAAACAAGAACACACACAAATATTTGGCGTGGAAACACCCACGCCCCAAACTTGTATTGTTAATCCAAACAATAATCAATAATACATCCAAACAATAACACCTTTACGGTGTCTCAACCCGATACATGAGCCAACAATGCTCAAGCATCTCCCAAACAATACTTAAGACTACATCTCTTAAGTTTTCACCACATTAAACAAATACAATATGACTATGTATATATAGCCCTCCAAAACTTAGCCACCAAGACTTACCATACTTGTTCTACAAGTCTTACTATATTTGTTATACAAGCCTTCCAATTCTTGGCACCAAATTACCCAACTTAATGATCAAGACATACCATATATAATAATTGTCTACACATACAATTATTATCTTACCCATATATCTTGGACCACCCAAGCCCATAACATCATATTGGGTTGAAACCCAACAATCCTCCCCTTCAACTTAATACCCATATCAGATTGAATGGTAACCATCAAACCATTGACGTCCATTCGCCAATGCCTCCCCTCGAACAAGAATCTCCTCTTGTTCTTCCACACATTGAGTGTCGCTAAAATCCGTATAGTGACCCTCCAAACCACCGTTCTTTATCATAATGGTATCCATCTACAAAATCACGCGCATCAACCACCACGAGTGTTCTTCCACATGTTGAGTCACCCGATCCTTGCTTTCACAATCCTTCGGTCTCCTGAAGAAAATCACTAGTATCATCTAAATAGTTCACAAGATTGATCCACGGTGCAAGTCAACCGCCAAACCGCACGTAACTTTGTATCAGAGCAGTACCCGGCCGGAAGTGCAAAGGCACTGCCCGTGTTTATTAGTTAGTTTGTGTGTGGGCTCGACGAGGACGTCGACCCAATAAGAGGGGGTGTTTGTAACATCCCACATCGATTAGAATAAGAGTGTTTGGGCCCTTTATAGATACAAGTAAATAGCTAATGCATACCAATTTGCTAGCACTTTTGGACTGACCTGTGGTGGGTTGTTGGGGTCCGGTATGCATTCAAAAATGGGCTTGGATGTTATACATCGTATCTAGAGCTAGGTTAATTCGATCTGGGATCGGTTGATTGAGAATTGAATGTGATGTCTTCTGTATGTTGGATTAAAACATGTGCTTCAATTTTTTTTTTCTCTTCTCATTTTTTTCTTCAAATCGATTGTTTTTTTCTTGGATGATATTGATTTAGGTTTCTAATCTTGATTTTTTTTCGAATTAGTTAATATGAGATCTTTGGTTGTTTTGATTATGGATTTAGCCACTCTTCCGATAATTTTTTCTCTCCTTCATCTTTTTCTTCCTATTGGTTGAAGTTTTCTTGGGTAAAAGTTGATTTTGGTTAGGGGTTTTCTGCTGGTTTTGTTTTTGTTCTGGTTGGTACTCTCACACACGTACGAATGAGCAACCTACTCAACCACATACACCTGTAACCAGAAAGGAATACAGCGGACTCCTTACACGGATCCAAACAATGGAGAAAGAGTTGCCAAATATCTGTAAGTCCATTCCAGAAATAAAAAATTTGCAACTAATTAAAAATGATGCATTCCAGGTTCAATTAAGTTCAATGGCAACCCAGTTTAGTCATGCAATTAATTCCTTGGTAAAGCCATCTTCGTCTAATTTACCAACTCCACATCCTACTACTCTGGAGGATAACCCAACTGAGGGGGAGAAGGTGGATGACCAAGAAAAATCTATTAGGCGTAAGGGCAAGGAAAAGGTTGTTGACACGGAATTAACTTTATTTTGGGAAAGGAAAAGCTAATGGGAGTATTAGTGCTATGTGGAAGGAAAGCAAAGACAAACTTGAAGATATGTTCAGTCTAAAGGAACAATTGTCTTGCACTTGGTTAATTTTAGAAATCTAGAAAATGTATATATATGATCCAGAATGCAATTTAATATTATTTATCTTTGAAATTTATTTTTTTGTTGTTGTATCAGTTGAGTTATCCTCTAGGAATTTGCTTGTCAAACCATACTAATCAAATAGGGGGAGATTGTAAAGCATAATGTAATGTAATATGTAATAGAGGACATATATATCTCAACTAGGATAAAAGATAAATAATATTAACTCTATACAGGGATCGTGAAATTTGAAGAACATGCATCAACAAGGATCAAGTCGCTGAAAGAAGTTCATTAACATGATCAAGCCTCAGTGACAGAATAATATGTACAGATGATTCAGTTGAAGGGCCAAAAGATTCCATGTATTCAAATTAATTGAAGATACTGCTGCAGGCTAATCAATTGGAATGTAACGAAGGTGTGAAGATCAAGATCAGTGCTAGTCACTTGTGAACCAGACCAGTGCACTAACTATTAGCACATACGCGAAGGATCAACACATTAATTCAAAGAAAGAATTGCCAAAGCCTGTTGACGATCAAGGACAAACATAATATCTCAAGGTATTGTCAAAAATTAATTTACTCTGAAAATTAAATAAGTAACAGATTAATTAATTATTTATAACAAAATAATTAAATTAATCTGGTACTTGGATTATTTTCTGAGATAAATTAAAACAGCAGAATAAACAGAAGAGAGAAACCCAAGAGATATAAAAAATAGTAATACTATGCGCGGTTACTATGCAAGATTACTATGCACGGTTACTATGCAAGATTACTATGCATGGTTACTATGCAGGTACTGTGCAAATAGTGGTTACTGTGCAAATAGTGGTTACTATGAAGGTGGGGCCCACGTCCAAAATCAATTCAGCAGACACAGTTTTGGGGCTGTTGGAATAGTACAGCATAGTGACTTTCTGTAGCCTATAAATAGGCCTGTTGTATTTCATTTCAAAACACACCTCAACACACAACTTTCTCTTCTCTCTCTTATATCTTCTCTTTGTAAGCTGCTAGATAGTCCGTCTAGTAGGAAAGTCGGCTTAGACCGCTTTCAGGAAGTGTCGGGTAGAAGGTCCTCGTGCCTAAACTATCCTAGGAGTGGTTGATTTTGTAGTTGATCCATATGATTAGATTGTGTCGCAAACCTCCGGGTTTTATCTATTCAAAGATATTTCCCAAACAGTTGTGTTATTTCGATTCAGTATTTTTGATCTCATATCCACATCAAAAATCAAAATATTTTTGAATAACGCATTCAACCCTCCTTCTACGTTATTCCGGACCTAACAACATTCTAATCCACAAAACTCAAATTCCAAACAAAACCACCAACAACCACAAAATCCACCAAAACATTAACTCGGCTGCAAACTCGGACAAACCCTAACTAGTGCCTTGTCCCAAATTGTTGTTTCTATTTTTTAAAAAATACTTATCGACGATCCAACCGTACGTATGTCAACATATATCTAATTTAGTGATATTCCCAAGATTTAAAAAAAACAATAAGTTAATTTGGATGGTAAAAGTGGTAGTCAACTATCGATTTGACCCGTACTACTAACTAGTGCTTTGTCCCGAATTGTTGTTTCTATTTTTTCAAAAATACTTATCGACGATCCAACCGCACGTATGTCAATATATATTTAATTTAGTGATATTCCCAAGATTTAAAAAATAATAAGTTAATTTGGATGGTAAAAGTGGTAGTCAACTATCGATTTGACTCGTACTACTAACTAGTGCTTTATCTAGGATTGTTGTTTCTATTTTTTAAAAAATACTTACGGACAATCCAACCGCACGTACGTCAATATATATATATATAATTTAGTGATATTCACAAGATTTTAAAAAATAATAAGTTAATTTGGATGGTGAAAGTAGTAGTCAACCATCGATTTGACATGTACTACTAAATAGTGCTTTGTCCCGGATTGTTTTTCTATTTTTAAAAAAATACTTATCGACGATCCAACCGCACGTATGTCAATATATATTATTTAGTGATATTCCCAATATTTTAAAAAATAATAAGTTAATTTGGATGGTAAAAGTGGTAGTCAACTATCGATTTGACCCGCACTACTAACTAGTCCTTTGTCCCGGATTGTTGTCTCTATTTTTTAAAAAATACTTATCGACGATCCAACCGCACGTATGTCAATATATATCTAATTTACTGATATTCCCAATATTTTAAAAAATAATAAGTTAGTTTGGATGGTAAAAGTGGTAGTCAACTATCGATTTGACCCGTACTGCTAAATAGTGCTTTGTCCCAGATTGTTGTTTCTATTTTCTAAAAAATACTTATCGACGATCCAACCGCACTTATGTCAATATATATCTAATTTAGTGATATTCCCAATATTTTAAAAAATAATAAGTTAATTTGGATGGTAAAAGTGGTAGTCAACTATCGATTTGACCCGTACTACTAACTAGTGCTTTGTCCCGGATTGTTGTTTCTATTTTTTAAAAAATACTTATCGACGATCCAACCGCACGTATGTCAATATATATCTAATTTAGTGATATTCACAAGATTTTAAAAAATAATAAGTTAATTTGGATGGTAAAAGTAGTAATCAACCATCGATTTGACATGTACTACTAAATAGTGCTTTGTCCCGGATTGTTTTTCTATTTTTAAAAAAATACTTATCGACGATCCAACCGTACGTATGTCAATATATATCTAATTTAGTGATAGTCCCAAGATTTTAAAAAATAATAAGTTAATTTGGATGGTAAAAGTGGTAGCCAACTATCGATTTGACCCGCACTACTAACTAGTGCTTTGTCCCGGATTGTTGTTTCTATTTTTTAAAAAATACTTATCGACGATCCAACCGCACGTATGTCAATATATATCTAATTTAGTGATATTCCCAATATTTTAAAAAATAATAAGTTAATTTGGATGGTAAAAGTGGTAGTCAACTATCGATTTGACCCGTACTGCTAAATAGTGCTTTGTCCCAGATTGTTGTTTCTATTTTTTAAAAAATACTTATCGACGATCCAACCGCACTTATGTCAATATATATCTAATTTAGTGATATTCCCAATATTTTAAAAAATAATAAGTTAATTTGGATGGTAAAAGTGGTAGTCAACTATCGATTTGACCCGTACTGCTAACTAGTGCTTTGTCCCAGATTGTTGTTTCTATTTTTTAAAAAATACTTATCGACGATCCAACCGCACTTACGTCAATATATATCTAATTTAGTGATATTCCCAATATTTTAAAAAATAATAAGTTTATTTGGATGGTAAAGGTGGTAGTCAACCATCGATTTGACCCGTACTGCTAACTAGTGCTTTGTCCCGGATTGTTGTTTCTATTTTTAAAAAAATACTTATCGACGATCCAACCGCACGTATGTCAATATATATCTAATTTAGTGATATTCCCAATATTTTAAAAAATAATAAGTTAATTTGGATGGTAAAAGTGGTAGCCAACTATCGATTTGACCCGCACTACTAACTAGTGCTTTGTCCCGGATTGTTGTTTCTATTTTTTAAAAAATACTTATCGACGATCCAACCGCACGTATGTCAATATATATATAATTTAGTGAATTTCCCAATATTTTAAAAAATAATAAGTTAATTTGGATGGTAAAAGTGGTAGTCAACTATCGATTTGACCCGTACTGCTAAATAGTGCTTTGTCCCAGATTGTTGTTTCTATTTTTTAAAAAATACTTATCGACGATCCAACCACACTTATGTCAATATATATCTAATTTAGTGATATTCCCAATATTTTAAATAATAATAAGTTTATTTGGATGGTAAAGGTGGTAGTCAACCATTGATTTGACCCGTACTGCTAACTAGTGCTTTGTCCCGGATTGTTGTTTCTATTTTTAAAAAAATACTTATCGACGATCCACCGCACGTATGTCAATATACATCTAATTTAGTGATATTCCCAAGATTTTAAAAAATAATAAGTTAATTTGGATGGTAAAAGTGGTAGTTAACTATTGATTTGACCCGTACTACTAACTAGTGCTTTGTACCGAATTGTTGTTTCTATTTTTTAAAAAACACTTATCGACGATCCACCCACACGTACATCAATATATATCTAATTTAATGATATTCACAAGATTTTAAAAAATAATAAGTTAATTTGGATGGTAAAAATAGTAGTCAACTATCGATTTGACCAGTACTGTTAACTAGTGCTTTGTTCCGGATTGTTGTTTCTATTTTTTAAAAAACACTTATCGACAATCCAACCGCACTTTTATCAATATATATCTAATTTAGTGATATTCCCAATATTTTAAAAAAATAATAAGTTTATTTGGATGGTAAAGGTGGTAGTCAACTATTGATTTGACCCGATTGCTAACTAGTGCTTTATCCCGGATTGTTGTTTATATTTTTAAAAAAATACTTATCGACGATCCAACCGCACGTATGTCAATATATATCTAATTTATTGATATTCCCAAGATTTTAAAAAATAATAAGTTAATTTGGATGGTAAAAGTGGTAGTCAACTATCGATTTGACCCGTACTGCTAACTAGTGCTTTGTCCTGAATTGTTGTTTCTATTTTTTAAAAAATACTTATCGAAGATCAAATCGCACGTATGTCAATATATATCTAATTTATTGATATTCCCAAAATTTAGGATTTTTTTCTATTTTTATTTAATTTTTTGCCTTTTTTTTCCTATTTTAAGCTCTTAATTAATGTTTCAATGGTGGATATGAACTTTCACTTTGATCGAATCAAGTCACCTAAGAAATATTTGTCTGAATAACAAAGATGAATGCACTTGCTAATAAAGAAAAAGTAATTGGGTTGTACAAGTATTAGTTAAGAGTGTGGTTTACTCGTATATCTATATATTCGGTAGATTTTAATATATTTTGTTAGAATTATGTTGGATATGTCTAACAAAAATGACAATGTACAGGTAAGCCTATAGGATAGTTGAATTATGCTGTTAAGTTAGAGGCTTGCTTTATAGACCACTGTTCATCTCACAAGTTTACCGACGGATTGCAATATTTTTTTATTTTAAAATAATTAGGCTTGTATGTTGTAAAAATTAATATTATTTATTTTATTAAATCTCGAGATAGGCGATAGTCGAACCACAACTCAGGATGACGAAGCGCAAGTTATTAATTGCAATATTAGTTACATATATTATATCCCTTGTTTAAAAGAAGCAAAAAAATAATTGTATACTCCATTAATAGATTGAACCAATAAGCAATTTATCTTTTTGAATGTGTGTTTAGAAGTGATTACTTTCTTTTTTTTTCAGTAAATATAGTTTTGCAACAACAATAAAAATGGGAGGATTGTTGGAGAAAATTCATCGTTGGTACAGGATATCGGAAGCTGTAAAAATGGGAGGATTGTTGGCGAAAATTCATCTTTGGTACAGGATATTGGAAGCTATAATACAGGATATTGGAAACTATAAGAACCACTAAGGTGAAAAGTTTTAGTGAATACTAGCAATATGTCGGTGTTTAGCGCATAGAACATAACTTTTTATTTTATTAATTATAATATTTTTTATAAATAATTTATACTCTTTATTAATGTGTAAAATCATGTTTTAATAGTACGTAATAGTACCAAAATACCAAAATTGGTTATCACTTGACTTGGGGTTCGATTCCTTCCAACTACATAATTATACAAAATTTATTTATTTAATTTCATCACATGTTCGATTCTCTATAACCACATAATTAAATAGTATTTATTTGTTATATATTTTTATCATTCAATTCTACAATTTTATATTTAAATAATACTTATCAGATTTTTTAATTTCACCCGTATTCGATTTTCTATAATTACATAATTTAATAGTATTTATTTATCATATACTTTTATCACTCAATTTTTAATAAATACATATTTTAATCATAGTCATTAATTATATTTATTATCAATAATTTACACATACCCTGTTCGTGATTTCAACGGATTATCGGTTAGTATATATAATGGATATCGGATCAAGTCACCTAAGAAATATTTGCGTGACTAACACAGATGAATATATTTGTGTGACTAACACAGATGAATGTGCTTGCTGATAAAAAAAAGTAACTAGGTTCTACAAGTATTGGTTAAGATTGTCGATGACTCGTTTATTTATACACGGTAGATTTCATTATATTATGTCAGAATTTTGTTGGATTTGTCTAACAAAAAATGACAGTGTACAGTTAGGCCTATAGGATAGTTGGATTATGTTGTTAAATTACATGCTTGCTTTCTATGATTTAACACACAACAGAATGTTGAATCTGTAGCAAATTGTGTTTCTATATTTCTACAACAGAGTGCTTGTTTGTTTTTGATTAGTTTTTTTTCTTTTTTTTTCTTTTTTAGCAGGAAAGCCTATTCAAACAAGTGCTTACACTTTATTTTAATTTCTAGCACTACTCATCATCAGACCACCGCCGATTTTAGCACTTAGCTAGGGTAACAAAATTCAATCTATTTCATAATCACTAAAACAAGCTAATAACCGGGCGGATCCAGAATTTATCATTTACCTTGCTAATTTTTTTTTACGCTTAACATAATAATTCATATAAACTTAAAAAATCATATATGTATTATTATTACTAGTTTATAACCCGTGCAACGCACACGGTTCCTTTTTTAATATTTATCAATATATTAATTTTTTAAATTTCATATTATATTAATTTACATATCAAATTGTTATTAAAAAATTGATATATATATATATATATATATATATATATATATAAGATTTTACATATTCGATTTAATATTTATACTCTATATTGAATTCTTAAAATTTGATTTGGACGATTATAGGCCACGTGAAATTAACAAAATAATCCTTAATTTAGTGATGATTTAACAATTTTTTTAATTAAATCTACGCAGAAGAAAAGAAATTGACAATTTTTTACGTTGAAAATTCTATTTGATTTACAAATTATACTTATAATTCGTCTTAATTATCAAAACGAATTATATTGAAAACGTTGGATCTACCATGAAAAAGTATTTTATATTTTAATATGTTATAAACTAAAATGCGTATTCGTATTTTAATACGAAAATGTATATGTCAATGATTTAAATCATATATAATTAGGTTTTCTACATTAAATAACATTATCAATGTAAGACTTCAATATTGAATTGGATTAATGTAAAAATTCGTAATTATATTTTCTTTTGAGATTCCGAATGTTTCAATTTGAATAATAATTATTAGATAATTACTAAATTAAAGATAATTTTATTAGGTTCATGTGGATTGTAAAATCATCCAAGTATGATTTCTAAATCTCAAGATAAAGTCCAAATAGTAAATATGAATTTTTTTAAATACTAATAAAAAAATAAATAAAATTTAATTCTAATACAACCTTTTTTAATTACATCCTTTTCAGATTTTTTTTTTAAAATTCAATTTTAATACAACCTTTTTTAATTATATCCTTTTTAGATTATATTTTTCTTTTTAAAATTTACTTCCAATGCAATTATATCCTTTTTAGATTATAATTTTCTTTTTAATATGATGTAATCTTGATCGTTTATTTTTAATCCAACGGATCATATGATTTTGGTAATTGACCAGACCAAAAATTTGGATAAGATCCTCTTATGCTTATTATATATAAAGATATAATTATTATTGATATTTGGGTATTTACCAAAAATACTTGATTTGAAGTTTCTTTTTGCAAAAATACCATTTTCTTAAATTAATTACAATTTTACCAAACTAAGTTTCAAAATTGCAAAAATACCATCTTCTAGGTCAACCCCTCCTCCCTCCCCCTTTGACCAGCCCATATTTCCGGATGAACAGTAACCACGGCTACTGTTCATTGACTCTTTTTTTTTTTTTTTTAAGGTGGGGTGCTATTTTGGTTTCAACCACATTCAACTCTTTTTTAAGGTGGCTTTTGGTGGATTTGGGTTGCAGGGCCCCGCCAGGGGCAATATTCAACCAAATCAGCAACTGAATGCAACTAAATTTCTGATTTCAAGTTCCTTTGTTCAGTTGTCATTTTCGACCACTTTTTTGAACTCTACTATATATATATATATATATATATATATATTAGAGTCCAAAAAAGAGGTCGATAATGAAAACTGAAAAATGGAACTTGAAATCAGTAATTTAGTTGAATGTGGTTGAATTTGGTTGAATGTGGTTGCATTTAGTTGAATATGCCCCTGCGGGGCCATTGAACCCAAAATCAACCCACCTTTAAAAAAGTTGCATGTGGTTGCATTCATTTGAATGTGGTTGCATTCATTTGAAGGTGGGGTGCTATTTTGGTTTCAACCACATTCAACTATTTTTTAAGGTGGGATGCTTTTGGCGGATTTGGGTTGCAAGGCCCTGCCAGGGTCAATATTCAACCAAATGCAACCAAATTCAACTTTTTTTAAGATGAGGTGATTTTGGGGTTGCACGGCCCCGCCAGGGGCAATATTCAACCAAATCAGCAACTGAATGCAACCAAATGCAACTAAATTTCTGATTTCAAGTTCCTTTGTTCAGTTGTCATTTTCGACCACTTTTTTGAACTCTACTATATAGATATATATATATATATGTTAGAGTCCAAAAAAGAGGTCGAAAATGAAAACTGAAAAATGGAACTTGAAATCAGTAATTTAGTTGAATGTGGTTGAATTTGGTTGAATGTGGTTGCATTTAGTTGAATATGCCCCTGCGGGGCCATGGAACCCAAAATCAACCCACCTTTAAAAAAGTTGCATGTGGTTGCATTCAAAAAAGAGGTCGAAAATGAAAACTAAACAAAGGAACTTGAAATCAGAAATTTAGTTGCATGTGGTTGCATTCAGTTGAATGTGGTTGTATTCAATTTCTGATTTGAAGTTCCATTTTTCAATTCTCATTTTCGACCTCTTTTATATAGTCCAAAAAAGAGGTCGAAAATGAGAATTGAAAAATGGAACTTCAAATCAGAAATTTAGTTGAATGTGGTTGCATGCAGTTGAATATGCCCCTGCGGGGCCATGCAACCCAAATCCACCAAAATAGCACCCTACCTTAAAAAAAAAAAAAAGTCGATGAACAGTAGTCGTGGTTACTGTTCATCCGGAAATAGGGGGAGGAAATTTGGTTTAAAAAGGAAAGAAGGTATTTTTGCAAAAACGATGGTATTTTTGCAAATAGCTTTTCTTAACAAAAGTAAAATTGCAAAAATTTACTTTTGACAATATATTTATGAAAAGAGCTCTTGATATTTAAAGGTAAAAGACTAGAAAGATGGTAAACATTTATATCTTCTTTTTAAAGAGAAATCATCATAAATCAATTCAGTTTATTTTGTCAAAAAAATAAGCAGGAGGGACACATATAAAATCAGCAGGGTTAGGGTACTCAAATATTTGCAAAGAAAATTTATCAAATGATGTGGCGTAATAAGTGATTATTTTAATTGATATGGTTGATTTGAATAGAAGAGGTACATCTTATTATTATTTTAATAACTAATTAAATTGGATTTGGAATTTTAAAAAAAATATTTTGAGATCCTAACAGTTTCCACTATAAATCTCCAATGACAGATAGCCGACGTATATTTTTCTTTTCAAAATTTTGAAATACTATAATTGATAGATGTAAGGGAGTAGTTTACGGTTAATATTATTACTTGAAGAAAAATAATTGTAACAGACTAACAGAATTAAAATCCAAGAGATACGTGCCGCATAAATGACAAACAGAAAAAGGAAAAAATAGAACAAACGAGAGTAATAAGTACAACAAACGAGAATAATAAGTTGGGCTAGTGTTTTTTACATACCCGGGCTAAACTCACACTCACGTATGAAAAAAAAATTAATGATTTTTTTAGGTAAAAAAATTTGAGCACCATAAATGGGAAATTTGCAAAAAAAAATTGCATGACTCATAAATGGAAACAAGGTATGGGAAATTCATAAACAACAAGATCTAGTACTTTTATAGGCTACTACTTTAATATAAACAAAATCTAATTAAAAGTAAGTGCAAAACTTTCAAAAAAAAAAAGTAGGTGTAGAAGCATTTAATATGATACATCAAGAGAATGACAAGTCACCGTGAAGAGGAATAAAATCGGGCCAAGATTTGATATTTTTTGATTAAATTTATTTTCTTATATTTAATAACATCTTAATTGGTCACTAGTTACATTTATTAAATACATATTAAACTTACTTTATTTATTTATACAAGTTTAATAACTTCATTTGAGCATTATAATTATTATTTCAATATAAAATATTAATTATCTATATAAAAGTAAGATTATTTTTTTGGTAAAAAGATGATTTAAAATTATTTATATTATCATTTCAATTTTTTCGGATGATCGTATGACAAACGACCTTAACTTTTCGAGTAATCTTTTATCGATGAATGTAGGAATAATGATAAGTTATAGAAGTATATAAATATTTCAATTAATAAAATTTGTATACAAGTAAAATTGATAAGTTTTTACCTTTGCACATGAACAAATTACACATTGGATATGAACGATCCGATTAAATTGAACTAACCGGATCATTTTCTCCGTTGATTAAATCAATAAAGAAATTATACACCAGTTGTTCCATTATTTAGTGCCGAAATAAATTAAAATTTTAAATAAATAAATTCTTATACTATTATTGAGCATTTATGTTATGAAAGGGATGTCGCCTTTTAAGAACGTTGTTTAATTATATTTAATATTTATAATTTTTTATCATAAAAATTACGTTCATATTGTAATCAGAGTATTCTTTCAACTAATAATTCATGTTATTTTTAAGATTAGTGAAATTTAGATATATAATAAAAGTATTCTTCCAACTAATAATTCTTGTAAATTATTTTGAATCAATTGTTTTAGAAAACTCTTAAAATATCTGTCAACTTATAAAAGTATTCTTTCAACTAATAATTCTTGTAAATTATTTTGAATCAATTGTTTTAGAAAACTCTTAAAATATCTGTCAACTTTTTAAATAATAAAAATTAACTTTTATTATTTTCAATATTTTAAAATAAAATTTATAAGTCACGCGAAGCGCAAATAAGTCTCAATTCTACATTCTATCTTTATAATAAATGTTCTTGAGCAACATATACCACATGTGTATTAGCTAAAAAAATTATTTTATCTCGAAAAAAGTTATTATAATTTTATATCATTCTTAATTCAAACCACTCCAAAAATCTGAAAAAATACGTACCTTGTGACATATGTAACGTAGATAAATCAAAAGAAACCCAAAAAAATTCCGAGAATTTATAATAAATACTAACTTTTCTAGTTTATTTTGCAAAAATACCATATCTTCAAATTCATTGCAAATATACTATTTAATTGTTTTATACTATTATGTATTTATTTTTAATTTTTTAATTTATATTATAATGTTGACTGAGCTATGCTGACTGTACGCTGACGTGGCCCCCACATTGTTGATTGGACTATGCTGACGTGGCAGGTGGGTCCCACCCTGCTAGCGTGGCATGCTGATGTGGCAGGTGGGTCCCACCCCTGCTGACGTGGCAGGTGAGACTCCTTACTTTGATGACAATGGAATAACCAAAGATCTTGACATAACTCTCATCATCGAAAACTATTACTTATGACAATAATATAATAACAATTCATATCTTTTATTAACTCGTACTCATATTTAACAAAATTTAAAAAATATAATATATAATAATGTGCGTAATACGAGAATATATGAAAAAGATGTAAATAGATTTTAAACTTTTGTTTTTGGTATTTATTAAAAGAATAGAATAAAAAGTAGTAGAACTTAATAGGAATCTAAGAAAATACTATGATTCAAATGAGACTGGGACGTGCATAAGGTAGAGCAGAGTTTTCACGTTGATGATAGCAATCTCATTATTCAGTTAAAGATTCCACAAAAAGAAGTCAAGGATCGTTTAGCTTGGACTGGCTCATGTAAGGGGATATACACTGTGAAATCAGGCTACAGATATTGGGCAGAGCGGAACATAAATAGTGATAACATGGTTGATTCTCAAGGTTGGACCAGACTGTGGAATTTGGAGCTGCCTCATAAGTTAAGATTGTTCCTATGGAGATTCTGCAGAAATAATATTCCTGTTAGAAAGTTATTAAGAAGTAAAGGGGTGGAAACTACGATAATGTGCCCTGTGTGTGGTATCGACATAGAGCACCTTAGGCATCTGTTTTGTGAATGTCCCTTTGCCTTGGAATGCTGGCAAAAATCTGGTTTATCGTTTGATCTGCAGGAAATTGAATCAGCTTCGGATTGGGTGCTTGATAGGATCAACAATGAAAGTGCAGACACAGTTATTAAAATGGCTATTGTTTTGTCTGGAATCTGGTTTGCAAGAAATAAAAAAGTTTGGGAGGAGGGAGTCATTTCTTCGACAGTTACCATGGAGCTAAGCAATAAACAAGTACATGACTGGCAAGAAGCAAACAGATGTAAGTTCTCAGCAGTTAATGGTATCCGTGGACAAGAGCTGCAGGAGAATGTAAGTTGGAAACCTCCTGATGCTAACTTCTGTAAATTAAATGTTGATGCTTCGGTTGTTAGGGGAGATAATGTATTTGCTCTGGGAATGGTACTACGCAATGAGGTTGGTCAGTTTGTGATGGGGAAGAACATGAAAATTGTAGGTGAAGTCTCAGTCCTGGAGGCAGAAGCTAGAGGTGTTTATGAGGCATTGCAGTGGTTAAAATAGCTTGAGGTCTACAATGTTGTCGTTGAAAGTGATTCACAGGTGATAGTTAATGCAGTGAAGGCGAGAGAGCAGTATCAGTTCGAGTTCGGACACATCCTTGATGAGTGTAGTGAGATTTTGATGAATAGAAGCGATCTTTCGCTCTATTATGTTAAGAAACAAGCAAATAGGGCTGCGCATTTTATGGCTCGAGTTCCATGCTTGGTGAATTGTTTTAATTGTTTTACATCTCCTCCAAACTTATTGGTGGAAATGGTTCCTTCTGAGTTTTCCCGTTAATGAAAATTCCTTTTATCAAAAAAAAAAAAAAAATGAGACCAGACAAGCCCGCCCAAACATAACCTAGGGGATACATATATCCATCTATCAGCGGTACATATATAGTAACAATTTTCTGAATCATTCAAATAAAAATCACAGATTGGTTTGTGGAGAATCTATATGTAATTAGCAAAGGGATGGTCAAAGAAGAATCATCAGAGGTCTTGGTATGTGGTATTGGTATTCTCTTTGTCTACAAATTGAGATATCCCAACCCTTCTACACAGAAAACCCAGCTCTCTGTTAAATCAAACCAAAAACATAACACAGTCCCTTGTTTTCTTTTTAATCCGAACCCACATCTTTCTTCTCCTCTTCTTCGAACAATACGCACAAGACCCCTGTTTTGTTTTGTTGTTGCTTTGTTTTGGTTTAGTCGATGAGTTGTATATTTTGAGTTTCGAGTTTCTAAGTTGGCTGTTTTCGTTGAGGCAAGTCGCTGAATTGCTTTAGCTGGTGTTTGTATTTGTTGTTTGCTGTTCATTTCATATGCTGCTGAATTTCTGAATTCGTTGAGGAAGAGATCGATTTAGTCCTGAAACTGTATGTTTTGATTTGTGTCTCGCGCCTTTTTTTCAATCTGTCACTGTTTATATACATCTACACACGCACATAAACATCTCATATCACCTGTGTTTGTGGGACCAATCACCGATTACAATTCTGAATGATTAGATCGGCGGCGCTCAGAATTTGTTCCTCCTACTTTGATATGTGTAAGATTTCTTCTCTTTTTTCTACTGTTTGTTTCTTTTTATTATACCTCTTCAGAGTATTTTAATTGACGTTCATACCCATATATGATTTCTGAGTTTTTACTACTGAGTTCCGTTTCTTTTCACCGAGTTGACTGATTAGATTGGTGTTCGTTGTTCTTGTTTGTTTTTAGCGTCTGTTTTGTTTTGTTTGTAAATTCTGAGTCGAGTTGTTTTTTTCGGTAGTAGAGTTGTGTGAAGTTTTAATTATCGTTGCTGTTTTTTGAGTTCGAACATTATTCTTCTTCGAGTCACCATTGCTGAGTCAAGACTCGGCTTTGATTCGTTTGTGTTCAGGGTGGATTTTGATTGTGTTCGTTTCCTGAGTCGAAAGTTTGTCAAGCCTTCTTTTCTTTCTAATACTGGTGGTACAAAAGTTTCGAGGCTGCTTTCTTTTTCTTCGGCTATTTACACTGATGGAGTTGGTATTGTTTAGAAAGTTTAGTTTTTTCTTAAATACGAATGTGTAATGCTTCTTAATCTGTTATATGTTAATGCTAACTATAGTTTTTCCTGTTCAACTTATATTCTGTGTTAATTGTGAGTAATAGAAATTATCCTTCAGACGTTTTTTCTATACGTGAAAACAAGTAAATTAACTAGAACGAGTATGTAAACAAGAGGGTAGCTTGAGATTACTTTCATTATTACTAAAAATGTTATTGCATAATGGGCATAGTTCGAGAAGAACACAAATTTAATTTAAATACAATCTAGAAATTGGTGGATGTAATTTTGAAATTTGAACTGCTAATTAACATTAACTATTTTTACAACAAAATGGATGCTATAAAAAACTAGAATGCAGGCCATATTACGACTTTATTCTAACATCCCTCTATTTGAAACCATTAAATATTACATTGAAGATAAATTTGTCAGACTTGTTAGGCAGAGAGAATGAAAGAAGAGTCTTACGAGCATCCTACCACATTTATTTTACTAGCATTCTCACCCTACACTTCTACATCATGGTATTTATATGCGCTTTATATCTAAATTCTTAGGATGCATCTGGTTGATTGGAATGTAATGCACCTTTGGCTAATTTGCTAATAAATTTATAAAATATAATTTGGTTCTAACGGCCATTATTCGTTGTTTATAGATTTCTTTTATATTTTGTTAGTGATTAGACGTAGTGTTATATTTTTGGGTATATATTAATTATTTTAAGATTATATTTTAAAATAAAAGTTAACGTCGAAATCTAGAGATCCCGGGGCACTGGTAATGTGTGGCTTAAATCTCTCCTTATTGCTTGGTTATACTATTTTTTAGATTATAGTTGCACTATCGATTTTAAGATAAAGGCATATGCCATGATAAAAAGAAGAAAGAAACTGTAAATGTAATCAGCTTAGTTTCTGCATTTAGCGCTGTCATTTACAGCAATCTATATGCTAATCTCAGGACAACTGATACAAATTGAACTAAATGTTTTGCAGGTGTTAGATAGGGGTAAGGATTGAATTATCGATGGATAGGACTGAAAATCTTCAATTTGAGGTATGTCTGTTATGTGTATCCATATCAGCTGTATTATTTCATAATAATCATAGAAAACATGGCGATGCTTCATTCAAACTGAGTTTTAAAGATCTCATATCAGCTACACTATTGCATTATAAGTGAGTTTAGAATATAATAAAGATAGAAATTTGCATTCGATATACTATCTAATCTACATTGCGTTTAGTGTCTACAACGTGAAGTCGGACTTCATTTCTTGAAACCTGCCAAAATTATGTATAACCAGTTTCAAATTTATTATTACTATTGCATATGTGCGCGTCATTGAATTTTACTGATTGTTGTTGTTGATTGAAATCTACATTGTTGCTTCATTTAAACTGATATATGTATTTATATAATTTCTTATTGGCTCTATCTTCCTTGATCTTTGCAGCCATGTCTTCTAATCAAGGTTCTCAAGCTCCTAATTCTATCACTTATATAAAGAGTGAAAGATCAAGGAGGGAGGATTTACTGTCAAATTTGATACATGCAAATGAGTTAAAGTAAGGTTCTAGCAATACTGTTGGAATTTTAGGTATGCAGTTGTCCGAATTAAATTTTATAAATAACATGTATATCTATTCTCCATTTTTACATGATTACATCTTTGCAACTATGGGCCTGTTTGGTTTACCTTAAAATAAGTAACTTATAACTTAAAGTGATAAGTATCATATAAGTGATAAGTAGATGAGAACTTATAAGTTAATAGAGTGTTTGGTAAATCAGAAATTATAAGTCAGTAGAGTGTTTGGTAAATTAGAACTTATAAGTTAACTTTTTTAAATATTTTCAAAATAATTGTTTTTTAATATATATAAGTGGATATCAACGGATAGATCTCGATGAGTAGAGAAATTTGACATATACATATTAATTTTTTAATGAACGGATCAAAAGATATATGATTTTGAATATTTGAAGGATATTACATATTGCGTATATCGAGAAATAAGAATAAGTTGAAAGTTGAATGTTAGGATTTCTTAACATTCAACTTATCCCATATAAGTTGTTAATAAGTCCATTCGACTTATTTGCCAAACACACCAAAAAAAATGAGAACGGGCGTTCGGCTTTTAAGTTGACTTATATGGAATGCCAAACAGCCCCTATGTCTGAAAGTCAAGCCTGTTTCTATCACTAATAGTGTCTAGAACATGAAGTTGGACTTTATTTCTTGAAACCGGACCAAGTTATAATAGATCTTTTCATTTTAACAATAACTTTCTCAGACTCCAAAAATGTCTTCGACAGAAGCAAGTTCCCTCATTGAAACATAATAGTCGTAAGAACCTGACATGGTGTTAACAAATTTAAACTCTTTCAAGTTTTTTGTTGATGCTAATTTAAGCTTTTACGTCTGTTCCATTAAAGTCTCTACTTTTTTCAGTCAGTACTTCCTGCAGTAACAATTTAGAAGAGCACCATTTTTTAAATATGGTTCTTTCATGTTCTAGGAAGAGCAAGGAATTAAAATAATATAGCACTCACTTTACTCCAATATTCTAACTATGAAATCAAATATCTTGATTGTGTGGAGTTGTGCGTTGGATTTATTATACCAATCATACATAAGTATAAATAATATTCCTTTTCCTACAAACAAGCAACTGGATAACTGACACACATGATCAAGTGACTATAATATGTTATGTTTTTTTCGAATATATTACATAAATCATTTCAGTTTATTATTAAACTCTAATCTCAGATCAAGATCTGCAGTTTTATCGAGTTTTAATTTATCAATCCCAGTACCTGAATAACTAAATATCTTATCCTTTTCAAGGTTTGCATTTCTATGCACAATACCTGAATATCTTGACCTTTTGGGTTTAGTTTAAGTTTTAAAAGTCTATCCATTGTCAATTTGGACAGGTATGTGCTGTGCTAGAATGTGGAATTGGAACTGATGAATTCAATGACTGGGACGCTGGAGACACTGGAGGCTTTTAACATGGTGCAAAAGGACCGAACACTTGAAGATGCATCAGACATCAGAGGTAACAGCGCTTGACAAAGTCGGAATTGAGAGATGACATAAGAACTGTCCTATTCAACTGTATATATCTTATTTATGTTTTTTTGTTATGTTGATTGTGCTATATTGTTGTTATTAAGGTTATTTTAAATCACAATGGCGTCTAAGCAAGGATTGAGAATGCATTAATTAAGACCAAAGGATCTGAGTGCAACCACACATTCGGTTGGATGTAGTGTTAGTGATTAGTTGGGATGCTAGACACCAGTGTTTAGCGTAAATCCAGTTGTGTTTGTGTAAACAATCGAGGCTCAGTTTCGCAAGTGATCGCTTGCGTTATTAATCTTTTAAATCTATGGGTCACTCATTGTTTATATGGGCAGAGTTAAGTTTTCTTTTTTTTTTTTGGTCTTACCATGATATCCAATAGCTAAATTTTAGAGGAAGCATATGTTGTGGAACAAATGTGCATTCGAGCTGCTTGCTCATTTCTTAGTCTTTCTCTAGGTATTGCTGAGCAGAGTTTTTAACTTATTGATTCAAGATGTTTATTTTGGATTTACAGAGGTCATCATCATCATTTACTACAGATAACAATCCAGAAAGAGAATTGAGGTTATAAAATTGCAATTACTGATTTAATTATATAGTTTCATAGTTGTAGAAATAGTTTAGGTTTTTTAATTATGCGTATTATCTTATATATTTCTTTTACCAAAACTGTTTTTAGCTTCATAGAAGATAGAATCTGGAAGAGGATTGAGGGCTGGAGTTCAAAATTATTGTCTAGAGCTGGAAAAGCTGTGTTGATTAAGAGTGTAGCTCAAGCAATTCCGTTGTACAGCATGTCCTGTTTTCTAATTCCTAAAACATTATGCAAAGAAATTCAAAAAATGCTAAATGGTTTTTGATGGAGCTCAAATCCGAGAGAAAAGAAAGGAATTCGATGGCATAGCTGGGAAGCTCTGTGCATGCCTAAAAGTCAAGATGGGATGGGTTTCAAGAACCTCCATGGTTTCAACATGGCTCTGTTAGGTAAACACATTTGGAATTTTATAATGAATTCAAATGCCCTGGTGTCCGGACTATATAAAGCTCGATACTTCTCTGACTGTCATATTCTTAAAGCTACTCAAGGAGCAGGGCCAAGTTTCATTGGTCAGGACTCTAGAAAGCTAAAGAAGCTCTAAAGAAAGGATTCAGATGGGTGGTTTGTGATGAATGCGAGGTAGATGTTTACAATGACAAGTGGCTCTGTAACAAAGAAGGTTTCAGTGTGTGCAGTGGCTATGAACACAAAGCAGATGATGTTAAGGTAAAATCTCTCTTCTCTCTTTATTCCTGATACTAGAACTTGGGATGCTCATTATATTCATGGAATATTTAACGAGGAAGATGCGAAAGCAATTCAATCTAACCATGTTCCTACTCACCAGGTGCATGACATAATGGTTTGGTATGATGCAAAAAATGAGGAATACACTCCTCGAGACGGGTATGGTTTTTGGAATAACCAAAACAGAGCTAATATTCAGGTACATAGCTCAATTGGGTGGAACAAGATATGGAATCTTCATGTTCCTCATAAAATCAGAATTTTTATGTGGAGGTTGTGACGGAACAATATACCATTTCGTAGTACTTTGGTGAAGAAAGGTGTCAATCTCAATGATGTGTGTCCGTATTGTGCCAATGGAGAGGAGAGCATACAACATATTTTTTTCGGCTGTGATTTTGCTACAAGCTGCTGGCATGTGGTGGGTCTACACTTTAATTTGTTGGCTGATCAAACAATCTCTGAGTCGCTGCTTGATATTCTTAGTACTCAAAAAATGGAGGTGATATCAAAGTAGTCTCTGTTCTATGGGGAATTTGGCTTTATCGGAATAAATTAGTTTGGGAAAACAAGGTTGTTACGGCCATGGTGACTGTAGAATAGAGTTCAAAGTACATTCAGAGTTGAGGGAAAGCAACACCACTACAAATGCTGCACAAGTGGAAAAATGGAAGCCTCCAATTTATGGGTCTCTCAAAATGAATGTAGATGCTTCTGTATACGAGGAGGATTTTTTTCTCCATTGGTTTGGTTATTCGTGATAACACAGGTCTTTTTATTCAAGAAAACAACCACAAAGTTCGCAGGGAAGGTTGTCTTTTTATTCAAGGAAAAACCACAAAGTTTGCAGAGAAGGTCTCAGTTTTTGAAGCGGAGGCTACAGGATCATGGAAGCAATATCCTGAATTCATTCACTCACTATGAAGGATGTTGAAATTGAAACTGATTCTCTTCTTACGGTCTCAGCGATCAAGAGTAAGAAATCAAATCGGCTAGAAGTGGGCATTGTTATTGACAGCTGCAAACAATGCACTTCAACTCATTATTAGCCTGCTTAAAAAGACTGACAACATAATGAAGATCATCCTTATCACAAAGGAATGGGAAACTTGTTTTGCTTATCCGTTGCTTGTAATGAATCCTATCTAGTGCTAGAAATAAATGGAAAACTTGTTTTGCTTATCTGTCGCTTGTAATGAATCCTATCTAGTGCTAGTCTCTTTGTTTCTTCCAGATTCCCTTAATATCAACCTCCTTTTATCAACAACACTAAGGCTAAATTTATCAGGCTTTATATACCCATACTCTTCATTTCATAAGAAAAACGGAAAGAGAAAGAGAAATGTATAGAAATATTTTGGTACAGATTTTAAACTGCTTTGACCATAAACCTAAACCTGTTACTTTTTTGTATAGAAATATTTATAAATACTTTTATTAACAAAAAGAAAATATTAAAAGTAATAAATTAAATTCTACAGTCAAAACACCTTAAATCGTGTGTCAAATTTCAAAGCGCTAAACATTTTGAACGGAGGGTGGGAGTATATTTATTCCTCCAAAAAAAAAAGCATAACTGTCTCATTTATAGACATACTTAATAAATTTAATATAGTGCATAAGTTACATAGAGTAACAATTAGCATATACAATTAATATCTTTGTAAAAAAAACATATACAATTAATATCAATCAATTTGTAACTTCAATTTACCTTTATATATAAAATATCAACTAACACTTAATTTTTAGTATCAGGAGCTCTCGTATTATATTGAGAAGACTTATAGTAGAAGAAAGAAGAGAGCAAAATGAGTTGCAAGTTTTTCATTTACATGATGGTATTGATGATGATTATCAGCGTTGGTTTATCAGACAATTGTAAGTTTTTTTATATATGAATCGATTGAGTTTCTGTTTAAATTTTGTATTTATTTAATTGAAAAGAAATCTTGAATCTAATTTCGACTATAATCAATGTAGAAAAAGGTATAGATTTAAGAAAGGAAAAAGTGATTTATTTTTTCTTGAAAATAATCTTCAAAATATTCTGTAAATTGTTTAATATGGACTCTGTTTTTTCTCATTCACAGATCATTTCCCTGCGGATGCTCCTTCCTTTACTAGTGCCGATCGCACTTACTGCAACATTTTTACCCGATTTGATGAAGAATGCACCGACCGTAATTGCGTTGCCTTCTGTGTAGGTAAATATTTTGATAGGTACCAAGATAGTGTCTGTGTTCCCGAGGCAACATGCGTATGTGTATATAATTGTTAAAAAAAATTATATATCAGTTAGATACATGAGAACATCAACAATTTAAAATAATGAATATTTTTTTTTTCAACTTTTACAAAATATTTTTATTGAGTTCATTGGAATCAAGATAAATAAAATTCTGCCAAAAATAAGAAAGATAAGTAAAATTCATCTTTTACAAAAAAGTTGGGATTTTATTGTCAAATTAACACAAATTAACAGTATTTTAAAAAGCGGGAATCAGATTAAATTGGTAGATCCACCGAACATAGATCGGATAGTCGGGGATTAAACGGAATGATTAATCGGACCATTAAGTTAAATAACTGAATTTACTATGAAATAAATTATAAATAATTTTTTCAAATTTTGATTGATTAATTGCCGATTTTTTATCGATTTATCCAATTTTCGATCGTTTTTTACAAAAAATGCATTTTGACCCGATTAATAAAAAATAAGTTCGAAAAGTTAAAGAACAACGATTAATCGTTATTAATCGCCACTTTTTAGAACAGAGCAAATTATTCAGTAGCGCAAAAAAGAAATTAATGTAATTTTTAAAATTGTGGTGCGCTGCTTCTTGGGACAAATAGCTCCAACAAAGTGGAAAATGTAGTAATAATTGATGATAAATCTTTACAGCAACTCCAAAATCTTAAGTTTTTCTATAAAAATAAAATGGAGATAAAAACTGAAATTCCAACAAATAGAAAATACTGAAATTACAAGATCGAAGAGAAAATGAAACAAAACAAAATAAAACTTACAAGGCCGAAGAGAAAACGAAACAAAACAAAACCGACAACATTCTCCTAGGTCTAGCCCAAGCACACGATATAAGTTGTTGGACAATCCAAATGGGCTTCAAGTTGGGGTTTAAGTAACAAAACAGTGTGGTCCATGTACCTGTCTTGGCCCAAAAAATGCAACATTGTAGGATGGCCCATTTGTTACATTTTTCTGGTAATGAAGCTAATCACCAAAGCTACAAGCTCCTTTGCCACATCAATCCTCGATTCTTCAACTAATTTATAATCTGGTTAGTTTACATAAACAAAGTTAGTGCTTGAATGAGTTAGTAAAATAACTAAAATAATAACAAAGAATTAAGCGAGGAAGAATAAATATAGTACCATTTTGTAGGGGTGAATATGGGGCGGGTTGAGGGAAAAAACAACCCAATTAGTACGGGTTTTTTAAAAATTAACCCGTTCAACCCACGGTTTTGGACGGGCGGATTGGTCGGGTTTTGAACGGTCCGGGTTGGGTTGGGTTGGGTTGGGGCGGGTTGGTCGGGTTGCAAATCGAAAGAACTTTGCAAAAAATGCAGAAAATTCTTCCCAGAAAATGCAGAAATGTGTTGCAGAATGTAGAAAATGTGATGCAGAATTTTGCAGAATGTGTTACAGATGTGTTACAGAATGTAGAAAATGTGTTGTAGAATGAAGAAAATGCAAAAAATGAATGCAAAAAACTGCAGAAAATATTTAATCAATATGCATTGTATGTAAACGGGTTGGGACAGGTTGAGTTAGGGTTAAAATTTGTCAAACCATAACCCAACCCAATTAGTACGGGTTCTTTAAAAATCAACCTATTCAACCCACGGGTTTGGACAGTCTGAATTGGTCGGGCGAAATAAGGAACGGGCTGGGGCGAGTTGGGTAAATTTTGTTCACCCCTACCATTTTGGATGTTATTATGTCATCATGTAACCCGAATATTAGTTTTATTTTGGATTCTTAGCATGTGCCATTGGAAACACACTAGAAAAACCGATATATGAAACTGAAAGAAAATGTGTAAAGTTAACAAGTCAAAAGTCAAACGTATATTAATTTTTTATTGGAAAAATTTTAATGTTATAATATAAATTTGTATATAAAAAATATAAAGGAGTGGAACAATTAAATAGTTCAAAATTACTTTTAAATAACTCCAAATCTTTTATAAATTAAGATATCGAATCTAGTATTTCTAAATTTTAATATTTAAATTTTTTTTTTTGTAGAACTTGTAATAAATTCTAGCGACTCGTGTCGAATTTTTCCCTTTCTATTAAATTACTAAATAATTTGACTAATGTCATAATTAAATATTATTTAGTTACTTGTTTTATTTAAATGAAACAGTATAATTTTAAGTTATTCGAGGACTTGTTCAATTAAAGTGATTGTTTTATCTCTAACAGAAACGATGAGTCAGATGACAATGAATCCGACGGTGGGTCGGGTTACACTGATTCTGATGAGGTTTGAACCATTTTATTGATGTAATCAATTTCAAGCATTGTGTAAATTTAAGTAATTTCATAATCTATCGCAATATGCTTCATTTTCAACTAATTATCTGGGTATGGTGTGGTGTAGAAGCTTAGATGTTAGGAGATGTTGATGTTGAGGATGTGGATGGTTGTGCTTCGAAAACACTGTATACTTATTGGAAAATACTAGAGTCCCCAAATTGGATCCCAAAAAGTTTCCCAAATGCCATGTGTCATTTTCTGATTGGTTATATTATAATTAAATAAGATGGACCCCCCTGTATTCACATCAAACCAAACCAAACCAAACCAAACATACCCAGTATATCCCGCTCAGAGCAGGTTCTGGGGAGGGTAAGTTGTATGCAGACCATACCCCCGCTTTTTAGGGCAGGGAGGCTGTTTTCGTGGAGACCCTCGGCTCTGTGCATGACAAATATAGTGGGTGCTATATACAGAGGAATCGAATATGATTACGCGACTGTTCAAATCCATACCTGAGCCCATGGCGTTCTCCACATGGGACTTACCCACCTGCACGGAAGCATTAACTCGACTCCTGAAGCGCTCGCTCCCTGAACCTGCAAAACCGGGGACCAGAAGATTAAAATAGTTTATTTTAATCACACCAATTAAAAATGTTTATTTTGCCAAGTCACCAATGCCACATCATTTGGGAGTTTTTTTTGGGATCCAATTTGGGGTCCCTAGCACTACTCATACTTATTTAGCGTCTTTAGCAACATTTGGAAAGTTATATTCAAAGAATTGCCGATGGGGACAAAACTCCATTCCGCACTCAACAACCCATGACCACTATCTTCTAAGAGCTTGTTTGGATTAGGGATTGAGAGGGGTTGGGTTGGGGAGGGTTGGGTTGAAATTAAAAAAACCATGTTTGGCAATGTTCCTGAAATGAGGGGTTGGGGTTTGGAAGGGATGGAGAAGGGTTACTGAAGGGTTAAACTTAAGCTAATTTGCCTTAATTTCCAACACCCCAATTTGGGGTGTTGCTGAATGCTGAGTGCCGCCCGCCATCTTTTCTATGTTGCTTTGCGAATTAGTAAAAAAAAAGTCTGTTGCTGTGAGCTACTACTTCTTTTTATGGGACCCGCTAAGTTGTATTTGTAATTCTGTTCCGGTAAATTCTTATGCTTTGACACGTATAATAAATTATATTATATATATTAACATAGATTTACATGCTTTTTTATTTGTATAAAATTAAATCAAATATATTATATTTTCTTATTTGATATAATAAACTATTTTACAGATTTTTATATACTTTAATTTTAAAAATAATTAAAAAATAATTTAAACGAATACCAAATCCTACATTTTTTAATTAACTTTTATACATTTAAAAAAATTATAATTATTTGTATTACAACCCCTTCCCAACCTAACCCTCTATCCAAATGAGATAAGGGTTGAACCCTTCATTATTCAACCTTTACATCCAAACAAGTTAAGGGTTCAACCCAACCCATCCCTTCCCAACCTAACCCATCCCACTCTAACCCAACCCAACCCAACCCAACCCAGCCCCTCCTAATCCCCTATCCAAATAGGCCCTGCACTGTCATATCTATATATCTATAAACTATATTGAACTTCTAAAATGCTTCTATTTAATAATAGAGTAATGCTACATACCCCGAAAAAATTTCCAAAAGTGTTCCCGAATGACACATGTCATTATTTAATTTGTGGGATTCATATTAATGCATGAGGGGCCCATCTCATTTATAAAAACATAAACAATCATGTGTTGACAACTCACCATTCGAGAACCGTTTTTGGAACGGTTTTTGAATTTTGTATTTAGCTTATCATCTGTCCAAAACTTATTGATGTTTATTACTTTTTTAAGTAGTAAAAAGTTCAATTTCTATCTCAATCATAAATTTGATTTGTTAACAGCTTGCATGGTATTTTAAGCACCTTAGCTTCACTACTAAAACATTAGCTTCACTGTTGATACTGATCACTACGAGAACATTTGCTTCAGTGTCTTGGATATTGCTGGTCAAGAAAAGGTGACTACAACAAATATTTAATCTATCATGGGACACATTGACAAACCGTGGTGGTTAGGTCTGACTTTATAAATCTACTATACATATTTTTATGTATGCATGATGCTAGGATGATCTCACTTTCACTAAGCCATTATACTCCTGCCTCTTTAATTACACACACACATCCCTCTTGCGCCTTTCTGTATCTTTCCTGCATGACAAAAAAAAATCAACTGCTAATCTAAAGTACATCCGAAAAACCAACGACGTAAGAAAATATACAGTCATATTAGCTACTTTCAAATTCTCAATTAGATGTGTATTCGATTTATAATTCCTCTTCTGACATACAACAATTTTGCACAAGACCAGAATATACTAATAATGGGTGCTTCTCTAACATGAAATATGGTTACCGATGCTTATTGAATCCAAAATACACTGACCAGTCTTTCTCGTAAAAGAAAGATACAGTTTTGTCTCTCTTTGTTTTATCTTTTTTATTTGAACTATGTTTATTGTTTGGGCAGGTGCCTAATTTTGCATGAAGGAACTTTCACTTCTATCATTTCGAGCTGCTACAATTTCAGGTCAGGTACTTCCTGATTCGTGTCTTGTGAATACAAGATTGTTTTAAGGAGGATAAAGAATTAAATTATATATGCTGCTTATTATTTTGTAATTTGGTAATAGGTGACAAAAAAACTAATAATGCATGATCACGATTTTTGGTACAGACAGTGACCCTCTTATTTGATGAAGATTGTTCTTGGATCCCCTAAAGGATGGTCTATAAATTTCTCGTAAAAGCAAAATTTGTTACTTATCGCAATTTAAACCTTCTACAGTAATTATTTTTTGATTTTGTACTAGGGTGCTGTGTGTGTGTGTGTTTATGTCGAAGTGTTTTCGTCATAGCTAGCTCGGGAAATAGTCAGGTGGAGCTTATAAGATTGTGCTAAAGCTTATTCATATCGATCACTAAGGTATGTTTGTGTGTGTGTTTATTTGGTAGTGTTTTCGCCATAGCTATTACCGTATTTTGGCTCCAGCTTTGCCTATTTTATGCTCACATTTTCCTGCATCTTAAATTCTGGATCATGGAAGAAAGTTTATTATTATCATGTTAGCAATTACGCCTATCTTGTCCTAATTATTTTCTTCACATGTATTCACATGGATGGATACATAATGCCCAAAGTCCCAAAAAAACACCCTATGTAAGCACTTAAGTTGATATTTTAGTGATTTGTTTTCAGTTTTTACGTCAAAGGGATCACATTTGAGTATAAAGATGGACCTATAAGATTGTGCTTTAAGAGGTCATATAAGGGATCTCTTGGAGTTGCTCTAATACTCCAACATAGGGGTTGCATCAGTGATTTTATTCAGTACTGTATTAAACTACAATCTAGCCCTTTTGCTCCTTTTATATGTGTATATGTATCATATTGTACCGCTGCAACTCTCCTTCTTCCTCGGTCTCGAGTTCAACAATCTTTTTCTGCGCCTTTCCTACTTCGTCTTTCCAACGTTTGACATTGACTGTTACATTCTTCTGCAGGCAACGACAATCAATCGAGGCTCCATCGAAGAGGTTTCAGTTCTCAGGCATGCCTTATTTTTCATGTATGTAAGTCTAATTGTGACGTTTCAATACTTAGCAAGTTTTTGTTTCTAGACATGTCGACGGATTATTTTGGTTAGTTTTTAAGTGCTCAAGAAATATGAAAGTGCATACATCAAAGAGGCCAGTAAGAGAATGAGAGCTAATCATCAATTTAGTAATTAAAAGAAGCCTTTGCGAGTGTGTAGAATAGTTAACTAAATATATTTTTAGAAAATTTGTTGACTCTTCAAGAAAAGAGGATGTGAGTCTTCCCATGTTAACTAAACTCTTGATAAAAATCATTGTACACTACAATAAAATCTGCTTATTGTGACGGATTTTTAAGCCTGAATTCATCACAAATAGTCTGCTTGTGACGGATTTCGTTTGTCACTTATAAGCCTGTCTAAAATTTCTCATTTTGTCACAAGTTTAATAATTTGTCACAAGTATAAAGTTTCTCATTTTATCACAAGCTTAATAATTTGTAACAAGTATAATGTCGGATCACCAAATTGATTATTTTAGTATATATATAAATTTGTAACGGACATTCCGTCACAGTGAAATTTGCTATTATTATATTCAACTAATAAATTCACAAATAGAATGCAAAATGCTTGTTACAAACTGGTCGTCAAAATTATATAATCCCCCCATTATTTTTTGAAATACGCAATCTCTCACATATACAATTGTCACATTTCAGAAACTCATCTTTTCTGAGCCACTAAATTAACAAGATACTTTTACCATCCAAAAATACAATTATACTATTCAAAGCACAACTGTAGGAGGGATATGAATCAATAAAAACCACAATACAAATTAATTAGCAAAATCAAAAATACCAATTAATTTAACATTGATACCATTGAGCAAATTCTTTCCCACAGATTACCACATAACAAGTGGGCAATTGTTGTTTGCCCCCCTTATTCTAAATTCTCGTGTGATGGTTCATAAATATATCACACATACTCCAAAATGTACTTGGGACTTTTCTAAAACTACCCTTTACACAGAGCTAACATAACATCTTTAAACCCTACGTTCATCTTATTGCTAAACAACATTCTTGCGATTCTTTGCTTCAGCAGCTTCTTTTGCCTTCAAATCCTTCAATGTCTTCCTCCACCCAAAGTAGCTGCCAAACTCATTGTGGATGTACTTCTCAGAACACCAGTACCAAATGTGTTTGGTTTTGTTAAAATAAATCAAAGGGCCGAGATGGATTGAAGAAACTAAAAAAGAACACCGAAGTAGTTCATGTATAAAGTAAGAACAAGAGTACAAGATGAGTGTAAAGTGTTCATAATTTTTGAGGTGGTTGTAGTATTTGTTGTTTTTGTTAAACAACATAGATGACTCAGATGTGACTTCACTTTATCAAATCTACGGCTGAAGTACTTTAAACAAGCATATTGCTCAAATCCGTGTGATGTGGTTTCCTCCACCGGAAGCTTGCCACGTAATTGTGTCAAGCAAACCCACTTTTCTTTAGACTTCCAATTTTTTGTTTCTTAGGCCTCATTCGTTAACAAAGGAATGAGACCAAACTGAACACTCCCCTTATCATTTGTTAAATTATTATTTAATTGAACGATTCAAATTTTTTCTGGACGACACAACAAAATGTCGGGATGATTGGACCATAAAACTAAAGCTGGATGGTCCAGGGTATACTCAACACGGGAGCTTATTGCTTTTTCTTTTATCCTTGTGCTTTATTATGTAGTAAGTAATTTTCTATAAAAAAACAATATGTGATATTTTGTTTTAACTTTTATATTAAAATAAATATATTAATACTGATTTAATATGTCATTTTTCCAACGAGTAATTTTAACCAAAACAACCTTATTAACATAATTATGCAACTGAATTATTCAATTACATTCAATTTTCTGCAATTAAATAATTATAACAAAAAAATTAATTATAGTACTGCATAACAAAGAGTGTTATAATTTTTTTTAAGTTATCTAAATTATTTGTTTAATAAACATAAGAATAATTAAATAAAATATAATATATAAATATCATCGTTCAGAAATTTTTTATCAAACAATATTTGTTCATTCAGCGTTCAAAAATTTTAATCATCCAGAAACTGTCATTCAGATTTAACAAATGACCCCTTAGTAATTTATTTTCCTTGTCCATCCTTTACTATTTAATTTTACAAATCAAATTCTTTATTTCATTTAAATTCATCTTATTTTGTTTTTTAACTCCATTCCGGTGGTGTGTTTAATTGAGCACCATTTATTTAATGTAATGGTATGACATTCGTATATTATTTATTGATCCCTTTTTATTATTAATGAAGTTATAAAAAACTAATTTAAAATATAAAAATTGTGCATTTTTTATATTTTATACATAAATAATAAAGTGATACATGACACGAAAATAAAAGAATTATATATAGTCATTATCAAAGAGAGAACTCTCTTATATATATAGAGTCCCAACGTATTTCATTGATTCATAAAATTAAAATTTTACCAAAATTTTGGGGCACCTGCACTTTTGATAAAGTAAAATATTTTATTCAACATCATTACTATTTCATACATTTTGTAATTATTTTAATGTTTTTAATTCTTATTTCAATTTCATAAAAAATATTTCTCGACGATCCAATCGTACGGATGTCAAGTTCCATCATTTTTAATGTTATGTTCCAAAAAATTCAGAAAAAATAAATTTATTTGATTTGGTAATTTAACAGTTAACTAGTTATTCTAACTAGTGTTTCGTCCAGCCTGATGTTGGGTTTCAACCCAATATGATGTTATGGGTTTGGGTAGATCATTAGATACCAAGTATGATTAGAATTTGGTAGGTAATTAGAAACCAAATATGATTATGCTTGTATGGTAACTTGGTGGCTAAGTTTGTGATGGCTATATATACATAGTCATATCATATCTGTTTGATGGTGAAAGCTTAAGAGATGTAGTCTTAAGTATTGTTTGGGAGATGCTTGAGCATTGTTGGCTCAAGTATCAGGGTTGGGACACCATTAAGGTGTTATTGTTTAGATGTATTATTGATAATTGTTTGGATTAATAATACGAGTTGGGACGTGGGTGTTTCCACGTCAAATATTGTGTGTGTTCTTATTTTGCTTTTGCTTATTGTTGATAAGAAGTAGAAGCAATACTTGAATAGCGTATGACCGCGCATTGGTGGATATTGTCAACTAATCGATTGGTTGTGTATGTGCTCTTTATTGGTTGTTTGTGAATATCGAATTGTGTAAGTCCCCTAACCTAACAAGTGGTATCAAGAGCCAAGGTTCAGGTTCGTGATGGATAAGGTTAATGGAAAGTTCGAGGTTCAATTGATCTGGCAGAGTACAGTGAAGGATTTGCAGACAATGAGATTGCTGCTAAAGCGGGAAGAGACAAAGTTACGTGCGGTTTGACGGTTGGTTTGCACCGTGGATCAATCCTGTGTTCAGACTCGAGATGGAAGAAGATGGATCAGGTCATCGAAATTGTTTCAATGGCTTAATCAGCCAGGTGAACTATTTTGATGATACTAGTGATTTCACTACGTCCAATTTGGGTTTTTGTCACTCTTTTGTACAGTAAGGGCTGTGACACTTTGGAAAAAACGAGTGGCTAAAGGTCATCGTCCCAAGTTTTAGCCACACAATTATTTTTTGAGTGACCGAAAACACATTTTTTGGCAGATTTAGTCACAATTTAAAAAAAGTGTGACAATTTAGAGATAAAATTGCATGGTTTTTTTGTTGACTTTGACCAATTCCAAAAATTTTAGTCATGCTTGAGAGATAGAAGTGTGACAATAACTAGCGACGCTTCTTTGATGTGTATAAATGTTACTTAACGGTCACAGTCGTTTTTGGTGATGTGGCTAAATGGGAAATAACCTATGGTCACTACGTTCTATATGTGACTAAAAAGTAGAGTTTTCTGCATATATATATGTCAGAGCATTGTTCGTTTAGTGACTGTATTATTGTGTGATTAAATCTTTATTATATTGTTAAACTTAACATCCGACTGATCATATCCTTGTTAGAAATTTGAATTTTTTTATTACTATATGAATATATATATATATATATATATATATCTATATATATATATATATATATATGCAATAATAATAAAACATTCAAATTCCATATTCCAAGTATCTGTCGAAAGTAACAAACTATTTTCAGGCAAATATATTCATAAGAACGTCTTGGTTTATTCAAAACATGAGGAGTAAAAACTATTGGTGTATACTGAAAATATTTATTTGAAGTATATACATTTATTTCTGGCCTATTTTATTGAGAATCATTTAAATGTTTACATGTTGTCTAAATATTATATATTGTGAATAATCTAGTATCAAATGGGATACAGAATATTAGATTATTAAATACGGTTTATATAATATAATATGGTTCACAGCACAGGTGGTGTTAGACAATCCACTGGAATGGCTGTAGTATTATTTAGATTAGTTTATATTGACTAATAAATAATACCAGTATACTTTGTGTATATTGAACATGATCAAATTTAGAATTGTTCCCTTATACTGATTAAGAAGGTGAACTAAGATTCTATGTTATTATTAATGCTTAGGTTCTTAATCCAGATATAGTAATTGACACGTGTATATTATTTACATGCTTTGATTTATATATGAAATAATTCTTTTGATTTATTTCATTATATTTTGGGTGATGAAATAATATATATGGTGAATATTATTTATTGAAGGAATCCATGTCCTGATAATATTCGGGTTAATGATGTCCCCTTGAAAGCTCAAAAAGATTTAATTATGTGAAACCCTGCAGGTGGATTTATTCCGGCATAATTAAATAAAGGTTGAGTGGATGATCAAGGATAAAAGATATTAATTAAATGAATTATCAGTAATTTATTTAATTAATGGACATGCGATATTTTAAACATGGGGAATTTAATAAGCAAATAATATTGGAACTGAATTAATTAATTAAATTACAGTATTGGGAAAGGTAGTGAAAATATTAATTCTTTAGTGGATTGAATTAATATTTAATTACATTGGGCTATGTCCAAGATGTAATTAGAAGGCCCAACCTAATTGTCCATGATCCCTATTGTAGCCTATATATATATTCTTATTCTCTTCTTGCGAGGACTGGTCGAAAAAATTTTGTAGCCACCCAGGACCAAGAAGAGAGGATAACTTGAGAAGACGAAGGCTACACTTCGCTCAAGGGAATTTGGGAATACAATAGAAGAGCGTGGAATCAACCGTTAACAAGGTGATTTTTCTATTCGTACTCGTTAATTTATTGTATCAAAAATCGCAGTGCCAAGATCTGAATGTCCCAACAATTGGTATCAGAGCCTGGTTCAATGGTTCTGCGATTTTTGATACGATGTCCATGTCGTAATTATATATGCATGTATATAGTGGTAGGCTTGTATATTCTGTTTTGCAGGTTGTTATCCACTATTATGGCCATGTAATTTTAATTATGTGTTTGGATCCCACGTGGTTTAATCGTGGTTATTTTGTTTGGTTTCCACGTGGTTTATCGTGGTTGTAAAACACGAGGGTTGATCGTGTTAGAATAGATTTACAAAATTAGTTTTGTATTAGATCTATTTTTTTGTAATTGTTTGTTGGATTTTATCAAGATACGGGTAATTTGTAACAATTATGTGCGATCGGAAATCAATTCGGAGTTGTTTTTGTTCCGCTGCGAAATTTGGATGGGGTTGATGTTGTGTTCATCAAGTCTCGAAGTTACTGTAGCAAACCGGGTACTGTAGCAAACCGGTACTGTAGCAGCACTGTAGCAAACTGGTTACTGTAGCAACCGGGTACTATAGCAGATTGGCGGCTGTTGCAGTTTGCAGATTTGCAGAAAATTTTCTAGGACTGCTGAAATTGTTTAATGGGCCATAATAGTGGATTTAATTATTGTTTTAATTTTTAATTCCGCTATTTAATTTTAATTATTGCATTAAATAATTATTATGTTTGTTGTTAATTATGTGTGTAATTTTTTATTATATATTTAACATAATTAGGACGACATGGACATTAATTTTATTTATTGCTTTAATTTTATGATGCATGCTGCTATGTTATGTGTTCTTTGTATTGTTATTTTTATAACATGTAGACCTCGAAAAAATAACATAGGGCGATGCATCTAGATAAAATTCCTCAATTTTAAATAAAAATTTTAAGTGGGTGAGGGAATTAATTAGGAATTAAATCCCATGGTCTCCATTATTGTTTGTATGTAATTTAACACCGAGACGAATATAAATTATATACATGCCACCCATCGTGGCTTATGATTTATGGTGTCAGGTAGTGTTATGGATATTACTAGAACAAACTTCCTAAATTAATTACGAATATTGAAAGGTATACATGCCACCCATCGTGGCGTACCAAGTTTCATAGAATTCGATTAATTAGAAGGATGTCAATGATTGAATATAGATTTTTGATATAGAGAGAAAGGATGATTCTGTCTAGAAAGGGGTCTTAAGTGATGCCTCTTGACAATGCTCCCCCCGATCTGGGAATTATCCTATTATCGATTTGAAATATTTAATGGTGGCATCCGGTCTTATTGCTATTAATTTAGGATTTGATAATGGTATACATTTAGCTATGAAAAATAATATATAGTCCACCCTAACGTGGCGTATTATTTAGTAATAGGACCGAAGTAATATTTAAACGAATTAAGTGGTATATATGTCACCCATCGTGGCGTACCAGATACTTATGGTGTTTAAATATTAGTGCATTAATTTTAATTAATTGTTAGAGGAAACCAATAGGATTTAAGATTTATGCAACTATCTGATTATGTGTTACATGTATGATTCTCAGGATTAGATCATTATGGGCTTTAATCCACTATTCACCATACTTAAGGATAACAAACTTACTGGACCGAACTATATTGAATGGAAACGTAATTTGGACATAGTGTTGACTGCTGAGGAGTACAAATTTTGTACTTATGAACCCAAGCCAGATCAGCCTGCTGAAGATGCTCCTGAAAGTGAGAAGGAGTATTATAAGCGGTGGGTTAAGGCTGATGAGATGTCGCGATGTTACATTTTGGCAGCAATGTCGGGTGTTTTGCAGCATCAGCATCAGGCTATGCCCACTGCTTCAGATATGCTCTTTAATCTCAAGGAACTTTTTGGAGAACAGAATAGGGCTGCTAGGCAAGTAGCAATGAAGGCTTTAATGAACACTCAGATGGCTGAAGGAACACATGTAAGGGATCATGTTCTCAGGATGATGTCTCATCTGAATGAGATGGAGATCCTTGGTGCTGATATTGATGCGGAAACCCAGATCGATATCATCCTTATGAGTCTGCCCAAAAGTTTTGAGCAGTTCCGCTTGAATTACACCATGAACAAAAGGATGTATAGTCTCGCGGAACTTCTGACAGAACTTCAGGCAGCTGAAGGACTCTTTAAGCAGAATGTTCAAGTGAATGTGGCTGAGAAAGCTTCTTCCTTTAAGCCGAAAGGCAAGAAGAAGAAAAAGGTTCAGACACAGAAAGCTGGAAAGGTTGCTAATGCAGTGGGAGTTCAAGGTGCTGTGAAAAAGCCTAAGGGCAAGTGCTTCAGGTGCAAGCAGTCAGGTCACTGGAAACAGGATTGTCTTCTTCCTAAGAAGACAAACAATACTGGTATGTCTCTTTCTCTAGTTACAGAAACATATATAGCGGCTATATCTACGAGCACTTGGTGTGTAGATACAGGAGCCACTGACCATGTTTGTAACTCTATGCAGGGGTTCCAGCAATCCAGAATGCTTAGAGATGGCGAGATATATGTGTTCATGGGAGATGCTACAAAAGTAGCAGTAGTTGCAGTTGGAATAATTACATTATCTTTTGGCGATGATAGGATTTTGGTTTTGAACAATTGTCTTTATGTACCTTCGTTTAGAAGGAATTTAATTTCGGTTTCTAAACTTGCCATGGATGGTTATAATGTTTGTTTGGATCGTAATGTTTCTATTATGATGAATAAACGAGTTATATGTTCTGGTACATTGCAAGATAATTTATATATTATTAATCCTATCCAACCAATGCTGCAACATAAGGAAACTAATAACATTCTTTCTAGCTCAAATAAAAGAAAGAAACCTTCTGAATTGAACCAAACATATCTTTGGCACTTAAGATTAGGTCATATTAACTTGAGGAGGATTCAAAGACTGGTAGTAGATGGGCCATTAGGCTCGTTGGCAGTGGAGCCATTTCCAGTTTGTGAATCCTGCTGGAAGGTAAAATGACTAATAGGCCTTTTAAAGCAAAGGGGAATAGAGCTAAAGAAGTGTTAGAATTGGTTCATACTGATTTATGTGGACCTATGAGTATCCAAGCAAGAGGAGGTTATGAGTATTTTGTCACTTTCATTGACGATTATTCTAGATATGGGTACATTTATTTGTTGCGCCGTAAGTCTGAGTGCTTTGAAAAATTCAAAGAGTACAAAGCAAGTGCGGAATAGCGACATCTTGGAAAATGTATCAAGTCACTACGATCAGATCATGGTGGCGAATACTTGCTTGGAGAATTTAGGGAATATTTATCAGAAAATGGGATTGCATCCCAGTTGACTGCACCTGGCACACCACAACAGAATGGTATAGCGGAGAGAAGGAATCGGACTCTTTTAGAGAGTGTTAGATCGATGATGAGTTATTCAGATTTACCTAAGTCGTTCTGGGGATATGCTATAGAAACAGCGGCTTACCTTCTGAACTTGGTACCTTCTAAGTCGGTTCCCAAGACTCCAATAGAATTGTGGACTGGTAGCAAACCAAGTCTAAGACATATTCGGATTTGGGGTTGTCCAGCACATGTGCTGAACAAGAACGCGACCAAGTTAGAATCTCGTACAGAAGTAAGGGTGTTTGTAGGCTATCCCATAGGAACGAAAGGTTATTCATTTTATAGTCCTAGGGATCAAGATATCATTGTTAGCACCAATGCTAGATTCTTAGAAGAAGACTATATAATGAACTACAAACCCATGAGTAGTATCGTTTTAGAGGAACTAGTGGAAGGGACAGATAATCCCCAAATGCCAATAGTAAAAGTAGATCAACCACAAGAAAATGCACAACCTGTCAATAATACCACACCGGTGCTTCGTCGTAGTGGGAGGGTTGTTCAACAACCTGATAGATTCATGTTTTTGGGAGAGTCCTCGGACTTGGTCTCTGGAGAACATGATGAGGATCCCAGGACATACGAAGAAGCAATTCTAGATAAAGATGCAGATCTTTGGCAAAAGGCAATGGAATCTGAGATGGAATCTATGTATTCTAATCAAGTTTGGGAGCTCGTGCAACCACCCAAAGGTGTAAAACCCATTGGATGTATGTGGATCTACAAGAAGAAAAGAGGATCTGACAAAAAGGTGAAAGCCTGGAAAGCACGACTTGTTGCGAAAGGGTATACTCAGAAAGAAGGGATCGATTATGAGGAAACCTTTTCGCCGGTTGTTATGCTTAAGTCGATTCGGATTCATTTATCTATAGCAGCTCATCTCGATTATGAGATTTGGCAAATGGATGTCAAGACAGCTTTCCTTAATGGAAGTCTTGAGGAAACCATCTATATGCAGCAACCAAAAGGATTCATTAAGGAAGGCCAAGAGCATCTTGTATGTAAGCTTAAGAGGTCCATTTATGGACTTAAACAAGCTTCTAGGGACTGGAATATTCGTTTTGATCAGGCGGTCCAATCATATGGATTTGATCAAAGTCCAAGCGAATCATGCGTGTATAAGAGAAGTGAGGGTAATGCAGTGGTTTTTCTAGTACTGTATGTGGATGACATTTTACTCATTGGAAACAATGTTAAGATGTTGTCATCAGTAAAGGCATGGTTGTTCAAACAATTTGAAATGAAGGACTTAGGTGAAGCGACATACATCCTTGGGATCAAAGTAATAAGGGATCGCAAGAAAAGGATGTTGGCTTTATCTCAAGAGCACTACATTGATGAAGTATTAGCTCGTTTTAACATGCAGAACTCTAAGAAAGGTTTTCTACCTTTTAAGCATGGAGTGGCTCTATCCAAGGAGCAGTGTCCTTCGACACCTAAGGATATAGAGAGCATGAAAGCAGTTCCTTATGCTTCGGCATGTGGAAGCTTAATGTATGCTATGTTATGTACGAGGCCTGACATCTGCTTTGCTATAGGCATGGTTAGTAGATATCAGTCGAACCCAGGTCAGGAACATTGGAGTGCAGTAAAAACTATACTCAAGTACCTGAGAAGGACTAAGGAGTATATGTTAATTTACAAGGCCTCAGATCTATTTCCTTTGGGGTATACGGATTCAGATTTCCAGAAAGATAGGAGTCAGATATTTGGTTATAAAGTAGTTTTGTGAGTAATAGTGGATTAAATAAACACTGATATGCTCATAGAATATTTTGAGTATAAGTGGGAGATTGTTGGTGTATACTGAAAATATTTATTTGAAGTATATACATTTATTTCTGGCCTATTTTATTGAGAATCATTTAAATGTTTACATGTTGTCTAAATATTATATATTGTGAATAATCTAGTATCAAATGGGATACAGAATATTAGATTATTAAATACGGTTTATATAATATAATATGGTTCACAGCACAGGTGGTGTTAGACAATCCACTAGAATGGCTGTAGTATTATTTAGATTAGTTTATATTGACTAATAAATAATACTAGTATACTTTGTGTATATTGAACAAGATCAAATTTAGAATTGTTCCCTTATACTGATTAAGAAGGTGAACTAAGATTCTATGTTATTATTAATGCTTAGGTTCTTAATCCAGATATAGTAATTGACACGTGTATATTATTTACATGCTTTGATTTATATATGAAATAATTCTTTTGATTTATTTCATTATATTTTGGGTGATGAAATAATATATATGGTGAATATTATTTATTGAAGGAATCCATGTCCTGATAATATTCGGGTTAATGATGTCCCCTTGAAAGCTCAAAAAGATTTAATTATGTGAAACCCTGCAGGTGGATTTATTCCGGCATAATTAAATAAAGGTTGAGTGGATGATCAAGGATAAAAGATATTAATTAAATGAATTATCAGTAATTTATTTAATTAATGGACATGCGATATTTTAAACATGGGGAATTTAATAAGCAAATAATATTGGAACCGAATTAATTAATTAAATTACGGTATTGGGAAAGGTAGTGCAAATATTAATTCTTTAGTGGATTGAATTAATATTTAATTACATTGGGCTATGTCCAAGATGTAATTAGAAGGCCCAACCTAATTGTCCATGATCCCTATTGTAGCCTATATATATTCTTATTCTCTTCTTGCGAGGACTGGTCGAAAAAATTTTGTAGCCACCCAGGACCAAGAAGAGAGGATAACTTGAGAAGACGAAGGCCACACTTCGCTCAAGGGAATTTGGGAATACAATAGAAGAGCGTGGAATAAACCGTTAACAAGGTGATTTTTCTATTCGTACTCGTTAATTTATTGTATCAAAAATCGTAGTGCCAAGATCTGAATGTCCCAACAAAAACTGGGAGGTGCTTCCGAGCGATGTATTACCATTACAATACAACATAGATTTAGTATCACTACAACAGAAATTGAATCATTACATTACATTTTAAGCGCAACTAAAATGATTAGAAGAGTAAATACATTCCACACATTTAGATTAATCACCAGATGTTTTCATCTGTTGTTTAAGCAATGAATTTGAACAAATTATGCAGCTTGTATCCCATTTACCCATTCCACTGTTCGACGTGCTCTTTCAATACTTCTCTGGGACTTCTTGTAGTACTCAACACTCCTACGCGATTTTTCTGAGATATATAAAGTTTCTGAGATGCTTGAAATTACTCTGAAATTACCCATAATGGTTCATATTTCTCTTGACATAGTGCCCAAAGTTGTCTACCATGAGAGCAATCAACAACTTCGTCTGAAGTACCCTGCATATAAGTGCATTAAATTAAAGATACAAGAACAGATATGAAAACAATATAGAACACAGTTAGAAGTTTGAATAATGCCTAAGTCGTCACACATGTCTAGATAATTAGTAATGTCACTTGCTTGGAGTCTCAATATATCTATAAATGTGTCAAATAAAGCATACAACACACATGTTTGCACTAAATCACGCAAGCGTACGTGGTCACAAGTAATATATGAATAAGTCAAGTTCGTTCCCACAGAGATCTGGTTATGGTTTTAATTCAGTTATTGTACCTATGCAACAATGTATGGTTATTACTCACTGCTAAGACAAATAACAAATTGGGTTTAATTAACTAAATTAACTAATCTTAACTAAAAAGTAAATTAACAACTAAGAATTATCTAACTAACAAGAATTGAAATTGAATTACGTCTACAAGAGTAACATGGGATCCTAACTTCATTAAATACTTCGCTTAGATCTGACGCCTTTAATCACTATATGCAATGGTTATGATATCTGATCGGATAACACGAAACAAGTACATGCTACCTGTCAGCATACGTATACCAAACTAAACATACATCCACAAAAGAGATAGAAGATGAATAGACACCAATTATGCTTAGACCCTATATGTCTATAGAATTTGAAAACATAACGGTTGAAGAACAAGTTATCCATAAAGATCACACAGGGCAATATAAGTATTTTCATCTCATACTACGAATCATGTTGATAAACAATCATGAACCTATGCTAGCATGGCAAGTTCTAAATCTCAAGATCCACTTTCACTTCACAAGAGATTAACAAATTAGATGTTAGCTACGCATCTAGCAATTAAGCACAACCATACGAGGATATCAGATATACATCACACACAGATCTTTAAAGCAATCAAGATACTAAAGCTCCATAAATAAATCCGTTAGAATCCCATGACAACGATTAGTTCATAATCGAACCTCTCGTCATCATGGGATCTGATGAAACCATGATAAAAACAAAGTATGAAAAGATACAAATAAATCTAAGTAATTGATATATAATGGTTCTCTCCTAATGATACAAATTACAAGGGTTGGATGTGTTTATATAGGCTCTAGAAGTCTTGCCCACCAAGCAATTGCCGTTTCAGAGTTGGAATAGAAGATTGGCAATTTCCGTTCTTGAATGAGAATAGAATTGCAAATTCCATGTATAGATCTGATTCTGGAATGTTCTAGCCACCCAGAGAAATTACCATACTTATTAGAAGTAGGAATTATAGCAATTTCCTTGTCAAAGTTGAATTTCTGCAGTTCGGCACATAATACGTTTCCTAAACTGATTCGGTTTTGAAGGAAAATTCGTAGCCGACTTTTCTTCAATATTTCTGGAACGTTCCAATCATAGTTGGACCTCTGGACCACCTTAGAATGATAGAGAATCTCGTTATCTTCGCGTGGACTGCTTACGGGCCTCAAACGGACTTCTACAACTCAAGATATGGCCAAAACATTAATTTTCAAGATTTTCCGCGCGCAACCTGCGCCCAGCAGTCTGTTTATCGCGCAGCCTGCGCCAACCACGCGCAACCTGCCCGTGCAACACCTGTCCCATATTGTAGAAAATCTCCCAAGCTTCGCGTGGGCAGTAAGATCGCTGAAAACGGACTTCTAGAACTCCAGATATGTCCAAAACAGTGTAGACTGCGCAACTGTCTCAGAAATCCGAATTTCAATCAATTAATTCTCCAAAAACGATAGAAGCATCCACCTTAATCAACATTCTCGTAAATCTGCACAACTAAGCAAAACACATCAAAATTACAACAAACTTGAGCCCAAGACAATCAATTTAAGCCGATATGGAACGCTCCAAGTGGATTTAAATCCACTTATCACATGAAAAGATACAAATAAATCTAAGTAATTGATATATAATGGTTCTCTCCTAATGATACAAATTACAAGGGTTGGATGTGTTTATATAGGCTCTAGAAGTCTTGCCCACCAAGCAATTGCCGTTTCAGAGTTGGAATAGAAGATTGGCAATTTCCGTTCTTGAATGAGAATAGAATTGCAAATTCCATGTATAGATCTGATTCTGGAATGTTCTAGCCACCCAGAGAAATTACCATACTTATTAGAAGTAGGAATTATAGCAATTTCCTTGTCAAAGTTGAATTTCTGCAGTTCGGCACATAATACGTTTCCTAAACTGATTCGGTTTTGAAGGAAAATTCGTAGCCGACTTTTCTTCAATATTTCTGGAACGTTCCAATCATAGTTGGACCTCTGGACCACCTTAGAATGATAGAGAATCTCGTTATCTTCGCGTGGACTGCTTACGGGCCTCAAACGGACTTCTACAACTCAAGATATGGCCAAAACAGTAATTTTCAAGATTTTCCGCGCGCAACCTGCGCCCAGCAGTCTGTTTGTCGCGCAGCCTGCGCCAACCACGCGCAACCTGCCCGTGCAACACCTGTCCCATATTGTAGAAAATCTCCCAAGCTTCGCGTGGGCAGTAAGATCGCTGAAAACGGACTTCTAGAACTCCAGATATGTCCAAAACAGTGTAGACTGCGCAACTGTCTCAGAAATCCGAATTTCAATCAATTAATTCTCCAAAAACGATAGAAGCATCCACCTTAATCAACATTCTCGTAAATCTGCACAACTAAGCAAAACACATCAAAATTACAACAAACTTGAGCCCAAGACAATCAATTTAAGCCGATATGGAACGCTCCAAGTGGATTTAAATCCACTTATCAACACAGTATGTGCAGAGAAATGCAAGTAATACTTGAACATAGAAAATAGCAATTATTCTCATATTTGCCATCACAGAACACCAGCTAGACTTGTCGTTCAAAGTTCCTCTATGGCAGCAACAAGCATAATTATCAAGAAGATATGTGGATCATTAGATACATGATTTTCATTATCAGGAAGATTTTCAAGGGCCTGAGAACAATCAATGTATAAACATTCAAGCTTAAAATTATCCAAACAGGTCATCAGACTCAAATCTTGATTTATATACATGGTTATATACTGATTAAGTTCAAACTTAATAACATATTGCACTGAAATATGCTCTCTAAATATTGAATATTGAATGCATGGAATTTTTATGCATTTCTTATACACTGCATTAAAAGACTTCTCACATTGGTATTTATATTCTTAAAACACTATTGAGTCTTCACAAACTATTAATAAGACTCCTAACTTCAAAAACAGAGCACATAATACTTTTTTAATGTATCAAACTATAATGTTAAAAATCGAGTACTTAAGAAATCTACAATAACAACTCACCAAGTACGTAAGAATAGCATTCAATATGTCTTCATCATCATCTTCACCTACACGTATAATTTAAAAGAAGCTGAACTGAGTACCTCAATATGTGAGTAAACATAAATCAGATTTAACCATCATGCAAGTCAATATGTAGAACATTCATCCAGTACACATGTTTCTTTCTTGAAATCAAATGCATCTAAGCTACCAATAATTTAATCCCCCAATTAAAATTATCAAATGAAAGCCCTAATTTAATCCCGGAACCAAAGCCTGGGTAGGTTAAATACTTAAATGAGGCAGAATTTTCGAATGTTTTTGTACTTGGCATTGAGGAATCCTGAGTAGGTTTCGTTTTTGCAGAGAGTATAACACACATTAACACATACCACTAAGTCGCTAAAATCACAGAAAAGTTACATGTTTAAACTAATGTGACATTATAAATAATAAACATTTATCCATAACTCAACAAAATCATTGTTGCCTATAACACATACCAATAATGAAAAATAGAAAAAGACATTATAAATAACAATTGTAGCCACAAGAACTCATGCATAACACTATAAATAACAATTGTTATGATAAAAATCAAAATACTTCCACACTATTATGATAACAATTGTCTCCTTACATCATAACACTTGCATAATATTGGGAAAAAAAATTACAAAGAAATAATAATAAAATTCTAAGAACCAGTCTCCCTCCTCCTCTTGTAAATCCTGGACATGGTGCCAGCCAGTCCAATGATCCTCTCACGCAACTCCAGGGCCCGGAGACACTCCGCCTCCCTCCTCTGCTTCTCTATCTCGAAGTTCATCAACAGAAACATCCACTCGAGTTCCTGATCATAGGAGAACTCAGAGCTGGTGTTCTTTGGAACATCGTCCACTGGAAAGCTTGCACCTTCCACTACGATCGTGAAGTTTTCGTAGTTGAACAATACATTTGATAGACGTATGGTGAGAGCGTTGAAGGCCATTTGATATAATTAAGAATGTTTAAGAGGATGAGAAAAGGGATTAACTGGGGATGGTTTAAATAGAGGAGTTGTAAGGCATATGAAACAACACTCATATTAACTGAGAATGTCAAAATTGCATGCAGTTTTAGTCTCTTAGATTCCCAATAGACGCAATAAACTCTCTGAGTTGTAGTCAATAGACATATTATAAAACATATATTCCCAATAAACGCAAGACTAATGAGAAACATCTCAATAAGTACGCATCTTTTCAAAAAATACAAGAATTAATAGATATAGAGAGCGAGAGAGAGAGAGAGAGAGAGGGAGAGAGAGGAGTGAAGGTAGTGTTTTTCGTAGTTCGTTCACAGGGAAGGACTATCAATATTGATTTCGGGTAGATTATCTCTTACAATCTAGAAGTGTGTAAATGAGGGGTTTTGAGTTTGGTTAAGGTGTTTTATCGAACACCTTGAATACGAGAAATAAATTGCTATAGAAATATAACTATGTTAATGACAAACATCCAAATTTACCAACACAACACAATGAGTGAATTAGCAAGATAAGAGATACTTGACCCAAGGATAATGGAAAATCAAGCACTTCAACCCAACAACAAGCAAATATATCCAACTCTACCTAACCAAGATAATTGGTGAAGCACACAATCACTTATTTCTCTTCTATGAACACTAATTTAGTGAAGCACATAAATTAGCTCTCTTGACACTAGCAACCAATAATGAAGCACTATCAATTTAACCAAGTCAAGGAATTAAACAAAGAGAGGTTAGGACAAACCAAAGGATGAGAAGCTCAACCTAGGTATTTGCACTTGAATCTTGAGGATTTAGGTACACTAAATCTTGTGTTACTATAATGAATGCACTAACGATTACGTATTAGCACAAACAATTAGCAATTGATATTACAAGAAGAGCAAATTGAAGCAACTTACAAATCTCCAAGCAAAATCTTAAACAATACATCACAAGCATTCAAGATAGAGTTAAATAAATCTTACTTAAATTGAAGTGGGTTTAGTACAAGAATTCCTCCTTGAGCCAAATATATGGAGTTAGTCACTCATAATCAATGCTAGATTATGAGTAATTGATGTTTCTCTCTACTCTACTAACCCTAATTGAATGGACCTTGAAGAGGCTAAGAAGAGATGAAGATAGATATATCAATATGAGCCTTATGTTATGTTGAGATCTAGCTAATTAATACACAGCAGCAGTTGCACGGCCGTGCACAGGCCCGTGAGAAAAACTGCACAATATTCACTACTTGAAACACTCTGCACGGCCTGTTGCACGACCGTGCAGCAACCCGTGCGAGATAAAATCTTCAAGATAACATAATAAAAACCTCTCGGAAACGCGAGCTTGCATCTTCTAACTTCCCTCTTGAATAATCTTTACTTTCATGCCCAAAATAAGCCATCTTTTCAACAATTAAGCATGAGGCACTGAAAGATGAAAAACATAATTAATATCAATTAAACTACAATCGGAACTAACAAAAATGTAAGAGAATGAAAGACAAAACGTGTATAAAATACACGTTATCAAGGAGACATACAGGTTCGATTATTGCCGTATATCATCTTCGCCGGAAAAGGGGTGAAAACCTAGAGTTAATACAGGCCAATTGATCTGAACAGTGCCTCCGCTCATCTTAATTTTTAGCTTCTGGGCTTTGTTTCAATCAAATCTATAATCGAAAAAAAGGATTGAATTGTGTGTGTTTGAGATTCAGTCGAGAGAGAGATAGATGTGATTTAGGGTATAATTGTTAAGGGGGGAAAACATTAGGTGTAAAGGGGGGAACTTCTGATTAAGGGGGGAAATATTTGGTATAATATATTTTTTATTTAATTTACTTTTTGAAAATCAACTTTAAATCATTTATTAATTTGATATTTAAATAAAAGAATATTCTAAAATCGAACTTTTGATTTTAAAATCAAGATATCAAAATTAGCTTCATCCCCATATTTTTAAAATGATTTTGGGATCAAAAATGAATTTATTATGATTTTTACAAGTTTATTCGGCCTTTTTATTTTTCGATTATTTTTTTGTTAAGATCGCGTACAACCAGGCCTTTTTATTTTTCGATTACTTTTTTCCGACGATAAAATGAGTGTTTAATAACATCCGTACGGCTCGATTGTCGAAAAAAACATTCAAAAAAAATTATTCAGTGAATCTGGATCGTGCCCTATTACCACGAAGTAGCACTTTCACCACGTTTTCGTTAAGATCGCGTACATCCAGGCCTTTTTATTTTTCGATTATTTTTTCCTAACACTAAAATGAGGGTTTAATAACATCCGTACGGTTCGATCGTCGAAAAAAATCTTCAAAAAAATTATTCAGTGAATCTGGATCGTGCCATGTTACCTGGAAGTAGCACTTTCACCACGTTTTCGTTAAGATCGCGTACAACCAGGCCTTTTTATTTTTCGATTATTTTTTCTCGACGCTAAAATGAGTGCTTAATAACATCCGTACGGTTCGATCGTTGAAAAAAACCTTCAAAAAAATTATTCAGTGAATTCTAAAATGAGTGTTTAATAACATCCGTTAAAAATAATATTTTAACTACGGTTCGATCGTCAGTTTAAAAATAATATTTTTATGAATCGGATACGAATTAACTAGATATATATATTAAAATTCTTTTCCCTCCCCGCCCAATATTTCATTTCCCGCTTCCTCTTTCCCTCCTATGTACCCAATATTTCATTTCCCCATTTTCCCCCTTCTTTTTCAGCACACACATATGTTCACGGCTCAAGTTCAAATCAAACACACACATACAAATTCAAGGGAAACCTTCTTTTTATACATAGTCCCGGCCCCGATCTGTTTGTGTTGGTCAATTGATTTTGCTAGATGTAGGTGTTCGTGATTTTGTCACAAACATACAGGTGCTTTCATTATCTTGATTATCAATTTCTGTTTGTGACAAAACCAGGGAACACATACATCGAGAAAATCTCAAGCTCTCTCAATCGCTGTTTACTAGTTCAACGTTTTGATTAAATAAAGGTAAATTCACACTCATCGCTGTTTTGAATTGGCTTTGTTGTGTGTACTTTGAATCTTGAGTGTTTGTTTTGAATCGATCTTGTATGCGAAATGATGTTGAGGGTTTTATATTGCCAAGTCAACTCCTCCCTCTAACGGGCCAATATATCTTTGTGTTTGTGTTTGTGTTTGTGTTGCTAGTGATGCAGTGTCTTGTTGATTTTAATGGATAACTATATTTTTGATATTGAGCTGTGATAAATATTGTAGAATTACTCCATTTGAATTACGGATGCTGGAATGTAAATGTAAATGTGGTTTTCACATTGTCGTTATATTTAGCGCCCTCTGTTTTTTGATACTGCCTTTTCATTTCTCTAATTGAAGTCCATTGATTCATTTTTTCGAGGGACTGCAAATGCATTTTCTTCGAGGGACTACAAATGGTCTCTGAATCAAGACTTGGCAGGTGAATCAAGACTTTGGCACCCCTGACTTTATGTTAACAACTAAAATCACTTAATTTTATATTTTGGATTTCAGGAAAGAAGGAAAAGAGTTTGATAGCAGAACAAGAGAAAGTGTGCGCCAACAAAATTGCTCCATTACAGATGCTTGCTAACACGTTTCAGCTTTCCATTACAGAAACCAATTATTCCTGAAGATGTGTATAGAGATGTGAGGGATTCGCAACTTATAGGAATGTCAGGTTACTCAAAAGAGGTACTCTTTTACGTGCTTGACGTTTCTTTCTTTTTATCATACGTTAAATGTAAATGCATGAAAAGTGCTTTGAGGTAACTATGGTATTTGCAACTCAAAACTTACAAGCCTAGCTCTTTGCTTGTCTTGTAAAATATTTCAAGGTCTTCTGGTTGTTTCTGTTGGGGTAGGGCTTAGCACCTATAACAAAGCATCTATAAGCATACCTTGTTCTGTTTCATCTTCTCAAGCCCAGGTGTAGCAAATAGTTGTTACCATTTGGGCAACTATCACCTACTATAGCTTCGTTGCGCAGTGAGATAGCCTATGTCCAAGTAAGAAAGTTTAAAATTTGAATGATTTTTGTCGTTTCAACTTTGTAGTAATTCAAGAAGCAGTTTGTTGCTATTTGTCAACTGAGTTACTACTGTTTCTCATCATCTGCATCTCCTGAAGCTGATGAAAAGGATGCTGCAAACAAATCCGAAAACGCTTCTTCAAATGCAAGTGAGCAAGGTCAAGTATCTGATCAAAGAAAATCATCTGCGTCTGACCAGGAAGAAGAGCCAGTTGTGATGATTGCCAAAGTACTTGCCTCTGTTGTACAAGAAGCAATTGATTTTTTTCCTTCAACAATTCAATAAGTTTGTATCGGACATAATTTTTATGTAGATGTGAATTGATTTATGTATGGCTAAAAGTGTTTGAATTTTAGAATATACCATTGTGTTTCAATTTTGGCATTTTGGTATTATTATTTATTATCGATCATTTATAATACAAATAAAACCCTGTATAATTTAGTTAAGTGTGTGTGGCTATTACTATACTTTAGCCACACTATATATTACAAAAATTCTAAAAAAATAGGTTTTAGCCAGAACTATAGTTACTATAATTATTAGTGACTAAAATCAGTTATTTAATGTCTATATAACATAGAAACGATCACACAAAAATTATATAATGTGGCCATACCCAAGCTTTTTGCCACGATTAACCAATAAATAGTGTGGCCAAAACTAAGCCTTTGATGAATGTTGGTATTTAGCCACGTTATTAACTCTCTTTAGCCACTACGCATCCTGTGGCTGCAAGCTGGTATTTAGTCACACTTTTGAGCTTAAAATGGGGCTATCAGACCCAATTGGTGGTATGCTTTAGTCACTCTGTTTTGAGTTACACTTTGCTGAAAAATTAAAACGTGACGGAAAGTGCTTAGCCACACATATTTGATGTGACGGAAGCCAAAATTTGACGTATTGTTTTCTTCAGGAGATCGAAGGATTGTGAAAGCAAGGATCGGGTGACTCAACATGTGGAAGAGCACTCGTGGTGGTTGATGCACGTGATTTTGTAGATGGAAACGTCGTTATGGTGAAGAACAATGGGTTTGGAGGGTCACTAAATGGGTTTTAGCGACACTCAATGATCGGAAGAGCAAGATGAGTAAATTCTTGTTCGAGGGGAGGCGTTGGTGAATGGACATCAATGGCTTGATGGGTACTGTTCAATCCGATATGGGTATTGGGTTGAAGGGGAGGATTGCTGGGTTTCAACCCAATATGATGTTATGGGTTTGGGTAGATCATTAGATACCAAGTATGATTAGAATTTTGTAGGTAATTAAAAACCAAATATGATTATGCTTGTATGGTAACTTGGTGGCTAAGTTTGTGATGACTATATATACATAGTCAATTTTAATTTGTTTGATGGTGAAAGCTTAAGAGATGTAGTCTTAAGTATTGTTTGGGAGATGCTTGAGCATTTTTGGCTCAAGTATCAGGGTTGGGACACCGTTAAGGTGTTATTGTTTTGATGTATTACTGATAATTGTTTGGATTAATAATACGAGTTGGGACGTGGGTGTTTTCACGTCAAATATTGTGTGTGTTCTTATTTTGCTTTTGCTTATTGTTGATAAGAAGTATAAGTAATACTTGAATAGCATGTGACCGCGCTTTGGTGGATCTTATCAACTAATCGATTGGTTGTGTATGTGCTATTTATTGGTTGTTTGTGAATCGAATTGTGTAAGTCCCCTAACCTAACACCTGATTCGTGTTTCGATTTTTTTAAAAATATTTATCGACGATCCAACCGTACGAATGTCAAGATCCATCGTTTTTAATGTTATTCCAGCAATTTCAGAAAAAAATAAATTATTTGATTTGGTAATTTAACATTCAACTAGTACTAGTACTTTGACTAGTACATCTAACTTGTGTTTCGTCCCTGATTCGTGTTTCAATTTTACTAAAAATATTTATCGACCATCCAACCGTACAGATGTCAAGATCCATCATTTTTTATGTTATTCCAGCCATTTTAGAAAAAATAAATTTATTTTATTCGGTAATTTAACAGTCAAGTCAACTAGTACTTTGACTAGTACTTTTGACTAGTAATTTGCTTAGGTTACGCGATTTAATTTGACTGAGAGATAAATTACTTAAATTATGTTTAAGAAATCTCCAATGGTAAAAATGTTACTGAGTGTTGATTAGTTTATTAAAATATTATCAAACATGTAATTACTTATAAAAATGTGAACCCACCGTTTACAATTATAAAAATATAAAATTTAAATTTTTTATATCTTGTGACAAATGTTCTTAATATTCATAATTTGTCACAACTACCGGAAAATTACCAGTACTTTTGACGAATAGTTACTTTGTCAACACAAATCTATTAAAATTATATTTCTTTTCCATTCAAATTCATTATTTTATTGAATAGTACCAAACTTGTCAAAAGCTATGTAAATTAAATTATTTAAAATTCTTTTACCTTATGACAAATGTTTTTCATATTTATAATTCGTCACAGTAATTGGGTAGTTACCAGTACTTGTGACGAACATAATACTATCGTGCACAAGTTTGCTTTTTCATGTATTTAAATATATGAAATTATTTACGTTGTTCATGTTGTGACGAACCGTCACAAGTTTGAAAATTAAAAACGGTGTCGTTTTGGCTGGAGGGAAAATTTGACAAATTTATAAGTAAAGTGCGCCATAAAATAATAATAAAATATTATTATTGTGACGAAGGCAAACATGGGTCACAAGGTACTTGTGACGGATGTTTGTAATTGTCATAACTTATGATTTATCCCTAATTTGTCACAACGTATCGTCACAAAGAAGCATCCGTCACAAGTTTGTCGTCACAATAGGCAGATTTTCTAGTAGTGGTACCTGTTAAGAAGTTCATAATTGTATTTTTTAATTACTCTCTGGAAGCCAAATCTCTATTCCATTTAATGCCTGTGCGAAGGAGGTTGATAACGTACCTACTGCCAAGTTTCAAGAATTTGACTCTATTAGATTTATGTCTAATGGTGTATCTTTGCATTGTTATGTTTTGTGACATTATAACATGAATGAGTTGTTACATTTATAGACATACTTAATAAATTTAATATTGTGCATAAGTTACATAGAGTAACAATTAACATACTGGAGAATCAAAATACAAGATTGGTTGTGTTGGATGTGCAAGACAAATTCAAAAATCCCTCAAGTAAGGTGGCCCACTCAAATTCAGCAATCTATTGATGCCAATACTCTCCTTAAAGTCATGTATGCCAATCAGTATGGAGACAAAGTAGTTATAGATGTCCATCTCCATGAAATGACCAAGTTTGAGGTATTAAGGCTCAAGGAACAATCACTCTCTGGTCTGAAGGCTGCACACTTGATGTCTAAAGTGGACAGCTTGGAGTCAGAAGTGAGTTCTCTCAAAACTTTCAATGCTGAGCTAAAGGAATCTATGAAGCTTTTCAATGCAAAGTTGGACACTCAATCTGCTACGACTGCTGATGTTCTTCTCAATCAACAACAGATGCTTTCAACAATGATGCAACACATGGGACTACCTCAACCTGGAGACACAACTTCGACCAAACCACTAGCCTCCTCTTCAAACCCAAAGGCCCCCCATCAAAGGCACCTGTGTTTGAGAACAAGCCTAAAGGGGAGAAGGGTGACCTAAATCTCAAAATCTCTGAACTCAAATCCAAACAAGCCAAACCTAATCGAACCTCCAAAGCCAAAAATGCTAAAGACAAAGACATCCTCACTTAAGAAAATTCCCCAAAGTCTACACCTCAACCACCTCTGCCCAAAGTTATCAATCTACCAACTGTGTATGTAATCACTACAAGTGGTCAGAAGCAGTAAATCACAACTACTGTGGTACCAGGGTCAATGCCAGATTTAATTGCTCAACCTCAACCTCCAAGAACTGAAAATCCCAAGCCTATTGAAATAGATGTGGTGACTGAGGCCAAGCTACTGGAAGTTGCTAATTCTAATGTCTATCGTGATGAAGCCTTCCTGAAGTTCCTGAAAGTCTCAAAGGCAAATGTTGGTGGTGATACTCAATTGTATCTCTGTAGCTTAAAAGAGCAAATCAACTACTTCACTGTGAGGCCAAAAAGAGTTAATCAAGTATACATTAAAGAGATCATGATGGTAACCCAAACTGCAATTTGGCATATATCATTTGACACTATGAGATCGTTGAAGTTCTCTGAAATAGACATAGTGACAAAGATGATTGAGAAGAAAAATGAGAATACAAAGAGCTTATATGATGATCTAAGAAATGAACAACCCTCAAGATTGCCTGAAGTACTAACAAATCCAAGAACCATCATCTACCAATCTTGCACAAGAATTGAAGATATCAACCAGCTAGTCATCCCTAAACATCTTACTGTTCAGAACAAAAGATTGATTCACTCCATCATTAAACAACTATACAAGAAGAAAGGGTGCAGAACTGCTGAAGAGTTGGAAGCTATAAGTTTCTTAAAGTCATATCTAGCAACTGGTTTTGTACTTGAGATAGCCAAACACAGGAGTCATATGGGTGATAATAATGATGACAGAGATGAAGGTGACAAGAAGAGAGAACATCACAGGAGAAATAAGGATGATAACGGTAAGGAGAAGAAGGAGGGCAAAAGGAAGAAAGGTGGTAATGATGGAAACACTGGTCAAGTATATGAGAGGAAAAGTGGAAGACATCAATCCCTAAGCATCACTAATAGTACTCTCACCACAACACAAGATTCTATGTCTAGGGTGGTTGCTGTTAGTGATGACTTACCAAAATCTAGTTCTATGGCTTCTGCAAATGTCTTGCTACTCAAACCAAAGAAGTTTCAATTTAAGAAACCATCTGTATATGTCTCCATAAGCAAATTGCTAATGGTTTACTACAATGGTCCAAAGACAAAGGTCTCAAACTCTTTTCAAGCAATGTGATGAAGAAGCTGAAGCTCAAGAAAGTGGCAAGAAAGAAGAAGATTTCGGAATCTAATGCTCTCACAATTGTACCAGGGTTAGACTTGCCACCTCTTGATGAGGATTATGAGTTATGACAGAGAGGAATTTGCATTTCTACAAGCTCAGAGAATCTACCATGTGACTATAATTGATGTTTGTCTGGAGGTGAATATTCTGATGGAAGAAAGAAAAGATTTACACAAGGTATGTGCCGACACTGGGCAAGCTACTTGACTTGAATAGAATAATGAGGCTACTTAACTATGATGATGAAGTGGAAAGGGTTTGGAAGGTGAAGATTGCACACTTTATAAAGATAAAAGAGAGATCACCAGGAGATGCTGAGAAAGAAGAATGATCAAGGAGAGGCTAAGAAAGAAGGAGGAGGAGCTAGCTAACCTTGAAGCTATGGCTAATGATCTAAGAGCAAAGGGGATGTGCAGAATCAAGTACAATCCTTACATTGTGGAGTACAAAAAGAAGAATGGAACTAATATGAAGATCAGAATGGAATTTCTTTTTGGATACCTTGAGGCCAAGCTGAAAGAAGTAGTTGAAGATTTGAAAGGCTAATCTCTTATGGAAGAATTGAATGCTATGCAAAAGATAATTCTGGCTATGGATGAAAATGCAAAAAGGACAAAAGAAAAGGAAAAGAAGAAATGTGATGATTTAGAAGCCAGAGCTCAACTAGAGCTCAACAGATGAAATCAACATGGCTGATACTTCACTCACAAATCAATTGTAAGATTGTTCTTTCTGTATTGGTATTCAAGTTCATATATGTACTTGCCAAGTTTTATCTTTTTTATATGTTAGGCTTGTTATCAGACATGAAATTGTAACTAAGGGTCTCACTCACAATTTGGGGGAGAATGTTAGTCATAGAGGCATGCCTGTAACTATGTAATAACAAGCCTAACTGTTTGTAATACTTTGCATTACTTACATGACCCTTTAACTGGGGAACCCTTTTAGTTAGATTTTCTTTTTTAACCTGTACTTGTAATGGGAACCATCTTTAGCTGTGTAAATGTACAAATCATTGTCATAAAATAATGCTTGAAAGAAGATCATGCCTCAAGCTTGAAGAACAAGGCAGAAGAAATAAACACAGTTGGAGTTTGGAGATTGAAAATTTGCCTAAGTACATATTCGAGAAGTAATTTGCATTGTTAGAGAAGTCAGGAATTCGAGATGCCAAGTATTCGATATGTCAAAAGTCACTGTTCGATATCTCAAGAAGTCAACAAGTCAAAGCTGCATTTGATATCTCAAAGACTTCACCAGTGAAAAGGCATATTCGATATCTCAAGGAGTTAACTCATATTCGATATCTCAAGGAGTTAATTCACATTCGATATCTCAGGGAGTTAATTCACATTCGATATCTCAAGGAGTTAAACTCATATTCGACATCTCAAGGAGTTAATTCACATTCGATATCTCAAGGAGTTAATTCATATTCAATATCTCAGGGATTCCAGAAGTAAAGGCATAATTCGACAACTCAAGGAAAACAGAAAAGATTCATTCGAGAAGTGATTCAATATGTCAGAAAAGGCTAGTTCGAGAACTCAGAGTTATCTAGCCATTCAAAACCAGTTCTCGAATATAGTACTTAGCTATTTCTCGAATGGATTTTTGAAGACAAATTACTGAAGATATTCAAGTCAGAAAATCTACACAAACCAAGACACCAACAGTGACATAACAATGTTGTGTGTGTATGGAAAGTCTACAAAGAAGCTTGGGGAGATATTCAAGGGAACAGCTATCTAAAGAAGTGGATCTAGGTAAAGTTGAAAATCAGATTGTATCACAAGATGCCTAAACTTGCACCAAAATAGAATAGACAAACTAGTAAAGCAAATTTGTCTGTTACTATCTTTGTAACAAGTGGACTGTGCACATGTTCTATAAGTGCACAACCTCACTTCTTTAGAAGTTAAGTTTTTCATTGTAATATCATGACAAATATCTCTCTGAGAAACGACGTTGAGAATACTAACATTTGTATTCCCAAATTGTAATCGATCTAATACAATATTAGATTAAAGTGAGTACTTGTGCTCTTGTGTTTTATTACCACACATATAATCTGTTAAACACACACACACACACACACACACACACACTCAGCTACTTACACACACAGATCAAACAACAAGTGGTCAAATCAAGAAAAATTTGAAAATACATTCACCCCTCTCTGTATTTTTTTGGTTGTATTCCATACTCAACATTATATTTATTACACGGGTGTCGGCCTAAGAAAACGTGACACAAGATCGACGTAAAAAAATAAATGTATAGTTTATTTTGTTGTCTATATATATATATATATATATATATATATATATATATATATAAATTTGTACAATATCGTGTCACTAATTTATTTATAGATATTTTCTTTTTGATATCTTTCTAAATAGTCTATATTTTGAAATTTTTAAAAAAATATTACAAGGCCATCGCGACATGTGACCTATATATATATTTATTAAAACGGGTTTCGGTTTAAAAAAAATGTGATACAAAATCGACATAAAAAATAAGTACATAGTTTATTTAGTTGTCTATATGTATTAAAATTTGTACAATATTGTGTTCATTAATTTATTCATAAATATTTTTTTCGATTTTTTGCTTAAATTTATATTTTGAATTTTTTAAAAAATTATTACAAGACCACCACGAAACGCGGCTTAGTCAACTACTTCATTATATATATGTTGAAAAAAAAATTAAATTGTGAATATCTTGAAATATGGTTGTAGACGAAGAACAATGAAGAATTTTTTTTTTGAAAACTGAAGAACAATGTGATTAATTCGAAATAGAATTTTATCTTTGTTTTTACCAAATAATTTGCATGTATAGCAAGGGGATGTCAGCTAAGTATTTTTGTTTTATTTTAAAATTTTTATAATAGCACAAAAATTATTTTTTTAAAATGTTATATAATGTAAATTTATTTAATTTTATTTCCTTAAAAATGATCTTTAAGTACAAAAAATTTATATATTTAATATAATTATTTTAAAATTTTATTGATGCGAATGAGTCAACTGAAAATTTGTAAATTATACAGCGATAAAATAGCTTATTTATCCCGTTTACACTTCTACTAGTTTTGAAAGGGAAATTATGAATGGTACACTTATGGTATTGGCTTTTACGAATGGTACCATTGTATATTTTTGACTTATGAACGGTACCATCGAAGTTTTGGCTTCTCATTAAAAATGCCCTTCTGTTAACCAAAACGTTAATCAAACGTTTAGTACATTAAAAACACCAGTCTTATACAGCAAACACACCAGAAATTCAAATTTCCCGCACTTTTAACATGTGCACCAGTCTAATACATTAAAAATACCAGAAATTACATCCTAGCAATAAGATCATAAGACATAACAAGTCCAAAATATAATACTAAGTCCCATAAAAGGTAATACCAACAAAAGATCAAATCTGAGGATCAAATCTGTTGTTGAGACTGAGAATCAGGTGGTTATGAAATGTTAACAGATGCTTGAGATCCTCCAACTGCCCCTACTGCCTTTGCTGCTGCTTTTGCTGTTTTAGCTGCATTTGATTGATCCCTTACCCTGGGATTTTTGATTACCAAAGGCCTACCACTTGCCTGCAGCTCCTTCTTTTGTTTTTCAGTCAACCCACCTTTGCAGGTCCTTGCATTGTGTCCAAAACAGTTGCACTTGGTGCACTTAATAGTCTTGGATCTTTTTGATTTCTGCTCTTCCCCTTCTTCTCTTCTCCTATTTCTGCTAGGTCTTCCAACCCCTCTCTTCATTGTAGGTGGCATAAGCACAGGAAGATTGTCATATGTTGGCCATTGATCATCATCAGGGACAGGGTTCATGTTGAAGCTATAGGTTTGTCTATAGGTTCTAACATGATACCAAGAACTAACAACCTTCTGAGGGTCTATTTTTGCATGTAGCATTGCTCTAATAGCATGCCTACAGGGGATTCCAGATATTTGCCATGCCCCACAAGAACAGATTTTGTTATCCAATGACAAAGGGAATTGAGATTTACCTTCATGGATCTCATATTCACCTGGCTTTGACATGTAGGCTTTGCAACTGATAACATCCTTACTGATGAGTTTGACAAGTTTGACAATCTTGGGACAAAGACCATCTTCTTTCCAGTTAAGTGCAGCTTGAGACCTTGTGGCCATCCTCACCATGCAAACCCTCAGAGGATATACATCAGAGGTCCTGAAAATTGTTTCTTGTAATTGCTACTAAGATGCCTGCAACAATACCTTCAACTCTTTTTCAGCATTCCTTTCAAACATCTTCATTAGATCCTTATCTTCCAACAATTTACTATGTGCCATTTTATAGGCATAAGAAAATGTTGGAAAATGGTAATCCATCTTTTTCCCCAATTTTTTGCTTTCATCTTCGAACTCCAAGATTATATCCAACAGAGAAGTTTTTTCTACATCCACCCTAATATCAACTTCTATACCCCTCCAATGGAATCTCAAAATCTTACTATCCATTCTGCAAATTCAATTGAACAAATATATGACAAATATGTATACCCACATAACACCTTACACACTTACACACTTAACAACTTACAATTACATACGAATACACAATTACTTACAAGAATACATACGAACGCACATATATATGACAAATATGAAACAACAAATACACATATATACGTACAAATATGAGCAAGAAATACATACGTGTAGTTGAGAGAAGTGAATGAAGAGGTGAATGACAGTAGTAATCCCCTAATTAGTCACTTGATTTGCCCGAATTGTTCTTTGGCTTTTCACTTAAACCCTAACCCTCTTGATTTTACTCGATGAAATAATGACCCGTCTGTTTACCAGTACTTTACATAGTTTTTTTTTTTTAATTTTTAATTGCAGATTATACATTTAATTAATTAAAATTACTGTGCAACAAACGTTTCATTAACGTTATAATAACGGAGGGGCATTTTTAATGAGAAGCCAAAACTTCGATGGTACCGTTCATAAGTCAAAAATATACAATGGTACCATTCATAAAAGCCGATACCATATGTGTACCATTCATAATATCCCTTTTTTATTTTCTGGAAGTACAAATTTAATTTTATCATTTTATTAAGTTAAAAACTTCTCCCAACGGGTCTGAACCGGGTCCGACCCGGCGTATTCTCCAAGCCACTCCCAAAACTTAAATTAACAAAACACTTGATTCTCTCCATCACTTGAATACAATCATCATCATACATAATCACACTCAGCAATGTCGGTAAGTAATTTCATCTTTAATCTACATATATACACGTATAATTTGCATATACATCGTAATCTCTGTTGTTTATTCTTTTTAAAACCCTAATTTTAGCGCATTTTTTGTGATATTTAGATCTGGTTGTGTGTATAATTGATTATGTGATTGATTGTGTAGATATTTGAGTACAATGGAAGTGCTTTAGTGGCTATGGTTGGGAAGAACTGTTTCGCAATTGCTAGCGATCGTCGTCTCGGTGTTCAGTTACAGACAATTGCTACTGATTTTCAGAGGATTTTTAAGATTCATGATAAGCTGTTTCTCGGTCTCTCCGGTCTCGGTTCCGATACTCAGACTTTGTTAGTACTTCTTTACTGCTCTGTATTGGTGTTTATGTATCGGTGTTCGTTTGAAATACTAATGATTGAGCTTTTAGTTATGATTCAATGATTTGTAGCTGATTTGTAGAATAAATTGATTTAAATTGGAATATGACTATATAGATGCAGCTGTTTTATAGGTTCGGTATTTGGATCGGAAATTAAACTTGAGTAGAGGTTTTGCGATTAGGTACTGGATGATGTAAGTTTAAAAATCATAATAATTTGGATTAATATAAGCAGTTTGATATTTACGCTCATTTCATTTTATATGATATATAATGGTTCATAATTTAGTTTGCCCGTTCTCCTTTGAGTTTATAAAGAATTCTCACTATTTCTTAGATTCATGGACCCAATATATAATACTCACAATTACTAATAATATAAATATTTGAAAGGACTTCTACTTATTACATTTTATTGTTTCAGTAACTGAAATGAGTAATGTGACTTTCAATTTTAAGAAGTATAGTGCTGAATCTTTGAAGGATTGATATTATTTTGTAGCTTGATATGGAAGGATATGTGCTTTTGTATGTGCTTTTGTGTGCAATTAGTTTATTACTGACATATACCTGTGCCTTTTCTTTGTTATTGTTTTATATACTTTGTTGAACCAAGCATACATGTACCAGTTTTTGTTATATAGTAATGTCTTTTTGACAATTGATGTAAGAATTATAAAATGCAAGGACCAGGTTTAATACAGAAACGTGTAGCTATGGTCAAATTAAGAAACATTCCTCATGAGATGAAGTTCCAATTCCCAACACCAAATTATGTGTAATCTGCAGCAGTACTATATCTGTATATCCATGTAGGTGATTTTAAATTTTGTTTCTTTGTAGACATCAACGACTTGTATTTCGTCACAAGCTGTATCAGCTTCGAGAGGAGAGAGATATGAAGCCTGAAACATTTGCTAGCCTTGTTTCTGCTGTTCTCTACGAGAAAAGGTCAGTTACGTTTCACATATGTGCCTGAGATGGTCTGTGCTATCTGATAGTGAAATATATTTATATGAAGTTGCATGTTTATTGTGTAGGTTTGGTCCCTATTTTTGCCAACCTGTGATTGCTGGATTGGGAGATGATGACAAGCCCTTCATTTGCACGATGGATTCAATTGGAGCCAAGTACGTAAATTCCATCTATTAATATTATATATATATATATATATATATATATATATATATATATATATATATATATATATATATATAGGGTCTTGTTCTAATAGAAACTAACTTAAAATAGAAACTAGAAACTAAATCTAAATTAAATATTTCAAGCTAATCTAATGACCAAATTAGGGGTACTCCAATACAAAAAACGTTTAAAATTATTGTCTCTATTCAACAAAAATTAAAAAAATAAAAAAAATTTAAAAAAAAGTTACTGTTCATGTGATGACGTGGCACGTGAACAGTAACTTTTTTTAAATTTTTTTTTAAATTTTTTTTATATTTTTGTTGAATAGAGCCAAGAATTTTAAACGTTTTTTATGAAAGTGCCCCTAGCGGGGCCATTAAAATAAATGAAATATAATTTATTTAGTGTAGGTTTCTAGTTTCTATTCTAAGGTTGGTTTCTATTTGAACGCTAGCCTATATATATATATATATATATATATATATATATATGATCGTATATCAAAATAATGATGATATTAGTTATTGATACATCTTTGCTATCATGTGTACTTGGAGAAATCAGTTGTTGCACTTAAATATGCTATTAATTTCTTCTAGGTATGGGAGAAATGTTTTCCTGAATATCTTATGCATTTTCTTCGTGTATCAATATCTTTTATTTATATATAAGTTTCGATATTGTATGAGTAGAGACTCTTGAGGAAACGTAGAAACCAACGAGGTAGGGGCGAAATTAGAGAAGACATTTTGGGGGCGGGGTAAAAGAAACAGTGAAGAAGTGAAGTGATAATGAAAGCAAGTCAAGTGAAGTGAAAATAGTACACCTTAGTTTGCCTAGCACTTTATTCTTGAGGGTTCTACACAGCCCCCCAGTGCTTCTATTAACCTTCAGAGTTGGGCTTTGTACTAAAGAGCCAGCCGGTTTATGCTTTTATCGACAGTTTTATATAGTTTGAGAAAATTTATCTTCTCTAGATGAACAATCTATTTTCTTTAACTGTGCTAGTTAAACTTTTTAACTATCATCTTACCCTAATTACTTCTACGTGTTAACTGTTTCTCACGTCCTAGACCTCCCATCATTGCATATTTTCCCACTAGCCTTATCTTTGCATTCCATGCATGCCTGCCAATTTGTAGACTCCTTTACTGTTCCTGATGTATTTTTTAAATGTTTAACATAAATTGTCTTCTCAATTCTCAGGAAGAGCAATCTATTTTCGTAACTGTGCTAGTTAAACTTTTTAACTATCATCTTACCCTAATTACTTCTATGTGTTAACTGTTTCTCACTTCCTAGACCTCCCATCATTGCATATTTTCCCACTAGCCTTATCTTTGCATTCCATGCACGCCTGCCAATTTGTAGACTCCTTTACTGTTCTTGATGTAATTTTTAAATGTTTAACATGACTGTGAGGGTATTAAGGGAAGATATGTTTAAAATAGTGCTAATAACAGAAAGTGGACTCTTTGTAGCTACTACTTGAGTACATTTTGAAAAGTGAAAACAGGGAACAGGAAGACCCTGAACCTATTATCAAAGACGAACACAGAAGCCATGTATATGTTAAAAATCCCATAGTAGTGCATAGTGCCAACATTATTTACCTATTGATCCACAATTCCAAGTTCATAATAGTATAACAGTATTGATAGGCTCTCAAATAATGCATGTAGAAGCCCTCCGATAGTAGTGAACGGTTTTTTGAAGTTGTAGTCTATCGTTATGTTCGTCGCTACAAAATTGGCAAGCATGTTTAATTCTTGTTCATGTAGTTTTGTGGAACTTTCTGTATAAAACATTGGATATTTTGATATGGTTTTAACATGTTTTTCTTGTACATTCTTTAATAAATTTAGAGAGCTCGCAAAGGATTTCGTTGTTGCTGGTACTGCCTCAGAGTCTCTTTACGGAGCCTGTGAGTCCATGTTTAAGCCTGACATGGTACGCTATTCCACTTGACTTAATTAATTTTGTATACGCACTTTGATATAGGCAGCATACAAGAGATGACACTTGAGAGGATGGACTAATATCATGACACAATTTAATATGAGATGTCCTGTGCATGTCGTGAAATGGTTAAGAGAATAAATTTAGGAGATACGAAAACCTGAAATGTCTCTGTTAGCTACATTCTAAAGTTTAATGCGTTGACATGCAAGGCTTTCGTAAGTAGTACGGTCTGGATTGTGAAGTGAATGCAGTAGTTCTTCAGACTGCAAAGAGGATGTTTACTGTCTTGAATTAACGGCAAACCTAGAAAGCAGGGATTCTTCACTTACCCGCCGCACCGCGCACCCGATTATTGGGGATTCTTGGGTGCGCGGGGATTCTAGGGGATTCTTCCCTCACTCACAAGTGAGAGAAGATAATGTAAATACTTAAATACTTAATCGATTAACTACATTAAAATGCATTAGTTGTGTTATTGACTAATTATGATATGTAATATTAAGGATAAAGAACTTAATTAGTTGACCATTTAGTTCAATTTAAATGAAACTCTTGAAATACATACATAAAACATATTTTTAATGTGTTAATATTTGCCGAATCCCCCCGCACCCGAATCCCCATATTTTTAGATTTGCCGAATTTCCGTATCCCCGCACTACGCACCCCCGTACCCGCACCCGCACCCGCACCCGCACCCGCACTCATGCTTCCTAGCGGCAAACATATAGAGTTTAAACATCACAGCAGGGTGGTGGTATACCAATTATTCCATGATAACCCGATTTTGTTTTACCAAAGAATTCTTTGTTCTTGTTCTGCGAGTCTCTGCATGCATCAGTTATGGTAATATCAACAAAGAAGCAAAAGTTTATTTTTCTCTGTGAAGAGTGGGAACAAGAAATGGAATGTATGTAGCAACATAAGGAATATGTAGTTGCAGATAAAAGACAGTTTTAATCCTTTAGCAAAAAAGGGACAGTTTTAATCTCCTTAGTAGTCCAGCTTGAATATGGATATGAAAAAATTTCATCCAAGTTACACAAAGTAAAACATGGCACTGAGCAAGTGTAATGCCTATGAGCAAATTATAATGCATGCAGGAAAACCCATAACATTGAAGTCAAGTAAAAGTCATGATAAAAATGACATTTCTCAAATTAGATATATCTAATTCTGATTAATAATCCATTAATATTTAAGTGATAAAACAACTCCATGTGTTATTCTCCGTAACAAAGAATCTTATTATATTTTGAATATTTACTTACGTGCTATCTTATTATAAAAGACAGTTTTAATCGTTTAGCAAAAAAGGGACAGTTTTAATCTCCTTAGTAGTCCAGCTTGAATATGGATATGAAAAAATTTCATCCAAGTTACACAAAGTAAAACATGGCACTGAGCAAGTATAATGCCTATGAGCAAATTATAATGCATGCAGGAAAACCCAAAACATTGAAGTCAAGTAAAAGTCATGATAAAAATGACATTTCTCAAATTAGATATATCTAATTCTGATTAATAATCCATTAATATTTAAGTGATAAAACAACTCCATGTGTTATTCTCCGTAACAAAGAATCTTATTATATTTTGAATATTTACTTACCTATATAATGCAAGTAAATATTATTTACCAACCTATATTGATTCTTAGACTACGTGCTATGTGTCACTTAACCTGAAGTCACTTCCAGCGGCCAGTAATTCGACCCATATTAATTGGCTTTTTGATGCAGCGCCAGTGTTTTCTTGCGGCAATTTATCAATATAGATGATAAAATGGCAGTGGCTTGTATTATATATGCTGACTGAATAATTGTTGAGGAAGTATTTTCTGAACTAAGTTTTCTAAAATTTACATACCACAAAAGACATTTTTCTCTCCCTTATTCCCCTTGCATTAGTTTTTTATCCCCCACCCCAAATCTGTTTTTTGATTATGTTTTTCCTATCACCTAGTATATAGTTATGATCCTACTTGGTACTTGCAGAGTGTGCCAAAAGACCTGATGTCAACGTGCATGAATTTGTATGAGCTGTTAATGTCTAACTGTCAGGACCTCTATTTGTATTTCTTAGTTATATGAATGTTTTTGTGTTTTTCAGTGTTTATAGTTGCAGGAATGTAAAGTAAACAGTAGAGATACAGAGATTAGAAGAATAGAATAGAGATTAGAGAGACGGATCAGATAGATTGAGAGAGAAGAGATCAGAGAGAGAGAGAGATAGCAGTATCTTAAGGAGGAAGAAAGGCAGTTATATACTTGTATATATAGAGAGAGAGGAGTGGTGGAAAAGTATTTCCATTTTCTCATGTACCCAACATAATAGGAATGTAGCATTACATCAGTATTTATAGGCTAACACAGACACAACTACTAACACATCAAAAGACAGAAATACCCTTAATGAACTTTACTATGACAAGTAGGACACAGCACTCTTCACATTACATTACTACAATATACTGCTTTAGATAAGACCCCAATCCTGACACTAACTTTCTATACCAAACTCTAACAAATTGTTTGTTTTTCTTTGTTACGTGAGGCAGAGATGGAGTTATAAGATCATGTTCATGTTATAATGATTATGCCAGGCTTCCCTTAGTAAATGCTTGATATATAATCTTAAGAATACACATATATGATCAAAAAATGTAATGGAATTTTGCCACTGAGTTTTAACTTGTCATTTCAACTGTAATTACAGGAAGCTGAAGAATTATTTGAGACAATCTCTCAAGCACTGCTGTCCTCTGTAGATCGTGACTGTCTTAGTGGCTGGGGAGGCCACGTATACGTTGTGTAAGCAAATATAGTTGGCTATTCGTTCTTTATAATCTATATATCATTTGAAGTAACAAGGAAAGCAGCAACTTTAAGCAAGTTGCAAGTAATCTTGATAAATAAACTAGTGTTGTGTTTGATTGGAGAAAACGAAATTGTTTTTTTTTTTTTGGGGAGGGTGGCGGCGGAATGAAATTTTAGCCTTTTGAATGGGTAATCATGTATAAATAGTAAATAGTAAATACCGGTACTTCCTCCATTGCACATTCTACATATATAAACCAGAGTAAAATAGAATATCAATCATTTGAATGGGCAAAGCATGTATAAATACCATTACTTCCTCCATTACATTCCTAGATATTTAAACCAGAGCTCAAACCCTCCGAGTGATGCTCCATTTTTTCTTCAACTTATGTTCTTCAATAATATTACAGTAATCATTGAAACTTTGCTACTCAATTTTTTTTACTCGCCCTATTACATTCAATCTGTATTCCCTTAATTTTATCCACAATTTTTCATTCTGTATTCTGTAATCAAATGGAGCACAAGTGTCGATCTCAAAATAGTTATAGTCAAAAAAATAATTGCTAAACATCCTTTTTTTTTTTAGCATGGTATATGCCGAATGCCTAAATCCACCTCAGGGAATAGAAATATAATAGAAAAACTAGATTTCCCGCAAATTCGTGATTTAAAATTACGGTCCTACTTGGTCAGTACAGAAGTGCGAATTGTTCAAGTCTTTTGTTTGGATTGTTTCAGGACATCAACCGAAGTAACTGAAAGGACATTGAAGGGAAGGATGGATTGACAAACTAGATGGAAGATTTTCCCCAAACTTTCCGTGTGAAGCTCTGCCTATTTTCGTTTAATACCAGGCGTAGGTTTTCTTCTGTATCACATTGATGTATTATGATGTTATAATCGGTTTTTACATTTGAAAGCAGGATGAATGTACTTCGGTTTCCACCAATCTAATTTATAGCTTCTCATTATATAACTTATCTTTTGTGAAGAGATGGTATATGAAAGCTATGATAATGGTGAATCCGTAGCTTTTCAGTGATCATGTCAGCAATGCACCTCTGGATGTCCTTGAGGATTTTTAGTAACATTTTATGGTTATCTACTTTACAGTGATAACAATGGGTACAGTGTGATTGACTGTCTGAGCAATTTACAGTATATGTAGTTATATTACGGTTAATGATTTCAAGTTATCCCTAAGCGTACTAGAACATCTAGAAGGCCCAGAATCATACAAATAAGGCCAAGTCTAAATTAAAGGTATCTTCTAATCATACGCGATACTGGTTCCTTGATAAACGATGTATCTGGTGTACATGTTCTGTTCTTTTAGCCTTTTTTCTTCCTCCAAAATAATACAATCTATCAGCCTGTTTGGCAAAACATGCTTAACGGAAAAGCATGCTTTAAGTTGTTTTGGGGCTGTTTGGCACCACGAGATTTAAGCCAATTTTAAGTTAAAAAACTGCTTCAAGTCATAAGTTTCATTTAGGTACTTTTGACTTATGATTTATGATTTATGGAGTTTTTTTTTTTTTTTTTTTCACAATTCTTGTAAAGTTTAAATATTATGAATTTAAAACTTTTTTAAATCAAATTTCACTTTAAGTCAAAATTATTAAACCCCCATTTAACTTTAAGTAAAATTACTCAAACAGTTTCATTCAACTTAAAGTAAACAACTTCACTTTCTCCTTTAAGTTAAAAACACCTCCATTAAATCAAAAATAACTTATTTTAAGCAATCCCAAACACCCTCTATGTTAAAGTAAGCAAATAATGCCCTCAGTTACTTGGAAAAATAATAAAAAAAAAATAATGCCCTCAGTTGTGTACAATGAATTGTGAAAAAATAAAATAATGCCCACACATATATAAAATGAATTGTAAATGTATTTCAACGTTTTTCAGTTGCATAAAAATCATTTGACGAATTTGTACATTTTTTCACATATTTATATGTTTAAATAAATAATGAATAGAAGTGTCTTGATTCTTACGTCAGTTCCTTTGTTATACAAGTAAATGATTTAAGCCAAAAAGCAAAGTTTGATTTAAGATGTACTCCTACATTTTAATTATTTGGTTTAGTCAATATTTTTGTGTTGCATCTCAAATTCTCTACACAGGAGAAACTGGATAATTGCCTATGCTAAAAAAACAAACTGTCCACGTAAGGACAGTTACCAAACGGTTAGCCAAATGCCTTGAAAGCCTTCTACCAATTTTATTATCACACTGTCCTCTCTTTCTGGGCATGACTAAATTTCACCAACGGCCTAGACTTGGATTGGCTTTGCATTGATTCAAAGAAAGAGAGAGAGATAGAGAGAGAGAGAGAGAGAGAGTCCGCAGTTGTAATGGACAGTTTCATTAGCGGCATTGCATCAGGAGTTGGTTCAGTCATTTCAAAAATATTCGGGTCTCCCCTTGATTTTATTTCAGGAAAATCTTGCAGGTACTCCATCCATATTGATCAAACATTATGATATATTTACTTCTTTCTTTATCCAAAAACCATATATTGTAATTTCTATGTACCAAATTTATTACATTAGATAAGTGTTTAGTCGTTCCAATTAAAATAAGGGACGGTTTATTTATTGTTCAGACCCTTTGTAAAATTTCAGTTTTATGGTTTGTGATTCAGCTCAGTATGTGCACCAACATGGGACTTCATTTGTTATATCGAAAATTTCTGCGTTTCCCAGTTATTCAAGTTTGTCATGGTTGCACTTCTACTGTACCTTGGTGAGTTTTATTGCTTATCTTTTCTCACATGTTCGTATGTTTAGTTATTTTTCTCTTACCAGTTATCGCTTGCATGTTTTATTTGCTAAATTTGCAGTTCTCTTCTTCTTTTATTTGCTATATGAACTGGGAATTTTTAAGTGCATTTGTTGGACTTCCTGCAAAATAGTATGGGGATGCATTTCGATATATGTCTCAATGTGGGAGTATTGTTGCTACTTTGTATTTGATAAGATTCGTCATGTAAAGCGGATAAACCGTAGAAGGCGTAGAAGAGATGTTGAAGAGCAGTGCTACCACGCAAGTTCTAGTGATGAGCTTGAAGAAGAGAGTAGTAGCAGCATTTCTAATGATGAAGTTGACCAGATTGAAAAGAAAAGGAGACCGAGAAGAGATTACAAAAGGGACCATGTGACAAGATCACTGAGACCACATAGCCATCGTGTTCGGGTAGGAGTGAGTGGGAATTCAGGTTACATTACCAGGTACAATTCGGCCAAGCATTATGATGATGAGGGTAGCAAAGTTCATAGCATTAGAGTGGCTAGAACTTCAAAGTTTGCACGAAAAGGAACTAGTTTTAGAGGTTCCAAGCACAGGAAAAGGCGATAACATGAGTTTAGGGAGGTCATAACGGAATTTGTTATTGCTGGATTGACTCAGAATCTATTTATGGTGATAATCACTACACACTCCAAATTTACATGGTATGTTCTCTAATTGTTGGCACTTAATTCTGATTCTCATAATGTAGTGTCTCTTCTTGATGCTTCCATTAACTAGTCAAAACAAATTAACAGATGCTGCATTCTGTTATCAGGATTATAAATGTAGCTCTTAGCTGTACTTCCGGTACAAAGGTTAGGCTAGTGATGGCATTTAAGGAGTGAGGTGGGGGTATGGCATATGTCCCCTTTCAGTTACATTTTTGTAGTGTAGATCATAAGTGAACCGTGACCCTTGTTAAAATCATTTTTATAATTGTAGTTACAAATACATAAGTTTAAAAAGAGTCACACTGGAAATGGTGATTGATAAATGATGAACCCACAATAATATAACAGATCTTTTTGTTTCGATGGACTAACTATTAAATGTTTGACATTTCTGGTAGACAATATTGGAATAGTCCATATTCCTTAGAGGATACAAGGACAACAGATGCTTACAGGATGCAGGGAGCATATATAGTGTTTAAGTAGCTATTCATGTTTAGTTATTTTGTATCCTAAATCAGGTTTCATCTGCTATAATTTATTAGAAATATGAATGGGACTAGATGAATGATTTTGCAGGTTGCTGTTAAAGATTATTATATCTTCCAATGCTTACCCGACTACTAGACAGTTTGCAAACACTTTAAGGGTTTCAGTAGTAAATCAAGTTGGCTACTATTTTTGTATTACTTTTAAGCATAGGAATGTTTGAATTATTCATCCTCATCAAGATGTCTGTCCAGTGCTGTCTGCTACAAAGATTATTTTCGTACAGATATTTGATCTTGTAGTTGTACTTATGCAGCTAGTTTGTTTTTAAGAGAAGTTTAAAACATTAAATGCATGATGCAATATTTATCCATTTGACAGTAACTTCTGTTACTGCTTGCATCATATGCTGTGCAGCAGCTACCGACTGTTGCTCAGATTTGTCTTTCTCTTGGTCTAAAGGTTTTTATAATTTATCAGATAACTAGACGCAGCATCTCTCTCCTGGACCGGAAGAAAGGATTCCAATATGAGGGAAGTATCTGCTGTCGGAACCACCAATAATCTGCCAATATTGGTATTTATTTATCTATATAGAACAGCGGCCATTCCTTGTCCAAATTCTATTGAAGGGGTTTAACTCAGTGTTGATAGTTCTTAACACTTGGAAAATAATGATGATGCTGACTCGTATTCCAAATGAACTATTTTTTCAATGTGTACTTTGTCCAGATGATAAAAGAGGGGAAAAACCAATCATAAGCATGTCTACTTTTCTTAGAGCTTTTGATATTGGATATGACTAGGAGTACCTTGAGCCTTGAGGAGAGGGAGCTGCGAGCATACGATCGACAAAAGTTGCAAGCAGAAAGAAACTTGTAGCACTGTGTTCGGACTCGGTGACAGCTAAAAAGACGGGTCTTCAAAACACTTTGAACTTGCGGTTACCTGGTCCAACAGGTTACAAGTTGTCAGCATTTGTAGGATTTGCCAGATATGCAGCACGGCAAACCAGTGAAAGCTTTGTGATCGACGTTAATGGCAGGAAGTAAATGTTATTCATCTTATGTGTGTAAGATTGGCAACATATTACAGTTTATTTTTTGGCACACATCAGTGTCGAAGAAAATCAACATCTACATGATCATTAACATTCAGTTTTCATATACTAGCTAATCCTCACCCTATTGTTATCAACAGAAGAGGACTGAAACCTTGTAAAAAAGCTACAAGTTTTATTAGACAAATGTTAGGGATACTAAATTAGTTCCCAAAAATTTTTACGAAGCCACTTGTCTTACTTCAAGTCAACAAAACCAATTAAAATATACTATTTCGACTCATCTTGATATATTTTAAAACAAAATTTAATATCCAACTAGCTTATAGTCCGTGCAAAGCACGGGTTATTTTTATTTTTATTTTTTAAATTTGTTTATAGTTTAGTATATATAATATTTTAAACATTATTTTTAGTTTAGTATTAAATCTAAATTAATATGCTGTTGGTGGGAATCGAACCTTCAACCTTTCTATATAACATAATCTAGGATTAATTTTATATTAAAATATTGTTGGCGGGATTCGAACCTTAGACCTTCAACTTTTAGTATTGTTGTATCTAACAGTCATGATCTAAGATCTAACGGTTGTGAACGAGGATAACCAAAAATAATGGGATAACCAAAAATAAGGGGGTAACCAACTACAAATTATACCCCTTTCGCTTATTATAATATAGTATAGATAGTATAGATTTGCTATTTCTCGTTCAACTCATTTTATTTCCAATATCAAGTTAACCCATATTATAAACCAATTAAAAGAAAAACAGCTCCTGACAAAAAAAGAAAAAAAAAAAAAAGAAAAGAAAAACAGCTGGAACCAACACAAAATTACATTTGTGCCATTTGCTAACCCATTCTTATAGTATAAGCCAATTTCACCAGGGTAATATAGACATTCTCAACATCCGAACATGAGAAGAAACATCGTAACATTCACAAAAAACACTTCACGCGTATGTTTTGTCTCCTGCCAAGAAATTACATCACCTCCCCTTGACAAACAACTGCGCACCTATACATATAATCAGCTATATATATTGCCCACATCCAAGTCAAGTCACCTAGTAACTCAAAGTCAAGATCATCTTTCCTGTACAAAAAATCCCAAAAACATCTCTGATCATCTAAATCCCCAAGATTTTTAATATATATAAAGATAGATACAGAAACATGCATGATCAAGGAAGAGTCACATGGGTTATATTTTTTATGGTCCTTGTGGTTTTATCTGCAACAATTCAAGAATGTTTGTGTGATTATAATCAGGTACAGAAGAATGTTACAAATCAATTGGGCTCCTCTGTAATCTTACCTCTTACAGGCAATGTTTATCCCAAAGGGTATGTGGATCTTTCACTTGATCATCATATGTATGTGTGTGTGTAATTGTGTGCGCATTAGAGAAACATTGTTTTGGGGTTTTGCATTGGAGGAAAATTATTGTGGGGTTTTGCATTGTATTAAGTTTTAGTTAATGTAGTCCTGCTTCTGCTCTTGATCTTGATTATGATGCATATGTGTATGTAGTAACTAATTTGATGATATAAAAATTGGGTTATTCTATGTTTAAATTATAAGAATAAATTTTAAAAGGATTTTGCATAAAAGAAAATGTGAAATTTAGATATGCTTGGTTATAGTCAATTACACAAATTTGAATACTCCAGGGAACCTGTCTCCATGGAGGCTTGCAAGGTCTTTTACTACCAAGAGGGGAGAGATATCTGTCACACAAAGTCAGAAGCATTTTTGTGGAATTTTTAAAATTTTAAATTTTGGGTTCATTGTGTTTTTTTCCTTATCTACTTTAAATTAGTGGGGTTTTTCTGATAGCAGGACTTAAATTCCTAGACAGTACTGATAAGAGATTAAAATTTTAATCTTATTATCATTGATACCGGATAAAATATATATTTGAATTTGTAGAGAACTTGGATGTAAGATTTGATACGTTCTATTCTGAATAAAAAATATTTTAGCAAAAACCTAACTTCTTGGAGTAACCGAAAGGATTTTTGGATGATTATCATAAAGTTGAGATTTGAGAATGAAGTGCTTTCTGTAACATTCTGCATTCTGCCTTCTCCTAGACTCCTAGTTAATTTGTCTAAAAACTCATCTGTATCAACTCACATCAGCTGTTGGTCTTCTGAGTCAGAATCATCCATATCCTTTCCTATAAAGAAAAAAATAGTACATTTTTGGCATTTATGGTGGATTTTCAAGCATGAGCTCTTTCTATCTAGATGATTTCATCATTTTACGACTGTTTCTCTTTAGCCTCAGTGCTGTATTCTCTTCTCTCTTAAATACTAACTTTTAACTGTATTTTAGTTTAAATTAAGTTATACATTATTCTAAAGCTATTTTTGATTTTGTTTTCTCGTCATGCAGGTACTATCATGCAACTCTTAACATAGGCAATCCACCAAGACCTTACTTCCTCGATATAGATACTGGAAGTGATGTCACCTGGCTACAATGTGATGCACCTTGCACCAAATGTTTTCCAGTAATAGTCGTTTTCCTCTTAGCTACAGAAATCACACTGCGATACTTATCTCTATCCAATTGTTAATTCAGTATGTTGAGTAAATCCATGTGATGATAATACACACACAGAATTTTTAAGACACTTTTAATTAGCCAGGATTGGTTAATTAGTTAATATACTCAATTCCATACTGGTACATCGTTGATGAATGAAAAATAAAATTATGTATGTCTTGTAAACGTCTCATCTATGTGCAGGCACCTCACCCTCTTTACAAGCCCAGTAAAGACATTGTAAAATGTAGAGATCCCTTATGCGCGGTGTTTCACTCGCAACAAACTGTACCCTGCGCAAGCATAGAAGAGCAATGTGACTATGAGGTTGAATACGCGGATCATGGCTCATCTATGGGTGTACTGGTTAAAGATATATTTCCTTTGAAATTGACTAATGGCAGAACTGCCGTTCCTCGTCTGGCCTTTGGGTATATAAGTTGCTCAACCTTATATAAATGTATTTATGTATCAAGTATTTTTTTATTATTTACTTTGGTTGCTCACCCATGACTTGTTAAGTGACAATTAATGACTAAATGATGTGTATGGTTGGTAGAATGTTCAGTCTCTTCTTTCTAATTGCATAAAGTTGTTTAGTCTCACTGCATACTTTATATATGCAGCTGTGGTTATGATCAAGAAATTGTAAATGGAGTGCATCCACCATTTCCTGATGGAGTCCTTGGCCTCGGTAAGGGGAAATCAACCATTTTAGCACAATTGCGCAACCTTGGTGTGATGCAAAATGTATTTGGTCATTGCTTAAGTGCACAAGAGGGAGGTTATCTTTTCTTGGGGAGTAATATTCTCCCCTCTTCTGGAATTGTCTGGGCGCCAATGTCAATCAAGTCTGGCGAGTAAGAACTCTCCCACCATACCCCTTTCATGCAACATAAATTGTTTGTCATATAAACAACAATTTCATTAATTTCTTTTATTTGATATAATCAGAATGCACTACACCTTGGGACCTGCTGAATTACGATATGATGGGCAAGCTACTGGAGTTCATGGCCTTCCAGTATTGTTTGATAGTGGAAGTACTTACACCTACTTCAATTCTCGTTCCTACAAAGCTCTACTTTATCAGGTAATGTAGAAATAATTCTAGTAAAACCAATTGCGTATTGTTATGATGGACTGACCATAAGTTGTTTGGTTTCAGTTGAAGAAAACTTTAAGCCAGAATCAATTAAAAGATGCTAATGATGATAAAACCCTTCCGGTATGCTGGAAAGGCAAAAAAGCATTCAAATCCATTCGTGATGTCAAGAACTTATTCAAGCCGCTGGGTTTGAGTTTTACAACTTCCAAAAATGTTCAGCTCCAGTTGTCTCCTGAAGCGTATCTTATTGTCTCAGTAAGCAATATTAGAATGCTTGCCTATCTTGTTTCTTTTTCTTTTTACCTTAAAGACAAAGCATAACCGAGTTATACGTATTCCAGGATCGTGGAAACGTGTGCTTAGGCATCTTGGATGGCAAGGATGTAGGCCTCGAAGATTCTATTATAATTGGAGGTGAGACATACACTACTAACTTAATTTTGTATTCCTTTCTAGTATTTCTGATATATATACATTGTTTGCTATTGGCAGACATTTCTATGCAAGACAAAATGGTGATATATGATAATGAGAAACATCAGATTGGATGGGTCCCTGCAAATTGCAATAGACTTTCCAAGTCTTGAGCAAATTTCTTTCAACTTACCCATTAATGGGCTGCTGAGGACATCTCGACAGTGCGTTTTTAACAGTGTTGATCATGGCCTCAGGGGAGTTCTTTTCCAGCATCATTCAGACGAGTTGCATTTCTTATCAGGTTTTTCTCCCATCAAAGTCAGTTGCTGGAAGGAATTATAATTTGGTCAGATGACTCAGATTAGATGAATTCTTGTAACAAAAAAAGGCATAAATATCTTCATACAGAGAAATTATAGAAAAGTATACAAAGTTTCTTTAGAATGTAATCAGTCATGAGTCGATATTTCAATTAACCAATAGACTAGTAGTCAGCAGAGATACTAATTAATAACACTTAACACTCTTTGCTTCATAAGATCATCTCTGTCCATGGCCAGATACATCAACAAATAACTATGATAATGCATGATAAATGATCAAAGCAGCATAGTGGCAGAGAGCTATTGATTTGAAGGAGAAAATTGATGGGAGGAAAGTGAATATCCTAGATATTTGTTTTCAATTCGATGACTATATAAAATTAGATAAAACATATTATCTGATCATAATCATACATTGGATTATATGAAGAAATCGCATTCATCAAAATTCATCCTTTTGTTCTACTACAATCCTTTTGTTCTATATTATATTTGTTAATATATTGTCCCGCCTATTTACAAAAGGTCGAAAATTTAATGAGCAAAAAAAAACTACTAATTCTATTAATTTTTAGTTATTTTTACTGTAATTTCGGTCATAAAAAATATAATTCTTATTTGAATCAAAGATTATGGCAAATTATCTATGTATACCGAAATACTGGACATAAATTTTAGATGCATTTGGAATTTGGTCTTTAATAGAATACATTCTGTTAGGTTTAATTCTCTAATTTAATCGGCTGTTATGACACACTGTCACTAATCACTTTCTATATATAATAGAGCAACACAGGTTAAATGAGCCAATAAACCCCCTATGAAAGTACAGTTATGCCCTTACAATTTATAAAATTACATGAAATGCCACTCTTTTATTTAAATGGGAAAAAATGAGTTTTTGTGGTGAATAGAACCTAGAACCTCCTCTACACAAGTTATCCTACCAACCACTGTGCTACATAAACTTTTTTGTTTTGAGTTAAAAAATCTTTTACATAAACCCGACCTCGCCATTATCTTATTTTTACTATTATTTTAAAAATATTATATTTTAACTTTCACAATATGGTACACATCCATCCATTTTTTCTACATAAATGAGCCAATAAACCCCCTGTGAAAGTACAGTTATGCCCTTACAATTTATAAAATTACATGAAATGCCACTCTTTTATTTAAATGGGAAAAAATGAGTTTTTATGGTGAATCGAACATAGAACCTCCTCTACACAAGTTATCCTACCAACCACTGTGCTACATGAACTTTTTTGTTTTGAGTTAAAAAATCTTTTACATAAACCCGACCTCGCCATTATCTTATTTTTACTATTATTTTAAAAATATTATATTTTAACTTTCACAATATGGTACACATCCATCCATTTTTTCTACATATAATAAGAGAACAAGGGGATTTTTAGGGGTTTTTTGAGCCAATAAATCCTCTATGAAATTACGATTATACCCTTACAAGTTATAAAATTACATGAAATTTCACTCTCTTATTTAAATGGAAAAAATTAGTAAATTTTATTTTTATGATGAATCGTACCTAGAACCCCCTCTACACAATTTATCCTACTAACCTTTGTGCTGCATGGACTTTATTATTTTGAATTAATAAACCTTTAACAAAAACCCGACCTCTCCATTATCTTATTTTTACTATTATTTCAATTTTTTAGTAAAAATAATGGTGACTCATATTATTTTAAAAATATTATATTTTAGGTTTCACAATATGGTACACAATCTATCTATTACTATAAATTAAACCACAACACAAGTGCAAAAAGTGTCATTTTAATGGTTGTGAACTTACGATAATATTTCTATATGTTTAAAAATTACAAAAGCACCATCCCTTTAATATTTATGCAAACAATATATGAAATTATGTTGGTATTGGGAATCAGCCCTCTCGTAATTTCGGATTATAATTCTATGCGACTTATATATCTTGATGAGATATTTAAAGAAATAAATATTAAGGAGCGTACTAATTTTATCTGTAAAGTATTGTATGATGAGTATTATTCACATTGATGATATGTCTTTTTATCATTGTTCTAAAAGAAATTGTGTTATAACCTATACAATATATTTATATGCTATAAAACATCCTTTTTTATGCTCATTTGATCTATACATAAATAAAATAATACATAAATTAAAATACTGATATTATAATATGTATGAACATAAAAGGTGCAATTATATTCAAAAATATCCTTAAATATCCTTAGAATTTATAGCAATTGCTAGAGGATGACCCGGGCCTCGCACGGGTTATTATGCTAGTTAAAATTTAAAACCAACTTAGTTTGCCAATTACAAGCTGAAATAACTACTACGTTCATTTGCATGAGCCTGTCAATGTCATTTTTTTTTCTCAATACATTGAACTGACTAAAAAAGGGTTTAATTTTCACTTACGAAAGTTCTATGAGAATGAATGTTCATTCAAATATGAATTGGTTGGCAAGCCGTGCAAACTGCAAATTATCCTCATTGCACATGCAGTTACAATTCATGGAATTTAATCTTGATTCTATTTACAGAAGTATTCATATATTTGGTTAAATTCTTCAAACTTCTTTCTTTTTTCTTTTCAGCAAGCATTTTCACCTGGAATATAATCTCGATTCTATTTACAGAAGTATTCATATATTTGTTGCTACTCGACAAGAACTTCGAAATTTTCTTTTACTAATTTTAAGAGATTCGTTAAATATTTTTTTTTATTAAAATCTGAAGATGGTCCAGAGCTCTGGAGCTGAGTCAGTCCCGACCTGGCCTATATAAATGACAACCAAGTTTACTGGCAACTAATTGGTTAAGAAAAATGGAGCAGAGGGTAATAGTTTTATTGTACCTTGTGGCTTTGTCTGGAACTGTTCAACAATGTTTCTCTTTTTCCAATGATCAGCCCCAGAAGCCTGAGAATGTTACCGATCAAATTGGTTCCCCCATAATCTTACCTGTCTCAGGAAACGTTTATCCCAAAGGGTCTGTATTCGTAGTCTTGATCTTGATCATCATAATTGTGTTTACTGAATTTTAGTTTAGATAGTTTTGAATAGCAAAGGTGTTGAATTCGACATTCCTAAATGCAGGTACTATTATGCAACCATTACCGTAGGCAATGGCAATCCACCCGATATGTACTTCGTTGATATAGATACTGGAAGTGATGTCACCTGGATCCAATGCAATGCACCTTGCCAGAATTGTTTTGAAGTAATAATACTTTCTTTCTAGCTACAAAAATCACACTCCACTTTACTTTTTCTATATCCAATTGTTTGCCCACTGTGTTCAGCCAAATAGTGTGACAATACCTGTCATCTTACTTAAAATAGATTTAGCCAGGATTTGTTAATCCAGTTATTTGTACCGATATATTGTTTATCAATGGGAAATAAAATTGTATATGTATAGCATATGATTTCCTGAACCTCATATCTTGCGCAGGCACCTCATACGCCCTACAATCCCAGCGGAGATATTGTGAAATGTAATGATCCCTTGTGCGTGTTGTTTCACTGGCCAAACAAAGTACCCTGTAAAAGCCCACAAGACCAATGTGACTATGATGTTGAATATGCTGATGAATCTTCTTCTTTGGGTGTACTCGTCAGAGATATATTTTCTTTTAAATCGACTAATGGCAAAACCTTAAATCAACGTCTGGCTTTTGGGTAACTAAGTTGCTCAGCTTTTTATCTACATAAAATTTATAATATACATATATAAATGGCGGGTAATGTTCGATAATGTTTTATTATCTCTGTGCATACTGTAAATGCAGCTGTGGTTACGATCAACACTCTCCACATCTAACTGGTACGAGTAATATTGATGGAGTGCTTGGCCTTGGGAATGGAAAAGCAACCATTTTAGCGCAATTGAGCCAGCTTCGTCTGGCACGAAACATGTTCGGTCATTGCTTTAGTGCACAAGGAGGTTATCTTTTCTTGGGTGACAATGTTCTCCCTTCTTCTCAAATTGTCTGGGCGCCATTGTCAAGCAAATCTGACTCGTAAGAACTGTCAAAACGTACCTCTTTTCTGCTGAAGAATCTGTTTCTAATATAACTAATCAATATTACCGATTATCTGTTTTAATTAATCAGAAATCACTACTCCTTGGGCCCTGCTGAATTACGATTTGATGGGCAACCAATAAAAGTTGACGGCCTTCCAGTAATTTTTGATAGCGGAAGTACTTACACCTACTTCAGTTCTCGAGTTTACGAAGCTCTACTTTCTGCGGTAATGTAGAAACAGTACTGGGAATATCATTTTAGATGGTTGTGATAAGCTAATCATAAGTTGTTTGGTTTCAGTTAAAGAATAATGCAAACAAAAATCAACTTAAAGATGCTACTGACGATAAAACCCTTCCTGTCTGCTGGAAAGGACCAAAACCGTTTAAATCCATTCAGGATGTCAAGAACTTATTTAAGCTGTTGGTTTTTACTTTTACACAATCCAAAAATGTTCAGTTCCCTTTGTCTCCTGAAGCATATCTCATTGTCTCGGTAAGCAACATTAGGATGCTTGCCTATGTTGTTTCTTTCTTTTTATCTCAACGACAAATAATAACGGAGATATCTGTATTCCAGGATCATGGAAATGCGTGCTTAGGCATCCTGAGTGGCGCTGGTTCAGAATTGGAAGGCTCTATTATAATTGGAGGTGAGGCAGACACTAGTAACTAAACTTTGTAAGTGAAAGTTCCTTGTAGCATTTCTCATAAATACTCGCTGCTTGCTCTTGGCAGACATTTCTATGCAAGACCAAATGGTGATCTACGATAATGAGAAACAACAGCTTGGATGGGTCCCCGCGAATTGCAATAAACTTCCATAGTTCTCCTAAGCCCTTCTTTGGTTTTTCTTTGGTTTTGCATGTCACCGGGAACTGCGAGTTCTGGTTTTGACAGTGTGGATCATTGTCTGACCAATTCTTGTAACAAAATTTGAAGCCTAAATACAAATATAATTGTCTTCATAAAGAAAATATAGAGAAATATATGAAAATCGATCAGCAAAGTTCTTTTTACTGATGTCTAAGCTAAAGCAGAACATGACAGAATATTCTGCAGTGCAATACAGATGCTGCAGTTGCATGTTGAATTTGATGACAGTACTAAGTTCAACAAAACATCTTATCTGACCAGTAATCCTATATTCATCTTTCTATTTCTTTACAATCTTCTATGTTTCTAACTTTGTTAACAAAACGTATGAATGCAATTAAAGGGATCCTACTGGAATGGGATCGTCCGCGAGGTCGAAAATTTACAATCTATCAAATACAAAAAAAAAAAGATGCGTGTGTTCAAGCTGCATAAAAAGGTATAAAATATGGATCCAAGCAGTTGATTTATCTTCGCCATCCAAGGTGTAGAGATCATTATAGTCCAGTATTCGTCTTCTTCATACGTTGATTTATCTTCGCCATCGTACTCCTTACATTTAGACGATTCAGGAGGTGGGGGATCGTCCCTTCTCTTAGGTTGGTGCGACACAAGTGACAGATTGTAGTATCTGTTATAGTTGCCATGTTGCAGAGAAACTTCGAAAGCTAAAATATTGATGGCAATCCTTGTGTAAATGATATTAATTACACTTTTGACACTCTTTATACTCATTCACTCCTGAATCGTTCCATTACAGATTCGTGTATTCTCGTGAAAAATTTGTAAATTGTATTACAGCACAATAAATTTGATAGAAATGTTTAGACAAATTTGGAATTTGGTCTTTAATATGACGCGTTCCATTGGTTCAAAAAAAGAAGAAAATTGCATTCTGTTAACGTCTCCAACTTAAATGGCTACTGTATTATGGTTTACGCTGAAAATGGACACTTGTAAAAGGAAAATGTAATAGATGTTACATTTTTCTCACAAATATGAAACTGACTACAAATAGCTTTTAGTTTGCTGCAAATCCCTGATATTTTAGCATTTTGCATGATATTTTTAATTTGATTTTAAATTCTTTTTTGCGTTTAGTAGGATGAATTATAACGATGAACTTATGACAAAACACAAGCAATTTTTTTCCTGGCCTGGCCTATATATATGACACCAAGTGAGGTGGTAACCAAATGCTTAAGAAAAATGGATGAGCAGAGGGTAATGGTTTTACTGTACCTTGTGGCTTTATCTGCAACAGTTCAACAATGTTACTCTTTCTCCAATGATCAGCTCCTGAAGAATGGAAATGTTACCTATCGATCGGGTTCCTCTATAATCTTAAATCTCTCAGGAAACGTTTATCCCAAAGGGTATTGATTTCATCGTTTAGTCACTCTTTCTCTTCTGCCTCAGACATCATATTTGCTGTTCTGTTGTATACTAAATTTATTCTACTGTGTTTGAGTTTTGATTATTTCGATAAGCTACGATGTTGATTCTGTTTTTTCTATGTGCAGGTACTTTTATGCAACTTTTAACGTAGGGAATCCACCCAGACCTTACTTCCTCCACATAGATACTAGAGGTTCCATTTCCTGGCTACAATGTGATGCTTGCACCAAATGTCTTCCCGTAATAATCTTTTCTTTTTTGATATAAAAATCACACTCTGCGTTACTTGTGTACTGTACATCTAATTGTTTGCCCATTGTGTTCGGGCAAATCGTGTGACAGTACCACTCTGTCATCTTGATTCTAGACACTTATATTTAGCCAGGATTTGCTAATCCAGTTATTTCCCATATCTATATATCGTTGGGCATTGGAAACTAAACTTTTAAATGAATAACATATTGATTTCCTGAACCTCCTCATATCTTGTGCAGGCACCGCATCCTCTCTACAATCCCAGCAAAGACATTGTGAAATGTGAAGATCCCTTCTGCGCATGGTTTCACGGGTTAAGAGATCCCTGTGACAGCCTACCAGAGCACTGTATCTATATAGCTGGATGTGCTGATAATGGTTATACTTGGGGTGTACTCGTTAGAGATTTATTTCCTTTAAAATTGACTAATGGCAACACTGTCATTCCCCGTCTAGCTTTTGGGTAACTAAGTTCCTCAGCCTTTTATATACATACGAACATATGATAAACACTTTTCCCATGTAGCGAATGTATATCAAGAGGTTTCATTTATGCTTTGATTTGAATTTAGTTGCCAAGTGACAATTATGACGAATAATGTTTATGGCTGATAGAATTTCAATAATGTTCTGTTCTCTCTCTGCATACTATATATGCAGCTGTGGTTACGATCAAGAATTTGCAAAAGGAGTGCATCCACCATATACTGATGGAGTCCTTGGCCTCTCGAACCGAAACACAACCATTTTAGCGCAACTGCACAGACTTGGTCTGATGCAAAATATATGCAGTCATTGTTTTAGTGCACAAGGAGGAGGTTATCTTCTTATGGGTGATGATATTCTCCCTTATTCTGAAATAGTCTGGGTGCCAATATTGAGCAAGTCTGACGAGTAAGAACTCTCAAACCGTACCTCTTCTATTTCTAAAATAACCAACTAACATCGTTGATTTTCTGTTTCAATTAATGAGCTATGTCTTGGGCCCTGCTGAGTTTCGATTTGATGGCCAAGCTACTGGAGTTGAGCACCTTCTAGTATTTTTTGATAGTGGAAGTACTTACACCTACTTTGGATCTCCAGCTTACAAAGCTCTACTTAATATGGTATTGCAGAAATAAAACTAAAAGAATAGCACACACTTTGGATTGTTATGATAAGCTGACCGTAAGTTGTTTGGTTTCAGTTAAATAAAACTTTAAATCAAAGCCAATTAAAAGTTGCCAACGACGATAAAACTCTCCCTATCTGCTGGAAAGGCACAAAAGCATTTAATTCCGTTCTTGATGTCAAGAACTTATTTAAGCCGTTGGTTTTGAGTTTCACAAATTCCAAACATGTGCAGCTGCAGTTTTCTCCTGAAGCATATCTTATTGTCTCAGTAAGCAATATTATTAGAATGCATACCTATCTAGTTAACCTTTTCCCCTAAAGACAACCCGTAATTTGAGATATGTGTATTACAGGATCTTGGAAATGTGTGCTTAGGCATCCTACACGAAGCTAGATTTGTCAGGATGAGCACTATTACAATTGGAGGTGAGGGATACATTTGTGACAAAATTTTGCAAGTGAAAGTTCCTTGTAGTAATTCTTATAATTCTTTGCTCGTTCTTGGCAGATATTTCCATGCAAGACCAAATGGTGATATCTACGATAATGAGAGATACCAGATTGGATGGGTTACTGCAAATTGCAGTAAACTTCCCCAGTTCTCCTAAACCCTTCTCCTGTTTTTCTTTCACAACATGGACTGTTAATCGCATCGTCGCCTGGAATTGTGTGTTCTTGTTTTGACAGTGTCGATAATCGTCTGACCAGAGTTCATGTAACAAAAAAAGTTGAAGCACATATATGTCTTCATAAAGAAAATATAAGGAAAATTTAACAAATCGATCAGCAAAGTTCTGTTGCCAAAGCTAAAACAGTAGTAAATGTTATAGTAATAATCTGCAGTGCAATACAGATGAGAGCACTAACTGTTGCACACAAAGTTCAAAAGCTTAAGCAGATCATGTAATGAGAGATACAACTAAAACTCTTACTATACTGAAAATATAAAAAAATAAATTTTGCTGTTAAAATAATATTACCCGCAATTTTTATTTTTTTTGAAAACAATTACCCGCAATTTATTGTTCACACATATCACGAATTCACGATTAGTAAAAATTCTACTTTGATTAAAGAATGCAGAATATTCCACATTTTACAAGAATCTTGGAATATTCAAATCACACTGTAGGAGGATAAAGCTTCAAGCTTATAAACAATCATGACCTAAGATTCGTACATGATTTGTAAGTATGAAGAAGATGACTGAAATGTAAAAAGTGAATTGTGAGAGTACAGAACATTACAGAGAAGTATTTATAATCTGTTGAACAATACAAGAAATATAACAGAAAGGGTTACTAGTAAGAACTTATTTGGCTAAAAGCATATTTCAACTTATTACACAAATGAGGTCTTATTATTAGCATGAGACGTAGACTTCTCATTTGACTTGTTATTGTCATTAGCCCCCTTGATGTTGACATTGATGAGTAATAGTCCCCCCACAAATGGAAGGCACACAAGAGTAAGTGAGACCAATTTGGCATTGCAACTCCAATCTAAAATCTAAAGCTTTGCCAAAGCCTTTAGTCAAAATGTCTGCTGCATTTTCTTTAGAAAGGACCTGAAAAATAGACACAAGGCCGGAGGTAATTTTTTTTTGAATGAAATGTCAATCTATTTCAATATACTTTGTACTAGCATGATAAACCGGATTGGCTTTGCTGACAAATCAATAGCCGCATTATTATCACAAAGAAGAGGAATATGACCAGGACATACTAAACCCAGTTCCTTTAATAAATTCCTTATTTCTTGTGCCTTGCGAGAAATTCCTTAACATCACTGTTTGCCTGAGAAAGTTTTGCTGCTTGTATAGAAAATCACCGATATATAAGATTTTTCAGCAGGAACTCGAAAGAAAATCGAAGATACATACATGCAGCTCTAGATTCCGTGTACCAATAGCAGGCCCCGAGATAAAATAATAAATGGGGGTCCTTTTAAAAAAATGATAATCTATTAAAATAATTAATTATTTAAGTCAATTTTATTTTTACTAACAAGATTACGAAAAATTAAAAATTGCCCAAGTAATTTATATTCCATGATTTAATACATAATCTAACAATTTATATTATAAAAAAAGGTTCTACGAACATTCAAAAATGTAAAATCATTACAAATATGAGTAACAAAGAAATTGAGTTTGTCGATTTAAAGAAATTGTAATCTCTAAGTTTGATGAGTCCAAGTTTTTTTTAGTTCGAGTTATAATTAGTGGCTGAGTCATTGTTGAGTCAATTTTGTTTGTCTGTAAATTGCTGTCGAAATATGGCAGAATTGTTTGTGCTTGAGTTTAGTCCGAGTATTCTGAGCTTGGGTAGTGTTGCTAAATTTTCTGAGATTGTGAGTCCATAAATGAGTCGACTGTTATGCAGTGTTGTTATGTTATGTAGTATGTTTGTATGCTTGGTTCATTGAAGTGTCGAGTATTGTTTTCTGAGATTGCTGCGCTGGATTGAATTCTTTTACTTTTATTTTAGTTTCGTTATTTATTATTATGGCTGCTAATTAGACAATGTAAATTTTGGTGGTGTAAATAAGGTTTGTAGAGTTATGGTTTTTGTTTTCTTAATTCCTGGATAATTCTAATTATGAAGTTCTCATGACAAATTTTCTTGCAAATAATTTGTTTAAATCTTAAATTGTAATTCTTATTAAAAATAAAAAAATAAAAAAAATAAAAAAAATAAAAAAAAAAATAAATTAACTTCCGTTCTTTTCATCAATTAGTTTAGAAATAGATTAATAATTTAAATTTCTTTTAAAATAGTTTTAGATAGTAAAATCCAAATTCTCAAAAATCCAAAATTGTTCTAATTTGATTAAATTACAAGTTAAGGTTTGCGAAAATATTATTCCCTGTGGATCGAATCTAAATTACTAAAACGAGATCGTGCGCTTGCGATATTAATTGTACACATTTCCGCCACATCAGATTTCATGACCGAGGAAAGCCGATTGATTGCGGTATAAATTTAAACCTTTTACTTCCTAATATACTATATATATATATATATATAGCTATTTATAATACTTTTAATTTATTTTGTATAGGCTCGATATGCGGACATAGTCGAACGAAACTGGGATTGGTTTGCGAGTCAACCCGGCGGGGAGGAAGAAGCTAGTCATCCTCTACAATGGTGGCTTGAAGCAACTGCCCCGGGGTGTGCAAGACCCCCGAGAAATCAGCTTATTGGTTTTCCACGGATCCCGGCGTCCACTCTCATCCCGGATCTTGCGGCAAATTATCGGGCCCAACGTGTGTGTGGTGCAGGTTCTTCAAGCCAAGTTAATCAAGGCAGCGGATCGGTTATTCCGGATCCCCTATTCATCAATGTAGTGAGGAATGTCTTGAATGAAGCACAAGCAAATCCGGACGCCTACCATACTCCACCAACCTTCGCACAAGTCTCAAATATCGCCAATGCCGCTTTAGAAATGCAAAGGAACTCGGAAATGGGTTCACAAGCATTTTCTAATGCTATTGTTGGTGAGGTAACTCGATTGGTTGGAGAAATCCTCCAATCGATTTATAACAAATATGAAAATGCAAATACGGAGGTAAATAGGAATTTTTCAAGTCCCTTTTTACTTTAGTTATTATTATAAATGTTAGTGTAGTTTTGAAAAGGAATTAAGTCTCGTCTCCTCTTATATTTAAGCGATAAGGAGGGCTCAAGGTGGTGCCGATGATGGGGGGGAGGACGATGGAGGAAAGGACAATGGAGGAGAGGGCCATGGAGGAGGAGAGGGCCATAGAGGAGGAGAGGGCGATGCATACCATGATGATGGACCGTTTGAGTAGCCGGTTGTTAGTTTTTAAATTATTGCATGTAAATTAAGTTTGCTATATTTTGGAAAACTCGCGGTTTAATGTATGTAGTTGGTTTTCATGGATTGGTACTGAATGGATTGGTGGTGATGCTATTATGGTGGTGTAGTTGGTTTTCATGAATTGGTTTAATGTATTGCTATATTTATCTTGTTATTGTGGGAACAGGGGAACCAGAACTGCAGACCAAAAAAAAAAATTGCAGACTAAAACCGACCGTTTCAACCGACCGAAGGACCAAAACCGACCATTTTTGACCATTTACTCCCAGTAAAACCGACCACATTCATACTATATTGGTCGGTTTTATTTGGTCGGTTTTCAAAAAGGCAAAAAATCCAATAAAAGCTTCTGGAATAAATCCGACCGTAATGGTCGGTTAGTTATAAATCCGACCGTGATGGTCGGTTCTAAAACCGACCAATAAAACCGACCGTTAGTAATAAAAATAAAAAATATTCAGCAATAAAATTTCATGTTGTGCCACGTGTCGTAGGACCCGGTCGGTTATAAAACCGACCCATAAAACCGACCGTTAATTATAAAAATGAAAAATTAATAATAAAAACAAAAAATAACTAACAATAATAAATCCGACCAATAAAACCGACCGTTTTGCCACAGATGTGGGACCGACACATCAGCTGGGTCCCACGACACGTGGCACAGAGGCCTTTGGTGGGCAACGGCAGTCAACGGTTAAAACCGACCGTTTTGCCACAAAACCGACTAGGCTAAAATTGACCAATTAAAATCGACCGTGACCATTAAAACCGACCGTTTGTGGGTTAAAACCGACCGTTGAAACGGTCGGAAATGTCTCTGTTTCTTGTAGTGATTTAGGACATTTTTTATGAAGGTGCCCCTGGCGGGATACTTAGAATAGATGAAATATAATTTATTTAGTGGTAGTTTCTTTTGGTTTCTATTTGATCAGGAGCCTATATATATATAGGCAAGTGCTCAAATACAAACCACTTTTAAATACAAACCTACAAACCAACACTAAATTAATTATATTTCATCTATTTTAAGGTTTCCGCCAAGGGTACCTTCACAAAAAATGCTTAAAATAATTGGCTCTATCCAACAAAAAAAAAATAAAAAAAAATGAAAAATAAAAAAAAAATCTTGCCGTGGAAATGCGAAGCATTTAAGACAGTAAACGGATGAGTTAGGTAGTCATGAGGGCCGAAGGCTCTCGACACACCCGTCAATCATCTATTGCCTTTACCATTGATTGCCATTCCTTACAACTTTAGAATGATAAAGGCGCGAAGCGCCGTACAAGAAGGTGCGAAGCTGTAATACCCCAACTCAAAATTTGGCTATTAAATTACTATATATTACTGTAGAATTAAAGTTTTAACTTTGGAATATTTTTTAGGCTCACATGAATATACTTAAATACATGAGGTGATAATATTATGTGATTTTATTGAGTCTAGTTGAATCAAACCCAATGTGACAAATGGTTTCACCGCCCGTTGGTAGATATATGTGTAGAAAGAACCGCTGACCTTAGTTCCCATCGATGTGGGACAAGTTCAAGTAGTTCAAAAGAACTAGAACCTTGGTACTTGTTTATTTTAAGTATAAGTTGATTACTAAGTCTCTTTTTGTAGAGAGAGCGAGATAATTAGTCTCTCACTTTCTCGATGTGGGACAAACTGGTCTCCGAACCTTACAAAGAAAATACGTAAGGAACCTGGACCTTAAGATTATAAGACTTAGGAAACTTAAGAAATCAAGCTCCCACCTCAAGTTAAAGTTTTGTATTACGACCAAAGTGGCAATGTATACTTCATTGCACTTTTCTTGTTTGAGTAAAATCATTCAACTTGCTCTTTTATAGACTCCAAAAAGGAGCCCTTCCTGTTACCATTTCGATGTGGGACGAATGAACTTGTCCAAACAAAAAATTACACGGAAGTCTAGTTGTTTCTAAGTCCGTCTTCACTTGGATGATATAGAACTTGAGGAAGTTTCCTTTAAAATACTTCCATGTAGTACAACCATTCCTTGTGCCTCTAAATTTTAAGAATTTTGAATGTAAGGTTCCTAGTAAAAGAAACCCATGTTTGTTTGCATTCAAATTTTGTACTGTTGAGTTACACCAGTGCAATGCGACAATGTTGGTTAATATTGCAAGTCATGTTAAATCCCCAGCACAAGTCAGGCTTTATATAGAGTTTCAAAGAACCTACTTCCAAAACATTATCAATGTGGGATTTTAGAAATATATTAAAGGTTTAAGCAATTCTTGGTACATACTTTCTATCAAGTGTGCCACGTTATTGCTCAAGACACTTTTACTTGTTAAATTACTTGGGAAATCAAATTGTTTAAGGTATAGAACTTTTATAAGTTCGACCCGGCTACAACTAAAGCCAATTAAGGTTTAAACAAGAAATGAGACCTAGTTGCTTTTATAGACTTTAGAATAGGTTTTCTCCATTCAACTTTCGATGTGGGATACAATGTAAGATAGGTTAACAAACCCAAGTGCCAAGTCAGGTTTATGTAAGCTTAGCTATAATGTAGAAAACAAATTGTGAATTTAGAGAAGCTTACTTCGTGTTTGGTTACTTGAGCTATAAAACCGTTTTAAAAGTTTAGGAAGTTACAAACTTAAAGTTACTAGGCTTCACTTCACTTAACCAACAAGAAGCCAAGATGAAAATTTTAACTTATGGCAAGGGCATAGCTTTATTTAGGGGACTCTCTTTTAAGGCAGTTTTATAGAGGAGGGGGGGGAACCATGTGTCTACATTTCCTCGATGTGGGATGAAAAATGTGGCATAAAAGAATTAGGAGAGCTCTTAGCCCTCCTTGTGTTTTACAACTTAGGAAGCCAAAACTTCCAAGTTTTATTGACCAAGCCATCACCCTAAACGTTGTACATACCCTTAGGTAAGGACAAGATGTTAAAATGACTTGACGTAGAACAAAAAAAATAAAAATAAAATACAAGTAATAATTTGATTATATAAGGATTTCAAGAACCCTACTCTTATAAGTTTTCAATGTGGGATAACGTAGTTGTGAAAAAGAAAAAGAATACTAGACTCCCACATTGGAAATAGAAGGGACGATTAGTAGCGATATATAGAATAACTCAGCGACTTTTTATCAAATTAGAATTAAGCAGCAGCTACATGGACATTAGTCAATTATGGAAAGGGTAGTTTTGTTTATTTTCCCTTACTACCTCCTGTACCCACATCGAAAAGGAAAGCATAGATTACCACTTTCTCTTCTATATATACAAATAAACTTACCATATTTAGAAGAGGTAGCAAGAGCCAACAAAACACTGGTTAGTTCTTTTCTCTCCATTTTAAGTTTATTTATTTTTTTTTTAGAATTAAATAGTTTAAATAATGTCAGTATAAATGGAATGATTTTATTAGGATATTAAATTGAATTTAAGATCACGGACCAAGGATTAAGAGCAGTCCATATTAAAAGCTAGAAGCGACATAAGGTAAGTATATATTGTTTTATTTTATTCTAAAAGCAAAAATATATTGGTTTGTTTTAAATTGTTGGAATATATTGAATGTTGTTGAGCTACGTTATTTAATTACGTCTACACAAGTAAATTATTAATATGATTTTTGTTAATGCTGATGATACTCATTAATTGGGTATTATGCAAACTCGATGGTTATTCAGTCCTAAAATGGTTTGTACGCGTAAGTAACTAATATTGTTTGTTAACTATGAGATGATATGATTATTTTAATATGCTGGTTGATGATTGTTAGCTATTGTTCCGGCTAACAGCTATGTTGTTGAGGTGGCTAGTCAATTGTTCTGGCTAGTAGTTATAATTCGATTAAGAATGAGATATTTCAATGGAACGATAATTATTCGACTGAGTTTAACAACCCATTTTGTGGGGTATTGATGATGAAGATTACCGAAAGGTAATAGTTAAGACAGATGTCCTAAAGTGCATCTGGAAAGACGAATGGATCCATTTCGTGGTTACGAAGATTACCTACTGGTAATAGTAAGGCAGATGATCATAATTGCATTTGAAATGATAAGGTTAAGAGACCTAATAAGGTCGCTCAGTCAAAACACAAATTCCTTTATGTTAAAGTCTTAGAAGTTCTCTTTTCTAAATTATAATCACTTTATGATCTTGTCAATATTTTATATCTCGACATTTTACATGCTGGTAAGGTTTTTACGAATTGTTGTATCGAAAAATCATTTTTTTTATATACACTGCGATATATACTTGCTGAGCTTTATAGCTCATTCCTATTATATAAATGACACTTTTCAGGAAGGAATGAAGTAGGTGAAGGATCTAATCCCTCCAGTAGGGGAAAAGAGAAAGCGCCTTAGGGAAAAGAAAGGTTGCTTAGAAGAATTAAATGTGAAGTGTGTAATAGACATTTGGTGATAGTATGTAGTATGTACAACTGCGAGAGCAGAACGGTTTCTCTTGTCAGTTCTTTTGTATAACTTTGTAATGTAATTATTTATGCAAGCATAAGATGTTTATTGTAGAATTTTATTATTGGTTCAAGAGTAAAGGTAGTATGACGGTCTCGGGTCGGGTCTTGGTTGTGGAATCCGAGACGGGGCTGTCACAGGTGGTATCAGAGCAGTAGTTAGGGACCGTAAGAACCCTATAAGATAGAATATCTTGATAAGGATATTAAGAGGGACTAACTATGGTCTAGTTAGGGTTCTGATTGGCTAAGGTAGTAGAACTAGAAACGAAACCCAAAAGTTAGGTCTTTTGTTTCTAGCAGGTAGTTGTACTAAGATAAGGATGACATATATTATGTATACTATATCATTAATCGTATTACGACATAGTTTATTATCTTGTGTAAGGTAAGCAAGATGGAGGGAAATGGTACAAGACAAAACAATGGAAATGGGGAAGGATCAAATGCGCGTAACATACCTAACAGGACTTTAGTGTTGGGTGCAATGAGAAAGCTGGTAGATGCAATGACTCCCGAGCAACATCAAGCTATCTTAAGCGGCACCCCAATACAGATTGGAACGCCTACTGAGATTACAAAGGAGACTGAGAAAACCAAAAGGTGTACTTATAAACAGTTTAGGGATGCCGACCCACCAACATTTAGAGGTGAGCCTAATCCACATGTAGCCGATACGTGGGTTAAGGAGATGGAAAGAGTTTTCAAAATTTCGGAGTGTCTTGATGATCAAAAGGTAAAATTTGCTACTCACTCGTTTAGGGGTGAAGCTGTGTTTTGGTGGGATTCTGTGGAGCAGACTGAGGATATTGATAAGATGACTTGGAGTAGGTTTAAAGACTTATTCTATGAGAAGTATTATCCTAAGAATGTTCAAAATGAAATGGAGGTGAAATTTCTAAATCTGAAGCAGGAAAACATGTCTCATGAGGAGTATCTCTCTAAGTTCTTAGAGTTGTCTCGTTTTGCGAAACATCAAGTGGACACTGAAGCTCGGAAGTGTCAGAGGTTTCAGGAGGGTCTAAAACCACAAATTAGGAGCAGAGTGTCTATGTTAGAGTTGGAGGATTTTGATAAGCTAGTGAGTAAAGTGAGGATTATTGCGAAGGATTGTGAGGAAAGGAATCAGTTTTTCAATAATAAGAGGAAAGAGCGAGATACGCGTGCAACTAAGAAGGATGTGAACCAGGGACCAAAGAAGTTTCAGAAGGGTGATAAGGGGACTAACCAGAAGGACAAAATTCTTACTTGTAGAACATGTGGGAAGAATCATTCAGGAGAGTGCATGAAGGGGAGTATCAATTGTTACAAGTGTGGGAAGCCAGGACATAAATCATTCCAGTGCACTGAGACCAATGTGAGCACGTGCTATAATTGTAAGAAGCCAGGACACATAGCTCTCAATTGTCCAATGAAAAATAGCGGAGGAAATGTCAAGAAGGAAAATAGGAATGAAGAATCAGGAGCCCTAAAGCCAAAAGCAACTGCAAGAACTTATGCTATGACAACTTATCAAGCTGAGAAGTCTAATGATGTGGTGTCAGGTACGCTTCAACTCTGTACTCAAGATGCTCATGTTTTATTTGATTCTGGATCCACTCATTCCTTTGTAGATATTAAGTCTATCAATAATTTGAATGTACCTGTTCAAACTTTGGATAACGAATTACTAGTTAGGCTTCCGAATGGAAAGAATTTGGGTGTGGATAAAATTTATAGAGATTGTCCCTTAGTGATTGGAGGACTGACCTTTCTAGTAAACTTGTTACCTTTAGAGTTGAGAGAATTTGATGTAATTTTAGGAATGGACTGGTTAGCTAGGTATAAAGCTAACTTGAACTGTGAGAAAAAACGAATTTGTTTGGTTAGGCCGAACAAAAAGAAAGTGTACTTTAAAGGAGATAAGTTAGAAAAGACTAATGTTATGATATCGGCCTTAAAGGCAAGTAAGATGTTAAAGAAAGGATGTGAAGGTTTCTTAGCTTATATAATGGGGGAAGAGAAGAAAGAGAATAAAATTGAGGATATTCCAGTAGTTCGAGAATTTTTAGATGTGTTTCCTGAAGAGTTACCAGGGTTGCCACCAGAAAGAGAAGTTGAATTTGGTATCGATTTAATACCAGAAGCACAACCTGTATCTAAAACACCCTATAGAATGGCACCAAAAGAATTAGAAGAACTAAAGGTTCAACTACAAGAATTGTTAGATAAAAAGTTTATAAGACCTAGTGTGTCTGCTTGGGGAGCGCCAGTATTGTTCGTGAAGAAGAAGGATGGTTCTTTACGATTATGTATTGATTATAGAGAGCTAAACAAGTTAACGGTGAAAAATAAGTATCCTCTACCACGAATAGACGATCTTTTTGATCAATTACAAGGAGCTAAGTACTTTTCAAAGATTGATTTGCGCTCAGGTTATCATCAGTTAAGTGTGAAGAAAGAGAGTATCCCATTGACGGCATTTAGGACTCGATATGGTCATTATGAGTTTGTAGTGATGCCATTTGGAGTGACGAATGCACCAGCAGTATTCATGGATTTGATGAATCGAGTGTTTAAGGATTATCTGGACAAGTTTGTGGTTGTATTTATTGATGACATTCTTATATACTCCAGAAGTGAGGAAGGACATGAAGAACATTTGAGGATAGTGCTACAAACTTTGAGAGAGAAACAATTATATGCTAAGTTTTCTAAGTGTGAGTTTTGGTTAAGAAGAGTTGCTTTTCTTGGACATGTGATTTCGGAGGAAGGAATTTCCGTTGATCCTGCGAAGATTGAGGTAATTATGGATTGGGAGAGACCGAAGACCGTAACTGAGATTCGAAGTTTTCTAGGCTTAGCTGGATATTACAGGAAATTTATTCAGGATTTCTCCAAGATAGCAGGGCCGTTAACAAATCTCACGAGAAAAGATGTTAGGTTTGTCTGGTCCGACGAGTGTGAGCAAAGTTTTAGCGAATTAAAGAGACGACTGACGTCAGCACCAGTACTCGCGTTGCCAGATGGCACTGAAGGTTTTGAGATCTATAGTGATGCTTCAAAGAATGGCTTGGGATGTGTGCTAATGCAACATGGAAAAGTAATCGCGTATGCATCTCGACAATTGAGAAATCATGAGAAGAACTATCCCACCCACGATTTAGAATTAGCTGCAGTAGTCTTCGCCCTTAAGATTTGGAGGCATTATTTATACGGAGAGAAGTGTAAGATTTTCACGGACCACAAAAGCTTAAAGTATATTTTCTCTCAAAAAGACTTAAATATGAGGCAGAGAAGGTGGTTGGAATTGTTAAAAGATTATGATTGTGATATCTTGTATCATCCTGGTAAAGCGAATACCGTTGCCGATGCGTTAAGTCGAAAGAAAGTTGGGAGCTGTTCGAGTATTATAGTGGAATCAACCAATCTTGAAGAGCTTAATAGACTTGGAATTGAATTTGTTATTCCAGGAGAAAGTGGAAATTTATTTTACCAGATCGATGTTAGGCCGATGTTATTAGAAAGAATTAAGCAAGCTCAATCACAAGATGAGCGATTGAAGGAAATTTGGAATAGTTCTAATTCAGACTTGGGAAAAAGGGATTTCAGGAAAGGAAATGATGATATTGTAAGGTTTCGAGATCGAATATGTGTACCATCCGATGCAGAGATTAAGAAAGAAATATTATCAGATGCTCATTCGTCACCTTTTTCAGTACATCCTGGATCTACGAAGATGTATAAGGACTTGAGACAATATTTTTGGTGGCCTAAGATGAAGAGAGAAGTTGCAGAATGGGTAGAGAGATGTTTGGTTTGTCAACAAGTGAAGGCAGAACACCAAAGGCCTGGAGGATTGTTACAGCCACTATCTATCCCAGAATGGAAATGGGAACATATCACAATGGATTTTGTTTTAGGATTGCCAAGAACACAAAGAGGAAATGACGTTATTTGGGTTATTGTGGATAGACTAACAAAGAGTGCACATTTCTTGGCCATATCTGAAACGTCACCATTAGAGAAATTAGCAAAGCTATACATTCAGGAAATAGTCAGGTTGCATGGAGTACCTGTTTCAATCGTGTCAGACAGAGATCCTAGATTTACGTCGAGATTTTGGAATAGTTTCCAACAAGAGATGGGCACCAAGTTGAGTATGAGCACTGCGTTCCACCCTCAAACAGATGGACAATCCGAACGTACTATTCAAATTTTGGAAGACATGTTACGAGCTTGTGTGTTGGATTTTAGGGGAAGCTGGGAAGAACATCTACCTCTAGTCGAATTTGCATACAACAACAGCTACCAAACGACAATTGGGATGGCCCCGTACGAAGCCTTATATGGACGTCGATGTAGGACACCTTTGTGTTGGGATGAAGTAGGAGAAAGAAGATTGTTAGGACCAGATTTGGTTCGGGTGACTACAGAAAAGGTTAAGTTGATACAAAAGAGAATTTTAACTGCTCAAAGCAGACAAAAGAGTTATGCAGACACGAATCGCCGTGATGTGACGTTTAAGGAGGGGGATTTTGTATTTCTAAAGATTTCACCGTGGAAGGGTGTTATGAGATTCGGGAAGAAAGGGAAGTTAAGTCCTCGTTATATTGGACCATTTGAGATCCTTAGAAGGGTTGGAGAAGTAGCCTATGAGTTGGCACTACCACCAAGTTTGGGTCACATACATAACGTTTTTCATGTGTCATATTTAAGGAAGTATGTTGCGGATCCAACACATGTTATCGAATATGAGCCAATAGAAATACAAGGAAATCTACAATACGAGGAATATCCGGTAGAAATTGCTGACCGTCGTGAACAGAAACTTAGGAATAAGACGATACCTTTAGTAAAGGTAATTTGGAGAAATCAGAATATAGAAGAAGCAACTTGGGAACCCGAAGAAACAATGAGATTAAAGTACCCGAACTTATTCGTCAGTTCAGGTACGAATTAAATTTCGAGGACGAAATTTTCTTTTAAGGAGGGAAGGATGTAATACCCCAACTCAAAATTTGGCTATTAAATTACTATATATTACTGTAGAATTAAAGTTTTAACTTTGGAATATTTTTTAGGCTCACATGAATATACTTAAATACATGAGGTGATAATATTATGTGATTTTATTGAGTCTAGTTGAATCAAACCCAATGTGACAAATGGTTTCACCGCCCGTTGGTAGATATATGTGTAGAAAGAACCGCTGACCTTAGTTCCCATCGATGTGGGACAAGTTCAAGTAGTTCAAAAGAACTAGAACCTTGGTACTTGTTTATTTTAAGTATAAGTTGATTACTAAGTCTCTTTTTGTAGAGAGAGCGAGATAATTAGTCTCTCACTTTCTCGATGTGGGACAAACTGGTCTCCGAACCTTACAAAGAAAATACGTAAGGAACCTGGACCTTAAGATTATAAGACTTAGGAAACTTAAGAAATCAAGCTCCCACCTCAAGTTAAAGTTTTGTATTACGACCAAAGTGGCAATGTACACTTCATTGCACTTTTCTTGTTTGAGTAAAATCATTCAACTTGCTCTTTTATAGACTCCAAAAAGGAGCCCTTCCTGTTACCATTTCGATGTGGGACGAATGAACTTGTCCAAACAAAAAATTACACGGAAGTCTAGTTGTTTCTAAGTCCGTCTTCACTTGGATGATATAGAACTTGAGGAAGTTTCCTTTAAAATACTTCCATGTAGTACAACCATTCCTTGTGCCTCTAAATTTTAAGAATTTTGAATGTAAGGTTCCTAGTAAAAGAAACCCATGTTTGTTTGCATTCAAATTTTGTACTGTTGAGTTACACCAGTGCAATGCGACAATGTTGGTTAATATTGCAAGTCATGTTAAATCCCCAGCACAAGTCAGGCTTTATATAGAGTTTCAAAGAACCTACTTCCAAAACATTATCAATGTGGGATTTTAGAAATATATTAAAGGTTTAAGCAATTCTTGTGTACATACTTTCTATCAAGTGTGCCACGTTATTGCTCAAGACACTTTTACTTGTTAAATTACTTGGGAAATCAAATTGTTTAAGGTATAGAACTTTTATAAGTTCGACCCGGCTACAACTAAAGCCAATTAAGGTTTAAACAAGAAATGAGACCTAGTTGCTTTTATAGACTTTAGAATAGGTTTTCTCCATTCAACTTTCGATGTGGGATACAATGTAAGATAGGTTAACAAACCCAAGTGCCAAGTCAGGTTTATGTAAGCTTAGCTATAATGCAGAAAACAAATTGTGAATTTAGAGAAGCTTACTTCGTGTTTGGTTACTTGAGCTATAAAACCGTTTTAAAAGTTTAGGAAGTTACAAACTTAAAGTTACTAGGCTTCACTTCACTTAACCAACAAGAAGCCAAGATGAAAATTTTAACTTATGGCAAGGGCATAGCTTTATTTAGGGGACTCTCTTTTAAGGCAGTTTTATAGAGGAGGGGGGGGAACCATGTGTCTACATTTCCTCGATGTGGGATGAAAAATGTGGCATAAAAGAATTAGGAGAGCTCTTAGCCCTCCTTGTGTTTTACAACTTAGGAAGCCAAAACTTCCAAGTTTTATTGACCAAGCCATCACCCTAAACGTTGTACATACCCTTAGGTAAGGACAAGATGTTAAAATGACTTGACGTAGAACAAAAAAAATAAAAATAAAATACAAGTAATAATTTGATTATATAAGGATTTCAAGAACCCTACTCTTATAAGTTTTCAATGTGGGATAACGTAGTTGTGAAAAAGAAAAAGAATACTAGACTCCCACATTGGAAATAGAAGGGACGATTAGTAGCGATATATAGAATAACTCAGCGACTTTTTATCAAATTAGAATTAAGCAGCAGCTACATGGACATTAGTCAATTATGGAAAGGGTAGTTTTGTTTATTTTCCCTTACTACCTCCTGTACCCACATCGAAAAGGAAAGCATAGATTACCACTTTCTCTTCTATATATACAAATAAACTTACCATATTTAGAAGAGGTAGCAAGAGCCAACAAAACACTGGTTAGTTCTTTTCTCTCCATTTTAAGTTTATTTATTTTTTTTTAGAATTAAATAGTTTAAATAATGTCAGTATAAATGGAATGATTTTATTAGGATATTAAATTGAATTTAAGATCACGGACCAAGGATTAAGAGCAGTCCATATTAAAAGCTAGAAGCGACATAAGGTAAGTATATATTGTTTTATTTTATTCTAAAAGCAAAAATATATTGGTTTGTTTTAAATTGTTGGAATATATTGAATGTTGTTGAGCTACGTTATTTAATTACGTCTACACAAGTAAATTATTAATATGATTTTTGTTAATGCTGATGATACTCATTAATTGGGTATTATGCAAACTCGATGGTTATTCAGTCCTAAAATGGTTTGTACGCGTAAGTAACTAATATTGTTTGTTAACTATGAGATGATATGATTATTTTAATATGCTGGTTGATGATTGTTAGCTATTGTTCCGGCTAACAGCTATGTTGTTGAGGTGGCTAGTCAATTGTTCTGGCTAGTAGTTATAATTCGATTAAGAATGAGATATTTCAATGGAACGATAATTATTCGACTGAGTTTAACAACCCATTTTGTGGGGTATTGATGATGAAGATTACCGAAAGGTAATAGTTAAGACAGATGTCCTAAAGTGCATCTGGAAAGACGAATGGATCCATTTCGTGGTTACGAAGATTACCTACTGGTAATAGTAAGGCAGATGATCATAATTGCATTTGAAATGATAAGGTTAAGAGACCTAATAAGGTCGCTCAGTCAAAACACAAATTCCTTTATGTTAAAGTCTTAGAAGTTCTCTTTTCTAAATTATAATCACTTTATGATCTTGTCAATATTTTATATCTCGACATTTTACATGCTGGTAAGGTTTTTACGAATTGTTGTATCGAAAAATCATTTTTTTTATATACACTGCGATATATACTTGCTGAGCTTTATAGCTCATTCCTATTATATAAATGACACTTTTCAGGAAGGAATGAAGTAGGTGAAGGATCTAATCCCTCCAGTAGGGGAAAAGAGAAAGCGCCTTAGGGAAAAGAAAGGTTGCTTAGAAGAATTAAATGTGAAGTGTGTAATAGACATTTGGTGATAGTATGTAGTATGTACAACTGCGAGAGCAGAACGGTTTCTCTTGTCAGTTCTTTTGTATAACTTTGTAATGTAATTATTTATGCAAGCATAAGATGTTTATTGTAGAATTTTATTATTGGTTCAAGAGTAAAGGTAGTATGACGGTCTCGGGTCGGGTCTTGGTTGTGGAATCCGAGACGGGGCTGTCACAGAAGCACCGTTAACCAGTGAAATCCACTGCCACGTCATCACGTAAACAGTGATTTTTTTATTTTTTATTTTTTTTTTGTTGGATAGAGCCAAGTATTTTAAACGTTTTTTATATTGGGGTACCCCTAGTTTAGTCATTAGATTAGCTTGAAATATTAGATTATGCTTGATTTGTAGGTTTGTATTTTAAGGAGGTTTGTATTGGAGTAGCCCCATATATATATATATATATATATATATATATATATATATATAATATTTTAATTGAGTACTTATTTATAAAAGAATATGTTTTGTTGTAAATTAGATTATTAGTATTTAATAAAATTTGAAATTATTTTATATGTAGACAAGATTTCGGTTGCATTGTGATAAGAAAGAAGTTAGAATGCTAAACTCTAAAACCTAATTTTAATGGATTTATGGCTATCTACCTAGTTTTATAAATACATGATACCGGGAGTTTATAACCATATTAGAAAAGAGCAGAGGACACAAACATATACACCGGACAACGTATCTAAGGTACCTAATGAACTCTATACATGTGTGCGTAATATACAACATCAGCACCATACAATTTTTAGTCCTCTTCTTGAAAATTTTGACGTATTTTTCTTTGTTACTTTAATTGTCATATTTATGCTCACTAGGTTTATGTGGTAGATTGTTTACAAATTCTGATTAAAATTATATTTGCTCCTTTAAATTGAAGCTTAGTTTTGGTTTTGTTAAAGGCGTGATGAACAACTATGGTAATTAATTCTAATGCGATTATCAGGACTCTACATCATCAGTTATTGTTTTGTATATGTAGTATGTATCTAAATTGATTTTAGTGAATATCTTGCATATAGATATATTCATTATTTAATTGGTTTTACTTCCATTTTAAATACAAATGTACCTTTATTAGTTACCTTTGAATTTCATTAATAATCAGAATTATATATACGTTTGGAACATGAATTTTGTTAAGGAATTTTGCAATATAATATTGTAGAGTGTTACTGCAAGAATCTATTTGACAAAATTATTTAATGCTATGGCTAAATAAAGGCAAACATAATTCATTCACATGGGTAAGAATACATGTCCTGGTGGATGCTAAAATGGAATACTAGTTTGTCACAGGTTGACATGTTCGATCATTATTTTAATGTATATATATATTTTATAGATGCTTGTGCACTCTAGCGTAAGCTCCAGGCATGTATTGCATATGTGTATGTGTAAATTAGCTACCGTTAGGTTAATTAAATAATGTAGAGTTAGATAGTTAATAATATATTAAATGCTAAATTATTTAAGTTTTACATGACAAATCATTGACCTACATGTACTTATATAAATAGTTATACGAGTATTATACAATTATTATAAAATTGATGATGGGTAAACTTATTTATTCTATTACTAGATTGAGTTTGGAGTTTATAGTGGATTGTTGGTATTTATTGGATCAATTTAGACACAATATTAAGGTACGGATTCTTCATTCTTTTCTCTCTTGATTTAAATTATAAATATTCATTAAATATATTGTTGAGTCAAATTTATAAATTGTCACCTTTTTGTACTCTGCTTGATACGAGTTATTTGTTCTCTTTCTCATTATAAAATTTTATTCTTTACTCTTTATATTTATTGTCAATTCAATTTTATAAAATTGTGACCCTTGTATTCTATGTGTACTTTTTAGTGCACATTCTTATTTTCGTTTCGTCTCCTTATTGTTGGAATTTTTATTGCCAGCTCATATATATTTGATTTGTATCGTTTCGCTATTTTATTGCGACATTGCTTTGTTTATTTTGTTCTGTGCAATGAGTCTGGCAATATTTTTGAAACCTATTTGTTTAGCTCTTAGACCTATCTATGTGGTTAAATGATAGACGAGTTCATGGAGTTCGGAGTGTCTGGTGAACTCGGCACTTACTTGTATTGGTGCTGTGAGTATACGGGCACGTCTCTGGGGTATGAGATTGTGTATAGATCATGATCGCTAATGTGTGTTTTCTTCTTCTGGACTACCGAAGAAGGATTCTCTGTTTTGTAGAAATGCTTCGTGCATTTCATGTGTTTTCTTCTCATGGATTACCGGGGAAGAATTCTCTGTTTTGTACTTCGTTTTGTGCGAGTACATATTTGTATAAGAGACCCTTATGGATACATACCTTACTTGATTCAACCTTATATTTGTTCTTCTTCAATCCGTATTTTATTCTTGTTGACTATCTTGCTTATTTTACATTTGGACTTGTTTTGAAAATTCTGTGTTGGTAAGACACAATTCATTTGGACATTTGAAACCTTATTTTATTTTTATATTATACTTGTACTAGGCATTTGGCTCACTCGTATTGTTTCCCATCTGTAGGTAATCAGGGATTAACGGGGATTTAAGATGAGTGATGTCCGGCCTTTAGCTACATTCTATATAGTAGTAAAAATAAATGCAGGGACTTGTTAGATTTGTTTTCAGACTTTTCAGTATTTTCATTTTGAAGATTTAAATATTGATATTTATCAGAATTATCGATTGGTTTCTGTTTTGCTTTAATATAATTTGTAATCTATTGTAATTAATATACGTCTATTAAATAATGGTCAAAAAAGTCGGGCTGTTACAAATAAAAATATTGTTAATGATGTATTCTAATGCAAATGAATCATTTGAATTAATGCAGTCAATCAACATATATAGTTTTAATTGTATTTAGTGATTGTTTGATTAACACTACAAGAAAAACGACCTTTTCCTACCGTCAAATCGGTAGGAAAAGGCCCAAAATCGGTAGGAAATGTCGCATTTCCTACCGGCCCCGTGCGGTAGGAAATGCTTAAGTGGGAAATGACTTTGGTAGGAAATGATATTGACCGGGTCAACGCGGGTCCCACATGATGATGTCGCATGCCACATGGCGGGGACCCACATGCCAACTTGGACGATGATGTGGCGACATGTCAGATGCCATGTCATATGACACGTGGGCGGGCCCCGCACACGTCATCAGCCACGTCAGCTGCTGACGTGGAAATTGTAGCAAGTGCAGAGCCATTTCCTACCGACCACTTTTGCACACTTCGGTAGGAATTGTTCCAGACACCTTGTAAAATGGCATTTCCTACCGCTATTCATTATTTCCTACCGTTCTTATGAATGAGGTAGGAAATGTTTTGAAGACGGTAGGAAATACTAGGTTTCGAATTGTAATAACGGTGGGAAATGGCTTGAAGGCGGTAGGAAATACTGGGTAATTTTTTTAAAAATAAATGTTCTTCATTGATTCAAAAGCATACACATTGCATAACAAAATCAATATCTAATTCACAAGCATACAACCAAAACCAAAAATCAAACATCTATCATAAATCGTAATCCGCCTTCATCACCATAAAATTAACAAACTAAAGTTACATCTACAAAATATTTGTACAAATGTACTAAAATACAACCATTACAACAAAGCAAAATAAAAATTTAAAAACCTAAACTAATCACTCATGAAGTGGTCATCATAATTGTTTTTGTCATTGCCTTCAACATCGCCTTCATCCGAATAGTTCTCTTTAGCCTTCTTCCGAAAAGTTCTTTTAATTTGTATCAAGTCCTAACAATTTACATAAAAAATGGAACAAAAAATTATACATATATACATACACAAATGAAAGTTAATGAGCTCAAATTGAAATTGATATTAAAAAAGAACAGACATATAGTAATAAGCACTATCAGCCAGCAGGCTAGTAAATAGTCTAACAAGGCTAGCAGAATTTACCCCATATAGACAGCAACAAGCTGTCCCTACTAGTAACTGAATAAAGATATGCACTTACTAGTATATGATTCATAAAAGGAACAGCCTTCCGCAGCAATAGGCATACAACAACCTAGCAAGTCAAACAACCATTCAAAATAAGAGAGCAGACATAACTATTGCCTTGTAAGATATATAATATGAGAAACAAAAATAAGCTCCTCTTTTTTGACTTTCAACCAATACATAAGTGATGTGCAATATATATAATCAAATTTATAGTCACCAGAGTAACAAAAGAAACCTTGGTGAAGTAGCCGGCAAGAAGAGTACTATGCGAGCGTTCTGGTTCTAAGAAGAATAGCAAGTCCATCAACTATTTAAAAGATATATGAAATCATGTCTCATTAGATTGATTTGTTTTAATTAAAAAGTTAGGACAACATTCTAAATATGTAAATATAAATATAGAAACATAAGATTCTGCTTTTACCCCCTCATCCACAACCAGTGCTTTGAGTATGATATCAACTTCACAAGTAAAAATTTCACAAGAAATGAAACAAAACCTGTGTACATAATAATTTATTCAGTAACTGAACATATTTAGGCATAGTAATTAAATCACTAATATGCTTTACAATATGAAGCCTAGAGTACTGACTACCGATCGAAGAGCATTTATTCCGACTAATCATTTTTAAAGTATAAGAAAACCAATACTTACCAATATGGCAAAGTGAAAAAGATAAATGATTCTAGATACCAAAGATTTGAATCGATAACAATCTATGTTCTTTTACAAAGTGGAAAAGGAACTTACCTCATACCAATAGATAAAACCTTGTAAAATATTCAAACGTCTGGCAATTTTTTGGCATTAACGAAGTCTCTTTTAAACATCTGCACACATGAATTTCAGAAGATATTAATTTGACTGCAATACATAACTGAAAGAGGAAAAAGGGATAAAGTTTATGAAACAATAATAATCCATTGAATCTTATTACTTCACCTCCTAAGCCTTGGCTTGTTCTTAGAAGTCTTGGAATCTCTGTTCTAATTACCATATAAATCAAAACTCTAACTCACCCAATTGGAGGTGTAGAGTCCATTAATTGAGTTTATGGAGAGAATTTGTGGAGAGTATGAAGAGAGGGTTTGTCGAGAGAGAGGGAGTAGAGTAGAGAGGGAGAGATTGTTTTTGGGGGAAATTAGAGTAGAGAGGGAGAGAGTATGTCTGAAAATTTCGTCAAAGGGGGAAATTGTTCGCCCAAAATTTCGTTAAGGAGGGAAATTGTCCGCCCAAATTTTCACCCTAATGTCCACCTGTTCACCTGCTAACGCAAATTATTTTGGATATTTTAAATTTTATTTTCTTTTTTTAACATCAATTTTAATGTTTCAATTTTAAATTTATAAAATTTTAGAAAAACTAAAAACACGATGGATAAATATAAAAAATATATATGAAAAATAGTAAAAATTTAAAACAAATTATTTATCAAAGGAATATCTACTAATTTGACCGATTTGACCATTAAAAAATCAAAACCAAATAAATATAGATTTTTTTAAAAAAAATTACCACATCACTAAAATCTTTAGATCTTGACCTCCGTACGTTTGGAACGTCGAAAAAATAATTTAAAAAAATAGATTCATTATTCGGGACAAGACTAGTTAAAAGGAAGGTCTACTTTGACTGATTTGACCGTTATTAAAACCAAACCAAATAAATCTAGGATTTTTTTAAAAATTTATCATATCACTAAAATCGTTAGATCTTGACATCCGTATGTTTGGAACGTAGAAAAAATAATTTTAAAAAATAGATTCATCATTCGGGACAAGACTAGTTAGAAAGAACGTCTACTTTGACCGATTTGACCATTATAAACACAAAACCAAATAAATCTAGGATTTTTTTAAAAAATTACCATATCACTAAAATCGTTAGATCTTGACATCCGTACTTTTGGAACGTCAAAAAAATAATTTAAAAAAATAGATTCATCATTCGGAACAGTACTAGTTAAAAAGAAGGTCTACTTTGACCGATTTGACCATTATCAAAATCAAATAAAACAAATTTAGGATTTTTTTTAAAAAATTACCACATCACTAAAATCGTTAGATCTTGACATCCATAAGTTTGGAACGTCGAAAAAATAATTTAAAAAATAGATATATTATTGACTAGTACTCGTAACTAGTGCTCTATTCGATATTATTGTTTATATTTTTTAAAATATATTTCTAGTATATGATTTTTAAATTACATAATCAAATAAATTTTTAAATTTTTTAAAATTTTAGTATATGATTTAAAAAGATTGATCTTGACTTCCGTACGGTTCGATCGTCGAAATTCTATTTCAAAATGATCGAATCAAGAATCGGGAACGAAAACTAGTTTAGGGATTAAAGTCAAATTACTAGTTGACCGTTTAATTACAAAATCAAATAAATTTTTAAATTTTTTAAAATTTTAGTATATGATTTAAAAAGATTGATGTTGACTTCCTACGGTTCGATCGTCGAAATTCTATTTCAAAATGATCGAATCAAGAATCGGGAACGAAAACTAGTTTAGGGATTAAAGTCAAATTACTAGTTGACCGTTTAATTACAAAATCAAATAAATTTTTAAATTTTTTAAAATTTTAGTATATGATTTAAAAAGATTGATCTTGACTCCCGTATGGTTCATCGTCGACATTCAATTTCAAAATAATGGAATCAAGAATCGAGAACGAAAACTAGTTTAGAGGTTAAAGTCAAATAACTAGTTGACCTTTAAATTAACTAATCAAATAAATTTATTATTTTTTTAAAATTTTGGAATAACATTTAAAAAGATTGATATTGACTCCCGTACGGCTCGATCGTCGAAACTCTATTTCAAAATAATCGAATCAAGAATTGGGAACGAAAACTAGTTTAGTGGTTAAAGTCGAATTACTAGTTGACCGTTAAATTATCCAACCAAAAAAATTTATTATTTTTTAAAAATTTTGGAATAACATTTAAAAAGATTGATCTTGACTTCCGTACGTGTCGATCGTCGAAATTCTATTTCAAAATGATCGAATCAAGAATCGTGAACGAAAACTAGTTTAGTGGTTAAAGTCAAATTACTTGTTGACCGTTAAATTGGCTAATCAAATAAAATTTTTTTTTTTTAAATTTTGGAATAACATTTAAAAATATTGATCTTGACTCCAGTATGGTTCGATCATCGAAATTCTACTTCAAAATATTCAAATCAAGAATCGGGAACGAAAACTAGTTTAGGGATTAAAGTCAAATTACTAGTTCACCGTTGAATTAGCTAATCAAATAAATTTATTATTTTTTAAAATTTTGGAATAACATTAAAAACGATTGATCTTGACTCCCGTACGGTTCGATCGTCGAAATTCTATTTCAAAATAATCAAATCAAGAATCGCGAACGAAAACTAGTTTAGGGGTTAAAGTCAAAGTACTAGTTGACCGTTAGATTACCTAATCAAATAAATTTATTATTTTTTTTAAATTTTGGAATAACATTGAAAAAGATTGATCTTGACTCCCGTACGGTTCGGTCGTTGAAATTTTATTTCAAAATAATCGAATTAAGAATCCGAAACGAAAGCTAGTTTAGGGGTTAAAGTAAAAAATAAAATAAAATTATTGAATCTAGTGTGACATGCATCGCAAAAATAGTGAGTATTAATATTTGCGTTTTTATGTATTTTAATTCGAATTTTATCTTTTTTCCTATTTTTTATTTAAATTTTTAATGTAATTCACAAATTTTTATTTTTATTTAGTAGATAAGATTTTAATTTTTTGCACAGCTCATTTCCTACCGCTCATCGGTAGGAAATGTCCACCGACACGTCAACCAATCAGAAGCCGCCAAGTAGACATTTGCTGGTAAATAGGCGAGGCATTTCCTACCGCCTACACGCGGTAGGAAATGCTACACATAAAGCTGCACTGCCACATGGCACTTGGGGCACACAACACTCATTTCCTACCGATGTCGGTAGGAAATGTGTCACTCATTTCCAACCGTAGTGAGACGGTAGGAAATGGTATGAGTGAAACGACGTTGTTTCATTGCGGCCGGACATTGACGTGGCCTTGCGGGTCCCACTCGACTCATTTCCTACTAACTTCGGTAGGAAATGTGGAGGCATTTCCTACCGGCTATGGGTCCGGTAGGAAATAGTCGTTTGACTTGAAAAACGGTAGGAAATGATCGGTAAGAAATGCGTCGGTAGGAAATAAACGGTAGGAAAAGGCCGTTTTTCTTGTAGTGTAATAATGGATATTTATTTTCCAATGAAATTACATTTCCTTGGTACTTAATTCCTGTATGAAATTCCTAGGAAGTTGATTTTTTTTGTTTGATTGAAAAGGTGATATTTGTATTTTATTGGAAGCATACCAAGGAAATGATGGGTAAGTAATTTCCTTCTTTTTCTAGGAATTTCAACTTCCCAAAAACTTCCACTTCCTATTAATTAAAATATCAACCAAATACCTTTACATGCTTGCATTGTTCAAGTATTTAAAGTTCCTCAATAAATGAATAATAACCAAAATAAGCACTTAGACTTGGAAATATGAATATTAACCAAATAAGTACTTAGACTTGGAAATATTCTAGTCAATTCTAATCATTGATAACTGCCAGTAGAATTAATTTTGTATTAACTCTTACTAACAAAAGGCTTAAAAACTACCCTTAACTGTATCATCTTATGATGTTAGTATTTATATAATTTAATGGCAGTTGCTTAGGACAACAATGTTATATTTTTTTCTGATAATATAAAAAAATAAAATAGCACAGTGGCACATGGGATCAATTCTGTAAATGACAAGTATGTCATAATCAAGTCTGTAAATAACAAATATGACATATATATAAAATAACTTAAAGGTCAATAATATGAAGGGAGTTGTAAATGACAAGTATGTCATATGTAAAGTAACTTAGAGGTCAACAATACCAAGGATAGTTTCGACATAGTAATTACAATATTCCACTATATAGGGTACAAAATGACACTAACTTTGTCAAGAAATTCCATGAACAAGTGTGTCTGTGTATATACATATATTCCAGACAACCAAGTTAAGTTGTGAGCAAAGAGTAAACAAAAATGGATGAGCAGAGGATAATGATTTTGTTGTACCTTGTGGCTTTTTTCCCAACGGTTCAAGAAATGCTTTTCTTTTCCCAATGATCAGGAGGATGTTAACTATCAATTGGGTTCCTCTCTAAGCTTACTGTCTCAGGAAATGTTTATCCCAAAGGATATCCACATATACATAGATGAAACTATTATGTGGTTTTTCATTATTTTTCGCTTTCAAAAATCGAAACTAATGTTCTACCAAATTTTGTACTATTATACATTTATACCTGCTTGTAGTTCACTATTTATTTGATATAAAGATTGTTACTCGTATTATTATTATTATTGTTCTGAAATTTCCCAATTTAGTTGATTAATCTTCTATTAATTCTCTACAAGATGCTCAGCCATTTAATTTTAAAAATAATTCCCTATTAATCTATACTCTTTGATCGGATTATTTATGATAAATTATTAGAATTAAAATAATATATTAATCAAATATAAATTATTATACATTTTGTGATATGATAAAAACATCTATCTATACTATAATAGCCGAAACATTGCTACTTTGTATTTTTACTTAACAACACTCCTACTTTGTATTTTTAATTACTTAACTACACTCCGTTATATATTAGTATATGTATAGGTATTACTATATTAAGACTAAAATACTGAAAGATATAAAAATATATAATTATAAATAAGTATTCAATTTTCTTTTTTATGTAAAGCATGTTACGTTTTACATTTTCTCAATAACTAATCATTTCCACCTATTCTATTTAATAAAATATTGTAATTACTAATAACATATGGATTACCTTTTTCAATAAAATCATGGGTACCATACTCCCTCTATCCATTAGATTCTTAACATTTGAAATAGAGGATTTAACATGCATTTTAAGGTATATATAAAGTATAGTTCAATAACTTATTTTTAAAATTTTCTTTTTTTGAATAAAAATTTAAACAATAAATTTTTATTTAGAAGAAAAAAATTAAAATAATTTATGAAATTATACTTTATATGAGTCTTAAAATGCATGTCAAACTCTCTATACCAAATGTTCCAAATGTTAAAAACCTAATGGGACGGATGAATTATTATTTAAAAATTTTGAAACTACAAAGGCATCTTTAAATTATCCATACGAATTAATAAAAATTATATAATATTAAAAAAAATCGTGCACTGTACGGGTTTCAAGCTAGTATTACTTAATAAATAACTAGGGAAATGTTATTTCCAAAATTATATTTTTATTTTCAAAGTAATATTTGTAACATATGTCTCCTGCATTCACAAAGGGGACTCACATTACTCAAACAGATGCAGAATGGCAACAAGTTCATCAAAAAGGGGACTTCACATTTTTTCTTCTACAACAACCAGCAAACCTAAACATCCTAGACTTGGGTTTTTTTAGAAGTATTCAGTCTCTAATGCACAAGAAGATGCCAAAAGATGTTGATGGAATGATGGATGCACTAAATGAAGCATTTTATGAGTTAGAGCCAAAAACACTTGCAAATGTATGGTTAACTTTGCAATATGTCATGAATGAAATTCTTAAAGTAAAGGGCAGCAATGACTGTAACACCCTCACTATCCAACAATAATGTCTATACACTTTATAATAATATAAATATATTTTTATAGGATAATTTTAGAAAATTTTGGCATGATATATTCATAAATATGACTATCCACCTGTCCAAACCAACCAAACCAACAAACTAATACTAAAACAGTTCACTTGCGTGATAATAACAAAACCATATAGAAATATAACTACACCAACCAAGACCGCTCACAGGCCACAGTATGAAACAACTATTAATTAACTATTACAACCCAATACTGAATAAAATAATATACAACTCCATAAGATAAATAATCTGTCTACTAATACAGAAAAGACATGAAATGGGGTTATAAGCTCGCTACCCATCCCACCACCTTGACTCTCTGGCTGCCTCTATGGCTGCCCCAACCAGACGGTCCACTTCTTCTTGACATCTTCGTGCTTAGCTGAGGAAACAGAATTAGCAAGCAAGTGAGCTAAAATGCTCAGCAAGAATATATATAATTAAAAGAATAAACAAACTGAAATGTTTGCAAGTCTGTCAAGAACTAACAATCAACAATATAGAAGCTCAACTGAAAGATACGTCTTTTGTCTGAATCATAAAATAGAAGAGGATTGGACTATCATGCATTTTATAGATAAAAACAATCATAAGGTTAGGCTGCTGATCAGTCACGCACTAACCCCGGACAAACGCACACAGCAATGTCCTTAATGGATCCACGGCGTACATTGGCCTTAATAATTTCTGACCACGAATCTGGTCCGACCCTTACGGTCCACATTTTTTAAAAAAAAACTAACAGTCCAATCCTAACTAAACATCAGGTGTCGGAACAATCGACCACCTCAACTGCCAAACACCCTGGACACTTTCGTTCCAGGTCAACATCTCAAATCTCGCAAAATGAAATAAGGTCGGGTAATTTCTGACCTAGATATCGACAAGTTCGATATATATACAAGGGGTATGGATGTAAGTCAAGCCACTAAAAGAATCAACGAAATCAATATAATCGATTTGGGGTATAACAATTTAATATTCGAAATTAAGGAAAATTAACGGAACAATTATAACAAGGATAATTCGAACGAGCATATGAATCAAGTTATAATAATCATAATTCACTTGAAAGATAAGTGAAGTAATTTACTTGCCTTAACCAGGAAATCACAGGATTCGAAGAGTCTTTACGTCTTCAGCTTTAGCTTTCCCTTTATCCGCGGGATCTACACACAATATAACACTATTTTAGAACTCTACTCAATATTCGCTAATCAACATCAATAATAAATCTTAATCTACCCCCGCGAGTAATCTCCTAATTTACATTTATTTAGTTATATACTAGCATTATATAAACCACTGACAAAATAGTTAATCATAATTGGCAACTTATCACATAATCGATCAATTTTAAAATAAGAAGCCCGACTCATAATTTATGCAAGTTGTATAAGTATACATACACATTTTCAAGAAATAGGTTAGGATTTTTTAAAAAAATTTGACGGCATCCCCTTTATACGGGTGACTGCCAGTCGGGATACAGCCGACACAACCAACACAATCATCATTACTAATCAAATCCATATCTCAACTCACATTTCCAATTCACTGAAATCTCAATCCAATACAGTTTAAATAATTAATACTAAATCGATAATAAATTACAATTTATTACGTAAATATTAAATTTAAATTCTTGGCTCAGAAAATCATCATCATCGCCAATTACCATCGACTCAATATTACTATCACTGTCGATAGGGCAAAATCTCGAGGGTACCCTAATTTGGGTTTCCGACCCAAAATTCCGCTCAAAATAATTGCAGTTAATTCGCAGTATCACATAAATATTCAAGTGGAACACTGATGTTAACATCCATAAATTTTGAAGGACAATAACCATAAAAAAATCGAATCAAGCAGCAACAATAATCGAATAGCAATTATTGAACTCCCAACCAGCACAACTGATATCATTTCCATCACACAAAACGCACGCATACACGGACTTGGACATAGCACACACACACAGCTTCAAGAACGACACTTACACAAAATCTACACACACCACCTGTTTTATACAAGCACAGACCCGAGCTCACCCCCACCCACACACACCGTACGTAGCCACACACGCCTCTGAGCACAGCCATCACACACTCACAGCTTGTTACACACACTCACGCACACTATAACTCACACACTCTGTACCAAAACACACATACACACAATGACTCGGAAATCCAGCAGCTGAACATGATGTAAATTATGCCACAATAATGATTTGCCATACACATACATCCACACGAAGTGACGTACGCACACAACCCATAGCATCACAGACCATAAAACTCAAACAGGGGAGAGGGAAGATACGGTAAAACTGAATAAAACCAAGGCTTGTAGGAAGGAGAAGAGAGAATTCACGAAGGAAAGTTAGACAAAGTTGAAAGAACCTTCGAGAGGAATCGAGAAAGAGAGCTGGGTCGAGAGATTGATGTTCTGATTTGGGAAATAAAACTGATTTAGGGATTTGAAGTTATAACGGATTTGGGGGAAAATTCTAAAAAAGCATTTCATGAACATTTTTAAATAGAACTCATAAAAAAAATCAAATTTGTAAAATCACAATTAAATACGAAATGGACGGAATATCAAATTTAAAAATTTAAAAATGAAGAATGAAAAATTACGATCACCCACATATTTTTAAAATATTTTTAGGATTAAAAACGAATTAAATAGGGATTTTACAAGATTAAATCTATAATTTGGAAAAATAATTCATAAATTCATTTTAAAATTCCCAAAACCAAAAATAATTCACCAAATATTTTTAAAAGTCATATAAACTAATAAAGTTAATACTGCAAAAGATTTCAGGATTTCTGCTAATCCCGAGAATTTTATAAAAGTCACAGAAAGTAAATTTAACACAATTAAATAGGAAATAAATTCCCAAAAATATAATTAAAAATATCCGGGCTCACACATTAATCATCCACCAAGCCCACAAATATTATACCACACATGATTTACCTCCTCAATAGTTATACGCCACATAATTCACATTTAATATTAATTAAATAATTATTATTACTAAAAATTCTAAGGCGTTATAATGACTACCTAGTACCTCATGTAAACAAGAAGAAATTAGCAAGAGAAGGACAACTACCACTTCAGGTAATAGCATGGAATTTGGTACATGGTCCACAATAGAATGTAATGTATGCAATGTATGTAATGTATGCAATGTAATGCAAGTTTACATTTTGAATGCACTATATGAATGTAATGCAAGTTTACAATGTATGACTGCAATCAATGTATGTATAACAATCAATGTATGTATAAATCTGGCTGGATAAATCTTGATCCAATATCTTGATGGGTTGTTCCACATAGGATAAATCTGGCTGGATCTCTATCGGCTCATATTCGATGACATGTTTAAAGTCCGGATGGTATTTCTTAAGCATTGATACATGGAACACGTTGTGAATATGTTGCATGTGAGGCGGTAGGGCTAACTCATAGGCAACTTTTCCAACCTTCTTCAAAACCTCAAAAGGCCCGATAAATCTTGGACTTGATTTTCCTTTCTTACCAAATCTTACCAACTCCTTTGTTAGGTCCAATCTGTTTGTAGAAGGGGGGGTTGAATACAAACAGTACTGTTTTATCGAAATTTGTCCGGATAATTTAATTTATATTTTGACAAATTTGAGCGGAATTAAATGAAACAAAATTCAAGTTGAATATAAAATTATATTAACTTGAGGGGTTTGTTACAAATACAGTACAGAATTTATATCTAGTTAATAAAAACAAATTAGAAAATTCAACATGAATTTTTCTAGATTTGTTAATAAAAATCAAGATATAGATTAGGAGTAAAAACTCGCTAATAGTACAAGAGTATCAATGAAATCAGTTCTATCGGATCAGATATTAAAAATAAGATGAACTTGATTTTCTAAATAATTTTCTGCTTCTTGTGCTGTGTTCTTGATGAGAGAGAAGAGAGAATTCAGTTCTGAATGTAATATTTCTGTGTTCTTTTTCCTTACTGATTGCTTCTGTCGATATATCTTGTTATATATCAATCACTGACTCTTTGTCTTCAAATATAACTGCCAAGACAATCGTCAATACAATTTATTCTTCCAAGACAACCAATTTTGTACTGCCAAGACAATAGGCAATACAATCGTCAAGACAATCAGGTTCTTCCAAGACAATCGTCAAGACAATCAAATTCAGATATCTTTGTCTTGCTTTATCAAATTTATCATTCTGTCTGAATCTTTTTCTTTTTGATCATTATCAAGACAATCAAATTGAACTGCCAAGACAATCGTCAAGACAATCAAATTAGATTTTTATTCTACTTTTTAAAAGCTTTTCAGACATTATCATTATCAAGACAATCGGCAAGACAATCAGGAATTGTCTTGCTTTATTGATTTCTTCACCAATACAATCGGCAAGACAATCTCCTATTGTCTTGCTGTTCTGAATTTAACCTTCAAGACAATCGGCAAGACAATCAGGGATTGTCTTGCTAGTTCATTTTTTTCCAGAATTAATTAAAATTGATTAATAAATAATCATTTTAATTTATTCTTACTTAAATAATTAATCTGATTTAATTAATCTAATAATTAATTTAATTAAAGAATTAATTCAAGATGAATGAATTAATTAATTAAATTGACTACTTGATTTAAATTAATTAAACAAGAATAATTATATATCCTTGGATTGTCTTAATTCTTTTCTGAATCACTGAAAGTAATAAAAGAATACCACTGAATATTTTGTTGACGTTCCATGTACTGTCTGGTTCATGAACGACTAACCTCAATGACTGTCCTTTAATTTTCACATTAATAATGTGATTCATTTTTCTTCTCATCTCTTTCTCCTTCTTGTACTTCACTGTATACTGTCTGAAACTGTTACTCTAGAAATCTCTGTCTTAGAAATAAATCCACTTCTTTGATGCTATACTGAGGCTTGATCAGCAATCTGAACTTCTTCCAGTGTAAAACATCAAAACTATAGATTGACTTTAGAGTTTTTCTTCTGACAGATAGTACCTCCTGAGATTCCTGTGACAGTTAAAGTTATTTACTTATTACAAACTAAGCTTAAGTTGAGTTGAGTCCTCGAACTACAAATAGGCTATGTCATATGCCTTTCAATCTCCCCCTATTTGTTTGTTAGATGATAACAAGCAAATTCCTAGAGGATTACTCAACTAACTCAACTTAACTTAGTAAAAGATAAAACTTTAAACACAAAGTAAATAAACGAAAAGTTCTGGTTTATATTTAACATTTTCCAGATTCAAACATAAAAGATAAATACAAGATAGATGATCCTCTAGACTGATCATATAATACATTTTTCTATCTTGACCTATCTAAGCTCTAAAGATATTACATGTAGAGCTGATCTTCACTTTGAAGTTTCTTCATCCCTTATCTCTCCAGGTTCAACTTCATCTTCTTGCTCTAGGAATCTTCTGATATTCTCTGTGTCAAATCGTTCTTGATCATCCAAGGTTTTGATCAAATCCTTGTCAAGTACACGTTCATAATCTGACATAAGACCTTTAGGTTTCTTAGGCAAGATTCCAAGGTTACCCCAAAGCCGATTCCGAAGAGTGTAATATTTCTTTTCAAATCCAGTTAAAGCATATGATCGAATAATGTCAGCTACAAAGATACTTTCTTTATCTTCGAATCCTGTAGTCCTCAGCATATGTTCTAACCATACCAGATGAGATGCAGTGTATAACTTCATTGACTTAGAATCAAGAAAACAAGAGTGTAGTGTATTACCCTTGAGAAACTTAACATGATGTGGAGTTTGAATAACTTGTGGACTATTCCTTTGAGCAAACTCCAAAAGTCTTTCATGAAGTAAAATATTCAGTTCAGAAAATCTTTTTACCTTTGTAGACATAATCCACAGTTCCATCAAGCTTCTCTGTTGAAAGATTTGAAGTGACACATAGAGAGAACCCATTGTACGAGAGTCAATCTGAATTATCAGTTGATCTGCACATCTATCAAATCCAGCAACTATCCTTGAAATTTCCAGCATCAGTGCATCCATATATTGCAAGTAATCTGGATTGGTCTCTTGAAACTGTTGAAGTAGTTGGAGTAAACGTTCATCATCATTAGCAGTGTTCTGAATAGAATCAAAAATCTCTCTTGCTCTATCCCACTTTGAACCAATCTTCAACTGAATATCTCTTTTCCTTTCCTGTACACTGATTGCATGTAGCTTTTGTTTCTCTGCATCTTCAGCTTGCTTCAGCTTCAATCTTTCATTCACTACCTGTCTGGTCTTCTCAAGCTTAGCTTGTCTCATCAGACGATCAGCTTTCTCCTCTTGCAGTTCCTTCTCAAACACAGGATCATCTTGCCAGTTTGAAAGATCTTCTTCGATATCATTTAATTGATGTACTTCAAACTTACTATTCCTGAGATCAAAATCAAACTCAAATGCATCCTGATCATGAGCTTTTTCTTTTCCCTTGGTAGACTTCTCCTTATGCCTCCCTTGGGACTTACTACCTCCTGCTTCTCCTCCAGACTTACCTGCTCCATCTCCAGACTTCTCCCCCTTAGTTGAGGAATCCTCTACAGACTTCCGTTGACTGTCAAGCTCCCTATTTGTATCATTATCCCCCTAATTATCATCATCATAGTCTTCAAAGTATGCTCTTTGTTCTGGTGTGATATTATGAGTAGGTTTAACAATTTTGTAAAGATGATCAAGTCCTTCAAACATGTAATCATACTTCTCTTCAAGATTTGCAAAAGTTGTAGCATATGATTGAGCAGATTCATGCATTTCCACTTGAAGTTCATCCACCCTATTAGAGAGTCTGTCAATAGCATTTAGTATGTCTGTTCTTTCTGTAGATGCCTGGGAGTTGGATTGTATCAATGTATTGATTGCTGGAGTGAGTGTAGTCTTTATATTGTGGACATCGTCACGAATGATCATGAGCTGATTGTTGACAGAGGTGGAAGAAGAAGACCGTTCATCCACTTGTGCTTTCAAAACTTGTTTTTCAGCCTCAGTTTCCATCAATTTCTTTTGCAGTTCTTTGATTTGAGCCATTAGAGACAAAGTGTTTGTGTCAGTGTGTGCGCTCACCTGATGTTCACTCAAGGATATGTCACTCTCCTTTCGTGCATGTGTTTCACTCATATTTAAGGTGGTCCTCACATCACTCAACACTAGCTCCTTTCCTTGAGCTGTACCTGCATAAGAAATCACCCTAGCCTCTTCTGGAGAGGTCAGTGGTGGTGCAATGGGAGTTCGCAATTCCCAATCCTCAGTCATCTCTATCAATTCATTTGGATTTGATAACTGAATTTCTTCAGTGATAGGATGACCAAGTTGCCTTTCACTTTCACCAGATAAATCTGCGAGTGAAGAATCCCTTGAGGGAGCCAGGAATGTTCCTCCTGGGAGGGGAGATGATGACTCTATTATGCTTGGCAGAGAGTCAAGATTTCCCTCTAAAGCCTGTGAAGGCTCTTCTACCGTAACAATGGTAGGCACAGTAACAATCCTATCGTGCACTCCTTGCTCAGTGTCCTTAGCAACATCAGATTCTAAGTTAATGTTTTCCCCCATTGTGAGTAATAGAGGTGTGCTTGACTCTGTACAAGGTGCCACGGCCCTTTGGCGAAATTCAATAATTGCATCCTGTTGAGAGGATGAAATTAGTAACAGTTCATCGGCCATTTCAATGTCCAAATCCTGTTGGGAGGAAATGGATGGGCTAACAGATGCCTCAAGTAATAGGTTTCTTCTCTTCTTTGGTGGAGGCAGAGCTGTGGGATCACTCACATCATCACTTCTTCTATCAGCTCTTTTTGTCATCAACTTGCTTCTGGCTTTAGGTTTAGAGATTTGGTTAGACACAGTGTTTGGCTCTAAGACCTGGGATAGAGGCTGTGGTTCTACAACCTCTTGGTCTGACCTATCAGCCACTTGGGCTCCAGAAACAGTTTGAGAGATAGAAGGTAATACCTGCTCCATTGATGCAGTAGCTGTACCTGAAGGAATAGATTGTTCTATTTGATGTTGATGTTCAGGGACAGGTACATCTTGATGTTCAGGTTCAGTTGCATTCAAAAGTCGAGGAATGACAGGTAGATTTATAAAGTTAGACAAATATGGTGTAATATACACTGGCACATTTATCAACTTTCTATGTGTATCAAGGCTAGTGAATATTTTCTTGGTTTGCCTGCCTGATACCATAGGGTTGTCATTCCTAAAAACTGTTTGTTGACCAACAGGAACAAGATGATTAAATATCAGAGTTAAAAATCTAGGATAATAACATAGAACTTTCTTACCCTCATCAAAATCCTTTCTGGCCTTAACAATCCTGTTAATAATAGTATTCCAAAGTAGATTACCAATATTGATTCTACGGTTGTTAGCAACAGCATAACCAATAGTTTGTAACATAGAGGTGAGTAAGTGAAAATTACCTCTGGCTGAATTAGCAAATACCTTGGAGATCGTGTCGAAGAATGCATCCCATGGTTGAACCAGATTCCTTTTGCTCAGGTTGTTCATATCAATTACTCCATGATAATTAATATCAATGAAGAATTGATAGAGTTGCTCACTGGTTGGAAATGGATCATAATTATCCGCCGGGAGACCCAAAACAGTAGTTAGGGTTGATTCTGTCACGACGTGGTGTGTACCATCAAAATCAAACGAGAATGAGGTCAAGTCTTCAGACACCACAGATTCTGTGCAAATCAATCTCAGTGGTCCTATCTTAATTGGGGCTTCAATCGAAATGGCAGTTCGGATAATTGAATCGTCATTCAAAAATCGTATCCAAGGCCTAAATCGATCGTAGGGACAATCGTTCGGATTAAAATAGCCAACCAAATTATGTTTCATTATCTCAAAATTATCAGCCATTTTTAAATACAAAAACACACTTTAATTTTAAGAAAATTAAAACAATTCGAAAATTTTCAGAATTAATAATTAATTAAAATTAATTAAAAATTCGAATTAATTCAAAGTTGTCAGAAAAATCTCAAAAATTTATATGCTGTTCTCTTGATCACTGGGAATCTCAATCTATTTTTAGATTTCTCAGAAAAATTTTAGAACTCCCAAAACAGTCAAAACCCGATTCTAATTTTTGAAAAATTTGATTTTCAAAAACTTAACCAAACTTGAAAGTAATTGGTTCAAAAGAAAGGAAATTTCACGATCTACTTGAATCTAGTCTTGGTTTTTCAGTTTGGTTGAGGAAATTTTGACAGCAATTCGTTTCAAGAGACGTGTGTATTGTATGTATATATCAAGGCTCTGTGTAAATACACGAGAGAATGATTGTATTGACTGATGATTGTGATTTCTGTTTTTATTTTGTTAAGTACAAAATAACACTACAAGACAATCGGGTTGATTGTCTTGCCGATTGTCTTGGTAGTGTAAATACTATCAAGACAATCGTTTACAATTCTAATAAATAAAAGAAAATGAAAACAATTTTTTTATTTTTATTTTTATTAAAATATATACTAACACTACAAGACAATCGGTTTGATTGTCTTGCCGATTGTCTTGGTAGTATAAATACTATCAAGACAATCAATTATTTAACAGAATAATCAACAAATTTACACACACATTTTTTTTTTTTTTTTTTTAATTTGAAAATAAAGAAAAATACTCCAAGACAATCAGTTGATTGTCTTGCCGATTGTCTTGGTAGTTCAAAACTATCAAGACAATCGTTTGTTTTGAGTAAAAATAAAATGAAAACATAATAAAAAATCTGAAAAATATTTTATTAACAACAAAATAACCTTCCAAGACAATCTGTGGATTGTCTTGGCGATTGTCTTGATATGATAATCACAATCATAACAATTAATTAAACTGCTAACTAAAATGCTAATAAAATACAAATAATGTGCAAAATTAATCCAATTAAAATACACTCTAATATTATTAAAAATACTAAAAATAAATATTTTACAGAAACATGGATTAATCTTTTTACGAGAACAAATTTAAATAACAAAAGGACAAACATTACAAAACATTTAATAAAATAATTATTAAAATAGAAATAAATATCTACAAATATTCTAAAAATATAGAAATATGGAGTATTAAATAATATGAATAAACAAAGTGAAAAATAACTAAACAAGCAAGAAAATTAGTTGGTAAAATAATTATACAAGTGATTTCAAACAACAAATATTCACAGAATAATCACTTGCAAAATTATTAAAGATCAAATTTCAGATATTAACAGTATTAATTACTAGGACTGTTTAACATACCCAATTCACTAACAATTCTAGTGAATGAGGATTCATTAAGCGACTTAGTAAAAATATCTGCAGTTTGATCTCCAGAACCTACAAATAGTAGTTCAACTGTACCATTCATTACATGCTCTCTTATAAAATGATACCTTATGTCAATGTGCTTTGTCCTTGAGTGCTGCACAGGATTGCTGGCGATTGCTATGGCACTTGTATTATCACATAAAATAGGGATATTTTCCAATACAATGCCATAGTCCATTAATTGATTCCTAATCCATAAGATCTGAGCACAACAGCTTCCAGCAGCTATATATTCAGCTTCGGCTGTAGAGTTGGAAACTGTTTGCTGTTTCTTACTGAACCAAGATACCAGTCTTCCACCTAGGTATTGGCAACTCCCAGATGTACTTTTCCTGTCTATAACACTTCCTGCATAGTCAGAATCTGTATATCCAATTAAAGTAAAACCAGATTCATTAGGGTACCAGATGCCTAAATTAGGCGTACCCTTTAGATATCTTAAGATTCTTTTGACAGCAGTGAGATGTATTTCTTTAGGGTTCGCTTGAAACCTTGCACACAAGCATGTGGCAAACATTATATCTGGTCTACTAGCAGTTAGGTAAAGCAAAGAGCCAATCATACCTCTATAGCCTGTGATATCTACCTTGGCAGAACTTTCACATAAACCAATTTTGACAGCTATAGTTGATGGTGTCTTTGCTGATGAGCACTCCTCCATGTGATATTTCTTGAGGAGTTCCTTGATGTACTTAGATTGACAAATAAATATTCCATCTTGTCTCTGACTTATTTGTAATCCAAGAAAGAATTTCAGTTCTCCCATCATGCTCATTTCAAACCTACCCTGCATTAACTTAGAAAACTTCTTGCATAGAAGCTCATTAGTAGACCCAAATATAATATCGTCCACATAGACTTGGACTAGTATTATATCATTCTTATGTCTTTTAGTGAAGAGAGTTTTGTCTATGACACCTCTTATAAAACCATTTTCTATTAGAAATTCAGAAAGAGTGTCATACCATTTTCTTGGAGCTTGCTTAAGACCATAGATAGCTTTGTAAAGAAAGTAAACATAGTCCAGATGATCTTGATCTTCAAAACCAGGAGGCTGTTCTACATACACTTCTTCATCTAGCTTACCATTCAGAAAGGCACTCTTGACATCCATTTGATAAACTTTGAATCTTGAATAGGATGCATATGCCAAGAATATTCTGATGGCCTCAAGTCTTGCCACTGGAGCATAGGTCTCGTCATAATCAATGCCTTCAGCTTGAGAATAACCTTTAGCTACCAGTCTTGCTTTGTTTCTTATCACAGTGCCATCTTCATCTAGTTTGTTTCTGAATACCCATCTTGTGTCCACCACTTTTCTATCTTTAGGTCTGGGCACCAGCTTCCATACTTCTAGTTGCTTAAATTGATTGAGTTCATCTTGCATAGCAATCACCCAATCAGGATCAGATAGAGCTTCTTCTACTTTCTTAGGTTCCATGACAGACAGGAACCCAGAATAGTTACATTGATTCTGATAAGCTCTTCTTGTTTTCACACCAACATCTGGATCACCAAGAATCAGCTCAAAAGGATGAGCTCTATTCCAAACATTTTGTCTGGGAAGAATTGATCTTGACGATTCGCCTTGTTCTTCAGTATGATGTTGAGTATGACTTGTTGACCCTTCATTATCTCCCCCTGAGTTGTTGCCAGTTTGACTTGTTGATGGTTCAAGAGTATTAGTGGTGTCTTGAAAGTTATCATTGTTTTCACCAGCATCATCTTGATCATTACCACCAACATTTGGATTATTATTATTATCAGCAACAACTTCAGGTTGATTGTCATCATCTGAATCTGAGTCTGACATGTCATCAAACTTAAGCTTTTCAGATGGATCTTCATTTTGGATACTTGGGAGTTTTGTGTCATCAAATGTAACATTGACACTTTCCATAGTTTTCTGTTGATCAATAAGATACACCTTGTAGGCTCTTCTAGTGTAACCGATAAATATTGCTTCATGTGCTTTTTCTTCAAATTTACCACCTTGATCTTCTCCTTCTTTCAACACAAAGCATTTTGTCCCAAATACATGGAAGTACTTGAGAGTTGGTTTCTTGTCATGTAGAGCTTCATATGGTGTCTTCATTAAGTCTTTATTGATAAGAGTACGATTCTGAGTATAGCATGCAGTGTTGACAGCTTCAGCCCAAAAGCTCAATGGAAGCCTTGATTCACTTAGCATAGTACGTGCAGCTTCAATCAAGGTTCTATTCTTTCTTTCAACTACCCCATTTTGCTGAGGAGTTCTGGGAGCCGAGTACTGTCTAGTTATACCCTTTTCAGTGCAAAAGTCATTCAGAACTGCATTCTTGAATTCAGTTCCATTGTCTGACCTTATAGCTCTTACTGGACGATTAGAATCCAGCTCAATTAACTTAATGTGATCAACTACCAGTTGTGGAGTTTCATCTTTTGAGTTCAGAAATAGTACCCATGTGAATTTTGAGAAATCATCAACAATCACAAGAGCATATCTTTTTCTTGACATGGACATCACACTAACTGGACCAAACAAATCCATATGGAGAAGTTGTAATGGTTCAGTTATTGATGATATGTTAGTGCTCCTGTGAGTTGCCCTTTTTAACTTCCCTTTTTGACAAGCATCACATAGACCTTCCTGAGTAAATTCAATCGAAGGTAAACCTCTCACCAACTCTCTTTTCACTAGAGAATTCATTGTTTTGAAATTTAGGTGAGAAAGTTTCTTGTGCCATAACCAACTTTCATCAGTAGATGCCTTTGAATAAAAACATCTAATTTCTTCTGTGCTTCCAGAGTTCATATTGGCTATGTACAAGTTTCCTTTTCTTACTCCAGTCAACTGCGGCCTTTCATTTCTCTTGTGTGATATTAGACAATTATTCTTGTTGAAATGCACTTCATAACCTCTATCACAGAATTGACTAATACTGAGTAAATTGTGCTCAAGACCGTTCACAAAAGAGACATCTTCAACGATAACATTTCCAGCTTCTAATCTGCCATATCCATCAGTTTTACCTTTGCTGTTATCTCCAAAGGTAACGACTGGGCCAGCCTTCTCCACCACATTTGTCAGCAGGGCTTTATCTCCGGTCATATGCCTTGAACATCCACTGTCCAGAATCCACATGACTCGTTCAACCTGTTTCACACCCTGCAATGACAAATTGGTTAGACTTTCTTCGGAACCCAAATTTGATTGGGTCCGGAGTACTTAAAGAATTGACCTTTATCAGGCAAAGCAACACTTTTTATTTTAATAACATTTTCTTTAGGTACTGGACATTTAACCCTGTAAACAGCTTTAACTTGTTTTGGTTTCAGCTTGGGTAACCATGTCTTCACCATATCCTGAGAAGGACTTGGGGTCCTAATCTTAGAATTAGGTGATGTTACAGTCCTGGATCTTACATGTTTATTTCTGCTCATCTGCTGTCTAGGAGCATTCTTATCAACACATGCATGATTACCGTTAAAGTAAGCAGACATTATATTAAAAGCACAAGACATGCAATTAGCAGCATCACATTTCTTATGAGCAGTATCAATAACAGGAATAGCATGCATGGTAGATTTGTTGTTGCATTTATTCATGTTGTTACTTCTGTTACTAGTTTTCAATGAACTAGTAGACTCACCATTTCTTTCTGCTTTTACAAACACAGTCTTTCTATCTTTATCATTTTTAACAACTTGATTACTTTCTAAGACTACGCCATTAGCTACATCCTCAATGCGCATCTCTTCCTTAATGATTAAAGATGTTGTATCCAAAGGTTCTGCTATGGATTTCTTAAAGAGTGGGTTACTAACACTCTTAAGCACTAATGGTATACCCCTATCTACAGCACTGACACGATTAGGGGTATTAATGCTTTTTCGTCCAATAGCTTCATTATAATCAAACCCAATTCCTACGGTTTGATTAATTGCTTGTTGGTTAAACAACTCTTTAGCCACTTTACAAGAATTAGAAGTAGCACTAACCCTTATTTCTAGTTCAGCTATTGTTTCACGTTGTTGAACCACTATCTCTGCTAGAGACCTCTCAAGTTCTTTAAGCATTCTTATTTCTGATTTTTGTATAACATGGCAATTTTGTACATCATGTAATTCTGATAATTGATTACTAAGATCTGTATTTAACAAATTTAGCCTTTCAATCTCTCTATTAGCATTACCTAGTGTATCAGTAAGTTGATAAATATATTGACTTTCAGTACATGATACCTCAGATGATGTACCACTGGAGTTATCAGATTTTGCCATCAGGGCAAGATTGCCATACTCTTCATCTTCAGAGTCTGTATCATCCCAACTCTTTCCAGCAGCCACATAGGCTCTTCCTGTCTTCTTCTTCTCAGATCCAAAGTCTTTTCTTTGGTTTTGTTTTGGCTTCTGACATTCAGTAGCGAAATGTCCAAGTTCATTACAGTTGTAGCATCTAATTTTACTTCTTTCAACTGTTCCAGTTTTGTAACCTCCTCTGTTACTTGAGGATGAAGAACCTCCTCTCTGGAACCTGTTATAATTAGATTTGTACCTGAACTTGGGATTCTTCCTGAATCTGAAGTTACTGAATTTCCTTACCAACAAAGCCATGGACTCATCTTCCAACTGATCTAGTTCTTCTAGTGAATAGAAGTCACCTTCATCTGGAGTAGCATTCGTTTGACCAACTTCAACTTCCAGCTTGCCACTGTCAACACTACAGGGTTGAATAACCTTATTTTCCACTTCCTGTTTGTTCTCAACAATAAGAGCTGTAGAAGAATTAGCAATTCTTCCTTTTCCATAAATCTCCTTTTGTTGAGATTGTTCCAGTTCATAGGTTTTTAAAACACCAAAGAGTCTTTCTACAGTAATTTCACTTAGATTCCTCGACTCTCTGATAGCTGTAATTCTATGTTCTAGATGAACAGGCATTGACAGTAGAAATTTTCTGTTGATCTCTTTCTGAGTGTAGTACTTGCCATGCATCTGTAAATTGTTGACAAGTTTGTTATATCTTTCAAACACATCTTGAATACTTTCATTGTATGCTGATCGAAAGTGTTCATACTCAGATGTCAGAATTTCCAGTCGATTCTCCCTAACTTCCTCTGTTCCTTCATTCACAGTTTCAATGGTTTCCCACATGTGCTTTGCTGTCTTGCAGTTAATCACATGACTGTACATCACAGAGTCTAGAGAATCTATTAAAATCAGTCTTAAATTAATGTCAAGTCCAGCTTCCTCTCTTTCAGCAAGAGTGAATTCAGAAGAATCTTTTTGAACAAGCTTTGCAGGGGTAACAACTTTTCCATCAGTAACAACTTCAGGAGTTAATCCAAAAGGTATTATTGGTCCTTCTGATAAGACTTTCATGTATTTAGGATTTGCAACCTCGAGGAACATTAACATTTTATTCTTCCACATATCATAACTGTTTTTGTCATATATGGGAATTTTCACAGTTCCGACTTTAGAAGACATGATGAATTTTTTAAGAGAGTTAAAAAATTCGGGGATGATTTTTAATTGATTAAAATGGAATCTTTGGTTTGTGTATCAACCAACCTGCTCGGATACCAATTGTTAGGTCCAATCTGTTTGTAGAAGGGGGGGTTGAATACAAACAGTACTGTTTTATCGAAATTTGTCCGGATAATTTAATTTATATTTTGACAAATTTGAGCGGAATTAAATGAAACAAAATTCAAGTTGAATATAAAATTATATTAACTTGAGGGGTTTGTTACAAATACAGTACAGAATTTATATCTAGTTAATAAAAACAAATTAGAAAATTCAACATGAATTTTTCTAGATTTGTTAATAAAAATCAAGATATAGATTAGGAGTAAAAACTCGCTAATAGTACAAGAGTATCAATGAAATCAGTTCTATCGGATCAGATATTAAAAATAAGATGAACTTGATTTTCTAAATAATTTTCTGCTTCTTGTGCTGTGTTCTTGATGAGAGAGAAGAGAGAATTCAGTTCTGAATGTAATATTTCTGTGTTCTTTTTCCTTACTGATTGCTTCTGTCGATATATCTTGTTATATATCAATCACTGACTCTTTGTCTTCAAATATAACTGCCAAGACAATCGTCAATACAATTTATTCTTCCAAGACAACCAATTTTGTACTGCCAAGACAATAGGCAATACAATCGTCAAGACAATCAGGTTCTTCCAAGACAATCGTCAAGACAATCAAATTCAGATATCTTTGTCTTGCTTTATCAAATTTATCATTCTGTCTGAATCTTTTTCTTTTTGATCATTATCAAGACAATCAAATTGAACTGCCAAGACAATCGTCAAGACAATCAAATTAGATTTTTATTCTACTTTTTAAAAGCTTTTCAGACATTATCATTATCAAGACAATCGGCAAGACAATCAGGAATTGTCTTGCTTTATTGATTTCTTCACCAATACAATCGGCAAGACAATCTCCTATTGTCTTGCTGTTCTGAATTTAACCTTCAAGACAATCGGCAAGACAATCAGGGATTGTCTTGCTAGTTCATTTTTTTCCAGAATTAATTAAAATTGATTAATAAATAATCATTTTAATTTATTCTTACTTAAATAATTAATCTGATTTAATTAATCTAATAATTAATTTAATTAAAGAATTAATTCAAGATGAATTAATTAATTAATTAAATTGACTACTTGATTTAAATTAATTAAACAAGAATAATTATATATCCTTGGATTGTCTTAATTCTTTTCTGAATCACTGAAAGTAATAAAAGAATACCACTGAATATTTTGTTGACGTTCCATGTACTGTCTGGTTCATGAACGACTAACCTCAATGACTGTCCTTTAATTTTCACATTAATAATGTGATTCATTTTTCTTCTCATCTCTTTCTCCTTCTTGTACTTCACTGTATACTGTCTGAAACTGTTACTCTAGAAATCTCTGTCTTAGAAATAAATCCACTTCTTTGATGCTATACTGAGGCTTGATCAGCAATCTGAACTTCTTCCAGTGTAAAACATCAAAACTATAGATTGACTTTAGAGTTTTTCTTCTGACAGATAGTACCTCCTGAGATTCCTGTGACAGTTAAAGTTATTTACTTATTACAAACTAAGCTTAAGTTGAGTTGAGTCCTCGAACTACAAATAGGCTATGTCATATGCCTTTCACCCTTCCACGGAGATACTTTCAACAAAACTTGTTCTCCTTCTTCGAACTCCATATTCTTTCTGGCCAAATCAGCGTACTTCTTCTGTCGGTTCTGAGCTGTCACTAACCATTTCTGAATAAGTTGAATTACTTCCTTGGTTTGCTGCACTAACTCTGGTCCGAGTATCTTTCGCTCGCCAACTTCTTCCCAGTATACTGGAGATCGACACTTTCATCCATATAATGCTTCATACGGTGGCATATCGATGCTAGCATGAAAACTGTTGTTATATGAAAATTCCACTAATGGCAAATGTTCATCCCAACTTCCTGCGAAATCCAGTGCACAAATTCGGAGCATGTCTTCAATTGTTTGGATCGTTCTTTCACTCTGGCCGTCAGTCTGAGGGTGATAAGCTGTACTCATTTTTAATTCAGTGCCCAAACATTCTTGAAAACTCCTCCAGAATCTCGAATTAAATCTTGGATCTCGATCTGAGACTATTGATACTGGAACTCTATGTTGCACCACAATCTCTTTTATGTATAGATGAACTAATTTGTCTAATGAAAACCTCTCATTTATCGGAAGGAAATGTGCAGATTTTGTTAATCGATCAACAATTACCCAGATAGCATCATGATTAGCTCTCGTCCTTGGAAATCCTACCACAAAATCCATCGCAATATGTTCCCATTTCCACTCGGGATTCTCTAATGGTTGCAGCATCCCACTTGGTCTCTGATGTTCAGCTTTTAATTTCTGACAGGTCATACACTTACTCACCCATTCAGCAATGTCTCTCTTCATATCTGGCCACCAGAAGTTTCTTTTCAAGTCCCGATACATCTTCGTACTTCCAGGATGAATCGAATATTTCGAACTGTGAGCTTTTTGTAGAATTTCATTCTTTAACTCCGTCACATTGGGTATCCAAATACGTGAAGAAAATATCAATATCCCACTGTCATCTACTTGAGTGCATATTTCCTCACCTGTTAACTTGTTAACATCTCCGCTCATGACTTCCTTCTGGCATCTGCGAATCTTCTCTAACAACTCGGGCTGAAACGTCATAGCGTAACCCTTGTCTGTACTACTTGTAGGCACACAGACTTCTATCTCCAATTTCTCAAATTCTCTATATAACTCCTCAGGCAGTGTAAACATGTTAATTTTCTCATTCCTACTTAAAGCATCCGCCACCACGTTTGCCTTCCCAGGGTGATAGTTAATGGTACAATCATAATCCTTGAGTAATTCTAACCATCTTCTCTGTCTCATATTTAGCTCCTTCTGGGTGAAGATATACTTTAAACTCTTATGGTCCGTGTAAATTTCACACTTTTCCCCATACAAATAATGTCTCCAAATCTTCAAGGTGAAAACAATCGCGGCCAATTCTAAGTCATGAGTAGGATATTTCTACTCGTGAGGTTTCAATTGTCTCGAAGCGTAAGCAATTACCTTACCGTGCTGCATTAGTACACATCCCAAACCTTTGTGAGATGCATCACTGTAGATCACAAAATTTCCTTTTTCGTCTGGAAGTGTCAATACAGGTGCAGTCACCAATCTCTTCTTCAATTCCTGGAAACTTTCTTCACACCTCTCATTCCACACAAACTTTTCATTCTTCCTTGTCAACTTTGTTAGTGGGGTGGCTATCTTCGCAAAGTCTTGAACAAATCTTCGATAATATCCCGCCAATCCTAAGAAACTTCGAACTTCTGTAGGTGTTTTAGGTCTCTCCCAATTCATCACAGCTTCAATCTTAGCAGGATCCACTTTAATCCCTTCGCTGCTGATGACATGCCCTAAAAACTGCACTCTTTCAACCAAAACTCACACTTAGAAAACTTTGCATACAATTTCTTTTTTCTTAACGTTTCTAGAGCTATCCTCAAATGCCCTGCATGTTCTTCTTCGGTCTTCGAGTATACCAAAATATCATCTATAAACACAATCACAAACTTATCCAAATATTTCTTAAAGACTCTATTCATTAGGTCCATGAACGCTGCTGGTCCATGAACTCGTAGTGCCCATACCTAGTCCGAAACGCTATTTTTGGAACATCTTCCGGTCTAATCTTTAATTGGAAATATCCTGATCGCAAATCAATTTTCGAGAAACAAGTTGCTCCTTTCAGCTGATCGAATAAATCGTCAATTCTTGGCAAAGGGTACTTATTCTTAATGGTCAACTTATTTAGTTCCCGATAATCGATACACAATCTCATACTTCCATTGTTCTTCTTTACAAATAAAACCGGAGCTCCCCACGGTGAAACACTAGGCCTAATAATACCTTTCTCCAAAAGATTTTGCAACTGAGCTGCCAATTCTTTCATCTCTACAGGTGCCATACGATATGGAGCTTTTGACACGGGTTCGGTTCCTGGGGATAAGTCGATGGTAAATTCTATTTCTCTATCCGGAGGTAACCCGGGAAGTTCATCTGGAAAAACATCGGGAAATTCATTCACCACTGGTATTTCCTCTATCTTAGGTACCTCTTGCTTGGTATCCATAACATAAGCCATATAACCTTCGCATCCCTGCCTCAACAGCCTCTTAGTTTACATGATCGTTAAAAATCTCCTAGTCTGCCTCTGACCCCTAAAGGTAACTTCTACATTATCGGAGGGCTTAAGTATCACCTTTTTGTTCTTACAGTCAATTTGTGCATTATTCTCTGTTAACCAATCCATTCCTAGGATGACATTAAATTCACCTAACTGGAAGGGTATCAAATTAGCGTAAAAACAATGCCCTGAGATATCGATCTTACAACGAGGACATACTTGAGTAACAGGAATTCGTTCTGAATTAGCTATTTCTATAACTATAGCCTCATGTAACATGCATATCTCACAATTTAACCTTTGAACAAATTCTTTAGATATAAAGGATTTCGTAGCCCTGGAATCAATTAATACTTTAGCTTGGACAGAATTACAGGGAGCGTACCTGCTACCACATCAGAATTCTTAATAGCTTCATTCAGAGTCATATTGAAGGTCCTCGCCACTGGTCTGACATTTGCTGTTGGGGGTGCCTCAATCGCTTGAAGCATTGGGTTAGCCAGAACCGGAGGTTTCGCCACAGGTACTTTACAGTCTCTCATTACATGCCCTGGTTTCCCACAACGGTGACATACAATCCCTACCTTACACCTCGAGCGTAGTGACCTTTCTGGCTACACTTGTAGCACGTTACCTCCAACTTTGCACACACTCCTGGATGCCTCTTTCCACAAGTCCTGTACTCTGCCAAGGGTGGCCTAACCAGTTTCTGCTGATTTGAATCTTGAAGTCTATTTCCTTGCCCTCCATTCCCCGATCCAGGCTTCTTAGAATTCCCATTCTTTCCTGACTGAAACCCTGGCTTTTTATTGGGCACACTCTAAGAGCTGCTTTGCACTTGTCGTCCTTCCATTGACCCAGCTTTTCTTTTCTTTCCCTCTTTTTCCTTAAAGTACAATTCACTTTCACCTTCGGCTATCATGGCTATCTGCACCACAGCTGCATAGGTATCCAGTTCCAAAACTGCTAGCTTACTACGAATCCATGGTTTCAATCCTTGTTGAAACCTCTTTGCCTTCTTCCTCTCCGTGTCCACATAAGCCGGAGCAAACCTAGCTAGTTCAGTAAACTTTGTTTCATACTCTGTCACTGACATACTTCCCTGTTTCAACTCTAAAAACTTCATCTCCATCTGATCTTTCATGTAGTCTGGGAAATACTTTTCTAAGAACAACTCTATAAACCTTTCCCAAGGAATCACTTCTGTAGCTTCCAGCATCTTTATCGACTCCCACCAATAAGTGGCTTCATTCTTCAGGAAATAACTTACATATTCGGTCTGTTTATTTGCTGGGACCCCCACCAGTTCAATAGTCTTTTCCATATCTTTCAGCCAAGATCTCGCCTCTACTGGGTCCGCTGTTCCTTTAAATTTGGGAGGTTTAACTGCCTGGAAGGACTTAAAAGTGACTACCGGAGGAACAGGTTGTTGTTGCTGCTGCTGTTGCTGCTGTTGTTGCTGTTGTTGCTGTGCCAACAGCTGCTGCTGTAACTGTTGCTGTTGGTGTGCTAGAGTAGCAGTTTGCTGAACAAGGGTCTGCAATATTTGAGCCAAAGCAGGGTCCATCTGACCTACAGGGTGGGTTGGCTTGTTCACCCTGATTGGTGGTTCGAGTATTTTGTTTCTTCTTTCTTGGAGGCATATTTCTGAAATCAACGGACAATCATTAGGTTCAAATTCAAGAGTCAATAAATCTAAAGAATCTAATTTAAACCAACAGTGAATATACTATTGAAATATAATTCAAGGTTCCCAATCATTACTCGGGTCAGCAATTGGTTTACAAGGTGTAACAGAATACAAAAATCAAAGTTACATAAGGTATTCATGAATATCTAGTAGATGCATTAACAAAACAATAAACATAATGCTGAAATTAAATATGATACTGAAGTTAAAGGCAGTACTAGAAAAAGAAGCAATGCTGAAAATAATTTCAATGCTGAAAGGTAAATGTGATGCTTAAAATAAATAGCAATGTGAAAGGAATTTAACGCAGTTTTGCAGAAAGAGATCATCTTATATATATCCGGTACAAGCGTAAGAACAACGCTTCGATAGAGATACAACATAATACTAAAAGAGGAAACTGCTAGCATCTAGTCACAGTACAACAGATATCTACAACAAAACTGGTTGCACTGCAATCCCTGCTGCTACCATACTATGCATCTATGTACTACATACATCATCGTACTATCCTAGTCATCACTGGTCATCATCATCATCAGACTCTCCCCGTCAAGCTGATCCAAGAATGCTCTCCAGCTCCGCCTTCACCAGGCCTAAAGTCACCTGCTATGTCACGAACGTCGGCTCATCTCGGGACCTAATCCGTCCCCGCCTAGTGATAACATGCCTAACCGCTCGTACACGCCTCCGAACATCCTCCAACTCAGCTACCGCTCTATCTCGCTGTCTAGCCAGATCCGCCTCTCCAAACCTCATAGCCCTCAACTCTGTCACCTGCCCAAAGAGATAGTCCCTCTCTCTGGCCACTCGCTCATACGCATGGTATGGAACAGGCTGAGGAGTGTAACGATATACTAGCCCATTCACCGAGCCCTGAGATCCTACGTATGGCTGCATAGCCCCTGGGGAAACCTGCTGCGGTACGGAAGCCTCTCCTTCCGGATCCTCGTCCGGGTCTGAATCGGAACCAGAAACAGGTGCCTATATATATATATATATATATATATCTCTTATAATTAGACATCCTATCTCTCACAAAATGATCCTAACCTTTCTTATAACTCTACCCCGACTTTCTTACCTAATTGTTTCAGTGACTATGACCTGTAGCTCTGATACCAACTTGTAACACCGTCACTATCTGTAACAGCCCGACTTTTCGGACTATTATTTCTAAATACGAAACTTAAATAAATGTATTTTCTTTATTCAATAAACCAAATATTCCACAAAAGTCAAATGCGGCGGTCAAATTCAATATTCTAAAATCATCAAATCGGAGACGCAGCTCCATAAATCCAATATTTAACAAAGTACTGCAAATTTATTCAAATAACACGATAAGACTCGTCCATTAAATGCTTCTAAATCAGCAGGCACAAAATCCACAAGGTTCATATCTTTATTCTTATTAAGCTTCCAAATCGAAACCTGAAATATATTAAAACAATGAGCTGCGAAGCCCAGCAAGTAACTATCGCCCAATGGCTCGAAAATAATATTTTCATAAGTGAACAAAATTTCTGAAACTTTAAATCGATACAAAATTTAAAACAATAAAATCATATTTTATTCCCACAGTTCTAAATTACGGTCACACTAAACCAGTGACACGGTTCTATGTTCGATGGGGGCCAGTTTACGTATCTATGTGTTCCGGAACGTGCGTAAACTAGTTCTATAATTCTATATGCCACACTATCCAGTGACCGGATTCTATGATTCGATACGCAAATAAAACTGGGAAAATTCTAAAATAATTCTTTTTTCTAAAATCAATTTTCGATGTCACAATTTTCGATAACCAAATCAAACAGATATTTTGAAACAGAATAAAATAGAATTTATAACGAGCAACGAAAAGTTACTTACCTCGGATGCGATAATATACACCAGAAATTAAGCAGAAACAGATCCTAAAATTTAATTAACAAAACTTAGCAAATAAACATTTATTTAAATATCATATAAAGAATGGCCAGACACTGCATTCATGCAAGTTGTATTAAAATAAGATCATTGGGCCTTAAAGCCCATAATAGTAAAAGATGGCTCGGTTCAAAACTAATGTGCACAATTACATAAAAGTACCAAATCTTTTCTTACTTTAAAAAAAATGATTTCCAGTACATGAACAATTAATATTAACTCCACTTTGCATGCATTAAAACATATTATATAGAAGACATGCATACCAAATTTATGACCGATTCACATAGAGCACGAAACATATAAAACCAAAGACTAATTGACCTTAAATAAAAATTGTTATCCTATAAATTACAAAAACATTGGCATATGAATAAAAATAATTTTAACTACTAAATAATCTTTATTCAAATCTCTATAAAATGACAATAATTATAAAATCAAAATAATTAAACCAAATATAATGCCGATTTAAATTATACTAACAGAAGAGTCATGATAATTTGTATACTCCACAACCTCGTACAAGAAGCATGCTCATATATACAAAAGAAATCAATAAATCAAAATATGGCAGAACTCTTTACGAATACAAATTAATACTGTATACAAATGGCAGGGAGTGCTACACATGAAATTCATTTACAAAAGAATACAAAACATATAACATGTATAAACAAGCAAGCATCATGGCAGAGCATGTATAAGAAATATAGAAGCAATTAAAAGAAAATTGGAAGAGTCAGGGACCTTTTGGGCGAGTATTCGTAGAGCTGTACGACCCTCTTCTATGCTCTAACCGGTTCTTATATAGCCACTTATAACCCTAAATTAAATTAGGTAATTCTAACACTTGCTTCTAATATTTTTTTTTCTTATACTACTCCTCCAAGTAATTCCTTAAATAAAAGATTCTAGCACACATAATTAACATAATTAAAATGATATCGATTTACTAAAATATTCTTACTCTTCTTTCCAAATATAACGAATCTCATCTTTTAGAATTCTAGAATTTTCTAAATGAAATAAATATCTAACTAGAAATTATTTTAAAATCTAATATCTAATTTTTAAAAATAAAAATAAAATTACGGATTTTACATTCTCCCCTCCTTAAAAGAATTTGGTCCCCAAATTCACAAAATAACATCAAATAAGTTACAAGTAAAAAGAAATCATACCTTAATTACGATTGTTCGCGCGACTTTCCGTGAGCATAAATACACGTCCAGTGGTCTTGTTATCTGCTTCTTTCCTTGGTGGTGGATTATGTGGGCATTGAGCAATCCTGTGTCCGACTTCACCGCAATGAAAGCACGCACCTCTGTTCCAACGACACTCTGTATCAACATGGTTCCCGCCACACCTAGTGCACTTATCTTGATTTCCTTGTCCTCCCATTCGATCATACACGTAAGGTTTCTTGAGTGGTCCCCCTTGAGAAGATTGTCCACCAGTTGGAGTGAACCGTTTCTTGTTCCAGTTGCTTGTCGCCTTTTCAGATTCTGCCAGACCCCTCTCGATCACCAAAGCCTTGTTGAGCACAGCCTTGTACGTCTGAAGTTCAAAAGATGCCACAGAATTCCTGATTTTGGTCCGAAGTCCCTCTTCCAATCTTCTAGCTCGACTAGTCTCATCAGCAACTAATGTCGGTGCATATTTTGCAAGCTTTGCGAATTCTGCTTCGTATTCCACAACGGACTTTCCTCCCTGCTCGAGACGAATGAAGTCCCTCTCCTTTTGCAGACGAATGGTTCTCGAAAAGTACTTATCTTCTAGAGCCTTCTTGAACTTTGCCCATGTATATGGTTCAGGACTACCCTCAGTGGTTGCAGTCTCGTTCTTTCTTTGTTCCATGAGCCACCAATCATAAGCACTTCCTTGTAGTTGATACACTGCTAAAGTGACCTTCTGTTCTTCATTGCTTCCCAGCAGTCCGAAAGCTTTCTCCATCTCTTGTATCCACATCTCGACTATGGCCGGATCAGTTGCCCCATCAAAAGTTGGTGGGTTCAAACGCTTGAACTGAGAGACGATATTCTGCTGTCTGGGTTGCTGATTCACGAGTGTAGCTAGAGTCTCGGCTAGATGGTCGAATACATTTCCACCATCACCATTGTTGTTGCCATTCTGATTGTCGTTGCCTTGATTGTTATTGTTGTTGCCATTCTGATTGTTGTCGCCCTGATTGCCATTGTTGTTGCCTTCTCCTTCCATCTTTTCTAAAAACAACAAACTTTCAAACTTATAATCAATGATCAAAAAGCACAAAAGCCACACAGGTCAAATAATCACACAAACAAGTGCCCTAGATTCAAAACAATATACTAAATTAAAGGTCAAAACCAATACGGTAGTCTATCGGATCGCATCCTAGGGAATGTACTAGTTCCATACCTAATACACTCCGAAGGAAAACCTAGGCTCTGATGCCAACTGTAACAGCCCGACTTTTCGTACTATTATTTCTAAATACGAAACTTAAATAAATGTATTTTCTTTATTCAATAAACCAAATATTCCACAAAAGTCCAATGCGGCGGTCAAATTCAATATTCTAAAATCATCAAATCGGAGACGCAGCTCCATAAATCCAATATTTAACAAAGTACTGCAAATTTATTCAAATAACACGATAAGACTCGTCCATTAAATGCTTCTAAATCAGCAGGCACAAAATCCACAAGGTTCATATCTTTATTCTTATTAAGCTTCCAAATCGAAACCTGAAATATATTAAAACAATGAGCTGCGAAGCCCAGCAAGTAACTATCGCCCAATGGCTCGAAAATAATATTTTCATAAGTGAACAAAATTTCTGAAACTTTAAATCAATACAAAATTTAAAACAATAAAATCATATTTTATTCCCACAGTTCTAAATTACGGTCACACTAAACCAGTGACACGGTTCTATGTTCGATGGGGGCCAGTTTACGTATCTATGTGTTCCGGAACGTGCGTAAACTAGTTCTATAATTCTATATGCCACACTATCCAGTGACCGGATTCTATGATTCGATACGCAAATAAAACTGGGAAAATTCTAAAATAATTCTTTTTTCTAAAATCAATTTTCGATGTCACAATTTTCGATAACCAAATCAAACAGATATTTTGAAACAGAATAAAATAGAATTTATAACGAGCAACGAAAAGTTACTTACCTCGGATGCGATAATATACACCAGAAATTAAGCAGAAACAGATCCTAAAATTTAATTAACAAAACTTAGCAAATAAACATTTATTTAAATATCATATAAAGAATGGCCAGACACTGCATTCATGCAAGTTGTATTAAAATAAGATCATTGGGCCTTAAAGCCCATAATAGTAAAAGATGGCTCGGTTCAAAACTAATGTGCACAATGATAAGTGGATTTTATATCTACTTGGAACGTCCTATATTGGCTTAAATTGATTCACTTGGCCTCAAGTTTGTTGCATTTTTTATGTGTCTTGTGTAGATGTGCAGGTTTGTAATTATCGGTTGGGATGAGCATTCTTCGTGGATCTTGGAGTTTGGAATGAAGAATGGAGTCTTGTTATAGGCCAACATGAAGATTCCAAGGTAAGGAATTGAAATATGGAAGCTTTGAGGAAAAGAACTAAAGGAAACGGAGGCAAAACGAAGGCAAAACGAAGGAAATACATGCTGAAAAACGTCCCGGCAGAATGGAGTTGAGGCCGTGGCCTCAAGATCTCAGGATGTGGCCTCGGGAGCAATCTGATCCGTGTGGGAATTTCCTTAAAAAGTCTCGAAAATCTTGCCTGGTTGGAATAAAAATTGTATTTTTAGGCTATTTCTTGTTAGAATAAAACCTTTAGGGCTTATGTTTTTAAATATAACACGTTATATCGTTGTAAATAGCGTGATATACATCAGAGAAGGAAGAGAGGAAAAAATAAAAAAACACTTTCAAGGTGAAAGCAAGGGAGAATCGCTCAAGTTCAAGATCTAGGGTTTTTTCTTCATTGTTTTTCTGAATCTTCTAAACTCTATACTTTGTTAACTATTGAATTACTTTCAAGTATTCTATTCTCAATCATTAATTGTTTCAATTCTTGTGTTTTAATTATGTTATCAATTGAACCCATGATGGTGAAAGGTTCGAATATGAACTAAACACTATCATGGGGTTCCAATGGATTCGATTTCGTAGTTATTGTGTTTGACATGTGATTGATTGTTGGGTGATTTGATTATGATAATCTAGTGTGGTTGATTTATTGGATAGATGTTTAGCTAGCATCTAATTTATTAATTCTTGTTGATTGCGAAAGTGGATACAAGAGTTGAGATTTTGCCATACTAGCATGGGTTCGTGAATTAATTTGTTTATTCATGATTAGTGTTATGATTTAACCAATGCATATTGCCCCATGTAATTATAAAAGATAACTTGTGCTTAAACCAATTACTTTTCCAGATTATATAGACATATATGATTTGATCGTAATGTGGTGTCCTCTTGACTTCTATCTGTTGTGGATGTTAAGTGGTTGATATGAGTATATCGAAAGGTAACTCGTATTATCGTAGTGTTATCTGATTAATTATCTTGTCTGTCACCCGTGTCTGTTTAATGTGTCAACCTTTAGTGAAGTTTTCGATGAAATTGGAACTCCATGTTTTTTCATACATAAGTAATCTCGTTTGTTAAGTTACTCTTAGTTAATAATTGTTTGTTTAGAAAATCTAGTAATCAACAACCAATTTTCGATAATAGTTCAAGCATTAAGAAGTAATCATACACAGTTGCATAAGTACTAAATTGGCTTTACACCTAGTCTCTGCGGAACGAATCTTATTTATCACTTGCTATTTGTGATCGCGTATACTTGCGTGTTTACGAGTCAACAAGTTTTTGGCGCCGCTGCCGGGGACTTCGGTGTTAATTGTAGTTTATGTGCTTGTCATCAGTGGTCGTTATAGATTATTGACTTGATCCGTTTAATTACTTATCTTGTGTTCTTCTTTTCCTTCATTTTCCAGGTACTTTAACGTGCATGCGAACACGAGCTCAAACCAAAGCGGAACTAGAAAAGAAGGAAGAGATAGACTTACTAGAGGAAGAAGTTGAACCAACTAGTACAATGGGAGATCCTAATCCACCGGTACAACCAAAGGCACTCATGGAATATTCTAGGCCAAAGATCAATGATATTCAGTCTAGTATCATCAGGCCAGCTATCGCAGCAAATACTTTCGAGATTAAGTCTGGAACTATCCAGATGGTGCAGAACACAGTGCAGTTTGGGGGTGGTGCAACAGAGGACCCTAATATGCATATTAGGAATTTCATTGAAATCTGTGACACCTTCAAGTTCAATGGTGTTTCTGATGATGCTGTGAAACTGAGACTCTTCCCTTTCTCTTTAAGAGACAAAGCGAAAGGCTGGTTACATTCTTTGCCGGCTGGATCGATTACTACTTGGGAAGAGCTTGCCCAAAAATTTCTCTCAAAATTCTTTCCTATGGCAAAAACAGCGGCCATAAGGAATGCTATTGCTCAGTTTGCTCAGACACAGGGTGAGTCATTGTGTGAAGCTTGGGAGCGTTATAAGGAGATGCTCAGAAAATGCCCCCATCACGGGATGCCCGACTGGATGGTTATTAATTGCTTCTATAATGGACTGGGAAGCCAATCTAGGCCTATGGTAGATGCTGCTTCTGGTGGAGCGCTGTGGGCTAAAAGCTACGAGGAAGCCTATGATCTGATTGAAATGATGGCTGCGAATGAGTACCAAAATCCGTCGCAGAGATTGCAACCAAACAAAGTAGCAGGAGTTCTTCAAGTTGATACTGCTACTGCTCTGTCAGCTCAGTTAGAAGCTCTTAACATGAAGGTAGATTCGTTGGCTAATCTTGGGATGCAACAGGTAGCTAGCATCTGTGAGCTATGTGCAGGTGGGCATGACACTCGTCAATGCGCCATATCTAATGAGTCAGCGCAGTTCGTCAGCAACTTTCAAAGGCCACAAGTCCCAGCCCCTAATACATATCATCCAAACAACAGGAATCACCCTAACTTTAGCTGGGGGAACAGTCAGAACAACACGCAGCAATCATCTTATCCTCCTCTTAACCAGCAGTTTGGGGGTAGACAGTTCAATCCTTCAGGGATGCAGCAGCAGTATGCACCAAGGCAGCCATATCAGCCTCCGGGATTTCAGCAACAGTCGAGTGAAAAATCTGAAATGGAAGAATTGAGATCAATGGTCAAAAGCCAAGCGGTATCACTCCAGAGTCAAGCATCTTCTCTCAAGACTTTGGAAAATCAGATTGGACAGCTTGCAAATGCCCTACTCCAAAGATAGCAAGGTAGTTTGCCTAGCAACACAGAACCCAATCCAGGCAAACGAGAGAGCAAGGAACAGGTACAAGCTATTACCCTGCGGTCAGGAAAAGTCACAGGGGGAGCAGAAGTTGAGCAGAATTCGGAACAGGATGAGCAAGGTGTAGTGGCGGAAAAGGAAAAACAGCCAATCTCTCAACCAGCTAAGCAGTCAGTTCCTTCAGAGGCAACTCCTCCAGTCTATCCACCTCCACCATTTCCTCAAAGGATGCAGAAACAGAAACTGGATCAGCAATTTGGCAAATTTCTGGAGGTATTCAAAAAATTGCATATTAATATCCCATTTGCTGAAGCTTTGGAACAAATGCCTAGCTATGCCAAATTTATGAAGGGAATTCTTTCAAAGAAGATAAAGCTTGCTGATTTCGAGACAGTTGCATTGACGGAGGAATGTAGTGCAATCTTGCAACAAAAATTACCTCCAAAGCTTAAGGATCCAGGGAGCTTCACTATTCCCTGCACTATTGGAAACGTGTCGTTCAACAAATGCTTGTGTGATCTTGGTGCAAGCATTAATCTGATGCCTCTCTCAGTATTCATGACACTTGGACTTCCCGACCCAAAACCAACCAATATTTCTTTGCAGCTAGCTGACAGATCGGTTACATATCCTCGTGGAATAGTGGAAGACGTCTTAGTCAAAGTGGACAAACTCATTTTTCCCGCTGACTTTGTTATCTTGGATTTTGAGGAAGACAAGAACATCCCTATCATCTTGGGAAGGCCATTCTTGGCCACTGGCAAAACGTTGATCGATGTTCAGAAAGGGGAGCTGACTATGAGAGTGCATGATCAAAACGTCACATTCAATGTGTTTAAAGCCATGCAACTTCCAACTGAAGAGGAAGATTGTTTCAGACTTGACATGGTTAAATCATTGCAACATGAGGAAGGGAAGAAGTTGTCGAATGCAGATGCCTTGGTAAGCACTTTACAAGGGGACTATGATTCTGAAGATGAAGAAATGGCAGAGTTTGTTCAGTTGCTCAATGCTAATCCCTACCAAAGGAAATTCAATGCGCCACCGGAATCACTTGGCTTAGCGGAGCTTCAAAAATCACAGATTCGTCTAAAGCCATCTATTGAAGAAGCCCCTGAACTTGAACTTAAGCCACTGCCGGATCATCTAAGGTATGCATTTCTTGGTGAAGCTTCTACTTTACCTGTTATTGTTGCATCTAACCTATCAGGTAGTGAGGAAGAAAAACTCTTGCGGATTCTGAGAGAGTTCAAGTCAGCCATAGGGTGGACTATAGCAGACATCAAGGGCATCAGCCCCTCTTACTGTATGCACAAAATTCCAATGGAGGAGGGAAGCAAACCTTCTGTGGAACATCAGAGGAGGCTAAACCCCATCATGAAAGAGGTTGTCAAGAAGGAGATTCTTAAATGGCTAGATGCAGGCATCATTTATCCCATCTCGGATAGTTCTTGGGTGAGCCCGGTTCAGTGCGTACCAAAGAAAGGGGGTATGACAGTGGTACCCAATGAGAAGAATGAGCTTATTCCAACTAGGACAGTCACAGGTTGGAGAGTGTGTATGGACTACAGAAAATTGAACAAGGCCACTAGGAAGGATCACTTCCCTCTACCGTTCATTGACCAGATGCTGGACAGACTAGCTGGTCACGAGTACTATTGCTTGCTAGATGGGTATTCGGGCTATAATCAGATTGCCATAGCTCCAGAAGATCAGGAGAAGACTACCTTTACATGTCCCTTTGGAACTTTTGCATTCCGACGAGTTTCTTTCGGACTTTGTGGTGCTCCAGCCACTTTTCAGAGATGCATGATGGCTATATTTTCTGATATGATTGGAATTAATGTGGAAGTCTTCATGGATGATTTTTCAGTTTTTGGGTCTTCTTATGATGGATGTTTACATAATCTGAGCATGGTATTGAAACGGTGTGTTGAGACAAATCTAGTGCTCAACTGGGAGAAGTGCCACTTCATGGTACAGGAAGGCATCATTCTAGGTCACAAGGTGTCTAGAAAGGGTTTAGAAGTGGACAAGGCCAAGCTGGAGACAATCGAGAAACTTCCTCCTCCTATCTCAGTCAAAGGAGTTCGCAGCTTTCTGGGACACGCCGGTTTCTATAGGCGTTTCATAAAGGACTTCTCTAAAATCACAAAGCCACTTTGCAATTTACTAGAGAAAGACACGCCGTTTAAATTCACTGAGGAATGTTTGCAGGCATTCGAGCATTTGAAAAAGAAGCTAACAACTACTCCAGTCATTACAGCCCCTAACTGGGAAGAGCCATTCGAGATGATGTGTGACGCAAGTGATTTCGCCGTGGGCGTGGTTCTTGGACAACGGAAGATGAATGTGTTTCATGTGGTCTACTATGCCAGTAAGACCCTGAATGATGCACAGCTGAATTATACAACCACTGAAAAGGAACTTTTGGCAGTTGTCTACGGGTTCGAAAAATTCAGATCATACTTGCTTGGTGCAAAGGTCACGGTCTACACAGACCACGCAGCCATCAGATATTTACTCTCCAAAAAGGATGCTAAACCTCGATTAATTCGATGGGTACTCTTGCTTCAGGAGTTCGAGCTTGAAATTAAGGACAGAAAGGGGGCTGAAAATCAAGTGGCTGACCATCTATCAAGATTGGAGCGGGGCGAGGAAATCAAGAAGGATGAGACTCTAATCAATGAACACTTTCCGGACGAGCAGTTATTTCTTGTGAAAGGTGAAGTACCTTGGTTTGCAGACTTCGTGAATTATCTGGTAAGCAATGTCATTCCATCTGAGCTCTCTTATGCTCAAAAGAAGAAATTTCTGCATGATGTCAAATGGTACCTTTGGGACGAGCCTTACTTATTCAAGCAAGGACCAGATAAGCTGCTCAGGCGTTGTATTCCATATAGTGAGACGGAAGGAATTTTGCGAGATTGTCATGCCACTATCTACGGTGGACATTATGGTGGATATAAGACCGCTGCTCGAGTGCTTCAAGCTGGATTTTTCTGGCCAACTCTATTCAAAGATGCTCATCAGTTCGTGATGAAATGTGATAGATGCCAAAGAGTTGGTAATATTTCGAGGAGGAACGAGATGCCTCTAAATAATATGCTTGAAGTGGAGATTTTTGATGTTTGGGGAATCGATTTCATGGGACCTTTTGTTCCCTCATGCAACAACCAGTACATTCTTTTGGCAGTGGATTATGTATCCAAATGGGTTGAGGTGAAAGCTCTACCAACGAATGATGCTAAGGTAGTGCTCAACTTTCTACACAAACAGATCTTCACTCGTTTTGGAACACCTCGTGCTATTATCAGTGATGAAGGAACTCATTTTTGCAATCGCCAGTTCACGGCTTTGTTAGCCAAGTATCGAGTATCTCACCGCGTTGCAACAGCCTATCATCCTCAAACAAATGGGCAAGCCGAAATTTCGAATCGAGAAATCAAAAGAATCTTGGAAAAGGTAGTAAATCCCTCGAGGAAGGATTGGTCTTTGAAATTGGATGAAGCCGTATGGGCCTACAGGACAGCGTATAAAACGCCTTTGGGTATGTCACCATTCCAGTTGGTTTATGGGAAAGCGTGTCATCTGCCAGCAGAGCTTGAGCATAAGGCATACTGGGCTTTGCAGAAGCTGAACTTTGACATGAAGTTAGCTGGTGAGAAGCGGCTGTTGCAATTAAATGAATTGGAAGAATTCCGTTCTCAAGCCTATGAGAACTCGAAGATGTACAAGGAGAAAGTGAAGAAGTGGCACGACAGAAAATTGATGCCCAAAACCTTTGAACCAGGCCAACTAGTACTTCTTTTCAACTCCCGGCTCAAACTCTTTCCGGGAAAGCTTAAATCAAGGTGGTCTGGTCCTTTCAAGGTGAAGACAGTGTTTCCACATGGCGCAGTGGAAATTTATGATAAATCACCTGACCAATCGTTTAAAGTGAACGGTCAGAGGCTTAAGCACTATTTTGGTAGTACGGTGAACCGTGAAGCGGTCACCGTTGTTCTTTCAACTACCTGATTCTCAGTGAAAAAGTCCGGCTAAATGACGTTAACGACAGCGCTGCTCGGGAGGCAACCCACGATTACTGTAAGTTTTGTATTATTATTATTATTATTATTATTATTATTATTATTATTATTATTATTATTATTATTACCGCAAGGTGCCTTGATGAATTTGTTGCAGTGTTTCAGGATAAAAGTAGTTCGGAGTTTGCGAATTAAAAAAAAAAAAAAAAAAAAAAAACCAACAGGAAGTTACCAGGCCGCAGCTCCAATTTTGAGGCCACAGCACCATGTCAATTCTGTCCCGGTGTGTTGGCAAGTGTGACTTGAAAAAAAAAAAAAAAAAAAAATGTTACACAAAACAAATAAGGGGAGATGCAATGTACAGGCCGCATGTTGTCAATTTGTTGATATGATGTAACGCGCGTTTCTTCACTGGGCCACAGCGCGAGTTTTTGATGCCACAGCGCCTGACCATGACTGCCAGTACCGGATTTTCAATGTAACTTTGTGTTTTTATAACACAAAAATCTCACCTCTCCTCCTATTATTATAACCCCAACCCCTAATTCCTAATTCTAACCCAATATCAATTTCAAAAAAAAAAAAAAAAACTCTCCAAATCCATCTCCTATTCTAAATCTCTACCATAAATTCTTACCCATAAACCTATATATAGACCCCTATACACATAAATTCCTAACCCCAATTCTTAAATTAAAATCTCTAGCCTCCATTCCAATTTCAAGACTCAAGAAAAATTCAAGTTTGGGGGATTTTTGATTTCAAGTTTCACCTCTTTGATTCATATCGGGTATATCTTTTCGTTAATATTGTTTATTACGAATTGGTGATCTTGAAAAATTAGGGGATTTTGTGACATTCTTGTTAATTGGGAAAATTGGTGTACGATTGTTTGGTGATTGTTGGTAGCTTTGTTGATTGAGTTGGTGTTCTTGTTATGGCTCCAAAACGGAAGAGGGGTAGTTCGAGTACTCGTCAATCTTCAGATGAGAATGCTAGCGTAAAGAGGTTTTTGACTGAGGAGGCACAAAGTGAGTATAAGAAATTGTTAGAGAGGTCGGTTGCTCGTGAAAGAGGGTTTGTGCCTGAGACTTATGAAGAGTTAGTTACTATGATTCAAGAAGTTGGTTGGGAAGAGGTTTGTGCGGCACCTTCACCGGTTCCCTTAGGTGTGGTGCGGGAATTTTATGCGAACGCTAAGGCGAATCCGAATGGTTTTTGTGTAGTTCGTGGTATGAAGGTGGATTATAGGCCAGCTGTTCTCTGTACGGTTGTTCGTCAGCCTCCTAAGCCGAGGGGGGTGGAAGATTGGGCTAGGAAAACTCGAGGCGAGGTGGATTTGGATGCCATTATAGCAGAGTTATGTGTGCCGGGTACGGTTTGGAAATTGGGAGCGGGTTCTTCTGAGAAGGTTAATTTTCCTGCTAATGCTTTAAACAAGTTTGCACGGGCGTGGAACTTGTTTATATGTGCTAATATTATGCCTTCGACACATCCGAATGATGTGCCTGTGGAGAGAGCCATTATATTGTATGGCATTTTAACGGGTAAGTATGTTGATGTGGGTTATTTAGTGCATCAGAACATTCTTCGGTTCTTGCGTGGATGTACACAAGCACCGATTCCGCATGCTTCTTTTGTTGCCGGTGCCTGTATGATTGCTAATGTTCGTTGGGATGATAATGAGCAATTCCAATCGCAAACTAATCCTATTACTGATGCTACCATTGACCGGATGTGGAGTGCCGCACGGAGTGGCCGGGCGGCACTCCACATCCTAGGGGGTTAGGTTACATTATAGATGGAGCAGGTGCTGGTGGTCAGGGAACGGGTGCTCCCCCACGTGTTCCTAAGGTATCGAGAGGAGAGGGTGATGCAGGCCCGAGAGATTCTCATGATAGGAGGATGATGAGGCGTATGGATGCCTTGTATGAGAGTCATAGCCGATTTTCAGCGAGGTTGACACAGGCTTTTAGTACTGCCTTTGGAGCTAGTGGTATACATGTGGAGTGGCCAGTTTTTGGATCAGACACTGTTTATCCGCCTCCTGATTCTCCACCCGAGGAGGGTGAGGATGCTGCGGCATAGGTATGTTTACTTTCCCTCGTATTTACTTCCATTCAATGAGGTCATTGAATATCTTAAGTTTGGGGGTGGTTTGGGGGAAAAGTATTGTATATGTAGTATTAGTATATTATGTGTTCATGTAGGATATCATGTTTTGCATGTTAGTCGTAATTCATGCATGTTATGTTGTTTTATCTATTTTTGTTTCATATAGGACATTCAGTTTTTATTTTTCGTAAACCATGTGAGTTCATATTAGTTGCATTTTCATGGCATGCATTTTACATGATCCCTTAGGACGAGCTGATTCTGATTGATAGGTATGTGTTTCATTGAGTTTGGCAATGATGAGTAGAGGGTTGATTCACAGTCCCTACGGAATTGACTTGCATGCTTCGGAAACAAAACTAATTACACAGTCTCATTGGGTGCTTTTGGGCTAGGTTAGGGTCATGCCTGTGGGGTGTTTTAAGATTTAATCACTTGTTTATTCTTAGAATTTTCGTTATTCCCTTTATGGCATAGGAGCACTAAAATTTAAGTTTGGGGGAAAACAGGAATTTCATGCTAGTTGTTAATAATGGCTAGATGTCAATTGGCTAGTAGCCGGCTCATATTTATATGAGTAGTCTAGGGTTGGAATTGAGAATTCTCATTCCAGATTGAAAAAAAAAAAAAAGAGGAAAAAAAAAATTTGAAAAAAAAAAAATTTGAAAAAAAAAATAAAAAAAAATCAATAGTCCAATTGTTAAATGCAAAATTAACCAGAGTGAGCTCTTTAATACTCGAGTAATTAAGTCTGAGGGGACTTAGTCCTAGTGACCTAAGGCTTTTACAGTCTGGGATTCACTGACCCAACACTCGTTACATGGGTATTATTGTATAAGCCTTTTGGGGTCTCATTCATTGCACGGTTAAATAAGCATGCGTATTGTATATATTATTATGTGTTAGAGTAATAGAGCATGAGTTTCTGTCTACCTTGGATGAGGGTGGAGGTGTTCCTAGGTTATGGAGTGTCTACAGTCTATTCTAGTTATAAACCTGTGATTGTCTTAACGGAAAGCATGTATGATTTTTGACCTAGTTTTGGGAGTATTTCTGATGAGCATCGCACACACGCACGTTGATGATCATGTATTGTTAGTATACGGGGATTTAGTCGAGCTCTACTTGGATTTGTTGCATTCCTTGAGATATCTGCTTGTTAGTTGGTTTTGGTGAGTTTGAGGGGATCTTTGCATTTTCATAGTAGTTGCATTCATGTATTGCATTGCATTAGGTTAGATGGATTTTGTGGGTACATTCACTATAGGCCCTCACGAGACCTTACTCGTCCACTAGGGCTGCCTAGGGGTTTAAAGGGCTTGTTGCATATGCCAAATGCAACCGTGATCACCTACGGAAGTGGTACTAGTTAGTTAGGGTAGTTGTTTATGCTTGAGGACAAGCATTGGTTTAAGTTTGGGGGTGTGATAAGTGGATTTTATATCTACTTGGAACGTCCTATATTGGCTTAAATTGATTCACTTGGCCTCAAGTTTGTTGCATTTTTGATGTGTCTTGTGTAGATGTGCAGGTTTGTAATTATCGGTTGGGATGAGCATTCTTCGTGGATCTTGGAGTTTGGAATGAAGAATGGAGTCTTGTTATAGGCCAACATGAAGATTCCAAGGTAAGGAATTGAAGTATGGAAGCTTTGAGGAAAAGAACTAAAGGAAACGGAGGCAAAACGAAGGCAAAACGAAGGAAATACATGCTGAAAAACGTCCCGGCAGAATGGAGTTGAGGCCGTGGCCTCAAGATCTCAGGATGTGGCCTCGGGAGCAATCTGATCCGTGTGGGAATTTCCTTAAAAAGTCTCGAAAATCTTGCCTGGTTGGAATAAAAATTGTATTTTTAGGCTATTTCTTGTTAGAATAAAACCTTTAGGGCTTATGTTTTTAAATATAACACGTTATATCGTTGTAAATAGCGTGATATACATCAGAGAAGGAAGAGAGGAAAAAATAAAAAAACACTTTCAAGGTGAAAGCAAGGGAGAATCGCTCAAGTTCAAGATCTAGGGTTTTTTCTTCATTGTTTTTCTGAATCTTCTAAACTCTATACTTTGTTAACTATTGAATTACTTTCAAGTATTCTATTCTCAATCATTAATTGTTTCAATTCTTGTGTTTTAATTATGTTATCAATTGAACCCATGATGGTGAAAGGTTCGAATATGAACTAAACACTATCATGGGGTTCCAATGGATTCGATTTCGTAGTTATTGTGTTTGACATGTGATTGATTGTTGGGTGATTTGATTATGATAATCTAGTGTGGTTGATTTATTGGATAGATGTTTAGCTAGCATCTAATTTATTAATTCTTGTTGATTGCGAAAGTGGATACAAGAGTTGAGATTTTGCCATACTAGCATGGGTTCGTGAATTAATTTGTTTATTCATGATTAGTGGTATGATTTAACCAATGCATATTGCCCCATGTAATTATAAAAGATAACTTGTGCTTAAACCAATTACTTTTCCAGATTATATAGACATATATGATTTGATCGTAATGTGGTGTCCTCTTGACTTCTATCTGTTGTGGATGTTAAGTGGTTGATATGAGTATATCGAAAGGTAACTCGTATTATCGTAGTGTTATCTGATTAATTATCTTGTCTGTCACCCGTGTCTGTTTAATGTGTCAACCTTTAGTGAAGTTTTCGATGAAATTGGAACTCCATGTTTTTTCATACATAAGTAATCTCGTTTGTTAAGTTACTCTTAGTTAATAATTGTTTGTTTAGAAAATCTAGTAATCAACAACCAATTTTCGATAATAGTTCAAGCATTAAGAAGTAATCATACACAGTTGCATAAGTACTAAATTGGCTTTACACCTAGTCTCTGCGGAACGAATCTTATTTATCACTTGCTATTTGTGATCGCGTATACTTGCGTGTTTACGAGTCAACACACAATTACATAAAAGTACCAAATCTTTTCTTACTTTAAAAAAAATGATTTCCAGTACATGAACAATTAATATTAACTCCACTTTGCATGCATTAAAACATATTATATAGAAGACATGCATACCAAATTTATGACCGATTCACATAGAGCACGAAACATATAAAACCAAAGACTAATTGACCTTAAATAAAAATTGTTATCCTATAAATTACAAAAACATTGGCATATGAATAAAAATAATTTTAACTACTAAATAATCTTTATTCAAATATCTATAAAATGACAATAATTATAAAATCAAAATAATTAAACCAAATATAATGCCGATTTAAATTATACTAACAGAAGAGTCATGATAATTTGTATACTCCACAACCTCGTACAAGAAGCATGCTCATATATACAAAAGAAATCAATAAATCAAAATATGGCAGAACTCTTTACGAATACAAATTAATACTGTATACAAATGGCAGGGAGTGCTACACATGAAATTCATTTACAAAAGAATACAAAACATATAACATGTATAAACAAGCAAGCATCATGGCAGAGCATGTATAAGAAATATAGAAGCAATTAAAAGAAAATTGGAAGAGTCAGGGACCTTTTGGGCGAGTATTCGTAGAGCTGTACGACCCTCTTCTATGCTCTAACCGGTTCTTATATAGCCACTTATAACCCTAAATTAAATTAGGTAATTCTAACACTTGCTTCTAATATTTTTTTTTCTTATACTACTCCTCCAAGTAATTCCTTAAATAAAAGATTCTAGCACACATAATTAACATAATTAAAATGATATCGATTTACTAAAATATTCTTACTCTTCTTTCCAAATATAACGAATCTCATCTTTTAGAATTCTAGAATTTTCTAAATGAAATAAATATCTAACTAGAAATTATTTTAAAATCTAATATCTAATTTTTAAAAATAAAAATAAAATTACGGATTTTACATTCTCCCCTCCTTAAAAGAATTTGGTCCCCAAATTCACAAAATAACATCAAATAAGTTACAAGTAAAAAGAAATCATACCTTAATTACGATTGTTCGCGCGACTTTCCGTGAGCATAAATACACGTCCAGTGGTCTTGTTATCTGCTTCTTTCCTTGGTGGTGGATTATGTGGGCATTGAGCAATCCTGTGTCCGACTTCACCGCAATGAAAGCACGCACCTCTGTTCCAACGACACTCTGTATCAACATGGTTCCCGCCACACCTAGTGCACTTATCTTGATTTCCTTGTCCTCCCATTCGATCATACACGTAAGGTTTCTTGAGTGGTCCCCCTTGAGAAGATTGTCCACCAGTTGGAGTGAACCGTTTCTTGTTCCAGTTGCTTGTCGCCTTTTCAGATTCTGCCAGACCCCTCTCGATCACCAAAGCCTTGTTGAGCACAGCCTTGTACGTCTGAAGTTCAAAAGATGCCACAGAATTCCTGATTTTGGTCCGAAGTCCCTCTTCCAATCTTCTAGCTCGACTAGTCTCATCAGCAACTAATGTCGGTGCATATTTTGCAAGCTTTGCGAATTCTGCTTCGTATTCCACAACGGACTTTCCTCCCTGCTCGAGACGAATGAAGTCCCTCTCCTTTTGCAGACGAATGGTTCTCGGAAAGTACTTATCTTCTAGAGCCTTCTTGAACTTTGCCCATGTATATGGTTCAGGACTACCCTCAGTGGTTGCAGTCTCGTTCTTTCTTTGTTCCATGAGCCACCAATCATAAGCACTTCCTTGTATTTGATACACTGCTAAAGTGACCTTCTGTTCTTCATTGCTTCCTAGCAGTCCGAAAGCTTTCTCCATCTCTTGTATCCACATCTCGACTATGGCCGGATCAGTTGCCCCATCAAAAGTTGGTGGGTTCAAACGCTTGAACTGAGAGACGATATTCTGCTGTCTGGGTTGCTGATTAACGAGTGTAGCTAGAGTCTCGGCTAGATGGTCGAATACATTTCCACCATCACCATTGTTGTTGCCATTCTGATTGTCGTTGCCTTGATTGTTATTGTTGTTGCCATTCTGATTGTTGTCACCCTGATTGCCATTGTTGTTGCCTTCTCCTTCCATCTTTTCTAAAAACAACAAACTTTCAAACTTATAATCAATGATCAAAAATCACAAAAGCCACACAGGTCAAATAATCACACAAACAAGTGCCCTAGATTCAAAACAATATACTAAATTAAAGGTCAAAACCAATACGGTAGTCTATCGGATCGCATCCTAGGGAATGTACTAGTTCCATACCTAATACACTCCGAAGGAAAACCTAGGCTCTGATGCCAACTGTAACAGCCCGACTTTTCGTACTATTATTTCTAAATACGAAACTTAAATAAATGTATTTTCTTTATTCAATAAACCAAATATTCCACAAAAGTCCAATGCGGCGGTCAAATTCAATATTCTAAAATCATCAAATCGGAGACGCAGCTCCATAAATCCAATATTTAACAAAGTACTGCAAATTTATTCAAATAACACGATAAGACTCGTCCATTAAATGCTTCTAAATCAGCAGGCACAAAATCCACAAGGTTCATATCTTTATTCTTATTAAGCTTCCAAATCGAAACCTGAAATATATTAAAACAATGAGCTGCGAAGCCCAGCAAGTAACTATCGCCCAATGGCTCGAAAATAATATTTTCATAAGTGAACAAAATTTCTGAAACTTTAAATCGATACAAAATTTAAAACAATAAAATCATATTTTATTCCCACAGTTCTAAATTACGGTCACACTAAACCAGTGACACGGTTCTATGTTCGATGGGGGCCAGTTTACGTATCTATGTGTTCCGGAACGTGCGTAAACTAGTTCTATAATTCTATATGCCACACTATCCAGTGACCGGATTCTATGATTCGATACGCAAATAAAACTGGGAAAATTCTAAAATAATTCTTTTTTCTAAAATCAATTTTCGATGTCACAATTTTCGATAACCAAATCAAACAGATATTTTGAAACAGAATAAAATAGAATTTATAACGAGCAACGAAAAGTTACTTACCTCGGATGCGATAATATACACCAGAAATTAAGCAGAAACAGATCCTAAAATTTAATTAACAAAACTTAGCAAATAAACATTTATTTAAATATCATATAAAGAATGGCCAGACACTGCATTCATGCAAGTTGTATTAAAATAAGATCATTGGGCCTTAAAGCCCATAATAGTAAAAGATGGCTCGGTTCAAAACTAATGTGCACAATTACATAAAAGTACCAAATCTTTTCTTACTTTAAAAAAAATGATTTCCAGTACATGAACAATTAATATTAACTCCACTTTGCATGCATTAAAACATATTATATAGAAGACATGCATACCAAATTTATGATCGATTCACATAGAGCACGAAACATATAAAACCAAAGACTAATTGACCTTAAATAAAAATTGTTATCCTATAAATTACAAAAACATTGGCATATGAATAAAAATAATTTTAACTACTAAATAATCTTTTTTTCAAATCTCTATAAAATGACAATAATTATAAAATCAAAATAATTAAACCAAATATAATGCCGATTTAAATTATACTAACAGAAGAGTCATGATAATTTGTATACTCCACAACCTCGTACAAGAAGCATGCTCATATATACAAAAGAAATCAATAAATCAAAATATGGCAGAACTCTTTACGAATACAAATTAATACTGTATACAAATGGCAGGGAGTGCTACACATGAAATTCATTTACAAAAGAATACAAAACATATAACATGTATAAACAAGCAAGCATCATGGCAGAGCATGTATAAGAAATATAGAAGCAATTAAAAGAAAATTGGAAGAGTCAGGGACCTTTTGGGCGAGTATTCGTAGAGCTGTACGACCCTCTTCTATGCTCTAACCGGTTCTTATATAGCCACTTATAACCCTAAATTAAATTAGGTAATTCTAACACTTGCTTCTAATATTTTTTTTTCTTATACTACTCCTCCAAGTAATTCCTTAAATAAAAGATTCTAGCACACATAATTAACATAATTAAAATGATATCGATTTACTAAAATATTCTTACTCTTCTTTCCAAATATAACGAATCTCATCTTTTAGAATTCTAGAATTTTCTAAATGAAATAAATATCTAACTAGAAATTATTTTAAAATCTAATATCTAATTTTTAAAAATAAAAATAAAATTACGGATTTTACATTCTCCCCTCCTTAAAAGAATTTGGTCCCCAAATTCACAAAATAACATCAAATAAGTTACAAGTAAAAAGAAATCATACCTTAATTACGATTGTTCGCGCGACTTTCCGTGAGCATAAATACACGTCCAGTGGTCTTGTTATCTGCTTCTTTCCTTGGTGGTGGATTATGTGGGCATTGAGCAATCCTGTGTCCGACTTCACCGCAATGAAAGCACGCACCTCTGTTCCAACGACACTCTGTATCAACATGGTTCCCGCCACACCTAGTGCACTTATCTTGATTTCCTTGTCCTCCCATTCGATCATACACGTAAGGTTTCTTGAGTGGTCCCCCTTGAGAAGATTGTCCACCAGTTGGAGTGAACCGTTTCTTGTTCCAGTTGCTTGTCGCCTTTTCAGATTCTGCCAGACCCCTCTCGATCACCAAAGCCTTGTTGAGCACAGCCTTGTACGTCTGAAGTTCAAAAAATGCCACAGAATTCCTGATTTTGGTCCGAAGTCCCTCTTCCAATCTTCTAGCTCGACTAGTCTCATCAGCAACTAATGTCGGTGCATATTTTGCAAGCTTTGCGAATTCTGCTTCGTATTCCACAACGGACTTTCCTCCCTGCTCGAGACGAATGAAGTCCCTCTCCTTTTGCAGACGAATGGTTCTCGGAAAGTACTTATCTTCTAGAGCCTTCTTGAACTTTGCCCATGTATATGGTTCAGGACTACCCTCAGTGGTTGCAGTCTCGTTCTTTCTTTGTTCCATGAGCCACCAATCATAAGCACTTCCTTGTAGTTGATACACTGCTAAAGTGACCTTCTGTTCTTCATTGCTTCCTAGCAGTCCGAAAGCTTTCTCCATCTCTTGTATCCACATCTCGACTATGGCCGGATCAGTTGCCCCATCAAAAGTTGGTGGGTTCAAACGCTTGAACTGAGAGACGATATTCTGCTGTCTGGGTTGCTGATTCACGAGTGTAGCTAGAGTCTCGGCTAGATGGTCGAATACATTTCCACCATCACCATTGTTGTTGCCATTCTGATTGTCGTTGCCTTGATTGTTATTGTTGTTGCCATTCTGATTGTTGTCACCCTGATTGCCATTGTTGTTGCCTTCTCCTTCCATCTTTTCTAAAAACAACAAACTTTCAAACTTATAATCAATGATCAAAAAGCACAAAAGCCACACAGGTCAAATAATCACACAAACAAGTGCCCTAGATTCAAAACAATATACTAAATTAAAGGTCAAAACCAATACGGTAGTCTATCGGATCGCATCCTAGGGAATGTACTAGTTCCATACCTAATACACTCCGAAGGAAAACCTAGGCTCTGATGCCAACTGTAACAGCCCGACTTTTCGTACTATTATTTCTAAATACGAAACTTAAATAAATGTATTTTCTTTATTCAATAAACCAAATATTCCACAAAAGTCCAATGCGGCGGTCAAATTCAATATTCTAAAATCATCAAATCGGAGACGCAGCTCCATAAATCCAATATTTAACAAAGTGCTGCAAATTTATTCAAATAACACGATAAGACTCGTCCATTAAATGCTTCTAAATCAGCAGGCACAAAATCCACAAGGTTCATATCTTTATTCTTATTAAGCTTCCAAATCGAAACCTGAAATATATTAAAACAATGAGCTGCGAAGCCCAGCAAGTAACTATCGCCCAATGGCTCGAAAATAATATTTTCATAAGTGAACAAAATTTCTGAAACTTTAAATCGATACAAAATTTAAAACAATAAAATCATATTTTATTCCCACAGTTCTAAATTACGGTCACACTAAACCAGTGACACGGTTCTATGTTCGATGGGGGCCAGTTTACGTATCTATGTGTTCCGGAACGTGCGTAAACTAGTTCTATAATTCTATATGCCACACTATCCAGTGACCGGATTCTATGATTCGATACGCAAATAAAACTGGGAAAATTCTAAAATAATTCTTTTTTCTAAAATCAATTTTCGATGTCACAATTTTCGATAACCAAATCAAACAGATATTTTGAAACAGAATAAAATAGAATTTATAACGAGCAACGAAAAGTTACTTACCTCGGATGCGATAATATACACCAGAAATTAAGCAGAAACAGATCCTAAAATTTAATTAACAAAACTTAGCAAATAAACATTTATTTAAATATCATATAAAGAATGGCCAGACACTGCATTCATGCAAGTTGTATTAAAATAAGATCATTGGGCCTTAAAGCCCATAATAGTAAAAGATGGCTCGGTTCAAAACTAATGTGCACAATTACATAAAAGTACCAAATCTTTTCTTACTTTAAAAAAAATGATTTCCAGTACATGAACAATTAATATTAACTCCACTTTGCATGCATTAAAACATATTATATAGAAGACATGCATACCAAATTTATGACCGATTCACATAGAGCACGAAACATATAAAACCAAAGACTAATTGACCTTAAATAAAAATTGTTATCCTATAAATTACAAAAACATTGGCATATGAATAAAAATAATTTTAACTACTAAATAATCTTTATTCAAATCTCTATAAAATGACAATAATTATAAAATCAAAATAATTAAACCAAATATAATGCCGATTTAAATTATACTAACAGAAGAGTCATGATAATTTGTATACTCCACAACCTCGTACAAGAAGCATGCTCATATATACAAAAGAAATCAATAAATCAAAATATGGCAGAACTCTTTACGAATACAAATTAATACTGTATACAAATGGCAGGGAGTGCTACACATGAAATTCATTTACAAAAGAATACAAAACATATAACATGTATAAACAAGCAAGCATCATGGCAGAGCATGTATAAGAAATATAGAAGCAATTAAAAGAAAATTGGAAGAGTCAAGGACCTTTTGGGCGAGTATTCGTAGAGCTGTACGACCCTCTTCTATGCTCTAACCGGTTCTTATATAGCCACTTATAACCCTAAATTAAATTAGGTAATTCTAACACTTGCTTCTAATATTTTTTTTTCTTATACTACTCCTCCAAGTAATTCCTTAAATAAAAGATTCTAGCACACATAATTAACATAATTAAAATGATATCGATTTACTAAAATATTCTTACTCTTCTTTCCAAATATAACGAATCTCATCTTTTAGAATTCTAGAATTTTCTAAATGAAATAAATATCTAACTAGAAATTATTTTAAAATCTAATATCTAATTTTTAAAAATAAAAATAAAATTACGGATTTTACATTCTCCCCTCCTTAAAAGAATTTGGTCCCCAAATTCACAAAATCACATCAAATAAGTTACAAGTAAAAAGAAATCATACCTTAATTACGATTGTTCGCGCGACTTTCCGTGAGCATAAATACACGTCCAGTGGTCTTGTTATCTGCTTCTTTCCTTGGTGGTGGATTATGTGGGCATTGAGCAATCCTGTGTCCGACTTCACCGCAATGAAAGCACGCACCGCTGTTCCAACGACACTCTGTATCAACATGGTTCCCGCCACACCTAGTGCACTTATCTTGATTTCCTTGTCCTCCCATTCGATCATACACGTAAGGTTTCTTGAGTGGTCCCCCTTGAGAAGATTGTCCACCAGTTGGAGTGAACCGTTTCTTGTTCCAGTTGCTTGTCGCCTTTTCAGATTCTGCCAGACCCCTCTCGATCACCAAAGCCTTGTTGAGCACAGCCTCGTACGTCTGAAGTTCAAAAGATGCCACAGAATTCCTGATGTTGGTCCGAAGTCCCTCTTCCAATCTTCTAGCTCGACTAGTCTCATCAGCAACTAATGTCGGTGCATATTTTGCAAGCTTTGCGAATTCTGCTTCGTATTCCACAACGGACTTTCCTCCCTGCTCGAGCCGAATGAAGTCCCTCTCCTTTTGCAGACGAATGGTTCTCGGAAAGTACTTATCTTCTAGAGCCTTCTTGAACTTTGCCCATGTATATGGTTCAGGACTACCCTCAGTGGTTGCAGTCTCGTTCTTTCTTTGTTCCATGAGCCACCAATCATAAGCACTTCCTTGTAGTTGATACACTGCTAAAGTGACCTTCTGTTCTTCATTGCTTCCTAGCAGTCCGAAAGCTTTCTCCATCTCTTGTATCCACATCTCGACTATGGCCGGATCAGTTGCCCCATCAAAAGTTGGTGGGTTCAAACGCTTGAACTGGGAGACGATATTCTGCTGTCTGGGTTGCTGATTCACGAGTGTAGCTAGAGTCTCGGCTAGATGGTCGAATACATTTCCACCATCACCATTGTTGTTGCCATTCTGATTGTCGTTGCCTTGATTGTTATTGTTGTTGCCATTCTGATTGTTGTCGCCCTGATTGCCATTGTTGTTGCCTTCTCCGTCCATCTTTTCTAAAAACAACAAACTTTCAAACTTATAATCAATGATCAAAAAGCACAAAAGCCACACAGGTCAAATAATCACACAAACAAGTGCCCTAGATTCAAAACAATATACTAAATTAAAGGTCAAAACCAATACGGTAGTCTATCGGATCGCATCCTAGGGAATGTACTAGTTCCATACCTAATACACTCCGAAGGAAAACCTAGGCTCTGATGCCAACTGTAACAGCCCGACTTTTCGTACTATTATTTCTAAATACGAAACTTAAATAAATGTATTTTCTTTATTCAATAAACCAAATATTCCACAAAAGTCCAATGCGGCGGTCAAATTCAATATTCTAAAATCATCAAATCGGAGACGCAGCTCCATAAATCCAATATTTAACAAAGTACTGCAAATTTATTCAAATAACACGATAAGACTCGTCCATTAAATGCTTCTAAATCAGCAGGCACAAAATCCACAAGGTTCATATATTTATTCTTATTAAGATTCCAAATCGAAACCTGAAATATATTAAAACAATGAGCTGCGAAGCCCAGCAAGTAACTATCGCCCAATGGCTCAAAAATAATATTTTCATAAGTGAACAAAATTTCTGAAACTTTAAATCGATACAAAATTTAAAACAATAAAATCATATTTTATTCCCACAGTTCTAAATTACGGTCACACTAAACCAGTGACACGGTTCTATGTTCGATGAGGGCCAGTTTACGTATCTATGTGTTCCGGAACGTGCGTAAACTAGTTCTATAATTCTATATGCCACACTATCTAGTGACCGGATTCTATGATTCGATACGCAAATAAAACTGGGAAAATTCTAAAATAATTCTTTTTTCTAAAATCAATTTTCGATGTCACAATTTTCGATAACCAAATCAAATAGATATTTTGAAACAGAATAAAATAGAATTTATAACGAGCAACGAAAAGTTACTTACCTCGAATGCGATAATATACACCAGAAATTAAGCAGAAACAGATCCTAAAATTTAATTAACAAAACTTAGCAAATAAACATTTATTTAAATATCATATAAAGAATGGCCAGACACTGCATTCATGCAAGTTGTATTAAAATAAGATCATTGGGCCTTAAAGCCCATAATAGTAAAAGATGGCTCGGTTCAAAACTAATGTGCACAATTACATAAAAGTACCAAATCTTTTCTTACTTTAAAAAAAAATGATTTCCAGTACATGAACAATTAATATTAACTCCACTTTGCATGCATTAAAACATATTATATAGAAGACATGCATACCAAATTTATGACCGATTCACATAGAGCACAAAACATATAAAACCAAAGACTAATTGACCTTAAATAAAAATTGTTATCCTATAAATTACAAAAACATTGGCATATGAATAAAAATAATTTTAACTACTAAATAATCTTTATTCAAATCTCTATAAAATGACAATAATTATAAAATCAAAATAATTTAACCAAATATAATGCCGATTTAAATTATACTAACAGAAGAGTCATGATAATTTGTATACTCCACAACCTCGTACAAGAAGCATGCTCATATATACAAAAGAAATCAATAAATCAAAATATGGCAGAACTCTTTACGAATACAAATTAATACTGTATACAAATGGCAGGGAGTGCTACACATGAATTCATTTACAAAAGAATACAAAACATATAACATGTATAAACAAGAAAGCATCATGGCAGAGCATGTATAAGAAATATAGAAGCAATTAAAAGAAAATTGGAAGAGTCAAGGACCTTTTGGGCGAGTATTCGTAGAGCTGTACGACCCTCTTCTATGCTCTAACCGGTTCTTATATAGCCACTTATAACCCTAAATTAAATTAGGTAATTCTAACACTTGCTTCTAATATTTTTTTTTTCTTATACTACTCCTCCAAGTAATTCCTTAAATAAAAGATTCTAGCACACATAATTAACATAATTAAAATGATATCGATTTACTAAAATATTCTTACTCTTCTTTCCAAATATAACGAATCTCATCTTTTAGAATTCTAGAATTTTCTAAATGAAATAAATATCTAACTAGAAATTATTTTAAAATCTAATATCTAATTTTTAAAAATAAAAATAAAATTACGGATTTTACACTATCCAACAATAATGTCCATACACTTTATAATAATATAAATATATTTTTATAGGATAATTTTAGAAAATTTTGGCATGATATATTCATAAATATGACTATCCACCTGTCCAAACCAACCAAACCAACCAACTAATACTAAAACAGTTCACTTGCGTGATAATAACAAAACCATAGAGAAATATAACTACACCAACCAAGACCGCTCACAGGTCAAAGTATGAAACAACTATTAATTAACTATTACAACCCAATACTGAATAAAATAATATACAACTCCATAAGATAAATAATCTGTCTACTAATACAGAAAAGACATGAAATGGGGTTATAAGCTCGCTACCCATCCCACCACCTTGACTCTCTGGCTGCCTCTATGGCTGCCCCAACCAGACGGTCCACTCCTTCTTGACATCTTCGTGCTTAGCTGAGGAAACAGAATTAGCAAGCAAGTGAGCTAAAATGCTCAGCAAGAATATATATAATTAAAAGCATAAACAAACTGAAATGTTTGCAAGCCTGTCAAGAACTAACAATCAACAATATAGAAGCTCAACTGAAAGATACGTCTTTTGTCTGAATCATAAAATAGAAGAGGATTGGACTATCATGCATTTTATAGATAAAAACAATCATAAGGTTAGGCTGCTGATCAGTCACGCACTAACCCCGGACAAACGCACACAGCAATGTCCTTAATGGATCCACGGCGTACATTGGCCTTAATAATTTCTGACCACGAATCTGGTCCGACCCTTACGGTCCACATTTTTTTTAAAAAAACTAACAGTCCAATCCTAACTAAACATCAGGTGTCGGAACAATCGACCACCTCAACTGCCAAACACCCTGGACACTTTCGTTCCAGGTCAACATCTCAAATCTCGCAAAATGAAATAAGGTCGGATAATTTCTGACCTAGATATCGACAAGTTCGATATATATACAAGGGGTATGGATGTAAGTCAAGCCACTAAAAGAATCAACGAAATCAATATAATCGATTTGGGGTATAACAATTTAATATTCGAAATTAAAGGAAATTAACGGAACAATTATAACAAGGATAATTCGAACGAGCATATGAATCAAGTTATAATAATCATAATTCACTTGAAAGATAAGTGAAGTAATTTACTTGCCTTAACCAGGAAATCACAGGATTCGAAGAGTCTTTACGTCCTCAGCTTTAGCTTTCCTTTTATCCGCGGGATCTACACACAATATAACACTATTTTAGAACTCTACTCAATATTCGCTAATCAACATCAATAATAAATCTTAATCTACCCCCGCGAGTAATCTCCTCATTTACATTTATTTAGTTATATACTAGCATTATATAAACCACTAACAAAATAGTTAATCATAATTGGCAACTTATCACATAATCGATCAATTTTAAAATAAGAAGCCCGACTCATAATTTATGCAAGTTGTATAAGTATACATACATATTTTCAAGAAATAGGTTAGGATTTTTAAAAAAAATTTGACGGCATCCCCTTTATACGGGTTAACTGAAATAGGTTAGGATTCACTGAAATCTCAATCCAATACAGTTTAAATAATTAATACTAAATCGATAATAAATTACAATTTATTACGTAAATATTAAATTTAAATTCTTGGCTCAGAAAATCATCATCATCACCAATTACCATCGACTCAATATTACTATCACTGTCGATAGGGCAAAATCTCGAGGGTACCCTAATTTGGGTTTCCGACCCGAAATTCGCTCAAATTAATTGCAGTCACACTACTAGAAAAACTAGAATAGACATCACACTTTAGACATCGGTTAGAAAAACCACTGCTGTTAAAAGTCTCTTTTACATCGGAAAAACTAAAACTGATGTCTAATAGTAATCTACGCATCACTTACTTGTATAAACGATGTCTAAAGGTTCGTTTTTAAAAACATAAATCCGTGCTTCCCCCTTTTCCTTTCCCCCCTATGCAAAATATTCCCCCCTTAACCAAATTCACCTCCCGCTCTCTTATACTAAAAAAATAGAAAAACCAAAATATAGTAAGCATCCTCTGTTATGAAAAATCAAAAACAATAAAAACCAACCCACCCACCCCTCTGTCCCTCTGTCCCTCTTTTCTTCAAGAACCCTAACCCGCTCTTCTCAACTTAAAGCTTTGATATTTCTTCAATTAACCCTAACCCCGCTCAAATTGTTCGATTTTATCATTTTCTTTTCAATTATTCAATATTCGTTCAACCCCCTTTCAATATTAGTTAAATTATCTCCATTTGTTCAATTTGAATTAACGTAATTGTTCAATTTGTTTAACAGATCTGGAGCATAGCTTGGAGCTTGTTCAAGTACTAACTTGGAGCTCGGATATTAGTTCGTAGCTTGCTCGTTTGCTCAAATCTTTTCTTTCTTTTTTTATGGTATTTTATTGTATTTGCTTTTTTTGATTATATTTTCATGATGCAACTCTTCCCCAACCTTGACAAGGTGGTTTTCGTAGACGATGATGTTGTAATTATCTTACTCCACTTTGAAAAATTGATCTCGATGGAAAGGTCAATGGAGTTGTTGTAACCTGTAAAGGTGAAGATGACTGGGTAATGTCTAAGCGATTAAAAACTTACTTTAACTTCTCACATCCCCTCATATTGAAGAACTTAGATCCAGATGAATGTGCTTGGGCATATGGTATGAATATCTTTGACCTGCAAGCATGGAGGAAGACTGATATCGAAGACAGATACCACACTTGGCTAAAAGAGGTAAGGTCAAAGACATGTCTATACTTTTTACCTCAAACCTTTTCTCTTTTTGGTTACTTCAGTTCGATTTGAAAATTGTTATATCTGTTCTTTTCATTATTAATAAATGGTAACATGAAACACCTTTATTTAAATCAGTACTATGTGTTAGTACTAAAGATTTTTTCTGGTTACATCTTATATCATATGGTCCTGTTGTGGCTATATTATCTCGATTTTGATGAACTTCACATTTGATGGTTTAAGTATGACCGTCTCTATGGTCTTTGTTCACAGGTAACTGACAGGACGGGAGAAGCTCCTACCCAGGGTAAGTGTCTAAATTCTTCTAGTCTCCAAAAGTTTTTACAATCCTGTAATATCTAGGATATAGGTTGGCGTTGACTTGATTTTTATAGGAAAATTGAATATCATTTGATTTTTACACGATCATGATTTGGAAAGGTACTCAGTGTTCTATATTGATAAGTGTTAGTTTTACAAGGTAATCAGTATACTTCTATATACCATAGAGTTATATTGTCCATACTACAACACACTGGAGACTGGAGAGAGGTATAAGGTATTTACTATTTAATCTCTGATAGCCAGACTTGGATGAAAGGTAGCAATGAATTTGCATACATGTGTCAAACTAGATAAACTCATTTGTAACTACCACCTTTATGGTCATCCACTTGTTCTTGGTTATTTTCTAGTGTGACAAACATTTGGAGTGTCATGTAATTTGTTCCCTGAAGTGGTTTATCTTTATTTGAACTGTTTGATCGACTTTTGCTTTCTGGCAGGAAGACTATATATTTTGGTCAGGGTTCAGAAGCATATGAGGCAAGTCTTCTTATAAAGTTTAATGTTACTTCTCCTTATAAGTTTTATATAAATTATGAATTTTAAATTTCCTACGTCAGTAACTATATTACAAACTAGAGCATGTTACAAGTGTGTATGTATTTTTGCAATTCTTTGCATAAGATGGTAAGATCAGTGGTATGTTGTAAGACTCCTGGCAACAAACAATGACAGCTTCATTGTTTACTGCAAGATCGAGATCAGGGCCTAGGAAGAGTGACTAGAAACAAAAGGTTTTAAGACATGACTTAGGCCTTTCATCCTTCTCAAGGTATGAGAACTTATAACCTTCAAAGATATCAAATGTCCTGTCTCTGTACAATAATTTACACAAGTGCAAATTTAATGCCATGACTCATCATCCAATAATATGCAGGTAGCAATAAATATTAAACAAGATCAAGTTGAGAATGTGGGCAGCTTCTTCAATTGGTGGTACTTTGGCTTATGTTCTGGTACTATTGTGACTATTGTAGTATTATCGCATGTATGACAATCTTAGAGGGGTACTATTGTGACTATCACAGTCTTATTGTATTGTATGGCAGTAGCTGGAGAATAGGTGGGGTGTGTTAATGGGTTGGATAATGTAGTAGTTGGTTTTTGAGATTCGATGTGATGAATTCAGTGGCAATTATAACAATAGCTTTTGTTAATGGTAATTTTGGTGATTGTGTTTAGCTTTTTAGCTTTGGTATTTTGGTTGTTTTAGTGTTGATATTTTTGTTTATGTTTAAATACATCACATTCTTGCTAACATCACTTTGAGCAAGGAACCATTTTGTAAAAAAAAAAACAAAAGTAACATCACATTTTTATTGTAAATCATTGTGTAAAACAAGTACCTACATTGGCCCATTATAGTAACTGATGTCTATAACAATAAATAACAACAAATTACTATAGAACAACTAATGTCTAAAGGGACTAAAGACAGCGGTTCTGAATAACAAACTGATGTCAAATGCCTAAATAGACATCAGTCTCTTTAAACCAATCGATGTCTATAATAACTAAGACATGTCACCAGTTGAGGGACCGATGTCAAATGACTCAATAGACATCATTTCTTAAAATGAGCCGATGTATAAAGTTGTTCATAGACATCGGCTAAAAACCAATGTCTAAGACCGATGTCTAAGATGTTCATAGACATCGGTTAAAAACCAATGTCTAAGACCCATACCTTTCTCTACACATGCGAAGACATCGGTTCTGGTTTTACATAGACATCGGTTTTTAACCGATGTCTATTGACATTTTTCTAGTAGTGTTAATTCGCAGTATCACAGAAATATTCAAGTGGAACACTGATTTTAACATCCATAATTTTTGAAGGACAATAACCACAAAAAAATCGAATCAAGCAGCAACAATAATCGAATAGCAGTTATTGAACTCCCAACCAGCACAACTGATATCATTTCCATCACACAAAACGCACACATACACGGACTTGGACATAGCACACACACACATAGATTCAAGAACGACACTTACACAAAATCTACACACACCACCTGTTTTATACAAGCACAGACCCGAGCTCACCCCCACCCACACACACCGTACGCAGCCACACACGTCTCTGAGCACAGCCAGCACACACTCACAGCTTGTTACACACACTCACACACTCTGTACCAGAACACACATACACACAATGACTCGGAAATCCAGTAGCTGAACATGATGTAAATTATGCCATAATAATGATTTGCCACACACATACATCCACACGAAGTGACATACGCACACAACCCATAGCATCACAGACCATAAAACTCGAACAGGGGAGAGGGAAGATACGGTAAAACTGAATAAAATCAAGGCTTGTAGGAAGGAGAAGAGGGAATTCACGAAGGAAAGTTAGACAAAGTTGAAAGAACCTTCGAGAGGAATAGAGAAAGAGAGCTGGGTCGAGAGATTGATGTTCTGATTTGGGAAATAAAACTGATTTAGGGATTTGAAGTTATAAAGGATTTGGGGGGAAATTCTAAAAAAGCATTTCATGAACATTTTTAAATAGAACTCATAAAAAAATCAAATTTGTAAAATCACAATTAAATACGAAATGGACGGAATATCAAATTTAAAAATTTAAAAATGAAGAATGAAAAATTACGATCACCCACATATTTTTAAAATATTTTTAGGATTAAATACTAAGTGGCCGTGTCCAACAGGGATGCAGATTCAAGGAAGCTCAAGGACCCCCAAGACAGCTCTTATTGGCAAGGCAAAGTGTGTGTAAATTGGCAGGACAATTGGAATATTAATCATCAATTCATGAATTAGGAATCCTCATATAAACTCAATTCGAATTAACAAATGAATTAGGACAATACAGTAATTACACGAATTAAACAAACACAACAATTAGGACAAAAATTAAAGCAATTAAACAGGAATTACTAATTCACAAATTAGGGTTACCAATTACCAGTTCACAATTAAACAGAAATAACCAATTGAAGCAATTAAACAGGAATTACCAATTCACAAATTAGGATTACCAATTACCAATTCACAATTAAACAGGAATTACCAATTGAAGCAATTAAACAGGAATTAGGCCTACGAATAAATCCAACTATACGAATTAAGCATGCATCATCGAAATTAGGGCTTACACAAATTAAGACTACACGAATAAACCACATGAATTAAGACAAATTAAGACTACGAATAAAGCACAGGAATGAGGGCATACACAACACCCTTAAGAACACGAACATGCATCATCGGAATCGTCAGAGTTAGGTTCGTCATCGTTAGGAGCATCATCACCGGATTCTGACCACAAATCGCTTGGGGGGCTTCACCGGAATCCTCATCGCCGTCACAGTTGTCCACAACTGCATGCAAATCATATCCGGGCGTTCCATCCACCGTACGGTCTTCAGAACCCTCAGATCGTCCCTGTTCCAGTCTTGAACGGAGATATTCTTCACTATAGGTGTGGTCGCCGTCACAGTCGACGCCTCTATCGCAATGATCGGGATCGGAACAAGCGTAGGAACCACTTAACTCATCATCGGAATCCGAAAAACCATAGTGCGCATCCATTAGAACAATTTTCGTGGGTGAATTAAGAGAGGGGAGAGAGAAGGGAGAGAGAGATGTAATTAGGGTTCGAGAGAAAGAAAGGGGAAAATAAAATGAATAAATTAGTAAAGGTGGGGTAGAAAATAAAGTAAAATAATTTTTGGGGAAAAAGGGAATATATTTGTTTAAGTTGGTGGGTTAGTTTTTCAATATATTTTCTTTACTAAAAATAGAAAGGGGAAGAGCATTTTGATTATCCCGATAAGGAAAGTGGGAAAAGTTTTATGGGACGGAGGGAGTATATTTTTTTTCTGACAATGTAAAAAAAACAAAAGCACAGTGGCACATGGGATCAAGACTGTAAATGACAAGTATGCCATGGTCAAGTCTGTAAATGACAAGTATATCATATGTAAAATAACTTAGAGACCAATAATACAAAGGTAGTCATGACAAGTATGCCATATATAAAATAACTTAGAGCATCTCCAATGGAGAGACCCCTTAGGTAAAATTTAAAATTAATTACCATAAATAAGAATTATAAAGAATGTGTAAAAAATTTTGCACTCCAATGGGACAAAACCCTTGTCTATAATTATAGATAATCTCTTGATGTTGGCTATATTTGTCGAACCTCTAGAGACCTGTAGTGAATTGCCACATCACTTATTTCTATATTAAAATTATATATTACATTAATAACAACTTAAAATATTAATAACATACCATTTTTAAAATATAGCCAATCATTATAGCCAATACCATCGGAACACAATATCTTACATGTTCAACAAATTTTACATAATCAATATTTTATTTAGTTTAGCTAATCATTTTTAGATAACACCATTGAAGATGCTCTTAGAGGTCAATAATACAAAGGATAATTTTGACATGATAATTACAATATTCCACTTTTCACGAGAAACATAGTATATAGGGTGCAAAATGTTAAATGACACTAGCTTTGTCAAGAAATTTCTGACCAAGTGTGTTTGTGTATATACAAATATTTGGTGAGCAAAGAGTAAAGAAAAATGGAAGAACATAGGATAATGATTTTATTGTACCTTATGACTTTTTTCTCAACTGTTCAAGAATGCTTTTCTTTTTCCAATGATCAGATCCAACAGGAGGATGTTACCTATCAATTGGGTTCCTCTGTAATCTTACCTGTCAAATGTTTATCCCAAAGGATATCCACATATTCACATTGTGACATTTCAGATTAAATTAAAACCGGCAACAAACACCTCCTAAACTCTCTATTGCCCTGAAATAGTGACATTTCACATTGTTCTAAGAAAAACCTACCAATAGATTCAAGTTACTTTAATTCTTTCAATAATCATCCTCCTTCTACGAGGATTGTGAGTTTTTTTGACTTGTTTATCCATTAATTGGATTTATTTGTCTCTCCTTGTGAGAGTTTGTTTGGTTTGTTTGGTTTGATGAAGGTCTGCAATAGATCAGACCTGTTGAGAATGATTTTGTTTATGTTTTGGGAGATTTGGATTATTGCAAGAGCTCACAACTCACAATTAAAGATGGCTCATTACCTGTGGGGGGTCTTCACTTGCGGCATGTCTATAGCTGGTATCCGGCATGTAGATAGCTGGGGTATTGCTCACCCTTTGAAGGTTTTATTTTTCGGCATGTCTATAGCTAGTATCTGGCATGTAGATAGCTGGAATGGCGTTACTCTAACCATAGATTATGCAGCTGAGGCTTCTGAACACTGGGTTCGGAATTTGTTCGAGGGTTGGAGGGAAGAGCAGGTGGGAGCGAGCTGTTGGCAAGAAGCCATTTCTTGGACAAAATCTCTAAAGCACAATTATCAAGTGCTATCAGTTCAATTATCGGTCTGCGAATCGTGTGGTTTTTTGCTTGCAAATGCTGCATATATTCTATGTCAGACTATGGAGAGTGGTCTGTCACTCCTCCTAATTTTAGTAATCATGTATTTTATAATTTCTAAGTAATGCAAGTACGATTTATTCAAAAAAAAAAAAAAGATTCAAGTTACTTCTCAAAAATTTGAATTAAACAACCCTTAATTTTGTGTATAAAATTATTTTTACAATCAAAATTGGTAACAAGAGTGCCTCGCTAACATACATTAAAGATGCAATTAGTGAATTTTATTTTTCTCAAATATTATATGTATGTTAAAATAATAGTATATTATATTTATTACCCATTATATTTTTTAATTAAGACATTCTATGAGATGTTTATTTGGAATCACTAATTTTCTATATCTATACTATTATATAAATTTCGAAACATTGAAAGTTTTGGTACCTGTTTTTTGGTACTAAGTGAATTTACTTATTTACCCTTTATTATAAAGAAAAATATATATGATATCTACACTATTAAAATTCCTAAAATAAATAATAACATAATATGATTGATGGTAAGTAGTCGATTGCTTTTTTTCACAATTACTTTTAATTGAAGATATTACCTTTTATAAACACCTACTAATCTTACAATCACAAATATCTATACTATTATATAAAAGCCAAAACAATAAAAGAGTTTTGGTATTTTTTTGTTACTAAGTGAATTTATTTATTTACCCTTCATTATAAATGAAAATATATATGATATCTATACTATTAAAACTCCTAAAATAAATAATAACATAATATAATTAATGGTAAGTAGTCGATTGCCTTTTTTCAGATTTACTTTTAATTGAAGATATTACCTTTTATAAATACCTACTAATCTTACAATAATTAATATATACCCGAAAATATCACATCATATTTTTCAATAATTAATAAAATATATTAAAAATCTGTATACGTTGTTTATAAAAACATCAATCGTATCATATCTTACAATCATTAATATTTCCTTTCAAATTACAACATGTTACCTTTTTAATTTAAAACTAATCTTACAATCATTAATATATAAACACGAAAATATTACATCATATTTTTCAATTATTAATAAAAATATATTAAAAATCTGTATACGTTGTTTATAATAAGGAAACATTAGTATAATCCGTAAACATGAGTATATTAAATTATATTAAATTAAAATTCATTAATTAAAATAATGGTAAGTAGTCGATTGCCTTAATTAAATTATAATTACTATAAACTAATCAATTACCTTTTTCACATAAATCGTATAATCATTTTTAATTTTCACGTCACCTTTCTATTTCTATAGCTAAAATATTTTTTTTTTCCAATTATATCACGGGAGGTTTAATTTAATAAAAGAAACTAATAATATTCTAATATTAATAATTAACTGATTTTCTTTTTCAGCTAAAACGTATCATCTTTTATATATTTTCTAACTAAAATCCCTCTTTTAATAGAAATATCACGTACAATATTAATTTCTTCTTTTCAAAAACCATTACGAGCAATTGTATTTAGTAAAATAACGTAATTAAATTATAAATACTATAAACTAATCAATTACCTTTTTCACCTAAAACATGTTACCTTTTTAATTTTCTTTAACTAAATCCTCTCTTATTCTAATCATTACACGGGCATTATATTTAATAAAATAAAAGAATTATTTTATAATTACTAATAATTAAACAATTAATTTTTTCAACTAAAACCTATTATCTTCTACATTTTCTGACTAAAATCTCTCCATTTTTAGAAATATCATGGATAACATTTATACAACTATAATCAAATCATCTAATATTAAAATTTAAGCCTCCAAAATTAATATTTCAAAAAATAATTTAAATTAATACAAAAAACTTTATATAATATTTTAAAAAATTCGTGCATCGCACGGGTTTTAAGCTAGTAGTTATTTTAAATTTTAAAATAGCTCATAGTATTTTAAATTTTAAAACAAGGATGCCAGTTAACTAAACCATATATAATAAGTAATTTTTTATTTTTTCTAAATATTATAAACATATTAAAATAACATTATTACATATTTATTATAATCTTCAATTAATTTTTATTTAAAATCAATACTATCCTAATTTAATTTCTTTATTGTATATGTGTCCTATGTGGTGGGGTTGGATGCAGGATAATTAAATTATTAATAAATATTTGCTTATCTTTAAAAACCACCATCCTAGTTAGCTAGCAAGATCAATATAAATTTGGATATAATATTTATAAATTAGAAAAATGTACATTTTTTAATTTATAAATATTTATAAATTATTTAAAATCAATTTAAATTGTGTTAAATACTGAATTTATTAGCATAAAAACAATCATAAAAATGTGAGAAAATATTTTTCTGTTATAAGATAAATTTGATTTGAGTAAAAATAAATTTTGAAATGAAAATAATTAGAATAAATATTTTATACTCTTAAAATTGGTAAACGTAGAAAATAATATAATGCAAAAGAAAAAACATGTGACCTAGTGGAATTATATAGGTAAATCTAGGTAAATTGTTAGAAGATTTTCATTTTTTAGTGTTGTACTTTTTTACACTTGTCAAAATCCGGTATATCTATACTATACTATTATAAGCGAAATATGCTATAATTGGTTGGTCGGTCGGTCTTCCAAAAATTGTGCTAACACCTTCCAAAAATGAAATAATAAATTAAAATAATATAAAATGTAATTTTACAAAAGATAAACCACATATTTAACTTAATAACAAACTCTTTAAATTACACTCCAATTAATATTCACACATACTCTTTTGGTTATATTTGATTTAAAATTCTTCAGCACCCAACCTTTTTAGACTCTTTTAATTACTTGAAAAACAAATATTTTCAAAACCATTTTTAATAATTTTAATATTACATATTTATTAACAAATTTACAACAAATTATAAATCAACGAAGTGAAAACAAACTAAAACTATATAATAAATAATAAAAATTTCACACAATTACAAATCAATATTAAATTCCATTTTAAACAAATACGGAGTATTACATTATGCATTATTATGGAATCATAATTTGAATATGATAATATCAGCAAAAATTTGAATTTAAGTATGTACGATACTTCCATTTATATTTATATTATTATGACAAAATATAGTCATAATTCGAATAATATATCATATAATTAATCAATTATTATTTAATAATATATATTATACCAATATTATATTAAGTAATATATATATATATGTATGATAAATAATTATTAAAATATAAATAAAAAAATATTTACTTTTAAGAAAGCCGTGCCTCGCACGGATTATAGGCTAGTATAGGTTATATAGGTAAATTTAGGTAAATTGTCAGAAGATTTTTATTTTTTAATGTTGTACTTTTTGACACTTGTCAAATATTCTAAACCTGTATAAATGATTTTGTCAAAATTCAAGTAACTCATCAGACATTTCTTTTGGTTTGTACTTTTTGATATTTGTCAGCAACTCGCAAGATATTCTCATTTTGTTAGTTACAAGATTGTTGTTCTATTTTGTTGTTTATAATATGTTCAGTTATTCTAAACCCTGGCATAAATGATAATTCTCATTTTATTAAGGTTACAATTTTTGACACTTGTCAAGTTATTTTGTCTTTTTGTCGTATTATACATTCTAATATTATGAATTTTAATTTTGTGAGTTGTATGTTTTAACACTTATCAACAACTCGTCATAAAATATTTTTATTTTTATTAGGGTTGCACTTTTTGACATTGATCAACTGTTCTAATTTGATGACTGGATAATTATTATTCTAACTATTGATGTATTATCTTTTCAAATATTATGAATTTTAATCTGTTAAGTTAATAAATTTTGTATTTGGTTTAAAATTTAATTATGTTTTTAGTGAACAATTAATTTAATTTTTCTACTATATTGTATACTAGCAATCCATTAGATAACATACTGTTGTGGAATAAAAACTAGGTTGAAATTATTGCGGCTAGGGTTTGTGTATTTAATACTAGGGTTCGTGAGCTTCGTGCTTTAATGGCTGCTTCTGCGTTCGAGACTTAAGCGGTCCTCACAGAATGCCTACGTATCTCTGTATTAGAGAATCAAGCCAAAAACGTCGTTCTAGGGTGAGGGGTCAGGCCCTTTATATAGGCTGAGAAGCCTTAGAATTATGGTAGGATTTGGAGACTTGGTGGGCAAGTCTTTGAGGAATGTTCTAGATCTTGTAGGAATCAGTTTCCATATTGAATTGGATGTCTTATTGGATAAGTCTGAAGGGGATATTATCCTTATCCAACTTTTATTTGCTGAGCTGTTTATTACCCTAAATATTAATTACGAAATTAATATTATAATTGGGGTTTTGGGCCCAGCTGGTGGGCCCCACGTTTGGACCATTCTTGGCCTAATTAATGTCACATTAAATGTGTCTTTAGGGCTTATTTTCAGCCCATATCATTTGCCCCCCAAACTTCTTAGGAAAACTGATCAGGTTTTCGTAGAAGTTATATTTGCCTTAATCGAGACTCGGTGTCGTTTTTATCCCTTACCTGGGACTTCTTAATTTTCCTACCTTTATATGGGAATTTTTGGTTTACACTAGTGTTTCACGAGTATCGTCTTGATTGTAAAGTGTGGAGCGACCTACACATTTACGACGATTTGCCTTATTCGAGGCTTTAACTTGTGCTTGCTTCTAGCAATTCCGGCACTTTATACAGCTTTTATGCATTATCAGCATAAATGGTTGCTCAATTTGTCAAGAAAATATTTCTATAATTTTTCTCGTAATTTTCTATACTTTTCCTAATATTTTAGGAATTTTTATGCACTCACAGGTATTTTTCGTAATTATTCCTAACAATTCAGGAATTTTTATGTACCCACAGGTATTTTTCGTAATTATTCCTAATAATTCAGGAATTTTTATGTACCCACAGGTATTTTAATTATTTTTGGAAATTATTTTTTCAATTTCCCAATATTATTTTTCAGAATTTTTAAAGGATTAACTTTAAAAAAGTCATCCTGCCAAAAATGCTTCCTGGGCGTGGGTACCCCCGCCAAGGAGACACTTTCCTTAGGCACGCCTAGGAAATTTAGTCTCCTGGGCGTGGGTGTACCTTCGTTCTTTGAAAGTCATCCTGGGCGTGGGTACCCCCGCCAAGGAGACACTTTCCTTAGGCACGCCTAGGAAATTTGGTCTCCTGGGCGTGGGTGTACCTTCGTTCTTTGAAAGTCATCCTGGGCGTGGGCACCCCCGCCAAGGAGACACCCTCCTTGGGCACGCCTAGGGGGTTTGGTCTCCTGGGCGTGGGTATGCCCTTCTCTAAGAAAAGTCAAGTTAGGCGTGGGTACCCCCGCCAAGGAGACACCTTCCTTAGGCACGCCTAGGAGGTTTGGTCTCCTGGGCGTGGGTATAGCCTTCTTTAAAGAAAGTCGAGTTGGGCGTGGGTACCCCCGCCAAGGAGACACCTTCCTTAGGCACGCCTAGGAGGTTTGGTCTCCAGGGCATGGGTATAGCCTTCTTTATGGAAAGTCGAGTTGGGCGTGGGTACCCCCGCCAAGGAGACACCTTCCTTAGGCACGCCTAGGAGGTTTGGTCTCCTGGGCGTGGGTATGCCCTTTTAATTGGGCCTCCTGCCTTTAAATTCTGATGGGCTTTTATCCTATTTTCTAAAAATGTCATAGAACATTCTAGAATTAATTCAAAATTTGAATTTCATGGGCTTCCCGCCTATTCAAAGGCCCAGTCACCTGTTGACAGCCCATTTACTTGCTATAACCGGTTGAGTGACCAACCATGAACTTTATAAAAGAGTAGTGTGCATCCCTCATTTCTCATCTCACTATTCAGCAAAAATTATCTCTCCTTTCCCACAAGTATTTTCCAAATAGCTCTGCTAGGGTTCTGTCGCGAGGCGATTTCCGGCGTCTTTCCTCCGCCCTGTTTTCCAGTTTCTGTTTGAAGATCGTTGAATCTTCATCTTCTCCAACTTCTTTTTTCAACGCTTCGGGGTTTCAAGCCTTCAAGGGAAGCATTTCAATGGAGGATTCTAGCTCTTCAGGCCAGTCTCAACTTGCTAACACTTCTACCACCGCTCCACGGCTTACAAGGGGTAAGAACCCTAAAACATCTCTTGTCCATGCCAGTGTTTTTTCCCTTAGAGATCTTTTAAATGAGTTTGGTCAAGCTTTTCCAAATATGCTTCATTTAGATGCTTATGAGTATAAATCAAAATACAAACAACATAGGGTAGATATTCTAGCCCAACTTTTTCATATTAATGGGCCTTATAGGGCCGTTGTTCCGGCCTCAAATGAAAGGGCTTGTCACCCAAAGCCTGGGGCCATTAGGGTTTATAAAGAGACTTTTTATGCTGGTTTTCGCCTTCCTCCTCCTCCTTTTGTTTATCGTCTTTTGGCCGAAGCCAGGGTTTGTCCAACCCAACTTATGCCAAATGCATGGCGTTTTATCTATTGTTTCATGGTCCAATGTAAGAAACATGGGCTTGAGCCCAGTATTTCTGTTTTTCGATATTTATTCAAATTTGTCAATTCTTCTGACAATTCGGGCTGGGTCAAAATCCAACATCGTTCTTTAGCCCGTTCTTGTTTTGTTTCGGATTCCGCTCCTGATTCCCTTCCTAAGTGGAAGAGGGAATGGTTTTATATCTTTTTGGATGGGGATGATTGGGACAACTATTTTCGGCCCAATTTCTGCAGAGCCGTTGATGGGCCTGTCAGGAATATAAAATTGGGCGTGGAAGAAGAGGCTGGCATAACTTTGTTAACATCTGATAATTTGCATCAATGTGCAAATTTGATTTCTGAAGATTCGTTGCAGGCCCATGGGCTAAGCGATTTGGGCCCTGAGGGTAATTCTCACCTCTTGCTTTGTTAACAATTTATGCTAGATATAACTTTCTAACTTTTTGTAATCATTTTGCAGCCAAAGCTGCTCTGGGAGAAATTTTTAAGCAGAGAAAGACTGCTGCTACTGCTAGGGTGGTAACAGAGAACCCTAGGGCCAAAAGGGCCAGGACAGATGAAGCTTCTCCCGCGGTGGAGCGTGTTCCTTCTTTTCTTCAAGAAAAGCCAGTTCCTATTGAGGAAGACCTCACTCCCTTTACAGTGGGATGGGGTTTATGCAATAGGGACACAGCTGTAGGTGATTCTAGGGCTGCAGCTGAGTGGTCCAGGAGCGTGGTTACTCCACGAGATAGGGTCCACATTGTGGAGTCCTCTGATGACTTGCAGATTGAGCTTCTTGGGGCTCAAGCTGTTGCTTCGGTAATTTCTTATTCAACTTCTTTAATTTATTTGCATTTACGTTTCCCTTATTCACTTGTTTTCTTTGCAGATGAACGCCTACCTTCAGGCCGCTGTTCATAACCTGAAGGAGGTGCGTGCTGATAAGACTATTGCTGAGAGGGACAGAGACAGATACTTTGACTCTTCTGAGGCAAATTTTGCTCGTTTTAGGGAGGTGGAGAAGGAGTTGGCTGCTGAGAAGGAGAAGAACAGGAAGCTACAGCTGGAGGTGCAGCAGAACAGGGAACACATCATTGCTGATACAAGGCTTCTAAGGACTTTCAAGATGTCCTGAATGCCGAGTATGATGCAAACTTTCCTGGTACCTTCAAGGAGTGTTGGGAGGGGATCATCGAGGAGCTGAGTGGGAAGATTGAGGGGGTATCCCTGGAGAGGTTCCCGGTTCCTGCTATCCCTAGAGTGACAGCGGCTATGGAGGTTGCTACAGAGACAGCTGTGGATGGGGACTCTCAGCCCACTCAGGATCCACCTTCTTCTCCCGGGATAGAGGCAGCAGATCCTTCTTCTACCCAGGGAGATGTTGTTGTTGATGACCTAGATGCATAGATGGCCCTGCGTGGCTTATTTCTGTTTTTTATCTTTATTTATTCTGAACTTTTGCCCTTCGGGGCTTATGACTTAACTTATCTATGTAGTAGTTTCTTTTGTTTCCATGTTCTCATTTTTTGCTTATAGTTCGTTAAACTTTAGAATTTCTCAAGTACTTGGCCTCCGGGCTGGTACTAAACTCACAAGCTAGTTCAACGTTTGCCTTTCGTGTTTATTTAACAAAGAGAAATAACTCATAGAGAAAACAGTATAAATTCCATTATGCTGTCAAAGGATATCAATAGAATGGGTTCAGCCCTTACATAAATACTCTCTCTTCTACTGGGAGCAACATGCTCTAAAATGGTTTCATTTGAACCTTATTCCTAATAAATAGATAAAAGTCCAAGCCTTTGTCAAAAGAACTTAAACATAATAAACTTTGAGGTTCACAGCATGCCAAGTTCGGGGCACCTCAACCCCGTCCAAGGTTTCTAACTTGTAGGATCCTCGTCCTAACACCTTTCTGACTAGATATGGTCCTTCCCAATTTGGTGCTAACTTTCCTTTCTGGCCAACTCCTGAGGCTTCAATCTTCCTTAACTCTCTGGTTGTAGTGAAAAGAGGCTCTCTTCTGATATTCAGCATTCTTTGCATTAGCTTCATCTCTAACTTCATCAATTAAGTCAAGGGCAAGTCTCATTCCTTCGTCATTAGTTTCTGGCTCATATGCCTCAACTCGAGGTGATGCTTGCATGATCTCTAAAGGCACAACTGCCTCGGCTCCATAAGCCAGCAAAAATGGGGTTGCTCCAGTTGTTACCTTACAAGTGGTACGATATGCCCAAAGTATGGGCAACAATTCATCTACCCAAGTGTTCCTAGAGCGTTCGACCCTCTTTTTCAGTCCATCAAGGATAATTCGATTAGCTACCTCAGCTTGCCCATTGGCTTGAGGGTGTGCCACCGAGGTAAAACGGAGCTCAATCGCATTTTCTTCACAATACTTCTTGAACTCTTCATTATTGAACTGTGTCCCATTGTCTGTTACAAGGATTCGTGGGATTCCGTATCTGCAAATTATGTTCTCCCAAAAGAACTGGGAAACTTGCTTGGTGGTTATCTTGGCCAGAGGTTTAGCCTCAATCCACTTAGTGAAGTAATCAATGGCCACTATTAGGAATTTCCTTTGCGCTGAAGCCATAGGAAAAGGCCCAAGTATATCCATCCCCCACATTGCAAATGGAATGGGAGAGTTAATTGAAGTTAAGATCTCAGGCGGTTGCCTCACAATTGGGGCATGCTTCTGGCATCTCTCACATCTCTTGACATAGTTTTGTGCATCAGCCAACATCTCCGGCCAATAGAACCCTAAACGAATTATCTTGTGAGCTAGGGCTTTGCCCCCCAAGTGCTGCCCACAGATCCCTTCATGAACTTCTTCCAATGCTTCTCTTGCCTCTTGAGGCCTTAAACATTTCAGGTATGGGATGACAAACGACCTCTTGTACAAAATGCCTTCAATCAAAGTGTATCTCAAAGCTCTTACTGAAAGTTTTCGTGCCTCCAAGGCATTGTCTGGGAGCCATCCGGTCTCAAGGTGTGCCTTGATCAGGCCTATCCAAGAGCATCCTACATCAATTGGTGCCAATAACTTTGAGTTAACGGTCGGGGCCTTCAAGACCTGAAAATAGACACTCCCAGCATAATTTTCTATATCGGAAGAAGCAAATTTAGATAGGGCATCGGCCTTAATGTTTTCCTCTCTTGGAATGTGTTCAACATAGCACTCCACAAACTGGGACATAACAGCCTTTACTACTCTCAAGTATTTTGCCATAGTCTCATCCTTAGCCTCGAATTCACCATTTACTTGTGATACCACAAGCCTTGAATCTCCACAAACTTTGAGATTTTTGACCCTCATGATTCTGGCCAAACCCAAACCAGCTATTAATGCCTCATACTCCGCCTCATTGTTGGTAGTAGGGAAATCCAACTTTAAAGCTACTCAACTGTGAACCCATCGGGGCTTTGCAAAACCAAACCTGCACCACTAGATTTTGTTTTTGATGCTCCATCAAAATAGAGCACCCAATATCCCTTCAGACCAGGTGTAAGTTCTTCTTCTTTTTTCTCTTGCGCAGGGGTAGTCATTATCTCTTGCCCCCCGACTTCTTGGTTGTTAATAGTGCATTCAACCACGACGTCAGCTAATGCCTGAGCTTTGATAGCTGTCCGAGGCTTGTATGTGATATCAAACTCTCCTAACTCAATCGCCCATTTGATTAGCCTTCCACTGGCCTTAGGGCTATGCAATATGTTCCTCAACTGCTGGTTTGTCAGAACTTGAATCTTATGTGCCTGAAAGTAAGGCCGCAGCTTCCTTGAGGCAGTTACTAATGCCAAAGCAAACTTTTCTATGGGTGAGTAATTCAACTCAGCCCCATGCAACACTTTGCTCACATAGTAGATAGGTTTCTGGACTTTCTCCTCTTCCCGAATAAGGACAGCACTCAGGGCTTGTTCGGATACCGCCAGGTATAAACAAAGAATCTCCCCAGGACTTGGTTTGGTCAACAACGGGGCTTCAACCATGTACTTCTTCAGTTGCTCAAAGGCCTCTTGGCTCTCAGGTGTCCACTCAAAATTTTTCACCTTTTTTAACGCTTGGAAGAAAGGCAAGCATTTGTCTCCAGACTTGGAGATGAATCTTCCTAAAGCTGCAACTCGGCCTATCAACCTCTGCACATCTCTTATAGAGCGTGGTGGCTCCATGTCTAAAATCGCCTTGATCTTGTCAATATTGGCCTCAATGCCTCTCTTTGAAACCATCAGTCCTAAAAACTTTCCAGATCCAACGCCAAAGGCACACTTGGCGGGATTCAACATCATCTTATGGTGCCTCAACACTTCAAATGCCTCTCTGAGGTGTTTGATATGATCAGCCTTGAGTAGGCTCTTAACTAACATGTCATCAACATATACCTCCATGGTTTTTCCAATCAGATGGGCGAATATCTTATTCACCAATCGTTGGTAAGTAGCTCCTGCATTCTTTAGACCAAAAGCCATGACAAGATAACAGAAGACACCAAAGTCAGTTATGAAAGATACCTTAGGTATGTCATCCTTGTGCATCTTAATCTGATTATAGCCGCTGAATCCATCCATGAAGCTTAACATCTCATGTCCAGCTGTGGCATCTATCAACATATCAATCCTTGGGAGGGGGAAACAATCTTTTGGACATGCATCATTCAGGTCAGTGAAGTCTATACACATCCTCCACTTCCCATTCGCTTTCTTGACCATCACAGGGTTTGCTAACCACTCGGGAAACTGAATCTCTTCAATAAAACCAGCTTCCAAGAGCTTATCCACTTCTTGCCTAATGGCCTCTTGCCTTTCCGGAGCAAAGTTTCTCTTCTTCTGTTTTATTGTCTTTCTTTTGGGATCAACATTTAACTTGTGAGTCATGAGTTGGGGGTCAATCCCTGGCATATCTGCTGCTGTCCAAGCGAACACGTCGCTATTCTTCTGTAAGAATTCTATCAACTTGCCCTTCAGGGGTTCTTTTAGAGATGCTCCAACATAAATAACTTTTTCAGGATCATTCGGCTCTAGAGGTATGGGAATCAAATCCTCTGCTGGCTTCCCTCTATGTTCTTCATTATCGCGGACATCCATGTCTTCAATCGGAAGTACCTGCCCCCCGACTCCATCAGCCCTTAGCGCGGCTACATAACAACTTCTTGCCATCTTCTGATCACCCTTTTGTTCTCTGACACCATTCCGTGTCGGAAACTTAATTTTCATATGATAGGAAGATGCCACAGCCTTAAACGCATGAAGTCCAGTCCTTCCAAGGATTGCGTTGTATGTTGATGCTGCCTTGATCACCAAGAAGTTCAGCATCTGAGTCGCCTCTTTAGGCTCCTGCCCAATAGTCACGGGTAGCTGAATAGTCCCTTCAACGTTGGACTCCACTCCGTTAAACCCGTATATAGGCATGTTTGTAGGGGTCAGTTGAGAGTCGTTGTAACCCATCTTTACAAATGCATCATGAAACAAAATATCCACAGAAGCCCCATTGTCTATCAAGACTCGTTTTACTTCTGAGTTTCCAATCACAGGAGTTATGACCAGCGGGTCGTCATGGGGGAATTTCACCCCTTCCAAGTCTGAATCATCAAAACCAATTATCATCTCAGTTTTAGCACGCTTCGGGGCTTCTCCCGCAATGTGCATTACTTCTATAGCATAAGCCTTTCGAGAATTTTTAGTTGTGCCAGCTGCTGTCGGGCCTCCCCAGATCATGTTGATAACTGCCCTCCGGGGCTGTGGATTACGGTCATTGTTGTCATCCCTCCTGTTATTATCTCTCCTTTCATTGTCTCTTCTGTCATTGTCTCTTCTCTGGTTCCCACGGTCATCACCCTTGGTGAACTGACTTAATTTTCCCCTTCGTATCAAGAACTCAATCTCATCCTTGAGTTGCCTACAATCGTCGGTGTCATGTCCCACATCTTTGTGGAACCTGCAGTATTGCTCCTTATTCCGCTTGGCTGGGTCTCCCCTAAGTGGCTTCGGCCATCGGAAGTCCTTTTCCTTTTCAATGTCTAACAGGATCTGGCTTCTCGGAGCATTAAGCCTGGCATATTCGGAAAACCTTGGACCCGAGTTCTTTTTTGGAGCAGATTTAGAGTCTATGCTAGTTCGGGGATACTTGTCCCTAGCATCGTACTCTTGTTCTTGCTTCCGCTTGTTGTTCCCTCCATTGCCCAGTGCGACTTCCTTCTTGATGCTGTCCTCAGCTTTTATGTACTTGTCCGCCCTTCGTTGAAGTTCATCCATGCTTTCAGGGGGGTGTTTTGCCAACGACCTCTTAAAAAAGAGATCCGTGGTTCCATGCTGCAAGGCTACCATGGCCACCTTATTTTCCAAATCAGTGATATTCAGGGTCTCCTTAGTGAATCGCTTGATATAATCTCTTAAGTTCTCATTCTTTCCCTGTGTTACATACATAAGGGATGCGGAGCCTTTCTCATGAATTCTTCCGCTAATGAATTGACTGACAAAAGCGGTACTCAACTCCTTAAAAGAGCTAATCGAGTTTGGAGGTAAACGACTATACCAGCGTTGCGCCATGCCCGACAGGGTTTGGGGGAACGCCCTACACTTAAGGGCATCGTTAGCAGGCTGCAATAACAATGCGCTTGTAAACGTTCTCACATGAGTTGCGGGATCTCCCGTTCCATCGTAAGCTTTGATTGTGGGCATCTTAAACTTTCGGGAGATATGTGCGTTCATCACCTCCTCAGTGAATGGAGGGGTTGGATCATCAAGATCTCCTTGTAGCACCAGATCTTTGGGGTTATTCATGGGGAGTTCCACCCTTGTAGTTCCTCTGGTTGGGGCTTCAGCCCTTCGGTGTCTCCTTGAAGACCTCTCCAAATCTATGAAGGGAATCCCTCCTGAAGTCGGAGGAGGTCGAATCTGATTAGGGTTCTGCCTCTCTTGCTCCCTTGCTTGGTCGTCCTTCAGTTTTTGAATCTCGGCTTCATAAGCCTTAATTTTCTCTGCAATTGTTAAAGGACCATCACGGTTTGATGGATTCCTCCTCAGAGGTTCCTTACTAGCGCGTCGCCTCCTTGGTGCTTCGTCTCGATCATCGTCTTCAGATGACGAGTCTCCAGTATAAGGACCAGAGTAATCAAAGTATCCTGGTTCAGGAGGGGCTGGGCCTCTAAGATAAGGGGGTTGTTGTTGCCCATGGATCAGCCGAGCATGACCGCTTGGTCCTGGATCCCTTGGATCTTGGGGGTAGTTAGGCAACCCATATAATGGGTTGGTGTTGACAGGGAGTGAAGAAGTGGAGAGACTGTGAGGCGGCGGGCGGCTACTCAGAGGGAGAGGAGAGACTATCATCTGGAGCAGGTTAGTCTCTTGTCCTAGAGGGACGATTACTGGCTGAGGTCCTTCAACAAGGGGATTCGTCCCTTGTGGTTGAGAGATCTGAGTATAAGGGTTTGTTTCTGTCAATGGGGGTACAGACCCTGGCTCTGTACCAATAGGAGGAGCAGTGATTGGTGGAACGATGGTTCCAGAGGTAGCCCTGGTTGAGACCGGTGTTGTTCTTCGAGTGGTAACCATGGTTGATGTCTTCTTCCCACAGACGGCGCCAAATGTTGTGGAATAAAAACTAGGTTGAAATTATTGCGGCTAGGGTTTGTGTATTTAATACTAGGGTTCGTGAGCTTCATGCTTTAATGGCTGCTTCTGCGTTCGAGACTTAAGCGGTCCTCACAGAATGCCTACGTATCTCTGTATTAGAGAATCAAGCCAAAAACGTCGTTCTAGGGTGAGGGGTCAGGCCCTTTATATAGGCTGAGAAGCCTTAGAATTATGGTAGGATTTGGAGACTTGGTGGGCAAGTCTTTGAGGAATGTTCTAGATCTATTCCTTGTAGGAATCAGTTTCCATATTGAATTGGATGCCTTATTGGATAAGTCTGAAGGGGATATTATCCTTATCCAACTTTTATTTGCTGAGCTGTTTATTACCCTTAATATTAATTACGAAATTAATATTATAATTGGGGTTTTGGGCCCAACTGGTGGGCCCCACGTTTGGACCATTCTTGGCCTAATTAATGCCACATTAAATGTGTCTTTATGGAGCGGAAAATAAGCCATAAAGACACATTTAATGTGGCATTAATTAGGCCAAGAATGGTCCAAACGTGGGGCCCACCAGTTGGGCCCAAAACCCCAATTATAATATTAATTTCGTAATTAATATTAAGGGTAATAAACAGCTCAGCAAATAAAAGTTGGATAAGGGTAATATCCCCTTCAGACTTATCCAATAAGGCATCCAATTCAATATGGAAACTGATTCCTACAAGGAATAGATCTAGAACATTCCTCAAAGACTTGCCCACCAAGTCTCCAAATCCTACCATAATTCTAAGGCTTCTCATCCTATATAAAGGGCCTGACCCCTCACCTCAGATCTACGTTTTTTTGGCTTGATTCTCTAATACAGAGATACGTAGGCATTCTGTGAGGACCGCTTAGTCTCGAACGCAGAAGCAGCCATTAAAGCACGAAGCTCACGAACCCTAGCATTAAATATACAAACCCTAGCCGCAATAATTTCAACCTATTTTTTATTCCACAACATTTGGCGCCGTCTGTGGGAAAAAGACATCAACCATGGTTACCACTCGAAGAACAACACCGGTCTCAACTGAGGCTACCTCTGGAACCGTCGTTCCACCAATCACTGCTCCTCCTGTTGGTACAGAGCAAGGGTCTGTACCCCCGTTGACGGAAACAAACCCTCATACTCAGATCTCTCAACCACAAGGGACGAATCCCCTTGTTGAAGGACCTCAGCCAGTAATCGTCCCTCTAGGACAAGAGACTAACCCGCTCCAGATGATAGTCTCTCCTCTCCCTCTGAGTAGCCGCCCGCCGCCTCACAGTCTCTCCACTTCTTCGCTCCCTGTCAACACCAACCCACTGTATGGGCTGCCTAAATACCCCCAAGATCCAAGGGATCCGGGACCAAGCGGTCATGCTCGGCTGATCCATAGGCAACAACAATCCCCTTATCTTAGAGGCCCGGCCCCTCCTGAACCAGGATACTATGATTACTCTGGTCCTTATACTGGAGACTCATCATCTGAAGACGATGATCGAGACGAAGCCCCAAGGAGGTGACGTGCTAGTAAAGAACCTCTGAGGAGAAATCCATCGAACCGTGATGGTCCTATAACAATTGCAGAGAAAATTAAGGCTTATGAAGCCGAGATTCAGAAGCTGAAGGACGACCAAGCAAGGGAGCTTGAGAGACAGAACCCTAATCAGACCCGACCTCCTCCGACTTCAGGAGGGATTCCCTTCATAGATCTGGAGAGGTCTTCAAGGAGACACCGAAGGGCTGAAGCCCCAACCACAGGAACTACAAGGGTGGAACTCCCCAAGAATAACCCCAAAGATCTGATGCTACAAGGAGATCTTGATGATCCGACCCCTCCATTCACTGAGGAGGTGATGAACGCACATATCTCCCGAAAGTTTAAGATGCCCACAATCAAAGCTTACGATGGAACGGGGGATCCCGCAACTCATGTGAGAACGTTTACAAGCGCATTGTTACTGCAGCCTGCTAACGATGCCCTTAAGTGTAGGGCGTTCCCCCAAACCCTGTCGGGCATGGCGCAACGTTGGTATAGTCGTTTACCTCCAAACTCGATTAGCTCTTTCAAGGAGTTGAGTACCGCTTTTGTCAGTCAATTCATTAGCGGAAGAATTCATGAGAAAAGCTCTGCATCCCTTATGTATGTAACACAGGGAAAGAATGAGAACTTAAGAGATTATATCAAGCGATTCACTAAGGAGACCCTGAATATCACTGATTTGGAAAATAAGGTGGCCATGGTAGCCTTGCAGCATGGAACCACGGATCTCTTTTTTAAGAGGTCGTTGGCAAAACACCCCCCTGAAAGCATGGATGAACTTCAACGAAGGGCGGACAAGTATATAAAAGCTGAGGACAGCATCAAGAAGGAAGCCGTACTGGGCAATGGAGGGAACAACAAGCGGAAGCAAGAACAAGAGTACGATGCTAGGGACAAGTATCCCCGAACTAGCAGAGACTCTGAATCTGCTCCAAAAAAGAACTCGGGTCCAAGGTTTTCCGAATATGCCAGGCTTAATGCTCCAAGAAGCCAGATCCTGTTAGACATTGAAAAGGAAAAGGACTTCCGATGGCCGAAGCCACTTAGGGAGACCCAGCCAAGCGGAATAAGGAGCAATACTGCAGGTTCCACAAAGATGTGGGACATGACACCGACGATTGTAGGCAACTCAAGGATGAGATTGAGTTCTTGATACGAAGGGGAAAATTAAGTCAGTTAACCAAGGGTGATGACCGTGGGAACCAGAGAAGGGACAATGACAGAAGAGACAATGAAAGGAGAGATAATAACAGGAGGGATGACAACAATGACCGCAATCCACAGCCCAGGAGGGCAGTTATCAACATGATCTGGGGAGGCCCGACAGCAGCTGGCACAACTAAGAATTCTCGAAAGGCTTATGCTAGAGAAGTAATGCACATTGCGGGAGAAGCCCCGAAGCGTGCTAAAACTGAGATGGTAATTGGTTTTGATGATTCAGACTTGGAAGGGGTGAAATTCCCCCATGACGACCCGCTGGTCATAACTCCTGTGATTGGAAACTCAGAAGTAAAACGAGTCTTGATAGACAATGGGGCTTCTGTGGATATTTTGTTTCATGATGCATTTGTAAAGATGGGTTACAACGACTCTCAACTGACCCCTACAAACATGCCTATATACGGGTTTAACGGAGTGGAGTCCAATGTTGAAGGGACTATTCAGCTACCCGTGACTATTGGGCAGGAGCCTAAAGAGACGACTCAGATGCTGAACTTCTTGGTGATCAAGGCAGCATCAACATACAACGCAATCCTTGGAAGGACTGGGCTTCATGCGTTTAAGGCTGTGGCCTCTTCCTATCATATGAAAATTAAGTTTCCGACACGGAATGGTGTCGGAGAACAAAAGGGTGATCAGAAGATGGCAAGAAGTTGTTATGTAGCCGCGCTAAGGGCTGATGGAGTCGGGGGACAGGTACTTCCGATTGAAGACATGGATGTCCGCGATAATGAAGAACATAGAGGGAAGCCAGCAGAGGATTTGATTCCCATACCTCTAGAGCCGAATGATCTTGAAAAAGTTACTTATGTTGGAGCATCTCTAAAATAACCCCTGAAGGGCAAATTGATAGAATTCTTACAGAAGAATAGCGACGTGTTCGCTTGGACAGCAGCAGATATGCCAGGGATTGACCCCCAACTCATGACTCACAAGTTAAATGTTGATCCCAAAAGAAAGACAATAAAGCAGAAGAAGAGAAACTTTGCTCCGGAAAGGCAAGAGGCCATTAGGCAAGAAGTGGATAAGCTCTTGGAAGCTGGTTTTATTGAAGAGATTCAGTTTCCCGAATGGTTAGCAAACCCTGTGATGGTCAAGAAAGCGAATGGGAAGTGGAGGATGTGTATAGACTTCACTGACCTGAATAATGCATGTCCAAAAGATTGTTTTCCCCTCCCAAGGATTGATATGTTGATAGATGCCACAGCTGGACATGAGATGTTAAGCTTCATGGATGGATTCAGCGGCTATAATCAGATTAAGATGCACAAGGATGACATACCTAAGGTATCTTTCATAACTGACTTTGGTGTCTTCTGTTATCTTGTCATGGCTTTTGGTCTAAAGAATGCAGGAGCTACTTACCAACGATTGGTGAATAAGATATTCGCCCATCTGATTGGAAAAACCATGGAGGTATATGTTGATGACATGTTAGTTAAGAGCCTACTCAAGGCTGATTATATCAAACACCTCAGAGAGGCATTTGAAGTGCTGAGGCACCATAAGATGATGTTGAATCCCGCCGAGTGTGCTTTTGGCGTTGGATCTGGAAAGTTTTTAGGACTGATGGTTTCAAAGAGAGGCATTGAGGCCAATCCTGACAAGATCAAGGCGATTTTAGACATGGAGCCACCACGCTCTATAAGAGATGTGCAGAGGTTGACAGGCCGAGTTGCAGCTTTAGGAAGATTCATCTCCAAGTCTGGAGACAAATGCTTGCCTTTCTTCCAAGCATTAAAAAAGGTAAAAAATTTTGAGTGGACACCTGAGAGCCAAGAGGCCTTTGAGCAACTGAAAAAGTACATGGTTGAAGCCCCGTTGTTGACCAAACCAAGTCCTGGGGAGATTCTTTGTTTATACCTGGCGGTATCCGAACAAGCCCTGAGTGCTGTCCTTATTCGGGAAGAGGAGAAAGTCCAGAAACCTATCTACTATGTGAGCAAAGTGTTGCATGGGGCTGAGTTGAATTACTCACCCATAGAAAAGTTTGCTTTGGCATTAGTAACTGCCTCAAGGAAGCTGCGGCCTTACTTTCAGGCACATAAGATTCAAGTTCTGACAAACCAGGAGTTGAGGAACATATTGCATAGCCCTAAGGCCAGTGGAAGGCTAATCAAATGGGCGATTGAGTTAGGAGAGTTTGATATCACATACAAGCCTCGGACAGCTATCAAAGCTCAGGCATTATCTGACTTCGTGGTTTAATGCACTATTAACAACCAAGAAGTCGGGGGGCAAGAGATAATGACTACCCCTGGGCAAGAGAAAAAAGAAGAAGAACTTACACCTGATCTGAAGGAATATTGGGTGCTCTATTTTGATGGAGCATCAAAAACAAAATCTAGTGGTGCAGGTTTGGTTTTTCAAAGCCCCGATGGGTTCACAGTTGAGTACGCTTTAAAGTTGGATTTCCCTACTACCAACAATGAGGCGGAGTATGAGGCATTAATAGCTGGTTTGGGTTTGGCCAGAATCATGAGGGTCAAAAATCTCAAAGTTTGTGGAGATTCAAGGCTTTTGGTATCACAAGTAAATGGTGAATTCGAGGCTAAGGATGAGACTATGGCAAAATACTTGAGGGTAGTAAAGGCTGTTATGTCCCAGTTTGAGGAATGCTATGTTGAGCACATTCCAAGAGAGGAAAACATTAAGGCCGATGCCCTGTCTAAATTTGCTTCTTCCGAGATAGAAAATTATGCTGGGAGTGTCTATTTTCAGGTCTTGAAGGCCCCGATCGTTAACTCAAAGCTATTGGCACCAATTGATGTAGGATGCTCTTGGATAAACCCTATCAAGGCACACCTTGAGACCGGATGGCTCCCAGACAATGCCTTGGAGGCACGAAAACTTTCAGTAAGAGCGTTGAGATACACTTTGATTGAAGGCATTTTGTACAAGAGGTCGTTTGTCATCCCATACCTGAAATGTTTAAGGCCTCAAGAGGCAAGAGAAGCGTTGGAAGAAGTTCATGAAGGGATCTGTGGGCAGCACTTGGGGGGCAGAGCCCTAGCTCACAAGATAATTCGTTTAGGGTTCTATTGGCCGGAGATGTTGGCTGATGCACAAAACTATGTCAAGAGATGTGAAAGATGCCAGAAGCATGCCCCAATTGTGAGGCAACCGCCTGAGATCTTAACTTCAATTAACTCTCCCATTCCATTTGCAATGTGGGGGATGGATATACTTGGGCCTTTTCCCATGGCTTCAGCGCAAAGGAAATTCCTAATAGTGGCCATTGATTACTTCACTAAGTGGATTGAGGCTAAACCTCTGGCCAAGATAACCACCAAGCAAGTTTCCCAGTTCTTTTGGGAGAACATAATTTGCAGATACGGAATCCCACGAATCCTTGTAACAGACAATGGGACACAGTTCAATAATGAAGAGTTCAAGAAGTATTGTGGAGAGAATGCGATTGAGCTCCGTTTTACCTCGGTGGCACACCCTCAAGCCAATGGGCAAGCTGAGGTAGCTAATCGAATTATCCTTGATGGACTGAAAAAGAGGGTCGAACGCTCTAGGAACACTTGGGTAGATGAATTGTTGCCCATACTTTGGGCATATCGTACCACTTGTAAGGTAACAACTGGAGCAACCCCATTTTTGCTGGCTTATGGAGCCGAGACAGTTGTGCCTTTAGAGATCATGCAAGCATCACCTCGAGTTGAGGCATATGAGCCAGAAACTAATGAAGAAGGAATGAGACTTGCCCTTGACTTAATTGATGAAGTTAGAGATGAAGCTAATGCAAAGAATGCTGAATATCAGAAGAGAGCCTCTTTTCACTACAACCAGAGAGTTAAGGAAAGATTCTTTCGACAAGGTGACATGGTTTTAAGGAAGATTGAAGCCTCAGGAGTTGGCCAGAAAGGAAAGTTAGCACCAAATTGGGAAGGACCATATCTAGTCAGAAAGGTGTTAGGACGAGGATCCTACAAGTTAGAAACCTTGGACGGGGTTGAGGTGCCCCGAACTTGGCATGCCGTGAACCTCAAAGTTTATTATGTTTAAGTTCTTTTGACAAAGGCTTGGACTTTTATCTATTTATTAGGAATAAGGTTCGAATGAAACCATTTTAGAGCATGTTGCTCCCAATAGAAGATAGAGTATTTATGTAAGGGTTGAACCCATTCTATTGATATCCTTTGACAGCATAATGGGATTTATACTGTTTTCTCTATGAGTTATTTCTCTTTGTTAAAATAAACACGAAAGGCAAACGTTGAACTAGCTTGTGAGTTTAGTACCAGCCCGGGGGCCAAGTACTTGAGAAATTCTAAAGTTTAACGAACTATAAGCAAAAAATGAGAACATGGAAACAAAAGAAACTACTACATAGATAAGTTAAGTCATAAGCCCCGAAGGGCAAAAGTTCAGAATAAATAAAGATAAAAAACAGAAATAAGCCACGCAGGGCCATCTATGCATCTAGGTCATCAACAACAACATCTCCCTGGGTAGAAGAAGGATCTGCTACCTCTATCCCGGGAGAAGAAGGTGGATCCTGAGTGGGCTGAGAGTCCCCATCCACAGCTGTCTCTGTAGCAGCCTCCATAGCCTCTGTCACTCCAGGGATAGCAGGAACCGGGAACCTCTCCAAGGATTCCCCCTCAATCTTCCCACTCAGCTCCTCGATGATCCCCTCCCAACACTCCTTGAAGGTACCAGGAAAGTTTGCATCATACTCGGCATTCAGGACATCTTGGAAGTCCTTAGAAGCCTTGTAATCAGCAATGATGTGTTCCCTGTTCTGCTGCACCTCCAGCTGTAGCTTCCTGTTCTTCTCCTTCTCAGCAGCCAGCTCCTTCTCCACCTCCCTAAAACGAGCAAAGTTTGCCTCGGAGGAGTCAAAGTATCTGTCTCTCTCCCTCTCAGCAATAGTCTTATCAGCACGCACCTCCTTCAGGTTATGAACATCGGCCTGAAGGTAGGCGTTCATCTGCAAAGAAAACAAGTGAATAAGGGAAAAGTAAATACAATTAAATTAAAGAAGTTGAATAAGAAATTACCGAAGCAACAGCTTGAGCCCCAAGAAGCTCAATCTACAAGTCATCAGAGGACTCCACAATGTGGACCCTGTCTCGTGGAGTAACCAAGCTCCTGGACCACTCAGCTGCAGCCCTAGAATCACCTACAGCTGTGTCCCTATTGCATAAACCCCATCCCACTGTAAAGGGAGTGAGGTCTTCCTCAATAGGAACTGGCTTTTCTTGAAGAAAAGCAGGAACACGCTCCACCGCGGGAGAAGCTTCATCTGTCCTGGCCCTTTTGGCCCTAGGGTTCTCTGTTACCACCCTAGCAGTAGCAGCAGTCTCCCTCTGCTTAAAAATTGCTCCCAAAGCAGCTTTGGCTGCAAAATGATTACAAAAAAGTTAGAAAGTTATATCTAGCATAAAATGTTAACAAAGCAAGAGGTGAGAATTACCCTCAGGGCCCAAATCGCTTAGCCCATGGGCCTGCAACGAATCTTCAGAAATCAAATTTGCACATTGATGCAAATTATCAGATGTTAACAAAGTTATGGCAGCCTCTTCTTCCACACCCAATTTTATACTCCTGACAGGCCCATCAACGGCTCTGCAGAAATTGGGCCGAAAATAGTTGTCCCAATCATCCCCATCCAAAAAGATATAAAACCATTCCCTCTTCCAATTAGGAAGGGAATCAGGAGCGGAATCCGAAACAAAACAAGAACGGGCTAAAGAACGATGTTGGATTTTGACCCAGCCCGAATTGTCAGAAGAATTGACAAATTTGAATAAATATCGAAAAACAGAAATACTGGGCTCAAGCCCATGTTTCTTACATTGGACCACGAAAAAATAGATAAAACGCCATGCATTTGGCATAAGTTGGGTTGGACAAACCATAGCTTCGGCCAAAAGACGATAAACAAAAGGAGGAGGAGGAAGGCGAAAACCAGCATAAAAAGTCTCTTTATAAACCCTAATGGCCCCAGGCTTTGGGTGACAAGCCCTTTCATTTGAGGCCGGAACAACGGCCCTATAAGACCCATTAATATGAAAAAGTTGGGCTAGAATATCTACCCTATGTTGTTTGTATTTCGATTTATACTCATAAGCATCTAAATGAAGCATATTTGGAAAAGCTTGACCAAACTCATTTAAAAGATCTCTAAGGGAAAAAACACTAGCATGGACAAGAGATGTTTTAGGGTTCTTACCCCTTGTAAGCCGTGGAGCGGTGGTAGAAGTGTTAGCAAGTTGAGACTGGCCTGAAGAGCTAGAATCCTCCATTGAAATGCTTCCCTTGAAGGCTTGAAACCCAGAAACGTTGAAAAAAGAAGTTGGAGAAGATGAAGATTCAACGATCTTCAAACAGAAACTGGAAAATAGGGCGGAGGAAAGACGCCGGAAATCGCCTCGCGACAGAACCCTAGCAGAGCTTTTTGGAAAATATTTGTAGGAAAGGAGAGATAATTTTTGCTGAATAGTGAGATGAGAAATGAGGGATGCACACTACTCTTTTATAAAGTTAATGGTTGGTCACTCAACCGGTTATAGCCAGTAAATGGGCTGTCAACAGGTGACTGGGCCTTTGAATAGGCGGGAAGCCCATGAAATTCAAATTTTGAATTAATTCTAGAATGTTCTACAACATTTTTAGAAAATAGAACGAAAGCCCATCAGAATTTAAAGGCAGGAGGCCCAATTAAAAGGGCATACCCACGCCCAGGAGACCAAACCTCCTAGGCGTGCCTAAGGAAGGTGTCTCCTTGGCGGGGGTACCCACGCCCAACTCGACTTTCCTTAAAGAAGGCTATACCCACGCCCAGGAGACCAAACCTCCTAGGCGTGCCTAAGGAAGGTGTCTCCTTGGCGGGGGTACCCACGCCTAACTTGACTTTTCTTAGAGAAGGGCATACCCACGCCCAGGAGACCAAATTTCCTAGGCGTGCCTAAGGAAAGTGTCTCCTTGGCGGGGGTACCCACGCCCAGGATGACTTTCAAAGAACGAAGGTACACCCACGCCCAGGAGACCAAATTTCCTAGGCGTGCCTAAGGAAAGTGTCTCCTTGGCGGGGGTACCCACGCCCAGGATGACTTTCAAAGAACGAAGGTACACCCACGCCCAGGAGACCAAATTTCCTAGGCGTGCCTAAGGAAAGTGTCTCCTTGGCGGGGGTACCCACGCCCAGGGAGCATTTTTGGCAGGATGACTTTTTTAAAGTTAATCCTTTAAAAATTCTGAAAAATAATATTGGGAAATTGAAAAAATAATTTCCAAAAATAATTAAAATACCTGTGGGTACATAAAAATTCCTGAATTGTTAGGAATAATTACGAAAAATACCTGTGGGTACATAAAAATTCGTAAAATATTAGGAAAAGTATAGAAAACTACGAGAAAAATTATAGAAATATTTTCTTGACAAATTGAGCAACCATTTATGCTTATAATGCATAAAAGCTGTATAAAGTGCCGGAATTGCTAGAAGCAAGCACAAGTTAAAGCCTCGAATAAGGCAAATCGTCGTAAATGTGTAGGTCGCTCCACACTTTACAATCAAGACGATACTCGTGAAACACTAGTGTAAACCAAAATTTCCATATAAGGGTAGGAAAATTAAGAAGTCCCAGGTAAGGGATAAAAACGACCCCGGGTCTCGATTAAGGCACATATAACTTCTACGAAAACCTGATCAGTTTTCCTAAGAAGTTGGGGGGCAAATGATATGGGCTGAAAATAAGCCCTAAAGACACATTTAATGTGGCATTAATTAGGCCAAGAATGGTCCAAACGTGGGGCCCACCAGCTGGGCCCAAAACCCCAATTATAATATTAATTTCGTAATTAATATTAAGGGTAATAAACAGCTCAGCAAATAAGAGTTGGATAAGGATAATATCCCCTTCAGACTTATCCAATAAGGCATCCAATTCAATATGGAAACTGATTCCTACAAGGAATAGATCTAGAACATTCCTCAAAGACTTGCCCACCAAGTCTCCAAATCCTACCATAATTCTAAGGCTTCTCAGCCTATATAAAGGGCCTGACCCCTCACCTCAGAACTACGTTTTCTTGGCTTGATTCTCTAATACAGAGATACGTAGGCATTCTGTGAGGACCGCTTAAGTCTCGAACGCAGAAGCAGCCATTAAAGCACGAAGCTCACGAACCCTAGCATTAAATACACAAACCCTAGCCGCAATAATTTCAACCTAGTTTTTATTCCACAACAACAGCTGAATGGCCAATTTTAGGGTTTGAAAAAAGATTGAATTGAAATCGAACCGAAACCGGCAAAAATTGAACCGCAATCGAATCGGCGGTTGTGGTTTTTAATTTTTAAAAACCGAGACTTTTGGTTCCGATTCCGGTTATAGGTTAAAATCGAACTGGCTAAAACCGAACTGAACCGATTATTAAAATTTAAAATAAATAAATAAATATATAATTTATATAAATTTATATAATTTATATGTATTCTTAAAATTAATAAATATATTAAATCTTGAATTATAAGTAAGCTTTTCGTTAATTATTTGTTCTTTCAGATTTATATATTATTTGTTCGCCTCCTCATCTGTACATCGAGGAACATCTGATTTTGGATCATGTTTGTTTTATGTTTTTTAAATTGATTCAGAGGTATGTTGTAATATCGACTGGTAATTCATCATAGTAGGCAACTGATATGATGTAATATATTTTTTTTAACAGAATGTGTATTAACGTTAGAATGTAAAATTTTGCTCAATCTTTTCTTTAAGAAATAATGTTGTCATCGTACACTCAGAAACCTATAGTAGAAAAGAAATAAATATTTCTACCTTTTTACAACCTTTGAAATGTTGCAGTATGACCTTAAGGAATTCCATAAATTTGGTTTTTATAATTAATAAATTTATATGATTTTTTGGTTCGGTTTTATAATCAAAAATGAACCAAACTTTTTAAAATCGAAATCAAAACCGACGATTCGGTTACGATTGTGATTTTCAATTTTTAAATCGAACACATGTGATTTTGGTTTCAGTTTCGGGACAAAATCATCCTGAACCGAACCGTGCTCTCCCCTAGCCAATCCTATAAAGAACAGTTTTGACATTGAACATTAAACTATTCCCGAGAAGCATTGCATGTAGACTGTAGTCGAGGCACTTCAAATAAGCTTGTGCTTTGTCAAGAAATTCAATGACAGAGTGTCTGTGTATATTCACACAACCAAGTCAAGTGGTAAGCCTAAGAAAGAGTTGAGAAAAACGGATAAGCAGAGGGTTATGGTGATTTTGTACCTTGTGGCATTTTTCGCAACATTTTAAATATGTTTCTCTTTATCGAAATGTTATCATGCCAGGAATAATCAAAAGTATAAAATAACTCTTATTCTTAAAAATCAATACATTTTTAATGTGTATAAGAGGAAATATATCATCTAACTAATGTTTTTCTGTATTGCAAAAAGGAGGGAGTAAATTTTTTTGTTTGGTTGAAAAAGTGGTATTTTCTGTTTGGTTGAAAAGGTGGTATTTGTACTTTTTTGGAAGCGTAACTTACCAAGGAAATTATGGGTAAGCAATTTCCCCTCTTTTTGTAGGAATTTCAATTTCCCAAAAACTTCAACCAAACACCTTTACATGCTTGCACTTCCCAAATATTTAAAGTTCCTCAATAAATGAATATTGGGTCTTTGTCCAAAACACACTCTAACAATCACTTTTTCATGAATTATCAAGTTTTAATTGATCGAGATTTGTGCATAGGGGAGCCCATTATTAATTATGAAAATAAATCAATCAAAGAATGTCAACTAATTTCTTATTGTGTGGCCTTGAGCACACATTAGATAAATCCATGAATATTAACCAAATAAGCACTTAGACTTGGAAATCGTTTAATCAGTTCTAATCATTGATCGCTGTTAATAGTATTAACTCTGTATTAACTCTTAACAAAAACAAAAGGCATAAGGGTTACCCTTAACTATATCATCTTATGATATTATTTATATATAATTTAATGGCCGTTGCTTAGTTTTCATATACATCAATGTTATATTTTTTTCTAATAAGGTAAAAAAACAAAATGGCACAGTTAGCACATGGAATCAAGTCTGTAAATGATAAATACCATGATCAAGTCTGTAAATGACAAGTATGCCACACATAAAATAACTTAGAGGCCAGTAATACAAAGGGTAGTTTCGACATGGTTATAACATTCCACTATTCATGAGAAACATAGTATATAGTGTGCAAAATGACACTAGCTTTGTCAAGAAGTTTCCAGACCAAGTGTGTCTGTGTATATACATATATTCCAGACAACCAAGTTAAGTTGTGAGCAAAGAGTAAAGAAAAATGGATGAGCAGCGAGGGTAATGATTTTGTTATACCTTGTGGCTTTTTTCGCAACGGTTCAAGAATGCTTTTCTTTTTCCAATGATTATCTCCAGAAGTAGGAGGATGTTACCTATCAAATGGGTTCCTATGTAATCTTACCTGTCTCAGGAAATGTTTATCCCAAAGGGTATCAGCATATTCATAGTCTTTCTCTTGATCCGTGTGTTTAGAGATTAGGATATATGAGATGAAACTATTCTGCGTTTTTCATTATTTTTCGTTAACTTTTCTTGAATGTTCTTGAGTCTGGAATCTTCCAATTTTTCTACTTTCACTTTCAATACTAATGTTCTACCAAGTTTAGTAGAGTACTATTAATAACTCTGTTTGTAGTTCACTTTTATTTGATATAAAGAATGTTATACATGCTTCAAAGTCAAAAGCCATTAAATTCTAACAGAGGAATTACTGCTTGTGAGATTCCGAATAGTGAACACATATGCACATCACACACTACAAAAGCTGACCTACACTTGCATATCTATGTAAAGGGTTAGCACTACAAAATCTAGGATATTGAATTTGTTTTTTGATTTTTTGTTTTCCTTTCCTTTTTTTTTTTTTGCTTGTTAGAATATGGAATGCTAGATTCATGAAGCAATAGTTTGGGGTAATTATTGACCACTATAATTGGGGGATTTCATAGGCTGTCCATGATCTTCTCTCTATCAATCAGTGTATTTAGTTTCCTTGTATAGACTCCTAGGTTTTATATATATTGGATGTAATTGTCTCTTTGTAAAATATCGAAAAGGAACATAATAAAATCCTCTGATTACCAGTTTGAACATGGTATCAGAGCACGTTTGATTCTGGGAATTTTTTGAACATCCTCAACAAAGATGGCTGGCAGTGAAATCGTGGCCAGTCAAATCCCTGATGAATTAACAATGCAGATTGCTGCCCTTCTGAGAAATGGTCTCGGAACACAGCCACAAACAACTAATTCCGAGAATCTATCTCTTGGGATTAAACTTGATGGTGACAACTATGCCCTATGGGCAACCCTGATGAAGAAAGCAATTGGAGGAAGGGGGAGAGGTTCTCACATTACAGGGGAGCCGACACCTCCATCCAAAACTGACAAAACATATACAAGATGGGAACAAGATGATCAATGTGTTTTCACATGGATTATCCAGAATCTTGAATCAAATTTGGTGAATAATGTCTCGCAATATCCCACTGCAAAAACCCTCTGGGATGGGTTAGTCACCACATACGGTTCTGCAACAGATTCGTTACAAGTGTTTGACCTTCATAAGAGGGCTAATTCATTAAGGCAAGGATCCGATAGACTAGAAGACTTGTGGAACAAACTGCAGAACATCTGGATGTCTATAGATAGGCGAGATCCAAACCCTATGAAGGACCCAGAAGACATTCAGATCTACAATAAGAAGACTCAAGAACAAAGACTCTATCAATTGCTAATGGCAGTTGATGACAAGCTTGAACCAGTCAAGAGAGATATCCTGAAAAAGGATCCCCTTCCTTCCGTAGAAACAGCATATGCTACAATACGAAGGGAAGTGGCCAGGCTGAATATACTAAAATCAGGCTCTTCTGATAGTGACTCGACTGAAATTGGAATGGGTTTGGCTGCTAAAGATTCTGCACAGAGGTTTAAATTCCGATCCAAAGATAAAGAAGATAAGTCCAAGCTGTATTGCACTCACTGCAGGATGAAGAAACACACTAAAGAGACATGTTTCAAGCTGGTTGGTTATCCAGAATGGTGGGAGGACAGTAATAAGGAGAAAAATAACCAGCGTTCCAGATCTAATGTCAAAGGGGCTTCGTCTGCAAGTGGCAGTGAAGATCCGGCTGAAAAGGGGCAAGGAAGTGGCACTGGTTTTGGTGGAATGGCGGCAAACTCCTGTGAAAAACTTGGAGGTAAAGGGTTTGAGAGTTACACCTCAAACCCCTCTCTTATTAATTTCAAATATTTTCCCCAAGACACGTCTTTCTTTGACAGGCTTGACCAAGAGTGTTTAAATGAAACTTATGAAAAGCCCAAAGTGTGCCATGTTCAACCCCAATCTAGGAAATCAATGAACTGGATCTTTGATTGCGGGGCTACGGACACCATGTCCTATGATCCTAAAGACTTTGGTGACATGTCATCTCCAAAGAAGTCCCATATTGAGACTGCTAGTGGGGAAATTGTTGAAGTCAAAGGGGGAGGCTCCATTATTTTTTCAGACAGAATGGAAATTAAAAACTGTTTATACATTCCTTTACTATCCTCAAAGTTATTATCTGTTAGCCAAGTGACAAAACAACTCAACTGTGTGGTTCTTATGTATCCAACTTTTTGCATTTTACAGGACATTCGTACGAAGGAGATCATTGGGCGTGGTACTGAACAAGGAGGTCTCTATTATGTTGATGAGGTAGTTCATAAGGGACATGCCATGCTTGCTCACGGAACAACCGAAAGGCAACGTTGGTTATGGCACCGGCGACTTGGTCATCCTTCTTTTCACTATCTTAAAATTTTGTTCCCTAGTCTGTTTTTGAATAATTCCATTCATGAGAAATGTGAAACCTGCATTCTTGCAAAAAATCATAGGGTCACGTTTCATCAAAGTAATACTAGAGTTGATTATGCTTTTTCGCTAATTCATTCCGATGTTTGGGGTCCAGCACCAAATTCCACTAACAATCAAATCAGATACTTTGTTTTATTTGTGGATGATTTCTCAAGGATGAATTGGATATACTTCATGAAACATAAATCGGAAGTGCCAGAAATATTTGCTTGTTTTTACAAAATGATTCTGACTCAATTTGAAAAAAAAATAAAGATTCTCCGTTCTGATAACGGAACAGAATTTGTCAACCAAACAATGCAAAATTTTGTCAAAGCAAATGGTCTTATCCATCAAACCACTTGTCCAAACACCCCTCAACAAAACGGCACCTCAGAACGAAAAAATCGTACTCTTCTGGAAAAAACTCGTGCTATTATGATTGAATCTAGAGTCCCTCATTCTCTTTGGTCAGAAGCTCTTGCTACAGCCACTTATCTTGCAAATCGTCTACCAACCCAAAGTCTAGGAAATAAAACTCCATTACAAGTGCTTGCCACCCAAGTTAAAATTCCATCTGTTATGACCTTACCACCTCGTGTCTTTGGTTGTTCAGTGTTTGTTCATATCCCCAAGACTAGTCGAAACAAACTTAATCCATGTTCAGAAAAGTGTGTATTTGTTGGGTACGGTGTCAATCAAATGGGCTATAGGTGCTACAATCCAGTTACTCGTCGAATCCATGTCACTATGGACTGTGACTTCTTAGAATCTGACTATTTTTTTGACCACCAATCTCGTGCTCAGGGGGAGAAAGTGAGTGAATCTCTCGATTGGTTGCTTTATGAAAGTGGCTCTGAGGAGGTTCCAACAGGGTCATTAGATGGCGCCACCGAACACACCTCCTCCAATACAAAAGAGACTGAAGAGGAAGTTTGTACTACCAATGATTCTCCCGAAGACGATGTCCAACAAGAGATAAATGCCATGGATACTACCAGCGAATCAGCCGAAGAAAATGTCCATCAAGAGGAAGAAAATGTCCATCAAGAGGTAAACAATTTACAATGTCATAATTCACAGAATGCTACTGATCATGACATTTCAGGAAGTTCATATGTTGAAACTCAGACTTTGGTTCTTCCCCCAAGGAAAAATAGAGGAGTTCCCCCTGACCGGTATTCACCAGAACACGTTCCTCGTGCTTCTACATATCCGGTAAAAACTGACAGGAAAGGAATGACGAAGATCGCAAAGGCGTTTTCAGCTACTATTCTCTCTGAACAAATTCCTAAAACAGCTCAAGAAGCTAAGAAGGTGACTGAATGGCATGAGGCAATGAATACCGAAATGGAAGCTCTAAAAAAGAATGGCACATGGGAGAGATGTATATTACCACAAGGGAAGAAACCAGTTGGGTGTAGATGGGTATTTAGTATAAAATATAAATCTGATGGCACTATTGAGCGACACAAGGCGAGATTAGTTGCCAAAGGATATACTCAAACATATGGTATAGACTACTCCGAAACGTTCTCCCCGGTTGCAAAGATTGACACTATCAGAGTTTTGTTTTCAATAGCCGCTAATAAAGATTGGCCTCTTCATCAATTTGATGTAAAGAATGCTTTCTTACATGGAGACTTGAAAGAAGAAGTGTATATGGAAGCCCCACCAGGGTTCTCTGATGATTTTCGAGAAAATGAGGTATGTAAACTAATAAAGGCGTTATATGGGCTCAAACAGTCTCCGCGTGCTTGGTTTGGGAGATTTACAATGGTAATGAAGAAGTATGGCTACAAACAGAGTAATGGGGATCATACCTTGTTTTACAAAAGGAGAGGAGAATTGGTTACTTGTCTTATTATATATGTCGACGACATGATTATAACGGGGAATGACGAGGAAGAAATTAGCTCCCTTCGGAAAAACCTCTTCAAGGAGTTCGAAATGAAAGACCTTGGGGGATTGAAGTATTTCCTAGGAATCGAGGTTCTTAGGTCAAAAGAAGGGATTTATATCTCCCAACGGAAATATATATTGGATTTATTAGCTGAAGTTGGCATGGTGGATTGCAAACCAAATGACACTCCCATGGTTGTGAATCACAAACTAAAGATAATTGAAGGGGCCAAACCAGCGAGTAAAGAAAGGTACCAAAGATTGGTGGGAAAATTGATTTACCTGGCTCACACTCGACCCGACATTGCATACGCGGTGGGAGTAGTTAGTCAATTCATGCATCATCCTCAAGAACATCATATGGAGGCAGTAATGAGGATTATTCGGTATCTCAAAGGCACACCAGGAAGAGGCATAATTTTTAAGAAAAATAGACACCTTGATGTTGAAGTATTCACAGATGCAGATTGGGGAGGAAATCCTAACGACAGGAGGTCAACTGCCGGCTACTTTACTCTTCTTGGAGGTAACTTGGTGACTTGGAGGAGTAAGAAACAGAAAGTAGTATCACTGTCAAGCGCTGAATCAGAATTTAGAGGGGTCGTTAAGGGGATTACTGAGATACTTTGGTTAAAAAAGATAATGAAAGAAATTGGATTCCCTCTGAAGTGTCCAACTCGGGTAATGTGCGATAATAGAGCTGCGATTAAGATTTCAGAGAACCCGGTACAGCACGATAGAACAAAGCACGTTGAAATAGATAGGCACTTCATAAAAGAAAAAATTGAAGATGGGACAGTAGAACTTCCATTTGTTAGATCCGAAGACCAACTGGCGGACATCCTGACAAAAGCGGTTGCTGCAAGAACATTCGAATCAGTTTTATCCAAGTTGGGTATTGGTGATCCCACTACACAACTTGAGGGGGAGTGTTAGAATATGGAATGCTAGATTCATGAAGCAATAGTTTGGGGTAATTATTGACCACTATAATTGGGGGATTTCATAGGCTGTCCATGATCTTCTCTCTATCAATCAGTGTATTTAGTTTCCTTGTATAGACTCCTAGGTTTTATATATATTGGATGTAATTGTCTCTTTGTAAAATATCGAAAAGGAACATAATAAAATCCTCTGATTACCAGTTTGAACATTGCTGTCTGCAGGTACTATCACGCAACTCTTAACATAGGCAGTCCGCCCAGACCTTACTCCCTCGATATAGATACTGGAAGTGATGTTACTTGGCTCCAATGTGATGCACCTTGCATCAAATCTTTTCCGGTAAATATACTGGAAGTGATGTCCTTCCTCGTCTAGTTTTTGGGTAACTAAATTGCTCATCCTCTTATTTAATGTATTTATATATCAAGAGTTCTATACTGGAATTGTCTGGGCACCAATGTCTAGCAAGTCCGGCAAGTAAGAACTCTCAAACCAGGAGCTCTTTTCTGCAGTAAAATCTGTTCTAATATAATCAGCCAATGTCAATAATTCCTTTTATTTGATTTAATTAGAAATCACTACTCCTTGGGACCTGCTGAATTACGATTTAATGGCCATGCTACTGGAGTTAAGGGCCTTTCAGTAATTTTTGATAGTGGAAGTACTTATACCTACTTCAGTTCTCGAGCTTATGAAGCTCTACTTTATGAGGTAATTATGTTAGGCACCGGCCAAGGTGTTTTTTATTCTTATTTTCAAACTCCCACCTATCCCCCACCTACTACCCTCCCCCTTCCTATAAATAACCCCTTCCCCTTCATTCTAAAATCACACCAAAAATTTCTTCTTCCTCTCATATTTCTGAGTATATATAGCTGCTAGATAGTCCGTCTAGTAGGAAACTTACCTTGTGGTAGTTTCAAGCAGGTCAGGATAGTGGCCCTCGTGCTACTCTATTCTTTCGTTTCGAGGGAGTTTGTGTGAGTGTCAGGCTGCAGCCATCGGAATCTGTCCCGCTGCAGCATTAGGAGTTCGTCCAGCTGTTGTAGTTGCTACAAAGGGAGTTCATCCAGGTTATCCGGTCAAGTACCGAAGGAGTAGGGAATCGTTGTATTTCTATTCAGTTGTGCTTCAAGTGTTACTTCGTAAACTTGAGAGAGAATATTGTAACCATTGTTATCATTATAGTGGAAACATTCGGAGCTGGTCCCGTGGTTTTTACCTCTTTACTTAAGGGGGTTTTCCACGTATAAATCTTGGTGTTCATCTGTGTTTATTATTGACTGTTATAATCTCCGTATTTAATTTAAGCAAAGACAGGAAACGGGAATTCCTAACAAGTGGTATCAGAGCTGGGGCCCACATTGTTGGTGTCGAGGAAAGTGCTTTGTGCGCAGTGGTTACTTGATAACGCGCCGTACTAATACGGAAGGCTCCCCAAACACATCCACTTTCCTGGCCAACTTGTGTGGTTCTAAGTGAGATTCCCATAGTCTTTGGTAAATTAAAATGGATGATTCTTCCAGTGTAATGGTAAGCCTAACAGTTTCAAATTATCCGATGTGGAAAAGCAGAATAAAAGATTTGCTTTATATTAAGGACTTGTTTGATCCGGTGGAGCTGAAAGGAGTTAAACCTGCAGCAAAGTCTGATGCTGACTGGAAGAAGATGAACATGAAAACTATCAGTCTCATTCGTCGATGGATTGATAATTCGGAGTATCATCATGTCTCTGAAGAAGAAGATGCTTATACGCTTTGGACGACATTAGAGTCTACGTTCCAAGAGAAAAGTTCACAAAATGTAACTTTTCTAGTTCGTCAGCTGGTGAATATGAGGTACCAGGATGGGAACAACATGTCAGAGCATATGAGCGAATTCCAAGGGTTGTTAAATCAACTATTAAATATGAAGATGGAGTTTGAGCAGAAATTCCAAGCAATATTTCTTCTCAACACTTTACCATCCAGCTGGGATACGCTAGTGGTGACAGTTAGGGGTGAGCAAAAAACCGAAATGAAACCGAAACCGAACCGAAACCGACCAAAACCGAACCGAAAAAACCGAAACCGAAGCCGAACCGGCGGTTGCGGTTTTTGATTTTTTAAAAACCGAAATTTTCGGTTCCGGTTTTAGGTTAAAACCGAACCGACTAAAACCGAACCGATTATTAAAATAAATATATAATTTATATAAATTTATAAAACTTTCTGGTGACTGCTCGGGCTGGTAACTTCTCATTTTCGTAAACTATATATATAGGTTTCTACTATCATGTAAATTGTATTAAAACTACGATTATATTGCAATCAATTTACATATTACATGAGAAAGTTCTAATTTGCTTTTGTATTAGCAACTGAGAGTACATTTTGTCATTTACTCATATACTGATTTCTGCAAGGCATTAAATTTGTGCAAGTTAAGACTTAATTAGGTATGATTTATGCATTGCACATTATCACACATGCATGTATAAATTTTGTTAAAATATATTGTGAGCCCTGTATAACTTATTAGCTTACTAATGTCATATGATACTGTCATATAACATTACCACTAACATATACACAGAGTGTATTCATTCAAAAACTCAGTTACTTTGTTTAAAAATCGAGAACGTTGTAATTTATAAATTTAAAGTTTTGTAATATATTTATGATTTTTTCGTTCGGTTTTATAACCGAAACCGAACCGTTAAAAACCGAACCGAGCTTTTTAAAACCGAAACCGAAACCGACGGTTCGGTTGCGGTTGCGGTTTTCAATTTTAAAAACCGAAGACATGCGGTTTCGGGTTCGGTTTCGGGGCAAAACCGAACCGAACCGAACCGTGCTCTCCCCTAGTGACAGTAACTAATGCTGTACCAACTGAGCAACTAACGTTGCGATCAATTAAGCAGAGTATCCTTAGTGAATCCATGAGAAGAAAGGTACAAGGAGTCAACCACGATTCCCAGGCTCTTGTTACTGAGAACAGGGGCAGAAGCAACTACAGGGAGACAAACCAAGGACGTAGTAAAAGTAGGAATTTTGGTAATTCCGGTGGCAAATCAAATGCCAATGTTGAATGCTACTATTGTAAGAAGAAGGGTCATTACAAAAAGGATTGTAGGGCCTGGCTCAAGCAACAGAACAATGGTCAGCAAGGGAAACATGCGGAGAAAAGTACAACAGCTGCTATGACAGAAGATGTTGTGATCCTTTCTTTTGGGGAAGAAGAATGCTTACATGTTGATGATCAGAAGGTCGAATGGGTGATAGATACTGGAGCAACGTATCATGCAACACCCACTCAGGAATTCTTTACGACGTACAAGTCAGGGGACTTTGGTGCTGTAAGAATGGGTAACTCAGATCAATCAAAGATCGCAGGCATTGGTGACATCTGTATTGAGACAAACACGGGTTGTTCAATGACTTTAAAAGATATCAGGCATGTTCCGGACTTACGTCTCAACTTGATTTCCGGCATGGCGCTAGACAAGCAGGGGTACGTAAATACCTTCAGTGGTGGAAGGTGGAAGCTTACTATGGGTTCATTCGTGGTTGCAAGAGGATCCACTTGTGGCTCTTTGTACAAGACACAAGTGAAGATGTGTTCAAATACTTTGAATACAGTTGAAGATGAAGACTCGGCAAAATTGTGGCACAAAAGGCTCGGCCACATGAGCGAGAAAGGGCTGCAGATTCTAGCAAAGAAATCCCTCATTCCATTTGCTAAAGGAACTGCATTGCAGCCGTGCGAATATTGTTTATTCGGAAAACAACATAGAGTATCTTTTAGCAGTCCACTGAAGAAAAAGTTGGGGCTGTTAGAAATAGTTTATTCTGATGTATGTGGTCCGTTTGAGGTGGAGTCCTTAGGCGGAAATAGGTACTTTGTTACCTTCATTGATGAAGCATCTCGAAAGGTGTGGGTTGAGATACTCAAATCCAAAGATCAAGTGTTTGAGTACTTCCAGAAGTTTCATGCCATGGTTGAAAGATCAACAGGGAAACAACTGAAGTGTCTTCGTAGTGACAACGGGGGGAGTACACTTCAAAAGAGTTTCAAAAGTACCTTACAAAGCATGGTATCCGGCATGAAAGAACAGTTCCTAGCACCCCACAACAGAATGACGTTGCGGAAAGAATGAACCGCACCATTGCTGAACGAGTCAGATGCATGTTGAAAATGGCTAAATTACCGAAGTCATTTTGGGAAGAAGCTGTAAGAACAGCTTGCTACTTGATCAATCGATCTCCATCGGCACCTCTGAATTTTGAGATTCCAGAGAAGATCTGGTTAGGAAAGGATGTTTCTTATTCCTACTTGCGGGTGTTTGGATGCAAGGCTTTTGCACACATCCCAAAGGAGCATAGAACAAATCTTGAAGATAAAACAACTCCGTGTATTCTCGTTGGCTACGGGGAACCAGAGTTCGGGTATCGGTTGTGGAATCCTGAATCAAAGAAGATATTCAGGAGCAGAGATGTGGTTTTCCATGAGTCTCAAAATTATGAGAATTTTGGGAGCACTCAACAACCAAGGAAAACTAGAAATCCAGATACAGTAGAAAATGAGGGAGATGATATAGCAGATGATGAGGCTGATGAGCAGGGGGAGCTACCGCCTCAGCCTGAAGTTGAAGAAACTCAGCCACGGCGTTCGACGAGAGAACGGAGACCATCAGGAAGATATCTTTCATCCGAGTATATCTTAATTGCTGATGAGGGGGAGCCCGAGACCTTTGAGGAAGTCAAGACTCATAAAGAAAGCAGTTGCTGGTTGAAAGCAATGCAAGAGGAGATGGATTCTTTAAACAAGAATGAAACTTATGAGTTGACTACACTTCCGAAAGGACAGAAGGCTTTGAGGAACAAATGGGTCTTCAAAGTAAAAAGGGATGATGAAAAGCTTGTAAAGTATAAAGCACGCTTGGTGGTTAAAGGCTTTGCACAGAAGGAAGGCATTGATTTCGATGAAATCTTTTCTCCGGTTGTAAAGATGACATCAATCCGAACAGTTCTCGGATTAGCGGCTAGCATGGATCTTGAGCTTGAGCAGTTAGATGTGAAAACTGCATTCCTTCATGGAGATTTGAAGGAAGAGATCTACATGCACCAACCAGAAGGATTTGAAGTGAAAGGGAAGGAGCACATGGTTTGTAAACTCAAGAAGAGTTTATACGGGCTTAAGCAAGCGCCAAGACAGTGGTACAAAAAGTTTGATTCATTCATGAGGAATCATAAGTTCAAGAGAACTACGTCCGATCACTGTGCTTATGTGCAAAGGTTTCCTAACGGTAAATTCATTATCCTGCTGCTTTATGTTGATGATATGTTAGTGGTCGGCCAAGATGCTAACATGATCCGCAAGCTGAAAGAAGATTTGTCCAAGTTCTTTGATATGAAAGACTTGGGTCCAGCAAAACAAATCTTAGGGATGAAGATTGTTCGTGACAGAACAACTCGGAGGTTGTGGCTTTCACAACAGGGATATATTGAACGGGTATTGAAAAGGTTCAATATGGATGATGCTAAACCTGTTAGCATACCATTGGCGGGACATTTTAAACTGGACAAGAAAATGTGTCCGTCAACAGACAAGGAGAAGGAGGATATGGAGGAAGTTCCCTACTCATCCGCAGTAGGAAGTCTTATGTATGCATTGGTTTGTACAAGACCAGATATTGCTCATGCTGTTGGAGTTGTGAGTAGATATCTGTCAAATCCAGGAAGAAAGCACTGGGAAGCTGTTAAGTGGATTCTCAGATATCTTAAGGGCACTTCCGGGTTATGCTTGAAGTATGGACACGGTGAACCAGTCTTGGAAGGTTTTACAGATGCTGACATGGCAGGACATCCAGATGGGATGAAGTCCACGTCAGGGATGCTTTTCACTTTTGCGGGGGGAGCTGTAGCATGGCAGTCCAAGTTGCAAAAGTGTGTTGCGTTGTCAACAACCGAATCAGAGTATATTGCTGCTTGTGAAGCAGGCAAGGAGCTGGTTTGGTTAAAGCGGTTTCTCCAAGAATTGGGTCAGAAGCAAGACAACTTTGAGTTTTATTGTGATAGCCAGAGTGCTATTGACTTAAGCAAGAATGCTACTTGTCACAGTCGTACTAAGCATATTAATGTACGTTACCATTGGCTACAAGAACAAGTTGAAGATGGGGTGATACATATAGAGAAGATACACACGGATAAGAATCCGGCTGATATGATGACAAAGGTGGTTCCGCGAGAAAAGTTGGAGCTGTGCAAACAAGGCGCAGGTATGGAGTGCAAGTGATTAGTTGTGAGTTTGGAAATAGGGGGAGATTGTTAGGCACCGGCCAAGGTGTTTTTTATTCTTAATTTCAAACTCCCACCTACCCCCCCCACCTACTACCCTCCCCCTTCCTATAAATAACCCCTTCCCCTTCATTCTAAAATCACACCAAAAATCTCTTCTTCCTCTCATATTTCTGAGTATATATAGCTGCTAGATAGTCCATCTAGTAGGAAACTTACCTTGTGGTAGTTTCAAGCAGGTCAGGATAGGGGGCCCTCGTGCTACTCTATTCTTTCGTTTCGAGGGAGTTTGTGTGATTGTCAGGCTGCAGCCATCGGAATCTGTCCCGCTGCAGCATTAGGAGTTCGTCCAGCTGTTGTAGTTGCTACAAAGGGAGTTCATCCAAGTTATCCGGTCAAGTACCGAAGGAGTAGGGAATCGTTGTATTTCTATTCAGTTGTGCTTCAAGTGTTACTTCGTAAACTTGAGAGAGAATATTGTAACCATTGTTATTATTATAGTGGAAACATTCGGAGCTGGTCCCGAGGTTTTTACCTCTTTACTTAAGGGGGTTTTCAACGTATAAATCTTGGTGTTCATCTGTATTTATTATTGACTGTTATAATCTCCGTATTTAATTTAAGCAAAGATAGGAAACGGGAATTCCTAACAAATTAATGTTAAAAAATAAAACTAAAAAAAAAAAAGCACTTCGGATTGTTATGTTAAGCTGACCTTATGTTGTTTGGTTTCAGTTAAGAAAGAATTCAAACCTAAATCACTACTCCCTCGTCCCATTTTATAAGACCCTTATTCCTTTTTGGAACGTTCCAAAAAGAATGAACCTACTAAACTTACTATTTTTGAACACTGCTTTTCACTATTACACCCACTACTTCTCTATTTTATACTCTTTATTTATTAAATAAACACTATTACACCTACTACTATCCTACTTTACTCATTTTTTATACACCCACTTTCACAACCAACCAACCACATGTTACCACCTAGCAACTAAAATAGAATTTTTTTAATCTCCGTGAAAGTCAAACCAACTCTTACAATTTGGGACGGAGGGAGTATATCATTATTGTCTCGGTAAGCATTATTGAGATGCCTACCTAGCTATCTAGTTATTTCATTTCACCCAAAGACAAACCATGATTGAGAAAATAGTGACATTCACATTGTTCCAAGAAGAATCTGCCAACAGATTCAAGTTACTTCTCAAAAATTTGAATTAAAACCATTAATTTTGTTTATTAAATTATTTTTTAATCAAAATTGGTAACAAGAGTGCCTCGCTAACTAACATACATTAAAGATGCAATTAGCGATTTTTATTTTTATTAAACAATAGATGATAACAAAAACGATCATTAATTTAAAATGATCATTAATTTATAATTTTGAATGACCTTAAAAAAAATTATTTATACAACTCAATAGGTTATAATGAAAAAACGATTATATTTACAACAAAATTTCAATAATTTTGGTGGATACGAATCTTGAGGTGAAATCAAATTTGGAGACAAAAAATTCATTAGAAATGATATTTATATATATATATATATATATATATATATATATATATATATATATATATATATATATATATATCTGTGTATGTGTATGTGTATGTGTTTCTCATAGATACATTAATTTGTAAACGATTATAATAAAAAAATTGCAGTTATTCTAGGATAACAATAATTTTACTATTTTATTAAAGATAACATATATAAAGTTCCCGAAGAAATATGGATTAAAGGGATGCAAATAAATTATAATTGTTTAGGATTATAAAACATAGAGTTCTAGAAGAAATAGGAATAAAGGGTAGAACCAAATTTGATATTTTAGTACCATTTAAAAAGAGTTTCACTTATTAACAAAGGTTATAAAAAGCTAATGAAGAATTAATTGATCTTAAAGTACAATTAGGACGATTTTTCTACTTTGGAACTATAGTTAAATTTACTTTGGATTTTCTAAATATAAGTAAATTAATCTTAACAGGACATATATAACTGAATTCGGTTTATGCAATAAAAAATTAAATATATAATAAATATATATAATATGTTTACTTGAAAGTCGTTTTGCTTGTCTGATGAGTACCAACAAAAATTAAAAAGTACATGCAGATGGGTACCTAGCATGACGAAAAACTAATATGAACATGATGAAAAGCTACTATGCTGCAAAGATTTGAGTTTTAGTGAAGGTTTATCTAAAGATAATAACAGCATGCAGATGGACACAACTTGGCTGGCTAGAAAGCGAATATGTTGAAAAAAATTAAGCTGTAATGAGATATAGAATCTTTATTACCTTTTCACAAATTTAATTAGTATCGTATTTTTTGTACTTCATTGATAGATGGTGATCACTTAATCTAGAATAATGACTTGTATATTTGTTGGTGTAACTATATTTGTAAGTAGATTGTATCCATTGGTGTTTTATGGTTGGCGAAGTTTTACCTAATGGTGTTTTGCCTCGTGTTAATTAAAATAATTGCAAAAAGAGAATTATAATTATAATAAGTTTTTTATTTTTTTAATTAAAAAAACAATTGAGAATTCTATTAGAATTAGGAGTTTATGAGTGAAATCAAAATAGGGTGCGAACCAAATTTGGGGGTGAAATGCGAACCAAATTTGATACCATTAAAAAGGGGGTTCGCTTATTAATGAAGGTTATAGATTATAAGTACGTATGTTAAAATAATAGTATGTTATAATTATTATCCATTATATTTTTGAATTAAGATATTCAATGAGACGTTAATTTGGAATCACTAATTTTCTATATAGTTATTTTAAATTTTAAAATACCTCATAGTATTTTAAATTTTAAACAAGGATGCCAGTTAACTAAAACGTATATAATAAGTAATTTTTTATTTTTTATAAATATTATAGACATATTAAATAATATTATTATATATTTAATATTTATTATAATTTTAAATTAGTTATTATTTAAAAGCAACACTATCCTAATTTAATTTCTTTATTGTAGTGGTGTGTGTACTGTAGAGGTTGGATGAACAGTGAGTTGGTGTACGCTAATCTCTATCATTCTGCAGGATAATTAAATTATTAATAAATATTTACTTATCTTTAAAAAACACCATCCTAGTTAGCTAGCAAGATCGGATATAAATTGGGATGTAACATTTATAAATTAGAAATGTATACATTTTTTAATTTAACAATATTTATAAATTATTTGAAAAAGATTAAAATTGTGTTAAATGATGAATTTATTAGCATAAAAACAATCATAAAAATATAACACAATATCTTTCTGTTATAAGATAAATTTGATTTGATTTGATTTGAGTGAAAATAAATTTTAAAATGAAAATAATTAGAATAAATATTTTATACTCTTGAAATAGGTAAAAGTAGAAAATAATATAAAGCAAAAGAAAAAACATGTTTGGCCTGTTTGGCTTAACTTATGGGTTTATGGACTTATTTTCGGGTAAAAGTATTATATTTTGATAAAAAAATTTTATACAAGTATTTAATGTAATGTATGTTTGAGATTAAATAAGTTGCAAAAATAAGTTGGAAAGTTAGGAATCTTAACTTTCAACTTAAAATAAATTGATTTATTCTCAAAATAAGTTCTCCCAAACATTCCCGTGATCTAGTGACACCGGACAGAACCTGGTATATAGGTTATATAGGTAAATTTAAGTAAACTGCCTGAAGATTTTCATTTTTTAGTGTTGTACTTTTTGACACTTGGGTTATAAAGGTAAATTTAGGTAAATTGTCAGAAAATTTTAGGCAAATTGTCAGAAGATTTGTTCTATTTTATTGTCGTATATTATTTGTTCAGTCATCCTAAACCAGCATAATGATTACTCTCATTTTATTAAGGTTGCAATTTTTGACACTTGTCTGTTTCCTTGTCGTATTTTCTTGTCGTATTATATGTTCATATGAATTTTAATTTTGTAAGTTGTATTTTATAATACAGTTAAATCTCGATAAATGAATACATTGGGGATTAAAAAATTTTATTCATTAATCGAGATTATTGATTTATCGAGGTCAAAAATACACTGTCTCTATTATATCGGGACCGGAAAAATTTATTCATTTAATGAGGTTATTCGTTTATCGAGCCAAAAAATATTTTTATTTTTATTAGAGTTGCACTTTTTGACATTCATCTACGACTCTAATTTGATGACTGGATAATTATTATTTTAACTGTTATATTATCGTTCTAATATTATGAATTTTAATCTGTCAAGTTAAATTTTGTATTTGGCTTAAAATTTAATTGTGTGTTTTAGTGAACAATTATTTTAATTTTTTTTAGAATTAAAATTTAATGGCTTAAAATTTAATGGCTTAAAATTTTGTATTTGAATGTTAGAATTCAACCCTCCTAGAAGAGATGAATCTTTGAATTCAAATAAGAAGGCTAGTCAAGTATGGAGGCTTAGTCTTAGATGATAGACTAAATAAATAATAGTGATGTAAGCAATGATGTTAGCTTGTATTCTAAAGTCTATAAATAAGGTGCAAGTTTGCATGTTACTAGTAAGTAAGAAACACACCAAGAGAAACACCAAGTGTAGAAACACACAGCAGTTGTGTAGAGAAAGAAAGAGCTGAAGCTCTTGTGAGAGAAAGAAAAGAAATTTTAATTTCTTCTTATATATATATACATTATTTGGTATAAGCCCATACACGTTTCCAAGAAGTGGTATCAGAGCTAAGGTTTCGTTCAGAAAAGAAATTGACAAATTTCTGGGGAAAAAAAAATTCCGGTCACTATTTCTGTCAGAAAATACTATTCATCACAGGAGAAGAAGGCACTGTTCACGCCGTAGAAGACGAAGTACTGTTCATACAGCACTATTCATACCGGAGAAGAAGGTACTGTTCATGCCGTAGAAGACGAAGTACTGTTCATATGAAGTACTGTTCATACATAGGGCACTGTTCATACAGCACTGTTCATACGGTACTGTTCACTTATACTATGCAAAGATATTTTTTTTGAAAAAAAAACATGGAAAATATAATGCAGCCACATATTTCGAAATTGACGGGTACAAATTACGGGAATTGAAGTATCCAAATGAAGGTGTTACTTGGTTCCTACGACAACTGGGATATTGTCGAAAGTGGGTGTAGTGAACCCGCAAATGCAGCCACTGAAGCAGCACTTCCTAATGCCGAGAAGACGGCGTTAAAAGAATTCCGGAAAAAAGACAAAAAGGCGTTATACAAAATTTTTCAAGGTGTCGACGAATCCACCTTCGAAAAAATTTCAAATGCAAAAACAACGAAAGAGGCATGGGATTTTGCAAAAATCATTCCAAGGTGTCGAGAAAGTGAAAAAGGTGCGGCTTCAAGTTCTTCGTGGTGAATTTGAAAATATCAAAATGAAGACTTCAGAGAATATCGGTGAATATGTTACGCATTTGAAAATGGTGACAAACGAAATGAAAAGAAATGGTGAAAGTCTCGATGATGTTCGGGTCATGGAAAAGCTCATCCGCTCGCTAACAATAAAATTTGATTATGTTGTTACTGCTATCGTGGAATCGAAAAATTTGTCCACGATTTCTATTGATGAGCTAGTTGGTTCACTTCAAGCGCATGAGCAGCGAATGAACCAATATGATGATGCAAGCCATTTGGAAAAGGCGTTACAAAGTAAAGTATCCATCGGTGACAATTCTGGCATTAGCAGTTCTTCACATGGCAAAGGTGGCTATAGAGGTAGCTACCGAGGTGGACAAGGACGTGGAAGACAGACGTTCAGTAGAGGCCAGAATAATGAAGACTATCAACCATCTGGTCGTGGTAAAAATTTTAGAGACCGAGGAAGAGGCGGATTCCAATAACGAGGTGATAAGTCTCAGTTTCAATGTTATAATTGTAACAAATATGGTCACTTCAGTTATGAGTTTAGATCTCCAAAAGTGGAAGAATGAAGTCACTTTGCCGCAGCAAAAGAAGACAAAGATGCTAGTTCTGCTATGTTCCTTACTTACAAAGGAGATGAAGAAGGGAAGAAGAATATTTGGTATCTTGATTCCGGCGCCAGCAACCTCATGTGCGGTCACAAGGAATTATTTACGGAGCTAGACGACACCATCAGCGGAGAAGTTACTTTTGGTGACTCGTCAAAAATTCCAGTCAAAGGGAAAGGTACTGTTACGATTGTGACAAAGAGAGGTGATAAAAAGTATATAAATGATGTATATTATATACCTGCTTTGAAAAGTAATATCATCAGTCTTGGCCAACTCGTGGAGAAAGGATACAATATTCAGATGCTGGATAATTCTCTTACTATCAGAAATCAAGTTCGAGAATTGATTGCCAATGTAGAGATGTCAAAGAATCGTCTGTTCACACTTGATATGCAGACAAATATGCAGAAGTGCTTGAAGTCAGTCATTAAAAATGACTCGTGGTTGTGGAATTTGAGGTTCGGTCATCTTGGATTTTCTGGCTTGAAACTATTATCAAAGACAAAGATGGTGGACGTGATGCGGTATATTTTTATGTTCGTTCACAGGGAGACAGGTTTTATCAATTTTAATTTAATTGTCACGAATTATAAAAATAATTATTGAGAATTTTTGTATAAGTAAATAACGCAAATAAATGTGTTTTAAAATCGATTAACTAAAAGTCTAGGGCGACCGGGTTCACCATGTTTACACCGAAACAAATTATACGGATGTAGTTAATTGAACGGATTTAAATAATTAGAGCATGTGTTAATCTCTCTCAAGCATTAACGCTCTCGGAAATCCAATTATGCTCTCGCACTAAAATTCAATTCCGCTAATCATATGTATGCCTCTAGTGAATAAAATCTCTCGATCTATTATTCCTATTTGCAAATAATTAATTAGTGATACCGGCCGATAACACAAATCAAATTTCATAACATATCGATTAGAATTATTTTATATCCGTTAAACAACTAATAAGATTAAAACATTATCGTGGTGTAAACATGGCTCCCCCTTACACCCTAGAAATAAACTACTCACTCATGTTATTAATAGAATTGACAAAAATAATTAAACAAGACATGTAAAACATATATTAATAAACAAGATAAAATTAAGGAGTACCTCAATTTTGCAATAAAATAGAGAATTAAACCAAAATGTACATAAAAGAGATGAAAGAAAATCAAGCCCCTAGCTCCTCCAAAACTTCACCAAGTAGCCGAATTGTAGAAAATGTATTTGTATTGTGTTATGGCTTAATGTGGTGTCTAAGTTGTGTTTTTTCCCCCTGCATTTGCCATCCCTTTTATAGCCCATTCAAGCCTTCCAATTTGCATAAAAAAAAAATGCTCCACCATTACCCTTCATCATTAGCACACCACTTTGCCATTCTTTTTCTTTCTTCTTTTGCTTTCCAACCAATCCACAAAACAAACTTTCGGCTGAAATTATTTGCTAACAACTAGTCAATCAAGCACATGCTTTAATGACAAAAAAACATTTTAAATGATTTAAATAGAATACAAATGAGATTCCTTGATAAAATTGGAAAAACGCAGCTACTTTCTCCTCAGATTTCGAGTTGCTCCAATTAGATATTTGCTGATTTAATCGCTCTGAATTGTAGATAATTTTCTAAGCTTCGCGTGGACTGTAAGATCGTCCAAATCCGACTCCTAGAACTCCAGATATGAATTAAATACCGTAGAAAGCGGGTGTAGCTCAATAAATCCGAATTTCTTCATTTTTAGCTCCAAAATAGCTCTTTAAGCCTAAATTCTTCCAAAATTAGGAATTCTTGTCTTCTACAATAAAACATTAAAATTTATTAAATAAATATCCAAATAAATGCAAAATGCAATTAAATACGGGAATAAAATCATCTAAAATATATATAAAAATATATCCTATCAAACATCCCCACACTAAGCATTTGCACGTCCTCGGGCAAATAAGCGAAATAAAACTAAATCCTAATATCACTTTCGTAGATGACACGATTGCATTGAGCATATGCAACAAGCCGTTAAACCCCTAGGCAGCCCTAGTAGGACGAGTGTTGTCTCGTGAGGGTTTATAGTGAATTTACCCACAAAATTCATTTTTTTCTCTGCCAAGTCTCAAGTATGCAACCTATCATAGTACTCCACACATGCAAAACTTAATTACACAATATAGAAAAGACAAGTCTTTCAATTTACGCATCATTTGTACAAGACTATCCAAGTAAGCACACAGTCTAGATAGACAAAAAGATCATGAAATATATATCAATGCCGCATTCAGTGAGTAACATGCTATGGATATAAATGAAGCTCACAAAACTCTCAAATCACACAAGTGTATAGGTGAAGTGTATTCGCTCAAGCTCAATCAATAAAGTCATGTGCTACCAAATGCTTGGTTGTCCACCAAATCTCCACTACTTTGTATACATGCATGCACAAATCAAAAGGTCTTTGTTAAAGGTTGTAACGTGGCTAAGGTGAAGGGTAGGGAATCAAGAAAAAGGCTAACAAGTGGCTAACTCGACAAACTAATAGAGCACAATGTTCATTTCTAATTAAAACACTCAACATGAAATTCCGATCATGTAAAAGCTGATCAGACTCTCACAAGCATTAAACTCCAAGCACATATTATATGTACTTTTCCACTTTCATATTGCACAAACCAATGAACACAACTCTGCTCGATCTTTTATTTTCTTTTTTTTTATTCCCACCAAATTTTCACACTTTAACAAAGAAATCCCCACACTATGCACTCACCAACCTCCAAATGAATCAAAATGCTCTACTAGTAAATCAAGAGAAGAATAAACAAGTAGGCTCAAGAATTTAGATTGGTGATATACGAAAAGAACGGATAAAAAGCTCAAAGGGGTTCACTAAGGATATATGCTTCAAGGGTAATGTTTGGATAAATACGGTTAATCCTAGTGCCTTTATCATTTTCATGCATACAGATATCATGTAATCTCAAAATGGTTTGAAACAAGTTCTAGAGCGACATACTTATGATGAACAACACACAACAATAAAAATTTGATCGATATAAAATGTACCAATCACAAATTAGGCTCAAGATCTCACAAGGTGAAAGCATGCTTCAGTACTCACTAAATTTGACAATGATGGATCTCAAGTTTTAAAATTTTCACAAGTACGTACAAGGAATCATCAAGTAAAAAGTGATTTTCTAGAGATATGACATGTCAAATAATCATGCAAAATAAGCTCACAAGATGTGTACCTATCCTTGTTAACACACTACGAGACGAGGCAATTAATTTTCTAATTTTTTAATTTTTTTTTAAATTTTTTTTTTTTGATTTTATTAATCATCGAGAACTCATCCCCACACTTAAGTGGTTCATTGTCCTCAATGAACAATTATATAAAAGAAAAGTAAGAAATATAAAGAAAAGCAAGAAATACTCCCCTAATAGCCTGCTCAAACCATTGGGTTGCCTCCCAATAAGCGCTCTTTTACCGTCATTAGCTTGACTTCTACCTTCGAATCAAGGTTCCATGGAGAGATTGTCGAGCCGAATCGTCTCCATTTTTCCAACAAATGCGCCGTCCACATATAATTTAAGGCGTTGACCGTTTACCTTAAATTTTTCTCCATCTTGCCCCATGATCTCAATAGCGCCATGAATTTTAAATCCAGTTATAGTGAAAGGTCCGGACCATCTGGATTTGAGCTTCCCAGGAAAGAGTCGAAGCCTTGAGTTAAATAACAATACCTTGTCACCAACTTGAAAATCTCTTCGTTGGATCATCTTATCATGCATTTTCTTCGTTCTCTATTTGTAAATCCGGGAATTATCATAAGCATCAAATCGAAGCTCATCTAATTCATTTAATTGAAGAAGTCTTGCTTGTCCCGCAACCTTTAAATCCATGTTGAGTTCTTTTATAGCCCAAAAAGCACGATGTTCCAACTCAACTGGCAAGTGACATGCCTTGCCATATACTAATCGATATGGGGTAGTTCCAATAGGGGTCTTATATACTGTCTGATAAGCCCACAAAGCATCATCTAGCTTCAAGTACCAATCTTTTCTAGATTTTGCAACCACCTTCTCTAGAATGCTTTTAATTTGACGATTTGAAACCTCCACTTGGCCACTTGTTTGAGGATGATAAGCAAGACCAACCTTGTGAGTGACACCATACTTCTTCAACAAAGTTTCAAATTGTCGGTGGTGAAAATGAGAACCACCATCACTTATCACGGTTCTTGGAACTCCAAAGCGCAGGAAGATGATTTTCTTGAAGAGATTCATAACAACCTTAGAATCATTGGTGCGCGATCCAATTGCTTCAACCCATTTGGAAACATATCAACTGCAACTAAGATGTATTTCATCCCACAAGAAGTTGGGAACGGTCCCATAAAATCAATACCCCATACATCAAATATCTCGACCTCAAGAATACCGGTCTGAGGCATCTCATTGCGTTTAGAAATATTACCCGTTCTTTGACATGCATCACAAGCCAAACAGAAAGCACGAGCATCTTTAAATAGAGAAGGCCAAAAGAAACCGAATTGAAGTACCTTAGCAGCAGTTTTAGAAGGACCATGGTGCCCTCCACATGCAAGAGAATGACAATGCTTGAGAATGTCATTAACTTCAAACTCAGGGACACATTTACGAAAGATCCCATCAGCACACTTTCGATACAAGAAAGGGTCATCCTAAAAATATTATTTAGCATCATGATGGAACCACTTTCGTTGTTGATAGGTCAAGTCTGGAGGATGAGAGCCACTCACACAAAAATTTGCAAAGTCTGCATACCATGGAGTTTTAGTGGCAATAGCAAATAAATGATCATCAGGAAAAGAGTCGTCAATAGGAGTATCAGATGCAACATCTGATGTGAAACGCAGTCGTGAAAGATGATCTGCAACCATGTTCTCAGCACCCTTCTTGTCTTTGATTTCCAAGTCAAATTCCTGGAGTAACAGAATCCAACGAATAAGCCTTGGTTTTGCTTCTTTCTTGGCCAACAGATATTTCAGTGCTGAATGGTCTGTGTGAACAATGACTTTGGAGCCAATGAGATATGCCCGAAACTTGTCAAGAGCATAGACCACAGCTAGAAGCTCCTTCTCGGTAGTAGCATAATTGACCTGAGCTTCATCCAAGGTTTTACTTGCATACTAGATGGTGTGCAATACCTTGTCTTTCCTTTGACCGAGAACGGCTCCCACAGCATAGTCACTTGCATCACACATGATTTCGAATGGAAATCTCCAATCTGGAGGTTGTATGATCGGTGCACTTATCAAAGCTTCCATGATCCTGTTAAAAGACTCCAAACAAGCATCAGTAAACACAAAGGTGGCATCCTTAAGTAACAATTGAGTGAGGGGTTTTGCAATTTTTGAAAAATCTTTTATAAAACGACGATAAAAACCCGCATGACCAAGGAAACTCCTCACTCCCTTGACATTAACAGGAGGAGGAAGCTTCTCAATCACCTCAATTTTTGCTTTGTCAACCTGGATGCCACGTTCAGAAATCAAGTGACCAAGTACCACTCCTTCATTTACCATGAAGTGGCACTTTTCCCAATTCAAAACCAAATTCACCTCTTCACAACGTTTAAGCACTTTAGAAAGATTATGCAGACATACATCAAAATCAGACCCATAAACACTGAAATCATCCATAATTACTTCCATGATAGACTCTATGAAATCAGAAAATATGGCAGTCATGCAACGCTGAAAAGTAGCAGGGGCATTGCACAATCCAAAAGGCACTCTACGATATGCAAAAGTACCATATGGGCAAGTAAATGTAGTCTTTTCTTGGTCATCAGGATGTATAGGGATCTGAAAGAACCTTGAATATCCATCTAAATAGCAAAAGTACTTATGCTTAGCAAGTCTTTCAAGCATCTGATCAATAAATGGGAGAGGGTAATGATCTTTTATAGTAGCAGTGTTTAACTTACGGTAATCAATGCACATTCTCCAACCGGTGACAATTCGAGTGGGAATTAATTCATCTTTATCATTCTTAATTACCGTTGTTCCTCCTTTCTTAGGAACTACCGGCTTACCCATTTAGAATCGAAAATCGGGTAAATGATGTCTGCATCTAACAACTTCAAAACTTCTTTTTTAACAACCTCTTGCATGTTAGGGTTCAAGCGACGTTGTCCCTGTATGCAAGGCTTATGGTCATCATTTAAGTGAATTCTATGCATGCAAAAGTATGGGATAATCCCTGTAAGATCATCAATACTATACCCAATAGCTTTTCTATGCACACGCAAAACAGTAAGAAGCTTAAAAACCTGGTTATCATCAAGACTAGAGCTAACAATCACAGGACAAGTCTTTTCATCATCAAGAAACACATATTTAAGATTAGATGGCAAAGGCTTTAACTCTAACTTTTTTACCTGAGGTTGACCACAAGAAGTGATAGTATTGGTTACCTCACAATTCGGATCAGCTACACCATCCAACTCAAGAATCAATGAATCGACTTCAGCATGTCCTTCTCCTTCGTATGCTTCAAGCATGAGCACTGCTTCCAATGCATCATTCAATAGAATCTGAGGCGTCTCATCTTGGACAATTTCATCTACAACATCAATCATGTAACATGAATTCTCAAGCAAAGGGGATTTAAGAGCAGAGGTTAGAGTAAAAGTAATTTTATCATCACCAACGCTCAATGTGAGAGTCCCACTTTTAACATCAAATACAGCACCTGCAGTACAGAGAAATGGTCTACCTAAAATAATAGGTATTTGGCTATCCTTTTCCATAACTAGAACTACAAAGTCTACAGGAATATAGAATTTTCCAACCCTAACAGGCACATCCTCTAAAATTCCAAGAGGATATTTTATCGAACGGTCTACCATTTGCAAAGTCATCTGTGTACATTTTAATTCTCCCATGTTTAATTTTTGAAAAATCGAGAGAGACATGACTGAAACGCTAGCGCCTAAATCATATAAAACTTTATCAATAAACAATGCACCTAAATGACACGGGATCGAATAACTACCAGGATCTTTAAGCTTAGGTGGAGACTTATTCTGTAAAACAGCACTACACTCCTCAGTAAAAGCTACTGTCTCTACCTCACCAAAGGACCTTTTCTTAGTGAGAATATCCTTGAGAAACTTTGCATATGATGGAACTTGAGAAATTAGATCATTGAAAGGAACTGTTACCTCAAGGTTCTTGACAAGTGTCATGAACTTACCAAACTGCCGGTCCACCTTAGTTCTGTTCATCCTGCTAGGGAATGAGAGCTTTGGCATAAATGGTGGAGGGGTGACTACAGTCTTTTCTTTGTCTTTTTCCTTGATTTCCTCAGTTTCACCTTCGTTTGTGTCTTCAACAACTTTCTCTACCTTGTCTTCCTCAGAATTCTCTTTTTCTTTCTTAGTAGGAACATCGTCAGTAGGCATTGGAGGAGCATCATATGTATGACCACTCCTAAGAGTAATGGCATTCACATTTTCCTTTGGCTGAGTTGGTTGTGCTGGTAGAGAGCCTTGTTGCCTTTTAGACGAAGAACTAGCCATTTGAGCAATCTGATGTTCTAGCATCTTATTATGAATCTCCATCTGGTTCATCTTCCTATTGGTATCCTCTATATTCTTTTGCATTTGCAACAATATCTTCATCATATCACCTTGATTATCAGCCTGTGCAGCTTGATTGGCTTGAGGAGCATAATTCTGGTAGGGCTTCTAAAATCCAGGGGGATTCATAGGTCCTTGCGGGGGCCTATACTGCTGCTGTGGAGGAGGCTGATACGACTGCTGATATTGCTGCTGCTGATTAGGAACATTTGAATTCTGAGCGTTATTGTTCCTATATGAGAAGTTCGGATGATCTTTCCAACCAGGATTGTAAGTGTTGGAATACGGATTATACTGCTGCCTCTGTTGGAAAACATTTGCTTGCTCCATCTGAAAATTTTGTGCATTTTGAGCATTGTATTGGCAATCGCTACCATAGTGGCCTTGGATGCCACAGACTTCGCAAACAGGATAATTCATAGGAGCCACGGATGACAATGCATTGATACTCATAGGTGGAGTAGAGGGCTGAGATGTCTTCAATGAGTGGATCTCCTGAGTCAATGCAGCGAGTTGAGATGATAATAGAGAATATGCATCCACTTCAAGTTTACCCCCTTTCTTGGCTGCTCTCGGGTTACTGAAGTGATTGGCAGCCAAATTTGAAAGAAAAGCATGTGCATCATCAACTCCTTTGTCTAAAAACACGCCACCTGCAGCGTTATCAAGACCATTGTGGAAGCGTTTAAGCAGAAACCACTTCTCAAGACCATGGTGAGGGCATGCACGTTGAAAATCCTTGAATCTGTCCCAAGCATCCTGAAGAGATTCGCCATAATCTTGCTTAAAACCCATCATCTTGTCGATCAAATCGTCGGTTCTGTTAGGAGGGAAGAACTCAGTTAAGAAAGCCTGAGCAATCTCATCCCACTCGGTCAAGTCAATATCGTTCAACCATTTTTGAGCTTTGTCACGAAGAGAGAAACCGAACAACATGACTTTCAACTGGTCTGGAGTGACTCCCTAATGTTTAATGGTAGAACAGAGCTGTTGAAACCTTCGCAGATGAAGTGTAGGGTCTTCGGATGGAAGACCAGCAAACTGATTATGTTGGATCATACTGAGCAACGCCGGTTTGATCTCAAAGTTTGCTGCTTGAATAGCTGGCATAGCGAGACCAACTGGTACCCCACTCGGAGAAGGCTGTGAATAGTTCTTTAAAGATTTAACATGAGGGTTGGCCATTTTAATCTCTGAGAAATGGATCTTTCGTTGCGTTTTATTTCTCTGTTTATTGATATATTGTTGCAGAGGTTCTCCGGAATCAAGATTCCGAGTAGAATCAGGAGTTAAAAATGCGTCTTCTGTAGACCTGTGCATCAACAACAAAAACAAGAAAAGCAGTAAAACTGGTCTCAATTGGAACTAAATTTCCAATGAGACAATGAAAAAAATAGACAAATTAAAAATTTAACACAATTTAATAATTTAAACTAAATAAAAAATATGTATTTTATTTTATTACTATTTTTTTATTTATTTTTATTTCTTTATTTTAAAATAACGAAATTAACTAATTTTATTAACAAAAAAAATTAAGAAAATTTGACATAAATTATTTGCTCAAAGAGCTTACCAAAAATCGAACCAAGCAATCGACAAACCAACATTTGACAGCAATTTACAACAACCAACCCAGCAAACTAAACACTACTCAAAAGTTTGACTCGACAAACAATCCCAGCAACTCAGAGACAAACTACCAGCACCGCTAAAATCCACGACATCACAGCAACTCAGCGACATAAAAATGAATAACTCGGCAAACTGGGCAATCAAGTGAACGACTCAACAGACAGACTCGGTTGCAATTCAGCCATTTACCAAGACTACAATTCAAAACTGAACCCGCAAAACGGCAACACGAGAATTCAGAAATTCTCAAAAGAAAACAGACACAAACAATAACAACTCGGACAGAAACTTATAACTACGAAATCAGAATAAAGTAAACTAAACCAACAAAAACAGAACGCAGTAAACAACAGCAGCTCGGCAGTTACAAATACACAATAAAGTTTGAAAGGGAGAAATGGGGAGGTGGGAAAGATGCGGTGGCAGTGGTGGGTTGGACGGCGTAGGAAGGTCGAGAGGAGATGGTTTTTAGAAGAAGAATGATGCGGGGTTTGGGTGTTTTCGAATAAGAGAAGAAAAGGAGTAAGGTGAGAGTGATTGTTGTGGGCGAACGGTGGATGGTGGAAGCACGGTGGTGTCCAGGTGTTGCAGTCGGAGAAAGAGGTTGGGGAGTTGTAGGTGTGTGGTGGTTGCAGTGAAGAAGAGGAAGGGAGGAAGAACATAGGCGTGTGAACGGAGAGGGGGAGGGGGACTGCAGTAGGTGAACGGGAGAGAGAGGTGGCGGTGGCTGGAGAATGGTGGTCGGGAGGATTGATGTTGGAGGGGGAGGTAGGGAAGAAGGAGGTAGAAAGGGAGGAGATGGGTTTTGAAAAAAAAAACAAATGAACTGGGTTTGTAAATTTAACGAAAAACAGAGTAAAAGACTACTGACTACTGGGTATTCGAATAAAAACTGGGGAGGATACTTAATTTGCTTCGAATTAAACAGAAAACACGAGTAATTACGTACTGAAATTTAACATTAATATTTTTGTTTTGTTTTTTTATATTACTCTAACACATAAAACATAATAATTAAATCTACAACTAAAAATTATAAAACCCGGACAATTAAACTAAAATTTATAAAAACTAACCGCCTCCCCGGCAGCGGCGCCAAATTTGATGCGGTATATTTTTATGTTCGTTCACAGGGAGACAGGTTTTATCAATTTTAATTTAATTGTCACGAATTATAAAAATAATTATTGAGAATTTTTGTATAAGTAAATAACGCAAATAAATGTGTTTTAAAATCGATTAACTAAAAGTCTAGGGCGACCGGGTTCACCATGTTTACACCGAAACAAATTATATGGATGTAGTTAATTTAACGGATTTAAATAATTAGAGAATGTGTTAATCTCTCTCAAGCATTAACGCTCTCAGAAATCCAATTATGCTCTCGCACTAAAATTCAATTCCGCTAATCGTATGTATGCCTCTAGTGAATAAAATCTCTCGATCTATTATTCCTATTTACAAATAATTAATTAGTGATACCGGCCGATAACACAAATCAAATTTCATAACATATCGATTAGAATTATTTTATATCCGTTAAACAACTAATAAGATTAAAACATTATCGTGGTGTAAACATGGCTCCCCCTTACACCCTAGAAATAAACTACTCACGCATGTTATTAATAGAATTGACAAAAATAATTAAACAAGACATGTAAAACATATATTAATAAACAAGATAAAATTAAGGAGTACCTCAATTTTGAAATAAAATAGAGAATTAAACCAAAATGTACATAAAAGAGATGAAAGAAAATCAAGCCCCTAGCTCCTCCAAAACTTCACCAAGTAGCCGAATTGTAGAAAATGTGTGTGTATTGTGTTATGGCTTAATGTGGTGTCTAAGTTTTGTTTTCCCCCCCTGCATTTGCCATCCCTTTTATAGCCCATTCAAGCCTTCCAATTTGCATAAAAAAATGCTCCACCATTACCCTTCATCATTAGCACACCACTTTGCCATTCTTTTTCTTTCTTCTTTTGCTTTCCAACCAATCCACAAAACAAACTTTCGGCTGAAATTATTTGCTAACAACTAGTCAATCAAGCACATGCTTTAATGACAAAAAAAACATTTTAAATGATTTAAATAGAATACAAATGAGATTCCTTGATAAAATTGGAAAAACGCAGCTACTTTCTCCTCAGATTTCGAGCTGCTCCAATTAGATATTTGCTGATTTAATCGCTCTGAATTGTAGATAATTTTCTAAGCTTCGCGTGGACTGTAAGATCGTCCAAATCCGACTCCTAGAACTCCAGATATGAATTAAATACCGTAGAAAGCGGGTGTAGCTCAATAAATCTGAATTTCTTCATTTTTAGCTCCAAAATAGCTCTTTAAGCCCAAATTCTTCTAAAATTAGGATTTCTTGTCTTCTACAATAAAACATTAAAATTTATTAAATAAATATCGAAATAAATGCAAAATGCAATTAAATACGGGAATAAAATCATCTAAAATATATATAAAAATATATCCTATCAGGACGGCTTGCCAGAAATCAAAGAACCAGATAATTTGTGTGAAGCGTGTGTCAAAGGGAAACAACACAGAAAAAGCTTTCCAGTTGAAAAATCATGGCGAGCTAGAAGGCCATTGGAGATTGTTCACACTGATATTGCTGGTCCATTTGATATTGCATCACTTGGCGGAAATAGGTATTACCTAACTTTTATTGATGATTTTAGTAGGAAAAGTTGGGTGTATATCCTTAAAGAAAATGCGGAGGCTTTTGATAAATTCAAGGAGTTCAAAGCTATGGCAGAAAAGCAAAGTGGCCATTATTTGAAGGTACTTCGATCAGATAGAGGAGGCGAGTACACTTCAAAGTTGTTCAGAAGTTTTTACAGAGCGCATGGAATAAATCATCAATTGACAACGGCATATACTCCACAGCAAAATGGTGTTACAGAGAGGAAGAATCGCACCATTCTAGACATGGCAAGGAGCATGTTGAAAGCAAAGCATATGCCGAGGACTTTCTAGGCTGAAGCCGTTCTATGTGCAATTTATTTGTTGAATCGCTGTCCAACAAAAAGTGTCAAGAACAAAACTCCAAATGAAGCATGGAGTGGTACCAAACCATCAATTGGACATCTCAGAATTTATGGGTGTATTGCATATGCACATGTTCCTGATCAAAAAAGAAAGAAGCTGGATGACAAAGGCGAACAGTGCATCTTTACTGGATATGATAAGAGGAGCAAGACGTACAAACTCTATAATCCCCTCACGAAGAAATTAATCATTTTTCGAGATGTTGAGTTCGATGAATCTGATTACTGGAGATGGAGAGAGGAAGAAAGAAAAGTTGGAGGCTTATTTTTTAATGATGATGATGATGACAGTGATGATTCCAACATAGAAGATGGCGGAGATGATGATCCAACTCTTCCACAAAGTCCGAATCAACAAACTCCTACTTCAACACCATCAAGTTCAGGAAGCAGCAGTAGCAGTAGTTCAGGGGGAGCACCCAGAACAATGCGGAGTCTGGATAGTATTTATGAGGCAACAAGTCCGGTACAAACAACTTTTGATTATTCATTATTCTGTTTAATGGCTGAATGCGATCCAGTGACATTTGAGGAAGCTTCTGAAGAAAGCAAATGGAACAAAGCCATGGATGAAGAAATTGGTGCTATTAAGAAGAATAATATTGGGAGCTTACAAGTCTTCCAGAAGGACACAAAGCAATTGGTGTCAAATGGGTCTATAAGACCAAGACAAATCAAGAAGGCAAAGTGGAGAAGCACAAGGCAAGGTTAGTGGATAAAGGCTACAAGCAGAGACATGGCATTGACTATAATGAGGTATTCGCTCCAGTTGCAAGAGTTGATACCATCAGACTTCTTACAGCTATTGCAGCTCAGAACCAATGGAAGATATTTCAGATGGATGTGAAGTCAGCATTCCTGAATGGGTATCTCGAAGAAGAGGTCTTGTTTGAGCAGCCTCCTGGATATGTTCAGAAAGGCAAGGAAGATAAAGTCTACCGACTAAAGAAAGTATTGTACGAGTTGAAACAAGCCCCGAGAGCATGCAATACAAGGGTTGATGAATATTTTCAGAAGAATGGTTTTGTGAAAAGTCCATATGAGCATGCACTCTACACAAAGACCAATTCAGGGGGAGATATTATGATCGTGTGCTTGTATGTGGATGACATGATCTTTACCGACAACAATCTTGGTATGTTTGATGATTTTAAGAAAGTCATGACTAACGAATTTAAGCAAGTTCAGAATGGAAGATTGCAAGCCAGTAAGTACGCCAGCAGAAGGAAGCATAAAGTTTAGAATTGATTCAACAAGGGAGTCGGTAAATCCGACATTGTTCAAAAGTTTGGTTGGAAGTCTGAGGTACCTAACTTTCACTCGTCCTGATATCATGTATGCAGTTGGACTGGTTAGTAGGTACATGGAGAAGCCAAAGCAAGATCCCTTCATGGCAGCTAAAAGAATTTTGAGGTACATAAAAGGTACACTTAATCATGGTCTGTTCTACACGCATTCTCAAAATTCAAAATTAGTTGGCTACTCAGACAGTGATTATGGTGGTGACTTGGATGACGGGAAAAGCACTTCAGGATATGCTTTTCATATCGGTTCAGCGATATTTTCATGGTCTTCGAAGAAGCAACAAACAGTTGCTTTGTCAACATGTGAGGCGGAGTATATCGCAGCAGCAACATGAGCGTGTCAAGCTATGTGGCTAGGCTACATATTGGGCGAGTTAAATCTTGCCAAGGAGGATCCGGTTACTATTTATGTGGATAATAAATCTGCTATTTCACTTGCAAAAAATCCAGTGTCACACAGTCGGAGCAAGCACATAAACATAAAATATCATTTTATTCAAGAACAGGTGAACGACAAAATTGTGGAGCTAGTGCACTGCAGAACCTAAGAAAATTTAGCAAATATTTTCACAAAGCCATTGAAGCCGGAGGTGTTCCAGAACTCGGAATGAAAAGTCGGGTTTGAGGGGGAGTGTTAGAATTCAATCCTTCTAGAAGAGATGAATCTTTGAATTCAAATAAGAAGGCTAGTCAAGTATGGAGGCTTAGTCTTAGATGGTAGGCTAAATAAATAATAGTGATGTAAGCAATGATGTTAGCTTGTATTCTAAAGTCTATAAATAAGGTGCAAGTTTGCATGTTAGTAGTAAGTAAGAAACACACCAAGAAAAACACCAACTTTAGAAACACACCGCAGTTGTGTAGAGAAAGAAAGAGCTGAAGCTCTTGTGTGAGAGAAAGAAAAGAAATTGTAATTTCTTCTTATATATATATATATATATACATTATTTGGTATAAGCCCATATACGTTTCAAACAGTGAAGACAATGTGAAATGTGATGATCTCTATTGCGCGTTGTTTCACTCGCCAAATAACGTACCCTGTCAAAGCCCAGAAGAGCAATGTGACTATGAAGTTAAATATGCTAACCATGGTTCATCTTTGGGTGTACTAATTACAGATTTATTTCCTTTGAAACTGATTAATTGCAACACCGTCCTTTCTCGTTTGGCTTTTGGGTAACTAAATTGCTCATTCACTTATTTACTGTATTTTCATATAAATCAAGACTTTTTAGGTATGCTTCGGTCACCCACATTTGAGTTGCGAAGTGACCATTAATGACCAATGATGTGTTTGACTTTAATTTTTTTTATTCTCATTACATATTATATTTGCAGCTGTGGCTACAATCAACAAGTTGCAGATGGAGTGCATCCACCTTTTACTGATGGAGTCCTTGGCCTCGGTAATGGAAAATCAATCATTTTAGCGCAATTGCGAAAACTTGGTCTGATACAAAATGTATTCGGTCATTGCTTTAGTGCACAAGGGGGAGGTTATCTCTTTATGGGGAAAAATTAGATTCTCCCGTCGTCTGGAATTGTCTGGGCACCATTGTCAAGCAAGTAAGAACTCTCAAATGTGACCTCTTTTCTGCAGTAAAAATCTAACATAATATAATCAACCAATATCATTAATTCCTTTTATTTGATTTAATTAGAAATTACTACTCCTTGGGACATGCTGAATTACGATTTAATGGCAAAGCTACTGGAGTTAAGGGCCTTTCAGTAATTTTTGATAGTGGAAGTACTTACACCTACTTCAGTTCCCGAGCTTATATGAAGCTCTACCTTATGTGGTAATTGATGTATAAATAAAATTGAAATACGAAGCACTTGGGATTGTTATGATAAGCTTGTAGGAATAGAAGTGTGATATGGGCTGAAAATAATCCCTAAAGACACATTTAATATGGCATTAATTAGACCCAGCATGGTCCAGACGTGGGGCCCATTAATGAGGTCAGAATCCCTATTTTAATATTAATTTTGTAATTAATATTAAGGGTAATAAACAGCTCAGCAATAGTAATCAGATAAGGATGCTACTCCTACCAGACTTAGCCTCCAAGGTACCTAATTCAATATGGAGACAGACTCCTACAAGGAAGGAGTCTAGAACCTTCCTTGAGGCGGTGGCTTGCCCACCAAGTATCCGAATCCTACTACGATTCTAAGGCTCCTGCAGCCTATTTAAAGGGCCAGACCCCTCATCCCAGAACTACGTCTTGGCTTGATTCTCAATAACGAGATACGTAGGCACTCTGTGAGGACCGATTAGTCTCGAACACGGAAACAGCCATTAAAGCTCGAAGCTCACCAATCCTTAGCATTAAATACACACAAACCCTAATCGCAATTCGATAACTCGATTTTTATTCGATAAGCCGAGGATAGCATGAAGAAAGAGGCCACAGTAGGTAATGGGGGTAACAACGACTCCAGAAAGCGAAAGCAAGACCAGGAGTATGATGACCAGAAGTATGATACTAGGGACAAGTATCCCTGAACTAGCGAGGACTCCGACCATGCCCCTAAGAAGAACCAAGGCCAAGGTTCACTGAGTATGCAAGGTTGAATACTCCTAGGAGTCGAATCTTGTTGGACATTGAGAAGGATAAAGATTTCCGATGGCCGAAGCCACTCAGGGGTGATCCCGCAAAGAGAAACCAGAATCAGTATTGCAGATTCCATAGAGATGTGGGGCATGACACTGATGATTGCAAGCAACTCAAAGATGAGATCGAGTTTTTGATCCGTAGAGGGAAATTGAGCCACTTCACTAAGGGTGAAGACCGTGGTAATCAGATATGAGAGTATGATAGGAGGGATAACGATCAAGATCGCAACCCACAGCCCCGAGGGCCAGTAATCAACATGATCTCAGGAGGCCCAACTGCGGCCGGGACAACTAGGAACTCTAGGAAGGCTTATGCCCGAGAAGTGATGCACATCGTGGAAGAGGTCCCGAAGCGTGCAAAAACTGAGGTAGCGGTTAGTTTTAATGACTCGGACTTGGAAGGAGTGAAGTTCCCCCATGATGACCCGTTGGTCATAACTCTTGTGATTGGAAACTCAGAGGTGAAGCGAGTCTTGATAGACAATGGAGGTTCCGTTGACATTCTGTTTCATGATGCGTTTGCGAATATGGGGTACGCTGACTCTCAGTTGACCCCCAATAACATGCCTATATATGGATTTAATGGAGTAGAATCCAAAGTTGAAGGGACTATTCAGTTGCCTGTAACTATTGGACAGGAGGCTAAGGAAACCACTCAGATGTTGAACTTCCTGGTAATTAAAGCGGTTTCAACGTACAATGCTATCCTTGGAAGGACTGGACTTCATGCATTCAAGGCTATTGCCTCAACTTATCATATGAAGATCAAGTTCCCAACCTGGAATGGTGTTGGAGAACATAAAGGTGATCAGAAGATGGAACGAAGCTGTTATGTAGCCTCGTTAAGGCCTGATGGAGTCGGGGGGCAGGTCCTTCCGATTGAAGACATGAATGTCTTCATAGGTAAGGAACACCAAGGAAGGCCAGAAGAGGGCATCACACAGAAGCCTCGGACTGCCATTAAGGCTAAGGCGTTAACTAACTTCGTGGTTGAATGTATCATTGGCAACCAAGAAGTCGGGGGGCAGGAGGTAGTACCCCAAGCAGAAAGTGAACTTCAGAATAAGAATGAGGAGACCAGAAGGAGTGGTGGGTGCTCTATTTTGATGGAGCATCAAAAACAAAATCAAGTGGTGCAGGCATAGTCTTGCAAAGCCCTGATGGGCTCAAGTTATCCTATTAGGACTTAGTTTCATATATATCTAGTAGAAGTAGCAATAAGGTTCGATGAAACCATTCCGGGGCTTATTGCCCCGAGTAGGATAGTAGTACTCTATGTAAGGGTTGAACTCATTTCAAGTTTTTAATGCAAGTTTGTTTTTGTTCATTGATTATGTGATTTTATTTATGTGCCAAGCACCTGGTGTGTGTAAGTCGAAGATGACCAAGTACTGAAAATAAAAGAACATATGAATGAAAACAGGCACATGCATAGAAAAGACCATAGATGATCAACAGTAAGATTACAATACAATCGAACTAAAGTTCAAGTCCATAAAGGACCTTGGATACAAGGTAGCCACCAGTGGCCACTTAAGCCAGGCAAGGATAACAACAAATCTTAAATTTCAACCAAGGATCAGGGGGCAGGAGGTAATAGACTGGGAAGGTCAGCAAGGCGAGCTCTATTTTGATGGGGCATCAAAAACAAAAACCAGTGGTGCAGCTTTAGTTCTACAAAGCCCGCTGAGTTCATAGCTGAGTATGAAGCTCTGATAGCCAGCCGTGGATTGATAAGAATCCTGAGGGTCAAGAACCTGAAAGTCTGGGGAGACTCAAAGCTGGTAGTCTCACACAAGTCAATGGAGAGTTTGAGGATAAAGAAAAGAATATGGCCAAATACTTGAGGATTATGAAAGCTGCGATAGGCCTGTTCAACAGGTGCCACGTTGAGTATATCCCAAGAGAGAAAGAGAACATTAAGGCCGATGTCAAGTCTAAGTTTGGCTCTTCTGAGATAGAGAATTATGTAGAGAATTTTTACTTCTAGGTCCTGAAGACCCCACCATCGATTCGAAATTGGTAGCACCGGTTGATGTAAGCTGAAGGATAGACCCTCTCAAAGCTCATCTTGGGACTGGTTGGCTCTTTGATAATGCCTTGAAGGCACAAAAACAGTTAGTGAGATTGTTGGGATAAGAGGTCCTTTATCATTTCTTACTTAAAATCTTGAATCTCAAATCCCGACATAAAATTTTAGCCTTGATGGCCAAAAAGGTTGTCTGCCTCCAATTGAGTCTATCGTTTGAGTTTAAGGACTTGAATCAAGAGCCGTTAATCGAATTCAAACCAAAGTAAGGTCGGAGGAGCATAAGAAGAAGGTTGGAAACCTAGAATCAAGATAAAAGGTTAACAACCAGCCAAGGCACACCAGACTTGAAGTCAAGTGCTGAGTGGCAAGGGGACTTCTTGAACGATCAACCGAGAAACAAGACCTCGACCATATGTAGCAATGGGGGCAAGAACTAAGGGATTTCATCATTTTTACATCTTAGAATGAGAATGAAAGGTTGATTATAACCAACAACCATGAACGGATTCAAGGTTTAAAACCAAGGATTCAACAAGCGAGTTAAGGCCCAGAAGGTCACAAAAGCAAAATTTGAATTGAAGGATGTTTGTTTGGTCATCGACTTCGAATACTGACATTGAGGTCCAAATATTGACATTTGAATACTGACGTTGAGGTTTAAAAACTGGGGCTCAGCCAACCCGAGGCCGCCAACCGGGGCACCCGGGAAGCTTCAGTCGACTGATCTTTGTTTCGATGTCGAGAGTCCCGTCATCGTTTCGATGTCGAAAATCGATCCCGACGTCGTTTTGAATATGAAAACTAAGCTGAAGCCATTGAAGGCCAACGAAGCTACTAGAACCAACCTTGGATCAAGAAATTCAAGAATAGTTCAAGAATGAGCCATTGAATCAACATGGTGATCGAAAGATTCGAAGTAATTTCCATTTAAGATCAGGCAAGCATGAAACTCTTAAAAGGAGTTTAGAGCTAATTAAGAAATTAGGGGAAGCCTTAAATAAAAGTCATGAATGACCAAGTTGATCGAGTTTCAAGCAATGAAAGCCGAAGTTTGAATGTTAATATTGATGATCGAGGTCGATATTGAAAATCAAAACTCGCAGACCATGAACCGGCCGGACAAAGCACCCACGAGGGCACCAGCCGATTGAAGCACGACCGACTGAGGAAAAATTGAACCCTTCGGCCGACCGACATCGACCTTCGAGTCGAGTGTTTTTGTCAGCCGATTGAAGCACGGCCGACTGAGGAAAAATTGAACCCTTCGGCCGACCGACATCGACCTTCGAGTCGAGTGTTTTTGTCAGCCAATTGAGGCACGGCCGACTGAAGAAGAATTGAACCCTTCCGCCGATCGACATCGACCTTCGAGTCGAGTGTTTTTGTCAGACGATTGGAGCACGGCCGACTGAGGAAAAATTGAACCCTTCGACCGACCGACATCGACCTTCGAGTCGAGTGTTTTTGTCAGCCGATTGAAGCACGGCCGACTGAAGAAAAATTGAACCCTTCCGCCGACCGACATCGACCTTCGAGTCGAGTGTTTTTGTCAGCCGATTGAAGCACGACCAACTGAAGAAAAATTGAACCCTTCGGCCGACCGACATCGACCTTCGAGTCGAGTGTTTTTGTCAGCCTATTGAAGCACGGCCGACTGAAGAAAAATTGAACCCTTCGGCCGACCGACATGGACCTTCGAGTCGAGTGTTTTTGTCAGCCGATTGAAGCACGACCGACTGAAGAAAAATTGAACCCTTCGGCCGACCGACATCGACCTTCGAGTCGAGTGTTTTTGTCAGCAAATTGAAGCACGGCCGACTGAAGAAAAATTGAACCCTTCGACCGACCGACATCGACCTTCGAGTCGAGTGTTTTTGTCCGCCGATTGAAGCACGGCTGAATGAAGAAAAATTGAACCCTTCGGCCGACCGACATCGACCTTCGAGTCGAGTGTTTTTGTCAGCCGATTGAAGCACGGTCGACTGAAGAAAAATTGAACCCTTCGGCCGACCGACATCGACCTTTGAGTTGAGTGTTTTTGTCAGCCGATTGAAGCACGGCCGACTGAAGAAAAATTGAACCCTTCGGCCGACCGACATCGACCTTCAAGTCGAGTTTTTTTGTCAGCCGATTGACTCTCGGCCGACCGACCTCCCGGAGACTCATCGGCCGACCGACATTGGTTGTCGGTATCAATATTATGCTTCAATCGACGAAACAAAAAAAAACGGCCGACCGAAGTCAACCTTCGGTGTGCAGTTTTGTCCCGGCCGACTGACGCCCGGACGACCGGCCGCCCGGGGATGTCCCGGCCGACCGACGTCGATCTTCGATGTCAATATTCGACTTCGACAAAAAAAAAAAGTAGGCCGACCGAAGTCGACCTTCGGTGTGCAGTTTTGTCCCGGCCGATTGACGCTTGGCCGACCGACCTCCCGGGGATGTCCCGGCCGACCGACGTTGATCTTCGATGTCAATATTCCACTTCGACAAAAAAAATAAAAATTCGGCCGACCGACGTCGACCATCGATACGAGTTTTTGCTTTGGCCAACCGGGTACCGGCCGACCGGCACACCGGTGACCTCCCGGCCGACCGACATTGGTTGTCGGTATGCATTTTTCGACCCGGCCAACCAATAGTGGTGATCGAGTCGGGATTTCACATTTTTGTTTTTTCGTCTTGATGTTCAAGATCGCTATTAGCACTGTTTAGTGCCGATTAAGCACTGTTTAGTGCCGATTAGCGCCGTTAGTGCCGTTTTATGCCGTTTAACATCGTTTAACACTGTTTAAACGTTGTTTGAGACTAATTAGCGCTGTTTAGTGCAGATTAAGCACCGTTTAGTGCCGATTAGCGCCGTTAGTGCCGTTTTATGCCGTCTAACATCGTTTAACACTGTTTAAACGTTGTTTGAGGCTGATTAGCGCTGTTTAGTGCAGTTTAACACTGTTAGTGCCGTTCAATATCATTGTAAATGCGTCGGTCGCTCCACGCCTTACATTAAGACGATATTGTTGAATACTCGCGTAAAAGCAATAAACCCTGACCCAAGTCTCGAAAAGGCCATTAAAACTTCGAGGAAAACCTGATCAGTTTTCCTAGAAGTTGGGGGGCAAATGATATGGGCTGAAAATAAGCCCTAAAGACACATTTAATATGGCATTAATTAGACCCAGCATGGTCCAGACGTGGGGCCCATTAATGAGGTCAGAATCCCTATTTTAATATTAATTTCGTAATTAATATTAAGGGTAATAAACAGCTCAGCAATAGTAATCAGATAAGGATGCTATTCCTACCAGACTTAGCCTCCAAGGTACCTAATTCAATATGGAGACAGACTCCTACAAGGAAGGAGTCTAGAACCTTCCTTGAGGCGGTGGCTTGCCCACCAAGTATCCGAATCCTACTACGATTCTAAGGCTCCTGCAGCCTATTTAAAGGGCCAGACCCCTCATCTCAGAACTATGTCTTGGCTTGATTCTCAATAACGAGATACGTAGGCACTCTGTGAGTACCGATTAGTCTCGAACACGGAAACAGCCATTAAAGCTCGAAGCTCACCATTCCTTAGCATTAAATACACACAAACCCTAATCGCAATTCGATAACTTGATTTTTATTCCACAACGAAGTCTATAAAAAATGTTGGAGATTAAAGAGAAGAAACTTGTTCTCAGTAATCCACACAATTTACTCACACAAAAGAGATATATAACTCACACTTGTATTTCACTCAAATGATTTGATAATTTTTGATATAATTACAAAGCTTGAAAGATTGTCCTATTTATAGGACTACATGGAACCTCCTAGAACACATCTAGTATATGCACTTCATTTAATATGTAACTCCTTAAGTACATGAACCATCTAGAAATGCTAAAGGTCTTGAACTCAAAAGTCTATTCCAAGTACATTCATGAACATTCTAGATAATAATAATAATAATAATAATAATAATAATAATAATAATAATAATAATAATAATAATAATAATAATAATAATAATAATAATAATAATAATAATAATAATAAACCAAAGTTTAGATTATAATATTTTAACAAAGCTGACCTTGAGTTGTTTGATTTCAGTTAAAAAAGACTTCAAACCGAAATCAATTAAAAGATGGCGATGACGATAAACCCTCTCTCTCTCTCTGCTGGAAAGGCACAAAAGCGTTCAATTCCATTCGTGATGTCAGGAACTTATTTGAGACATTGATTTTGAGTTTCACAAATCCCGAAATTTGTGCAGTTTCAGCTGTCTCCTGAAGCGTATCTTATTGTCTCAGTAAGCATTATTGAGATGCCTACCTATCTAGTTATTTCTTTTCACCTAAAGACAAACCATTAATGAGATATGTGTATTACAGGATCAGGGAAATGTGTGCTTAGGCATACTAAATGGAGCTGATGTAGGACTGGAAGACGCTCTTATAATTGGAGGTAAGGGATTTATACATTAGTAACTTCATTTGTGAGTGACAGTTCTTCACTTATTTCTCACATACATGCGCTGCTTGTGATTGACAGACATTTCTATGCAAGATAAATTGATAATCTACGATAACGAGGAACAACAGATTGGATGGGTCCCTGCAAATTGCGATAGGCTTCGTAACTCCTCCTGATGCCTTCTTTTCTTTTCTCTTTTTTCACAGTATGGACTGTTGACGGCATTGTCAGCAGAACTTGTGTGTTCTTGTTTTTGACAGTGGCAACCACTGTTTTACCAGAGTTCGATGAGCAAAGTTCTCTTCCTTCTTGGCAAAGCTAAAGCAGTACTTTTTTTTTTTTTTTTAATATTTTGGCTTATAGCCTTTTACAATGAGTGTCTGTTTATTGACACACTTCTAAAGCTTTAAGCAGATCATACAATTAGAGAACACATACAAGTAGACTAAAGTTTTTTTCCAAACAGGATGGAACCTAATGTTATCCAGTGCGGCGCAATATTTTTTTTTAACTAATAATTAATGTAATTATTACAATGAAAATGCGACAAAATATCCTTCTATTATTAGAAAAACATGTAATTCATGATTGAATCAAAAATAGGTACTTGTTTTCATGAACAAAAAGTATTTAAAAAGGAACGAATATCTATTTGATAGGAATTCGGTGGTTTTCCCTGCAATTCATTCCCGTTAATAGGCATACACAATTTTGACAATTCTCCACACACAAAATTCAGTTCCATTGATTCTGGTAATGAAGTACAACCAAATTTAAATACAAACAGATTCATAATTTTTCTAATTCTGTTTTGCATTTACACCTTCAATACATTTGACATTTTTATGCTTCTGGGAATTCCTGAAAAACTGTTGGGATCCTAGAATTCAGATACATCGAATGGAGAATGGAGCTCTTCGAGAGCGCCAAAACAATTCGTCTGAGAACAGTTGAAGATAAATTTCTTGTTGCAAATGACGATGAGGAAACTGTATCCCAACATCGCAATGATTCATCAAGAAGTTCAGTATGGAATGTTGAGACAATAACAGGAAGAAAATATGTACGCTTTAAAAGTTGCTATGGCACATATCTAACAGCTTCGGATAATCTTTTCCCAGGAATGATCGGAAAAAAAGTTGTGCAATCTGTTCCAAAATCTGTTGACATGTCCATGACAGATTGGGAACCCGTGAGGGATGGATTTCAGGTGCGGTTACGGACAAGAACTGGAAGCTTTCTAAGACCAAATGGAGGCGTTCCTCCATGGAGAAACACGGTAACTCATGGCATGCCTCAAACATCTAAAACACATGAAAAGGTTTTATGGAGCATTGATGTTGTGGAGGCGCTTCCAGCACCTCATCGAAGAAGCCGCTCCGCAGATAACAAATCTGCATCAGGTTGCTCTGATGATAGGATGAGTGCACCAAAAGCCCCAAAAGCGTCGCAAAGATTAACTACAACGGAGGATTTGTAGTCGTAGTGATTTACTTTGCTGACAAGTTTTTCTATGCATGGATATATATGGATGTACGGGCCAAAATAATATGTATATGTGATTCGTATTGTATCATGTATGGTTGCATGTATCGATTTACTGTATGTTCGAACCAAATTATAGTAGAGTCTGCACTCTGCAGTGCAATTGTTTGAACCAAGCTCAAGTAAAAATTGACTCCTAGGTTAACACTTTTTTTCATGTTCGGGACATACCCTGCTGGCCATCATTATTCCCATATGTATGCTGGCCATGTGGTCAAGACAACTCCAGCAGCCCCCCATGATAGCTCCATGCTGCACCCACATCTAGAGCTGGCCAAACGGGCGGTTCAGCCCAGCCCGTTCGTGAATAATTCGTGAAAAAAACCGTTCAGCACGTTATAGTGCATTTGCGTGCTGCAGCACGTTCGGCCCGCTACAGTGAACGAGCCGTGCACGAGCCCAAAATCTCTGAACCGCAGCACGTTCGGCCCGGCACGTAACAGCCCGTGTGCGGTAAAAAAGCACGGCACGGCACGTTAAAAAAGCACGGCACGTTAAAAAACATATGCTCTAAAATTTAATATAAAAACTAGTGTCATTAAAAAAACAGGTCAACTTGATGACTCAAAAGTAGATCAAATATAATAAGGAGTAATAACAAAAGATCATGCACTGACTTTATAAAGTTGATCACCCCTGTGGAATTGATGTTCTTTGTTTGCATGCTAAATTGGTAGCTACTTTCACACACTTTATTTTTGTTTCCATTCTTTTTTTTTTTGAAAATTTTTTTGTTTCCATTCCTATTATTTCTTTTTTTTTTCTAAGATATTATTGAGTATCCTAGGGTCTAAAAACATTATCACTTAATAACCCTGAGGTTAAGACATAGTAATTCACTACAAATCAAGGTCATTTTTGTAAATATAGCATGATAAGATTCTATTATTACAAAAACGTCATTCATCTTTTATTTTATATTAGAAAAAACATAAACTTTTATATTAGAAAACAACATAAACTCATGTAAATATGCTGAGGTTGTCTTAAAATTATACTAATTAAATTAAACTTGTCTCCTAAAAATTAATTAATACTCCCTCCGTCCCACCCAAATGTTTACATTTGGGTTGGGCACGGAGACCAAGGAAAAATATAAAGAAGGTGGAGAGAAGTAGGAAAAATGAGTAAAGTGGTGGGACCCATCACTATATAATGTATAAAATGAGTTAGTGGGGAAAAGTAGTGGATGTAGTTGATTTTTATATTATAAAACTTTACCATTTTAGGAAAGTTTAAAGTGGTGGGACCCATCACTATATAATGTATAAAATGAGTTAGTGGGGGAAAGTAGTGGATGTAGTTGATTTTTATATTATAAAACTTTACCATTTTAGGAAAGTTTAGAAATGTAAAGAATTGGATGGGACATCCCAAAAAGGAAAGTGTAAAGAAATGGATGGGACAGAGGGAGTATAATTAACTATATGTGTCGTATGTTTCCAATTTATAGTACAAGATTAAAGAGTAGTATAGTGCTCTTAAACATTAATTAATAAAACCACTAAACATTATTAAAGTTTGCCATTAGCTCCTAGTGATTGGAGTGAAAAAGGTCATGATGGCCATTCACACCCGTGCTTGTATTTTTATGTTTTTTGCTAAATGGCTTTTGCCTTTTGTATTATTTTATTACCATTTTTAATTGAAAAGCACGTTCACAGTCATTGAAAAGCACGGCACGTTGGCACGCCAACGGTCACTGGATCAAGGAGAAGACTAGTGTGTAGAATTTGTATTATGTTGTATTTTTAGATTTATTTTAGATTTTAGAATTTATTTGTTTGTAGTTTTGTAAACATGTTTAATGCGGTTTGTTCCGTTTTTTTTCAGAGGAGTCCTCTCACACCATTTGTAAAATATTTTTTAATTAATAAAATTTAATAGAGGTACCGTCCTCTTTCCCGCTTTTTATTTCAATATAATTGTATTATTTGTATTTTCTTAAATATTCGAAAGATTTTAATATGAAATAAAATTAGATGAAAAAAGTTACAAATTCGAAACATTTTAATTCGAAACGTTTCATATTTTGAGAATATTAAAAGTAAATATTAAATATTAAATTACTGAATTTATAATAATCTAATGTAATCAACATATATTTCACTAAAAACTAATTCCCATTTGAATTATTTAAGGTCCACTCGTGACAATTAAAGAATTAAAGAGACAGTCAAAAAGTGTAAATGTAATAATAATGAGAAGCATGGTATTTAATAGTAAAGAAATAACAAAACAGGAAGTAAACATGATGATTAAAAGCACGTTCATTCACGGGTTGTAAAAGCACGCCAAAAACACGCCAGAAGCTCGTTAAAAAAATTCGAATTTTCTATAAAAAAAAAAAGAAAAAAAGCCCGCCAAACCCGCCAAGCCCGCGTGCCATTCACGGGTTGTACAGTCGAAGGACCGGCACGGCACGGCACGTCCAAACCATGCGTGCGTGCCTGTGCCTGGTTTCATTCAGCACGGCACGTGGCCAGCCCGGCACGGCACGCACGGCCCGCACGGCCCGCACGGCTGGCCACCTCTACCCACATCTACTCCATGTGCACTGCATAACAGCCTCAATGATATACACTTTAACTTAGGTTTTAGTAGTGTGATTTGTGGCTATATATTGTGTTGTTTTCCCTTGTATCTAGTACTGAAATTTATTACATTCTAATCAATTCAATCTATCACAATGTAGTCCATTACAAACTCTATCATGGTATCAGAGCCTAGGGAGGAAATCAAGGCTTAACAGCCTTCCTCCGATCCTTCTTCATCCCTTCGATCTTGCTCAATTTTCCTTCTGCAATTTAATTTTTCAGCTTCCTTCCTCCATGTCAACCGTTGACACTCAACTGAAAAATATGTACATGCTTCCTCTTCATGCTGCCTGTTACACCCAATTGATCTGTCCTATTTCTTCCACACAACCTTCTTCATCTAACCCCTCCAACAGGGACTGAAATCACCTGCACCTTCTGCATATTTTTTTCTGCAACTCCTTCTCCATCTTTACTCCACACAAACCATCTTCAAACACACCTCTCATGTACAAACACTCAATCTTACCTAGTTAATAAAATGGTGGTCACTCTTTTTTTTCCCAAAGTGGTTTTTAATGAGGACCTCCCCATAACCCATTTCTTCATCCGAATAAAAATTTTCTGCAGTTTTTTTTCGAATTTTCTGCGCCTTTTTCATCAATTTTCTGCATCATTTTGCATCATTTTTAAACCGTTTTTATGCATGAAATTTTCTACACTTACTTCTCATCTGTGAGTTCTACTTCATCATCCTATTTTATAGCATTTTGCATCATATTTTCTGCATCATATTGGCACCTAGAAAGTGTGTCGCCATTCCGTAAAATTTTCATTTTCAGTTTTCTGCACTTCCAAACATTTTTCTGCATGATTTTTTTTTCATCATTTCCAGTCATGTTTCTGCACCACTCAGTTCTTCCTCAACTCTGTCAGTCCTCTTTCCACATCAACGGCATCATGTGATGTTGGTGACTGCCCACTACGGCTTATCCAGAATTGAAGTCCTCTTCCACACCATGAACTTTAGCCCTTCTCCAAACATACGTTAGCCAAGCCTCTTCAAATAGAACATCTTCTGTCTCTTCTTGACTCAACTCATAAGCCTCTGTAAACTTGGGATCACTTGGCGATTTTAAATCAGAAGACTGCCTAATCAAACAACACCACCACAACACCTTCTGCATATTTTACCAAAACAAACAACACCACAATCTTTTTCGAGCCTTCGTCGCTCACTTTTGTGAAGCTAATCCAATCTTCACCGTGCACTTACGGCATATCTATAGCTGTTAATCAGCACGTAGATAGCTGGGGTGTGTGTTACTCCAAGCCGGTCCAAGCACCGAAAGTTACTTCATCTAGTCACTGCAAATGCACCACCGAAGCCGGTGCACGACCGATGTTTACTTCTTTCTTCAAGTTGGATGCTTTCTTCGTTTTGGCACCTTCTATCTTCATCCATTACAGCCCTAGCAGCCCCGGCACAACAACAAACCATAAACTTCAAGCACAGAAAATCAGCAGCCTCGGCAACAACAAAGAATTAAAGTTTTTTGCTTCACTAATTTGTGTTTGCTATGCAATTGTGCTCCTAGTCCGAGAGCCTTTCTTTTCTGCTCCTAGTACGTGCGCCCTTCTTTTATATGCTTTGGGATGGTCTCTTACGGCAAGTCTATAGCTGGAATCCGGCAAGTAGATAGCTGGGGTCTCCGTTCTTCCCATTTGCTGAATTTCTTCGAGCTTAGTACAGCTCCTTTGTGGCCTTCTTGGCCTTCTATGTCCAAACTGCTACTTGTATCATTTTTGTTGCTCCATTGCCATATCAAGGGCTCTACCTGCTGCTGTCCATCCCTCCTTACCAATGCCATAGGTTCATATGCAAGTTAAATGCTTCCGTTTCTCTCCACCATTAACTTGAGGGAGGATATTGAGACATACACTGCTGGCCATCATTATTCCCATATGTGTGCTGGCCATGTGGTCAAGACAACTCCAGCAGCCCCCCATGATAGCTCCATGCTGCACCCACATCTACTCCATGTGCACTGCATAACAGCCTCCATGATATACACTTTAACTTAGGTTTTAGTAGTGTGATTTGTGGCTATATATTGTGTTGTTTTCCCTTGTATCTAGTACTGAAATTTATTACATTCTAATTAATTCAATCTATCACAATGTAGTCCATTACAAACTCTATCACTTAGAACTTGGTCCTTATGGACTACATTCAATTAAAGTTCTACAAAGAATTTCAAACTAAAATTTTGTGGCTGAAGCTGAATTTAATAATATAGAACGCTTTCCCCAACTCTCAGATAGTCAATTGAGGGATATGTTGGCTCCGATCAGGAGATAAAAAATTATAGAAATACAGACTGATATTATATCTGCATTCCCCAGAGGCCGTATGATGGGGATTCAGCTGGTTTTTGAATCAAAATATTAGAGCACAAGAATGTTTTCGGAAAGATAAGATTAGTTCTGCTGTATGTGAGTCCCTAATTGTGGTCATCCCAAAAAAGCAACGAGCTGAAACTTTCGTAGAGTTCTGTCCTATTAATCTCTGGAAAGGCAAGATCATATGCGATAATGTGAAAACCAGTGTCCTTACCCTAAAGGGACAAGGCTTTCCCACCTTACCTTCACAGATGAAACGATGAGACAAGTTGCACATCTTCTTTTCCAGTAATGTCACCATGAAACAAGTTGCAAAATCTAGAGGACTAAATTGAGAAGAACTTTAGATTTGGTGCAGTATTTAGAATCGTCCCTTCATCATGGCAAAGTTTTAAACAGTTCTTATAATTTTCTGCTCAATGATGTAAAGAAACGCTGAGCGGAGTGGATAAGTATAAACATTATCACGAAAAAATTTCAAGTCCTATCTGAAAGAGGCTTCTGAAAGTCATATCTGATAGAATTCGACTAATCCAATCCATAATGATGTACCAGAAAATAAAACATTTTTGTTACTTGACCAACCATCAGGAGAAGCAAATACAACAGGTACGCCAATTAATAAGTAGCAATTAATGCAAAAACAGCCAATTGGAAAGCAAGAGTCATGCTTTTAATCCTCCAAGCTATCAATAAGCTGGATACCAGAGCCACTTGTTACCGTAGAAGAACTGCACCTACTCCTACATGTCAGATTTGTACATGGAAGAACGCTATTATCAACAAGGTCCAGAAATGTTAGATGTAATTGATAACTCTATAGCCAAATTGCTAAGCCTGAATAGCAGTAATAGACTAATAGTTCTTTATGGCTTGAACACTGGTCAGTAAGAATCTTTAAGAATGGCAAATATGCAGTGGGCCGAAATGCCCACAACCCAGTGTTCAAAGAAACAATGAAATATAGCAATGACCCACCAGCATACTTTGGGAGACAAACTGGCCATACATGCAGGTAAATTGCAGGTTCTCGACTATAGAAACAAGGAGTGAAACTAGGCGACTAGTTTCACTGGAAGCACTGGATGGATGAACCCTCATGGGGCTAACACTGAAAATGGTCGATAGCTGGCTTGTCTTTTTCCAAGGCTAAGAATCATTAGTCAAAGTTTAAAACAGACTGTTTGTCAAGAAGTCCAACCTGCGGTTGATGCAAACAATGACCATGAGCGCACTGATATCATCATGATAATCAAAGGTCTGAAAAGACCTAGCCACCCAGCCGGCCCAGGGAAAATACTCATTAAGCATGTTTTGCAAAGATTTAATCAGGTGGCGGACCAACTATCCTAATTGAAACAAGATGAATTTAATGGATTTATCGTATGGTACTTGATGAACCACTTCCAAAAATTTAGTATCTGCTGGAACTGGAGTAATAAAGAATTCAACTTTTAATTTTTTTGGAATAGAATGGCGACAAGGTAGATTTGTGAGCAAAAGACTATGAAAGATTCATTGTTATTATTACACACATGGAACAGAGATATATAGATGAAAAGATGTTCAACCCAGAGAGACACAGAAGACCTGACAAACAGGAACCAAAACACCACAGCCTATGGCCAGTAAAATATAGCACGGAAAATGTCAGGGAAACTGCCATTGATAACAGCCTTCAGAAATGCCAGCTTCCGGGATGTATATGGTGGGTACCTTTGAGGTGCATCTCCAAGACAGCTTCGATATAAAACCGCCTTTCTGTGACTAAAAGTATCAAATGAAAATTTACCATGGTATGCACCCATCCCACTCTCTCCAACTCCTCCAAAAGGTAAAGTGGGAACCGAAAGCTGAAACAAGTTTTAAAACAATCATTAATAACGTGGTGTGTGAACAAAAAACCACTTTTTAAATGAATCCCAAATTTTTAAGAGAATCTTAAACTAATTTACTAATTTACATGTAAGTAGATGTACTTACATGTAAAGCAGTATCATTGATCAGCGTAGCCCCAGCAGAGACAACACTCACAAACTTCTCCTTCAACTCCTTGTTATTGGTAAATAAATATGCTGCCAGTGGCTTTGGTCTCGAGTTAATAATTTTAAAGCCATCTTCCAGATTTTCAACCTTGCCAAAACATAATTTCGTAAATCATCTTTATTGATGTAAAACATATTTCTATAGCTTTTCAGCAATGAGCAATGTTTATTAAATAATTAGATAGAAAGAAAGAAGGAGAAGCATCTTTTAAAACACAAGGAAGCATTAAAGAGATTTATTAGTCAGATGATGAATAAGGTCTCTTTACCGTCACGATAGCGAGTAAAGGACCAAATATTTCATCACTCATGATCAAAGAGTCGTCGGGGACATCTAGCAATATAGTTGGAGCAATTTTTCTGCACAATGGAGAGAATACTATTTTAGAATCTTATATCAACATAATACAGTCATAAGAGACGACATTCGAAATGTTTGATTAAACTCACAGGTTCTTTATGTCATTTTGGCCTCCATGAACAATTTTATCAGAGACCTTATCATCATCCAATAGTTTTATCAAGCGATTAAAGTGGTTAGAATTCACAATACGAGATATATCATTTGATTTCAGTGGCTCCTCCCCGTAGAACTTTATCAAATGAAGTTTCAAACTATCAACCTAGCAAAGATGACACAGATATATAAATAGGCAGCTAATCACCTTCAACTTTGTCATGATTTGAACACCTCGATTATTGGATTCCTTACTAGTTTCGGAGCAAAGTCTTTTGTTGTTATAATGTAGTCTGGAGCTATGCAGGCTTGTCCATTGTTGCATCCCCACTTTCCTGAAATAATACGTCTTACAGCAACCTGATAAAATGAATATAAATTTGAGTTATAACAAAAGAAAGAGCCAGTAGTAGCGGACCATAGAAAAGAAGGGAACTTTTTTACTTTTAAATTAGTGTCTGAATCAACAATAACTGGGCATTTTCCTCCAAGCTCCAAGACTACAGGCGTTAAATGCTTCGCTGCAGCAGCCAGTACAATACGTCCAACTTTTGAGTTTCCTGCAAAAGGACAGTGGTTTTAAACTTACTCCCAATCTAGTTGAGGGGGGACAAGGAAAACATTGTTATCACCACTGAAGTCAATAGGAAAAAAAAAAATACAAGCAGTTTCTCATAAACTACCAGCAAATTAAATTCTGACTGCATAGATTTCACCAGCCAGTTAGTCGGTACTGAAGTTGCAATGAAAAAGACTTGCAAGAGAACTTCTGAACTAATAGTAACAGAGAAAGCTTTTCCAGAACTATTTTGGGGTTTCTGTGTTAAGCCCCAGTAAGTAGAAGATAAATTGAAGGCATTAACTTGATGATTATCCTTGACACTTCTGATTGTTAATATATAAACTCTCTGGTGCAGTTTGACTGTAATGGAAATATATCCAAATCGTGAAAATTATACCAAGGATTTTTCCCAGTATATACCAGTGACGAAGCTGGGAGAAGAAATATTTGCCTATACTGATTGCAAAAATGAACTTGCATTCTGTAATAATGGCAGTGTAGCCATCCAGCAATAGCATTGTGTACATATTACATGCTTTTACTCTCACGAATTTGGTCACAAATATTATATTTCTCATATATTGCAGAAACAATACAAATTAACAAGGTAGATTCACTACAAAGGTAGTTGATAGAATCTGGAATTGAGTTTTGACGACAAAGCTTGAAACACAAATTTAATCTCAATTCATAACAAGCCTAGCTGCAAAATTTGAGTAAGGTCAATTTCACATTGGGGTCTATAGACTCAATATGTTTGCATTTAGCTTTTTCATATTTGTAACAGTTTTCTTCGCCATTATGTTTCAATATTTTTGAATTTTAGTGTTGTTACCTGATGCCTAATAAAATTCAAATCTTCTTTTGGCTAACTAATTCCAAAAAAAATCATTTTTATTATCGTACCTGTTCTTAAGATTGACTAATTTCATAGGGAAAAAACTAACAATAAGTGAAATACTGGAAGAACCTGTATAGAGTATCTTATCCCACTTCTGCTCCAGTAGAGCAGATGTTTCAGGAATAGCACCCTCAACAACTTTTACAGCTGAGCTATCCATATATTCCCCTACATATTTTGCAAGAAATGCAGACATGGCTGGCGATACTTCTGATGGCTTCAAAACAACTGTATTTCCTGCTGCGATAGCTCCAATGACTGGATCAAGAGAAAGCACTGCAAGTAGGATTATATTTCAGAAGTGGGAAAAAAGGTTACAGCCAAAAACGATATTGAGTATGCATTATCCTATATGTACAGAATCACCCCTTTGCATAAGCAGTGATTGTTGTTTCACGTTTGAGTAGATTGACAAAATAGATGTGGAATGACACAAATGCGCAACAATTTACTAAAACAGTTATACCATCGGCATCTACTGTATCCAGGAAACGAGTAACACTTGTCGACATTCACAAAACATAAATACTCTGAAACCAAGCATGAGAGGAAATGTATTGTTGATCAAGAATATGTCATGAATTTTATTTTTGTAAGAGAATCATAAACAGACTTCAGAGTCAATGAAAAATTGAAGATGGAGCTATTACAATGGGTTTCCTAGATGCGAAGAGTTAATATCTTAAAACACTCATGGAAATTCGTGATTACTGATCATTATATACTGAAAGACTTCTTCATGGAATGAAAGTCAAAATCAGGTTCGGACTAGTTTTTAATCAGTCCAGAGAGTTAGTTGGAAGCCGGGAGGTATTATCCCAGTCAAAACATGTGCTGATTAAAAAAAAAATGTTAACATTTAAGAAACAGGACATTGGCTTAAAGTGTTGGAGCATTTTTCCCTTCCCCGACACCTGCTGAATTCTACCTACTCAATGTGTGACATGGCTTCCCCTAGGCCCATGCTGGAAGTCACCTGGGTACATGGCTCCCCTGTCTCCGCCTAAGCCCATCTTAATATGAGGGAAGCCAACCTAGCTCTTCCTATTGTCCGCTTTGGGTCAAGCACGCACTGATTTGTTTTTGTTGCATCTAAAGAGCTCATTATAATGAGGTTAACTGCTTGTTAATCAACGCTCTACCCCTTACACAACTGGTGAGGGAACCAATGCTCTTTTTAGCTTAGAGTTATTATAAACTGGTAAAGGTGGTAAAACCACAGAATTGACATCAGGTTAGGATGACCATGAAATAGCTACATTGCACTTTTGCATGCCTACACTCGTTTGCGTACAAGGGTATGGACCGAAACACCTGGTTAATTTGGGTCACTGTTCATCATGGCTTTAGTCAAATACATGTGAAATGACTCTATTTTCTTCTTTAACTGGTGTTTAAGAACTTGAACCATGTATCTGTCTTTCCTGTTACAGTTTTAGTATTTGAAAAAATTAAGAAAAGTGATACTTGAAGGTTTCTTTATATAAAAAAAAAAAATGAATGGTGTTCATGAGATTAGAGGCACACAAATAGTACGAGTGTTTCAGTCAGTAAGTGAAGTAAGGGAATGCAATCAATATTTCAAGTTTCAACTATACAGATGAAATTCAATATTTTTCTCAAGAGATTATTAGCCTTATAACATCTCTTTCAAATGAAAAAAGTTGTGAAGATGCAGAGGAGTTTCAACATACGTAAAGGATAGTTCCACGCTGCTATGATTAACACAACCCCGAAAGGTTCTGCCACAATTCCTGCTGTTGAAGGAAAAGTTGATATTGTTGTACCGACCTGTAAATAACAAATAGATTGCCGTTAGCCCGTTAAGTAAACTTTTATATTGGTATTGCAAACACATTTTTTTTTAGAGAAGAAAAATTCTGACAGATTACTTTCTCTGGCTTCATCCAACGTTTGAGTTCCTTGATTGCCAGTTTACATGAATTTCTGAGGAAACAAATCTGCGTGAGAATAATAGGCCTCAGTTAGGACATCAATAATTCGAGTTTAAATGTCCCTTGGTTCCTACAAGTACAACCAGGTTACATGTTCCCGAGATAGAGTTAACCTTTGAGTCCGCTTCTGAACCTATAAACAGCTAATGCTGGGAAAGAAATACAAGAGTACCAACCTTAGCACATATAACAACAATAAAATTCTGTTACAGAAAATTTTCGTTGGAAATACGTATTGTTCTCATAACGGTTTTTTTATTTATAAATAAATTCATATATCCCAGATAATGAGACAAAATGATCATCAGTTTCTCCATGGAAAGTGGTTTTTATATAACATGAGCATGAATTTCGAAGCAGAGAGACAGACCTCATGAATAAAGGACTCAAATTCTGGTTTAGCGAGATCAGAGTGAAGAGCATTGACAATCTCCGTCTCGTGACACCTAGTAATATCGAGAATTTTATTCAACTGAGAAATTCTCCATTCATAGCTCTTTGTTTTGCCACTACTAAATGTCTCTCCCAGACCCTTCACCATCAACTCTGCAGACTCTGCATCAAACACCTTCTTTGTCGTCATTATCGATCCGTAAATCCTCTAGCAATATGCAAATATAGTTGTTCTTATGATGTTCTCTACCTCTAGCAAGTAACTATCAGTGAAATGATATAGGAGAAATATAGCTGTTATGGGAGTACTGAGTAGTACGAATGAGGTTTGAATAAATTTAAAGTCAAGTTTGGTGACAACGGAATATGTTTAATGTTTAAAAATGAAACAAGAGTACATAGGAAATAATCGAAACAAGATTTTTTTCGATAATTACTATGGTTGTTCAGACCTTATTTCTAGATGTTTTTACAAAACTGAATTACCAAAATGCACAGTTGTGTCTTGTGGACTTTTAAGTAAGACTTTTGCTGGCTCTGAAGTGAACTTGCAGAATTTTTCAGAGGTCAAGATATAACTATTGCCATGTTCACTTTGTCACTACTTTTTATTTTGTTTAATAACTAAATTTATATTTTAAAGAATCTGAGTTAGGATCATCCGATAAACACTTAAAGTAATTCACAACATTGCAAGGATCAAGTCCACAAAATCAAAATTTGTAGAGTTGGTTTTAGTGTTTTAAATCTACACACATGAGCAATGTTATCAAAATCATGGTGTTCTAGTAAACTTTATATACATAAAAAGTCGATTCTATAGGCTCACTTTTTAAATTTTAACTGTTTAACATGCATCATGTACTACAATTTTGAAAAATAATACCAATTGTGATTCAAGACAAACTATAACAGGATGTGGTTGTTTGATTGATCAATACAGGCAAGCACAAAACAGAATGTAGTCATGTAATCATTAAGTACTAATCCCAAGGGGTAAGGTTGGATATCCTGATGTTTCGACCAAACAATCATTCTATAACTTAAATGCTCATCTCAGGTGCATTTTAAGCTTTTTCAATATAAAGTTCAAGAAATACATCTTTAGAGGATGAGTGGATGACACTGAAATTTTCTCAGGGCATTTATAAATTTTTGCATATACAGTTCTTTAAACTTCATTTGTTTCAATCATGTTATGGAGGTTACTATGCCTTCAATTCTGGTATATTCTACCCAGAATTACATCTGGCCCAGCCAATGCCGAGGATCATTGTCTTCTCTTTATTTTGCGCCCTAACCACAGATTGTTTTGGATGATAAGATGTCAGGTATATAAAAATTTGGGCTGCTTACTCGGAAAACAAAAGTTGGGCTGTTAATATGCTTCATTTTTCTTTGCACTCCCCTGAACTCTCCAACAATGTATAGTATGCTAGGGCAAGGAATAAATTGGAGTAAGAACTATAACATGAAACAAGAAATTGATGCCAAAAATGTTGATTTGTCAGGTTATTCTGTTCTGTCCTAGACTCCTCTTCAAGTAGATAAATTGGTGCTTTTGTGTGTCCAGTAGTAATAGCAGATTGACAGACAAAGCAACTTTACAGCTCATGAATGGGCTTAGTTTCTTCCAAAACTATGCAAGTCGAATAACTGAATGTTTCGACATAATCGTAAATATTAGCATTGAAATATTAATGTCTTAAGATATTAGTTCTAAAAATGCAATTGCCTAAAACAATCTAGGTGTGAAGGTTTAATTCGATGGCATAAGTCCTGTTGCAGTGCTTGTCATCCCTTTGAGAATCAGCAGGAAGACCAATGACAACTACCAGTTCCTCCTGATGAACTTTGGTGCTCCTTTTTTCTGCTGGCATCTTCTGTTAGCCTCGTAGGAGCAACTATGTGTACTTTATCTGATCATAAAATATTTATATAAAATGAAGTTTAAGAGCAAGATATATACCAATAAGTTCATACACAATAATAGACAAAGCAGACACATTTACAGGATGATAATAGGTCGAATATATAATAAAAACCACCAATTTTCATTCGAGTTTCCCCTGATCAAACAATAATTCTCGTGCTTTCAGTAAGAACCGCTTCCCTTCTATTCCTTAAAATCCACTTTTGGTATTGTGTAACTTTCCTCCAAGCAGCATCGACTAAATAATAGGTTAGAAACAGAAGGGAAACAAAAACCAATCCATCCCATGTCATCGCTGCAATTAAAACTGTCACAAATGTGCTGTTGTGGTGTCTATGTGGACCTGGAATAAAGCTTGTAACTGCTACTAGATAGGCCACCACCATTGATGAAACTATAATCCACATTGCTGCCCGTAAAACCCGAATAAAGAGTATTCGTTTTGCAGATATGCCAGTCACAAGCAAAAAAATTATACTTAAAGAAGCAATAAAAGATATGGTGTTAAATATCCAAAAGAATTTACTCAGTATGTGGATCGTAATGTGCTAGAATGGATGTTCCTGGTTCTATATTATGTCCAACACTTATTTTGGTTTCATTGGCATCCATGCCGATAACACCACCAGGTGGGCTAACTGCTGCTTGATAAGCCATGGCAGCTATTACAGTTGCTGCCACGAGTAATGAGTCGCCTTTGTTTTTACCTTTCTTCTTTATAACGCTCCACTTCTTCACTTTCTTTAATAACTTAGCTCTTCTGTTGCAGCGTGGTTCCTTTGATGTCCGAGCATTACTAGTAACTTCCGTAGATTCTTTAGCTCTTAAAGCACCATATGAAATAAGTAGCTCCTTGATTTCTATGGTTTTTACATCTTTAGGCATTTCTGTTAGGCACCGGCCTAGTTATTTTCAAATCTCTCCACCTACCTTCAACAACCCCATTCTCCCACCAACCTCATTCTTTCACCTATAAATACCCCCTCCCCCTTCATTACTTATTACACCTCTCTCTTTTCTCTCTTCTCTCATTAGCTGCTAGATAGTCCGTCTAGTAGGAAAGCCGGTTTAGCCCGCTTTCAGGAAGTGTCGGGATAGAAGGTCCTCGTGCCTAAACTATTTCTTAGGGTACTTGGGTCTGACTGCAGCCATCGGAGGTGGTCCCGCTGCAGAGGTCTTTCTATCAGGTTGTGTGGCACTGTCCGGGTTGGGAGAGGGAGAGAAGGAAAGGTTGTCGGGAAACAGTGATAGGGGGAGGTTTTGAGATAAACACTTCAGTGAGTTGGGGATATACATAATAGGTATCGTAGGGCTGAATTTGTGTATAAAATTCAGGGGCCGGTTACTCGGATATTGTAATCTCTTTTATCTAGTGTGAAGTTGTTACTCTTGTGGATGTAGGCTGGGCCGAACCACGTTAAATCTCTTATCTCTTTTACTGTATTGTTGGTTTGTTGCTTTATTACTATCACGTATATTTGTGGGATCTAAGCACACATATTTACCAAATCGCTTCCGCATTCGCTGGGAATCGGGTAGATTCCTAACAGTTGGCATCAGAGCTAGTTGTGTCTAAATTATTGGTGCCGAAGGAAAGTCGTTAAGAAAAGTGGTTGTCTAATAAGGCGCCGTTTTGACGGAAGTGCTCCCATTGTTTCTTACACTTACCTGCCAATTGATTTAGTTGTTTGGATTGGTTTGTGTGTACAAACGGAGATCATGACAAGTATTAGAGGATTCAATGTGACTCCATATGATGGTAAAGGAAGTTTTACTCTTTGGCAGAGAAGGGTAAAGGATATCCTAACCCAACAGAAGCTAGCAAGGGCTTTGAAGGGGAAGGAGGGAAAGCCAACAACAATGAGCGCTGAAGATTGGGAGGATGCTGAGTCGCAATGCATGAGTACCATCAGACTATGCATTGCAGATAATATTATCAATAATATTGTTGACGAAAGCACGCCGAAGGAATTATGGTCAAAGTTGGAGACATTGTATCTCGGGAAGAACTTGACTACAAAGTTAAATCTGAAGCGCGAGTTATACAAGTTGAAGATAGCAGCTCAAGACAATGTTATTGAGCACATGAATGTGTTTAATGGTATTGTTGATCAACTTGAAAAGGTTGATGTAAAATTGGAGGAAGAAGATAAGGCCCTTATTCTTCTTACTTCGCTTCCGGAGTCATTCGATCATTTGGTCACAACCATTTTGTACGGAAAGGACACGTTAAAAATGGAGGAGGTTCAGTCCGCACTTTTGTCAAATGCTGGAAGGAAGAACCAGGATGGTGACAAGGACGGAATGACAGTTTTGGCTTTGCGTAGCCAAAATAATAGAGGAAGGGGTGCTGTGAGAGGATCTACCAATAGCAGGGGTAAATCCAGATACAGTGGAAAGGGCATGCAGTGCTTTGGTTGCAAGGAGTGGGGTCATATTAGGTCGAATTGTCCGCTTAATAAGAAGGATCCAGATGCATCATTGGCTGTGGTTACTCTCGATTGTGAAGATGTTTGCACCGTCTTCAATCGAGGCACTAGTTCTCCAGGAGAATGGATATTAGACTCAGGGTCATCTTACCATGTATGTTCCGAGAGGGGGCATTTTGACAAATTCCAAGATACAAAGAATGAAACAGTTTCTTTGGCTGATGGATCTACTTGTGAGATCAAGGGGATTGGAATTGTGAAAATCAAAATGTTCGATGGAATAGTTCGCAGCTTGAATGGGGTAAGATATGTGCCTAAGCTGAGGAAGAATCTAATATCTATCGGTCGGTTAGCTTCAGAAGGCTACAGATGCTCTGTAGTAGGGGGAGCTATGAATATCAAAAGAGGCCGTGTGGTTCGGATGAAGGGAGAGCTACGTGGGGGAATATATCGTCTGATTAGTATGTGGCCAGAACGTACTGGAACTTCGAAAATCTGGTTATCTCGTGCACAAGGGAAGATTGACTTGAAGGATACTGCTGCGGTTGTATTGCCTTCCAGTCTAGACGATGGTGCAAAGACTGCTGGGATGGATGCTTGGTCGAAGGGCTTCCACGACATCAACAAGTAGTTGGTGTGTTGCAGCTGCATATGGGCATCGATCAACACGAATCAAGTGAGCAGTGAAACATGCAATAGATTGATTTGTTTGATATGCAGTTGAGGAGTAAATGAAAGATCGATGGTCACACTTGTGTGTGTGATGGTCACACTTGCGTGTGTGATGGACTACATATGGGATTGGCCGACGTGAATCAAGTGAGTATGTGTGTATACAACAGATTGCTTCACATATATGTAGTTGGACAAATAGAGGTCAATGGTACAGTTGTGCGTATAACAAGTGGGCATTCGAGAATGAATGTGCAAACTAGGGTATAGTTTGGAGTCTTGGACTCGGGGGGGGAGCTTTGTCGTAGGGAATGATACGGATCAAGGAAAAGTTGGAGTTGTGTCAACAGGGTGCATGTATGGAATGGAAGTGAAGAGCTGTGAGTTTGGAAAGAGGGGGAGATTGTTAGGCACCGGCCTAGTTATTTTCAAATCTCTCCACCTACCTTCAACAACCCCATTCTCCCACCAACCTCATTCTTTCACCTATAAATACTCCCTCCCCCTTCATTACTTATTACACCTCTCTCTTTTCTCTCTTCTCTCATTAGCTGCTAGATAGTCCGTCTAGTAGGAAAGCCGGTTTAGCCCGCTTTCAGGAAGTGTCGGGATAGAAGGTCCTCGTGCCTAAACTATTCCTTAGGGTACTTGGGTCTGACTGCAGCCATCGGAGGTGGTCCCGCTGCAGAGGTCTTTCTATCAGGTTGTGTGGCACTGTCCGGGTTGGGAGAGGGAGAGAAGGAAAGGTTGTCGGGAAGCAGTGATAGGGGGAGGTTTTGAGATAAACACTTCAGTGAGTTGGGGATATACATAATAGGTATCGTAGGGCTGAATTTGTGTATAAAATTCAGGGGCCGGTTACTCGGATATTGTAATCTCTTTTATCTAGTGTGAAGTTGTTACTCTTGTGGATGTAGGCTGGGCCGAACCACGTTAAATCTCTTGTCTCTTTTACTGTATTGTTGGTTTGTTGCTTTATTACTATCACGTATATTTGTGGGATCTAAGCACACATATTTACCAAATCGCTTCCGCATTCGCTGGGAATCGGGCAGATTCCTAACAATTTCCTCTGTTATGTCTAGAGCTGTGAGACCATTTCCGTTGACTTCATTTACCCTCATTTCGCTTCTAGTGAGCAGGTACTTAACATGATGTGTTCGCTTCAGAGCTATTGCAGTGTGTAAAATCGTACTGCCACTTCCATCTTTGACATTTGCGAAATCCTCGTCTATCATATTTGATTCCATCAAAAGAATGAGAGGTTTCACACGATTATATAAGACACACGAGTGAAGTATAGTTTCTCCGTGATCCAACGTGTAGCAACTTACCTCTGGCTTGGCTTCCAACAACTTGTTCATAGACTCGTATTGACCATTCATTATAGCAAGATGAAGAGGAGTTCTTCCATCCTCGTCTCGAACTAGACATGCACTTGGATCCTCTTGTAACAACAATTTCACAATATTCACATAACCATTTGCAGATGCAAAATGAAGAGGTGAACGATCTTGTGAGTCCAACCAAGTAGCAAAGTTTGGCTTGTGTCGTAAAAGAGATTTCGCAAAGTCAAAGTGACCTAGCATGGCAGCTAGATGCAGGGGCGTTTGGTTTAAGCAAGAAGTGACCGAAACTCGGGCAAGAACAAGTTCATCTTCTCGCATCAACGCCTCCAAGGTCTCCACATTGTGAAAGATATGAAAACTGTTATCCAACAGATTTGTTATACCAACAGACATGAATGAGAACACAAGACTCAATAGGACTACATTGTATTAATTACTTGATATATGATTGAAAGCTACAGACTCTATTTATAGACTTAACACCACAGACACACCATGTGGTTACCTAGCACACTACTGATCATTCTCAGATCGCATTCACAACAATATTCTCACACATGTTACTCCACTCAATCACTCTTCATGTGGCTGCACATGTGCTACACTACTTATTACTATCACATACTCTAACATCCCCCCTCAAGACATATGTGGGAGAGGAACGGAAACATTTGGCTTGAACTACAATGACAACCAACCAACTTGAAGAAACAAGAGCAACATGAGGCTCAACAGCAGCAAATGGAGGAGCAACAAGCATCAGTAGGCATGAATTCGGGCAACAAACGGAGCATTACAAGCTCATAATATATCGGCCATCTTGGGCATAAAAGGCTCACTTCGGAGCGGAGCACACAAGGCTCATAAGGGCTGGAATTAATCCTCGCAATCACCCTGAAAATACAAGAGTATGCAGTTTTTCTAGTGATAAAGCTTAGAGAGAGATGAGAGGGAAGCTTTCCAAAACACACTAGCTATCTACTTGCCGTAAAAACAGCTATAGACTTGCCGGACGTGAAGCTAGCTACGTGCCAAAAATAGCTATAGACTTGCTTGAAAAATCTGCAAAATAAAACAACGAAAAGTTAATTGTTTGTGCCGGGGCTGCTGTTGTGCTTGAGATGGAGTGTTCTGGAGTGTTCTGTCTTGATTAAGGGTGGTGATATGGTGTAGTGCTGCAGGTGGAGTGATGATATAAAGTGCATAAAAACTGACTGAAAGATGCAGAAAAATTGATTAAAAAAAAAATCTGCAGAAATTTATGAAGAACACTGCAGAAAATTATGATGATGATTTTGTGTTTATGATGTGCTGAAACTGGAAAAATGAGCAACAAATGGAGGAGGTCCTCATTAAAAACCTCTTTGGGAAAAAAAGAGTGACCACCATTTTATTAACTAGGATCTAGTGATGTTGCAGTTCGAGAAAGATTGTGTAGCTTGAAACACATGATTATGGTGATAAGAAACTGATTTCTGTTACAAAGGAGGCTTGAAACTGGTGCTCCTGGTAGAGAAGGAGCTGTCTTGATGCAGTTGCAGGACAGGAGAGTATGGCTGTATTGCTTTGAGCAGACAGGGAGACTGAATGCATTTAGGAGGAGTTGATGAAGAGAGATGAAGAAGATGCTGCAGTTCTAGACATGCAGAAAATTCAGAAAAATGCGGAAGAAAGAAAGGATCTTCTTAGCTCGTTAGAGAAGAGGCTCTGATACCATGTGAAAGATATGAAAACTGTTATCCAACAGATTTGTTATACCAACAGACATGAATGAGAACACAAGACTCAATAGGACTACATTGTATTAATTACTTGATATATGATTGAAAGCTACAGACTCTATTTATAGACTTAACACCACAGACACACCATGTGGTTACCTAGCACACTACTAATCATTCTCAGATCGCATTCACAACAATATTCTCACACATGTTACTCCACTCAATCACTCTTCATGTGGCTGCACATGTGCTACACTACTTATTACTATCACATGCTCTAACACACATCACCTTTCAAGGTTGCAACATAAAGCTTCTTCTCTAGTATCTGAAAATTTTCCATTATCTTCAGTTAGATAGAGAGAGGGTGCCCAAGAGCTTATAGCTATTTTCCACATGGTTGGAAGCTATTTGCTGATTGATTACAACTGCTCAGGAGAGACTGGTGTGTTTACTTGACTTTGACTTGTGTACTTGTTTCTTATACTAATTGGCGGAACCATTATTTTGATTTGGTTATTTATTGTTCATAATTTCGATGATTAATACAGACATACATAATTAGTTATCCATCTTGTCAAGGACTTTACTCATAAACTATGTTAAGCAGATTACTTGTTAAGTTTGTTCACTAACTTTCAAATCTTGAGTACATTTAAGGGTTGTTTAGCTGAGTCAATGGGGGTGTTTGGGGGAACTTTTTTCCAGAATAAGTAACTTATTTTAAGACAAAGTTAGAGATTCCTAACATTCTAACTTATTTTCCAGCTTATTTTTGCAACTTATTGAATCGTACATTAAATACTTATATAAATTTTTTTTATCAAAATATAAAATTTTTACTCGAAAATAAGTCAATAAGTGAAATAATGACAAAAATAACTTAAATATTATAAATTTACACCAAAATAACCTCATTGAAAAAGATGGCCATATATAGCCTTTTGGATACCCACCACCGATATGCGTATAGTGTGTATACTATCAATCAGTACTGTAGTTGATTACCAACGCCGCCGGTCATTATACACACACAACCATATGTAAAGAATTTCACAGAAAGTTGAACTAAATATATCCAAACACAAAATCTCCAAATCCCAGATTTCTAGATTTCTGCCAAAGAATTGAAAAGAGACTTTTGAGATTACATGGATGCAAGATGCATCAAAAAGAGAAAGTTCGGACTTGCAAAGCTTTTGAAACAAAGGTATTGGATACATACATATAATACGCATATGCTAGTAGGGTATTCAAACAAAAGATACTCCAACCTCATATGCGTAACTTTAATAAAAATTTGTAATACCCAGTTGCAAAATGCGTATTCTGTAATACCTTAATCCCAAATGCGTATTCAATCGGCTATTTTTGCTCATCTTTTCAGGAATGGTTATTTTTGTTCCCGGTGTTTATAAAATCGGTCATATATGTCTTTCACCCTCAATAAGTCCTTAATAAAAGTTAAGCCAAACAGGCAAAATATAAGTTAGTTTATGGCTTATAAGCTTATTTCAACTTATCAAGATTTATAATTTATATGATGATAAGTTGAAAGTTAGTAATAACGTACTTTTTCTCAATTTATTTTTTATTATTTTTTTTTATATGTTTAATATTTTATATTTTTATATTTGTATTTATAAATGTCATATGCATATGCATGTATTGAGATTATTATATTAAATAATTAATATTTTTAATTTAATTTAATAAATATTTCAGCAACTTATAAGTAAATTTATCCAAACACTTGTATAACTTAAAAGAATTTTTCTACTTATGGACACTTATTCATTTAAGTTACATATTTTAAGATAGCCCAAACGTCCACTAAGTATCGTGTCAAATTCTTTTACGATCAAGGCTCATTTATGAAATAGATTTTGAAACTTGAATTTCGACTCCTTCCTGAACCATGTCAAAGTAAAGTTCGAATTTTTTCGAGTCGAATATCGAAAAGTTTGCGAGTCTTTATACTTATTTATAGCTTTAGTTGCAACAAATAGCTTAATAAGTAGATGAATTGCAGGATGAACATTCTAAGAAAACATTTACTAATTTCCCAGAATAGCCGGGGAATGAAAAAAATAACTTGCGTCTTGAGGTCAATCAGGGCTTCACTCTTTAGCCTCCCTTATACTCCCCAAGAATTTCAGTCTAAACTAAACACGACGTTAAACGTTCTGAAGCTTGCCGCAGAATCAAGATAGGGCAATCGTTTTATCATATCAGCTGACTTGTGTAATTTAAAAACGAAATGCTCCGTTTTCATTCGGACTCGATATATTTACAAAACTTTTTGTTCATAATAGTTCATTTCACTCTTTTCAGTCTTAACGGAGCATAAGCACATGAAAAAACATGCGTGTGTAAAGCTAAATACTAATATATATATTAACATACATCAAAACCTAGCTACTCAATAGCCAAGGCCTTGTTCCTTGCTACAACTTACAAAGAAGAGTCAAGATGCAAGACAGTTTTTTTTTTCGACTTGGTTAGAGAAAGAAATATTGAAAGACGAAGATGAAGAGGAAGACAATTTATTTAGGAATGATACTCGTTAAGATATCTTTCAATAATAGTAGCATGAGTTGCAGCACCAATGGGAAGAACATCTTCGTCAATCATGAAATAAGGTGAATGCCCGGTGTGGGTTGAACCCAACGTCTCATTCATTATACCAATATAATAGAATGCTGCAGGAACTACCTCTGAGTAGAAGGAGAAATCTTCTGCCCCCATCATAGGTGGGACGACTCGAAAATTTGTTGGCCCAAGCAAATCAGTCGCAACTTTTCTGACGTGTTCATACATATCATTGTCGTTAACTGTGGGTGGATATATTGTACTTTCTGTCTTGAAGAAGTCCACTGTCGCTGAGCATCTGAAGACATTTGCTTGGTTAACAATTACCTGTTTCACATCAACACAGTTTCTTTTGTTCATTATCGTGTTAAAGAGAGTGTCAGAATGATGTGTTATGTTTTCGAAAGTGATCTTCATAGGTTTCTTGAGATATAATTTTACTCACTTCCTCCATTCTAAATTGGATAAATATGTCGTCTTTCCCCAATGCCAAGGGGTCATCAATACCAAGTATTATATAGATATAGAAAATGATTAATCATGCAACATGATAATTACCTGCTACTTAGCAAAAAAAAGGTACCTGCTCTATCCTTTCCATGAGTTGGTAGAAGCTAGTGTTAGAGAAAGCCCTTAAAGTGCCCTTAAGAATCACTGAATCAGCTATCATTCCAAGGTCGTCTCCGCCTATGAATGAAGCCACTGAGACCACCTGAGAGGACAAATTGTCTAAAGTGTAATTACCATTTACCATATAGGTTGATGCAAGGACGCAAACTGGGATCAAGATATTCAAGATGTTACTGTAATCAATGTTGTAATCAGAAATTTAAAATTTCCAATCGCTCTAGAATCATTTATATTATTGGTGGTGGTTAACCCATTTTTAAAGTTCCAACCATCAGTATACACACACACATAATTGACTATTATGTCTACTTCTCTGATTCAGCTGATTTAGTACTTTCTCGATTCTAAATTTACTTGAATTATTTTGTTACTTTTCATTTGTTTTTAAATTCATGTCCAGCCCCTATATCGTACATTGTACATAGCGAATTAAGTACTTCATTCTGATTGCAGCGTAAAAGTTGAGATAAAGTTACCTGGGAATCTAAAGGATTGGATTCACGAGAGACAATCCCTTGCAAACTAATGACAGCAGCAGAAGCAGCCAAAATAGGATCAACAGAGTGCTGTGGATCCCCTCCAGGGCCTTGTTTACCAGTAATGACAGCTCTAAAAATTCCGCAACCAGCAAGCAAAGGACCCGGCCTTGAACCAATCACACCCGTTAAATGCTGATGTGACACATGAACCGCAAATATAGCCTCCACATCTTCAAGTGCCCCATCCTCAATCATCTTTTTTGCACCATTCCCTGCCTCCTCTGCTGGCTGGAATAACACTACTACAGTCCCCTACAAATTTATTATACAGGTACTCACAATATTCAGTGAAAAATATAGATGTGCAGTAAAAAAGAATTAGATGTGCAATATAGATGCTGTTCCTATAAATTTTAGCATTAGCCTATTAGTCAATTAAGTTTATAGGTCAAGTGTCTATAAGAGGAATCACCACAAACTTTGATTATTATTTGTCTAACACGCCGTACAATATGACAAATGAAATTGTGTAACTACATCTAAAAGAGATAGATAATGTAAACAAGTATTAAGTGTTGTTACGCGTATTACAAACCTTCAGATGCTTCTCCCTGCTTTTCAAAATTTTAGCTGCCCCCAGAACCATTGCGACATGAGCATCGTGACCACAAGCATGCATTTTTCCAGCAACTTTGCTCTTGTGCTTCCATTCAACAGCTTCCTATAGAAGTTACAAATTAAAAAAGATTTACCAAAAAAAAAAAAAAAAACAAGAAGAATTCTCAAAGCCACTTCAAGCTGCCGACCCAAATATCGCTTACAAAAAAGTTAAAATATACTATATAATTACCTTTAACAAGTCTTAAGCTGACTGAAACAAGTCTTGTGAAAATTGCCAAGTATCTAAATTCTAATTATTACTTCATACTTTAATTTTGTTTTTGGAATTTGAAGATTAATCACTGAAGGTCATAGGATATGAATTCGAACTGGAGATCACCATTTTGGAAGAGATCCGATAGGTGCTTAAACTACTCACTCTTGCAAAACGTGTTAAGGTAGAAGGTTTAATACGTACATCATTCTCATACTCCTACAACTATGTACAATTGTTCTACCGAAAAAAAGTAGTCACACCCTGATAACAAATCGGAAAAACTTGAAGTATTACATTTCAAGTTATAGGTATACAAACACACAGTAGTGGTTTTACAACCATCAAATGCAACCCATCCAAGACTCAACTGCTCTGTATACAAATGTGGGTCATTATTTAAACAGCAAGGGGGTCCTCTACAATGTATATAAATGGGTGAGCCCTAGCAAGGGGGTCCTCTACAATGTATATAAATGGGTGAGCCCTCAAAAATGCATATAAATGGGTGTAATCGTAAGGCAACTGCAGTTTTACTATAAGTAGTTAATCTCTATATAATGCACGGTGGTCCACTTCTGTTTTCCCAAATAACCGACCCTTTCTGTCTGGGTATAGAAATTTGGCGACATTCGAACCTGGATCTACCTCTGTTTTTCTTACCAGCTCACTTAGTTATGAGAGTAGTAAAATCCAGCAAAAATCGACGAAGATACAACATAAATTAGTTACAACTAAATTAAAATAAAAACACAGAGTAACTTAATTCGATGAATGCGGATCAATAGTTGATCCTCTGTTACAAAATCATCTTACCAAATTAAATTAGAACATAACATGCAAACAGGGAAGCTATAAATTTGTTACTGCATCGGTAATTCGACGCCATAATACGAACTCAAACGTGACAGACAGTTACCGTTTGTGACCACCATACGGTCCATACGCTAGTCATCCAGGACTGGACGACTACTAGTCTACTTCTACTACCGGTATTCTGGGTGTAGAAACGTTGTTGAATCTTCAAAATCAAAGGTGGTCCTTGACGATTTAAATAAATGTGAGCAAATTTTAGGACAACGGGAGGCATGCAGTTAGACTTGTAAGTCTGTTGCACTATAATAGGAGTAAGAACATGGTTTCTATAATGCAGTGGTCCACTTCCTTTCCCATCTGAGCTCCCTTTACTAAATTCATACATATATAATGTATCACATGTTTCCTACTCCCTCTATCTCACAGAACATTTCTCCTTTTGACTTTGAACACTGTTCATTGTAAGCGATTGACTATTAATTTACACATCATCTATAAGACCAAATATAGTCATGAATAATCTTGTTGAATTCGTATTTGTTAATATTTTAATACAATGAAGTTTTTATAATTAATAATACTATAAAATTAAAGATATAAACAATTAAAAGCGTGTATTGGCAAACGTGTCAAAAATAAACAGGAAAAGTATTTTGAGACGGAGGGAGTACTATTTTCAACCTCCCAACTACTCTCTTTTCCATCATATCTCTCAGTGAATGGTCCTCCCAGTTCTACTCTAATTTCTTGAGCCACAGTATCAACTAGTATTTTTATCAGTCAACTAATTACCTTTTTCCTTCACCATAAGTATACATATCATATAGTTGGTCTACAAACTACACAATTAAAATAAGCAACTTATTTCAGAAAAAAAGTACAATTTAATGTATTTTTTTCCGAAACAAGTTAATTATTTTCGATAAATAAGATTTGTCAAACGGTTCTAAGTACTTATTTCGATATAACCCTTTAAACTGTGTACGATTAAAATAAAAATAACACATGAAGTATTTTCCACGACACAAGGGGCACAAACTTTAGTTTACTAGTACTTCTGAGCAGTTGGTACTAATGCCTTTCGTTTTCACGCACGTGGTACAAATTGTTAGTGCATTATTGGTCAACAAGTCTAATAAGTACACTATCTGTAATATAATAATAACAAATTTTTAATAGTACGTGTACAGTGAAGTGCATGGATTTTTCCTCTACTTTCAAATTAAATACTCTATTGATTACCAATTAGATTAATTCTTAAATAGTTTACCCTAATCATTCCTGTTTCCATATACTCACAGTCTCAACGCATGTTTTTGTAATCGAGATTCTTTTTTCTTTTTTTCTTTTTTTTTGTAATCTAGATTCTTATTTCGTTTCGTAGACGAACAAAAATTTTATATTCACACACACGTACTTTCGTCGATATTCGACTTTTCAACTGCGATTCTAAATTTCGAGTGATACTTGAACTCTCGATTTTTGATTAAAAACTAACAAAATAATGAACCGAAAAATGATAGTAGTAATTAAAACCTGGATGGGGAGAGCATCCATATCAGCTCGAAGTGCAACAAAAGGAGGCGCACCAGTCCCAATAGTGGCACGAATCCCAGTAATAGCCAGTGGAAAACGAAAGCTGATTCCGAGTTTGACCAACTCATCTCTCACGAGTTGACTCGTTTGATACTCTTCAAAAGCAAGCTCAGGATTTTCATGTATTTTCCTCCTAACCCTCGTTATCCACTCTACAAACCCCGTTTCTTTCGCTACCTCCATCACTTGTTCCGAGCACTCTTTGGTCCATGTTTCGCAATCAGAGTTGATTTTCGGTGGTGAAAGTATGGGTACACAAGAAACACTTGCGGAGAGATTTTTTTCGGGTTTAAAAAAGGCTGAAGGTTCTATGTACGATAGGTCATGATCGGATTTAAAGGTGGTGGAGGATAATACTAAGAAAAAACATGTGAATATGTGGAGTATGATGGTGTTGGAGAGGAGAGATGGAGAGAGATTGAGAGAGATGAAATCCATGTCTATGCAAACCAGAGAGAGAGAGAGAGAGAGAGAGAGAGAGAGAGAGAGAGAGAGAGAGGAGGGAAGGAGAGCAGAGACTACTAGAGAGTATTCAAGGAGAATGGTGTTTGTGGGGACGTTGGGAGGGAAAAAAGAATGAGTTGATAGATATAAAACGTGGGGTTAATTGTGGGGTGGAGAGATGTCACAATATCTTTATTGCTTGTCACACTTGAGCACAACTCTAAATTTTATTTTATTTTGTTCAAATATATTTTAATTATATTATATTAGGATACTGATATTAAATTTTAAAATAAAATATATCAGAATTAACTAATTAAACGAGTATCTATTTTAACAAATTTTAGAAAATCAAACTTATTATCCAAGACGGGATGACAACAAATAAGTGCTTACTTTCTAAACTCTGTCATTTTTTTTAAATGTCCCATTTCTTACAAAAATTTAGATGAATAATACATTTATTCCGATTTTGTAGTGTCTCAGGTGACGCTTTTGTCCCGATTGTTAAAATTGGTCGATAGTGCATTTAGTCAATGATCTATATTAACTTTGGGTAAATGGCCAAATTCGTCACTGTACTATATGAAAACTTTCACTTGGGTCACCAGCCCAAAAAACATTTCAGTCAAACAATTGTACTAGTTAAACATTTCAAATAGGCTTGTGCCGTCAGTCCCGTTAAAAAACTTAACAGAATGCTTATGTGGATAGCTGACCTGGAACACATAGATCCGTTTGACCCATCCAACCCAATTTAATCTCCTCTCTTTTATATATAATTAGGGTTCTTATACTCCTCCCCCATTTTAACACATTCAAGTAAAATGGAGCCTTATTTTCTACTTGGTTCCATGTCGAGCTCAAGAAGCTCCTCTTCCTCAGTTAGGAATCCGTACGGGTCTTCTTCTAGCACATTCAAAATCGGAAGAAACAACAGCAATGACTTGGAATATGAGTATCTTGGTGTGAAGTGTAAATGTGATTTGCCTGCGCCTTGTCAAGAAGCGTGGAAAGAAGGCACATTAGATCCCGGAAGACGATTCTTTGGTTGTTCACAATACAAGGTAATTTTGAGTTTTTAAAAATCTGAAAAATTTTAGTTTCTTGAATATGATGATATTTGTGTTTTGGTGGTAGGATCCTAGTAAAAAATGCAATTTTTTCTTGTGGGCTGATCCATCCTACCCGGAAAGAGCTAGAGAGGTAATTAGGGAATTGAAGTCTAAATTGAAGAAGAAGGACGATGAGTTGCATAATGCTAGAGTTGATATGAATTTTTCGGAGAGGAAAATGCTTGTGCTACATGAAGAAGTGTGTATGCTGAGGAAAAAGAATGAGGAGGCAAAAGCAATGTTGAATCAAATGAAGAGAGAAAAAAGCTCTTTGAAGAAGTGGTTGGCAGTTGCAATTCTGGTTGTATTTATGTTTTGGTGGGTGAAGTAAGTGATGCAGTTGTAGTTGAGTTGTAATTGCAGTTGTAGTTGAATTAGTACTAGCTTTGAATGGTTGTAATGGTCACTTTAATCAAATGAAAACAACTGCATTCCCTATCTTTGAATGCTTGTAGCTGTTTGCAGTGAACATAAATAATGCACACCAGTTGAAAGATACAATTGCACGCAAGTAAAGATAATAAACAGATAAAGAAACAGAAATAGTGTTGTCATTGCATAAAGGTTTAGATTCCTTACAAAAGCATCAAACCAAACACATGGGTCCAAACACAAAATGTCTCCCACTTGAAACTTACATAAGCCATAAAACAAGGTCCTTGGTGCATACAAAAGCACATAAAACTAAGTTCACAGAAGCACTTAGAATAAGTTAATTAGATATTACAAAAGCCATGTGCTTCGATTAAAAAAACTACATCTTCCTTGGGGCTGTGAATGGCTTGACTGGTCCCTTCCCTTTCTTGCTCTTTCTCTGCCTTGATGGCCCTGGCTTGTCTGCAAGTGGTGTGCCACCAGTTCCTAAGGTCACATTCATGCCTGGTGTGGGCATCTACAACCATCATTTACAACAATTAGTGTGCAAGCAATTAGTGTGAAAATTTTAAGAGACATAAAAAATGCAAAAACTGTGTTCTTACAAAAACAGCATTGCTTGCATTGCCCTCTTCAACTGAAGACTGTGTACACCTCCTCATTGCTTGCCTCTGGCTTCTTCTTGGAGTGTTAGGTTGTGGTGGAGTTGAAAACATTTCTGCACCTCTTAGAGCCTCCCCCATAAGCTCAGCTTCCCCTGTTTCTTCTTCCATTTCATGCCTCTCCATCTCACTAGCAATTTCTTCCTCCTGTTGTGCACATTTCCTCTTTCTGCCTCTTTGCTTCTTAGTTGTAGTAGTACCTTCAGTTGGGTCAGGGCATTTTCTAATGTTATGTCCTGCTTTCTTACACTTGCTGCAGTGCATCACCCTCCCTTGTCTAGTGAGCTTGCTTAATTTACCCCTACTAACACTTCCTTCCCATCCCTCTCTTCTTCTCTGCTTCTTAGGCCTTCCTCTCAATTGCTTCATTCTTGGTGGTGGCAATACTGTCTCTCCCTCAACCTGTTCCCAGAATGGTTCACCTCGCAGTACTTCCAAGCAGTGGGAGTAAGTCTTCATGTAACTCTCCTTAGTAAAGTAATGAGACACAAAATCTATTGGATTAAGCCTCATTCTCTGTATAGCACAAATTGCATGACAGCAGGGGATACCTGTTAACTCCCAAACCCTACATGAGCATGTCTGCTCTGTCAAGTTTACACAAAACCCTATCCCCCTCCACTTGACCTGAAAGTTCTGTCTCCCATCCCAAAGTACACTACACTCAGAACTTTTCACAACCTCATCATCTAGAATTTTCATAACCCTAGGCAGAATAACACAATCAACATTTTTCATTGCATCTCTTTTTCGATGTAATCTTTCCATTATCATATCATGGATATCAGTTAACATGTCAATCAAGGGCATGAATCTTGATCTCAGAATCCATGAATTAAAGCACTCTGAGATGTTATTCTCAGTGTTATCTGTCTTGGAATGTGTACCAAAGTAAGCTTTAGACCATACCTTGGGATCAAATGTGTTCATTTTTTCTAATGCCCTCTTTGATGCTTTCTCAAGTGCTCTCATTGCTGCTTTAAAAGCTTCAGGATGTGTGGCCAGGCTTGCTTCATAGAAGGCATTTCTAACAGCCTCACTTCCTTGCTTCTTCTCAAGATTGGAGTAGATATGCCTAGTGCAGTTCCTATGCTCTATATATGGCAACAATTCCTTGACTGCCTTTTCCAACCCCTGAATTGATAATAGATACAAAATAATTAGCATAACACAGAAATGAATACATAGCACAGATAAAAAATCTTGGTCAGAATTGTACCTTTTGTTGGTCTGAAATAAAGGTATATCCAAGCCCATTTCCTAATCCCAGATCATCAATAATCAGCATCAAGAACCACTTCCAGCTGTCATATGATTCAGTCTCAACCACAGCCATTGCAACAGGATAAATGCAGTTATTTCCATCCCTTCCTACAGCAGATAAAAGCTGTCCCCCACAGACTGTTTTTAGGAAGCAGCCATCCAAACCAAGGATAGGTCTGCACCCTTCTTTCCATCCCTTTTTCAGCTCAGCATAACAAACATAAAACCTCTGAAAACATGGAGGATCTTGTTCATTCACCCTAGTTGTACTTATTTTCACTGTATTTTCATTGTTACTCCTCAAAATCTCACCACCAAATCTCCTCAAGCCAGCAAAGTGCTTCACCATCTGTTCTTCTATTCCAGTTAAAGCTGTTTTTCTAACCCTGCAACATTTGGTCTCACATACATCCACCTTCAAAACTCTCTTGAACTCCTCTTGCATTTCACTGAGCTTCCAGTTTGGATTCCTCCTTATTCTCTCCCCATACAGATCTGCAAGATATTTTGTTGTGACAAGCTTGTTTTTGAAGTGATAGATGCAGTTATGGTCATCATTCACTGTCTTTATTTGCCATCCCTTAAACTCTTCCATATAAGACAGCCACATCCTAAAAGGGCACCCCTCAGCACATAGTATATGCATTCTTTGCAAGTCATCCACAACAAACCTCAGTGGCCTCCCAGTAGCAATAGAAAACTCTGTAACAGCTTTTTTTATTTCTTTTTTGCTGCCAAATATCAATCCTACCCTCCACTTGATGTCCTTTCCAGCTGTACATGGGTTAAAAGGCTCATTTACCCTCTTTTTTTTAGTGGACATGTTAGGTTCAGCATAAGCATAATCCTCATCCTCGGATTCTTCTTCACTACCTATACCATATACTGACCCACTAGTCATTGAATTATTGTCCATCTCCTTCAAAAGGTCCTCTTGAGTTACTCTGTACCCCATCAAACTGTCTTTAATAAACTGGCTCTGTTCTTTTTCAAGTATTTCTTGTTCCCTCCTAACATCCTCTCTTATTTTCCTCATATCAGCAAATTCTTCATCACTCCAGTTCTCATTTAAGAACTCATATACACTATCAGCTTCACTCTGATCCTCACCCTCATCTGCACTCTGATCCTCACCCTCATCTTCACTCTGATCCTCAGGTAGAATTACTTTCTCTTTACCTCTATGCACCCTCTTCCTTGCAGTCAGTTTTTTCACCCTCTCAGTCTCCACTTCAGCCTCCTCATTATCTCCCCCATATGCACTGTGTTCACCTTCTATGTTACTACCCTCCTCTTCCACAACCGGTGGTGTAGCAGTAGAATAAGCATGAAAAACGTGAAGCCTACAGACAGAAGTCATAGATTTTTTGGTTGCACTAACCAAATCCAAAACATCAACATTTCTCCTCAATAATCCCCACCCATTATCAGGAGTAATCCCATCTTTAGGAAAATACAACCTATCATCATCATTCACAACATCACCAACCAAATCTCTAATTTGCTTAACAGTCATCTTCTCTACTTCTAGGTTCTTAAAATATTTTTTCTTTGGCCCCGCATATTGATACTTCAAACAAGTCATAAAATGACCACCATAATATATAACTAAATCATATCCCCTGAAAATAGCATAAATACACACAGACATTACCAAAAAAGCACAAAAAACAACCATGGCAACTTGCAATTAGGGTTCGCAAAAAAAATTGTTGAATCAGGGTTTACTTACATGATGAATGGAGGTATATGTTCGCACGTCTACGTTCTTCCTTCTTCGTTCTTCTTTGTTCTTCGATCGCGCCGAGTTCTTCAATCGTCCAGTTCTTCAATCGCACCTCTCTGTCTCTCAGTTCTTCAATCGTCTCTCAGTATATTATGTTAAAAGGCGTTTAGGGTAAATAAAATGAGTTTGGGTAAATTTATTTAGGGTAATTGTAGTTACGGGTCGGGTTAGTGGGTTTTTATTTTTTTTTTTATTTCTTATGTGGCAGTGTACGTGGCACAGGCGTGGCAACGATGTGGCGGAAGTTAACGTTGCTCCGTTAGAGTCAACGCAGATTTAACGGACGTGAAAGTAATTTATAATTGAGTGATACAATTGGTTGCTTTACATTGTACAATGATGCGATTGAAATGTTTTTTGGGCTGGTGACCCAAGTGAAAGTTTTCATATAGTACAGTGACGAATTTGGCCATTAACCCTATTAACTTTGCACCCATAGTAGGGGAGAGTAAACCTCGGTTCAGTTCGGTTTTTGAATAAAATTGGAACCAAACTTGCATATCTTCGGTTATTAAAATTGTAACCGAATCATCGGTTTTGGTTTCGGTTTCGATTTTAAAAACCCCGGTTCAATTTTTATCGGTTTTGGTTTTAAAATTGCTTAAATAAAAAATATTATAAATTTTAATAAATTTATATAATAAAGGTTAGACAAGTTAAGTTTTATCATGTTTGTCATGCTTGTGCATATATTTCCCTTTTCTGTCAATTATGAAAGCTAAAGTTCTAATTATGTACACTAATATCTGCTAATACTCCATAATTATAAAAATTTCAATTCAGATTTATTCGGCAAATGAAAAGTTCAAGACAGCACTAGTACCACCATTTTCCCTTCTAAATCTACACAAAGAACTAGCAACAACAGCAACCTAAACCTCGGATTCGCCGAGATTCTAAGAAAATTGTCGAAAGCTATCAAATCAAATCTGGGCACTCCTCCTCCTTTCTATATTGACACATCAATTTATACTGATATAGCAACATACCTAGTAAATGTGATTAATTTTAAAAAATATTTCACTGCTTCTTTACTTTCGAAATATATATATATGTGAATGTGATTAATTTTAAAATATCTATAAAAAATACAAATATTTATTTAATTATATAAATAAACGGTTCGGTTTCGGGTTTTTTTGGTTCGGTTTGAACCTATAACCGGAACCGGAACCGAAAGTCTCGGTTTTTAAAAATCAAAAACCGCAACCGCCGATTCGGTTTCGGTTTCGGTTTTTTCATTCGATTTTGACCGGTTCGGTTTGGGTTTCAATTCGATTTTTTTCTCACCCCTAACCAATAGTCATACAGTTAGAGTTTAACATTTGTTCAGCCTAATTTTTATATTTGATCCAACTTGGCGTTTTTTTGAAGCGCAATACTTGAGCTGCACTTGTTGACATTCTCCCGATCATACTGCATCATCGAAACCTTTTACCGAATGTTCCTCATGTTTCAAAATTTGATTTGTCCAAGTTTTTTACCTTAACGATATTATTATCTCATGGATTGATTCATAGCTCATTCCATCTCCAAACTCGTTATCGATTTGAGATGGTAATAAATCATAAATGTACATGAATATGATACGAAAATATATAACATCTTTCGAATTAGATATTAATTTCACATAAAATAAATGAATTAATATTAAATTGAATATGAACGTGTTAGAATGTATTGAATCTGGATGTGTCATATGGGCCTTCCTGCCTCATCGTTTTATTATATTGAACTGCAATTTTCTGTATAGGTTTATTAACGGGCCTATTCCGTATGTGTTCAGTAAGGTAGCGTGTAAACCTCTAACATAATATAACCTAGTTGCAATATGGTATAATCTATATTCTTGAAGATTAATAAAAATTTTCTCTTTTGTATATTTATATTTTCTTTTTTACGTTTATTATAATTTTTCTTGCTTCCGTTATTACAGAAGAAAACATAAAAATATGCGAAATACAAAAATTTATGAAGCAAATGTTAGGCTTACTTGATATGCATGTTTAGCTCATCCCATCTCTAAGGTCTGAATTTCATAATCTTGATAATCTATATCAACTTTCGCCCGAAATGTCCCAATTTACATGGGAAACCTAGCGAGTACAGTAGCAACTTATTTTGAGATTGAATCCCTCTGTTCAACAATGCTGAGGGACTAAAAATGAGCGGAAATCACTAAATTTAATTGGATCGCCTGGCAATTCAAATTATTTTCTTTTACTTGTGCATCAATTTTGAACACTTCCAGCTATGGACAGAGACAGAGTAGAGATACAAGCATATGACATTATTAAGAAAGAATTCTTACTATACAACAAGCAGTACTGTGGTAGGGTACCAATTTTTTTAATAAAATATCGTTAACTCAAAAACGATCATTATAAGAAAGAGAAATGCTACTAAAGTGTTTTTGAAACCGTTTTTTGAATATTGAATTGTTATCATATAATTGATTATCTTTTTATTAATAAGATGGATTAATATGAATTCTACAAATAAAAATGGATATTTAAAAAAAAATTAAATTTTTTTTCAAGATACATAGCACTGTTCTATAAAAAATTAATTCAAATTTTGGTTTCCGACGTCTTCATATATCCAGTACGTTGACTACCGGGTACGTATTTTTTTTTCGATAATTAAATATAATCGGTAGGAATCGAACTCATTACTCTTTGAATCAATGTATATTGACCCCTTATCACTGGGACAGCTCGCACTCTCTATTACCGGTACGTATTACCATCACGGAAAATGAAAATTTTCTGGTCGGCAGCAAAAGAATAAAAGAGCACGTGGGGATAAATGTTGGGGAATACACGAAATGACATATTGATAATTGTCACGTTGCATTATCCGTCTTGAAAATAAACTTTTTCAATTTTCATTATATTATTTTAGTTCATGTCTTTAAAAGAAAAATGTGTACAAGATGTTTAACATTCATTTTCTTACAAAAGTAAGTTATTTTTATTAAAAAAAAAATACATCTTTCCGAATTCTTTTCCAAAATAAATTATTTATTTCTCAAAAATAAGATAAGGACAATCTCTATCAACTTTTGCCCGAAATGTTCCCAATATGGGACTTTATGGTACTTAGTAGTACCTTATCTTATAAATAAATTAAACTAAGGGTTTGTTTGTCAACACTTTAAAATAAGTTTTTATAAACTTATTTTCGGGTAAAAATTTCATATTTTGATAATTTTTTTTAGAACATCTCCAAGAGTCTTTTAGTTCACTCCTAAAGTATATTATAAACAATTAAGCTCTTAGTAAGTTATTACATTGATTTGTGTGTCTAACTCCAACAATGCTCTCTATTATGGCTCTTTATTTTATATTTTATTCATATTTCAATTCCATTTGGACTAACAATCAATAGATGAGAGAGAAGAACCACTATTTTACTAATAAAATATTAAGTTAAGAGCTACTAGTTGCTCCTAAAATAGAGGAGAGAGAAGAAGCTATTAACTTTTTAAAGAGCCTCTAAGAGTCTCTTGGAGCTTGATTTTTATTCTCTCTCCTAATTTTTTGAGTTAAGAGCTACAATAGAGAGCCTCTTGGAGATGCTCTTATATAAGTATTTAATATATGTTTCAGATTCTATAAATTACAAAAAAAAAAAAACTTTTTCAAAAATAAAATTAAAAATCTCTAACTTTATCTTAAAATAAATTAACTTATTCTGAAAAATAAGTTCTTCAAACACCTCCTAAATCTCAAATCTTCTCGATATATGAAATTGGGATGTTACAGTAGTACTATTATCGTCACGGAAATGAAAATTTTCTGGTCGGCAGCAAAAGAATAAAAGAGCACGTGGGGATAAATTTTGGGGAATGCACGAAATGACAAATTGATAATTGTCACGTTGCATTATCTGTCTTGAGAATAAACTTTTTCAACTTTCATTGTTTTATTTTAGTTCCTTCATTCCTAATTTCGGCACATTAAATAATAGGACACGAATGTGTCACTTGGATGAATTTGATTCTTATAAAATACCTTTAGTATTTGTGCAAAAAGGCACAACTACATACACAAAAATATGTGATTTTTCCTCATATTCTTAACCGGAATTGATACTAATGTGATTCATCGTACAACTCATATACAAATTGAGAAATTTATACATTTTCTAAACTTACGTAATTTAGTCACCAACGGAGCCGAGCGTATAATTTGAAATATCATGTGACAAAGTAGAGAAAAAAAAAATAAGAATTTTATTATAATGAAATTTATTATCAACTATAATAAAAGAAGTATTTATATAACTAATAACTAAAAAATAATAATAGAAAACATCCTATCAAAAAAAACTATTACAATAATGAAATTATCCAATAATAATAATATACTCCCTCCGTCCCGGTTTAGTTGTCCATTATTACCATAATCGCTTGTCCCAAAAATAATGTCCACATTTCATATTTGTGGTAAATTGTTAAACTATATTACTCTTATACCCCTTGATATCCTTACCATTTAAATTAATGACAACTAAATTGATTAAGGATAGTCTTGGTAATAAAATTATATTTTAGGAAGTTATCAGTTTTTTTAATTCGATTGAATAAAAGGTGGATTTTGATTGATGGACAAGAAAAATGGGACGGAGGGAGTATTATATATGTTAACATGTCCCATCAAACTCAAAATAAAAAATCGAGAGTTTGTTACACATCCAAACAAACCCAAAGCAAAAGAATCTAAACATATCTAAAACATGAAGTCACAATCCAAACAAATGCAACACTTTCAAATCAAAATCATAGAGAACAAAAAATCAATAAGAGAAGAATAACCATCCATGTCATCCAATAATAAATTGAAATAACTTTAAAATCTAAAGAATTTGCAACCAAAAAACATACGAGCAAAATTCAGTAAACTACAACCAACGAGAACAAAATAAAAAATCCATAGCAAACTGAACCTAAGCTGCAAATAACGAGAACAAAATAAAAAATCCAAAGCAAACTAAAATCCAATCCAAATCCATAAACTATATCCAAATCTAAATAACAAATTCAATAACTAAGTCAAACCAATTTAAAAACCAAATCTAACTTAAAACAAGAATCGAATTCAAACCGTATCCAAATCTAACTAATAAATTTTATCCAAATCTAATCAAACCTAATATCAAACCAACACCATTCGAATCCAAATTACAATCAAGAAATCAATTTTTAATCCTAAACCAATAGGAAGAAATACGGTACATATTGGGTTTCAACCCAATATGATGTTATTGGTTTGGGTGGATAATTAGATACCAAGTATGATTAGAATTTGGTAGGTAATTAGAAACCAAATATGATTATGCTTGTATGGTAACTTGGTGGCTAAGTTTGTGATGGCTATATATACATAGTCATATTGTATTTGTTTGAAGTGGTGAAAAGTTTAAGAGATGTAGTCTTAAGTATTGTTTGGGAGATACTTGAGCATTGTTGGCTCAAGTATCGGGGTTGGGACACCGTTAAGGTGTTATTGTTTTGATGTATTATTGATATCTATTTTGATTAATAATACGAGTTGGGACGTGGGTGTTTTCACGTCAAATATTATTTGTGTGTTCTTGTTTTACTATTACTTATTGTTGATAGAAGTAGAAGTAATACTTGCATAACGTGTGATCGCGCTTGGAGGATCTTGTCAACTAATCCATTGGTTATATGTGCTCTGTATTGGTGTTTGTGACCTAACCTAACAAGTGCTATCAGAGCCAAGGTTTGGGTTCGTGATGGATGAGGTTAAGGGAAAGTTCGAGGTTCAATTGATCTGGCAGAGTACAATGAAGGATTTGCTGACAAGGAGATTGCTGCTAAAGCGGGAAGAGAAAAAGTTACGTGCGGTTTAACGGTTGGCTTGCACCGTGGGTCAATCCTGTGTTCGGACTCGAGATGGAAGAAGATGGAAGAGGTCATCGAAATTGTTTCAATGGCTTAATCAACCAGGTGAACTATTTTGATGATACTAGTGATTTTCTTCAGGAGATCGAAGGATTGTGAAAGCAAGGATCGGGTGACTCAACATGTGGAAGAGCACTCGTGGTGGTTGATGCACGTGATTTTATGGATGGAAACATCGTTCTGGTGAAGAACGATGGGTTTGGAGGGTCACTAAACGGGTTTTAGCGACAATTAATGATCGGAAGAGCAAGATGAGTAGATTCTTGTTCGAGGGGAGGCGTTGGCGAATGGACGTCAATGGCTTGATGGGTACTGTTCAATCCGATATGGGTATTGGGTTGAAGGGGAGGATTGTTGGGTTTCAACCCAATATGATATTAAGCGAAGAGTTGAGAAAACAAATCTAGATCCAAGTAGCGCCTAAGAAAAGAATACAAAAGATGAAGTCGATTGAGATCCGTTGCTTGTCACGAGCGTTGAATCCTTCTCTTCTTTTCTCCCTTGCAATCTATGCTATGATATGTAATTCTATGTAATGATATGATTTTACAATGATATAATGTGTTTAAATAGGCCCTAGAAGTCTTGTCCAACAAGAAATAGCCTAAAAATACAATTTAATTCGAAACAAAAAAGAATTTCTAGACTTTTTAGGAGTATTTTTCGAGCTGGAAGATTACTCCCGAGGCCGCATCCTGGGATCTGAGGCCGCGGCCTCAAGTCCATTCTGCCGGGGTGTTTTGTTGCTCGTTTCTTCGTTTTCGTTCTGTTTCGTTTCATTCCTTTTGCGTAAATTGCCGTTCTTCCATTCCATAGACTTAAAATCTTCATACTATCACAGGAATCAACTCCATTCTTCATTCCAAACTCAATTTAAACTCCAAGATCAACGAAGAACGTACATCCCAACCGATAATTACAATCCTGCACATCTACACAAAACACATCAAAAATACAACAAACTTGAGACCAAGTGAATCAATTTAAGCCGATATGGAATGCTCCAAGTGGATATAAAATCCACTTATCACACCCCCAAACTTAAACCGATGCTTTTCCTCTAGCATAAACAACTACACTAACTAACTAGTACCACTTCCGTAGGTGATCACGATTGCATTTGGCATATGCAACAAGCCCTTTAAACCCCTAGGCAGTCCTAGTGGACGAGTAAGGTCTCGTAAGGGCCTATAGCGAATGTACCCACAAAATCCATCTAACCTAATGCAATAACAATGCAATGCATGAATGCAACTAATATGAAAATGCAATAATCCCCTTCAAACTAACCAAAACAAACTAGCAAGCAAATATCTCAAAGAATGCAACTAAATCCAAATAGAGCTCGACTAAGTTCCCGTATACTAACAATACATGAACAGAAACGTACTTGTGTGCAATGCTCATCAGAAATACTCCCAACACTAGATCAAGATCATACATGCTCTTCGTCAAGACAATCACAGGTTTATAAATAGAATAGACTGTAGACACTTCATAACCTAGAAACACCTCCATCCTTATCCAAGGTAGACAAGAATCCATGCTTAATTACTAACAACTACGACACATAATAATATATACAAGCATGCTTATTTAACCGTGCAATGGATGAGACCCCAAAAGGCTTATACAATAATACCCATGTAGCGAGCGTTGGGTTAGTGGATCCCAGACTATAAAAGCCTTAGGTTACTAGGCACAAAGTCCCCACGAACTTAATAGCTCGAGTATTAAAGAGCTCACCCTGGTTAATTTTGCATATAAACAATTGAAACTTTTGACTTTTTTTTTCCTCTTTTCTATTTTTTTTCTGTTTTTGTTTTTTTTTCATATATGCCATCTGGAATGAGAATTCTCAATTCCAACCCTAGACTACTCATATAAATATGAGCCGGCTACTAGCAATTTGACATCTAACAATTATTGACAATTATTTACAATTTAACATGAAATCCCTGTTTTCCCCCAAACTTAGACTTAAGTGCTCCTACGCTATAAAGGGAATAACGAAAATTCTAAATATAAACAAGTGATTAAATCTCAAAACATCCAAACAAGCATGACCCTAACCTAGACCAAAAGCACCCAATGAGACTGTGTAATTAATTTTGTTTCTGACACACATAAGTCAATTTCATAGAAACTATAAGTCAACCTTCTATTCATCATTACAACACTCAATTAGACACCTACCTACCAATCAGAATCAGCTCGTTCTAAGGGATCATGAACAATGCATGCCATGAAATGCAACTAACATAAACTCACATGGTATACGAAAAAAAAATAACAGAATGCCCTACATGAAACAAACATAACTAATACGAACATATATACATGAATTACTACTATTATGCAAACATGATATCAATATGAACACAATGACTCACAATCACAAATAACTACATATACACTACTTATCCCCCAAACCACCCCCAAACTTAAAAGATTCAATGTCCGCATTGAATTAAAGGTAATACGAAGGATAGTAGAAAACATACCTAATTGTTGAAACACGTGGGTTGCCTCCCACGAAGCGCTTGTTTAACGTCAATAGCTTGACGTTACTTCCTCAACTCATGGTGGTTTCAAAAGAACAACTGAACCGTCCTCAACAGAAAGACCATTCATACGAACGTTGACATCTTGTTTGCTTGCTTTCCACAAAACTCTTCCGTCAGTCTTCAACCTGAGTTTACTACCCAACGGCCTAATCTTCTTCTTTTTCATCTTCACACCTCTAAGGTGCTTCTCCGACTCGAACGGCTGAACAAAACTTTCTTCTTCCTTATCATCGGTTTTCCACCTTCGCAACACGTTATCATGCCCCTCTTCAAAAATCACTAGCTCATTATTCAAAAGGACATACCTCAAATGTGGTGGAAGTTTCCCAAGCTTTACATTCGAGAGATCTTGAATTGAAGAACTGTCAATGAAATCACTTATGTGATGCTTTAGCACGTGTGTGTCCGACTTTTCACTCAATAACTGATCAAACTTCTTTCTCTGACCCGTATAAACTAATTCCACACTGCAACACTCTTCCTCCTCCGTCAAAAATTTCATGGCCTTGAAGACATTAAAGGTGACATTCTGATCTTGCACCCTCATTGTAAGCTCTCCTTTTTGCACATCGATCAAAGTACAACCCGTAGCTAAAAACGGCCTTCCCAAGATTATGGGAATCTTCTTGTCTTCTTCAAAATCTAGAATCACAAAATCGATAGGAAATATGAGCTTATCAACTTTCACTAAGACATCCTCCACTATACCCCTCGGATAAGTGATCGACCTATCAGCCAACTACAAAGAGATGTTAGTTGGCTTTGGCTTTGGCTCCGGCAGACCAAGTTGCTTGAAAACAGATAAAGGCATGAGATTGATGCTAGCTCCCAAGTCACACAAGCACTTGCTGAAAGAAAGGTTGCCAATAGTGCAAGGGATGGTGAAACTTCCCGGATCTTTAAGTTTGGGTGGCAACTTCTGCTGCAGAACTGCACTACACTCCTCTGTTAATGCCACTATTTCAAATTCTTCCAACCTTCTCTTTCGTGACAAAATATCCTTCATGAACTTTGCATATCTCGACATCTGCTCCAATGCTTCAACAAAAGGAATGTTAATGGACAATTTCTTGAAGACATCCATAAACTTCTGAAACTGTTTCTCTTGACTTTTCTGCAAGCGTCCAGGATATGGAGGAGGAGGATAGATCTGATTATTCTTTGAAGATTGCTCCGGAGTAGACTTTTCAACAGGTTCCTTGCTCTTCTCACCATCAAGCTGATCAGCCACTAAATCAGATTTCTTAATTTCCGACACTGCAGATTTTTCAACCTGCTGATTCTGAACATCTTCATCTTCCTTAGCTGCTGATTTAGGATCCCTCGTGACTTTTCCAGATCTCAAAGTAACTGCATTGACCTATTCTTTGCTTTCCCTTCTGCCTGGATTAGCCTCCGTATCACTAGGCAGGGTTCCTTGTTGCCTACTAAGCAAAGCACTTGCAAGTTGTCCCATCTGGTTCTCCAAGGTCATTTGAGAAACTGACAGGCTTTTAATCATCATCCTCAACTCATCCATTTCTGATTTTTCATTAAAAGATTGCCCCACATGAGCCTGGGACTGTTGCTGCTGAAATCACGGAGGTTGATATGGTGGCCTTGGAGTATATGGTTGTTGATAGCCCTGATTGAATGGCTTCGATTGCTGACCCTGAAACTGCTGATAGGGTTGCTGAGGTTGTTGAGCACCTTGGTTGTTGCTCCAGCTGAAATTGGGATGATTCCTGTTATTCGGATGATAAGTGGCTGGAACTGGTGCAGCAGGTCTCTGAAAATTACTCACAAACTGTGCTGATTCAGACGAGATAGCACACTGACTTGTCTCATGTGCGCCAGCACATAACTCACAAACACTAGCCACCTGCTGAACTCCATAATTTGCAAGAGATTCCACCTTCATAGTCAAAGCCTTCAACTGAGCTGCAATAGCTGAAGCTGTATCCACTTCAAAAATACCTGCTACCTTGCCTTGAGAAAGCCTCTGGGTAGGATTCTGATATTCATTAGCAGCCATCGTCTCAATAAGATCATAAGCTTCATCATAGCTCTTAGCCAATAGAGCTCCTCCTGACGCTGCATCTAGCAAAGGTCTAGACTGAGCTCCCAGACCATTATAGAACCCATTGATCACCATCCAGTCAGGCATTCCATGATGTGGACACCTACGAAGCATCTCCTTGTATCGCTCCCATGCTTCACACAAAGATTCTCCAGATTGCTGCTGAAATTGAGTTAGCTGGTTCCTTATTGCTGCAGTTTTCGCCATAGGGAAGAATTTAGTAAGAAACTTCTGAGCAAGATCCTCCCATGTAGTAATGGAACCAGCTGGTAAAGTGTGTAACCAGCCCTTAGCCTTATCCCTCAAAGAGAATGGGAAAAGTCTCAACTTGATAGCATCATCCGACACACCATTAAACTTGAAAGTTTCACAGATCTCGATAAAGTCCCGAATATGCATGTTAGGATCCTCCGTAGAAGCACCCCCAAACTGAACCGAATTCTGTACCATCTGAATAGTGCCCGGCTTGATTTCGAAAGTAGTAGCTTCAATAGCTGGCCTGACAATGCTAGACTGAATGTCATTGATCTTAGGCTGAGAATAATCCTTAAAAGCCTTTGCTGCTGTTGGTAAATCTGCCATCTCTTTTGCTGCTGCAAGTTCTTCTTCTGCCAGTTTACGAGTTTGAAAACATGTTCGCATACACGTTCAAGTACCTGAAACACCAAGAAACAACAAAGTAAGAAAATCCGAGTCAGTGAACGCTAACAACCACTGATGACAAGCACATAAACTAAAAAAAAACACCGATGATCCCCGGCAGCGGCGCCAAAAACTTGTTAACACAAAATCACGCAAGTGCACGTGGTCACAAGTAATACAATTAAAGTTCGTTCCACTGAGATCTGGTTAAGTTTCTATTCAGTTAATGCACCTATTCAACAATGTATGGTTATAACTCACTGCTAAGACAAATCACAAATTGGGGTTTTAATTAACTAAATTAAACTAAAAGCAAATATTAAACTAAGAATTAAATTAACTAATGAGAATTGAAATAGAATTACTTATAAGAGAATAAACATGATATCCTAACTTCATTAAATACTTCCCTTAGATCTGACACCTTTAATCACTATATGCAATGGTTATGATATCTGATCGGATAACACAAAACAAGTACACGCTACTTGTCAGCATACGCATACCAAACTAAACATACATCCACAAAAGAGATAGAAGATGAATAGACACCAATTATGCTTAGACCCTATATGTCTATAGAATTTGAAAACATAACGGTTGAAGAACAAGTTATCCATAAAGATCACACATGGCAGTATAAGTATTTTTATCTCACACCATGAATCATATTGATAAACAATTATGAACCTATGCTAGCATGACAAGTTCTAAATCTCAAGATCCACTTTCACTTCACAAGAGATTAACAATTTAGATGTTAGCTACGCATCTAACAATTAGCACAACCATACGAGGATATCAAATATACACAACACACAGATCTTTAAAGCATCAAGATACTAAGTTCCGTAAATAAATCCGTTAGAATCCCATGACAACGATTAGCTCATAATTGAACCGTTCATCGTCATGGGATTTGATTAAAACATGGTAATTAACAAGATATGAAAGAAAAGAACAATAATATTAATAAAGCAAAGAGTTGAGAAAACAAATCTAGATCGAAATAGCGCCTAAGAAAAGAATACAAAAGATGAAGTCGATTGAGATCCGTTGCTTGTCACGAGCGTTGAATCCTTCTCTTCTTTCTCCCTTGCAATCTATGCTATGATATGTAATTCTATGTAATGATATGATTTTACAATGATATAATGTGTTTAAATAGGCCCTAGAAGTCTTGTCCAACAAGAAATAGCTTAAAAATACAATTTAATTCGAAACAGAAAAGAATTTCTAGACTTTTTAGGAGTATTTTTCGAGCTGGCAGATTACTCCCGAGGCCGCATCCTGGGATCTGAGGCCGTGGCCTCAAGTCCAATCTGCCGGGGTGTTTTGTTGCTCGTTTCTTCGTTTTCGCTCCATTTCGTCTCATTCCTTTTGCGTAAATTGCCGTTCTTCCATTCCATAGACTTAAAATCTTCATACTATCACAGGAATCAACTCCATTCTTCATTCCAAACTCAATTTAAACTCCAAGATCAACGAAGAATGCACATCCCAACCGATAATTACAATCCTGCACATCTACACAAAACACATCAAAAATACAACAAACTTGAGACCAAGTGAATCAATTTAAGCCTTTATGAAATGCTCCAAGTGGATATAAAATCCACTTATCATGGGTTTGGGTAGATAATTAGATACCAAGTATGATTAGAATTTGGTAGGTAATTAGAAACCAAATATGATTATGCTTGTACGGTAACTTGGTGGCTAAGTTTGTGTTGGCTATATATATATAGTCATATTGTATTTGTTTGAAGTGGTGAAAAGCTTAAAAGATGTAGCCTTAAGTATTGTTTGGGAGATGCTTGAGCATTGTTGGCTCAAGTATCGGGGTTGGGACACTGTTAAGGTGTTATTGTTTTGATGTATTATTGATAACTGTTTTGATTAATAATACGAGTTGGGACGTGGGTGTTTTCACGTCAAATATTGTTTGTGTGTTCTAGTTTTACTTTTACTTATTGTTGATAGAAGTAGAAGTAATACTTGAAAAACGTGTGACCGCGCTTGGTGGATCTTGTCAACTAATCAATTGGTTATATGTGCTCTGTTTTGGTTTTTGTGAATCTCGAATTGTGTAAATCCCCTAACCTAACAAGTGCTATCAGAGCCAAGGTTCGGGTTCGTGATGGATGAGGTTAAAGAAACGTTCGAGGTTCAATTGATCTGGCAGAGTACAATGAAGGATTTGCTGACAAGGAGATTGCTGCTAAAGCGGGAAGAGACAAAGTTATGTGCGGTTTGATGGTTGGCTTGCACCGTGGATCAATCCTATGTTCGGACTCGAGATGGAAGAAGATGGAAGAGGTCATCGAAATTGTTTCAATGGCTTAATCAACAAGGTGAACTATTTTGATGATACTAGTGATTTTCTTCAGGAGACCGAAGGATTGTGAAAGCAAGGATCGGGTGACTCAACATGTGGAAGAGCACTCGTGGTGGTTGATGCACGTGATTTTGTGGATGGAAACATCGTTCTGGTGAAGAACGATGGGTTTGGAGGGTCACTAAACGAGTTTTAGCGACACTCAATGATCGGAAGAATAAGATGAGTAGATTCTTGTTCGAGGGGAGGCGTTGGTGAATGGACGTCAATGGCTTGATGGGTACTGTTCAATCCGATATGAGTATTGGGTTGAAGGGGAGGATTGTTGAGTTTCAACCCAATATGATGTTATGGATTTGGGTAGATAATTGGATACCAAGTATGATTAGAATTTGGTAGGTAATTAGAAACCAAATATGATTATGCTTGTATGGTAACTTGGTAGCTAAGTTTGTGGTGGCTATATATACATAGTCATATTGTATTTGTTTGAAGTGGTGAAAAGCTTAAGAAATGTCGTTTTAAGTATTGTTTGGGAGATGCTTGAGCATTGTTGGCTCAAGTATTGGGGTTGGGACACCGTTAAGGTGTTATTGTTTTGATGTATTATTGATAACTGTTTTGATTAATAATACGAGTTGGGACGTGGGTGTTTTCACGTCAAATATTGTTTGTGTGTTCTTATTTTACTTTTACTTATTGTTGATAGAAGTTGATGTAGTGCTTGAATAACGTGTGACCGCGCTTGGTGAATCTTGTCAACTAATCAATTGATGTGTTTAGCGCTACTCCCATCATTGAATACGAGAAACATCATCGAACACTAGAAAAAAAAGAGAGAAGGTATACAAATATTTTTAGGGTTACTCTCATGATAAAACATGAGAAGGAAAAAGGATAAGAGAAGAGAAGGGAAAAGAAAAATCAAAACAATTTTATCAACAATCCAATATCATCAAAGAAAGAGAAATAGAATGTGTTGATATCTTCAACCAAAATAAAACAAAATTAGTAGACTCAATCCAACCCATATCAGTTTTATTTAAGAATAATTTAAACAATATGAAGAAGAAAATGATAACCAAATAGAAAATTAATCTTAACTGATTCGAGAAGAAAGAAAACACTTGGCAATTACGATTAAAATCCAAAATCGACAAATTGGTTTCTTGGTATACACATGGGGGATGAGTATGTTTAATTATTTAAAAGAGAAAAAAAGGACTACTTGTGCAGAAGACACGACCACGGGCAACAAAAATCTGACTCGACAGGCTAAAGAAAAATACGAAGCCCAACAACCAAATATGTACACAGCAGCCCAAATCTTCATGCACCTCCGTCCGTCCACCATCCTAGCCCGAAGCCAGAAAATTCAGACCGTGACGTATAAAATTAAATTAAAAATTCAAAAACTAATGCTTTTACACATACTTTTTGTACCGATACGGGGTTAAAATTTCATACTATATAAACTTTACACTACTGAGGATATCGCCATATCGGTCTCGCAAAGCCGTTTCAGTCTGTAGCTCCTAATGGGGCTATAAATCTGGCTTGACCCATACAAACCAATGGGCTGTTAGTTAAATGTCGTTATGATAAATAGCTTGGTTAATGCGACATGCATGTACAAAGCAGAGCCAATACTGTTATATTAATTGTAAAAGAGCCTTGAGGAGAGGGGAGTGTCGTCGGCGCTCGTTAGGGTGATTCGAGACATGTACTCCCAAGCTAGTTCGTGCGTTCGGACACCAGTGGGGGACTCCCGTTTCTTCCCGGTTGAGTTGGGGCTTCATCAGGGGTCGGCCCTGAGTCCTTTTCTTTTCGCCCTAATCCTTGATGTCTTGTCGCGGGGGATTCAAGATGCTGTCCCTTGGTGCATGCTCTTCGCGGATGATATCGTGCTAGTGTCGGAATCGAGGAGGGAGGTGAACGACAAATTGGAGCTTTGGAGATCTACTTTGGAGTCCCGAGGGTTACGTATGAGTCGTTCTAAAACCGAGTATCTCTGGTGTAACTTCAGTGGTGAGACCAACGAAGAAGGGGTGGAGGTTAGGATTGAAGACCAGATCGTCCCGCAGACGGATAAATTCAAGTATTTGGGTTCGATCATCCAGAAGGAAAGTGAGATAGAAGCAGATGTCACGCATCGTATCAAGGCTGGGTGGCTAAGGTGGAGGGCAGCGTCAGGGGTAATGTGCGATAAGAAAGTCCCTTTAAAGTTGAAAGGGAAATTCTATAGAGCGGCTATCCGTCCTGCGATGTTGTATGGTTCTGAGTGTTGGGCGGAGAAGAAGGCTCTCGTTAGCAAGCTGGAAGGGGCGGAAATAAGGATGTTGCGGTGGTCATGTGGGCGCACGATGTTGGACAGAATCCCGAACTCGGTGTTTAGGAGCGAGCTTGAAGTGGCGCCTTTTTCTGCGAAAGTTAGGGAAGGAAGGTTGAGATGGTTCGGCCACGTTCGAAGGAGGCTGGCGGAAGCCCCAGTTAGGAGGGTCGAGAGTCTGGCGGTTGTTGGGGCGAGGAGGAGAGGCAGGCCGAGGAGGTCGTGGGAAGAGCAGCTCCGGATGGATTTGAAGGCCTTAGACTTAAATGAGACCATGCTCGCGGATAGGTGTTCTTGGAGGCGGCGTATCAGAGTGGTCCCTTTTAGGTTGTGGCTCTGTTGTCGAGAGCCTCAGAGTAGCCTTGTCTCGGTTAGCGATTTTTTAGAAGTTCGGCTATAGCATTCTCACTGTTCGTTTTGAGTGTCGCATGTTTTCTGGTTTTGCAGCTGCAGGGAGTGTGTTTTCTGTGCGGGTCCTTCCGTGTGATTAGAGTGCTTCAAGCTAGGAGTATCATAATCCCTCGCAGATAGGTAGGTCCCATGTGGAGAATGCCATGGGCCGCAGGTATGTCACTGTCCATTTCCGTATCATTTCCGCTGTATTTACCACACTCTATGTATGTTGTGCACTCAGCCGAGGGTCTTCACGGAAACAGCCTCCCCGCTCAAAAAGTGGGGGTATGGTCTGCGTACAACCTACCCTCTCCAGACCCTGCTCTGAACGGGATATACTGTGTATGTTTGGTTTGGTTTGGTTTGGTTTTCTACCAAGAATAGTATCTCACTCACACATGTACTTGAACATCAGCATATGAACTTTGATTCTTTTCCACATCAAAATTTTGACTAAGATACATATCAGTATCTGAAGCCCGTCAAATGAACTACACACTAATAATTCCAGCTGCATCGGATTAATATACTGCGGAAGCAAAGCATCTCCCTTCTGAAGTATGTGGAATTTTTTTTAACAGCACTTTTTTTGGTTTGTTGAACTCTCAAATTCCACAAGCCATCGAAATTGCTCAGCCATCTGCGGACCAGTTTGTAGTATAATCATGGTCTTCCCACGTAACTTTTTCTTGCATTTGACATCGCAATTATTAGAATTAAAATAGAAGTGAACTAGTTAATAGGTGAGATCAGTGTGGCAAATCGTTACCTCGAGCAGGGGAGTATTGATCATGAACTGGATGACGTCCACTGCAGCACAAGATCTTACAAAATACATTCCTATCGTGAAACCCTTTTTGCATACAACAAAAGACATAACAAACTACAGTCAATATTTCTTTTTCTGTTTGAATGTTAAATTATAAAACAGTATCATAGGATGGCAGGGGTTGGTACAAGCCACGCTTCTCAACCAAAGGAATAAGATGTAAAGGAAAGTCTACAGTTAAGGAGACACTGTCATATCTAACAATGAGCCTATTTTATTACAGGACATGAAAAATTGTAGATAATAGCTAATGTTGCAAAAAAACAAACATTCATAGACAATCTTATGAGCATGGAGCAGCACACTAATTAGATGTATCCTACCAACAAGTGAGTTATCTAAAAATCAATAGGAGACTAAATAATACTTGAACTTCAGCAAGCTATTAAAATCAATTACATTGCTATTAAAATCAATTACATTTGCCACGGAGCAAACAGCATACCTTGGTACCGTGCATGAACATGCAAAGAAGCAAGTTGTTCAAAGTTCCCTGTGATTTTAAGGCTTTGACTCTGATCAATATAGCATCCACAATCAGCACCCATATCAATCAAAGTCTTTGCTTAATCTCCCAAATGGTCCTGATTGCACAATAGTTCATTAAGGAGCTAGATGACAGTCAACAAGTCCAAATATACAGGAATACAGCTATGATTCTGATATTTACTGTACAGAACCACTTTCATAAATTATCCTGTTCTTAACATTGCGTGACTAAATACGAAATACACTTCTCCGTCAGGTAATGAAGAAGATGCGTTTTTACTACAAATTCTCCACTGCAACAAGAAAATACAGTATTAAGGTCCAAATAAAACAAAGGAAGCTGAAGTGGAAAATGAGCATGCGTAAAATGACAGAGGATAGCAAACCTTGAAACACTGTAGCTATAGATGTTAGAAGTATAAGGCTCAATAAACTAATTATGTCTAAGAAAATTTGGCACTTGCAATACCCTCTCAAGCAATCAGCAGAAAATTTAGGATACAACGCAACACAGAACAGGAAAGTCAAACTATTCTTTGAAATTCCAACTAAAAGGACAAACACAAAGTGCTACAAAGCAATCAATTCCCAAAATAATGGTTAAAGTCTGTCCTGAAACATACCTTACCACTTGGACTTCCGAGTTTTGTCACACAGGACCCCTCCTTATTGGCCAACTCAGATGAAGCCAATAGAGCATGGCAAAATGTCTTCATTTAGCTGCTGAGCTACAAGGTAAACCTCAACGATCATAGCTCAAGTTTGAAAAAGAAGCATCAGTAAATTGGATTTTAAACTCATGTGAATCAAATGTCATGCCAAGCAATATGAATGCATCTGCAAGACCCTGAACTCCAATACCAATGGGCCTGTGCTGTAAGTTTACGTTCTTGCAGTCTCAATTGGATGAATAATAAATGTCAATACTCTTGTTAAGGTTAATAGTGACTATTTGCAGTAACCTGTCCCAAAAGAAGGGAAGGTAATAAAAAAATTGGACTAAAGTTACAATGACTCCTCACTTTCTTAACTAGCCTACATCCACAGCTGAGACAACTACGTACCGACGTCTCACTACTACTTAATTAACATTATAAAAGCCAAACTTCTGCTAGTTTATCAAAATCTAGTTTTAGAACCTCAACTGCATATGAGGTTAATGGTCGGGATTCATCTGGAACCCCCCGCAACATACACATTTCGAAACTAAATTAGGAACCACCCCAATTTTTGGTGAGCAATTGATGCATACAGCAGTTGCTGGCCAACTGGCCTGATATATTTAAGGATAACTGGTGGATAAATTAGTAGACAAATTAATAAGAATGCTATTAAAAATGAAAAAGTTGTTATACTGATAAACCAAATTAGATGCCTCTTATTAGCTTTTGAATAATTAGCTTAAACAATATATGTTATTCCCAGTTTCTATCTGGGACTTCAGAACTCCAGACCATCAAGTCTGTGCCTGGACAAAGTTCAAGGCTTTTGCTCTAAGTTTTATTGTTAATTACATTTTAGCAACACAAATTCATGTCTCATCAAAATAACAATTCAAGTAAAATATTATAATTATTTTCAATCTTACATAGACAATATATGTATGTATATATATAACATTAACCATGCAAAAACCAAATCAAAGTTATAAAAATCTACCACTCATATTGGGCATAAGGTTTTGAGTCTCTTGCACCTAACAATCAGCCAAACCCGGAGCTTCATTTGAACAGCACGAGGATCACAAACCATTTTTTTGAACCCTTTCCATTAAGACATCTGGAATCTAAAGACCATAATGTAAATATGAGGCTCGGTGTTTTTCCTACGAGGATAATATTTCTCAGCTTACAATAATATTCCATAAATCACAAAATAAATGACCTGCTAGATATCTGTAGATATATTAGCAGAAGGAAGAAATGTTTGCGGAGCTAACAATCACCATGCTGAAAATTTTCTGGATTATATGGCACAATATTTAACAAATAAAACACGTCTGATTTACCTCACTAATCTAGAAATTTGTATGTATTAGCATGCCACGGCTCTACTACATCCCCAACAAAAAATTATCTACATAAACAAAAAAACAGTAATGTAAAGCTAAAATATCAAAAGAGAACATGACAACGACATAGTTTACACCTTTCCCCTCGACATCACCTTAACAAATATAATGGTTGATGTCACTGGAAACTCGGCTATTGGAACAATGCTATTGGATGTACCATCAGTTCCACAAATACAAATACCAGCAGCATGGATATCATGAACAGAAGCACCAATTCCTGCAGCTAATTTGCTGATAACAGCACACTCCTTTAATACTGTCACAGGGTCATCTTGCATATGAACAGGAAGCAAGTACTCAACTGCAACAAAACCAAAAGAGGAATGTCAGAAGACAGTTTAAAAAACTGTGCCAATACCATGGCATCAAACTGCAAACAGCATAACAAAAATAGGAAGCAGAAAAACATTCAATAATATCTAAACTAATTACATTACAGCTAAATCAATACTGAATAAAAATAGACAGTTGACACACTTGGGGCCTTGGGTTCCCACATTAAAAAGGGTCGGTGATGCACGAGTGAACCATTGCCGAGAGACCAAATGGGCATGTGCTGATCAACATGCATTGTGGCCTCTCAACAACTTCCTCATGAATTATTACAAGGTAGAATCTCTAAATCGTTTTACAACCAAAGTAATCATACTATAAGTCTTGGCTATAATTATCTAACTATCTGATCAAGCAGCATTCTGATTCAATTAAACAATATAACTAACATCAGTACGCTAAGTAGTCCCTCTTGAAAGTTACAAATACAACGAACTATCTTACGAGATCAATCCTTTGATACACTCTCATATAGAATGTGGGTCTGTAACTCAAATGCACTCTTTAATTCGTTTCTACCAGCAATGACGATAGCAATATGCATAATAATAACACATGAATTTACAACCAAGACAGGCCCAAATTCTGAAAAAAAAAAAAAAAGAGAGAGAGAGAGAGAGAGAGAGAACAAGAAACATATAAAATACAAATTTTCTCAATAATATATGATATGATCACTTATAAACACCACAAAAAAACCATAATTTCGGTGCGGACTTTTATCGAACAGGTTAGAGGCACAAAAATATTTGTACTATCTTTAAAAAAATATGATAGTACTAACTTCTACAGATATTCTTTAAATTATTTTTTAATACTAAGTATTATTGAAAAAAATAATTAATATGAAATTTGTACTAACTTTAAAAAAATTCATTCTTTAAACACAACAGAATTTCATAATAATATACAAGAATTGAACATTTTTTACTCTAAATTATTTACGACGATCTGAATGTTAAATTAAATTGTGCAAAATTCGTTGAAGTATGATGTATTTCCCTATCATATCTTTTTATAAAACTCATATAATCAACTCAACAAGTTTATATCAATTAAATAATATATTATATTGTAGTCTAAGTGACTCAAAATTATGTTGGAGTAAAATCAAACAAACCTAACAATTTATTGTAGTCTAAGTGATGAAATAGAAAAATAACAAAATTTAGATTAGAAAATTTGTTTGATTTTATAAATAAATTAATAAAAATTACAAAATTGACAATTTAGTTTTGTCACTCGTTCATTTATCATATTAAGAAAAAAAAAATAACACATCTAAATTTTGTGTTTGAAATTGTACGAAAATATTTATATTGTAATAAAAATAATAAACAATAGAGGGGAGGTATTTGTAACTATAATATCAACTTACTAGTGATGATACATTTTAATTTCTAGATATTTAAAGATTTTATAAACTTAAAAACTAGAAAAATGTAAACATACCGTTGCATTTATGTATAAATTTCATTAAATTTCATATTTGTAATTTTATTTAAGAAACACATTGTGGAGATATTTGTTATAATTGTAATTTCAATTCCATATCGTATTTGTATTTGTAACGTAGCATGTTCTATTTACTTAGGATTTTTTCATTATATTGCATAATGAATACGATATCAGGGTCATTCCTAATGTTGGAGATAATCAGATAAGGGAGGTAAAAGTTGTGAAACTGCATAATGAATACGATGTCAGAGTTCTTCTTGATGTTGGAGATGATGAGATTTATAGCATTACTCTTACGATTAAAGGGAAGGGAAAAGTTGTGATTTTATTTTTCAACGGAATAATGCCTGCTACATTGCGTGGGGGAAAAACTGATAAGATGATGATTTTTTATGACGTTGTTGATATTTTTAAGAAGACTTATTCTAATGAATTATATTTGCAATAGACATGATCTATCTATGAGGAAGTTAGTGTAGAAATGTCTAATGCTAGAGATGTTTTGATGAGGTGGTAGCGGGGTTGTTTTCCTAAGTCTAGGTTTTTTGTTTTATAGCATTGTGTGAGAAGAGTTTTATATATGCTTTAATTGTTTAATTTTTCTCTTATACTATATACTTTTACAATATGGTAGGCACGGACAGATTCTTCATTTCAAATAGCAAGGAAAAAAGTTTAGAAACTTTTGTTACGAATATCCGTTTGAGCTGGGGAGTGAAACTACATAATAACTACGATGTTAGGGTTCTTCCTGATGTAGAAGATGACCAAATTTATAGCATCACTCTTGGGATTAAAGGGAAAAGTTGTGATTTTATTTTTCAAATGATGATTTTTGATGACGCTGTTGAGATATTCAAGAAAGCTAAGGACAAATGTAGGAAAAACGAAAAACGTGACAGATGTCTTCAAAGGAGTACTCGTGGAACGGAGTAGATCTGAATCAAGGCATCCAACTCAGATTAGTCAATGTGGTAAACAATTCCAACTTTCAAAAGTAATTCCAAGTGGTATCAACTATGACTACAAGAATCTACAAACTAAAGGAAGACTGAGACATGAAATTAAGATTGGTAAGATGGCTCTTGAAAATTCTCTACACGCATTTATTTCCCCATTTATCCCCGAAAAACAAGCGAATCGTGATCAATATGTTGATAGGATTCGTAAATCTACCACCTCATTCTTGCATATCTTTCCTGAAGCCGTTCGGAATGACGAAATATTTAAAGATGTATTTAGAATCTATGAATCTAGTGGGAATCTCACTGAATATGTGGTTGGTCTCGTAAATGATTGGAGTAAATTTTCGAACCAAATCCATGAATCATTGCATGACCATACCAAAAAACCTAAACTTTGGGCAAATATGAAACTTGTGGTTATAACAATGCCTACTATATTGCGTGGGGAAAACCTGATACAATGATGATTTTTTGATGACACTGTTGGTATTTTCAAAAAGGTTACTGAGAAACGATGAAAATCAGGGTAGAGATCGTCAAAAAAGGAGCCATGGAAAGGGCAGGAGCAGATCTACACCAAGGCCTCTAACACATATTACTCAATCTGGTAAACAATTCTATATTTCAAAAGCGATCCCATATGGTATCAATTTGACTATAATTATCTAAAAACTAAATGTGAACTTAGACATTAAGTTAGAATTGGTAAGATGGCTCTTGAAAATGCTCTGCATGCATTTGTTTCTCCCATTCATTACCAAAAAATGTGTATTGTGATCATTATGTTAGTGGATTTGTAAATCTACAATCGCAGTATTATAAATTTATGGATTTTATTATATAAATTAATGAAAATTGATGTTGTAATTATATTAAATTAAGCTTATGGTTTAGTTCCGCTACTCATCTTTTTATCGTATTGGAAAAAAAAGATAACATACCTAAATTTTGCCTTTAAAATTGGACCAAAATATTCATATTGTAAGAATAGTTAATTCGATAGTACAAATCCAATTAATTATCGAGGGTACATTCTATTTTTTAGATATTTATATTTAAATATTTTATTTATGTATAAATAAATGTATTAATTACACATGTCATCATTTCATCTTCAAACGTGACTTTCTTAAAATTTAAATTATTTAAATGATATGCACATATTTTTATATAAAATAAATAATGTCTAACTACTAATTTATTCAAAAATATTAACTATAATATAATTATTGGTAATCGATTATAGTCATTATTTTTTTTTATTACTTGAGATTTTTTTCTCATCTATATAACATGCCTACTGTTATAGTAATGATGTGCATTGTGGCATCCCATAATCCGGGGTACAGATTTGGGGCCACTAACCACAATCCACACAACACATACCTGGATATAAACATAATATAATAATAAAATACCTCTGATCCAAGATCACATACAGGTTATGGTATGAAACAACTATTGAATTAAATTATTACAATCCCACTTCAAAATTAAATTATTCTACAAATTGCTAACAACTAAGTCCATTTATTGAACTAGTTAACCAATCTTTGACAAGGCTCAAATCACTACCCGCACGAGTCAACAACCCGAACAGCACATCTCGCTGTAGGGACAGGATTACTCGCCTGACCACAAGGTCTACTCATTACCTCTCCATAAACTGGAAAAATAAAACAACAATGCAAGAGTGAGCCAACAGTGCTCAGCAAGCATAAATGTATATAAATATCAAGAACAATAATAAGATCAGATCAACAAGAATAAATATCATGGGCTTCAAAGGAATCAGGCTTTAAAGCAACTCAACCTCAATGTATAGATTAGAATTGGATTTTTATATATTTTAAAAAAAACAATAAGGTTAGGCTGCTGATCAGTCACGCACTAACCCCGGACAAACGCACACAGCAATATCCTATAATGAATCCATGACACACATTGGCCTTATTATCTTCCGACCACGAATCCGGTCCGATCCCTTACGGTCCACATTTTAAAAATATTCCAATTATATATCAAACGCACTAGGTGTCGGGACAATCGACAACCTTTGCCAACCAAACAACTGGAAAACTCACGTCCAGAACAACAACTCATAATTCATGAATCATTGAAGAATTCAAGATCAACAGGTGTTGACGAGTTCGACACGATAATTGGGTAATAATTAAGAAGTAATAACTCAAAGGGTATCGACGAGTTCGATACAATAAAAGGGTGATAAACTAAGAAACCGCAATAATAATAAATGTCGACGAGAACGACAATAAATGGGGTGATGGCAATAAAGAACAATAACTTCAATAAGTATCGACGAGATCGATACGACTAATTGGGGTGACATCATAATCAGAATAATTAAAAGTGATTTCACTTGAACAAGAAGTGAAGGGAAATACTTGCGTGTCAAACGACGCTAAACTCGTCTAACACTTGATCGCCTCACTCTACTTTTAGGCTTTCCTTTATCCATCTAACTCGATTCTAAACTTCCCTTTATTCCTCTTACTCGATTCTATAATAATTAGAGCACATTAATCAATAAAAAACATTTAAGACTCGCTAACAGTGAATATACATAACTCATATATCATTTAAGCATGTAAATTCCCCAAAACAGCACATATAACTCACTTTATTAATTAATTGAACTCAAGAAATATTTTTAAAACCATCTTCAACCTTGGTTTTTGAATAAAACCCAACTCAGAAACATTTTCTAGAAACAAATTTTCACTATTTTTACATCATTTAAAACAGAAAACAAATTAATTAAGAATTAAATAACTCTAATTAAATTAATTAAAATCAACTAATAACTAATTAATAAAATTATTCAATAAATAATTACATTTATCAAATAATTAAATCAATTAAATTATTATTTGAAATTAATTAACATAAATAAAAGTATTTAATTCTTAATTATTTTAGAGTTAAGAACAAATAAATAAATAAATTCTCAATTTAAATAACTAAACAAATAATTCAGAATTAAATCTGAATTTAAATCATAATTTCAAAAATTATTTTCTGAATTTTAAAAGAAAAATTCTGATTTTAAATAAAGTTTTTAAATTAAAAAATAAAATAAAATAATTGTGAAAGTAAGATAAAACAATTTTACCTTGTCAAGGTAAATTGGTAAAACTATTTATTATTATTATTATTATTATTATTATTATTATTATTATTATTATTATTATTATTATTATTTTTTTTCATTACACTGTCCCCTCCCCCCGTTTACTGTTCCTGCCGGTGACATATGTGACATCCCTTGATCCGGGATCAGTAATCCAGGTCATCATGGTCCAATTTCCATTTAATAACATTATACACTTGGCAATTTAAATCTTAATCCCTGTTAATACCTACACAAGTGACCCCACATTATCATCCACACACACAAGCCATATGATCAGGGAACAACATCCATTAATAATAGCAGTTAAAGATAAAATATTATTATAATCCCAGAATACCATCTACTATACCCATATATAAGTATATACTACCTTGAGAACAGGTGTCAATACTTTCTCATAAGGTAGATTTCCCCTTTACCCTCTTCCGGGTTGTACTACGACGTTTCGGCACCTGATCTAGCTGTTATATAAAGAAATAGCAAGAGTGAGCAATAATAGCTCAGCAAGATAAAGTTTTTAAAGCCAGTACCAAAGATAATATATAATCATTTAATAAATTGAAAATTCAATAAAATAATCAAGGGAATAATTTAATTCTTACTCTGTTTTTGTAATCTTCCATTTACTATTAAGAATAAACTTGTAACCCTTTAATAAAATAAAATTTCAGAAAATAATCAAAAGAATAATCAACCCTTGTTCCATTTGTGTAAACATTCCATTTTTTTCTCTTCTGTAATGAAAATAGTATTATAATAATACTTCCCTTTTTATTCACTGTATAATTCCATTATTCAATGCCAGTTCTTCTCTTTTCAGTACATCAATCTGTAACATTTATCAATTATTCCTTTAAAGAAATTTTTTTGGGATTTTCACTATTGCCAAATACGTAAGGACGATGATCAGTCGCCCTCCGTATCTGTCCCTTTTTACTACTAGTAGAAGGAGGAAGGTTACCCACCGCATCCCCCTAGAGGAAAGTTACCCATTACATCTTTCGTCGGCAACACATGGGCCGAAATAAAATATCAAGTGCTGGACTGTGCCGAACACAGCCTCTTACGCGAACTTTCGAAATCCCCATTGAAAACAATTTGTTATTCCAATTCATACTGAAAGATAATCTTTCACATTCCCATTTCCATTTTCCATTTTCCTTTTCACCCTTATCCTTTCATATATCATTACCCTTTTTATTAACTCTGGATACATCTCAGAGTTAAGATTTTCAGAAAGAATTTGATTTAAAAGAGTTTGACTAGGGAGCCTTGGGGTTGAAAGAACCCTTAACTTTTAAAATCGTCTTTCGTACTTTTAATATTCCTTGAAAAGTTTTAGTAACATTTAAAGCAGCAATTAATACTTTTCCCTTTATTAAAATAATTACTTAATATTGAGTATTATACAATTATTATATTAATATATAATTGAAAATAATATAATCTATAATCATTGAAAAGAATATACTTTTATTCTTAAAGAGTACACAAACTATAATACTATGCATGAAAATTTCCTTTGAAGAAAATCTGCAAATATTAATCTTTATTTACTTAGGAAAACTTAGCTCCCGGTCACTCATAGAATATAACTTACTATATACTTCATACTACCCTTCCTTCTCATATAACATTTCCTTTAGTCCATAAAGTGCTTTGCACTATCCTTATTCATATCAAATAATTTCAGAAATCAGGGAAATATGTCCCTAGCAATATAATAATATGAAACCACATATATTATCAGCAAAACCATTTTCCATGAAAATATCACAATTTATCGAAGTAAGGGTATAAGATATCTTGCCTTGATCTCTAGGTCGAATATGAGTGCTCTGGCGTTCCTTTCGAGTCTCTATAGAAACGAAACGAATCACCATTAGAACTATATTCCATTATGACTCCATGTTACTCATAACAATTACCTTAACCACTTAGTTCACTTAACCACTTAATCCTTGTATAATAACATTAAGAATGTTTAAGCATAATGACCATAAGTTCAAAGGTATCACATTGATGTAATTGCGGTTTTCCGAACGACTTTCACTAAAATGCTCATTAACTGTTAACTCAATTGATGCACCGTTTTCGCGTGCACGATCTAGGAAATGTCTAGAACAAAACCATGTAAAGTGTTTTCCAAAATAGCAGAAAATCTTTCCCGAAGTTACTGTTCACATAAGATGGTTCGATGAACAGTGATTTCGCGTAACTTTTATTAAAACTTTGATATCTCCTAAACCGTATGTTGAAATTTTTGCCATCTTTATATCAAAATGATCCATGAACCAAGCTCTATCTTACCATGATCAGTTGATACCTTTTAATGACCTTTAACAGTTCGAAATTATGTCTTAAAAATAGGGCAGTTTTTGTTCTAACGAAAATCGGACATTATAACGGCTATACTTTCATACTTTCCAAATTATCACCCTTCCAAACTCATCATCCAACACATATACCATTCCATTCACCATGTGGTCATCATACCAGCCATGGTTACAAGCATATAACATCTCCATATTTAATCAACTCAACGTATAACACACATATAAGCATGGTTTCATGTCTTCTACAAGTTTAATCCTTAAACTAGTCATAATCCATAACAAACTCAAAAGGGTAAGAATGTTTATACCTTCCTTGATGCTTTAACACTCTTAACAAAGGCTTGTAGTCTTTGAGAAGCCTTGATATAACCTTATAATACCTTAAACTAACAAGATACATCAAGAACACACTTAGTAATTTTTGGAGTTACTAAACCCCTCCTTAAAGAACTGGAAAAACGAGGTCCTTACCTTACTTTTCTGGATGAGGTTCCTGAAGAAGAGTTATAGAGCATCTCAATAACTTTCCAACAAGCTAAAGAAAACAAAAATCTAGTGAGAAATGAGGGAGATATGCCCAGTTTACTGAGCTGCTGTCTTGGTTGGCCGAATATGGCAATGGTGGAGAAAATGGGAGAGTTTTGTGTTGGCTAGCAAGTTCTTGACTTTTGTAGATATTTTGTATGATTTATGTAGATAATCATCAAGTAATCTTGCTAGATAATCCTTGATAAAAGCTAGTGGAAACTTGCCTAACTTGGTGATGTCATGCATGATGTCATGGAGGATGACCTTATAATCTTGTTTTTGATTTCTAAATAATATGTTAATGATTTTTGGTGAATGGTAATGTGGTATATATATATATCCTTGTTATAATATTAATCTTGGTTGTTTGGTTTTTCATACTCGTTTAATCCCGATTCGTTTATTAATCCAAGTTCCCGTGGTAATCCTTTGCTTTGCTCATTTCTAGGTTTAACCTAATTCTGTCAAATTTCTTCTGATGTAAATCCTTTTAAAATTTTCATATTCCTTAATATCCAATGCATTAAGGACTCAATTGAAATCAAAAATCTTTAGAGTCCATACTCGAGAACCTTTAAAATCCGTGATCATTTCCAGTCACTCATTTTCATAGTACAACAATAATATGATTTCAACTCGTTCATTTTCCGATTCGCACATAGAGTAACTACATATCTTTTTCCATAAATCCACAAAATTACTATTCATTGAGATGCTGTAGCATTACAAAATTTAGGGAATATCACAACATCCCTGCACTCCGGCGACTCGATTTTGACACCAACCAAAAACAGAACAGATATACATCTTCTGGACATCCACACACATCAAAAATTCAACCAAAAAACGAACCACTCGACTAAGAAATGGCCGGAAACGCAGGAAAATCCGGTGAGCTCGCACTCATCTCCGGCGAACTTCGAATCGGCTCAAAACAGAACCAAATCGCATGTTTAAGGTGTCAAATCAAAGCTTAACAAATGTACAATCTACCCATGGCGACCATTCTTATGAAAAATCAACAAACAAGTTGAAAAATCGATTCAAAGATTCGGTCAAAAACTTTAAACTCTAATATCATCAAATCGGAAACTCACAACGAAATTGAACACATATATAAGTTGTTTAGGACCCTTGAAGCTATACAAACCTACAAAATCACTGAACATACTCCGAAATCCAAAACCCCCAAATTTTCAATTCAAGAACCCAAGAAAATTCGAAATAAATAAAATAATTCGTATAAAATCACCATTTACACCTCCAAAAGTGCTATCGATCTTCAAGAACAAATATGATTCCTGGAACTGAGAGCTTTGATTTAACTATTTGAGCGTCGAAAACGGATTCCAAAATCACCTCCAAAAGTGCGATCGATCTTCAAGAACAAATATGAATTTATATAATTTTTTTTATAAAACTTTTGAAAGACTTTTGATTTTCTTTGATTGGCCAGCTCAAAATCATTCTAATTGGCTGGAAAAGAGATAAAATTTGTACTGGTCAAAAATAAAGTTACGAAAAATATTTTTGTTCCCGAAATGCTCGGAACCCTTATTAACTTTTAATCGGTCCCGAAAGTACCAATTAAACCAATTACGGGTCTGACTCCAACAAAATATATTGACAAAAAATAATTAATCAATTATTGAAAATTTTTAAGACTCGTAAAACGAACAAAATACAAGTTTCGAATATTTTGAGATTTATCTGACGAATATTGATACGAAAATGATTTTAAGTCGAAGTCTTAAGGATTTTGAAAACAGGGTTTAACTGATAAGGACGAACTGTACTGCGGGCTTGTCGAAAAAGTTAAAGATAATCACCCAAGAGTCTAGTACAATTACTAAACACATAAAGGGTCCCAAACAATCATTCCCGATACTTTATTCATATCTAACGATATCACCTCGTATTCGCGATGTAATTATCCGCCAAACCGAATCAAAATATTTATATAAATTCAAAATAAGCTAAAATAAATTATAATAAAATATTTTCACCTCGATCACATAATAATAACACATATCCTCAGATACCAATCAACATTTACACCTTGACTTGTCAAAAGGGAATAAAATAATTAAAAATATTTTATTCCTATTTACCAAAAATAGTATTTAAATAAATTTAATAATCACAGTTCTTACATGCATTTACTTACATGACCCTTTAATTGGGAAATCCCTTTGTTAGTTATTTTGCCATGTAATTGTACTTAGCATTACGCATCAAATTCATATGTAATGTATAAATCAGCTATGCAATAATGCTTGTAAAAAGATCCTGGGATCATGCCTCAAGTTTGAAGAAGAAGGCTGTAAACTAAAGACGGTTGAAGTTTGAAAAATAAAGAAAATTTGCTTAAGTACAAATTCGAGAATTGAAATTATTCTATTATAGAGGTCAAGGATTCGATATCTCAGGGATTCCAGAAGTAAAGTGTTATATTCGATATGTCAAGGGTTTCAGAAGTAAAATGCTCTATTCGACATCTCAAGGATTCCAGAAGCAGAAATACTCTATTCGATATGTTAAGGATTTTAGAAGTGATATACTATATTTGATATGTCAAGGATTCCAGAAGTAGAAACATTCTATTCGATATGTCAAGAATTCCAAAAGTAAAAAGTCATATTCGACATCTCAAGGATTCCACAAGTCAAAATACTCAGTCGACGTCTCAAGGATTCCAGAAGTAAAAAAGGCTCATTCTGTCCAAATACAACAAAATAGAATTACGTTGATTATTTTTTTGGATAACACAAATTAAAGTAGCATCTTATTTTGATATTTGGGACAGTTTTTCGAATTACGATATTAGAGGTCATTTTATTTAAAATTATACTCCCTTTGTCCCCACTGATTCTTTACATTGGGGAATGTAATTCTGGCACGGATTTTAAGTTGTATTTTGGGGATAGTTTCATAACTTATTTTTTAAATTTTTTTTTGTTGTATAAAAATAGAATTGTTTTATTTTTATACAAAAAAGGAAAATTTTAAAAATAAGTTATGAAATTATACTTTTTAACAGCCTTAGTGAAAAAACTGTAAAAAAATGGGAGGGATAGAGGGAATAACATTTAGGACCAACACCCACAAATATGTGTTCAAATTTTATATTTTATACATGTTTAAGTGAATATCGAAAACAGCATTAGCAGAAGGATAAAAAATTAAGTGTGCCTGTACTGGAGTAAAAGAGCAGATGGTATGAAAATCAAACGTGCCTAAAAAAAATGTAACTCTGAACTAACTTCGCTCAAATTAATATAAGTTTTCTCTTTCAATTTTTAGGCAAGAAAACTTTAATTTGGGCATTTCGGGCTTTTCCCTGATAGGATGCACACCAGGAGATAAATCTATTTTGTTATTTCCAAATCCGTTAAAAAATTTTTCTGGAAGATTTACGAGACTTTTGGCTAAAAAGAAAAGAAAATGCGAGAACACGTAAATGCTTGCACGTGTAATGTGTATTAATAGCCTAAAACTCACATATTCCTACAGCCATATTAATTTATTTATCTTTTTAATTCCATTTTTAGGAAAAACTCTTCGTTAATTTTCAAACTTTAATTCCATTCCTGGATTCATACAAGTGGGCCGTATCCATAGCCCAATATTTAGCAAACAAAACTCTACCCATTTCTTCCTTGTCCAGTCCACTAAATCCCAAATTGCTTAGAAATCTTTTTTCAAAGTACTCTCTCAAATAGTAACAATTAAGGCCCGTAAATTCTTCTCTTGGAATGTAACACAATGTTGTAAAAATTTAATGAATTAAAAGATTAACAGTAACTTATGCTTGCATTTGTAACTAAAAAATTTAAATATATTAAGAAAACTATTATTTCAAAGACAAACATAATTGATATTAGTTAGACTTGTTTTACGATAAATGAACTTTATGAGAAATAAATAAAACAATAGAAAATTAACTAATTCGTGCTTTTCGTGAATTATAATCTGAAACATAGGGTTAACATTCGGGTGTAAACTTAACATTAAAACCTGAAAACTCCTGCATCAAAAATTCTTATAAAATAAAGATAAACATTTGTATTAGTTTTTGTTATTTGCAAATCAATGATTTTTGAAGAGGGTTTGTACTGAAGCCTTAGAGAAAATGCAAGCTGCAGGAATGGAGTCAAAGGTTCTTCCTTTGCTGCTTTGTTCAATGAAGGCACATAGAAATACTGGCGGTCTATTCACTTGATCACTTCTCATGTTGTAACAATAAATATTTCCGAAGAATCACAAGATAAAGAAATATGTGGTTGCCGCCCTTCGAACTTAAATAAAAGACGACATTTCAATCTATATATCATGGCATATTTGAACATTGTCAGCACGATGGAGGATCTTATATCTTGTAAACCACTCGGTATGATACACTATTTTGTAACGTGAAATGAGAGGTTAAAATACTAGTGAAATTCTTTTACGGACTACTTTTCCATTTTATGCAAGAAAGAAGAGAAGTTGTGCATTGTACGTTGTAGCCTGGTGTGGTGCAAATGAGTTGAGAGAGAAGAGAAGAATAGACAATGAAACATGGTGAAGTTGTCCTATCACTAATATTTTTTAATTTCATTTGTTACGATGTAAAAACATGGTGAAGTTATTATAATATGTCATAGGTGATAGGCCTTTGTGTAAGAAGACATTTAACTGTCAACTCGATTAAACGGAACGTGTCAAAAGTCCTTTAATTGCTAGCAGAATAATAGTGCAAACCCCCAAAGCGCAAAATTTTTGTACCACCAAGTCAAAAGCTTTCTACTTAGGAATCCAATGAGACTACCTTGGAATATAAGTCAACTATATTAGGCTTAGCACATTTCTAAATAACAATAAAGATTCACCATGGGCAAAACTTTCTAAATCACACACATTGCAGTCTTTTTTTTTTTTTTTTACACGGAAAGGAAACTTCATTAATAATGCAAATCTTCCGACATTACATCCATAAGACCAGAGGGAACTTCATCCACCCTCCAATTACGCTCAGCTATGAAACTAGTATGTCTCGCTATATAGTGAGCCACATTGTTTGCAGAACGTTTGACGAACCTCAAAGATAATTACTATCTTTCAACTCTAAAAGAGTAGACCTACACTCCTCTATAATCCTCCCAAAGTAAGATAGCATGACTGTCTTACTTCGAATAGCCTGGACAGAAACTAAGCAATCTGTTTCCACAAGGACATTGCTCCATCTTTTCCTTTTTATCCAGCTCAACGCCTCTCGAATTCCTATTGCTTCGGCCTCCTCTGGTTTTATACACCCCTGAGAACATTTGGAAAATGCCTCTACTAACTCACCAGCATGATTCCTTGCGACCATAGAATAACTGAAGCACTGTGAAGAATCAAATATAGCAGCATCGGTGTTGATCTTAATCATATTAACATCTGGAACGCACCAGTGCTCTACCCCATCTTCTTGTGTCATATGACTAAGAGATGGACTGAAAAATTTGTCTTGAGCACTTAACCATTGATTAAGCATAGTTTTTGCCAACATCACTACATCTGTAACTTCCATACCTCGTTGATTCCAAACAATTTCATTTCTACATTTCCAGAGAGCCCAGCACAACATAGCTATTAGTTAAATATCCATACCCGTGTACTGTGAAAAAGCCGCCTCTAACCAATCAGAGAACAGATTCGTAGTCGTAACAGAGACTATTTTACCCAACTTGAGAAAGCATTCTACTGCGAACAAGCATGTAGTTAGAGTATGACAAGTAGTCTCAGGAGCTACATTACATACTGGACATAGGTCATTCACCATCACCCTTTTTACACGCAACTGATCCTTCGTTGGTAAGCATCCTGTTGAAGCACTCCATAAGAAGTGTTTTACTTTTGCTGGTATCTTTAGATTCCACAGTCTCCTCCAAAATCCCGAATTGTTACTAGAGCCAACATTGCCTCGAGATTCTTGCATTAGATTATAGGCTGACTTCACTGTATAGTGCCCGAAATTATCCTTACGCCAATACCATGAATCTGTAGCGTGATTCTGAATAGGAATGGTGAGGATCAAATTTCTATCCCGAGAAACAAAAATATCATTTATCAGCTCAACATCCCATCGAAAGTGCTCAACTTCTAACAAGGAAGAAACCATCTGACCTTTAATAGCTTCGCTATTAGTATGCACATAAGGGTCTTGCTCATTAGGTAACCAAGGGTCTGTCAAAATATTAATACTTCTCCCATCACCAACCCTACACCCCAGACCTCTTCGTACCAGGTTTTGAGCTTCCATAATGCTACGCCAAATGTAGCTCGAACTACTACCAACTGAAGCATTTAGAAAAGAACTCCGAGGATAGTATCTAGCCTTATAAAGCCTCCCTACCAGACTATCCGGATATTGAATTAGCCTCCACCCTTGCTTTCCTAATAAAGAGATATTAAAATCGTGAATCTGGCGAAAACCCAATCCACCATTACCTTTAGTTCTGCTAAGTCTTTCCCAAGACATCCAGTGTATGCCCTTCTCCTTTTTTTCGAGTTTTTCCACCAAAATTTATTCATAAGTTGCTCCAAACTGCTGCATAAATCTTTTGGAAGCAGAAAAACGCTCATCGCGTAATTCGGGACAGCTTGAGCCACTGTTTTAAGCAATGTTTCCTTCCCACCTTTTGACAACCAAATCTTTTCCCACCATTGAATTCTAGAGATCAAACAATCCTTTAAATATCCCAACACTGTTGATTTCTTTCGAGTCATGGTATTTGGAAGCCCTAAATACTTTGTGTGTTCATCAGCCTCATTAAAATTCAACACTGAATGCACTTCATTTTTTGTTTGGGCATCTGAATTTTTGGAATAGAAAACTGAAGATTTCTCAATGTTTATTTTCTGACCTGAGGCACGTTCAAATTTGTTTAAAATCTCAAAAACTCTTATAGCAGAATCAGTATTTGCCCTGCAATATATGTAAGTATCGTCCGCAAAGAACATGTGAGAAATCGATGGAGCTCCTCTTGAGACCTGAATACCCCTGATTAAGCTTCTCCTTTCATAGTCACTAATAAGAGCAGTCAATCCCTCCATACACAACAGGAACAAATAAGAGGACAGAGGATCTCCTTGACGGATTCCTCTCTGAGGAACTATGTTACCAAACTCACAACCAGCATGGCTGATCTGATACCTAGCCGACGTAACACATTCCATGAACAATTTAACAATTTTCGGAGCGAACCCAATCTTTGTTAGAATAGCCTTCAGAAATCCCCATTCTACTCGATCATAAGCTTTGCTCATATCTAATTTCAATGCCATCCAACTAGCCTTTCCTTTTGTTTTCCTTTTCATATAGTGCATAATCTCATATGATATCATAATGTTATCAGTAATGAGCCTTCCCGGAATGAATGCACTCTGCGAATCGGAGATGACCTTGTCAATTAAAACCTTTAATCTGTTTGCCATTACCTTTGAACAGATTTTATAAGCTACGTTGCACAGGGATATTGGTCTGAGGTCTTGCATTACATTCGGACATTTCTTCTTTGGAACCAGCACTATGTTTGTATCTGTCAGTCCAAAAGGAAATTTACATTCATCAAAGAACTGTTTGACCAACTGAATAATATCACTGCCAATTATACTCCAAAATCTCTGATAAAATGCAGGACTCATCCCGTCTGGTCCCGGGGATTTGTCGGGATGCATGTGGAACAAAGCTGTTTTCACTTCAATATCTTCAACAGGCCTTAGCAACTCATCATTCTGATTCTCTGTTATTTTTTGTGGGATGCAACTAATGGATTCCTCCCACTGCGTATCCGAGGCCTGAAAAAGGTTATCAAAATATTCGATCATAGTCTCTTGAAGCCCATTATTCCATTCCACTATATTGCCTTCCCCATTCTTCAATCTTGTAATCTGATTTGCCTTCCTCCTCTTTTTAGTCGCTGCGTGAAAGTATTTGCTATTGCGATCTCCTTCCTTAAGCCAAAGTTGTTTGGACCTTTGTTTCCAAAACACCTCTTGTTGCACATATATCTCAGCCAGATTCTTTGATTCCTCCACATACATTCGAGTTGAAATCTCATCTCTCCGTCCTTTTAACATTTTCAGAATCTGTTTGCTTTTCTTTAAACGATCCTTAAAGCTACCCGTTATGTCTTTACCCCACTGCCATAAAGAACTAGAGCAAGCAGCAACTTTAGCCTGTAAAGATTGCCCTTGGTTGTTATTCCAGGCTTCCTCAACCAACTGTCTACACATAGGTTCTCGCAACCAGGTATTCTCGAACTTAAATCTTTTGACTGGAGTAGTATGTATGATCTTATGCAACTCCAATAGAATGGGAGTGTGGTCCGAGGTTGAAATTTCTAAATTGATTAAAGTTGCATCACGGAAATAATTTATGAAACTTGAGGAAACAAGGGCTCTATCCAATCTAACCTCGACCCAATTCACTTCTCCAGGACTTCTCTCCCATGTAAACGGGTATCCACATAATCTCAAATCAATAAGTTCGCAATCATCAAGAACCGACTGAAAACCTTGAATCAACCAATTAGGATAAGGCCTACCTCCTCTCTTATCTTCTTGACTAAGAACGTTATTCATATCACCAATAAGGCACCAGGGGATGGTAGAGTTTTGAGCTAAATTTCTAATAAGCTCCCAAGTTTCCTTCCTTCTTGCTCTATCAGGCTCACCATATATACCCGTCATTCGAAATTGTTGCCACTCTTTAAGTTTCACAGTAACATCAATGTGGTTTTTGCTATAAGAGTTAAGATCAACTTCCTCTTTATTACGCCATATGAGAGCGATGCCTCCACTATGACCTTGAGATTCCACTGTAATCCCTCCCTCAAATCCCAACATACTTTGAATAGTCTCCACGCGTTCTTTTTTACACAAAATCTCACACAAGAATACAATACTGGGTTTCTTTTGGAGGACTACCTCCTTAAGGAATTGAACTGCCCACGGGGTCCCAAGCCCGCGACAATTCCAGCTTAGAAGACTCATACTAGGCGAGCCTCTGTAGGAAATGAAGGTTTTGATAGTCTCCTCTTAAAAGGAACTTGACGCCTACTCAGAAAAAAGATAAAACGATACAAAAAGAAAGAAGACAGTTGCAAATTAAGCAAGACAATCAAACTTGCAAAGATGCAAGACAATCAAAACTTGCAAAAATGCAAGACATGGATGTTACCCACATAGTGTTTGATTAATTGCCACAAAGAGAAGGAAAGGAACATGATGATATGCTCTTAACTAGGTATACCTCAAAGCTTGTGCTGTTGAGAGATTGAAGATTAGATCTGATAGAAGGAGTTATAGGGAGGCGGCTGATGGAAATTAGGATTCAGTTATCCCGGGGAGAAGGGGGAGAACATCAGTGTTATATATAATGTTTCACAATTTTGTAACGGAAGTAACTGAGCCTAGCCACACATTGCAGTCTTAATTTCCTTATAAATTTACTATATATATACTGATAACTTTATGTAATATCCACCTATATATGTTCTGTCATCAGTCACCAATATGGAGCACAACAAAAGTGACAGAAGTCAATGTTATGTTTTCAAAAGAAAGAGCGAAATTGTAATAAAAAGATGCTGGAAGGTAGAAAATTTAAAAGAGAAAATAATAGCAAAGAGGCCTCACATTTCTTTAGTTTTGCTTTACTCTTTAACAATAACACAACTTCATTAGCTAATTTATTATGTTCAGCAAATAACACATACAAAAATCATTACTTATAACTCCTTTTAGCAGCAGCACAGAATGGGAAGAGCAAAATGGAGAGCTGTGTGTTCACTAGCACACACCTTATTCGCAAATGATATTATGTGACTTGATCAATACGATTCCAGGAGACATTAAATTTATATACATATAGATAAATGTGGCGCTTCTACTATTAGCCTTGGCCAGAAACACTTGGTTTTATAACTTTATCATACCTCAATAGCATTGTCACTACCCCATCGCACAATACTTCCCAGTACATAAAGTCCAGAAATAATCGTAATACGTCTATCAGCACTGAAACATACATCATCATCAAAATCAACATTAGTAGACATAGTCAATTTCAATCCAAATAAAGGCAAAAAGAAGAGAACATAAACCAGATCCACTTACTTGATGAGATCAAGAAGACTTTCAACTAGACAATCAAGATGTTCTTCTTGAACCACCATTTCTTCCCTTCCATCGCAAAGAAGAGCAAGTCGCTAGCTCGCAGATGTCAGTATTGACAAAATATTATTAGACTTTATAAGATTCACGAGAGCAGAAACAGCTAGCTTTAACTGCCAATTATATAGAATTAGTTAACAAGGAATGGGAATAATTTGAATGGCTTTATTAAAAGGCTCCCGGTCTGGTGCAACCGTATGCACCAGACCCGTTACTAAACATACGGTCCCCCCGCCGTTGGATCAACCATCCAACGGCCCTGATTAAAAAATTTTTTTTACCGTACCGCAACAAATTTCCGCGGTACTGGGCAATTACCAAAATACCCCTGCTCCCGTACCGCAACAAGTTTCCGCGGTACGGTACTGTTTCCTTTTGTTTCTTATTTCGCCAGTAGCAGTGTACAACACAGAAATCACAAAATCATCACCAAATATTAAGTTTCTGAGGCGATTTATTAACGTTGAGAGGCAATTTCTTGCGTTTGAGAGGTGAAATCAACACATACGGGCTGTTCTTCATCATTTGGAGGTATTTTGTTCATTATTCATCTTTTCTTTGTTGGTATAATGTGTGTACATATGATTTTGTATGTATGTAAACCCAAAATATGCGATTTATTGTATGTTTGCTGCATATTGTTGTACCATTGTTGTGTGTAATGCGAATTAGAGGCAAGGGGAGATGACAGTTACCTTGGAGGATGTTGGGTACATCTTAGGATTGCCGGTTGTTGGTGAGGCTGTGACATGTGGTCGTATAGAGAATCGGAAAGATTTCTTTATTCGTAATTGGTTTGAGCCGTTGACAGATGAGGAGGTGGAGGATGCTTTGTTTAGAAATCATATCAAGTTGACATGGCTATATGAGAGATATGGTAGACATAAGCCGGAGAAACATAATGTCGAGGCAACTATTATACATACACAGGCATACTTGGTATTTCTGTGTGGTGCCATTCTATTTCCTACGAAGGACAAAGCCTATGCCCATGTCAGATACATTTTGCCTGTGTCCAACATCCGGGAGGTTCATAATTATGCTTGGGGTGCAGCGGTGTTAGCACATTTGTACAGAGGGTTGGAGCATGCTGCGAAGAAGAATAGTAAGAGTGTTGCTGCTTGTGTATGGATATTGCATATTTGGTCTTATGAGAGATTTCCTCGTATTGGCGGGACCTCAGCGGGATCTTGATCGGTTATTATAGTCTTTGGGTGTTTATTCCCCATAGCTTCAAGCCAAGTACTTAGAACCCACTCAAAAGTTGTTGTGTGTTCATCTCGCATTAGTGCAAAACCAACTATCACTGAATGATAATGGTGGTTTACGCCGGTAAAAGGGACAAATGGCATGGCATATCTATTTGTCCGATATGTCGTGTCGAATGCCACAACATCACCAAAATTTTGGTAGGCCATTATACATCTAGGATCAACCCGCAGAAGACGTTTCAAACGTTGTTTTTCATCAACTTGTGTTCTAATAAAGAATTTGGAACCACTTTCTTCATTGAATCTATGTAACAAGTCTAATGCGGCTTGAACATCACAACTTTCAAACTTTTTTTCCTCTCATCCCGTATGACATTCCTAACATGTTGAGTACCAAACCCTACTTTGTCATTACCTCCATGCATATTACCGATAATATTCATTACTTGAAAATCACGAATTCCCCCACCACGAAGAGTTTTGATCAAACTACGAGTAGCGGTATTCACATGCCTTTCTCGTTGTATCAAATTCCTCTTCGAAGGAGTGACACATACGTGATTGTGATTTAACTCAAGACCAGTTACCTCCCAAAGACTTAAATTCTTCGAATAATTCACATACATTCTTACTTTGCAATCGCTCCTAGGAAGATTTTCTCTACGTCGTTTAGGATTACTACTACTTTCACCACTTCTACGCGCAAGTCTACAAACATACATACGAGCATATATTTCATTACTTTTAGAACGCCTATGGGTTGATTGAATTCTAATACCAAATCCATTTTTTAGAGCATATGCCCTAAAAAATTTTTCCCCTTGTTCCAAAGTATGAAATAGTTGATGCATATAAGGAACGCCATTTCCATCTTCACACTCTACATTATCCTCATTTGTTCCCTTTTGTGTGGTCTTGTTTAAGTGGAGATAAGGAAGCAGTTTCGGTTGGCAAAAAGGAAATAGTACCGTACCGCGGAAACTTGTTGCGGTACGGGAGCAGGGGTATTTTGGTAATTGCCCCGTACCGCGGAAACTTGTTGCGGTACGGTAAAATTTTTTTTTTAATCAGAGCCGTTGGATGGTTGATCCAACGGCGGGGGGACCGTATGTTCAGTAACGGGTCTGGTGCATACGGTTGCACCAGACCGGGAGCCTTATTAAAAATATGGACATGCAATAACCAATTCAAGAATATACAATTCACGCCAAATTTATAAAATTACTTTTAATTTAGTGATTATTTAATAATTATTATTCAAATGGATACACCCAGAATCTGAAGAGAAAATATAAGTACGAATTATTGCGAATTTTTACATTAATCCTATTCAATGTATAAAACCTAATTAAATATGAATTAAATCATTGAGATAAACACCTACAAACATTATAAACACCAAAAAATTCAATTATACTTGAAAATATTATCTTTTATAAATACCTAAAAACATTAATTGTACCATATCTTTTGAAAATTAAAATTCATTTTTTCTAGTATTGCTCAAAAAAATCACACCATATCTTCTCATCATTAAAAATCCGTATACGTTGTTTATAACAATGAGAATCCAAAATATCATTACATTAAATTGTATTAAATTCAAATTAAATAATTTATTAAAAATAATGATTATATAAAAATATATTTTTAATATTAAATAAAAATTATTACATATCAAAAGAAATGCGTGCATCGCACGGGTTATAAAGTCGTAATTGTTAAACCATCATTACTAAAGATTATTTTGGTAATTTCACATGGGCTATAAATTTTTCCAAATCAATTTGTAAAAATTTAAGATAAAATACATAATAAATTGAACGTATTATATATATATATATATATATAGAGTTGCACTCCATAGCAAACACCTTATATAACAAACAATAAAGAACACCTCATATCTAATATAATTTAAGAGTTCCGTCATAGCACCCAATACAAAAAGTTGTTATTTTTTTACCCTCTAGAAAACTAGCAAAAAAAAAAATTCAAAAATTTACTGTTCATTGATGACGTCATGATGACGTCATCAGTGACGTCATCAATGAACAGTAATTTTCAATTTTTTTTTTGTAGACTTGATAGAGGGTAAAAAAATAACAACTTTTTGTATTGGGTGCCCCTGGCGGGGCCAAAGGATCTAATAGATCTAAGGTGTTCTTTGTTGTTTGTTATATAAGAGTGTTCTGTATGGAGCAAAGGCATATATATATATATATATATATATATATATATATATATATATATATATATATACTAAGTCGCGCTTCGCGACGACTTTGTAATATTTTTAAAAAAAATCAAAATGTAAATTTGAGAAAGAAATCGAAAAAAATATCTATAAATTAATTCACAATATTGTACAAATTTTAATAAATATAGAAAATAAATAAAGTATATACTTACCTTTTACGTTGATTTTGTATCACGTTTTTTTAGGCTGACACTCGTTATAAAATACATTTAAAACACGTTTCTCGGCAGCCTTGTAATATTATTTAAATTTTTTCAAAATATAAAGTATTTAATAAATTAATTAAAAGGAAAATATCTATAAATAAATTAGTGAACACAATATTGTACAAATTTTAATATATATATATATATATATATATATATATATATATATATATATACAACAAAATAAACGATATACTCATTTTTTACGTCGATTTTGTGTCACGTTTTCTTAGTCCGACACCCGTTGTAATAAATACATATAAATACATATAAATAATAAGGCAGATTTGATTGAATTAATTAAAAGAAGACGTTGGAATATTATGATCAAGAATAATGAGAAGATAATAACGATAAATTAACAATTAACAATAGATAAATAAATAGGAAATGGTAAAAGTTCAAACCTTTTGTGTCAAGTTTCTCAAGTGTTTCTACTTCTCAAATAGAAAAAGATTTTCTAATTCTTGTTCACACGATCATGTGTTTTTGTACCGAGATCACTAATAAAAAATTACAAAATCTAAAACAAAAAACAAAATCTAAAGCAAAAAACAACCAATGGTTACAAATAATCCATAATCCATAATTATAACAAATCATAAATTTAAAAATCAAACGAAGAAAACAATTATTAAATTAGTAAATACAAACCTTAAAAACCAACAAAAAAACAACCTGCAAATCGCAAAAAATAAGCGAAGCATACACCTAGCCATGTACATTGAAAATTAAGCAAAATAAGAATGAATAAAAAATCTTAAAAAAATAGACGAATACGGAAGCAAACAGAAGCAAGAAAAAGGGTTATAACTTATAAACATGGTGATAAAATTTGATTGTTAGAAGCAATGATTATATATATATATATATATATATATATATATATATATATATATATATATATATATGAGGTGCACTCCATAAAGAACACCTTATATAAAGAACAATAAAAAACACTTCTAAATCACATATTTAATAAATCACATATTTTTTTAAAAAAAAATAGTATGTGAGGGTGCAATTTAATTGTGTGGGTGCCCCCGACGGGACTATTAGATTATAATTGATTAAATGGTTAGATTTATTCTCTATTGTTTTTTATTGTTCTTTATATAACGGTGTTATTCGTGGAGTAATGGCATATATATATATATATATATATATAATTATAAAATTTCTTTTATATTTCGAATATGTAAATTTGAATTCTTCTTCCATACAAATTCAAAAACATTTTCTATTTCGAAGATATTAATGTTAAAAAAGGAAGTTCTGAAATATAAAATTTCTTTTTTATTTCGAATATATAAATTTGACTTTTTCGTTCCTACAAATTCGAAAACCTTTTTAATTTCGAAATGTTAATGTTAAAAAGGAAGTTCTGATATCTTTTCTAAAAAATAGGACCTAAAGAAGGAAGTTTTGATTTTAATTATTTGAAAAAGAGAAGTTCTAGAAAAATATATAAATAGATTCGAACGATTTTAGAGCTTCCGGGGTTTTCCTATATATAAAAGACTAGTTGACTATGCCGCGCTTCGCGGCGGCCTTGTAATATTTTTAAAAAAGATTCAAATTATAAATTTAAGAAGGAAATCGAAAAGAAAATATTTATAAATAAATTAATGAACACAATATTGTACGTACAAATTTTAATCTATGTAGACAACTAAATAAACTATATACTTAATTTTTATGTCGATTTTGTATCATATTTTCTTAGACCGACACCCATTGTAATAAATACATATAAATCGCCGGTCTAGGCGGCTTTTGTTTCACATTTTGTTAATCCGACACTTGTTGTAATAAATACATATAAGACACGTTTCTCGACGGTCTTGTAATATTTTTAAAAAAAATTTAAACTATAGACTATTAAAGAAAGAAAACCAAAAAAAATTATAAATAAATTAGTGAACACAATATTGTACAAATTTTAATATGTATATAGACAAAAAAACCATATACTTATTTTTTACAAAGATTTTGTGTCGCATTTTTTTAGGCCGACACTCGTTTTAATAAATACAAATAGATAAAAAGAGCAGATTTGAATGAATTAATTAAAAAAAGACATTGGAATATTATGATAAAAAAATATATAATGAGAAGATAACAACGACAAATTAACAATTAATAATAAATAAAAAAATAAATAGTGAACGGTAAAAGTTCAAAACTTTTGTGCCAAAGTTTCTCAAGTGTTTCCACTTCTGAAAGATCTCCTAATTTTTGTTCACAGTATCAGGTGTTTCTGTACCGAGATCCCTAACAAATATATACAAAATCCAAAGCAAAGTCAAAAAATAGACTTTCATAAACAGAATTTATTCCCTTTTAACTAATATTAGAAATTCAATGAGACATGAATAATAAAATAGGTCTAATTATAATATTACAATTTTAACTCAGAATATGTGTAAGAAGCGATCTATGTTATTGACTATTATAATTCACATGTAAAGTAACAATTATTATATATAATTTATATGACAAATATTTTTATACTGCTATAAAAATTTAGGAATTAATATTAGTATCACTATTAAATTCATTATAAATTAATGAATTTATTAATTTAAATTAATAAAATATATAATATGCTTAATATTCATGTCTATTATAAATAATAATAATAGAATATTTTATTGAAAATAAAATATAAACATATTTATGCTATTAATACAATTCTATTCTAGTAAAAAGATAATAATATATTTATTATCTAAATAATTTTTATATATAAATTCCTATAAAAATTTATAATTGTATATAGATTATAAAATATATATATATATATATATATATATATATATATATATATATATATATATATGGGTGCCCTTCCACAGCCACCGTTGGTTGAAAAAAGGCCCAGAACCACCAACTCGTACACTGCCGCAAGTGTTCATTGCGGCAGGGAAAAAGACACCTGCCGCAATGAAGGGTTGCGGCAGCGTTTTAATTTAAAATTAATAAAAAATGGTAATACATTATAAAATAAAAAATGTTTATAAAATTTGAATTATTATATAAAATTTTAAATAAATTATTATAGTTTTATATTTAATAAAAGTAATAAATAATAATAAATTAATAAAAGCTGTTAATTTGAAATATAGAAACAAGTAAAAGAATGAAATTACGTTTTCACCCTCCAAATTGCTGCCGCAATGATACATAGCGGATGAAATAAAATCTGAAATTACGTTTTTACCCTTATTAATGCCGCAATGAATCATTGCGGATATATTAAAATACGGAATTACTTTTTTACCCTTAAATCTGCTGTCGCAATGATACAATGCGGATACGAGAAGTATACAACCACCCATTGCGGCTTCCGCGACATGAACTAACCCTAATTAAGCACAGAGCTCAGGCGATTTCAGTCGACTCCGGGCGATTTCAGGCGATTTACACAAAGAGCTGCGAATATCAGGCGATCTTCCTCCTCAAGGTATCTTCTAATTGACACTTACACACATACGCATGTAGTTATACATACACACACGCACTACTATATACATGGTTTGATTCATTTTTAACTGTGGGTGGTGTTTATTTACTTCATTTTAGTTGAAATCATGAATTAAATCGAATTATTAGGGTTCATAGTTCGAATTTTACCCATTTTGGGTTTGAATTAGGGTTTGATTCATTGATTCGCTTCTAGAGGTAGTGGTCATACCGGCGGCAAAATGCGACTTTGTGTAAGCACCAATCCATTGATGTCTAATGCGATACATTTCATTTAACCAAACATGATCCTCAAGTTTGTACTTCTCGACCAATTCCACCCATCTACCTTCAAATTCCGTGGGTGACAACGACTTGTACACACATGCATTAAAATCCGTTTTGAATTCCGGATATATGGTGTACAAACTAGATAACTTCTCGGGAAATTTACTACTTATATGCCATGTACAATATAAGTGTTTTGTTTCGGGCATAACCGTGGCAATAGCATTTCCCAAAGCAATATCTTGATCGGTAATTATTGTAGTGGGAGGTTTGTTGTCAACGGCTTCCAACCAAGTTTCTAAAACCCATTGATAAGAAGTCTCGGTCTCATCTCTCATGAGTGCAAATCCAAACAAAATATTTTGGTAATGGTGGTTCACTCCCGTAATAGGTATGAAAGGCATACAATACCTATTCGTTCGATAAGTTGAATCGAACGTCACCACATCACCAAAATTCTTGTAAGCATTCATGCATCGAGGATCAACCCACACCAAACCTTTAACACGATTCTCGTTATCCACATCCACTCGATAGAAGAAATGACCAAACGCATTCTCTTGTTGTAACTTTCGTAATAAGACCAAGCCACACTCCGCATCACCGGAATCAAACACTCGGTGCCGAATATCCCGTATGACATTGCGTACATCTTGATTAGAAAACCCTAAATTTTTAATTCCTCCACATGTCACACCTAGATATTTCATCACTTTACTCGTCTCGATCCCCGATTTGTTAAACAACTCAATTAATGATCGGGTGATCGGATCGATATTGCGTGATGTTTGAAAAAATTGTCTCTTATCCGGTGTTACCATGGCATGATTGTGTTTCAAATCAACCAAAGTTACCTTCCATTTGTTTACATTTACTAGGTGACATACGTACATTCGAGCACGACAATTCGTTCGTGGATCTACATCCCTAATGCGTCGTTTTCCTTTATCAAGATAATCCGATTCCTGTGCTACTCTTCCACCCTTCTTACAAATAAACAAACGGGATGATGGATCATGACTCCGTTGATGTTTATGAGTATTCCTAATTATTATCTCGAATCCGACATTTCGACCATAATTTCTATAAAAACTTTCTGCCTCATCTAATGTATCGAAAATCATTCCAACACAAGGCACAATCTTATTAACATCCGCAAATGTAAAATCACAATTTTCGTTTCCAATATCCTTATCATCATGATTTTTTCCCATCCTAACATCCTCATCATCAAAATTTTTTCCCATCCTAACATCTTCATCAACATTTTTTCCCATCCTAACATCCTCCTCATCATCAATTTTTTCCATCCTAATATCCTCATCTCCTTCAACATCATTTTTTCCCATCCCAAATTTCTCATCTTTTCATCATCACCATCACTAATAATTATCTTGTTTTTACCCTTTCCACCATCATTTTTTTTCCCACCAACATCATCAACATTCATTTTATCTTTATGAACATTGTAATTCACTCTACGTTTACGAACAGTACTATAATAATTATCAATATCTACATCATCAAGAAATAATTTACGAGAAACATGATTTTTTTTAACGGGCGGCGTAACATAATCATCACCATTATGTTCACTAGATGAACTAGAAGAGCTAAATAAAAATGAAGCCATTGAATAGAGCACTAACCTTAATTTTGGATGAATTTTTGAGCTCCAAAACCTTGAAAATCGTTGGTTTTTTCTGCTGTTTGAAAAAAATAAATTGAAGAAGAAGACAAATTCTGTTACCTTAAAGAAAACAGATTTCACGCCTGCCGCATTGTTTCATTGCGGCAGAAAGCCTTAAATGCCAACTGCCGCATTGTTTCATTGCGGCAGGTGGTTCATTTATTACCAACCACCAACCATAATTAATGCCGTAAAATTTTTCAGAGCCACAATGAAACATTGCGGCAGGAAAAACTACCGCAATGAGTCATTGCGGCAGTAATTTATGATTTTTTATTTTTTTTGTTTTATTTTTAAATCTTCAAATATGCATCAAAATAATAAACTATATTAATTTTAACTTAAAAGTATCTTTAATAATGTATTATGGATATTTTTTACATGTTACGTAGTTTAAATATTGATGGAATGACATGTACATCTCAATCTTAGATAACTGTTGAAAAATGAATCAGGATGGTAACATTTTTTGTTATTTTTTCTATTTAAAATATTCAATATAAATTTTTTCTTAACACTTTCATTCATTTTAACTTACATTAATGTTTTATGCTATTTTTTTCATTTTTTAGATTATAATAATATATATTTCATTATTTTCAAGTTTTGACTTTACATAACATTTTTTTCCTAAATTTGTTTCAAAAATTAATTAATTAATAATTTAAATGTCACGTGGTTGGAAGTTGTTCCCATGTTCATTAACCCGTCTATACACATTTCATATGTTATTATCTATTAATTTACTATTTTTTATTAATTTATAAATATATATATCAAATTACAATAATGTAAAATAATATGTAAGATAATTTTGCTTAAACTTGCAAGAGTGGAAGTTGGTGGTGCGGCAAAATGTTTGTATCATTTGGAAAAGGTCAAGAGTTTGAATCCAAACGAATGGTTTTAATTTTGTATTTTTTATTAAATTTATAAATCAATATATTTCAAATTAATAATTTTAAATAATAAATAAGATAATACTGTTTACATTGCTATAGTACAAGTTGGTGGAGTGGGAAAAGTTTTGTATAATTTCTAAAAGGTCAAGAGTTCGACTCCCCAAACTAATGCTATGTATTTTTAATTAAACAACTAATAAATACTGCCGCAATGAACCATTGCGGTAAGACTTACTGCCGCAATGAACGGTTGCGGTAAGGTTGCGGCTAGTACTGCCGCAATGAACGGTTGCGGTACTGCTGGTGGCTGGTCCAACCAACGGTGGTTGTGGACCAAACCTCTATATATATATATATATATATTGGTCATTGTTCTATGGAGAACCATCTTACGTGGAGAACCGTGGAGAACCACATTCTATGACAGAACCAAAGTTCTACTACAAAAAAAAAATTCTGAACCAAAATGCTAACATGCAACCATGCTGACGTGGCAGTGCCACGTCACCTGCCACGTCATCACTGATGATGACATCGATGATGTGGCACTATCACGTGGTACTGCCACGTCAGCAGTGATGAAGTCATCGATGACGTGACAGTTCCACGTCAACACTGCTGACGTGATAGTGGTGACGTGACGACACCATAATTTATTTTTTTTGGGAAAAATTTTTTGGTTCTGCTACATAATCAGAAAAAATAAGGTGGTTATCTACGGTTATCCACGTAAGATGGTTGTCCATAGAATGGCTATATATATTAATTTTTAACAATTTATTATGTAAACTAATAATAAATAAGTATTGAAACATTAATATTATTATAGATATTGAAAAATGAGCTATTCATTACGAGGATTATAAGTTAGTAATATATAATATTAATATTATATTTTATATATGTCGGTTAGAACCTTCATCGTATTATCACAATATGTGTATGCATTTGCTCTAGAATAAATTTTCTATTTTTTTTAACACTATTAGCTCTAGGATTATGATAAAATTACTATCTGTTTATTATTACTACAGTTCAGTTTTGTTTACAGGAACCAACGGTGCAAGGAACATTACTCGGACTTTACAAAGGGACCGTGATTAAGTCTGATAACTGAGATTAATAATAATTAATTGTAATTCATTTATTAATATTAGTATAATTTTAAAAGTTGTTTTACTATTTTCATTACTTGTATAATCAGTATATACTTTAAAAGTATAAAATGTTTGGAAAAAATAAACTTATAAATTTGTGATCGATTTGAAAGAGAAAATTTAAAGAAGTTGCCATTCAGCTGTCTAGAGTATAAATGATGTTTCTTATATTTTTTTATTTAATTTTTTACCTTCTTTAATTTTAATAATTTTTCCTCAATAGTTTTACTAATTTTTACTAACATGGCAAATTTTATATCAATTTATCCGATTTTTCACCAATTAAACCAACTTTAGAACATGAAGATATCCACAAGTTGGCCCTAATTTTAGTAGATCGATGTCTTAATGGAAATCTTTGGGGAGGTAAACTTAGTTTAGAGGATAGTGGTTGGTTAGAGAGGGACTTTGGGGAGGATGAACTGGAGAATGCACTTAAACAATCTCCAAATGACAAGGCTCCTGGGCCTGATGGAGTCAATATGGGATGTCTGAAGTTTCTATGGAGACATCTGAAGGATAAACTGTTGGATGACTTTAAAACCTTCTCAGAAAGTGGCATTTTGCCTAGAGGAATGAACTCATCCTTTTTCGCATTAATTCCTAAAGTTGAGTGTCCAGTTAATGTCACTAACTATAGGCCTATTAGCCTCATCAACTGTTCAATGAAATTGCTCACAAAGATGTTGGCTAGCAGACTAAGTCCAGTGATGAGTAAGTTGGTTGGGGAAAATCAATATGCTTTTATGAAGGGTAGACAAGCTGCAGATAGTATTATTGTCTTAAATGAGATAGTTCATAGTTTGCAAATGAAAAAAACTTCAGGTGTGATATTAAAAATAGACTTTGAGAAAGCATTTGATACTGTTGATTGGGGCTTTCTCATGGACCTATTGCAGTATTTGAGATTTGGAGCTAAGTGGATTAGTTGGGTTCAAAACTATCTTAACCAAATGAGGACATCCATTTTAATTAATGGTTCACCATCTACAGAGTTTACTCCAGAGAGAGGAGTAAGGTAAGGGGATCCCTTGTCTCCTTTGTTATTCAATCTTGCAGTGGAAGTTTTAAGCAGAATGTTAAACAAGGCATCTTCATTAGAACTGTTTAAAGGAATCAAAATTGAAGGTGTGGAAAATCAATTCACACATCTTCAATTTGCAGATGACACAGTTATATTCATAGAAGATGAGGTGAAGTCGATTGCTGCAGTCAAGAGAATTCTGATATGCTTCCAATATCTATCAGGGCTGAAGATAAATTTTGGTAAGAGCAAATTGTATGCTATCAATTCAGATAGTAGCACGGTAGAGCTTTATACTGAAGTACTGGGGTGTGGAGTTGGGGATTGGCCAATGTCTTACTTAGGAACAAGGATTGGTATGTCACCAAAGAGGACCAGCTTCTGGGATCCCTTGGTGAACAAAGTTAATAAGAGGCTGGCATCGTGGAAGAGTGAGGCTCTCAATATGGCAGGAAGAACTGTATTACTAAAAGCAGTAATAGACGGCTTACCATCCTACTGGTTCAACACTTTTCTCATTCCATCCATGGTCAATAAAAAATTGGAGACCATTAGGAAGAGTTTTCTTTGGGGAGAATGTCAAAAGGGAGGCAGCAGGGTCAAAAAAATGCATCTTTTGAGTTGGGAAAAAGTTTGTTGTCCAAAACATCAAGGTGGTCTAGGTATCTCTTCCTTGAGAAATAAAAACATGGCTTTATTAGCAAAATGGTGGTATCGTTGGCATTCTGAAAGAAATAGCTGCTGGAACTCATTAATTAGAGGTAAATATTCAAATTCCTTGGGTGGGGATATCAATGAGAATATAGGAAGAAATAATTGTTCTTCTATAATCAGCAGTATAATAGGTATCAATAACGATACCGGTTTTAGAAGTGCATTATCAAAGGAAAATTTCAAATGGGTGATTAAAAATGGTAACACTGCACTTTTCTGGGAAGATATTTGGTTAGATGACAAACCTATTAAGCTCTTGTTTAATAGATTGTACATGTTATCTAATCTTAAACAATTGCCTGTAAGAGTATTCCAAGAAGCATGGACATACCCTCATCAATCAATTAATAACCTATGGACTAGGAGCTTGAGAAATTGGGAGCTAGAGGATGCCTTAAGGTTGAATGAGGTAGTAAACAAATTAGTGTTCTCACAAGGAGAGGACTTACTGATTTGGTGTAAATCTGGGAGAAGCTTTCAATGTAAAGATGGTAGGTTATTTCTCCCAGACAACATTATGAATAGTGGAAATGCAAATAGATGGGAACCACTCTGGAATGTGAAAGCCCCTCCTAAATTTCTGATTTTTCTATGGAAATACCAAAATAACATCATCCCTACTAGAGTTCTTCTAGCAAAGAGATTGAAACTTATGAATTTTGACATCAAATGTGTTTGGTGTAAAATCATGGATGAATCCCAAGAACATCTGTTCTGGCATTGTCCAATGGCTAAAAAGATTTGGAGGGAAATAAGAGGATGGTGGGGGCATTGCAAGCACTTCTCATCAATTCTCATTGTCGAACTTATGGTCATGGAAAAGGTTATTTAAAAAATCGGTGTGCAGAATGGGATGGAATATCTCATTAGCTGCCACTTTATGTTCTATTTGGTTATCAAGGAACCAAGTAATTTTTGAGAATAATACGATCAAGTATGATGATTTGATATACTTGATTAAATATCGAGTTTTTCATTGGTGTGAAGCTGTAGGACTGTGCAATGGACCAATTAAGTCTAGTTGGTTTATTGACCCTGAGAGTATTTTGCTGAAGGATATTAGAGCAAAAATGAAATTGTTGTTGAATGGTGAGTATGATCTGTCGGGTTTCGTTGATGGAGCTTTTTGCAGAGAATCTTTTGATTCAAAGAAGGCAGGTATAGGGGGTTTCTTCAAAAATAAACAGGGTGAAATAGTATACATTTTTTCAGGACCTGCTAAAGGGGAGAGCCCTTTGATGGTGGAGTTAGAAGCTATGGAGCATTTGATAACTGAAGTGGATAAGAGTGATAAAAGGAATAGTAAGATTATTATCTATTCTGATTGTCAACTCCTGGTGGATGCATTGGTAAAATTAAATCAAGGTTTGAGTAGTGGTATTTCTTTAAATGTTGATCATCTTAGAACAATTTTGTCTTCTCTGAACATTACTTTTGAAAAGGTTAGCAGGAATCTAAATGATGGGGCTGATGATCTAGCCAAACAAGGACTGGGAAGACAACACTTAGTGGGTGGATGGTGTTAATTTTAGGCAAATTGGGTTGGGCCTAAATTAGTGGAGGTGATGCATCATTGTAGATTTGTGGTTCAACAATTGCAGCAGAGGCGTTATCATCTGGTTTCTCTAGTGGCAAATGTTATCAACTGGTTCTATTGTACTAAGTCTAGTGCATTCTATATTGGGTTGCTTGGTTCATTCTTCAGATTGGGTGATCTACAATTAGGAATCAACTATACATATATAGATTTCATGCTGGAAAATGTAAAGAATTGGGGTTTCAATCAATTTGGGTTCAACAATTAGGTGGGACTGATGAGGATTTTGTGAAATATTCCGGTGTGACATTACCAGATACACATCACCCTTGGTATATCATGAAAATGAACCTTCAGGAATGTGAGAAGTTGTGCCTGAAAAACTGTTCTTGTACAGCTTATGCAAATGAAGATGCTAGAAGAGGTGGACATGGATGTCTCTTATGGTTTGGTGACCTAATGGATACTAGTGACTATGCAGAAGATGGGGAAGATATCTATGCAAAAATGAAGTTCCAGAGTTTTGCGGAAAAATTATCCTCAATTAGGCCAGCTGAACAATGGTGCCTTCATGCAACAGGATGCTGAAGAATGCTGGACACAGATTCAGGGTACATTGACTGATGGAAAAGAAATCTGGTGACACTTCTTGGTTGCTATACAGAGAGGAGAAAGGATTTTAATCTACGAATATATGCCTAACAAAGGTCTAGATTCAGTCATATTTGGTAACATACATTGGACCCTCAGCCAAAGTTCCTGCAATAGTCCCAGAGATTTCAATAAGGCATTTTCTATGTCGTGTAGTGTTGTACCTAGAGGTAGTTCATCAATTAATGGTTGATGACTTGTGTGTTGATGAATTATGTATCTTGTATCATGTGTTCTTATTATTAATGTTATGATCTCCAGACTTTCAAAAAAAAAGTCTTAACAATATTTTTAATCCCGCATCTGTTTTATTGCAAAATGTAATAATAGATTTGAGAGCTAGACAAGAAATGGAGAAAAAAATAAGAGGGATCCAGGATTCATACAATTGTACCAAATGCTACAAATGTAACAAAGATCTAAGAATGTAAAGTTACAGTTCCATGGGTGTAAGCACTGTTTTTTCTTGCTGAAAATATACAACACTTTTAATTCTTACAAATGCCACAAGACATGAATAAAAATGTTGCGACTAAATATATGAATTCAGTTTCATAAATTCCCATTAGAAAAATTTCAGATAGCAAAAGACAATATAGGAGAAAAAAGACAGTATGTCATTGTTATAACTATTAACTATGACAACACTCAGCTTCTTTTGCTACATATACATAAACTTGTAGGGATATAAACCACATTTACACACTCTTGATTGACTATACTGCTAAACCTCTATGAAAATAAAATTACATGAATGTACTCTGTTTAATAGTTACATGCTGAAATATGTAACCTCTGGTTTATATTTACATAGCATACGTGAGCGTAATCTCAATTCCCATCTTTGCATATTGACAAGAGCACCCTGATCATAATCTGTCAGTGTTGAACGTAAGAATTTTCATAAAAGAAAAGGCTGATACATGAATCCACAAAGGAGAACCACCACATCATCTTTTGTTGTTACCTATGATCTGAATTCAATTTTATTAATTTGTTTTGCATTTCATCGAAAACATAATGTTATAGGGAGAATATTGTATAACAATATTTTGGAGGTTTGCTGGAATCACGGAGCAAAATACGGATATTTTGCTAAGAACACGAAGAACACGGAAGGAGATTGGTGATTATTGTGGCTGATCTTGTTTGTTGATATTCCAGGGGTGAGCTGTCAATCATCTGTAACAAGGTGCCTACGTACCCTATTTATAGGGATCAAGCCATACGTAGTTCTAGGAGAAGAAGTTACCTAGACGGGCTAGGGTTTCTATGGGCTCGACTTGGCCCAAATCCACTAGACGTCTTCTTGGGTTGATATATTTTACCCATTTATTCTGCTCATGACCCATGGCCCATTAAAGGTTGCCTATGGCTAGCATGATGCTTAAATCAACTGGCCTCGCTAACGAGGCGAATGGAGAAGCTGCATGGCCTCGCATGCGGCCTCGCTGGGCTAGTCATGCGAGGTGGTCCACAATGTACGGAGATAATTATACTCACGCGACCTCGCTGGGCCTGGCCGTAAGCCTTCATAATAAATATGCTCTAGGCCTCGGTGGACCTCTAGGCCTCGCTGGACCTTGTAGACTGTATTCTAGGCCTCGCTGGACCTCTAGGCCACGCTGGACCTTGCAGATAGAGTATTCTAGGCCTCACTGGACCTCTAGGCCACGCTGGACCTTGTAGAGAGACGTGCATGATAGATGATATCCCATACTAGGGACTTTGCTGGCGAACTCGACCCGCAGCTTGGGGTCGCAAACTTCCACATTGTGCTTGATAGTATATTGGACTGACTCCTGGTGGTGGGTTTTAGTGACCCAATCTTCATCTCTAGGCCCATTATGAGTTGTGGACCTCTATTCAAGCCCATTAGGCCTACTTAGGGATTATGCCAAGATTTGGGCATAACAACTACCCCCCGAGTCCATATTGTCATTGAAGATACGATGTGGACTCAAAAACTGCTTTGTCGAAACTTTGATACGAGGCCTATGCTCGATATAGATTGTTGTAGATGAAAGCATAGCTATCTCAAGTGTCTTGGGATCGCATCGCGACCCCTATGAATTTGAATGGTTGCAGACAACTGTCGTATTTCGAGATCTTCTCCCCGCTGCTAAGATGATGACATTTGTTGTGTGTCTTTCAATTAATGCGAAGCCATGTACAAGTGAGTGATGGTGACCTCGAAGGGTTCTTCCAAGCGCAATATGCTCATGCAGGGACCTTGAGAGGCGACCCCATAGGACCTTGCAGTCATAAGTTGTTACAATTATATCTTCTATCATGCTGATATGTGAGCTCGGGCTCTCACCAATATTTTCAGGTCTTCTTAAAGTATGATGAGATGACTCTCCGCTGTTCCTTATTATTATAATGAGAGGCCTCCTCATAAGTTGAGAGGACTCCTTATAACTTCATATGTTGTGAGCCCTCCTTGCAACCTCATATATTGCGAGGCCTCCTTGCAGCCTTATACATTGTGAGGCCTCCTCGCAGCCTCTTACATTGCGAGGCCTCCTCGCAGCCTCATACGTCGTGAGGCCTCCTCACCACCTCATACATTGCGGGGCCTCCTCGCAGCCTCATGGCCCTCATACGTCGCGAGGCCTCCTCACCACCTCATACATTGCGGGGCCTCCTTGTAGCCTCATATATTGCGAGGCCTCCTCATAGCAGTACATGGTACCCCAGTTCTTCGGTGCAGGCAGTTGTAGCGGAGAACTATTTTTTCTGATCTTCAAAATTTCTTCAAAATTATTTTGGACTCCTCACTTGGCAGTTATCAAAAAAAATTTTTATTTTAACACGAGCCCATGTCTCCTCGCAGTGGCCCCCTCGCTACATTTTTTTCTCGCGTCACGCTGCAAAGTACTCTTTATTCGCCTTGTAATTTCTTTACAACCTTGTGGAGTCGTGGTCCTTGTAGTTGTACTTTCACCTCGCTGACTTTTCTTTCTTTTTTTTTTTAATATTTCTTTTTCACTTTGGATGAGATCTCCTCGCCTTTCGCTGCTTCCTTATATTTTTATTAACTCTTGCTTATATTATAAAAGGACTCCTCGTGGCCTCCTATGTGGAGAGGCCTCCTCGCTGATAGAATAGGAGGACTCCTCGTGGCCTCATATGTGGAGAAGCCTCCTCACTGATTGAATAGGAGGACTCCTCGTGGCCTCATATGTGAAGAGGCCTCCTCCTGCTGATATAATGAGAGGACTCCTCTATAAATGTATATGCGAGGACACCTTGTTTTTTTTAATTAGCCACATGTGCTCCTGTTAGTCCACACGCGGATCCCTGTTCGTCTTTTTTATTTTAGTTGATCATGCTGCCCCGCTTTTTAAATTCCTTTTGATCCTTGATTCTGTGGCCTCGTATTCCACTTTCTTTTATAGCCTTGTAGACAGACTTCATCCATCATGGTGCTGGGCTCTAGCCCCGACTCACATATGCTAGCTGGTGGGCCATGCATCTTTGAAAATTGATAATTTTGAATTTTCCCAAGTGCTTTGGGATACCTGATTGAGTCTTCATATGCTCCAATTTGCTTATAGACTGATTTTAACATTGCCTAGAGATAGCTCCACACTGTATAGACTTACAGACTGACCCATCATCGCCAATGGGGTTAAGTGGTCTCGCATCGTAAGATATCGGGCTTGCGGCCTCGCAACGCTAGGTACGCGCTATTTCACCTCACATGCAATTTTTTATTTTATTGTCCTCGCACGCCAAAGCCAGAAACGAGCCATGCATTAACCTTTTTTTTTAAATCCTTGCATGGGACCCTTGGTAATATTCCATCCGCCATTTACTAGCTAGCATTGCACATGTCCTTCATGGTTCTCTTGGTGGTCCACGAACTCAATATACATTCTGTTATCGCCCCAGTCCTCTCCTCGCATTGTTGATTTCTAAGTTCTCGCAGAACTCCTTCATCTCCTTGCTATCAAATTGCTTCCTATTATCTGATATTAGCTGATATAGGATCCCATAGTGACACACAATGGCCCTGTATATAAAGTCCTTCAATTTTTTGGCAGCTCAGCCTCGGCCCACTTAGTGAAATAATCCACATCCACCACTACATACTTGACTAATCCCTTAGCTTTGGGGAGCTCCCCAATAAGATCAATACCTCACATGACAAAGGGCCACGGGCTCATGAGAGAAGTGAGATGAGCAACTGGGGCATTACAGAAATTGGCATTCCTTTGGCACTTGTCACACCTCCTGGCAAACTCAAAAGCATCTCTTTTTAATGTAGGTAAGAATACCATTGGCGAAGAATCTTTTGGGCTATAGAACTACCCGGGAGTGATTGTCACATATGCCTTCGTGGACCTCCCTTAGGATGTAGTTGCACTCCTCACCACCTACACACCTCAAGAGTGGTGTGTTGAACCCTCTTCGATATAGACTTCATCGTAAATTATATAGCGAGCCACCTGGTACCTAATCTTCTTCCCTTCCTTCTTTTCTTGGGGTAGAGTCCCATTCTTCACATACTCCCATATAGGGGTCATCCATGTTGGCCCCTGGCTCGCTACCTCTATGACAAATTACTCGAGGAACACTAGGCTTAGTCTGGATTTCCAATGGAATAACCCCAAGTAAGGTGGCCTCTCGGCGCGATCCCAACTTTGCTAGGGAATTCACTCGTTGATTTTTTGTCCTTCTGATAAATTTCACTTTCACCTGCTTGAATGACTTCATAAGTCTCTGCACACATTGCAGATAGAGCTCGATTTGAGGCCCCCTAGCCTGCCACCCACATCCAATATGACATGTGACCAGCATGAAATCGCTATAAGCATTGAGATTCTCCACCTTCATTGTAATTGTGAGCTTAATGCCATTGATTAGGGCCTCGTACTCGGCTGCATTGTTTGAGGCTACGAATGCAAAGTGGATTGTGCTTCTTAACCTGCGACCCTCAAGGATAACGAGCTCAATCCCGGCTACAACTCCTTCGTTATTAGATGCTCCATCAATATAGAGCTCCCACCACGAGGCTGAATTCTATTGGCTGGCTTCGGGCTCAGCTGGCATGGGGGTCAGAACGAGAGCCCAAGCATCTCCTTCAGATTGTAGAGGGAATTCCAAGATAAAATCTGCTAAAGCTTGTCCTTTCAAAGCACCTCGAGCCTTGTACTCGATGTCAAATTGGCCTCAATTTTATGAGCCTGAAAGTATGGCTTCAACTTCCGCGAGGCTAACACCAAGGCATAAGCGAGCTTCTCCATGTTGGTGTAGCGAGTCTCAGCATCTAGCATCCTTTTGCTGACATAATAAACAGGGTATTGAACCTTTTCCTCCTTGAAAACTAACACTGCAATTACTGCATGCTCTGACCAGCTAGATACAAAATAAGGGTCTCCCCCTCCTTAGGCTTAGAAAATAGAGGTGGCGAGCCCAAATGTTCCTTTATTTGATGTTTATAATATTGCAGAGTACCATAGGACTCGCATCTACTTGCAGAAGGGACTCATGTTGCATGATTTTAGCATGTATAGATTCCTCCATAACGCTTTCCATATCTGTTAAATTTTTTCCAAGTGTTTTAGGATAGCTGATGGGGTCTTCAAATGATCCTGATCGCGATCATTGCCTATAGGACCAAGAGGACTCGCATCGCAAGATGTCGAGTTTGCAGCCTCGCAACGCTAAGTGCTGGCCTTGTCTTGCAAATTTTCAAATGTCCTGCTAGGAGTGGTGTTTATGTAATGCCACTACCCCCCAAGTCCTTATTATAATTGTAGATGTGACGAGGAATCAACATGTTTCAGCAACCTTCTTGTATTATTTGGAGTTGACACCATTTATAATGAAGAGAATTTAATGTGACCCCACTATGAGTTCTCCTTCAAATTGGGGCAATGTACGCTGATATTTGTGAAGTCCATGCGAAGCAAGGGGCTTGTTTGATTGATGATCTTCCTGGTGTACTGAGGTAGTTGAGGACCTTCTCATTGCCACCAAGGATCGGGGGCGTCCCCCCTCTCCCCAAGGATCGGGGGCGTCACCCTCTCCTCGACGTAGAGGTATTCCACCAAGAATCATCTCATGTAGAGGCATCCCACGAAGGGGAATCTCACAAAGAGGCATCTATTTAATCTCGATAGCCACATCATATAGGGGACTCAGTGGTCACATAAGAGGGAGCCTCGTTAGCTACATCATATAGGGGGTCTCACAATCTTGACGAGGAGATGGGGGTCCGTCGTGACGACAATGGGACCACTCACAATCTCGACGAGGAGAAAGGGGTCTGTCGTGACGACAATGGGACCGCTCACTATCTCGACGAGGAGAAGGAGGTCTGTCGTGACGATAATGGGACCGCTCACTATCTCGACGAGGAGAAAGGGGTCTCTTATAACCTTGACCCTTACCTTAGCCTCTACCATGGGGTCGTTAATCCTTCTTGTCAACAGTGAGCTTCTCGAGCTTGAAGTGAAGATCATTCTCAATTAACTTCTTTCCAATGAGATCAAAGACACTTACTGACCTCCCCTCAGATGAGGCAGCCTCACACTGAGATCCCTCCTTTGTCTTAGTAGTATCTTATTAAAGGCCTTCTTCAGCTCCTCGAGGTTAAAGTTCCCAATCTTGATCTTCTTATCCTCAACCTTCTTTTCCTGTCCCTCTCTAGTGCTACCATGATGGGATTGAGTCTTTTTGGGAGCGCTTGACTCCTTTTGATCCTCCTTGCGATCTTCCTTTTTTGTGATACCGGGGTTCGGGTTCGTACTTATGGGACCGCTCACAATCTCGACATGGAGAGGGGGGTCGTTCATCGCGATAATGGGACCGCTCGCGCTCTCTACGAAGAGAGGGGGTCTGTCTTCGCGATGATAAGACCACTCACGCTCCCTACGAAGAGATGGGGGTCATTCCGAACCTCGGCCCCAATCTTCGCCTCGCTCCTGGGTGTCATGTGAGACCCGGGGTCTCCCCGTTGTTGTTCCCTCCGTTCTTCTTGTTCGATTTAGTCATCCTTCTCCCAATATGATGACTTCCCCTCCTTCTAGCGCCAAATGTTATAGGGAGAATATTGTATAACAATATTTTGGAGGTTTGTTGGAATCACGGAGCAAAATACGGATATTTTGCTAAGAACACGAAGAACACGGAAGGAGATTGGTGATTATTGTGGCTGATCTTGTTTGTTGATATTCCAGGGGTGAGCTGTCAATCATCTGTAACAAGGTGCCTATGTACCCTATTTATAGGGATCAAGCCATACGTAGTTCTTGGAGAAGAAGTTACCTAGACGGGCTAGGGTTTCTATGGGCTCGACTTGGCCAAAATCCACTAGACGTCTTCTTGGGTTGATATATTTTACCCATTTATTCTGCTCATGACCCATGGCCCATTAAAGGTTGCATATGGCTAGCATGATGCTTAAATCAACTAGCCTCGCTGACGAGGTGAATGGAGAAGCTGCATGGCCTCGCATGCGGCCTCGCTAGGCTAGTCATGCAAGGTGGTCCACACTGTACGGAGATAATTATACTCACGCGACCTCGCTGGGCCTGGCCGTAAGCCTTCATAATAAATATGCTCTAGGCCTCGGTGGACCTCTAGGCCTCGCTGGACCTTGTAGACTGTATTCTAGGCCACGCTGGACCTTGCAGATAGAGTATTCTAGGCCACGCTGGACCTTGTAGAGAGACGTGCATGATAGATGATATCCCATACTATGGACTTTGCTGGCGAACTCGACCCGCAGCTTGGGGTCGCAAACTTCCACATTGTGCTTGATAGTATATTGGACTGACTCCTAGTGGTGGGTTTTAGTGACCCAATCTTCATCTCTAGGCCCATTATGAGTTGTAGACCTCTATTCAAGCCCATTAGGCCTGCTTAGGACTTATGCCAAGATTTGGGCATAACACATAATTTTGTCTTAGGTTAAATGACAAATAGACAATGGGTTTCACTATTTTAGGATGGTGTACTATAAAGATATACTTACAGAATACAATGCTAAAGCACGGAGTTACTTTTTGTACTTTGTTGCATCAACAATCATGGCTCGAGTCCAGTGCTTAACATCCTCTATTTCTGATGGAGGAGGAGGAAAAGTTGGATGCTCCACGAGATCCCATCTTTCAACAAGGTTCTCGTCCTTTCCACTATAGACAAAGCAGCAGAATAAAGGAAACTGTTGGCAGAACTGGGAGGAGTTTTGTCAAACATGTTTTTCTGCAAAGTAGAATAACGAGAAACTGAGATTAATTCCTTCTTTTCGAGCTATTCAGAATTTCGTCGTCTAAAATTTTACGAGCAATGCACATTTATGTCTGTAGATTTCATTTTATCGAGTAATGGTCAAAATGGGGCTTTGATAAACTTGTCTAAACATATAATAGAACTGTCTACATGTAGTGAACCAGTGGTAAATATAGGATATTAAATTAAATCACATGTAGACAGAGTTATATAATTATGATGTATAAATCATAGTTGCAATGTGATAAGTGGATTTCATATCCACTTGGATTGCTTCATTTCGGCTTAAATTAATTAACTTGGATTCTAGTATGTGGTGTGTTTGATGTATTTTCGTTAATTGTGCAGGTTTAGCTATTTCAGTTAGGGTTGGAGATTTCCATAGATTTTGGAGTGGATTCTTAGCTTGGAATGAAGAAAGGAGTGATTTCTTATGCTACCATGGAGTCTCATGTGTCGTGGGATTGAAGACGGCATCTAATGCAAAAGAAACGGGAAGAAAACGGAGCGAGAACGAAGAAAAAGAGCAGAAATATCAGCCGGGCAGAAAGCTGGGGGCTGGCAGCGCTCAGTGGGGGCTGGCAGTGCCCGAGGGATGCATACTGGGCGCTGGCAGCGCTCAGTGGGGGCTGGCAGCGCCCGAGATCCTGGAAAAGTGCTGATTTTTTTCCTGTTTCGAATTTAATTGTATTTTTGGGACTTTTCTTGTTGGATAAGTATTCTAGGCCTATATAAACATACCCTACCCTTGTAATTCATAACCAACAAACTCCATAACAGAGAGAGAGAGAGCCGAGAGATGGAGATTCAGACTTGGAGAAGGATTCCAACGCTCGTGACAAGCAACGGAGATCTAGATCTACTTTTTGTTTTCTTCTAATTAGGCGATACTCTTGGATGTTTTTGGGATTTTTTTTCTTAAACTCATTACTCTACTTTATTTGCATTCTTTCATACTGTTTACTATCATGTTTTCATCAGATCCCATGGTGACGAACGATTCAATTATGAACTAATCATTGTCATGGGATTTTAACGGATTTATTTATGGAGATTTAGTATCTTGATGCTTTAAAGAGTTGTGTGTGATGTATATCTGATATCCTCGTATGGTTATGCTTAATTGATAGATGCGTAGCTAACATCTAATTTGTTAATCTCTTGTGAAGTGAAAGTGGATCTTGAGATTTAGAACTTGTCATGCTAGCATAGGTTCATGATTGTTTATCAACATGATTTGTAGCATAAATAGAAATATATTATGTTGCCCTATGTGATCAATATGGATAACTTGTTCCTCAACCGTTATGTTTTCAAATTCTATAGACATATAGGGTCTAAGCATAATTGGTGTCTATTCATCTTCTATCTCTTTTGTGGATGTATGGGTAGTTTGGTATACGTATGCTGACAGGTAGCGTGTACTTGTTTCGTGTTATCCGATCAGATATCATAACCATTGCATATAGTGATTAAAGGCGTCAGATCTAAGCGAAGTATTTAATGAAGTTAGGATCCCATGTTTTTATTCTCATAAGTAAATTAGTTTTAAATCTCATTAGTCAATTAGATCTAATTCTTGTTAATTTGCATCTTAGTTAATTTAGTTAATCACAACCCAAATTTGTTAATTGTCTTAGCAGTGAGTAAAAACCATGCATTGTTGCATAGGTACATTAGATGAATTAAAACCTAAACCAGATCTTTGTGGGAACGAACTTGACTTATATCTATATTACTTGTGACCACGTACACTTGTGTGATTTTGTGCAAACACAATGTTCTTCAAACTTGTAAATGGATAAAATTGTCCAGGCGGGTCAAATGAGTCCACCATTAAAATTCGGAAATACAATTGCATTTAACCAGTTCATTTACCAGCAATAAAACATATAAATAATGAAGGCAACCCTCAACATAATTTTCATCCATATCAGCAGTGTCCATTAAGGTACACAAATGTGTAAAGCAGTCATATAAGGAGGAAATAAATAAACACATACCGATCTGGGCAGTATATATGTGCTGTCCAATAAAGTGCTTGATGAAATAGGGGTATTATCATTCCATACAGATTTATTCAGTTGCTGGACTTGCTCTGCAAAATGTCAACACCAAATGTAATGTGCAGTAGGTATAACCACGAGTCCATTTGATGACATGTAGAGAATGTGCAAGTAGGAGTGAACATTTCCCGTTGGCCACAATGGTATAAAGCTTCAATGTTTGCTTATTAAAGAAAATTTCTCTCCTATATTGTATTAAATAAGCTAGAATAACCCAAAAAATAATCCCACCAGGCACCAGGGGTATCCATGTACTATAAGCATAGCATGCGCCCATTATTTATCAAACAAGCAACAACCTGATAATTTTCCATTAAATAAAAACGAGGAAACATACTTAGTTGGTATTCTAATGGAGCAAAATATTCACACTTCCACATATTTCAGATGTTTCTAGAGTGAAGGGTGCAAAAACAGGTCGAGAAGGAGAAGGATGAAGTAAAAGATGGGGTTCAAACTACAAACATAGAAAGTAAAAAACACCATATAAACTATACAGGCTTTAACTAAAAACGAATCCATATCAAATGTACATTGTAAAATTGCCACTCAGCCATGGGCATATATTTAAGGCTTTATTAAAGACACCTGTCTCGTTGTATAACTATTTCTCAAAGCAATCTTCTTAACTATTCCTTACTTTTTAATCTCTTACTAGAACAATGCAACAACTCATGAATAAAACCTGTCGAATAATACTCCCTCTGTCCTATATTAGTTGTCATCTCCTAAGAGCATCTCCAAGAGACTCTCTATTATAGCTCTTAACTCAAAAAATGAGGAGAGAGAATAAAAATCAAGCTCCAAGAGACTCTTAGGGCATCTCCAATAGAAGTTGCCAACATAGTTGCCAACTTCTAACACATCATCATATATATTACTTTTTTATTTCTTTTCTCCTCCATCTCATTGTTGGCAACTTTTGTTACAAATCTACTACAATAGTTGGCAACTTTAAAAGTTGCCAATGTGGTCCCATACATCAATTTTATATATTATCTTACAAACACATATTATATTTATATATTCTAAATAAAATTGAAAATTTGGATATTTAAAATACTTAATTCCCTCCCGTAATGATTTTTTTCCTTTTTTTGACATTACATTAATATAAAATATCAAATGATTTAAATTTTTAAATATTAAATAATATTATCTTTACATCAATATCATTTGATTAAATGAAAATAGTGCAAAAAAAATTATATTTTTTTCTTTTCTTCTCATGTGCATTAATGATATTAGATATGTGAGATATTTAGAAAAAAAAGAAAAAAACATTTAAAGAGATAATAAAATGTGGGAGATATAAAAAAGGGTAAAGTTAAATACATTTTTGGGGAGTTGTATGTATTTTAACTAAATGGAGAAGTTGCCAACTTTTGGCAACTTTGGTTGGCAACTTGATGGCAACATTGATGCTCCAATAGGTGGGCAACCAAGGGTGCCATGCCACATAGGACTTGGCAACCTCTTGGCAACCCCTATTGGAGATGTTCTTAGAGGCTCTTTAAAAAGTTAAGAGCTTCTTCTTTCTCCTCTATTTTAGGAGCAACTAGTAGCTCTTAACTTAATATTTTATTAGTAAAATAATGATTCTTCTCTCTCATCTATTGATTGTTTGTCCAAGTGGAATTGAAATATGAATAAAATATAAAATAAAGAGCCATAATAGAGAGCATTGTTGGAGTTGACACATAAATCAATGTAATAACTTGCTAAGAGCTTAATTGTTTATAATATATTTAGGAGTGAGCTAAGAGACTCTTGGAATGCTCCAATCCAATACAAATTTGTGACCATTTTTCCAATAATACCCTCATTTATTTGTCTTCTCCAAGACTGACTTTTCCTCCAATACTTGCAGAATTAATGTACTCCCTCCGTCCCTAATTAGTTGTCCAATTTGACTTTTAAGTGGTCAAATTGACCAATTTTTGATCGAAGATTAAAAACTATCCTTCTATTATTTTAAGAAACGAAAAAGTACATATTAAAATAGATTAGATATACTTTACAATAATATACCTTTTTTATTTTTTTTCAAATATACAATATATATAAATTTCAATCAAAATTTGGTCAATTTGACCATTGAAAAGTCAAACTGGACAACTAATTAGGGACGGAGGGAGTATTAATTATGGGCATGAAAGGAAAATAAACATTACATTTAAAGTTTCTTAACTTGCGTACAATTTTTAAAAGAGACAACTAATTAAGGACGGAGGGAGGTAAATGTTGTATTGTTGTTTTAGTAACATATATGTCATGATTTTAAATTTTACTGAAGATAATGAGGAATCCTAATGAGGAATCCTTTTCTTATATCTTTCTACATCATTGGCTGTATTCATCACAAATCATCAACAAATTGTCTTTAACTAACCCACAAATGAGGGACTAAAAGAAAACAAATACCTTGAGCCAGCCATCTTCATGGAAAAGGCTGATCGGACTTCCTTAGAAGAAGAAAGCGTGGCTAACTTTGCAAATGCTTCAAAAGTTGATGCCTCTCTGCAGGAACTTCCAGTGATAATGTATTATGACAACATGCTGTCACGCATGCCACAGTCTTCTTGAGTAGTGAAATTCCTTTCTGTAAATCCATGTGGGATTCGACTGAATGAGGAGAAGCAGAAGAATAATTGAAGCTATTTCTA